>JAPVLO010000095.1:2686857-4030285 GCA_027257055.1 Cephalopachus bancanus | reverse complement strand
AATTTTTTTGTTGAAAATTAGTCATGTTGTGAAGGACATTACAGAATGAAGTGAATAGATTTTATTCCTGAAAATGGGCACATCAATCCTTGTGCAAGGTCTTTAATGTTTGGGTTCATCTGGATATGAGGATTATTGTTGCCAGACAATTCCACATGGCACAACAGACTTAAAATTCTAGCAGTAGTATTTAGTATTTACAGTGGGAGTTGGTCTACTAGCACAACGTCTGCACTGGTCTGTGCTCAGGGTCTTTCCTTTGCACTGTGTCTCTGCACATGTTTTCTTTGCATGTTTTTATACTGTCCTTTTTCTCCTCCCTCACTTTTATATCACGGTGAAGACTTTCTTAAGGCTTTTCTGATATTTCCTGCAAGTACATTATGGATTTGTGGAGGAAGAACCTGGCAAAACTATGCTTACTTGGTATTCAAATCTGACTAGTTTGGTATTTAGAGTTGTAATTGGAAAGGTGGGGAAATGTTCTGTTTTTTGAATAAGCTTTATAATGGAGCACCATGGCCCAGGGCTCAGATATGTAGCCTTCTCAGTGCTCTTGTCCCCAACATCACATAGTTCTGAGCCCAGCATTTATTCTTGACCTTCTTTGAAGATGAGCTTGTTTTTCTATTCCTTTTTCCCTGCTGCAATGATATTTTATCAGTGCCCTATGAGTGGATTTTTGGTGTTTTTCTAGCTGCAGAATGGTTATTTGTTTCAATAGTGAGATTGGAGAAAAGAATCTTGTGGCATTTCCAGCCCTTCCTGTGTGATAGCTGTTCTCCTCCCTCACTTTTACATCACAGTGAAGACTTTCTTAAGGCTCTTCTGATATTTCCTGTGAGTACATTATGGATTTGTGAAGGAAGAACCTGCAAGAGTATTTTGACCTCCTCTAGTTTGTCAAGAACCCAGTGGTCTCACACTGTCCTGCCAGCCCACTTTCAGCTTTTGCCCAATGTTTGCCTTTACCCCAGGTATATATGTGCATGGGCTTGTGACTACTAAGGTTTTGATCTAGTTGTTTGCCACCTCATCTCTCTGAGGGGTTCACAGAAGTTGTGAAAATGCAAATTCAATCTGATTCCTGATCATTGTCAAGATGCAAGGGATGCCATTTTGGCTTATTATGTCTAAGAGCAGAATTGCTCTTCTTATTAAATAATCACACATTGATATAAATATTTTAGCTGACATTTTTCTAATTAGAAAAAATATTTCTATTGAATTAGAAATTTTAAAAGTGCATGTTGACATTCAAAAAGAAAAAGGAAGGGAAAACAGTTTCAGATGCTGAAGTTTAGTAACTGCACATGTGGGAAAAAGTAATCTATTTTGTCCTATTCTGGGCTGAAATGTCATTTAAGTATAATGCAGGGTTAGAGGAATACTTTCAATGGTAGCATTGAGTTAATAATGAGATAAGGATGATGTTAGAATGAGGGTGAGGGGCTACTTCTCTGTTACATGGAATGAAGATTGAATTTCCAATAGTGTCTCCATCTCTACTGCAGGGTGATGTAAAAGAGCTGTAAGACATTACATTAGTGATGTAAAAAAGTTGGAGATAGTAAGACATTTTATTATTCTCAGATATATTCTCTTTCCTCTTTAGGGAAGCAAACATTATCCAGACCATATAGTCTTTTTTTAATTTTAATTTTGAAGAACATTTATTTTCTATCTAATGGCACAACTGTTTTGTGTTGGGAATATGCAGTGAATAAGACTCCTTAAAGAAGCTCAGAGAATAAAATACAGATGAAAACACACAAGTTATGTGATAAATAATATGATAGACTTGTACATGAGATTCAATATGGCCAATGGAAAGTAACATAGTATAATGGTGAAGAGAGAGTGCTGGAGTTAGGCTTAGTAAATTTGTCTTTTGCCTCTGTCACTTACTAATTATACCATCTCAAACAATTTATTAACCTCTTCAGTATGCTTCTCTTAAATGATAGTAATAATGGTACCACCTGAAAGAAATGTTATGAAAATTCAAGGTGTTAATGTGAGGCTGAACAATATGAAACTATCAATAATCAACTCTTTTTGACCTTGAAAAATGGCAATTTCATATGGTTCTACCTTATGCATTGTAGGTATTTAGGATAGTGTCAAAAGGTGGCATAATGGGTTGAAATGTGTTTTCCCCTAAATATGTTCATGTCCTAATCCCCAGTACCTATGAATGGGACCTTATTTGAAAACAGGGTATTGGTGGCTGTAACCAAGTTAAAATAAAATCATCCTGGATTAGGGTTTACCCTAAATAAAACAATTGGTGTCTGTATAAGAGAAAGGAGAGGGAGGTTGGTATACAGAGACATGAGGAGTCATACAGAGAGAAAGATCATGTGAAAATGCAAGCCTAGGAATGTCTAGAGTTACCAACAACTAAGAGGAGATGGAAAATATTCTTCTCTAGAGTCTTCAGAGGGAGCTTAGCCCTGTGTGTACCTTGACTTTTGAATTTCCACCTCCAGAACCATGAGATAATAAATTTACTTTGTTTTAAGCCACTGAGTTTGTGGTAATATGTCATGGCAGTCTTAGGAAACAAATACAGGCAGCAATGTCAATAAATGGCATCTATAATTCATTGTAAAATACAGAAGAGAGAAGTTTCATTTTGTCAGAAGAGGAGCTGCAGAAGAAAGGCTTCAGTGTGGATTCTTTGGTAAGAAGGAGGAAAGGGAATTCCAGATGGAGAAGTTTCATACACAAATGTATTCAGAAATAAATGTCCACTTACTCGAATTTGATTGGAATGTCCATGAGGCATAGAGAAAGGTGGCTCCAAGCATGAACTATCCATAGTGGGCTTCGTATGCTATTCCAGAAATGTAGATTATTTGCTATTGGCAGTGATCTTTAAGAGCCTTTTTTTTAAAAAACCTGGCTCGGTGGTTCAGTCTGTAATCCCGCGCCTTTGGGAGGCTGAGGTGAGTGGATTGCCTGAGCCCGCGGGTTCGAGACCCACCTGGGCAGCGAGACCTCATCTCTACAATAAATCAAAAAATCAGCCGGGCGTGGTAGGGCATGCCTGTAATTCCGGCTACTTGGAAGGCTGAGGCAGAAGGATCACCAGAGCCCAGCAGGCGAGGCTGCGGCGACCGAGTGAGATTCCAACTAAAAAAAAAAAGAGTCTTTTTTTAAATTTAAGAGTTACGTGATCCAATCAATATTTCCCAACTATCACTCTGACAGCTGTGTATGCCTCGGGGGGGGAGGAGGAGGATTCACAAGGCTCTGGTGTAGTCCCAGAAGGAGAACAGGAAAAGAAGATAGAAGATCTATTTTAGGTGTAGAATTTATATAATTGTGGGCTATTTGGAATGATTCAGAAGAATAAAACTGTAATTATTTCCAGATTCCTGGTTTAAAATATGGGTGGATTGAAGTAACATTTATAAAGAAGGAAAATAAGTGGAAGAATTTTTTTAGTGAGAATTAAAGAAAAAAATGAAGTTGAGCAAAATACCCAGGTGAAAATGTCTGTAACATTTGGACCTGCAGATCTGGGCATATGAAGAGAGGTCTTTCTTGGAGTTACAGATTTTAGCATTACCAGACTTTAGGTGGAAGTCAAAGAAGTGATAATGGATGCACTGACCCAGGGTGGTTGTGCAGAGGAAACAAAGAGGAAACTTGGACAGAGAAAGGGAATCTGTCATGGACATTGAAAAGTTGAGGTACAAAATTACAGCTTGAGGATGGAAAGAAAATGAAATGGTAAGACCCAGAGGAGAAATTTCAAAAAAAGGATTTTGTGAAATTTTACAAAGAGATGGGTTGAATGTTGCTGTGATAATAAACAAATCCAAATCCTAATAGCTTAACATAACAAATGTGGATTTCTTCTTCGTGTACAAAGCAGGTCACAGGAACGAGATAAATTATCATAGTTACTCAGGAGCCAGGCCTATGAGGTTTTTATCTTGGCACATATTTCAATAATCACAGAGACTGAGGGAAGTGAATGTGACAAACCATAAACTGGCTCTTAAAACTTCTACATGTGGTGACACATGCTACTTCTATTAACATTTAATTGACCAATCAAATCACACCTTGGTGTCTAAATGGCAATACCAAACTTATCAAGAGGATAGTAAAGGACAATTTTACTGTGTACTTTGGAGAAGAACAGAATATTCGTGAAAAAAGGAAACTTCAGGAAAGAAAAAAAAGATTTGGAAGAGTTACTCTAGGCAATAAAAGGAGTTGAGATTGAGATACAAGCAAAAAAATTGCTGAATTCATTGCTAATAGACCAAGGCAACGTTTCATGATTTTCTCAGACATTTCAGTGGCACTTTCAGAGGAAGAATTGTGGCAGGAAGTTAGATTGACACAAGTTTGTAATTGATCCAGATAAAGGTCATTAAGGGAGAGAAGTAGGTCTTCCTGTGACAGGATAGTTGACAGGGGTGATCACAAGTTCTAGTTTAACTGAAGAAAGAAACAAAGACAAAATGTGACAGATGCACTTGAAAACCAGAAAGAGGTCAAGGAACTAGAGATTACGATGAAGCTGATGTGCAGATAAAGAGGTTGGCAAGGATCAAAAACAATAACAAGCTTTTTGTAGTTTCAGTACTCTGAGCGGGTGTAGGGAGAAGGCTGTGGAGGTGGTCTGCCAGAGGCAAATGAAGAAGAAGGAGCTTAATTAAAAGGAAATAAAAACTGTGGCCAGTATCCTCATATTTCTGACCTCATTTGAGAAGCTCTCCCCTTCTTAGACCTAGAATTTACTTTTCTTTTAGTACGGTGAACTACACCAACAGCGTTTCTTGAAAATCAATGTACTTCCATCAGCAGACTTCAGTCCTTGGAACAGAACAGATCTGAGTATGAACACTGCTCCAACATTTATCACTGAATTAGTTTGCACATGTTATTTTATCTCTCAGTTTCTTCATGTATGTCACAATTTATTCAATAAATATACATTAGTTATTTGCTTAACTGTGTATTCATAGAAGGCCTCCTATACCAGGCATTCTATTTGGCATGGAATGTGGTGAGCTTGCAAATACAACAACTGTGCCTTTTTTCTTGAAGATCCAGACAGATGACTGAACCCTTGGATCTCTAATCATATCCAATGTGGCAAATAGCCCTTCTTTGTTACATACGAATCCCTATTACTTTTCAGCAGCTGTGACTCCAGACTCAGAAGCTGAATCATGATTGATCTCAACCAATATTGTTAATGTAGTTTCCCTTTGTCAGTAATTGATCTAGAGAGGAGCCATGACCCAGCTCAGGTCAATTAGATGTAGCAGGCGGCATCATCCAGAGGGCTTCTACGGAAAAGTTTCCTCATTAAAGGAAAAAGTCAATGAGCATCAGACTTCTTTTTTCCTCCCATCTCATTTCTTCTTAGCTGAGATTCTGTCACAGGGGAACATAACATTAGAGCTACTTCAACCATCTTGACACTATGACAAGAAAAACCAGAATAAGACTAGATTGAACTTTCTGATGTTATTGAGCTAGTGGATTCAGCACATACACCCAGATTTATGTAATGTGAAATAATTAAGTGCTTTTGATATTTGAATAATTCCAAGACAGGTATTCTTATAGAAACTATCACATATGAAATGATTCACTTAGTGAGAATTAACTCCCTGCTCTGTATTCCTTCCATGTCTTTTTAAAATTTCTCTCTTAATTTGCCCTCAGTATCATGTGTGTATGTTTGTGTGTGTGTGTTTGTTCTTTACTAAATAAACTGTAAACTTTCTTTAGCCATTTAGCTTTTGCTTTCCCTCAACAAAAGCAGTTTTTCTCTCAGTAAGAAATATACTCTATCTATTAAAATGACTCCTCATCCTCCCAGACCTACAGCCCCAAGACACTGGAGTCATTCTCAGACATTCAGTTTTCTTCACGTCCATGTCTACTCCATCTGCAAGATCTGCCATTTCCATCTTTCAAATGTATCTTAAGTTTATCTCCATTGTTACCCAACCCAAAGCATCATCATCTTTTGGCTTGGTTATCACTATTGACATTGACTGACTCTTGGTCTCCGCTATTTCCCTCCAAATTGTTCTCAACAAAGGCAGTTAGAATTATCTTTTGACTTAGAAAATGAAGGACATACCCTCATGGAAATTGGAACTGGCATCCAATTCCTGAACAAAACCCAAAACCCACAGGCCATAAGAGAGAAGATAGACAAGTAGGACCTCATTAAACTGACAAGCTTCTGCAAAGCAAAAAAAAACCATCAAGAGAGCAGGGAGACAGCCTACAGACTGGGAAAAAGTATTTGCCAACTCCAGGTCTCACAAAGGCTTAACATCTTGGATCTACAAGGAACTTAAACATGCTGAAAAGAAAAAAACAAACAACTCCATTATAAAATGGGCAAAAGATATGAACAGACACTTCCCAAAGGAAGACATCTGAGCAGCCAACAGACACATGAAGAAATGTTCAACTTCACTAATCATCAGGGAGATGCAAATCAAAAGCACACTGAGATACCACCTAACTCCAGTCAGAATGGCAATTATCAATAACTCAAAAAATAACAGTTGCTGGAGAGGGTGTGGCGAAAAGGGAACACTTCTACACTGTTGGTGGGAATGCAAACTAGTGCAACCTCTGTGGAAAACAGTATGACAATTCCTAAAAGCTCTAAATATTGACCTCCCATATGACCCTGCAATCCCCCTACTGGGAATATATCCTGAAGAACTCAAATCACTCTATAAAAAAGATACCTGCACACATATGTTTATTGCAGCATTGTTCACATTAGCAAGAACCTGGAAGCAACCATGCTGTCCATCAAAAGAGGACTGGATTTAAAAAATGTGGTACATATACACGATGGAATACTACACAGCCATAAAAAAGAACAAAATCATGAATTTCGCAGCAACCTGGATGGAACTCGAATCTATAATACTGAGTGACCTCTCACAGAAACAAAGATCTGAGTATCACATGTTCTCACTCATATAGTGGACCTTGAACATCCAAAGTAATACTATAAGAAATGACTGGCAGTGGTGGGAAACTATAGGGAGGAGGAGGGGAAGGGAGATGGGATTAATGGTAGTAAATATCTGTCTGGGGATGGGGAGACACCTCTTATCAACAAGGGTGCCTGACCGAAGCATATTTTATACCTAACCCTTAACTGTACCCCACAATACCATAATAAAAAATATTGATTAAAAAAATATTGAAAACAAAACAAAAAAAAGAATTATTTTAAAAAATCAATTGTTGAAAAACAAATGGTGTTTCGGTTAGTAATGGTTCTAAGTGCAATGAGTTGTGTCAAAACCTCCAACTCCCATCCTTCCCTGTAGCCTTCAGTCTCCTGTGCAGTGAGGACATAATTTTAATTTTTTTAATCAGTATTTTTTATTATGATATTGTGGGGTACAGTTAAGTGTTAGGTATACAAATACGTTTCGTTCAGGCACCTTGTTGATAAGAGGTGTTTCCCCATCCCCAGACAGATATTTACTACCATTAATCCCACCCCCCCATAGTTTCTCACTACTGTCAGTCATTTTCTTATAGTATTACATTGGATGTTCAAGGTCCACTATATGAGTGAGAACACGTGATACTCGGATCTTTGTTTACGTGATACTTGGACTGTGAGAGTTCACTCAGTATTATACTCTAGTTCCATCCAGGTTGCTGCGAAATTCATGATTTTGTTCTTTTTTATAGCTGCGCAGTATTCCATCATGTATATGTACCACATTTTTTTAATCTAGTCCTCTTTTGATGGACAGCATGGCTGCTTCCAGGTTCTTGCTATTGTGAACAATGCTGCAATAAACATACATGTGCAGGTATCTTTTTTATAGAGTGATTTGAGTTCAAATTTGAAAACCTTAAGGAAATGGAGGACTTTCTGACATCACACAACCTACCTAGGTTGAAACAAGAAGAAATTGAGACCCTAAATAGACCAATAACAATCAAGGAAATCGACTACATAATAAGAAAACTACCTACAAAAAAAAAGCCCTGGTTCAGATGGCTTTCCAGCAGAATTCTACAAGACATTTAAGGAGGAGCTAATACCAATCCTACTGAAGGTATTCCAGGTGATTGAAAAAGATGGAACTCCCCCCAAATCATTTTACGAAGCCAACGTCACATTGATACCCAAGCCAGGTAAAGATCCAACAAAGAAAGAGAATTATAGGCCAATATCTTTGATGAACATAGATGCTAAAATTCTCAACAAGATCCTAGCAAACCAGAGTCAACAATACATCTCAAAAATCATCCATCATGACCAAGTAGGCTTCATACCTGGGATGCAAGGCTAGTTCAACATTCATAAAACCATAAATGTAATAAATACATCAACAGATGTGAAAACAAAAACTGCATGATTGTATCATTAGATGCAGAAAAAGCTTTTGATAAAATCCAGCACCCCTTCTTGATAAAAACCCTTGAACATCTAGGCAAACGGGGAACATACCTCAAAATAGTAAAAACCATCTACAAGAAACCCACAGCCAGCATACTCCTAAATGGACAAAAATTAGAACCATTTCCCTTGAAAACTAGAACAAGACAAGGATGCCCACTCTCACCCCTCCTGTTCAACATAGTATTGGAAGTCCTGGCTCGAGCAATCAGAGAAGAGAAGGCAATCAGGGGTATCCAAATAGGAAAAGAGGAAGTCAAGTGATCTCTCTTTGCAGATGATATGATTGTGTACCTTGAAAACCCAAGAGAATCTGTCAAAAACCTCCTTACACTGATAAAGGCCTTTGGCAAATTCTCAGGATACAAAATAAATGTGCAAAAGACAATCGCATTTCTTTAATTTTTTTTGAAGTTTTCTTTTGAAAGAGGAAAAATGAAAAGAGTCGATCTCAAAGCCACAATCCACCTGATTAATGTTAGGGTTTTATGCACTTAAGGAAGAACGTAGGTTTGTAAATATTCATCCTAAGACAAGTACTCCAAAAGCAGCTATCTGGACAAAGTATGTCCATCAGGAATACGCCCTACCTTTGTCTTAAAATCACCAAGAAATAGGCAAGGATAGTAGAGCATGGAACATGCTCTGACTGAGGGATGCCTGGCTCTTTGCAGAAGAGCTCATGGTCAGCTCTTGATTATTTAAGCAGATTCTCTGAGTTCCCATCTGTTACAATCCCACTCACCCTTCCTAAGCTATTCCACAGCTCAGTAACCCATGAAGTAAGCAGACAAAGAAAAGAGGAATGAGAAGTGAGATAGGCCAATTGCATTGCTACTTATCAGCTTTTGGCAATAAATTTGATTAGGTGAAAAAAAGAAATTAATTTTCAATTAAATCATATACTCCTTCCCACAATTCCCTCATTAAAATGAAGGCAAGATCCTTCTCTACCACAAGGCTTTCACAGGCTATTCCCCAACTCTTTCTCTGATTTACCATATTCCATAGCCTCTGGCCACACCAGTCTCTTTTTTTGTTCTTCAAACCCACAGAGGTTTTTTTCTTTCACAGTGAGTTTGAACTTATTCAACCTTCTGAACCCCTGTCAGAACCACTGGTTCTACCAACTGAATCACTTTTCCTCTGGCTTCTAGGGTCACTGTTTCCTCTTCACAGAGGTCTCACTGCACACACACATCACCTCTTCAGGAAGATGTTCTTTGATCAGCCCATGCATGATAAGAATTCCTGCCCCTCTCATCATTACACCACCTTCTTTATTTTATTTTTCTAGCTCTAGATACAGACTATCTGATAACACCGTGTTTCCTTTTGCTTTGCTTTGTTTTTATTTGTGTGTCTATCTCACCCAAGTAAAATGTAAGTTCTATGCTGTCAGGGACTTTTTCTGTCTGGTTTGTAATACTGATTCCAGCATTTAAAACAGTCCCTAGTGAGGGATTTGTTAAAGGATACAAAATTACAGTTCAATAGAAGGTATAAGTTCTAGTGGTTGTACCACTGCAGGAGGACTACAGGTAAGAGTGAAATATTATATATCTCAAACAGCTAGGAGGATATTAAATGTTCCCAATACAAAGAATTGATAAATGTTTGAAATGATGGATATGCTGATTACCCTAATCTGATCATTATACATTATATGTATGGGAACATCAGTATGTACCCCGTAAATATGCATAATTATTATGTCAATTTAAAAATGTGTATATAAAAAAGTCAGATCCTAGTGCATAATAACCGCTTACCAAATATTAGTGGAATAAAGCTAAACTGTGTTATTTTTCCTCTTTATTTATGCCAGTGTTTAGCATAAAGACTTATATTTCATGATTACTCAAAAATATTTGTTCAAGCTATGGTTATTGAGCATCTTCTATAAGCAAGGCTTTGTGTAAAGCACTGAGGATACACTGGTGAAAAAGAAGAACATTAAAGCCCTGTTTTCCTTCCAACTATGTTGCAAAATATTCAGAGAAACTCTTTGCCTACCCTCTGTGAGCTGAGGGGGCCTTTATTTCTGCTTACTTCCAAGGTGTGAATGTAGTTCAAGCCCAGCGCAGCCTTAATTTTTATGCTCAAAATGAATGTACTTCCTTTTTACTCAATGTCAAATGAATCACAACATTTTCAACACTTGATGATCCTTATTATCGTGAAATATTCCACAATTAACAAAAATATTTAGACAACATTCATTTGCAAAATCATAATACAAAGTATTCTCTGTTTTAAAATGAAATATTGCCTAAGGCTAGTTCTTACTAGGAGTTCTGTGCGTCTATATAACACATGCATTGATAGTTTGTCTGAACTTGACAATTTTTAATCCTTGGCAAGGCAAGTGTTTCTGTAACATTCATGAATCTCAATGATCTTTTCTGGTTACTGATCGCAAGTCCACAGCCTCTCATCTCTTTTTAGCACTGTCTTTTCTTACAAATTTCTTTAACTCCTTACTTCCAAGAGAGTCGTTTCTTCCATTAACTGCTTTCCTCTTCTACAGATCATTTTCCTTAGAGAAAAGCAGGGACTAGATATGGAACTATAAATGATTCTTATTTGCCTTCAAATAATCCACAGGTTGGGATGTGACTGTCAAGAATAGTAGAGAACCCAAGGAATATACAAAAAAGGGAAGCAATCTCATTTTATATTATTTGTATTATTTTATATTAACCCTTAAATGCATTATCTCTAGTTTTGTAAATAAAAAAGCTGATTACACTGAATCAAATATTTTTCCTATTGGTCAATGTATTCAAATTATCTTGAAGAGTCAAAATAATGTATATCAAAGAGTGCAGAGATATTTGGGTTATGCAAAAATAAACAGGCATAATTATTAATAACATGAAAAACAAAAGACAGCACATTTATTGAGGTGATGAGTACTAAGAAAGACAAAAGTTATCATGTATAAAAATCATTACAGCTCTTCAAGAAAGACTAAGAGTTAATATTGGGGGTACCAGTTTGTCCAAAGATTTTCAAATAACAGGAGAGAAATTTGGAAAGCTGAAGACTTAGGAATAAGATACAGCAGTCTCAAAAGCAAGAGAAGAATTTATAGATAGTGATTAAAAGATCTTTGGATGAAAAAGAAGTCTATTTAGAGCTTGACCAAGGTCAAAGTTTTGGTAAATGAGTTAGACGATGGATAAGCAAGTGTCTGGTAGTTCTGGAGTGTGCTCATTTGGAAAGAATAAATCAATACATGTTTTTACACTAAGTAATCTAAAGTTATAGAAAACTAACAGAGTAAAAGAATATTGGGTTTGAGTATAGTATAGTTTTATTAGTAAACTCCTACTCATCCTTCAAAACCCAGCTCAAATATGTCAGCTTCCTTTGAAGCTTCATGATAGATTGATCTGTTGCTCCTGCATCTGTATCACAAATCCTTTATAGAGTCTGCATCCACAGATTTCCTATGTGAGTTTGCAGTACTGCCTACTTGTGTGGGTGGGGTCTATTTCCTTGTCCTGTCAATATTTTACTTGGTCAGGAGATTTGCTTTGGTCAGTGAAATGTTAGTGGGAAGATGGGTTGTAAGCAGAGTCTCTGAACATGCTTATGTGATTTGGCATGGTCTCTTGCATGGCTGTGATTTGTCATGAGAAGGGCATGCCTCAGCCATCACTCTTCTTCAGCAAGGTCTAAGAATAAAGACACATGGGACAGACTTCATCCAGACTGGAAACTTGGAGTCTAGACTGGCCCAACTTTGCAAGCCTGGATCTGCTAATCCAAGCTGACTGGCAAAACCGTAGGTAGGAAAGTTCGTGTTTGTTGTTATAAGCCATCGAAATTTTGAAATTGCTTATTGCATGGAAAAGTTGACTACTTTACCTTCTTTCATACTCCCACATTCAGAATTTTATGTTTCCTATAATATTTTTCCCATGGTACTCTGAATCTATATCTATTCGTGTATATCTCAACTGGTAACTCTCTTGTTCAAATACCTGTCTCTTCTAAAACACTACAAGTGGCTTTACCATCAGGACATATCTTAATGGGTGTTTTTATTTTACCTGCCCTCAAACTGCATGCTGTCTAGCCAAAAGAAAACAAGAATGCATTTGTAATAAAACTACTTTTACACATGCGAATATTCAAAGGAAATAATACCAAACTACTTGCAAAACAAATTCAGTCAGAGGTGTTTTGAAACATCCATATCCTACCCAAAATATATTGTTTTATTTTAGGATTTTAAAAATTTCTATTGCAAATAGAAAAAGAATCAAGATGTTATGAATTGAATGCTTGTGTTCCCACAAAATTCAAATGTTGAAATCCTAACCCGGTCAGGTGCGGTGGCTCATGCTTATAATCCTGGCGCTTTGGGAGGCCGAGGTGAAAGAATTGCCTGAGCCCACAGGTTTGAGACTAGTGTGGGCAATTTGGTGAGACCTCATCTTTACAATAAATCAAAAAATTACCTGGGCAAGGTGGCATGTGCCTGTAGTTCCATCCACATGGAAGGCTGAGGCGGAAGGATCACCTGAGCCAGCAGGTCAACGCTGCAGTGGCCACTGGGTGACAGAGTGAGACTCCAACTCCAAAAAAAAAAAAAAGAAATAAAGAAAAAAAAGAAATCCTAACCTCCACAAAATAAGGATTTGGGGAGATTAAATATGTCATGAAGGCAGAGCCCACTTAGGATCAGTGCCCTTGTAAAAGGAATCCAGAGAGCTCTCTTGCTGTCTTTTGACCAAGTGAGGATACAAGAAATCAGTAGTCCATAGCCTGGAAAAGATCTCTCATCGAAGCCTAAGTGTGCTGGTGCCCTGCTCTCAAAGTCCTAGCCTTTAGAACTTTGAGAAATAAATTCTGCTGTTTATTAGCCACCAGCCTATGGTACTTTGTTGTAACACCCTGAACTGACAAAGACACAAGGAAAAGAGTAAAATAAATTATGTAGTAACACAAAACAATATTTGCATGGTTTTCATAAAGTCAGTACTGTCAGTTTAAGTGCTAAGTCAATGATAACTCATTCTCATTTATTGGAGTCTATTAAAAAGCTAACAATTACTCTACTCTGGCTCTGTTTGCATAACATACTTTTATGTTGCTGAGTAAATTCTATTTAGACATTAGCTTTTGCTCATATGTACTATTTTTGAATAGATAAAAAGCAATGATAAAACTAGTTCACAACTCAGAAGCTTAAATTACCCACACAACTGAATAGTTGTGGATTTAAATACATGTCAGGATAAAAATGTAAAATTTTTCTGTACCATTTAGAAAAGCAGTTTTTACACTGAGTCCTGAATGTATGGTTAATGAATTACACTAGAATTTGATTTATCACAAAGTGAATATACTGAAAGTCACAAAACTCTTAAGCCCCAAATTATTAAGTAGAGTAATTTGTAGCTTTAAACAACATGGGTCCATTAGACATCACTATGACTTCTGTTTTATTAGCGTTTTAAGGCAATATATCACTTATTTACAAGGGACAGCTCAAACACATTAGTCAAAGAAGTGTCCTTACTTTTTGTTTAATAATAGTGGACACTGTGGCACTGCCCAGATGTCTCCTGAAAGGCCACAGGACTTTTCTTCTGAGAGTTGCCTTGAAGTGCAGAGGACAGCCTCATTCAAGGTCATATCCCCATTCTCTCTGGCAACCTGCATCCAATGACTGGATGACGTGGGGTTATAAAACTAGACCCATGGCCACAAGTTGGGAAAACTCCAAAAGGCAGCACAGCTTTAGAGACTTCTGTTGAGAATGCATCAAAGTTCAACTTCTCCCTCTGCCCAGTCAAGCTGCTTCATTTTCCCATATTTGCTGGTCCCAAGAAACTTCCTCAACAGTGATCTCTGACTCAGTGTCTCTTTCTTGGGAACCTGGCCTACAACACAAATTATGTCCAATAATGCAACATGAATCTACCTTACTTAAGCTAGAAACTAGAAAAAACACAATGATAAAATAAAGCAGTCTTGCCCTCCAGAATCTCACAGCTTTAATGAAGAAACAGACATGTTAACATATAACTATCATATGATGAGATAAGAGTTAGAAAAGAGATTAACTGATCACTACTTCATTTTCTCTTTATTTTATTTTTAAAATTTTTTATTATAAAGATGTAGGGTACCCTTCAGGGTTAGGTATATAAACATTGATCATGCAGGTACCCTTGTTGATGAGGTATGCCCCTCCCTCCCCTAGCAATTTCCCTCAACTGCCAACCCGACCTCCCCTCCCCTGACAGTTTCCCTTACTGTCAATCTCTTTCTTATAGCATTATAATTGTTCAAGATCAAGTGAGAACATATGGAACTCTGTTCTTTGTTTCTGTGATAAATCACTGAGTATGATCAACTCCAAATCCATCCAAGTTGCTGTAAAATCCATATATTTGTCCTTCTTTATGGCTGCATAATATTCCATTGTGTATATATCCCACATTTTTAAAATCCAGTCTGGCTTCAATGGGCAACGCGGTTGGTTCCATGGTTTTGCTATTGTGACTAGAGCTGCAACAAACATACATGTGCAGGTATCTTTTTTGTAGAATGATTTGAGTTCCTCTGGGTATATTCACAATAGGGGAATTGCTAGGTCACATGGAAGTTCAATTTCTAGTTCTTTCAGAAATTGACACACTGTCTTCCAAAGAGGTTGTACAAGTCTGCATTCCCACCAGCAGTGTAGAAGCGTTCCTTTTTCTCAACATCCTCGTCAGCATCTGTTGTTGTTTGTTTTATTAATGATGGCCATTCTTACAGGAATTAGATGGTATCTCAATGTGGTTTTCTTTTGAGAAGTGTCTATTCATGTCTTTTGCCCACTTTTTAAAGGGGCTGTTTGTTTTTTTTCTTTCGGCATGTTTGAGTTCCTTGTAGATCCTAGATGTTAGGCCTTTGTCAGATAAACAGTTCACTACTTCATTTTCTAAATGTGATTTGTGGCCACATGACAAGTTCTACCAACAGAGTGAAAGCAGAAGTGTCATGTTTCCAGTTCAAGCAGAAGTGTTTCTGACCTAGACTTTTCCACGTCTCTCTTCCCCTGTTATGGCAAACTGGAAGCCTCAAGTTGAGATTTCAGCATATGAGATAGAAGTAGTCGGATCATTTGAGACACCAGACCTCACCCGCAGTGACATTTGCATAAGAAGAAAAAAAACTGATATGTAAAACCCTAAGATTAGAAATTTATGATGTAATGAAAACTAGCCTATCCTGAATAACATATTGGTTTTTATCACACCAGTTTGGCAAGAAAGATGAAAGTTAAAGAAAATTTCCCAGATCTATGAATTTAAGCTGAACCCTGAGCGAGTGATGATTGTTTCCTATAGAGAGAAGAGGATTGGTCTTTCTCAGGAAGAGGAAGGAGACAAAAACCTGACCTTTGAGTCAGGATACAATAAGTTGTCACTGTTGTTTAGAGTCTGACCTCTTAACCCAGGCTGTGAAACTCTTAACCCACAGCCTGGGTTAAGAGTTCAGACTCTAAACAACAGTGGCAACTCATTGTATCCTGCAATTTGTGTGTGTGGGCACACTTTTCTGAGACTAGTATCTCCAAGAATGTTCAGACCACAGTGTCAGTGAGATGCTAGGGTGGGAGATATGGAGAAAGAGAAAAATGGTTTGAAATGAGGCCAAGGAGTGGGAATTTATGAGGACTAGGCAATTTATTAAGCTGAAAATAGTACTATGTAATGTCTTTTTTTGCTCAGTTCATTTTCTTAATTTACTGTTCAGTTGAAAGTGGGAAGAATGTCCCAATGCCTCTCAGGGAAAATTCTAAGCCCTTTAACTTGGGCCTTGAGCACTCCAGAATCTAGCTCTTACTACCTTCTCTAACTACAATTGTTTGATCCCTAAAGAGACTGTGTGAATCAGAATCCTTATTCTACCAATAACTCATGCTGTTTGTAGAATAAAGACAAAAACAAGACTTACTTGAAATGCGCTAGACTAGATGTGACTATTTTTATCAATAGATGTGAACGATTTATACTTAAAACAGTGCTCCACACATAGTACATGCTCACATTGTTGGATGTTTGTGTGTGCAAAATCCCTCAGCCTTCCACCATCCAACCTCTGGGAGAACATCTACTTATCTTCAATTCACAGAGGAGGCGGTCCTCTATTTTTCTGAAAAAATACATAGTGCCCCCCAAACTCAGTTAGATGAATGCCCATGCCTTTCAACAATACCCTGGACTTTTGCATATACTGTTCTGTAATTTAATCATATATTTACTGATGTGTATTTGTATGTGGACTTCTGATTATATGTACTCTGAAAAACAGAATGCTATTGAAGAATTTCTAGCAGAATAATGACACGATCTACATATGTCTAAAGAATCACTCTGGATATTATACTGAAAATAGATTCCATGGGAGAAAGTTTCTGACTCTGGTACAGTTCTTGAGAAAGCAATTGCAGAAGTCTAGGTGACAGGTGAAGGGTCGTGGCCTGCTGGTAGCAGTCTCATTGTGAGAGATGGATTGGGGAAGCCACAGAATTTTCTGATTGATTGAATGTGGTATGTGAGAGAAATAAAAGAGTCAAAAATGGTTCCAGTTTTTTTTTTGTCCAGTGTATATGCAACAATGGAGTTGCCATCTATAAAGAAAGGTAAGACTGGGATAAAACAGTTATTAGAGGGGAAAACAAAAACCCAGAGTCTGATCTTGGATTACTGAATTTGGAACATCTATTAGACATCCAATCAGACATGGTGGGTAGGCAGTGGGTAGATGAGGCTCTATTTCCACAGAGATAGCTAGGAAATACAAATTTGGAAGTTGTGATCTTTAGAGTTCCATGACCAGATGAGAGTATGAGGGCATGAGTGTAGGAGCAGAGAGGGCCAATGTCCCACCCCTGCACAAGATTTAAGTTGTCAGGAAGTCAGAAAATGATCTAGCAAAAGAGATTGTAAGAAAGTAATAAAGTATGAAGAAAGAAAACTAACAGCATACAGTGTTCTAAAATGCAAGTAAGGACAGTATACTGATGAAGAGCCTTATCTTACTTCCTTTTTTTTTTTTAGTTGGAGTCTCACTCTTTGCCTAGGCTAGAGTGCAGTGGCATACTCATGACCATGCCAGCATCCATCTGCTGGGCTCTGGCGATCCTACCGCCTCAGCCTTCCAAGTAGCAGGAAATAGAGGCACACACTACCACATCCAGCTAATTTTTGATTTGTTGTAGAGACATGGTCTTGCCAAGTTGCCCAGGCTGGTCTCGAACCTGCAATCTCAGGCAATCCACTCGCCTTGGCCTCCCGAAGTGCTGGGATTACAGGCTGAGCCACCAAGCCCAGCCATTTACTTCCTTCTTTAAGGTGGGAGAAATAGCACACATTTGTACACTGATGAGATGATCTGGTAAAGAGCAAAGACGAATGATGCCAGAAAGGAAGATGAAAATTGCTGCATTGCTTCCCTGGAGTAAACAAGAGGAGATGAGATATGATACACCTGTGAACCAACTGAATTTATACAGAAGAAAGGGGAGTTCACCTCTGGGGATTGGTTCACGGTAAGGCCAAGTCTGAGAGTGTGGATCTGGCAGCAAAAAAGATGTGATGGAAGAATTTATGAAAGTCTCCCTCTTTATTTCTGTTAGTTTTCCTGTAAAATAGGAAGCAAGTCTATCAGCAGAGCCTCAGTTTCCTCATAAGTATAACTAAGTGTTGAAACATATTTTGTCAGTGGGTAGCAATTTCAAAAGCACACAACTCAAAAATATTCAAGAGCTGACTATCAACTCCACATATTTGATTAGTAGGAAAGAGCTTATGAAGCACAATTATTACTATTATAGTCTCAGAAAATGACAAATGTCCCAAGTTTTATTATATTTTGCTAGTGTGACACCCCCATATTGCCTGGCACATTTATGATTTCTATAAGAACAAGTGCAGAAACTGTCTTGGAGATTGACATAGCTCATCTGTTTTCAAATAGCTTGTATTAAAATGCCACATTTTTTCCTAACATCCTCTTACACTGAAGCAGACCAAAAAAGTTGGTACTATTAAGAAGTGGTCTTTTGAAACATTTACCTATATAGGACCCTGAGCGCTCTTTAAATATAACTAGTTTAATGGTAGAAAATTGGTTAGCTCAAGTCTTCTTCTCTAGTTTGGGATCACCAGTGCTTAACTAATGATTCATACTTATTTTTCCTTTAATAATGAATCTAGGCTGGGTCCAGTGGCTTGCGCCTGTAATACTAGCACCTTGGGAGGCTGAGGAGAGAAGATTGCTTGAATCTAGGAGTCTGGCCCCCAGCCCTGGCAACATAACCAGATCTCATCTTTACAGAAAAATTAAAAAATTAGCTGGACATGGTAGTGTGCAGCTGTAATCTCAGCTACTTGGAAGGCTGAGGCAGGTGGGTCCCCTGAGCCCAGGAGGTCCAGGCTATACTAAGCCATGGTTATGCCACTCTAGCCTGTGTGACAAAGACCCTGACTCAAAAAAAAAAAAAAAAATGAGACCGGGTTCGGTAGCTCAGCCAGTAATCCCAGCACTTTGGGAGACCAAGGCGAGTGGATTACCTGAGCCCGCGGGTTCGAGACCCACCCGGGCAACTTGGTGAGACCTGTCTCTACAATAAATCAAAAATTAGCTGGGCGTGGTAGTGAGTGCCTGTACTTCCAGCTACTTGGAAGGCTGAGGCAGTAGGATCACCGGAGCCCAGCAGATTGACACTGAGGTGACACTGAGTGTGCCACTGCACTCCAGCCTTGGTGACAGAGTGAGACTCCAACTAAAAAAACAAAATAATGAGTCTAAAATTAATTTCTAGTAACAGATAAAAATAAGAATTTGTTTTCTGTTATGAGATGTTGGTTTTCCTGACAGAGGCTCCAATCAGGAACTGATGTAATTAGAGAAAAATATAAGAGATTCTCAAAAATTATTATACAAGAACAGTTTCTGAGGAAACAAAAGCTGCTTTAAAATGTGCTGGGTCCGTGTTGTTGTTGTTTGAAGTTTGATTCTCAGTATTTTAATTTTCCAGGTAAAAGTCTCACAACTTCTATGCAGATGAGCTGCCTGCATTTCAATTTAAAGTAATGGTGTCAGCAATTTCACTCCATTACTTCCAGCTCCAGTAGGTGCACAGTGTCCATGTTAATGCCTACCAGCAAAACATGAAAAGAACAAAGGCTTCTTATTTGTATAATGACTTGAGAGAAATGGTGGCTTTCGAATCATGGATGAACACACTAAGTGATTAAAAAAATTGTTAGAACCCAGAAACATATGGTATGTCAACATCACATGCCACTCTCAAGCGAATATACTGGAGAGAAGCAAAATGCTTTTCATCATATGGAGAATATATTGTCACTATGCAGTTACTAGGAGCACTCGTTCACATTGCATATTTTTTCAATAGGCCACAGATTTCTAAGTCACTGAGTCTGGGTGTCTTTTTGTGTGAGTGTAAGAAAACAGTAAAGTTGAAATTTCTAATCCAATTTGTGGTACTTTTATAAATAATATCAATGGAATCTGCTTAGGGTAAATGCAACAATGGTGAATGGGTAAGAGCTACATAGATCAAATGCCTGCAGTTGAGTAGGGCGGTATCTATAGATTCATACAATATAACCAACTAAGGCATTTTCTAAGTGCTGGGTAAAATTTTCAGTGACTTTAAAGCATAACACTCAAATGTGATTTCTGGCAGATGAATACAAAATAAATAGATTAGGTGGCTGTCTATCCATATTATTTACCTATCTTGTGTATTTTTTCCTATAAAGATCAGTCAGCTATTTGAATGCATACTGCATTTGTCTTTGTTCCCTTTAATCAAAACGTACATTTTCCTTCCTAAATTTGATATTGAAGCATGTATTGTAAATTATTTTAAACAGGAAGACCCAAGGTTTGTTGCAGATAAGACAATTTCATCTACCACCTAAAATATGCAAATGTATCCTAGATACAACAAAAGAAAATGAGACTTACTAAAAAGCTAGTTCAGATAAATATTTCTTTCAAATGTCTTTTATGCCAACCAGATTGTGTTTCAAAAGATTTCTTGGTTTGATAAATTTTGTAAACATGGCTTAAATATTTTTCATACCACATTAAATAAGTTGTATTTTTAATATGGATATGCAAAGGAGATGCATAAAGAAAAGTTTCTTTTAAGCCCATAGTCTTAAATTGCTTGGTTGAAATTAATTCCTTTGCGCATGCTTATCTAAAACCAGTACTATTCCCTTAAATCCCTTAAGGAACAGCATTTGCTTCCCTTGGAAACAGACAATCTGGTAAGTTGCTAGCAGTGGTGTTTCCATACAGTGTCAAAATAGCTGTATATAAGTATAAAACATTCAGCAAATATGTCAAATTATTTCTAAACTTGACTCATGTAATCATTATTTCATTTTCAGATAGATTCAGTCATTCATTTATTCAACCAATATATATTGATTTTCATTCTATATGGTTGGGGACAGAGATTAGAGAAAACCAGATAACTGCTGGTCTCATGAGTTCTCATGAAGAATGAATGAAGGAAGAGAGCACAATATTTAAATATCAAAGGTATTTCAGATTTCAAATTGACACTAAACAAAAGGCTAAGCTAACATAGTAATGTTAAATAAGAACAACTAGCAAAATCACAAATTATCCTTTTGTATACACTAACATAAAAAGCTAATGATTTGTTTAATCCATGTATTTTATATTTTTTAGCAAATGGGAATAATTTTTGTGTTAGGCTTTCTTTTTAAATATGGTATATAAAACATTTTTAAAACTAAAAACAAATTCCTTTATTTAATTTTGGGAAATAGATTGATTAAAGAGAATGTGTTCCATGGATTTGTTCATTTCCTTTTGTATTTAAATGGCAGTCACTTTGGTAATTATGATGCATCACCATAAAATGATGTTCAAATTTATAATTTTTTTCTTCCCTCCCCCCAAATTTATAATTTAACTAATGTGTATTGAACTCCTGACTTAGAGACTAAGTACTGAGGGTGAAATAGATATGGTCTCTGTTGTGCACTTACATGCTGGCAGAACAAGGCAATGAACAAGGTAACAGAACAAACTAGAAAATATAACTTGGGCAGAGAAAAGGGAATGCTTCTACAATGTTGGTGGAAGTATAAACTAATACAACCTCTGTGATAAATGGTGTGGCAATTCCTAAAAGATCTAAAAATCGACCTTCCATACAACACAGCAATCCCCTTCTGGGAATATACCCATAGTATCTCAAATCATTCTATAAAAAAAAGATACCTGCACATGTGTGTTTATTGCAGCACTATTCACAATAGTAAAAACGTGGAACCTACTGTGCTGTCCACTGAAAGTGGACTGGATAAAAAAAGTGGTACATATACATCGTGAAATATTATGCAGCCACGTAGAAGGACAAAATTATGGACTTCAGAGCAACTTGGATGGATTTAGAGTCTATAATACTCAATGATCTATCACAGAAACAAAGAACTGAGTACCACATGTTCTCACTCATAAGTGGACCCTGAATGTTTACCACAATACTGTATAAAATAATTGGAAGTAGCATGACCCTGAGAGGAGGAGGGGACACATAACATCAATAAGATCATCTCAAATCAGGTGAAGTGGAGACCAAAGGAAGGCCCAAATTTTATCTGTATTATGACCTGTTATCTACCTAAGCCTAAATTGTACTCCATATCTTTAAAATAATACAAAAATACAACTTGTAATAATTGTTACAATTATATTATTATATTATATTACAGAGAAATAAAACAGGATGATTTGAAACAAAACGAATTTAAGAAGCAAACCAATTCCAGATGTTCTTTGTGTGTAGATTGTTCATAGGGCTAACCCACCCATTTGAATTTTTATTCCTGCATAAAATTTGTAGCTCAGAGAACTTTAATTTTCAGTTCTGCCAAGTAAAAACCTTGAAAATCATCACTATCATTCTTACACCAAGACAATAACTGGACAAAGCAAAAAATCAATTATCTATCTTGGACCCAAGAAAGCAAATAGTCACCTAAAAATTTGGAGTAGCAGGTTGACCCTGACAGTCACAGCTGAGATGTGCTTCCATGAGCAGCTTCTGGAGCCATAAACTGGTACAAACGCATTGTCATTCTGATGACTGGCTAGAGGCTGTGTGTGGACTAACATGAGCGTAAGAAACTCCTGGGGTAGGGACCTTCTTTCGTGGACTGTATCTCTAGCATGGGGAGAAGAAACACAACTGTATGAAGTGCACTCAGAGTCTTCTTCACAATAAAGGCCAATTTTCCAGTGGAAAAGACCTCACCAGAGCCTTACTTCACCTGGGGGCTGAATGCAGAACTCCATTCATTCTAGCTTCTCCATCCTTCCTGTTTCACCTAAGATGGGGTGAGAGTCATAAGCAGTCGAAAGAAGACAGTGGTTCAAAGAAACACTGGGAATAATGTTGCCACAGAAGGAAAACAGTAGGGAGGGAAAGCCCTATTGTGAAATTTACCAGCCCTAGACACATGCCCACCAAAAACTGTATTTAATAGTAAGATTGTAGAATGTTGTCCCTCACCCATACTTTCCACCACATCAACGAAATGTACTGTAATAAAAATGAATTGCAACTGAAAGAGCTTCAAGTTATAAATTCTCTGTGAGGAGAAGCATTTAGAAAAGCCCTGAGCAAAAAAAGGACACAATAAAGAAACTAGAGAACTTTGAAACTTCCGCTATATATTGGTAAAGCAAAATCAAACAGCCCAACTCAGGCAGGTTAACATGAATCATCACACTAAATTCCTATTCACTCAAGTTCTTTTTTTTTTTTTTTTCTTTCAGTCGGAGTCTCACCCTGTCGCTCAGGTTGCACGACCACCACAGTCTTGACTTGTTGGGCTCAAGAGATCCTTCCGCCTCAGTCTTCCAAGTAGCTGGAACTACAGGCATGTGCCACCATACCAGGCTACCCAAGTTCTTATTATCTACAGATATTCTGCTTTCAACAAAAAATTATTAGGCATTCCAAAAGACAAGAATAGAAATAACACAGGCTGAAGAGACAAAATGTCAGACTCAGATATGACATAGCAATTAGAATAAAGGATATATACAGTAAATAATATTAACATTTAGGAGTTCTAATGGAAAAAGTAGACAACATGCAATAACATGTATTGTACTAGACTGCATTGTAAGCAGAGAGGCAGAATCAAAAGAAATTGCTAAAAATCAAAATTGTTGCAACAAATATAAGAGTGCCTTTAATGGACTTATCAGCAGACAAGATACAGTCAAGAAAAGAATCAGTGAGCATGAGAGTAAATAAATAGAAATCTCACAAACTGTAAAACAAAGAGAAAAAAGAATGAATATGAAAAAAGTCCATAATAAAATGTACAAAAACTGTGGGACTATATAAAAAAGTATAACATTTGTATAATTAGAATATCAGAAGGGGAAGAGAGAATGGAGAAGAAAATATTTAAAGTAATAATGACTGATAACTTTCCAAAATTAATGAAATATACCAAACACAACCCAGGAATCTCAGACAACTTTAAGCAGGACAAACACCCCAAAATCTATATTTAGACATGTCATATTCAACTGCAGAAAACCAAAGACAGAGAAAATATTGAAAGAAGCGAGAGTTTTTTAAAAAAATGACTAAAAGAGAAAAATGATAAGAATTATAGAAGATAATATAGAAGATACATAATTAAGAATTATGAGAAACAGTGCAGCAAAAAGGGAGTGCCATTTAATATTTAAAGTACAAAAAAAAAATCCCACCACCTGCAATTTTATATTTAGCAAAAATATTCCTCAAAGGCTTAGGTGAGTGGATTGCCTGAGCCCGCGGGTTCGAGACCCAGCTGGGCAACTTGGAAAGACCTCATCTCTACAATAAATCAAAAAATTAGCTGGGGGTGGTAGCGCACACCTGTAGTTCCAGCTACTTGGAAGGCTGGGGTGGAAGGATCGCTGGAGCCCAGCAACTTGAGGATGCAGTGGCCGGGAGCAGTCACTGCACTCCAGTCTGGGCGACAGAGTGAGACTCCAACTAAAAAAAAAAAAAGTGAAAAAAAATAAAGACTTCTTCAGGCAGTCCAAACTTAGATAATGTATTGCCTGCAGCCTGTCTTGCAAAATATTAAGATAAATTCTTCAGAAATAAGAAAAAATGATATATACCAGTAACTTGGATCTACATTAAAGAAATGAAAGTGTCAAAAAAGTGTGAATAAATATGAACCAGAGCTCTTTATTTTCTTATTCTTTATTGATCTAAAATATAACTTCATTTTAATAAATAACAATAACAATATTTGAATGATTACAACACATGGGTAAATAAAATGAATGGCAATTACCCAAATTAAGTCAAGTGAGTTTCAACAGTCACAAAAGGAGGGACAAAAGGAGGACTATGGAATATTTTAGTATAAGGTCCCTGCAGTACACATGAAGTTGAATTTAGATTAGTTTAAAATGTATATTGTAAATGCTAGGACAGTCACTCTTTTTTTTAAAAAAAGAAGTATAATTGACATACTAAGAGGAGATAAGTGAAAAAATATAAAATGCTTCACTAAAATAAAAAAGTTAAAAAGGAGGAAGGAGAAAATATTTAATGAAGAGGAAACAATTACAAACAGTATATATTTTGTTTTTTTTTTTTTCTGTTTTCTTTTTTTTTTTTGAGTTGGAGTCTCACTGTCGCCCAGACTGGAGTGCAGTGGCCACTCCTGGCCACCGCAGCCTCGACCTGCTGGGCTCCGGCGATCCTTCCGCCTCAGCCTTCCGAGTAGCCGGAATTACAGGCGCGCGCTATCACGCCCGGCTAATTTTTTTGATTTATTGTAGAGATGAGGCTTCACTGCCCAGGCGGGTCTCGAACCCGCGGGTTCAGGCAATTTACTCACCTCAGCCTCCCAAAGGTGTGGGATTACAGGCTGAGCCACGGATCCCGGCTACAAACAGCATATATTAATCCAATTATATCAATAATCACTTTAAGTGTAAATGGTCTAAATACAATTTCAAAGAGATTGGCATGGTGAATCAAACAAAAAAGGAAGACCCCACTATACAAATGTCTATAAAAAGTTCACACTAAATATAAAGACTTAAACAAATAAAAAGTAGAGGAATGGACGTGACATACTCCCATTTATGTAAAAAAGCAAAAATAAAATTTTCTAACTCATGGGGCCAATGCTACTCTAATACTAATAACCACATTACAAGGAAAGAAAACCACAGACTAGTAGCTCTTATAACTATAAACGCAAAAATCCTCAACAAAATGTTCGCAAATGAAATCTCATAACGTATATTTTAAAAAATTGTATATATTAACCAAGTGGGATTTATTCCAGGAATGAAAGGTTTGCTCAATATTTTAAAAATTATCAATGTAATCATCATATCAACAGTCTAAATAATAAAAATAAATAATGAAATTAAATTTTTATTAAAAAAAATCACTTGCAGCCGGGCTCGGTGGCTCAGCCTGTAATCCAGCGCCTTTGGGAGGCTGAGGTGAGTGGATTGCCTGAGTCCGCGGGTTCGAGACCCGCCTGGGCAGCGAGACCTCACCTCTACAATAAATCGAAAAATTAGCAGAGCGTGGTAGCATGCGCCTGTAATTCTGGCTATTTGGAAGGCTGAGGCGGAAGGATCACCGGAGCCTGCGGGTCGAGGCTGCGGTGGCCGGGAGTGGCCACTGCACTCCAGTCTGGGCGACAGAGTGAGATTCCAACTCAAAAAAAAAAAAATCACTTGTAATAATACTAAAAAAAAAACCTTAGGTATAAGTCTAACAAAATATGTATAGGTTCTGGATGCAGAAAACTACAAAACACTGTGAAGGAAATCAAAGAATATATGGAAAAACATTCTATGGATGTCAATCATGGATTTGAAGACTCCATATTGTTTAGAAACTCACTCTTACCTTGATCTATAGTTGCAGTGCACCCTGATGAAGATCTCAGCATGCTGTTTTCCATAAATTAATAAAGTTTATATGGAAAAGCAAAAGACCTAGATTTGTTAATAAAGTACGGAAGAAAAGCAAAGTTGGTGGACTCACATTACCTGATTTCATATTTTGTTCTAAAGCTACATGATCAAAATAGTATGTGACTGGTGAAAAAATAGATGTATAGCTTAATGGAAACAGAAAAGATAGCACTGTGAAATAGACTTACACAAATACAGTCAAGTGAGTTTCAACAGTCACAAAGGTGACAATGAAGAAAATATAGTCTTTCCAACAAATGGTGCAGGGACAATAGGATGTCCGTATACAAAACTTAAATCTGGATGCAGTATACACCTTACCCCCAAATAAACTCATTATGGACCATGGACCTAATGTAAAATACAAAACCTTGAAACTTCTTTTTAAAAGCATAGGATAAAAATCCATGTGACCTTGGATTTCATTTTGAGATTTTAGATAAAAAGCAAAAGCATAATTCAAGACACAGAAAATGGATAAGTTGGGTTTACTAAAATTAAAGTCTTCTGCACTGCAAAAGTCACTGTTAAGAAAATAAGTCAGCCCAAACAGTGAAAGAACATTTTGCGAAGTCTTGTATACGCAATATACAAAGAACTCTTACAGTTCAACAATAGTTAAATATCCAGCCCAAAGTAAAACACAAAAAAATTTGAACAAACATTTCACCAAAGATTCATAGATGAAAAATAAGCATATGAGCCGGGCTCGGTGGCTCAGCCTGTAATCCCGTGCCTTTGGGAGGCTGAGGTGAGTGGATTGCCTGAGCCCGCGGGTTCGAGACCCGCCTGGGCAGCGAGACCTCATCTCTACAATAAATCAAAAAATCAGCCGGGCATGGCAGCGCATGCCTGTAATTCCGGCCACTCGGAAGGCTGAGGCGGAAGGATCGCCGGAGACCAGCAGGTCGAGACGCGGTGGGCGGAAGCGGCCACTGCACTCCAGTTTGGGCGACCGAGTGAGACTCCAACTCAAAAAAAAAAAAAAAATAAGCATATGAAAAGATGTCCAACATCGTCATTAGAAATACAAATTTAAATAGTGTGATGTCACTACACATCAGAATGACTAAAATTTTTTTTTTAAATGACATATCAATTGTTGATAAGAATGTGGAGCAACAGAAACTCATTCAATGACGTTGAGAATGCAAAATGGTAGTACAACCCTTGTGGAAAACAGACAATTTCTTACAAAGTTAAATATAGCTTTACTACACAATCTAGCAATTGCATTCCTTTGTTTTTACTCAACTGATTTTAATACACAGCTCCACACAAAAACCTATAAATGAATGTTTAGAACAGCTTTATTTATAATCACCAAACTAGACAGCCAAGATATTATTGACTAGATGAATGGATAAACAAACCATTATATCCTGACAATGAAATACTATTTCATGATATGAAAAAAAATGTACTACCAAGCCACTAAAAAGTATGAATACATCTTAAATTCATATTGCCAAGTAAAAGAAGCCCATCTGAAAAGGCTACATATATACTGTACAATTCCATAGGACATTCAGTAAAAAAGACAAATTCAGAAATGTAATTAAAATATCAGTGGTTCAGGCACTTGCCATATGGAAAGAGTTGAATATCAGGTGAAGCACAAGGAATTTTTTTAGGGCAATGAAACCATTGTGTATGATGCTGTATGCATTTGTCAAAACCTGTAAAACTCTAAAACACAAAGCATGAACCTTGATGCATGCAAATGTAATATCATTTAGGAGATCAGGAGATTGAAGATAGAATGCAGAATGTGACAAAATAATCTACCTGTGTTATAAATGAATGAAGTGACTTCACTGAAGGAGGTGATGGGAGAAGATTCTGACCTAAATGACTTTAGAAACAAGTGCATGAGACCAGAGACAAAAGTAATCACTATTCTACTTGACAAAGTTGTGTCCCAGTTGAGGATGGGTTAAATATGTATACTGGAACTGAAACTTAAGTAAACAAATGGGCAAGTGTTAGGAGCCAGATTTCTCACTGTCAGTATAGGAAGTTATAGACAAGTAAAGACAGAAGGCTAAAGAGATTTATGTGGTAATGGGTTAGAGTTGCAGACATCTGTATGAACATGTGTTCAGCCTAATATAGATACAGAAGACTACATATAGAATATTTATAAGTTTGTGTGTATGCACAGGTTAACATACACACATACATGTCCTCCTCGCTCTATCAGCTAAAAGGGTCATATGTCAAGAATAAGCAAGTAACACACTCATTGTTCAGATCTTGGTTCCTAATGTCATTCTCAAATTAAAGGAAACAGCTCCTTGGAGGTATAGCTGCTTCTAGGAGTGGGACAGGAAATGCACAAGATAAATCTGGAGCAATTTGTACTACCACCAGAAACTAAAGAAGTGCTGAAAACAAATTGCTTTTGCATTGATAAGCTTTGTCAAAGGGACATGGGAACCTTCTGGAAGAGTTCCCAATGGCCAAGGCTAAAAGAATTTGAGAAAAAATATAAATAAAATGAGATTATGAATCAGAGTATAAAATAAATACCTATACATTTATAACTACATTTAAATAATTGTTAAATACATAAACAAGAGGAGAGAATGGACCGCTATTCCTTGTAGAAGAATTCTAAATAATTTATGGAGATACTCCACCCTCAAAGAGGGGGAGCATGACTCATCACTCCTTATGTGTGGGTTGCACACAGTGAGTTTTTTCCAAAGAGTAAACCATAAAAAAGTTGAAAAAGATAGACTGTGTTATGGAGAGAGCTGATCTACCTTAGCAAGACAATCAAGGTCAAGGTCAACAGTAATGCAGTAGTGAGCTGTGTGATTGTATGCA
This sequence comes from Cephalopachus bancanus, assembly GCA_027257055.1. Lineage (NCBI taxonomy): Eukaryota > Metazoa > Chordata > Mammalia > Primates > Tarsiidae > Cephalopachus > Cephalopachus bancanus. The sequence goes on along the minus strand of JAPVLO010000095.1, from coordinate 4,000,956 downwards.
TCTTTGATATGGTATGAGTAGAATAGCCCTTTACCTTGGTGTTTTTCTTTCCCAAATCTCGTAACTCCAGTTTGATCATTAAAGGGGAAAGCAATACCCTTGGGTCTCCTCCTGCCATGGAATCTTTTCTGTCTTCTCAATAAATCCTACTTTCTTAAAGATAAAAAAAGTAGACAAAATTCAATAGAGGGTGTCCTAGAAAATACCTGACACCTCAAAACTACAAAATAAAAAAAATATTTTTTTAAAGTAAAAGAAAAGAAAAAATAAAACGGAAAGTCTGAGTAATAGTCACAGCCAAGAGGAGCCCGAGCAGACATGACAAGTGACCATCATGTAGTACCTGCTTAGAATCCTGGAACAGAAAGAGGATATTAGGTAAAAACAAAGGAGATCACAATAAAATATGATCTTCAGTCAATAACAAAAAAGAAATTGTTTCTAGTTCATTCTAGACTTCTACCCTTCCCATTCTCACTCATCGCCAAAATGTTCAGGGAACACAAGTAGCTGTACAATCACAGATAACAGAGCTCCCAGGAAATTGAGATTTCTCAAGAACTTGATTCTTCTGCAGTGGATGAAATTTTTATGAAATGTATTGTCAAGTAATCCTACCTTTTTAAACAGTACACATGCAACCTGGTTTGTTTTTTCTTGATGACTCAGGTTCCTTAGGAATGATTGTTGGATGATTTACAGAGGTTATTTTTTTTTTTTGAGCCCATTGTCTGAACTCCTATCCTAGTACACCTAAGACAAAGGTGGTGCCTCTTTTTAAAAAATCATTTACATGTAATCAAAGGTGATATTCTCTTTGGTGAGCATTGAATTTAGTTTTGTCTTCCTGGGTTTGGCTTTGCATCGTGTCTTCTCACTCTTCATCTAGCTATATGTGGAACTATCTGGTTTGACCTGAGACTTCCTATGACACTGAATCTTGTAACTACTCCTCAGCTCTATGTGTTGCAACAGGGTCAAGGGACACAGCATCTCAGACATTTAGTCTAGAACTATGAAAGCCTGATGACTCCTGATGTTCATTTGTCATGGGAGGAACATTACTGCATTGATGACTTTTCACAGGTTGCCTTTTCTTCCTACAAGGTATTTCCCCAAGATAAACATACAGAATTGTACCTGTTCAAATGCCACTTATGAGGAAGGTATTTCCCAATGACTTTATACAAAATAATGTATATAACCATATAATCCTTTCCCGTTTTATTTTTTATAGCACTTAAGGCCACAAGACTTACAGGTTTATTGTCTGTCCTCCTTTTTGAATGAAGTTCAACAAAAGCAGGCACCATGCCTTTCTTGTTCCACACTTTCTTGATGCCACACTTATGACTTGACAGTGACCAGTCAGTGAATATTTATTGATACAGGAAGAGTGAACTTTCTAGGATCAGGGTGTACCTTTGTGTTTTTGACAAAAAATTGGAAATTTATTTGTCTAATCAACTTCCTGTACCTTCAAAGTAGCCATAACAGCTATTCATAAATTAGACTTAAACTGGTCAAAGACCTGTAATAATCTTTGATGAGGAAGCACCTGAATTTGGTATGTAGACTTTATGACATTAATGTTGGCTACCCAAAGTCCTTACACCTTTCTTGGTCATGTTCTGAAGGACATATAGGAAAGTTCCAAATTGTTATACTATTAATAGAAGACTAGTTAACTGTTGCTTTAATCCTTATCAAAACATGCTTCATGCAGGAACTATTCTTGGAAGAAAAGAATACAATACAATACATTCCATATATATATATATATATATATATATATATATATATATCTCCCATGTTCTAAAATGAAAATGTTCTTTTTTCTTAAAATCACATATCCATGTTTTCTCTTCTTTAGGGAATGCAAAAAAGAAAGAATTAGATTAATATTGACAAATGTCACTAATTTTATTTTCCCCAAACATTTTCAAATCATGGAAAATATGCTCATGTCCACAGGAACCACAAGATAACATGCTTCCCAAGGATACATTACCCCCACAAGAATAATTTTAACAGGCTAAACTGTCACTCAATTTAGAGTAGTGCAAAATGCATTATCTTTTGGCAATAAGTAATTTTGTCACTAATAGGCAAGAGAGATCACTAAAGAACTAAAGTTCTTTTATCTTTTTGTACAGTACTGTGCAGCTCAAGGTAGTATCACAAGGTCAGAATGAATATAAAACCTATCTTTATTCAAAATACATTAACAAAGACAGCAGGAACATTCTGTGCAAAGCACAACAATCAAACATACCAAAATGTCAGAACTGCTTTAATCATGTAAGAGAACCGATTGTTCTTAACACAAATCAAATGTGTAACAAAAGAAATAAAATTTCATTTAGCTTCTTCACACACCTACTTAGCTATCAGAATTTATATCTTCAGGGGGCTTGAACTCCCAGTTTTATGCCCTCTTTTCCTTGGCACTCTAGGTATGGAGACTGCTATTCCCAGGTCCTTTTGGAAGGACACTCTCCTCTGACCATTCCCCTAAGTGTTACTCTATTCTCCATGAATATAGGTCATATAAATGCTAAAGGTTTATAAATGTAATTAAATACATCAACAGATGTAAAAATAGGAATTACATGATTTTATCATTAGATGGAGAAAAAGCTTTTGATAAAATTCAGCATCCCTTCTTGATAAAAATCCTTGAACACCTAGTCATAGAGGGAACATGCCTCAAAATAGTAAGAGCCATCTACGAATAAACCCACAGTCAACATATTGCTAAACAGACAAAAATTGGAAGCATTTCCTCTGAAAACCAGAAAAACACAAGGCTGCCAACTTTCACCCCTCCTGTACAACATAGTCTTGGAAGTCCTAGCTACAGCAACCAGACAAGAGAAGGAAACCAGGGGTATCCAAATAGGAAAAGAGGAAGTCAAGTTATCCCTCTTTGCTAATGAAAGTCCAAGAGAATCTGTTTAAAAATCTTCTTGTGATGATAAAGGACTTTGGCAAAGTCTCAGGGTACAAAATCAACATGCAAAAGACAGACCCGTTCTTATACACCAACAGCAAACAGGCAAAAAACTAAATAAAATGCACAATCCTATTCACAATAGCAGCAACAATAAAAAAATGAAATAAATTGGCATCTTACTAACCAGACAAGTGAAAGATGAAAGACCTTTACAATGAAAACTACAAAACACTGCTCAAAGAAATCAAAGATGACACAACAAACGGAAAAGCATTTCATTCTCATGGATTGGAAGAAACAACATTGTTAAGATGTCCATCTTACCCAAGGCAATCTACAGATTTAACACAATACCCATTAAATTACCAGCATCATTCTTCTCTGACCTGGAAAGGACAATACAGAAATTCATATAGAAACATAAATTACCACAAATAGCCAAAACAGTCATCAGCAAAAGAAACAAAACAGGAGGTATCACACTTCCAGACTCTACACTTTATTATAAGGCTACAATTATCAAAAGATTAATAATCAAAATACTTTATTATAATGCTACAATAATCAAAACAGCATGGTATTGGTACAAGAACAGGCATATAGACCAATGAAACAGGATTGAGATTTCAGAAGAAAAACCTCAATTTCTCAACCAACTCATCTTTGACAAAGCCTCCACTAACAACCACTGGGGAGAGGAGCACTTATTCAGTAAGTGGTGCTGGGAAAACTGGCTGACCACATGCAGAAGAACAATACCCCTACCTATCACCATACTCAAAAACCTAAATGGGTCAATGACCTAAACATAAAAGCTTAAACTATAAGAACCTTAGAAAATGCAGAAAGCACCCTTTTGGAAATTGGAACTGGCAACCAATTCCTGATCAAAACCCAAATGTCCATGCCATAAGGAATATATAGACAAATGGAACTTCATCAAACTGAAAAGCTTCTGTGAAGCCAAAGAAACCAACAAGAGAGCAGGGAGACAGCCCACTGAATGGGAAAAATATTTGCCAACTGTATATCTGACAAAGGCCTAACATCTAGGATCTACAAGGAACCCAAGCGTGCTGAAAAGAAAAAAAAACAGCCCTATTTAAAAGTGGGCAAAAGATATGAATAGACACTTCTCAAAAGAAGACATACAAGCAGCCAACAGATACATGAAAAAATGCTCACCCTCACTAGTCATCAAAGAAATGCAACTTAAAACCACACTGAGTTGCCACCTAACTCCAGTCAGGATGGCCATATCAATAACTCAAAAAACAACAGATACTGAGAGGATTTAGGATAAAGGGAATACTTCTATACTGTTGGTGGTAGCGTAAACTAGTACAACCTCTGTGGAAAACAGTGTGGCAATTCCTAAAAGATCTAAAACTCAGTCTTCCATACAACCCAGCAATCCCCCTTCTAGGAATATACCCAGAGGAACTCAAATCACTCTATGAAAAAGATATTACAAATGCATGCTTACTGCAGTATTATTCGCAATAGCAAAAACATGGAACCAATTGTGCTGCCCATTGAAAGTGGACTGGATTTTTAAAATGTGGTACATATCCATGATGGAATATTGGGCAGCCATATAGAAGGACAAAATTTTGAACTTCACAGCAACTTAATATAATGCTCATTGGTCTGTCACAGAAAGAAAGAACTGAGTACCACATGCTCTTACTCAGTAGCAGACCCTGAACAATTATCATAATACTACACGAAAGGAATTGGCAGTAGTGGAAAACTGCCAGAGAATGGGGGGTGGGCACATTTCATCAATAAGGATACCTGATCTCAAACCAGGTGAAGTGGAGACCAAAGTGAGGCCCATACTTACCTTTTGTATACCTAATCCTGAATTGTACCCCACATCTTTAAAATAAAAAAAGTCAAGGATTTCCTGAGCTGAATTCCTTCCAGTTCTATTGTCTCATTCTACCTATAATGAAAAAAAAAATTTAAAAACTTGAATGTGTTTAGGCAGCATCCCCTCTGTAGGTACAACATGACTCAGAAGGAGAGTATGCTCATTGATTATTTACTTGCAGGAGTTGTTTTCACACACTCAAATTCACATCATGGGTCTGAAGAAGTCAAAGGAGGTTTATAAGCACATCAGTATAAGTTCCAGCTCAGGCACCAAAGAAAGTAGAAAATGAGAAGTAGTCATGCATAAACATAGATTAACACAAAAATATAAAATGCACATAACTAAGGTTAGCATCTGTAGCAGAATATCACTAAGAGAATGTATTTTTATTCAGAATTTGTTGCCCATAGTCATGGAAGTGATTTGCTGTGCACCCAAATATATGCTATACTGCTGTGACTACTGAGAGGCAACCATCCAATCAGAGACAAAAATTTGCAGCTTCCTGTCTCCATCCCACTCCCCAACTTACATCCTGGGGTATCATGTCACCAGTTTTCATCAGTGGAATGTGAACAGATACGATTAGTCTCTTCCAAGACAGGGGTTTTAGGAAGTAGGTGTACCTTTCATTCATTCAGTATATAAAAAACTGTTAGGCATAAGAGATGATGGAATTATAATAGGAGTGGTCCTGGAACCTTTTGAACTTCCATGTGGTGGACGGTCAGTCCACCAGGGTACCTTCAGTGTGTTGTTACTCAAAGGAAAAATGCACTACTATTGTGCTAAGCCATTGTAATTTGAAGGTTTGTTTCTTATAGTTGTTAGCACTGATGTGCCCTTTTTTCCCACATGGTTTAGGATTTCACCCTTGATTCAAACCTCACTCTTTCTTTTATACCATGTCAAATTTCAGTTCTTCAATGAAGAATTAATTGACAATTGTTTTTTTCTTTCCCTGATTGCCCATGTATTGTCTATATCTACACCTATGACTCCCAAAGCTGTAAAGATATGAAAATCCCCCTGGAGAATTTGTACAAAAATACTTAAGCTCGACTGTACCTACTTATTTAGATAATCTGATGGCACAAACTGGGAATCCATATTCTTAAAAGCTCTTCTGGTGATTTTGACACACAGTCAGTTTTGGAAACTTCTAGGATATAAGATGATTTTAAGGTTTTCATAATACATTGTTTCTGTTATCTCCAATACGGTCTGGGAGAGTCCATAATTTTAATTGACTGAATCTCCACTATTATTCACCTTTGCACACAGAAACAAAGAGTTGTCCATTTGTGAAGCAGTCAGTGCCCTCTCAAATCAAAGTTGCAAAAACTCTTGAGAAGGACCATCTCCACTACAATGCACCCTTTGTAGTTTTCATAAAGATGAGTATCACACATATCTCATTTTAAGTCAAACATCTTATAAACACCTTCAAATTTGATCATAAATGACAAGTATTCAAAACATAATTATATTAATTATAAGATGGACTGAACTTATTCTCATGCTTTTTATTTGTCTTCTTCTAGTAAGTGATACTCTCCTTAAAGGTAGCATTCTGGCCAGGTATGCTGTACCTGTAATTCCAGCACTTTGTGAGGCCGAGGAAAGAGGAGTGTTTGAGCCCAAGAGTTTGAGACCAGCCTAGGCAACATAGTGAGACCTAATCGCTACAAAAAAAAAATTAAAAAATTAACCTGGCATGGTGGTGCACACCTGTTGTCCCAGCTACTAAGGAGGCTGAGGAGGAAGGGTTGTCTGAGCCCAAGAAGTCAAGGCTGCAGTGAGCTCTGATTGTGTCACTGCACTGCAGCTTGGTCAAAGAGTGACTCCTCGACTCAAAAAAAAAACAAAAACAGGTAACATTCTATTTTATGTTTCCTAATTGAGTTTGTGTTTTCCCAGGCCTCCCGAGTTGATGGGGGCTAAAGGGTCATGTTTACTCCTCTCACTCCTCTCCCCACTTGTTAATATAAAGCTTCCATCTTCACAAAACATCTCACCCATTAATTTCTGGGAGTTCTTAAAGGTGTCTGACATGTTGCTATGCTGTGTGTGTTCCTTGAGAACTTGAAGTACCAAAGCGCACAACAGTGGAAAGAATCTCCACTCGGGCACCTGAGTGGCATTATTTTTCTCTGTGATTTGCTATAGAGACCTTCATGGATACAGCTCTTTCTCTTTCCATAAGTTAAGACTAGAGCTCCTGGCAGTAGACCAGAAGACCAATATTTAAAGGCCACCTTACAGTCCTCCTTACTTTTCTCCCCACTTCCTCTTCTAAGTCCCTCTGCTTCTGCAGTTAAAACCAGACATGGAAGCCGGACTCGGTGGCTCAGCCTGTAATCCCGCGCCTTTGGGAGGCTGAGGTGAGTGGATTGCCTGAGCCCGCGGGTTCGAGACCCGCCTGGGCAGCGAGACCTCATCTCTACAATAAATCAAAAAATCAGCCGGGCGTGGTAGCGCATGCCCGTAATTCCGGCTACTCGGAAGGCTGAGGCGGAAGGATCGCCGGAGCCCAGCAGGTCGAGGCTGCGGTGGCCGGGAGCGGCCACTGCACTCCAGTCTGGGTGACAGAGTTAGAATCCAACTCAAAAAAAAAAACAGACATGGAAACAGAAACCTCTTTAGCTGCTTGACTGTATCATGTCTAACCTCCAGAAATAGACACAATAAAAACTATTCAGTGCTGCACAAAAAGAATGTCAGTAGTTAAATTTAATTTACACTTACATTTTAATGCTAGTGATATTAATATTGTTCTGTATTTAAGTTATTTACATCATGTACTATTTTTTAATCACACAAGATATGTTTTAAAGTAAACATATAGGCTTATTTAATATGTTAGAATTGTGTAATAGAGATATTGGACTTGAATTTGATAAAATATTATGCTCCACCATTAGATATGAATAAAATCCTATTCACATGTATTATCCTTGAATTTCTCTACTTGCCATAACCCATATCCAATACATATTATCATTCTTAGGAACAGTCATAGCAAGGGCAAGTTTATTTTTTTGTTATCTTCAAGTGAACTATGCCTTTAAATTATTCTTCAAAATGCTAATTATATATTTTAATGCCATAGTTTAAATTTTTCTTTTCTTTATGTCCAAATGAATTTCATCCCAAACTGAATGTCTTTGGGGTGTTTCATATATCCACTATGTTTACTTCATTTTCATCAGTTTTATAAGGCTTGACATTTTCAAAGCTTCAATGACTGAAATTTAGTTTAAAATCAGGTTAGTTGGTTTATCATTATCTGTCCCAGGATCTTCCAAAGTCAAATAATAGTGAATCTGGCTTCCTTTTATCAGACAACATCCGGCCAGAGACTTTTTTTTTCTTCTTAAATTACCCTTGCTTTTTGAAAAAAAAAAATTCTGTTTTATAAGTGGAGAAAAGGTCATAAAAAAAGAAATCATAGTTTTTGCCAAAGATCATGAGGAAGAAACTAATTCCAGGCTTCTGTCTACTAGCCCCTTGTTGTACCACTTGAGCAGACTATGTTACAGAAGTATTGACACAATATCATAATTATTTTCATGTATTCAATTAGAAAATAGACCTAATGATGAGGGAGTCTCCTCTGGCCAGAAATATTATTTTACCAAATATCATTTTAAATACTATTGTCTCCTTCTTGTAATATGGCCACTGGCTGACTGTGGTATTTGGCATATGGTTAAACTTCTCCGTTTCCTGATCTCTTATATTTACCATGATTGTTGGAATGAGGAATAATTTTTTTGAAAGTTGTAAAGCACCTATCACAATGTTGAATTCTAAGAGATTCTCAATTCGTATTTGTTATCTTCCATCTTTACATTCTAAAAAGGTAATTACACAATTTTATAACTGAGGTGTCTAGGTTTTATAACTGAAGTTCAGGTCCATTAAAATAGACATTGTTTATGAAACTGCACCTGTTGAATTTAAGACATTACATCACATTTTCCACCAGCTTAATTATTGCTCAGCAATTTACTGCCTTCTTGGTCTCTCCTCTGTCAGTCAAACAGAGAAATTGTCCATTCTTCATTAACCCTGAAGAGCACTTTCCTTTGTGGTTTAAGAACTGCCTGATATGCTGGCTCAGGTTAACTTCTCAAGTTGGTTGCTACCTGCTCAGGAACATGTTAAAAAACAAAGCTTTGAAAAGAAGCAACAGAAGCCATGTCTCATGACTCTAGTAAAGTTTAGTGATAGCCACACATTTCAGTGGAAGTAGAAAAATTTGGTAATTTCAAATGATCCACGCTTCTTTTCTCTTTAACAGATCCACATGGTGGTGGACTGTCACACAAATTCAATATTATTTTTGTAATGCAGTACTTTAAAGCAAGGTCAATGACGGCCTTCCTATTTTTTGCCCTGTTCTGTAAAACTCTGCTGGCAGACAACTCCTGCTACAATCAAAACACTGGGACAGTTCAAGTGTTTGCAACAGTGCAGTGTCTTGTTATGCAATTGAAAGATAAATACGTCTTTATCTTTCCAACTCTCTAGCTTTATTTCTGCCAAAGAGTGATAAAAGTGAAAAGGAAAATATTTATGAGAAAACGAGTGAAAAATAATGAGAAATGTAATGGATACAGGTTGTATTGCTCAAGTTAGAGATTTCCTAATTTGAAATTTTATGAAAATTGGTTGTCCAACCACTGAAGTGATACCTGGCAGGACGATAGTTCTATAGACTAATGCTGACCTCCATCTTGTAAGGCCAGAAATGTGATTGTGTTAGCGCCACTCTAAAGAAACAGGTTTCTGGGAAATGATTCATACTAAGCACAGCCATCCGATACAGACCAGAATGTCACTGAATTCTTTACAAAGAGAAGTACAAGTATTCAAGTCTGCTTAGCAGTTCTGCCAGCTGCTCAATATATTACTCCCTTCTGGAAGCAAATCTGCAAGAAAAGTTAAATTATAGTAGAAGGCTACTTAATGAGCATGGGAAAGAAATAAATGAAGTTCTGTCCAGTCCAATTCTGACTCCCAATATATTCCAGATACTGCTGATCACCAGATATACAAAGATGAATAGGACTCCACACTCAGGAAGATCAGTTAAGTGGAGAATTGAAATATATATAAAACACATTTTTTTATATCAACCAGGGTTCTTAGCTGCAAGTGACTAAAACCAACTATGACTTTTTCATGCAGAATAGGAATTTACTAAAGCAATAATGGGTTGTTCTAGGAATTGTTAGAAAACGATATTAGGGCCATATAAAAAGAAATAATGCCCCAAATCACATAGGAGTACCAGTCTGGTGAGGACACGAAGGCCACCATCTCCAACAGTATCAGCTTCCCCTTACCTCTTTAGATGCGTTTGCAAAGTACACTGCTGCTGTCCCTCTGCCACCACTACTCTGCCATTGTGACCCCAGGAGTTCGATATGTTTTCTAACAACAATGCTCAGAGGCTTTACCAATTAGCTGTATTAGTCCATGATCCTTGCAACTCTTGGACTGATATAGCTAGTTGGTGAAGCCTAGGAGGTGTGCCTGCACATTACCTCCCAAGGAAGACTGGGTAAGCCAATGTATGCACTTTCAATTTCTATAGGAGAGTAGGCATGGGTACCCTCAAGATGTATACAGTTCTTAAGTATAAGAAGGAAAGTTGACTCTGGGAAACCATAAATAATAGCCAATGTCTTCTACAATTTCAACACAATAAATGAGGTACAACAGAGATGTATGCTTTGGTTTCGATATGAAGACAGAAGAGAGTCACCAATGAATTAACAAGATTATTTTCTTAGTTAACATCAAAAGTTATGCTAATCCTATGCATCCATCTCCATCAAAGACAGGGCAAAAGGCAATGAGAACTGATGTTAATCTCGTGCATGTGTAGTTCAAGGAATCCTTAGAAGGAATACATTATTCATCCTATTTTGCAAATGGAGATGTTGAAACTTTTCCAGATTAAGCAATTGTGCTCAGGTTTCCAAATGATAAGTAACGGAAAAAGGTGAAAAACCCAGTATATTTGATTGCAGCATTCCTAGGATGTATTTGTTCTTGGCCATTCCGTTTAGAATCGATCAGAGTCAGGGAGGCTGTATCATGATAACTGTACACATGAGATTGACTGATAATTTTGAATATCTAATATTGGAAACCAAATACTTACTTAGTCAATATGCCCTGTTCTCTGGGCAGTGTTGAAGGTTCACTGAAAAAATCTGATCCTTTTTTTTTGTACATCACGAAGATAATCCTTTCTTGATAGCACCTTCTTTATCAATACATAGAAATACTAACTAGGTGGATATTTTCTTTCCAATTTGATCACATTTCAGACATAAAGTATAGACCAGGAACCTTAGTTGAGCTTGAGTGTTTACCAGATCTCCTCTACCCACATATACAAAGCTTACCATAGGTCAGGCTTAACTCTTTACCCTCATATTTTCATAAAAGTCAACAAAACTATGACCAGAATAAAGGCACATGACTGCCAGTAATCTACACAACCGTCTGCCTGTTGAATCTCAGAGCCCTCTCTGGTCCTTCTTCCAGCTTTCTTCTGAACTAGAGGTGGTTAATCCTTATGAATTATATTTCCCAGGCTCCCTTTCCAGGACTTCTTGTAGATTTTGATAATGGTAGACATAGACAGGAAAGTAGAAGGCAGGGGAAGGGAAAGGGAAAGAATATTTCTTCTCTAAACTTCTTTTGGTAGATAATGGGGTGAGGACACTCAAAAAGATTGACTCTCTCTTTTTGCAGCTTGGCAAACCTGCTGCTCCTAGGATTCTCATAAAACCTCCCTTCCCTTTATTGCTCAGTCTTAGGAATTTCAGTGGCTTTCAGACATTGTTAATATCTGAACTGCTTCATTGTCTCCTATCTACTCCCCTGATCCTTCACCATTTTTGTAACTACTCAGATGTTGTATTCTCTGGATTCAGCTACTTGGCTTGGGTTATTTTTTCCTAGTTGATCTTAGACCAATACTACTATCAACAGCATTTAAATTATCAGTGAAAGAAATATATGAATGTTGAAATTGAAATAAACAGAAAAAAAGAAACAACGATTAAAAAAAACCACACAGATATTAAAAATGCATGTGAAAAAAAGAGGGCAACCTCCTCAGGTCCCCTTCCACTGTGGAAGCTTTTCTGTCCTCTCAATAAATCCTACTTTCTAAAAAGAAAAAAAAGAGGGTAATTATAAATTATAGAGAAAGAATTACGGCTTGAAAAGTCCCGTGCCTATGCAACTGACAATAATAGGCTAAAATTAAGAAAAATAGTAGAGAAACACTAGAAACAATATGTTTGGCTAAATATCAGCATCAATTAATTCTGGAGGAGTATAGGAGTTTGAGAACACAAGGCCTCAAAGAGGAAGAAGTACTTCTGATCAATCTACCAATGTGAGGCTTGTTCCATTGCATGGGCTCAAGGTTCATGCAAATCTACAATCAGCAAAATGAAGGGCACAGCAGTAAGAAAGGGCACTGCAGTTGCTGAAGACCCTCCCCTCAGTCACTTCCAGAGACCATCAGGAAGAGACGTCACCCACTACAACAGACATGCAATGAAGAATAATCTGGGTTATGAATCATGCCCAATAGTCTGTACATCCACAAGGTGTAGAGCAGGATGTTTAGTTTGTAAAAATTGGATGCAATAATTCATCCTCAAATGTTATGGAAATGCCTCTAGGCACTAACTGTAAGATTAAATCTCTCTTGGTGATATTGGACTTGTAAAGAAAGGCACTCATAGAAAATACATTTAAGTCACTTCAGTCCTTTTTTTTTTTTTTTTTTTTTTAGGTAGAAAAGTTGCCACGAGATAAATTGCCAACAATAAAAAGCAAAACCAAATTTCACCTTAATACTGTTATCCTTAAAAAATAAACAAATAAACCATTGGGGTTCTGTGGACTCTACTTTCATGTTAATTACTATTGAAGAGCAATTTGGAAGTTCTACAACATGAGATCATTTGAGAAATGTTGTGAATAGCATTAGCCAGTTGCTCAGCATCTTCTTTGGTTGCTACTTTGTCATTTTCCTCCTCACATCTGTAAATAAAGTAATTGCCTTGAAGTCATCTTTTTAAAAACAAAGGAAATCCAGCCACACAAAGGATACATTTTTTAAAAAATTCAAGTGGCATAAGGATACACACAAGAAACATGTGGCTTCTCCAGATGTGATTTAGGAAAAAGAGAAGAACCTCAAAATAGATCTAGAATTTGGGAATAGGAGGTGTGCCCCCCAAAAAACTAGATTAAGATGTTTCTTTCACCAACATCAGTCACTTGAAAAGTTTCTTTTGATCAATCAGGAAAAAGAATAGCAAGGGAAATGAATCCTGGAGATGCCACATCAACATACTGAAATTCTTACATTATACAATGATGGTCTCTTAATCTCAGGAAACTTATTTAATTCATTTGATTTACTTAACTCATTCTTTTTTTACTTTTCTTATTTTTTAGATTGGAAAATATAGTTTATTTAAAAAGTAAGTTCGAGAGAAAGAGAGAGAGAGAGATTGAGAGAGAGAGAGAGACAGGAGATTCACCTCCCCAAGGTAGGGGAAGGAACCAAAACCAGGAAACATGGCAACAACCATAACTCAAAGAGCACATGGCCATACCAGAGTCTAGTAAGGCGATGACCTTTTTTTTCCTTTTAGCCAGACAAGGGCATTTTCTTACAACTAAATGATAAAAATGACTGTTTAGGTGCAGTTTACTCTCACTTAAAGACTTACAAAATATCTTTGAGGTAACAGAGATTTGCTAGATGTCAACGGACAAATAAGCTTTTCAAAACATACAAAAAAGTCACTTTTCATTTCTTTACTAAAATCTCATTGCCTATCCAACAACGTGTAGCTTTAAAACATGCTTCCAGTTTAATCAACACCATGTACTGTAATGCAGTGTGTCTTGACTGCATAAATTGCATCAGAGCATTAAACACAGTGAGTGAGATGGAAGCGGATAATTACCTTTGGGATTGCAACAATTTTGACACCACCTACTTCAGGCAAGAACACTGCTGTTCTGGCCACATACTGTGACTATTGTTAGAAATTCTGACTGTCTGCATTTAGCAACTGGGAATGTGAAAACAAACGTAGTTCCAAGGAAAACAATAGTCAAAGTAACCTTTTCAATGGAATTGTTGCTTGCAATAATGAAATGGTTGTACATGCCATTTGGTGTATTTGTAGTCATTTCAACTTGCGTTTTATCCAATGAAACCGCTTTACATATCTTTAACAGAAATCTTAAAAAAAAAAAATCAGATGACTTGGCAGTCTTCATGGTTCCCTATGCTCTTTTATTTATCTTGAAGGCCATATCTGTCATTGACCCAGGAAGACAAAAGCTAGGAGACTATATCTAAGAGAACCAGAAGGCAGAGGCATCCCAATAGCCAGTGAAAGATTCAGGTGCAGGGCTTTCCTGGGGCAATGGTTCTTTGTACCACTGACTCCACCTGACTGGAACATAATTGGAAGATTGTCAGAATTCATAGTGATACCCTTCTGTTTCCCCGCCAACCTTTCACAAAGACTTGGGTGGTGAGTTTAACAGCAAACCTGGCTTAGCTTTGCTGGCACTTGCTATTTTGAGAAAATACTCAAAGGTCCTTCCTGTCATAAAACACTGGATAGAGGAAAGCTAGGAAAAGTCCAACTTTAATTTCATGAATTTGCACTTGCAAAAACACATATCTTCACCAAAATTAAGAAGTCTTGAGAATTTGGCTCTAAGAAAAATTCCACTTCAGGCATAGCGGGATTGAATGCAGATTTCTGCTGTGGGCAAAACCTCACTATTATTTCTAGACAATGGGGCTTTCTGTAGTAAAAATGGTAGTGCTCTGCACATGGAATGGCCACAAGCCAGTTCCTGGTTTTCTCCAGTGAATTTGCCAGATTGGCGAAAGGAGAGAATATTTTCATACAGACTGGTAACATGTCTGATGAAGCTTGGAATAAATTAACCCAGTTAACATTTTTTTTAAGTGAATGATGCTTTGAAAGCTCAGAGAAAATATGCTAAATTGTTTTCTTTTTTGGAGTCTCACTCTGTTGCCCAGACTGGAGTGCAGTGGCTGCTCCCGGCCACCGCAGCCTCAACCTGCTGGGCTCTGGCGATCCTTCCACCTCAGCCTTCCAAGTAGCCGGAATTACAGGCATGCGCTACCACGCCCGACTGATTTTTTTTTTTTAATTGTGGAGATGAGGTCTCACTACCCAGGCAGGTCTCGAACCCACAGGCTCAGGCAATCCACTCACCTCAGCCTCCCAAAGGCGCGGGATTACAGGCTGAGCCACTGAGCCCGGCTGCTAAATTGTTTTCAAGGGGCGCAGTAGAGATTCAATTTTTCTTTAAAATCTGGAGGGGAGCTACCCTCAAGTAAGTTTTGCAGTTGTCGCATGTCCTCAAGTGAGAATTTGATCAGTGCTTCTAGAACTGTGTTGCTCTACAAATCACCTGAGGGGTTGTTCAAAAAATTTGCCTCATTAAATTAAATTGAGCCCAAAGCTGACTCGTTGCATATTTTGGGTTCAACATAGAGGTTTCTCCATAACCTTTCACATGTCACTTAATTTCAAATGTCACTTAACTGGATGTGTAAACAGACTGTCTCTTACTTTTATAATAATCACCCAATCTTGGCCAGTCAAAGGTGGCCAGTTATTCAAAGCATGTTCAAATAAGGCAAATGCTGAGCTGTTCCCAATCCAGCTGTTTCTGTCCCTCACTTTCATTTTCTGCACGGCACTTTCTTTTTTCTGTCCATAAAACTTCCTCCGCATGGCTGCTCTGAAGTCTCTGAGCCGACTCTGGTTCCAAAGACTGCCCAGTTCGCCAATTGTTCTTTGTTCAATTAGACTCTGTTAAATTTAGATTATTTTAGGTTATTTTATTTTAACAGTGGTGAGACCTGGGATTTCACATTCTATCAAGCTCGGTGTGATGTTGCAGTTGCTGGTCTGCCCACCATACTGCGAACAGGAAAGACTTATGCGACCATATGATCATTCACCCAAGCAGTCAGTTCACAAACACTCAACACTGTACATTTAATTAAAGAGTGCAACTGATTCAAGAGGAATGTAACTGAAGAAGGTATCTACATTTATCAGGAAGCACAACTCAACCATATAAATAGGTACACATAATAGTTAGACTGATCTTCAGGGAAGTATGCTGAGTAAAAAAAGTCACACCCAAAGATTACATACTATATGATTCCATTTCTATAGCATTTGTGAAATAACAAAATTTTAGAACTAGAGAGCAGATTAGTGGTTGTCAGGGGTTAAGAATGAAGACGGGGGAGTTGGGGGAAGATGTGTGTGATTCTATGCAGGCATTGAGCTAAAGGCTACATATGTACAGATGAACAAAAAATCAGAGTCCAACACAACATCTCAGGCTTGATGACAGAAGTACATGCAGACTTTCCCTCCCTCCCTCCCTCCCTTCCTTGAATTGGCATCTTACTCTGTCACCCAGGCTAGAGTACAGTGGCATGCTCACAGCTCACCACAGCCTCGATCCCCTGGATTCAGAGCAATCCTTCCACCTCAGCCTCCTGAACAATTGGGACTGCAGGTGCTCACCACCACACCTGGCTATTTTTTTTTTGTACAGATAAGGTCTTTCTATGTTGCCCAAGCTGGTCTCAAGCTCCTGGGTTTAAGCTATTCTCCTGCTTTGGCCTCCCAATAGGCTGGTATTACAGGTGTGAGTCACTATGCTTGGCCCAGCTAACTTATTTCTGAGACAGTCTTAGCACCTGGATAACTTTATTTCCAATTTACTCTTCTTCTTATCAGTTAACACAATCCATATGACAAACTGGGGTCTAGTGTAATGCAAACATTTTCAAATTTAATTTTATTTATTTTAAATAAAAATAAACAACATTTATTTAAAACAGACCAAAATGTACTCATCTGAAGTGTAGCTCAATTCTTTATGGCTAGCAAATATGGTAAATTTGTAAAGATGTATTCTAATCAATAAATAATTAGGTTTATAACATCACATAGAAACCTCTTTAAAAAATTATGCCAAATAATAGTCACCATCTCACATCATTTCCTGCAAAGGATTGTTATGATAATTGCCTCTTCTTAAATTCATCTACAAACTGTCACAAGGGCAAATGCGGGTTGTCTGCACCGCAGGTCTTGTCCTTTTTCCTTCTGTCAGCACTTCAGTTTGTTCCCCAGAAGATAAACCCTGGCAAGTCTATCTGTGCTGGGTAGCCTCCATTTACCTTGCCAAATCTACTCCTCCTGCTTTCTCATGTTGCTCTTTACCTATGAGGTTGACCTCCATGGATAATATCAATGGACGCCTTTGCCATCGGGCTTTGAGTTGGATTTAGCCAATGAGCTAGTGGTCAGACAAAAGGAGATGAGTAAGGCTGGGATATGCTCTTTTCCAGATCCCTCCTTGTGGAATCTCTGTGCACTGGCTATATCATGCAACCAAAAGCTATGACCCCAATGAGTTGGTCCTTCCCAAATAACGCTCTTTGTCTCCAGCTTCAACAACTGCTTCCTGCATTTGTCCCTCCAGGGCAGGATGAAAGTGGTAACCCCCTACTCTTGCCAGTCTTCAGTGAATGAACCATCCGTTGTGGTTTCCCTACACCTCAATCATATCTTTGTAAATAGTTCCTTTGTTAAATTCTCTTAAAATTACTCATGTTTTCTAACTAATGCAAAGTGTTTTGCTTTTGTCTTATTTTTGTCAAATGTTCTTTTTCCCTTCTTTCCAGTTAGGAGTGGCTAAGTGATCTGATTCTCCCCAGCAAAACATAAGTTGAAATCAGCTATAGGGTTTGGGGAATGACTTTACTCTCTGATAAAGGACATAGTAACTTGGAGATAGTATCTTGTACATTCTTCTCTCTTCATAATTTAGATGTCTGAGGTAAGTATAGTGCATGGAGTGACCAGTCTGACCATGAAGCATCAGCCTGGGAATTCAAGCCAACACACAGAGGAAGGTGAGAGGAGCAAGGATGCAAAAGTCTGGGCTTTGATCGCATCACTGATCTGCAGTACCACTTTGTGCTGACTGCGTTAGACTTCTTGTTAAGAAATCAATATATACCCTTAAGGTTTAAACTTTTATTAATTGTTTTTCTTAACCTATAATCAAATCATTCCTAAATAATGGAGCAATATATCATTATCAAATATGACCTTGCCATGTTCATGCTTAACATATCCCACAGGTTCATCTTCCTCTGCAAAATAACCTCTCAGCATGACATGCAGCATCCTCTATTATTCTTCCCCTGACAGCTTCAGCCTATCCACTTCAATGTGTGTTATTGTACATGCTATGCTGCTAATCCCAATCTCCTGTAGCTCCTCACAGAAAGCATGCCATTTCTTGCCTCTGAGTCGTGTGTTGAGTGCTTTCCCAGGAACATCTTTTCCACAAGCAACATCTTTCTTTCTTCTTTCTCTGACTGATTCTTACTCAGGTTCAAGAATATAGTGCACAGCACAGGTCAGCATTGCTTTATATAACAGAGAGCAGAAATCTGTTTCAGATTATTCATGAAGTGGAATTGGCAGGACAAACTTTGGGTACTACCAGAAACCTGTGAGACTAGGGCTAGAAATGGAAGCAGGAGGAAGAAAAATTAACTAAGAGCCAGAAACAAGCAGGAATCACATAAAAAATGGATCCAGAAATCCCCACTATAGTGTTCTGAGGAGGCAACAGCTCTACTCACAGCGTCACAGACTGAGGACCACAGTCATTTGCGGCTGTGCCTTCCCTCTGACATCAGCATGAAGACCTAGTGTGCCTTGCTTCTTTGCCTCACCAAATCCCGGCTCCAAATCTAGGAGAGACACATCTGATCAGCTGAGAATAGATCAAGTGCCGATTCCCTCACGAGAGGAAGTGGAAAGAGTATCTGATGTTTATACTTACTTTGGAGGGAAGCCTCAAAATAAGAACTATTTATCAAAAAATTCACCTTATGTTAGAGGAGAGTTCAGATGATGGGTTACCAAGAATCATGATATATATCCAGTGTACATATTTCAATAAAATATGCTAAGTGAAGTAGGAGATGTGTAAACATGCTCAACTGGAAAACAGAATGAGTAGCTACATCCGGCCCAGCACTGTACGATAGAAACATATAATGAGCAATGCAGGTAATTTTCTGTTTTCCAGTAGCTGCATTTCAGAAGTACACAAAAACTTATTTGATTAATTTTTTGTAACATACAAGGGGGACCTCAAAACACTGGAATTTATTTTTTTAAATTGTATATTTTTGCATGTTTAAACTTCTGTCACCTTCAAAGTACTCTCCATCTGATGCAATACATCTAGCGAGATGCTTTTTTCACTGCTCAGAACAGTTTTTGAACTCATCGATTTTGATACCTTTGTGTGCTTCTGTTGTTTTTGTTGTTTGTTTTACCCATTCCACATTGGCAAAACATTTTCCTTTGAGGATTTTTTCATCCAGGGAAACGAAAAAGTTGCTCAGGGCAAGACTGGATGAATAGAGAAGGTAGGGCACAGGGATCATGCAGTTTGGGGGTAAAAACTACTGAATACTCAGCTCCTTGTGGGAAGGTGCATTTGTAAATCAACCATCATGAAATGGGCAAATATATTGAAAGAACTTCCAAAAAAAAAAATTCACTGATGCTGAACGCAGTCTTTCACAACAACGCTAGCAAGTTCAGTGATGCCAATGGGTTCCTAGAGCAATGACCTAGTAGAGAAAGCCTGTAATTTGAAGGGTCCACTCTCTAAATAATAATTCCAGTTTTTGGGGGTCCCCCCTCATATTAACTCAATACATTTAAGATATTGCCATTTCAACATTTTATCAGTATAAAATAATAAGATTGTTTTACATTATTTTTCAGTTGTAAGTCTTCGGAATTCAGTGATCATTTGACACTTGCAGTACATCTCAGTGTGACTATTAGCTTTACTTCAAGTGCTCAAAGGCCACATATAGCAGGTACCTATCATATTGGATAGTGTGGATCTAGACAAACAAGGCAGTCACTAGAGGAGTGGTGACTTTGAGCATCTATCCCAGATGTGACTGCGAGTTGTTTATATTTCGCTTTAGAATGCCCACCAGCCGCCTGGGCAGTGAGACCTCATCTCTACAATAAATCAAAACATCAGCCAGGTGTGGTAGCGCATGCCTGTAATTCCGGCTACTTTGAAGGCTGAGGCCAGCAGGTCGAGGCGGCGGTGACCGGGAGTGGCCACTGCACTCCAGTCTGGGTGACAGAGTGAGACTCCAACTCAAAAAAAAAAAAGAATGCCCACCAGTCACTCCTAAATTATTATTATTATTCTGGCTTAAAAAGCTGCCTACCATGATATAGTTGGCACTCTGAGTTCTGAGGGACACAGAAGACCTAAAACTGAGTCAGAGAACAAGAGCTTTGGTAGTTTTGTCATTTAATGGTTGAGTTTCAGGTGCTTGTGTGGTAATTGACCAATATATCCATTTGCTTTGCATGGCTATAAAGGAATATCTGAGGCTGGATAATTTTTAAAGAAAAAAGATTTATTTGACTCATGATTTAGTGTGGTATTGGCATCTGCTTAGCATCTGGTGAGGCTTCAGGAAACCTGTACTAATTGAGGAAGGCAAAAGGAGACTGCATGTCATGTGGTGAGAGCAGAAGCAAGAGAGAGGGAAGGAGGTGTCAAGATCGTTGAAACAACCAGTTCTCTCGCAAACAAATAGAGCAAGAACTCACTTATTACTGAGGCATTCATGAAGGATCCTCCCCATGACCCAGTCACCTCCCACTGGGCCTTGCTCCAATATGGGAGACCGCATTTCAACATGAGATTTGAGGGGACAAGCATTCAAACTATATCAACTAGTGTGGTTAGAATGCTAGATTTTAATTTTGATGGTGTTTGCATTCAGGTTGAGGGTCTAGGAGAAGATGAAATCCTCTGACAAGAGAGAGCAGGAACACAAAATAAAGCCAATGATGAGTCCCTTGGGCATATCAACATCAGAGATTAGAGGAGAAGTGAGCTGAGCATGAGTATTCATAATGGTAAAAGAACTGAAAAAAAAACTAGCTTTTTGGAAGCCAAGAGTCTCAACTGTTAAATCATTTTCTTCTTGGAAAGCCGGCTGAATTTAGAGTCATTTCCCAATTTATGTGCATTGGCTTGACTAAAAATTAACAGTTGAGGGTTTAAAAAAAAACTTTAATTAGGCACTCTACAGTAATAAGAAATTCTTCTATTTGCTTTTGGTCAGTTTCCATTCCCATTTCATGCTGAATCTTTTGAGTCTTTATCACTTTCCTTTTGCCTCCTACCTGCTCCTTCTCTCTGGCCCCATCAATAGCTAATTTTGCCTCCTACTTTAAAGAAAAGACAGAAGCCTTCAGGCTGAACCCCTCTTTTTCCTCAGTTTCTTCCCATACACAAATTATTTCAATTCACATTCATCCACCCTGTGTTGGAGTTTGGAGAATAACTGTTCCCCCCATTGCACAAACTCCACCCCAGTTTGGAGCAAGTTGAGAGACAGATACAGAGAAGTCAGACAAAGAACAAAAATCATCCTGCTAATGACCAAACCATCAGGGAAGTGGCTTAGGACTGTGGCCAGTAGAGTCTGAAGTCCCCATCTCACTATCACACTTTGTTTTTCATTTGTACTCAAGTTTCTAGAAACTCTCCTTTCTTAACCCCTGCGCACTTCTCAGTACAAGACCCTGTGGCTCTGGTTCGATTATGTTAGTGACACTGTTACAGATGTTCCTAATTAGCTCCATGGTTGCTCAACCCCACGGAGACTTGCCAATCCTTATCTTGCTTGACCATTGAAGGTTTTGCTCAATTGACCACTTCCTCCTTTACACAAAACACTCTTTTTTTTTCCTTCATACTCTCTTGACCATATTTACTCAGCTTCCTTGGGCTCCTCTTTCTCTAGCTAGTCTGTGAGCATTGCATTTCTTGGGATTCATCTTCCACTCTTATCTCTTCTATTGTATTTACTCCTTTCTCCACATTCTGTCCTCGAGTGTCACATTCAATCCTAAGATTCTAATTGTCCTGTACCTGTTCATTCATCTCCCAGCCTTCAAATACTATCTGTACTGAATACGTCTTCAGAGTGAGCTTTCTGCAAGTCAGTTATAACCATGATTAAAACTGTGGCTCCTGCTGTAAATGACATTCATTTAAATAGTCATTTCTTTGCAAGAAGACTAAAATCACTCATATCCAACTCCTCATGTTTTTCCGTGGTAGAATATAAACTAGCCTAACACTGCTGGCTAATTTCCACTTCTTCTCTCACTTTGCTAAGAGAGGAGAAGTGATTCATTTATCTCTTCTGAATCTTGACTCTTGAAAGTGTTAGCACCCTATGAAAGAAGTCAGCCCCCTCTAAATCCTCATCTGACTCTGGAAAGGGTGCACTGTGATATCTCCTGTCAGGTAGCCAGAAACTGCCTCTGTTGGACAGTTTGCAGTTGTGGAGAAAGTTTAGTTCAGGGGAATGTTAGCAGACCACAAATCTAAGTCATGTTCTGCAGGCGATCTTTTGGCCATTGCAAAGATATAATTTCATTGCTGTTTTCCTGACTTCTGACTCCTAATAGTTGAGTACCTTCATAGGGAAGCATGCAGACAGCCCAAAAAATTGCAGAACATTGAAGGAAATTCTTATCCTCCATTACTCAGGTTTCCAGGCTGAGAAATTTTTACACATTTTCTGATCTTTCTTCATACTCTTATTTTCCATTGAAGAACATTGATTTATTTATCTGTTAGGTGAGTTTTGTAAGACAGGCCAGACTTGCATGACATTGCTCCTTGTGGATTTTCTGGACCCAGTCACCTGCAGAGGAAGAAACTTCTGGCCTAACCACATGTGGAAAAAGGCCTGGCCCTGAAGTAGGAGATGCAATTTGGAGTGTATCTTTCCCACAGTAGAATGTTAATATATCCATATAGCCATACAAGTAATCTTTTTTATTGATTCTTAATAATAAAACTGGTTCATCTTATTCCTTTATATTAATTCAAAATTCAGCTGGAAAAAAATGCTGTTTATTGGATCATTTGAATCCTTTCAAATATCTGGAATCTACCATAAATTTACATTTTTTGACACAAAATATAAGATCACCCCATCTCCACTCCATGATCTGCAATATAGGCTAATATACAATTCTACAAACATCCATTGAACACCTACTAATTTACCTCTATGCCTGGATTTCGAGATATACAATGAATGAGATGTGAACTGTGCCTTCTAGGAGTTCACAACTCCATGATGTGAGTTTGTATTTACAATTATGGTTTTTAGGTAAAGTTTTACACTGCATTTCTTTGCAAGAAGACTAAAATCATAAAAGAGAACTCATCACAAAGCAAGGCTTATTTAATTATGATTGCTGCATTGGCAGCTAAATCCATGAGGATGAAAAGACAAGCACTGAGGCAAACTGCAGTTATATGGCCAAAAAAAAGGGTAAAAATCGAGACCAGAGAGAATGAGAATCAGATCTCTTGGGTAGATCAGGCCATAATCTAGTTAACACCAGAAATGAGATGACAAAAATGCATGACAATTTGCAAGGGAACACCTGTGAGAGGGTGTAGAAATTCACGCTCGATATAGGCAACAACCTTAGCAATCTATGCACACCTTACAGACTGCCAAAATGAGACTCCACTGAATGTTTTAACCATGGTTCAGGTCATTATATAGTCCACAGAAAACTACACGTCCTCAGTCCACACAGAAAAATGCATCAGAAAGAATGGAGAAATTATTGTATAAACAGATGACTTCTGGTAACAACCTAAAATTTCTTCCTACTGATCAAACTTGGCTTCAGATAAAATGGTTCTTACAAGATCTAAGAAATCTTTGCCTCAAGTTGTTCACTTAAAAATAGTGTGAAATAGTTGGGTTGACATGGCTCTAACCAATCTTTGAGTTTCAAAACCAGACATTTCTCAGAAGATTCATAGGACTCTGGGAAGTCTGCACAAAGACCATGACATTCATTTAAATACAATTAATTTTTAAAATTCTTTCCGTACCTGATTTTCAAAAACTCTAATTTGACTCATGTAAAAAAATATAACCAAAACAGGTGATATGATTTTTTATGTGTTTTAAATTTCAAAAGTCCCATCTGTCACTAATTACACATTTATTTCATTATGCAGTACTATGAAAATAATAACTTGAGGTTTTTTGTTGACAATTTAGAGTTTAAAGTAAATACTAATTATTTTTGTTATTAGTGTGTATTAAATTAAACAATTCACTGCTAGACTTTTTTTTAAGCTCCAAATAGTTTTATTAAAACCACATAAGAAAGCAATTATGTAATTAGGGACACATCTGCCAATCTTATAAGCCCATCTTACAAAATTTGAAGTTTTTGTTTTCCTCTTCATTTTTCCTCTTTTCAAAGCAGAGACAGCTACTTTGTGTGCACAGCATTTTATAATGATGCATGTGGCCTGTCCCAGCCAGCTGGGCTGCTCAGTCTTTTTTATCAAAGTAGCAATGATTTGAAGCATTTAACCAGCTCTTGAAACTCACATGGTCCCAGGTTGAAGAAAATTTATCTAGATAACTGCAATGATTTCTACTTTAACTAAAATTCCTTTAGAATTAAAATATCTTCCAAACTCCAACCAGAAGTTGCTGTGAGTTCCATTTGGAACTTGTGCTAATAATAATATTTTCTGGAATAATAACAACAGGTTTGGATTTAATTAAATATGTTGCTTACTGAAGCATCTGTTTTAAACATTCATGAATGGCAGCTCCTATGGGATATCCAAATGGAAGTGTTTTCACTCCGTAACACTATCCTAAAGTGTGTTTTGGAATTTTCAAATAATTAGCTGGTCTTTGTTTTGAGAGATTTATCCAGGATAAAAAAGCAATCCTTTCCTCAAATCATATTGATAGATGGAAGCCAGTTAGGGAGAGGCAATCAATCACAAAAGCAGTCCCTGCAAAGCTGTTATGCAATCCATGGTATTAAGAGTCAAGTTTTTCTTCATGTTCACACATAACTCCCATTATCATTCATGAGAGTTATTCGCTTATCAAGAAAAGAACACGTCCCTTCCCTATTAGGCTAAGCTGCTTTTGGCAGAAAGCCATTAAAAACAGCAGATATGGCACTCCAAAGTCTACAACTAAGCTTTCAAGATTTGGAAGCCACCTTTGAAATAACTATGATTAATTTGGTTTGATTGGAAACATTACATGAATAAAAAATTTTGAATTCATGACTTGTTTGTCACTCAAAAGCAGTTATGTAACCAAGAAATATTTGTAAATTCTTTCTTACAAGACTTTATTAAGTTGCTAGACTTAAGTTCCATAAAGATATTTCTTACCAATCAATGTATCCTCAGCACATAGATCAGTACCAGGCATAGTAGGTATATAGCAGATGTTTGTTGAATGACTGATTAACAAGACTTGCATATTCTGTACAATTCAACAAGTTGTTGAAATCCTACTACTAGTTGCTAGATACCATTAGGGACTGGGGATATGAAGATATTAAATATCTGTGTGTATGTATATACATATATACATGAGAGAAAGACAGAGACAGAGAGAGAGAGAGAGGAGAAAGAGAGAGAGAGAGAGAGAGAGAGAAAGAGAGAGAGAGAGAGAAAGAGAGAGATTGATTGAGATTCTCCTGTCAAAAAGGTTCACAATAGACGAGGGAAACTGGAATTGTCTTTTGGAAGGTAGGCTCCTTGTAGTACTCTCAAAATTTGTGCCTCTGGATCAAAAGGTCAACCAAAGTTTTATATGGAAGTATTGAGAAGGTTGCACCCAATTTTGCTGAAGAAACTTCCCAAGTTGTGGAAAACAGGTGTCTAGTTCTTCCACCATGACAAAGCATCTGACCACATCATGTTGAGGGTTCAGCAGTTTTTGACCAAAATGACATGTCCCCCATGCCCCATCCTCCTTATTAACCGGTCTTACCCTGAGCGACAATTTTTGTTTGCTTCCCTAGATGAAGGAGTCCTCAAAGGGAAATTTTTTCCAGTGTGAAAGAGGTGAAACAAAAAATGGCAGAAGCACTAAAAAGTATCAAAATTGACAAGTTCAAGAACTGTTTTACAGAGTGGAAAATGGAGAGTACTTTGAAGGTGACCGAAATTTAACCAAGTAAGAATAAATGCAAAAATTTTTACATATAAATTCAAGGATTTTTTTGGTCCCCCCTCAAATCATAGGATACTAACAAATAACAAATTGCTTCTTGTAGTGTTGTCAATGCAATGATAAAGGAATTCATACAGTGATATGGGAGCACGGAATTTAACATCTTAAATAATTCTGTCTGCAAAGAAATGGAAATGTTTTGATTAAATGTATATTATTCAGACAACTTGAATGAATGGGTAATATAAAACATTCCTAAGTATGATAGTCAGAATTAGCACCCTGATTTTGAAAAATACGTTTGTAAAGGAATGAATAAAGCTTTAGCTTTCCAATTGACCAAAAGACTATTAGATTATCATGGACTCTTTGGAAGCATAGCAAGTGATACTTTGGCTGTAGAATGAAGAATGATTGTGCTACAATGCACATGCACTGGACTGAGGAATGATGCTTATGTATGGATTTCTTTAGTCTGACGGGTAAAATTTTTTACTTATGGCATATTCTTCTAACAAAAAAAAAAAACAAACAGTGAGGTATCAAGTTAGATTTCAGAGCTTTCAAAGCATAGGATGCTGGCCTGGTATTCACCATTCCAGCCAATGCAAGATGACCCATGCTGGATAAACACTCTTCGGCAAGTGTATATTTAACAATGTACCATACATTGGCTCTGACAGCTTCTCAGAGGGGGAGTTCTCCTGATCTTAAATAGATCCAAGAGCCTAATACACTGCTGGATTCAATGACTCATGGGGTTCCTAAAAGATTAGGTACAGCAACTCAGTTTCATCTTCTATAAAATTAGAGGATTGTAAGTTCCCAATATCTTTTTGGCTTCGCACTTTTCTTTCTCAGAGTACAAGTTGTCAACAAGTTGGGCAGATTGAGTCTCTCTCCCATCTATCTCTACAATGCCTTCTATTCCTCTTTTTTTTTCACCATCACCCTGAAAATTGAGGAGTCCCTTGAAGGCAAATCTGATATCTTATTAATCTTTGTATCTCTATGTCTAATAACAGATCATGGCACATAATAGATGCTCAATGAGTATTGAGTGAATGAGGGAATAAGTGGAGTAACATCTACATAGCAAAGAAACCACGTGAGTTTCTTTAAGTGATTCCAAAGCAACATAAGAAAACATCTCCAGTCTCCAAGAATCTCATGCATTACTCAGGAGACAAAGTCTTTTCACACATAACAATAAAAAATATAACTCTCTTATTTAACCTTCACAAAAGCTGTGATGCTATAAGATATATCATCTGGCATATGTTGAAGACTGATGATATACCCAATATCTTAATTGGATTATTTAATTTAATTCTTGCCCCATTTATGATGCATATGCTAAAGCTATTTCTATTCTATAAATGAGGAAATATGGGCTTAGAGTAGTTAAGCAACTTTCCTTAAATTTTACAGGTAGGGACCAAGCACAGTAGCTCAGCCTGTAATCCCAGCACTTTGGGAGGCCAAGCTGAGAGAACTATCTGAGCCTGGGGGTGCGAGACCAGCCTGGGCAACTTGGTGAGACTTCGTCTCTACAGTAATTAAAAAAATAAGCCAGGCATGGTAGAACACACCTGTGGTTCCAGCTACTTGGAAGATTGAGGCGGAAGGATCGCCTAAGCCCAGCAGGTAGAGGCTGCGGTGGCCGTGAGTGTGCCTGCACGCCTGCCTGGGCGACAGGGTGAGACTCCAACTCAAAAAAGAAAAAAAGAGAGAATTCATAGTTAGGTAGCTGAGCCAAGATTTGAATTCAAGGTGTTTCACTCCAGAACCATATTTTGAACCATTATAATATAAAAAGATTTTCTATCTCATTCTAAGTGTCAAACATGTGCGTGCGCATGCACACACACACACACACACACACACACACACACACACAATCTCTGTTGGATACGCTCCTTCGGTGGCCATGTTTTATAGCTTGTAGCACTTCTTTATCTGCCAAAACGCTGCACTAGTGGTAGGTCCCTGATCCGAGAGCAACCCGTACAGAGCCTGACTGGCATCTGTTGAGTTTGCCTGGTATCAGAGTGCTGCTCTTGCCAATATTGATTAGTTAAGTCAATAAGATTCCCTCATGGGGTGACAGTTGTAAGGAGAGAGATAAAACTACTGGTAGAGAAGAGCAAAAATTAAGAGACACATAGACAAAATAGGGCACAAAGACCTATAGCCAAACCAACACAGTCAATGAGTTAGAAGGGGTGAGTGTGGTGGCTGACACTGGGATTAGAACTGAAAAGACACTGAAAGAAAGGCAGAGACACAGAAAGGCAGACTCGTATTACTGATAAAGAACAAGTGTCAACAAAATCGTCCAATAGCAAAGGCTACAAATAGACTGACACCTAGGGCAGTGCTAGATCTCAAAGGACCTTTTCATCACTGAAGAAATGTTCTACCTTCAAGCCCCAGGGGGAGTGGTCCTCCTGTAAGGCTGGATCATTCCACTGTGCTTATGTTTCTAGAATGCCCAGATGTATGGCTTAGATACCTATGGACTTACTACTACCTGTAATGTTTTCCTGTTGCTACAATAAAAACTTCCATAAACATAGTGGGTTAAAACACCTATTTATTATCTCACAGTTCTGGGGGCCAGAATTTAAAAATGGTCCTCAATGGGCTAAAATCAAAGTGTTACCAGGTCTGTGTTCCTTCTGCAGACTCTAGAAAAGAATTTGTTTTCTGACTTTTCCAGCCTCTAGAGAAGCTCTGACTCCTTGGCTCATGTACTCCTCCTACTTGTTTAAGGGCCAGTGGTGGAGCATCTTAAAATCTCTGACTCTTGACACTTCTTTTCTCTCATAGGGCCGGGTGGCTCACACCTATAATCCCTGCTCTCTGGGAGACCAAGACAGGAGGATTGGTTGAGCCCAGGAGTTTGAGACCAGCCTGATCTTATCAGTGAGACCTCGTCTTTACAAAAAAGCAAAAAATTAGGTGGACATGAAGGCACGAGCCTATAATCCCAGTACTGGGGAGACTGAGGCAGAAGGTTGAGGCTGCAGTAAACCATAATTATACCACCGCACTCCAGCCTGGGCAACAGAATGACACCTTGATTCAAAAAAGAAAAGAAAGAAAAATTATCCTTCACAAAGAGAAACAGTCTTTCTTCCCCCTTGCCATGCAATATCACACAGTCACAGGTTTTGGTATTTAGGAAGTAGACATCTTCAGCAGCCATGACTCTGCCTACCACATCACTTGCATTCTTAAAGTAAACTTTATATCTCTTGAGAAAACCCGAGTAAATCTCTGTTTTTTGCAACCACAGGAACTTATCTGGTGCAAAGATGATATTTTGCCAGTTTGAGAAGGGCTTCTATGGCAACTTTTAAAAAGATCTTGATTTATGAGGTCCCAGTTCTACATAATTGTGCATACTATCCTGCCTGGCCTGCCTTTTCCTCTTGCTTATTGTCCTCTCCCTTCCCTAATCCTCTACTGTGAAAATTCGACTCACTCAGGGCAAGGGCTATTGTGCAAGATGTGTGAAAAGGGCAGTAAATCAGATAGGAGATAGAAGCAATGTGTCATAAAAGTACAGACTAATTGTTTATATAGGAAGTTCTTGGAGGGTTTCGCAACACTTCACAAAGCAGGGGTGGCATTTAAGATAGATCTAATTCAAGATGCTGCTTGACCAAACATATGGAGCAAACTCACATTAGGCAGATGGCTGATGGCAGAGCCAGGAATTGTACCCAGGTCTTCTGATTTCTAGTCTATTGTTCCTGATAAGTTTTTCCACATCTATGATGGTTAGGGTATACCAACTGGCTTCAGTAAATATTTGTTGGATGAACAGGATGAATAAATAAATGGAAGAATTAATATCTGGATGAGTGAATAAGTAGAAGATGATGGAAGGCTCAAAGTAGATGCAAAATATGGATTCAAGTGGGTTCATTCTAATAAAACATACGTCAAAGAGCTAGATCCACAGACAACATTTTGCCATTAAACAAGCTTTCTAAAGCCGGATACTTGAATATTTTTGTCTCATCTTTTATGTGTAGGATAGGACAATAATTGTTGCTTTTTCTTTTACAATATTATTTCTTATATAGCATTATTATTTATTACATAAAGTTATTTTTTAAATTCCTTTAAAACAAAGATAGACAGATAGCTATAAATAGATAGATTACCAAAGATTTCATCAGAATTTTTAACATTATTTTAATGATTTTTAATACTTACTTTGTTCTTTTTGGCATTAAAAGCACTTTCACATGCATTCTTTTACATAATTTAACTAAAGATGAATAAAAGCAAATATGGAAACTGAGAAACACTAAAATAAGATTAGTTAATGTCGTGGAAGTTGAGGTAGATTCACCAAGACTATTGAGATATGTTTAAAAAGTAATTTTAACTTGTATACCTAATCCTGAATTGTATGCTACATCTTTAAAATAAAAATAAAAATTAAAAAGAGGTAATTCTAGGATCTCTCAAAGAAATTTACTATTTATCATTAGTGATTTTTTTCTAGGGCTTACTATTTTCTATTAGGATTTTTATTGTTAACAATATAACACCTACTTCTAATACCACAGTAAATAGCCAATAACAATATTTGTTGAGCACTTTCTAAACGTCAGCCATGATTCTAATTATCACTTAATTATAAATTAATTTACATAATCTTTATAATAATCCCATGAGGCATGGTCTAATATTATAATTTTATAGATGATCTACTGACCAAAATGGGTTGTAAATGAAACATTTTTGAGCTCCAGGGTCCATGTTACTAGCCACATTTCTACTAATAACTATTATTACCATTATTATTTTCTGATCATCATCATCATTGTCACAGTAATAACTATTAATTATAATCATGCTGCCATTCACTGTAACACTCTCTTTTTAATCCTCATAGGTATTACAAAAGAAGGATATCAATACTATTTTACAATCAAAAAAACAGAGGCTCAAAAAGGGTAACCGAATTGTCCAAAGTCTCACAGCCTACAATTAATAGACACAGAAGGTAACCTCAGGACGATTATTCCACCATACTAAGATGCTTCTCAACGTTTGATGTTGCTTTATTAGTCTCAGCAAATCTGTTTATTAGTTTTAGGAAAGAGCTGAATGTCAGAGCTGTTGGCCAGAGATTTGTCAATCTGGCTTTATGACTCTATTCCAGTGAATTCTGAAATAATTATTTTCTGAGGTTCTTGAGATTGCACTCAAAATACTTATTTAAGTATTAAGTGACATAATTTATTAAGTGAGATATTAAAATTAATTGCTGGCAAATAATCTTACCATAACCATGAGTTTTGGTCTAATCAAGGGAAGCCACAATAATCCCTGGACTTTCTGTTCTATTTTTCACTAGTTATGACACAGGATCCAGAGCTGGTGTCCACCAAGTTTTCTTTGAGCATTAAGATAGTTATTAGTGGTATTTCTCTGCCCAGAGTTATCATGAAAATCCCTCTTTGTCACAAAATACATTTCTTTCCTTCTCCATAAAATAGTAACTATGTTTATCTTCCTGATAGCTAAGCTAAAATAATATAGGAGAGTAGCGTGTTACCTTTTTTAAGCATGATACTTGTAATAGCTTAATCATGAAAAGGGTAGGTTTTGATGTCAATCCAATTGTATATGTATCCTGCTCCACTCTTTACTAGTCTCAGGCAAGTTGTTTGAGCTCTCCAATCCCTGCTGTTCTCTTTTATAACAGGAGCATTGTGAAGCTCATAGAATTTGGAGGGTAACTTAAAAAGATGATGGATGTAAGCGGCTCAGTAGAGTAGATGGTAACTAGGTAGGTAGTCAGATGACTAAATCCCATCATACACAAAGGAACTTCCTGATCTGTTTCTCAGTTCTAATAAGTCCTTCCCCAAATTACAAAGTATCAAAATATTCTTTTGTGGTTCTTCACACCTAGTTAAATGAAACCACCATCCACCCAGTATTTAAACAGGACCTAGGAAGTCATTTCTATAATCTTTCTCCATCAACCCTTCCTAGACAAGATACAGCACAAATCTCATAATTTGGTTTCTAAAATGTAATGGATTCTATTTTCATGTCTCTGTTTCCATAACTATCACTAAACAAAACACCATCATTTCACCACAACTTTTTTTTTTTTTTTTTTTTTTTTCTTGAGTTGGAGTCTCACTCTGTCGCCCAGACTGGAGTGCAGTGGCCGCTTCCGGCCACCGCAGCCTCGACCTGCTGGGCTCCGGCGATCCTTCCGCCTCAGCCTTCCGAGTAGCCGGAATTACAGACACGCGCTACCACGCCCGGCTGATTTTTTTTTGCTTTATTGTAGAGATGAGGTCTCGCTGCCCAGGCGGGTCTCGAACCCGCGGGTTCAGGCAATCCACTCACCTCAGCCTCCCAAAGGCGCGGGATTACAGGCTGAGCCACCGAGCCCGGCTTCACCACAACTTTTAAAAATAAAATATAAAAGTTAATAACAAAAATTACTATGTTTTTAGCATATGCTAATTTTTCTAGATTTTCAAACAAGTCCTTGTAGTTGTATCTAATTTATGGTTTCAAGGTAACAAATGTTTCAAAATATGATCTCAAAAGCTATATATGCACATATGTATATATGTAAAATTAATTATCTGATTTAAATATATTAGGCATCAAATATTAGACAAGTGCAATTTATAATCTATCTTTTATTTATTTATATTTAATAATGCTGTACAGTACATTAATATTTTTACTGACTCATTTTTTAATTTGCTTCAGATTTATAAGAATAACAAAATATTCTAGATGCATAGTGACCTAGTGAACTCCAGTGTTCTCCTCCCCAATACTAACCTACTCTTTCTTGAGATAAACACACTACTCTACATTTTTAATTTATCATTCCCTTGCATGTTTTTTTTCTTTTCTTTCTTTCTTTTTTTTGAGCTGGAGTCTCACTCTATTGCCCAGGTTGGAGTGAAGTGGCATACTCATGGTCACTGCAGTCTCGATATGCTGGGCTCAGGTGATCCTTCCACCTCAGCCTTCCAAATAGCTGAAACTACAGGCATGCACCACCCAATCTGTCTAATTTTTTGCTTTATTGTAGAGATGAAGTCTTGCCAAGTTGCCCAGACTGGTCTTGAGCCCATAGGCTCAGGCAATCCTCTCACTTCAGCCTCCCAAAATATTGGTATTATAGGAATGAGTCACCATGCTTGGCCTCCTTGCAATATTTTTATACTGCTCCTACATATGGATGCATGCAAAAATTATATGTAGTAGTGTTTTGTAATTTAAAAAAATTTTAATTTTAAAGATATGGGGTACAATTCAGGGTTAGGTATACAAATGTTCATTATGTAGGTACCCTTGTTGAGGAGGTGTGCCCCCCTCCCCTGACAGTTTCCCATTACCGCCAATCCTTTTCTTATAATATTATGATAATTGTTCAAGGTTCACTTATGCACGAGAACATGTGATACTCAGTTCTTTGTTTCTGTGCTAGATCACTCAGTATTATTGGTTCTAAGTCCAACCAAGTTGCTGAGAAGTTCATAATTTTGTCCTTTATTATAGCTGCATAATTTTCCATTATGTATATGTACCACAGTTTTTTAATATAGTACTCTTTCGATGGGTAGCACGGTTGGTCCCATGTTTTTGCTATTGTGAATAATGCTGCAGTAAACATGTGTATGCAAGTATCTTTTTCATAGAGTGATTTGAGTTCCGCTGGCTATATTCCCAGTAGGGGGATTGTGGGGTCACATGGAAGACTGATTTTTAGATCTTTTAGGAATCCACAAACCCACAGACTAGATAAGAATATTTGCCAACTGTATATCTGACAAAGACCTATCATCTAGGATCTAAAAGGAACCAAAACATGCCGAAAAGAAAAAAACAAATAGCCCCATTACAAATTGGGCAAAAGATATGAATAGACACCTCTTAAAAGAAGACATATGAGCAGCCAACAGATACATGAAAAAATGCTCAGCCTCACTAGTCACCAAAGAAATGCAAATTAAAATCACACTGAGATACGACCTAACTCCAGTCAGGATAGCCATCATCAATAACTCAAAAAACAACAGATGCTGGAGAGAATGCAGGGAAAAGAGAACACATCTACACTGTTGGTGGGAATGTAAACTAGTGTAACCTCTGTGGAAATGGCACATTAATTTTTAAGCTCTTGATTTTTAATAAAGCAAGAGTACTAGAACAGATTGTTCTCAGTAGCCGTGGGTTTTTTTCCTTGAGTGTCTACCCATCAGAATTATATTCAATTTCTAAAACATGGACTATACCTGCATAAAGTTTCCAAATGATTTGCAAGTTTGGGGATAGAAGAATTCACAATTCTACAATCAAAAGAAACTCCAAAATAATGGTTCATCTTTGATGCCAATCTGCAATTTCACAATCTTCTTCTTTTCAATAAAAGTGGGATGACCAGCTGAGATAGCTATAGTGTTTTACACCAATTTTTCTTGCTTCTGAAGTTCCATAGCTACTTATTGGCTTAAGCTTATTTAAAAGTCTAAAGATTCACACTAAATATATTTTAAAAACTATACAGTGCTCTCATGAACATAGAACTTATAAACACAAGACTGTAATTTCTCACATGAGTTTTTCAGGAGGTTATAAGCTTGGAAGAGTTAAGTGGTTAGGAAGTAAGAAATGCTCTGTAACTAGAACAAAGTGATGATATAATAGATATTTGAAGAAGCTGTCTTATATAGAACGCTTCCTCATAATAGTAGAGTTATGGTTTCCCATCAAATTCCCTCACAGACTTCAAAGAAGCCTTTGTTGATGTAATGACAATACACTCTTTATATTAGGTAATCTAGTACAACAAAAGCCTTAAACTAACCCAGTTGCTGGGGTGTTCAAGCTTCTAGAGGGTACAAAATTATATCTAATTTGGATCCTGAAAGTTGTTGGCTGAAACACAGATGAGCAGTCTAAAGATCTGGAATGAGTTTGTTTTAACAGAAAAAGTTAGTATAGAAGAATGGTATGAAATGGTGACAGAACCAGAGCAGGAGAAGGGACTGGAGAGAGAGAGAGAGTGCCTCTGAAGGAGGTGTTATAAACTCAGAAGCAGAACTGGCTGGAGATGGCATCTCTCTTGCTCCTTCTTGCTTTACCTGCAAACTTTCCACTCCCTTGCTCTCTCTGTACCATTCTCTCTTGTTTTTAATGCCTTCTTCTTTTCATTTTTAGGATTCTTTTTTTTCAAATCCTATCAATTTCTAATAATGTTAGCTTGTCTTTCCCTTATGCTCTTAGTCACTTCATTCCTATTTCTCTCTTTAAACTACATATAATTTTCATTTGCTGTAAAAAACTTTGTGTAATTTTTGTTTTAAGGTAGAAAATCCGATTCACTTTTTAAATGTCTTTTTAAAACTACCCTATCTTGCTCTGAATCTCTTGTTTGCTCTTAAATTGTTTTTCATGTTAAGTAGATTACTCTACCCCATCTTCCTATCAAAAAAAGAAGCCAAACAATGTAATGAAAATATTTGAGTCAGTGACCTTGGAAAAAACTGTATAAATGGAAGTGGGGAGTAATTAATTAGCACTTATCTTCATTTCTAATTTGCATAGTCTTTGTTTTAGAATTTATAAGCACTGTTGTTCGATAATATGTTTGTGAGTGATTAAGCAAATATATAAGGGAAGACCAGAAAGTCCACTGCCAACATGGTAAACTTATATTCCCTTAGGGAGACCAAGGAGTAAAAAAGAAGAAGTGGAGCAATATTTTTTTCCTTGTGTCATTATCATGTATAAAGAATCATAAAATTTCCCAATATTTGCAGTCTCCTTGCCCATAAATAACTTCATAATTTCTTCCATGGATTCTACAATCTATTATTTAAAAGATAGTTTCTACATGTATATGTAAGTAGTTGATCAAGAGTCATAAAAGAATCAGCATTATCGCCACTGGTACTCAGTTTGGTTGGAGTAAGGGGAGAAGACTTCTACAGTTTTAAAAATTATTTGGGGAAAGTTTTCAAACTTTGCAGTCTCTCAGAAATTAGGAGATAACCTCTGGGGGACAAGACAGAATGTATTATGGATGGAAAGGAAGAGAGTGGGTAAATGAGTATGTGTAAGTTCAGAACATTCTTTGAGAATTCTTGTAATTTTTTATTGATACTACTGGTAGATATTCTTATAAGGAATCATTAATAAATCCACCAGTTAATCAAATAGCCCAAAGCCTCTCAAATACTATACATAGCTGAAAGAAAATTGATAATGAGACTCTGATTATATGCTCTTCCCACTCAGGGCTGGCATATACTCCCAGTTTTAGGGTGTGGCCTATTTCTAACTAAAGTAAATACAATTCATGATTTATATGATCACATCTTTACTAAAGGATTTTAAGATCAGGAGTATCACTTAAGCTGAGCCCCAGCACAGGGTCCCACCTATTTTAGTAAGATCTGTGAATATTAATTCCTTGTTTTATAACCCCAGATCCAATTAGCTAAAAGTAAAGTCACCTTTTCAGTCATTTACTTGTCAACATTAAAAGGCAAGCCCTGGCAATTAAATATTGTGCAAATGTCTTAGGCATCTAGGGCTGATGGACCATTAACTCAACAAATGTTTAATCAGCCTGGGTACAGTTGCCATAATCCAGGCGAGATATGGTTATGAATTAAGCAAGGGTGATATTAAGGGGAGGGTGGACAGAAATATTCAAATATTTTGAAAGTAGAGACAACAAAATTGATAAATTAAACTTTCTTAAAATTGAGAGCTATTATTTTATGAAAAATATCATCAAGAAAATCAAAATTCAAACTATGAACTGGGGAGAAAATGTTCACATTACGTTAGATAAAGGACTTGTTTCAAGAGTACATAATAAACCTGAATGCTTTAATAAGAAATAAGCAAAACAAACAAAAACGCAAATGGATAAAAGATTTAAAGAGAGATTTTACAAAAGAAGATAAGTGAATGACAAATAAGCACATGAAAAGATGTTTAATCTCATCAGTCATTAGAGACATGCAAATTAAAACTCCAATTAGATGCTACTATAGCCTATTAGAATAGTTCATGTTTTTAAAGACCATAAAAAGCAGGGCTTAGCAAACTTATTTTGCAGTATAAGATCAGATAGTAAATATTTTAGGCTTCATTGGCCATATGGTCTTTGTCAAACTATTTCACTCTGCAATTGTAAGATGAATGCAACCATAGACAATAAGTAAATGAATGGGTGTGGCTGTTATTTACAGAACACAAGGGGCAAGCCAAATTTAGACCTCAGGCCATAGTTTGTCTTATATAAAGCCTTGGTAAGGACATGAGAATTCAAATTCTTACACACTGCTAATGGGAATATAAAATGGTACCATTACTTTGAAAGAAAGTTGGGCAGTGTCTTAAAAAGTAAAGCATACACTTAAAGTACAACTCAGCCATTCCACTTCTAGGTATTTACCTGAAAGAATGAAACATATGTTCAGACAATGACTTATACACAAATGTTTGTAGCAGCTTTATTTATAATAATCAAAACCCAGAAACAGCCAAAGGTCCAATAACAGCTAAGTGGCTTAATTATAGCATATTTAAACAACAAAAGATTACTCAGCAGTAAATGGCAATAAACTATTAATACAGACAACAACATGACTACATTTCAAAATCATGCTGAATGAAAGAAGCCAAACCAAAAATAAAAGTGCATATTGTATGACCAATTATATAAAATTCTAGAAAATGAAAACTGATCTCTCAGGACAGAAATCAAACCAATGATTGCCTGTAGATTGGAGTAAAGAGATGCAGGAATTATAAAGAGACAAAAGGAAACTTCTCAGGGGAATAGAAATGTTTGTTATCTAAATGCTGGTGATCATTTCATGGATATATACATATGTCAAAACTGATGAAACTGTACACTTTAAATATATTTAGTCTATTTTACTTCAATTGAACTCCAATAAAGTTTAAAAAAAAAGGTTGAATGAGATCACCAAGGGAATAAATGTAGACAAAGAAGAACAAGAGTCTGAGGCAGGTCTCAGACATATTCCATTATTGAGAGTTGGAAGAGGAGAAACAACTAGCAAAGGGAATTTAAAAGAAGAAAGATGAAAGGAGATGAAGAAATGGGGGGGGGAGTTGTAACCCAAGGATAGCAAGTGTATCAAGGCAAAGAGTGTGATCAGCTGAATTAAATACTCATGTCAAGTGAGGTAAAAACTGAAAATTGATCCTAGGGTTTAAGCAACATGGAAATCACTGGAGACAATGAAGCAATAATTCTCTTGTAGGGATGCAGAAAACTTTGTAGAAAAAGAGAACAGAAAATTAGAATTAGTTCATTATTTTTCTAAATAGAAGAAACCAGAGAATATGTGTATGTTGCTATGAATGGAGTAGAGTGGATAGATACTGGAGGGAGAAAATGAGGAGCAGTGAGGAGTGAGATCTATGTGTGCCAGGGGAGAGGATGATCTCAACTCTGCACACAGAGTTCATCCAAAGAGAAGGCAGGCTATGTAAGAACAGATAAAGGCAGGTAGATAAAGGCAGGAATTAGTAGAACAGTGATTTTCACTTCGACTGTACATTAGAATCACCCGAATATATTTTAAGTTACTCATGTCTAGCCACCACCCTCCACTTCCCCAGTCAACACTTGAGTTTCTTAATAAATTGGTTTGGTATTGCTTTTGTTTGTTTTTTTGTTTTTTGTTTTTGTCTTTAAAAAAATTGATTCAAGGGGTACTTGTGCAGGTTTGTTACATGGGTATATTTGTGTAATAGGTGAGGTTTCTGCTTCTATTGAACCCATCACCCAAATAGAGAAAAAAACTACCCAATAGGTAATTTTTCAACCCTTGCTTTCTCCCTCCTTCCCCTTTTAAAAGTTCCCAATTGTTTCCATCTTTATGTTTACGTGTATCCAGTGTTTAGCTCCCACTTATAAGTGAGAACATGTGACATTTGGTTTTCTACTTCTGTATTAATTAGCTTAGAATAATGACCTCCAGAACCCATGTTAGTGCAAAGGCATTATTTTGTTCTTTTTATGGCTATGTAGTATTCTATGATGCATATGTACCACATTTTCTTTGTCCAATCTACTATACGAAGGAGATTCTTGGGTGTATCCCAGGTTGAGAACTACTATAATATAGAAGTCCTCTTAAGTTGATGCCAATATTTATCAAAAACATAGGAAGCAAAGTCTTCAGCTAAGAGGGTGGGGGAGAAAGTATTGTGGTTTGAGGTGATATGTAAAAGACACAAATCCAAGTTCAACTAAGCCGGCAAG
The DNA here is from genome assembly GCA_027257055.1 of Cephalopachus bancanus. NCBI lineage: Eukaryota > Metazoa > Chordata > Mammalia > Primates > Tarsiidae > Cephalopachus > Cephalopachus bancanus. Next base: position 3,961,529 of record JAPVLO010000095.1, on the reverse strand, counting down.
GGTAACATATGGTCCCTGATGTAATGAGAAAAAGAAAGATTAAAGCAGAATGGAATCATAACAAGGCTTCATAAAAGCAACTGGGGGAAGGGAAGAGAAAGTACAATGACTCACCATGACAATGACAATGAGTCACTAACAAAGACTAGAGGCCAACGGGGATATTTGGCGAAGCTAGGCTCAAAGCTTCTATGGAGCTTAGCAGAAATGGAAAGAATCAGGAAAACTGGATTATTATCCTGCCTGCATCACCTGAGCACTTTTCTTCTGAGGTCAAATTTATTATGTAAGTTTTAGTTAAATTATGTAATATCTAATATACGTATCCAAACAAGGCTAGGGAGACTTAAGACAGTTTTGGGGGTATCAAAAAATGTTTATGTGGCAGTGTAAGATGTTGTTGGGTTTTTCTTTATAGGTGGTGACCCACTGAGGGAATTTGAATAGAAACTTGATCTGATCAAAATGATGTTTTACAAGAATTCATCTGGAGGAGTATGAAGAAAAAAATTGGGAAGAAAGATGAAGGAAAGTTGGAGGGAAATTGCTGTTGATCTGAAAGTGAGGTAATGAGTCTAAGTGAAGTGATGGCAGTGGGAATGGAAAGGAAATGATGAATGTGAGATAAATTTTAGAGTAAAATTTAACTAATTGGATGGCTAGAACAAGGAGTCAAGAGTGACACAGTATCATGCTTAGTTGACGAGGCAATAGTGGCAGAATGAATAAAAATCAGGCAACACTATAGAACTTGAGGGAAAGAGCTGAATTTAGGCAGAAAGATGATGAATTTGTTCTTTGACATGGTTGTTGACATGGTTTAGTTCACTATGGAAATGCCAGTGAAATAGCCGCCAGGCAGTTAGATATTTGGGATTAGAGCTCTGTAGAAGACATACTAGATGATGGAATTGATCATCAGCTGCCAAGTATTTGACTGCTAGGGCCATGAAAATAAGATCTCCCAAGAAAGAAGCCCCAGTGTGAAAAGCTGAGTAAAAGGGAGATTTCTGTGCCTACCATTAACCCTTTAGTTGGGAGAAGGGAGGCCTGCAGGATCCAGAGAGCAAGCTGATAAGGAAATAGGCTCCCAGAGGGCTTGAGAAAGTGACCTTTTAGCAACTAGACTGGAAGATTTTGAATATTTTAACATCTTGTTTAGTTGCTCCTTTATGTACAGGCTGAGCATCAGTCCAATCTTAAAACAAGGTCAAGTACTGGTTTACACCAGACGAAGTGGAAGCTGAAACTTCCCTTTTAGCCATACTACCATTAAGAACCTAGCCAGTTGTGCTGAAGGCAGTGTTATGTATCTACTCAGCAGCCCTGGGGTGTGGTAAGCATCAAAAACCTGTTTTCCAGCAAGCATCCCAGATGATTCTGTAGTATAGCAGGACAGTAGCCATGATGGGAGAGTTCATTAAGTGCTTCCTTCTTCCATAGAGTGGAGCCAAATTGGGACTCAACTCTCAATGCCAATAAAACAACACCAGAATCCAGGTCAACCCTCACAGAAGATTTATTTATCTCCCACAAGCCCCTGTGTCTGGGGTTGCCACACTAGGACAATAAAAAGCTTGAGCCTCACAGTCAACTTGTCTGATTGGCTGGGATCTGGGAGCCCATTTTGTGAGATAAACATGACGAGCTATTGCAAATAAAAGCCAGTGAAAGAGGAGCAGATATGGTTGCCTTGACTTCCCAGTCAATCTTTTCACCAGTTGGATCCATTAGATTTCCCACAGGCCATTTTTTGTTCTTGTGGATGATGGGAAGGAGACCACTCTGGAGACCAAAGCCATTTTTATGCATGGTATAATTAAAACACAAATCAAATACTGGTCTAAAAAGAGAGGAAAAATTCTCCTCATATCAAAAGTATGCAGATGTACTGTAGCTTTATGTAGTCTGAGTCAATTTCAGTGGAAATAAAAACACTTAAAGTGTCATAGAAATAACATTTGCTAAGGGAAAGTTGAACTGGCAAGGCTGATCTAATTCCGATAAAAAAAAAATATCGGTTTGAATTTACAGGCTAAGATGGTTATAAACCACTCTATGATCTGCCATATTTTGCTTAAGTGGTAGTTTTTTTTTTTTTACTTAAAGGAGGCTCAACCCTATGACTAAATAAATAGTCTGAATCACTTAGCAAGTCCAAGCTGAAAAGCATTGGCAGAATGAGCCCTGCTGTGGAATACACAGACTGTGTGTGTGTCACACACTCACACACATGACCTGGGAATGTAATAGCAGCACATTCCACGATTCATACGGAGATGCCAAGAAATTCTGCTAGAATCCATAGAACTAAGAGGGAGACCATGCCTCTAAAGGATTTAGGATTTTCGGGCTGCTGTCCCCTAGGTACCAAGAGCTTACTGGCTCTATGCGAATTAAGCAAAATTGTCAATCTTCCTGCTGACTGCAGCGCTGTTTCCAATCTGCTAAGATGTAAATGTGCTGTACAGTAATGGAAACATGAGTATCTCCTGGAGCAGACAACTACTGCCCTCATCATTTGTTTTTGTTACAGGAATTGAAAGTATTGAACGTACATATAAAAAAGTTTTTTCTTCTTTCCCTCTGACATCTTACTCCATTTGACAGCAGACAAAAATCAGTGTTATTCATTCTGCCAAATACAAGGAAAATAGAGACAACGCATTGTAAGACAGCAGCTTTCAACAGACTTGGACAGTTACCTTGGCACCTTGAAATTGTGCTGAAGTGAGACCTGGGACCATGCTCTAGGTGAGAGAGTGTTATGTTCATATTCTCCTGGAGCTGCACAGAACTGCACAGAACAGAATCTATACCCCATTGCACACTTTGGTAGAGTGCAGTGTTCTATTACAAATAGGTTTTTCTTAGAAAGAGATACATTTTTTGGTTCTGAATTATGTTGATATGCCAAAACCTGTAGGGAAGACGAAATTGAATTAATTCCTGTATAAATCTTAGGATCAGTGTATATCTATCCTGTATAGTATTCATTCAATCATATGAGAAACTATCCTAAGAATGGCAAAATCTGAATAGTAGACACCCAGTAAGATGAGAACATAAGTCATGTTCTAAGAGAAACTACCTCAAGAATAGCAGACAGCATCAATTGGTTATGACACTCTCTTTCACTAAGTTTGAGGAGCCATAGAATTCTCAATGTGGTGTCCAAGAAAGTCACTATTGATCAACCAGGGTTGGGAGAGGAAAGGAAACATGTTTTATCTCCAAACTCGCATGTTTTGTAAATAGCATTTAGGGAAGACACTTTCATGGTATCTTCTCACAATTCTTTTCCCTACAGATCTTGCTGTAGGTGGTTCAGCCTGTAATCCCGCACTTCGGGAGACCAAGGTGAGTGGATTGCCTGAGCCTGCGGGTTCGAGACCCGCCTGGGCAATTTGGCGAGACCTCATCTCTACAATAAATCAAAAATTAGCCGGGCGTGGTAGCGCGCACCTATAGTTCCAGCTACTTGGAAGGCTGAGGCGGAAGGATCGCGGAGCCCAGCAGGTAGAGCCTGCAGTGGCTGGGAGCAGCCACTGCACTCCAGTCTGGGTGACAGAGTGAGACTCCAACTCAAAAAGAAAAGAAAAGAAAAGAAGCCAGGCTCAGTGGCTCAACCTGTAATCTCGCGCCTTTGGGAGGCTGAGGTGAGTGGATTGCCTGAGCCTGTGGGTTGATTTGAGCCTCTGTCTGGGTGACAGAGTGAGACTCCAACTCAAAAAAAAAAAAGAATTTTAAATTTTTGTGTAGCCCTAAATTCCATTTGGGGGTATAAGGTGTTTTTTGGGTTTTTTTTAGCATAAAGATCTATTCACACAGAGAAAATGCTACTGATCAGTTCAACTAATTAACAATGTTTCTTTGAAGCCCTGAATACATTTGCAAAAGGAATCCCATTTAAGGAAAAGTGGTTTCCTTTAGAAAATTAGCTATCTTGTGAGCTGGATGCTCTAAGTTTGGCTAAGTAGAAGAGAGAAACTTCCTTTGGTTGAGGTACTTTAAATCTGGGTATTTTTCCCATGGAGGAAAAGATCTCTCTCTAAATTTTCTTTATGAGTAAGTTATTGTCTAAGACAGACTATTTGTGTATTCCAGGGTAACCACATCCTTAAACAGAGTGAAAATATTTTTATTTTCTAGTAAAAGCATGCTGCTTCATATTTGTTAAAATTGTTCTAACATTCAGTTTGAAATGTATTATGGAAGAATTTGGTTTTTTTTAGAGTCCTACATAACTCAGGGAACTTTGAATGGATCCAGTATGAAATAAATTGGGGTTTTTAAAAATATACTCTACCCCTGCTTGACAGAAAACCATAAAATCTTGAAAATAGTGGAATAATAAAAAGCTGTAAAATTTCATGTCAAATATGACATCCTACACATAGATTGCCGTCAAACTTTCTTTCACTAGATGGAAATTTTAAACATGAATCGGTTATTATTATTATTTTACTCAGTACATATTCTATAGCTGGTATTTCTACAGAAGCTTGTGGCCACACTAAATAAAATATGGCTTAAGTTTCCTGGAAAAGAGAGTGGTGAAAAGAAGGTGATATCTGGAGATGGATAAAACACGCACAACAGTCCTGAAGCCAGGATAGCCGACCCAGAGGTCCAGGCAAGGGATCCACTGCTGGGTTCCTCATCTGAACTCCTCTTCTGACCTGGGTCCCCATTTTGTCTTAATGAAGCCCTCCTGCACCCCTACGGACCTAGCACCACACTGGGACTGAATGAGAGATTGATAAGTGGCAGCTATTTTTATTATAGGATCTCCACATAATCAGAGAACCAAAAAATGAATTGGAAAAACAAACCAGGTGCAGACCATCTCTCTCTGTCATCACATTTCTCCCCTCAATCTCTCTCCCTGCCCAGCCCTTCATGAGATAACAACTCACTATGGTTTGTGCAGCAGGGACCCAAGATGCTCAAATAACTGAGTGAGTCAGGGTGACTCTGGCAGATGAAAATACAGAGCAAACAGCTCTGGGGATCATGTGTCACCACCCGAAGGCAGAAAGCCCAAGGCAGCCACAAGGGCTTGATCACAAATAGCAATATGGCTGGGAGTGGCAGCTCACTCTTATGATCCCAGCATGTTAGCAAGACTTCAGCTCTACAAAAACAAAAAAATAAATAAATAAAATTAGCCAGGCATAGTGGTGCCTACTGAAGTCCCAGCTACTTGGGAGGCTGAGGCATGAGGATTGCTGAGTCCAAGAAGTTGAGGCTGTGATGAGCCATGATGGTATCACTGTACTATACATTATGACAGTGACATAATGACACCCAGACTCAATAATAAATAGATAAATAAAAATAACACAAATAGCAATAAATCTCATTTTTATTTAAACTCTTTTAAGTTATGTTTCTTTCCTGTGCTGCAGGAAGAGTCTTAACACTACTGTATTGTTGATCGTGCTTTTTTGTTTGTTTTCTCAACAGTCAGAATTCATAAAATGATGCATCTCTTCTGGAATCTTTATTCTGCAAGAATTGCCTTTAAAAATCATCAATTTCATGCTTATCATTTCTAATTTTGTTTTGTTTTCTTATTATGTCTTGTTTGTTTTGTTTGTTTATCTTGTTTTGCTTTGTTTTCTTATTTTGTTGTTTGATCAAGACTGAAGCCAGGGCTAGATAAATAAACAAGAAAAAACAAAACCGTGACCAGAGTATGGTAAAACCAGAACTGGATTACCTCCTAAATGTATTATGGATTGGGTAATACATCATTAAAGCTATAAAAAGTGGTTGGTTCTATAATTTCATATCTATCTGATCCAAGTGTGGTTTCTAAGATAGGGTTTATGTAACTATTGAGGGTATGTTTTCTAGAGTGAAGATCCTGAGGATACTTGATGGCCACTGATCTTGATATAATCCCATCAGAATAGTCATGAGGTTGGTCTAATTTGATGACTCCTGTGTGCTTAAATCAATCTTTTTTATGTGACATTTTTTAATCATGTAGCTATGTCTTCCCACCCCTTTTCATAGGTTGTCATATTTAGACCACTCTGAATGTTGGGTATTTCCCTTTCAAAATAATGTAATGATTATCTGGAATCGCAGCATATGGAAACCTCTAATTTCAAATTATATACAGAATGTGATATATAATTAGTGAATTTATATATATATATATAAACATTCATGAGTGTGCATATATATATTATATATCTATGTATATATAATATATATATATTTCCATTACAGATTTAGGTCATCTACAGTCATATTAATTTAGTTCATTTGTCTTTAGTTTTTTATTTTTCTTTTGCCATCTGTGCCACAAAGTTTACAGAGTTAATAAATTTTTCTAATGTATGTGCATATCCAACCAAAATGTAAAGAAAGTTGGATTATTTTTTTTAATTTCCTGAAAATGACCACAAGGAATAACAATAATAATAATAGCTAGGAGGGAAATAAGGAAGAGGAAGGAAAATTTAAGTTTTTTTCCACTACCTTATTAGGTCTCATTTTCTTGGGTTCAACTAACAAAAAGTCAAACCAAAATAACTTCAGCAAAAAAGGTACTATTATTTTTTTCATGGACAAGGGCATTGAGAGACCCCAAAAGGAGTTGATGATTGCCCAATTCCTGGCAAAAGAGGGGTCCAGGGTTACTAGTAGCATGTCTGTGAGACACCTCTTTAGTATTAACAATGGAGTCATATATACGAGCTGGCACCAATGCCTGAGCACTTGGGCTGTCGCATGACCACGTGGCTCTTCCCCCAAACAACTGCTGGTTTCCGCTGCTTTGTTCTCTCTCTTTTTTTTTTTTTTTTTTGAGTTGGAGTCTCACTCTGTCACTCAGACTTGAGTGCAGTGGCCGCTCTCGGCCACTGCAGCCTCGACCTGCTGGGCTCCGGCGATCCTTCCGCCTCAGCCTTCCAAGTAGCCGGAATTACAGGCGCGCGCTCCTACGCCCGGCTGATTTTTTGATTTATTATAGAGATGAGGTCTCGCTGCCCAGGCGGGTCTCGAACCCGCGGGCTCAGGCAATCCACTCACCTCAGGCTCCCAAAGGCGCGGGATTACAGGCTGAGCCATGGAGCCTGGCTTGCTTTGTTCTCAATTCCAGAATGTGGAGGAAGGGATACAATTGCTCCAGCTTGTTTCAGACATCCGCCTTTGGGTTAGCTTTCTAAGACAGAATTACTATGTAGAGATGGTGGCCTTTTGCATCTGGGGGAGTTGTGGAGAGCTAGACAGCCACACAGAGGAACCCTGCAGCCTTTCCATCCCACCTTCATCCAGTTTCCCCAATCAATGAGATTTCTCCCTGCCCCAGAATCCAGGATTTTGTCTCTCTTCTTCTACATTCAACAAACTTTACTTTGTGTTATAACAACAGGCTTGTCTATCACCACCTCTAGAAACACTCTAGAATGCAGGGAGTTTCTCTCTCTCCTTCTCTCTCTCTCTCTCTCTCTCTCTCTCTCTCTCTCTCTCTCTCTCTCTCTCTCTCTCTCTTCTCGTGTGCACATGCTCTATCTCTTCACTCTCTCCCTCTCATCTATCTGTCATTTATCTCTATCTTCATCTATATATTTGTTATCCATCTATCTCTGTATCTATCAGCTATCTATCATCTATTTAAATATCATCTGTCTATCTATCTCTTTTTCTATCATCTCACCTGCTGAGTCTATCAGTTACTGGTTAGTAGTGGACTTTTTTTTTTGATTGAGTCAGGGTCACACTCTGTCACCCAGGCTGGAGTGCAGTGACACTATCGAGCTCACCACAGCCTCAACTTCCTGGCCTCAAGTGATCCTTCCACCTAACAGGCCACATACCACTACCCTCCCAAATAATTTTTTGTTTGTTTGTTTGTTTTGTAGAGACGAGGTCTTGCTATGTTGTTGAGTCTGGTCTTGAACTCCTGGTCTCAAGTGATCCTCCCACCTCAGCCTCCCAAAGTGCTGGAATTACAGGTGTGAGTCACCATGCCTGGCCAGTAGTGGATCATTTAATGGCTAGTTGTTGAGTTAGAAAAGAATAATGACTGATAGATACATGTGAAGAATAAAGAATGCTACACCTTCTCCAATCATATACAAAGTCCGAGGAGCCACGTGAGCAGAGGCCAACTGAAAAAATGCATATATAGAAAATCAAATGTGATTTATGCATCTCTTTAAAAGCCAACACTTGAAAATAACATTATTTTTAGATTCAGTTTCATGATTCAGCCTTTCCTGTGTCAATAATTTATAAGAGAAGTAAGATAAATATCAGGTTTGTGGGAAACGTATATTAATTTGAACCTAAAATTAGAAGAAAACTTCCTGTGGGCAGATGACAAGGGGAACAAACAGTGCAAGAAGAATTGGATGAAAACACGGTGGAAAAACCACAGTAACTTGCCAACTGATGGCCTCTTGATAAGACAGTCAAAGTGGTCCAGGATGACCAGCTTTGGTCCAGGATGACCAGCTTTGGTCCAGGATGACCAGTGTTACACAGAAAGACAAATAGCAGAGGAATAGAAAATGCATACAAAAGGACATAAAATATACAATGTACTTTGTAGAATGGGCTTAAGGCAAAAAGTGGGAAATAGGCACTGACTGTATTAAGGCATCCAGATGTTCTATCATGTGCCCCGTTAGCCTCTTTGGCCAACCTTCATGTCCCCGAGAGCCTTCTGTTCCCTGTTTTCCTCTGTCCTCAACAGAGAGTCCATCAGGTATCACTATCGACATGCTGACCTAAGTGAATTAGCATGTCAATGGATGTTACTGTTTCTTTAACGGTGAAAATTTAAAAGCTTAATATCTGTTAAATGAGTACCTACAGCAACAGATAGATTAGGCAGACTTAGAAGGGTCGGGATTCCTAACCTATATAGGCTGGGTTTCCTTGAAGAGAATTCTAGATAAGTAAAAGGCATATTCTCTGCTAAATTATCTTTTGCTCAGAAAGAATATAGTCTCGTGGGACACAGAATATTCTGATCCTACTTTCCACTAAGTATTGTGTCACCTTGGATAAATCATTCAACTGCTCTGGGCCTTTTTTTTCCTTTTCTTGTAAGCCTCAGTTTCTTCCCTTATAATATATGATCATAAAAACACTGTCTGGTAATACTGCAAGAATTGATAATATGTAACTGCCTAGCTCAGTGCTTGACACATCATAAGTGCTCATTAAACAACAGTTATTATTTTTATAAGCAGTACTACTGATGTCATTTCTGTTATTACATTTAGTGCATGGTCTCCAACATGGAGTGGGATGTCTACGATTCAGAATGAATGTGTGTATGTTTCACCACTAAGATATGAGATGAAAATATATGAACTTACATTGATGTATATGCATATATACATAAAACCTTAAAAAAGGAATTTAGCTTTACTAATATTCAAAGTAGGGATCCATGCTCATGTTCTTGCTTCAGGACTATATCCGCTGCCCACTTGCCAAGTAAGAAAAGGCAGTGTCTCCTGGGACAGGTTGGCATTGGGGTAGGTCCACAGTGTGAAGAGGTTGACACGATGCTTTTTTTGCCTGCTGTGCACTGTGATGATTTATGAATGATATTACCTCATCTTCAAAAACAACTCACAAAATAAGCAAGTGACTTGAAGGAATTTCCACATCAGAAACTGTAAATCGAATTTGGTACTAAAAATCCACAAGTATTAACAGGAAAATGGCAGAGCCTGTACTCCCTTGATTCCTTCTATGAGCTCATTGCCCACCACATTACAACAATAAAGGCCGTAAGAAGGCAGGGGCTAGAGACATCATTCATTAGAAACTGACATCCATTAGCATCAACAACGTACCACTGTTAGCTAAAATAAGATAAAATTTATTTTGCGATGTTTGTGATCTCTTTCTTTAATTTTGCTATTGTTCTGACTATACATTCTTTATTTATTATAAATGCATATTCAAGTGGTAAAGATGTGACCTTGGAAAATGCTTAGGATGTGGCACTTCATGAAAAGTGTTGAGCAACCACTCCACTAAGTGCAGCAGGTCTCTTGATCTTCTAGGATCTCTGACTTAATGGCAGGAAGAGGAATTTCAGTTGAAAATGGAAAAAAATTTAAATATGAATATTTGATTCACAGGTTAAAGGAAAAAAGATCATTTCATATGATTTTAGTCAGTTTGTTATTGGACACAGCAAACACTCAAAAAATATTTATTGCTCACCTCCCCTACATCGTTTAGACCCTTGTCCTGTAAGTCTAGGTCCCCAAAGTGTCTCAAGGTCATTGCCTCTCTCTGCCCACTTCTTGCTAGGCCACTGGGAAACTCACCAGAGCCTAAGAGAACTTGTGATCTCAAAACCTGAACTCACCTCTAGGAAGTTAAGGAACTAACACTGAAAGATAAAAATTATCTTTATAAAATTATGCCAGGACAGTAGGTTTTTGAGTCTCTCAGAATTTCAAAGCATCTTGTTCATTCTTAGAACAGTTATGGTTTTATCTAACAAATCAGTTGCTATCCTTTATGGTTAATCAAAGTTGAGAGGCAGAAACTGGGAGGGAAGAGAGTGCTTAATTTCTGTAACCAGGTTATAGATGAGTTGACATTGTTACCAAAAAAAACTGCCCTAAGAAACACAAATTCATTACAGTATTTATACCCCAAATTCACAGCCCTTCACCGACCCTGAATTCAAAGCCTACGTGCATTTTTTACAGTGACTCAAGATTTACATTAACGTTTTTTGATATATGACCACCGAAGTGACTCAAAGGAGGTCGTGCTGACATTTTAGGTAACATTTTGGAATTCATAATATCATCTTTTATAGTTTTTTTAGAGGAAGGGGCAGACAATTGCAACATTTGGAAGGAAGGAAAAGTCACAACATCTAAAAATGATAACCTTAAATTGTTTAAAAATATAATTGTAACAATTTTGTATTCCCAGAGCTCTGGCCTATAACAGTCCAATTTCCTCATATTCACAGATAGAGAAGAGGTAGCAATGCCCACACCAGACTTTTAGACATACTTCTGTTGGCCTTGGACCACTCTCCTAATTATTAAGTGATCTTGTATGCCCAGCTATTTACTAGTAAGGCAAGACCTTGCTAGAAGAGAAAAAGGGGAGTGGGGCATTGTGAGGGCAGTGGGGTGGAGGGAGGAAAAATGTACATTTAAAAAATCAAGTGGTTGGGCAACCCCCTCAGATCCCCTCCCACTGTGGGAGCTTTTCTGTCCTCTCAATAAATCCTGCTTTCTAAAATAAAAAAATAGAAATAAGTGACTTTTACATTTAGCCCAACTAAGTTATAAAAAATTTTAATACAAGATTCTAAATCTTTTTTAAATGACTGTTCTAACATGACCAAAAGGGCCTCTTTTCAGCCTGTAACAGAACTATATCTCTATCTACCCATCTACCTACTGACTGAGCAATTAAATGAGTGATCTATATCTGGAGAGAGGGATTCCATCTCATTTTCAATTCTTACTCCAGAGTAATTGAATGGCTCATTCTCTATTTAAGAAAGCTCATGAGATTTTGCACAGTGGTGGGTGTTTTGTGCCTGGGTGCTCCCAGGCAAATGGGAATGATGTTGTTCAAGAAAAACAAGACACACTGGTGTTTTTATTCTGAAGTATCTCTTTTCTCAGTTAAATCAAGATTTAAACTAACATAGTATTCTATGAGAAATCTCTAAACTGTGAGATTTACAAATAATAATAATAAACAAATAGAATGCTAAAAATGCAAATATATTTGATATTCTAAACTGGCTTTCATATTTCCTTGTTCTTCTAGTTGAAGCTTTAAAATTCTCTTATGCCAACCCTGATTCTTGAAACCATAAGATGTTCTCCTAAGTGGACAGACTTTTGAAGCAGGAATGCCCTTCTCATTCTGCCCTGTAGCTGACTAACCCTGAAATGGGAATTTGCACGTGTGAACCTTTCTCCGTGAGTCTAGGAGTTTCCATCAGTAAAATAAGCATTATAACACCAAAATGCCTCCCATATTTCTGAGAGGGCCCCAGAGAGGCAAACATTTGCCTGGGGCTGCAGCAGGATCCCTGGGTTTCCTAAAGGCGGGCAGGACACACTGCTAATGTTCCTATTACTGCCAATTTTCAGATGGAACACTGGCACTCTACTGACTCCTCTCCTTTAAAAGTCTGTTCAGCAAGTGCTCCCAGAGCTGGTGTGGGCTCCGGGGCTCGTTTGTTTTTCCTGGTCACCATGGAGCTATGAGTTTCAATCACAGCTACAAGAGCATCAGAGGGACCAGGAGAATAGGGTGAGTGCCAGAACCCACGGGCTGTCTTTGGAGCGGCTGGAGGGTGAGTAGCAGGAAGCAGTAAACCCCAAACCAGAGCTGCCAATAAATGACCTAGACACTGTTTTCTTGGCATTCCTTTTGGAGTTCTTCATGGCTAAGCAAACCAAGACAAATTGGGGGAAAAGTACAGTTTTCTCAAGGATTCGTTGAGGTGAATCTCTTAGTAAAATGAATGAAGCTGATTTTTTGCCAGTTCACCTCTGACAGAAGAACAGAGATAGACCCAAGTTTAGATCCTGAATCATTTAGGCTGGACAAGTGACTCAAACTTTGCAAATCTCAGTTTCTTATCTATAAACTGGGTATAGTAATGTCTACCTCATGGAATTGTTTAGTAAGGGACATATAGTGCAAAGACAGTGCCTGGCACACAGAAAGCTCCAGTGCAGCTTTATTCTAGTCCTTATAAACCAGAGTATCCAATGCTTAAACAAAAATATTTATATTTAATAGAATAATAATGCAATGCTGACTTTTAAGACTTTCTCTGTAGTTTACTCTATAGTTGAAAAGACGTGTTGTAAAGTATTTAAATTTCCAAGATGGTGAAACTCCACCATTATGGAATTTTCTGTGGCTAAGTTTTAACTTAAGTATCTTGCTTTGCTTGGTTAGAAACCTAATGCTTTCCTTGACAATAATCATTTTCACAAACGCACTGAATAAAAGGTGATGAGTGTGCATTTTCAGGAAATTGTTTTAATAGCATGATAGATTCAAACTCCCTTATGTTCCTAAGTAGACACTGCCCCACCCTTAAACTGTCTTACCATGCTAGGACCAATGATAAGAAATCTCTTGAATAATACACCAAAGTTTATAAAGCTATAAGGGAGAAGAGGTGTCACTGTTACTTAACCTTTGGAAGTTCTGAGCCAAGTCATTTTCTAATTAGCCTGTTCATCTGTAGAAACTGCCTGCCTCCCTCCTTGTCATACCCTTTTATTGTTAGTCATTCTCTCTCTCTCTCTCTCTCTCTCTCTCTCTCTCTCTCTCTCTCTCTCTCTCTCTCTCTCCCCAGCTCCCCAGAGTTGCTATCAGTAACAGTTGTAATCCCATCCCCTCTTTTGGAAACATTGTTACAGTAGAACTGGAAGATTATTTCCCTGCTATTTGAAGTTTCTGCATGTCACTGAGGTATGCTGGCCCAGGGACTTAAAAGCAGAGCCTTTATTTATCATGGTTAAATGCTTGATAAGCGGAGAAAGGTTTTGACATTCAAGCTGACCCATTCTGGAACCTTTTAAAGGAAAAACTCACTCCAGTCTTTTAATGAAACTCAAATGAAAAGGTTCTGTATTTAATAATATGAAACAGAAAAATTATTCCTTTCACCCAAAAAGTTTCAGCTGCCTTGTTCAGATATTGGTTGGACAGTAGAAGCTAGGGCTAAGGGGATTTAGGTTGGGTGGGGGTGAAGGGGTTGTCTTGGATCTCTGCAAGTTCAGGTCCTTCCTGTGGCTCAGATTCCTTAACAGGAATGATATGAGGAAAGGAACTCGGGCAGGGCAGTTCTTGGGTCTGCCTACAGTGTATACCATAGCCATGAAAGTGCTCTTCACTGTAGAATACTTTTTCCAGAGGCCTATACGAATTTCACGACTCTAGGGCAATGTGTCACTCTCCGCCTCCACTCCACTCACCCCTACCCAATCCCTTATTCCTGAAGGTGACATGAGAGGAGAGGAGACTGGCAGACAGAGATGTGGTGCAGGGAAGGAGAGTGGGGTGGCTGATGTTGGGTATTTCCGTTCAATATTTTACCACCCAAAGAACAAAATGCAGTTTCCCACGGTGCCCAGCAGTTCTCTTTTTTCACTGATAAAAGGAATATAAGAGCTTCTTCCAGAAAACCAAACACCGTGTTCCAATGAATGAAAAAACTACCTAAATGAATAGTGAGAGGAAAAGCAAATATACCAGAGCTACCCAAGTCTCACGTTAAAAACTCCTTGGCCAGGCTCGGTGTCTCAGCCTGTAATCCCAGCATTTGGAGTGGATTGCCTGAGCCCGTGGTGTCAAGACCAGCTGGGGCAACTTGGTGAGACCTCGTCTCTACAATAAATTCAAAAATTAGCCGGGCATGGTAGCATGTGCCAGTAGTTTCAGCTACTTGGAAGGTTGAGGTAGAAGGATCGCCAGAGCCCAACAGTTCGGCAACAGGTCAACACTGGGGTGGCCATGAGCATGCCACTGCACTCCAGCCTGGGCAATGGAGTCAGACTCCAACTCAAAAAACAAAAAACAAAACAAAAAAAACCTCCTTGAAGGCAGAGGGTCTTAGAACACAGTAGAATAGCTACTGTGCTGCCAACCTTACAATGGAATGAGAACAAAAGTAACATGTCTAAATGTATTGCTAGGAGACTTAAAAATAATAGTAGTACTAATGAAAAGAATGAGTAACCATGTCACTGAATGTTTGCTAATTCCGATACCACCATCCACATGCGAACAACTGCAGTCATGCTGACTCTGACCATAGTAATGTTTCAAAGACCTATTTATTTCTGTCATTTATCTCCCTCTGTGGCCAAATTACTGTCACTTACAGATCTAGCCTTGGTGTGTTCTTAGCCTTTCAATCTCAGGCAGGATGTCCAATATATAAACAGGAGAGATGGGTGTTTGGATCAATGTAGCTTAATTATAATCCTGTTTTCTGAGCCTAGCTCGTTTGCTTTCTCATTTATTCCAACAAAACAAGACAGTTGAGCCCTGAGTATTGCCTGTATATAGTCTAGTAACTATATTTTTTAAAATTATAGATACATAGGTTGATTGTCCATTTTAAAAGCCAAGGAGAAAGTTCATTTGATTTCATTTTAAACTGCATGATTGAAATGAGCTTATAAGCCTCTTTTTTCCCTCCACATGATACTCTTGCTTTCCTTGTGAAGACTACAATAAAATAAAAACACAAATGTAAAGAATTATTGGTTTAGATGTTTTTGGTCTTTCTTTCAAGCTATCTTTTGATGTTTGCCTCTAGAACTCCAATGCTGTAGCCACCGCGGCTTGAAGTATTTCCCCCACTGCCTGTGCCATTTCAAACATTCCCTTAGTATTAAAACAAATCAGAATCAGGAGGTATCTAATTGTGCTGGTTTTGATTTTGTTAATACAAAGTGAAAGATTAAAATAGAACAGTAACAACAAAAACATTTCTTAAAGCGGCAGTCACGGCAAACAATGAAAAGGCCAATACACTCAAAATCCAAAGCCTTGAAAACTTTAAAGAAAAACAAACCAAAAAACAAAAGCCCACACAGACTTGCAGAAAAGTACAATCGTTACAGAGGTTTCTTCATAATTTCTTTATAAAAATGTTACTTTTGGGCAAAAGACAGGCCTGCGAAGGTCTTCAAATACATCATAATTGTTTCCCCTGGAACATTCACAAGCTCACCGGTTACATTTGCCACTTTTGGAGGCAGCCGGTGAGGTCTGCAGTGGTCTGGTGCTTCCCCAACATACCTCTTCTTCTGGCTCTGTTTTTTTTCACACTTCTCAGTCACCCGAGGGCTGGACTCTAGTTTTTTCCTCTTGCAGAAACATAATTATCTCTCATGCAAAACAATAGTCCTAGGTGTCCCAGTCCCCAACAAGAGCCTCCACGGAGTCTGGTTCTGAGGATCACTTAAACAAAACCATGTTAAGCATTATTCTGACTTTACTCTTGAAGCACTTCCTATTTGTCATGGACACTTGCCACATCTCACTGTGCGTGGTGGCTAAGGGTGCTGGTATGAACAGGGATGATTTTTCCCTGCTCAGGGCTTGTAACGTAAGTCATTAGTAGAAATTAAAGCAAAACCTACACTTTCCCTGGCAATCTCCATCCCAAAGGTTTGGCAGCAACATCGCATCCCTGTTCTCTCATCCTCTATGAAAGTGGGTTGCAGGCAGACTAAAAAAGCTAATAGATGTCTTTCCAAGACTGCCTGGGTCCATGAATTTTATCCCTTGGCAGACACCTTCAAAAGTGAGCACTCCTCAACCCAGTTTTGTACTTCCTTTTCAAACTTCTTTGAGAAAATGTAAATAAGCCAGGAGAGCAAGAGAGTGAGATGCTCAAGTGTGCCTCTTACAAACATGTCTAGTGCATGGGGCATGGGAAAATGAATGAGATGGGGCGAGGCTGAAGGCATGGTCAGGTGAGGTCTGATTCACACCTTGGCATGAACACATCACCTACCACTCTCTGGGACGAGTTTTTTCAAGCATCCAATTGGAGAATGTGGTTTGACCACAGAAAATTTTGCATTTGAACTGGTTGCTATAATCTACACCTAGTACAGACCTGTATGCAGAGGTAGAATTGACCAGATGGGTAAGTGGAAGACATTTTGAGAAAAAGAGCAAAAGCATGTGGAGACAAGGGTATGGTTGTGTGGTGCATTTAGGGCAACTCCCTGAGGCTCACAATCCCATGAGTGCAAAGGGCAGCAGGATGGCAGTGGGCGACAGGAGCCAGACCACGAAGTCTTCATGTTTCAAGCCAATAAGCTTCAATCATTCAGGAGGAGACTTGACAAAGGATTCTAGGCAGGAGAGTGAGATGCTCAAGTGTGCTTCTTACAAGCATGTTTAGTGCATGGGGAATGGGAGAGCGGATTAAAGTGGGGCAAAGCTTGAGGCAAGGCCTTGTCCAGGTGAGAATGATAAGAGCCTGAACCAAGACTGTGACTGTGGAGTGGAGAGCAAGGGCGGGCACTTTCGACTCAGTTTTCCTCCCCAAGCACTGCTAGGTTTCTCTGCTTCCTTTTATAGACAAATATCTTGTGTGAGTCAATCATGAGAGCTTTTCATTTTTTTCACCACCCGATCTGTCTCGAACTTACTCCAGAAAAGCGTTTGTCCTCAACACCCCACTCAAACTTCTCTTGCCAAGTGTTCAGGAAAAACAACCTGGACTCTGTCTCACAGGGAACATCTGGAAACAGCGTTGACACACTCATTGTTGTCTTGCTTAGAGATCTGTAAGATTTATACCCTGGCACCTACGGCCTCTTGGTTAAAGGCTGTCTAGGGTAAGGAGGAGATAAATTCCCAGATATTACTGGTCTCTGTGCAAGAAGGCTATGTAGGGTGCCACAACCTGGGACCAGTCCTCCTACACAGAGCTACAGTGTTGATTGTTGGAAGAAAAAGCTCACGAACAGTCAGCCAGTGTCCACAGCAGTGATACAGGCAGGGAGAACCCAAAATGTGTTCCCAGACCAGCAGTGGGAACTTATTGGAAATAATACATTTATTATTAGAAATAATAAATACTCTGCCCACACCCCAAATCCCAAGTCTTCCAAGTGACCATGTGCATTAAAGTTTGAAAAACACTTCATAAAATCTCTGTGATGAAACCACAATTGCATGATTCCTCTTTTACAGATGAGAAGTCAAGAGATTTTGATCTTAACATTTTAATCTCATGAAATTCTCATTCCGTATTATGAATATAAATCTTTAAATCAAAAGTATAACACTATGAATGAAATTATATGAAGATATTTTCTGTAGCACACTACACTTAACCAATTTAATTTCTCAATTATTTGTTTTATGCATTGCACTTAAGTCTCTTACAATTGATTAAACTGAAATTAGCATCACAGGGGTCAATGCAATTTACTGTGTTACTTTTGTTAAGAAGTTTTAATTTTTAAATAATTTTATTTTGTCTGAGTCAAGCTTTTCAGGTCATATATTCAACTGTTTTGAAATGGGTTTGAGCCGGGCTCAGTGGCTCAGCCTGTAATCCTGCGCCTTTGGGAGGCTGAGGTGAGTGGATTGCCTGAGCCCGCGGGTTTGAGACCCGCCTGGGCAGCAAGACCTCATCTCTACAATAAATCAAAAAATCAGCCAGGCGTGGTAGCGCATGCTTGTAATTCCGACTACTCGGAAGGTTGAGGCGGAAGGATCGCCGGAGGCCAGCAGGTCGAGGCTGCGGTGGCCGGGAGCGGCCACTGCACTTCAGTCTGGGCAACCGAGTGAGACTCCAACTCAAAAAAAAAAAAAAAAGAAAGAAATTGGTTTGGTGGCTATTATTATGATAAAGTCAATTATTTTCAAAAAAAATCATTTCCAAACTTTGCAGAAGAAGGTCATCAGTCAATTTTTAAACATTAGCAAATTTTACAGTGAGAAATTGTAATCAATGTTTATGTTATTTATTTCTACCAGTAATACTGATCATAAATTACACAAAATATTTATGTTTATCTTTATTTCTTACCTAACTCAATAGAAAAATTATAAGAAATTATTATCAAGTATCACACAATTGTCCTATTGTCAAAATTACTGACCTACCAAAAACTATTTTTTAGTGCATAAGTTTTTCTATAACCTCTTACTCATGAGATTACCTATAGTGTGGTTCTAATCCCTTCCACAGTCGGTCTGGTAGATTTTTTTTGTGAATGTAGAATGTGGGAAACTTTGCTCTCAGAATTCTGCTGGCTTAAAACAATGTGACACTTCAACAAAGTGATTTGTTCTATGTTTACTGATTGCAAACAATGAACAGAATAAATCCATGAAGGAAACGAGGGGATTATTGAATTTTCCAGCAGTGTACGCACCCAATCTCATGTCTTTTTTTTTTTTTTTTTTTTTTTTGCTGTTGTTATGGGCTAACGTCCCAATGGAAGAGCAAAGAGCACTTGGGAACAGATGTAAGGGATCTGGGCACCTGGCAGGGACACTCTGCAGTAGAGTCTGGACACTTGTTCATCAATCTCATCTCCTCTTCCTCCTTGGCATACATCTTTACTATCCTCCTGCCTCCTTTACAGTTTGTGTGCACATATGACCCCTGTATCTTAATAAAATATGGAGAAAAAGGAGGCACACCCTCAGGCTCAACTCCTTCACATAAAGTCTATGCTCTCGTCTCCTCTGGCTTTCTGGCACAAAGACAATTGCAGGGCACTTCCCAGAGCCATGGGTTTCAACAGGCAGAATAAGAAGAAAGAAAGGATGTGGGGTCTCTGAGTCACTGCTTAAGGGAAGTTGCCACCCCCCCTCCACCCCCACCCTCCACCCCCTGGAACACATGCTTTGGAATATTTATATGAGTGCAAATTTCATTTTGGGTATTAAGTCATTGAGATTTGAGTGTTTATTTGTTACAGCACCTGACATTATACTAACACAAGATCCAAGCTATGAAGTCCCATGGCAGACACAAAGCATTATTAGGAGTAAATTGGTAACCTCAAAGCATCCTGATATGGAAAGGAAAAATCAAGCTTACATAGGCTAGTACTAGCCTAAGGCAATCCAGCTACTCTGGATAAAAATCAGTCTTCCTCTGTCTGACTCCTACGCACAAACTAAATTATTGCAGAAAAAACATTCATAGTTATATTTTCTAAAAAGTTGAATATATCCTATTATATATTTACAGCAGTGAGTAAAGGTATAAACTGCAAAATGTTCTAACTACTAGATTATTTTCGTATTCACACATATATCATCCCCACCAAGTACATGTACTGCTGCTTACTTCTGTTCTGGTGCTTGTTTCACTCTACCCAATGAAATGGACAGTTATTATTTAATTATTCAACTAGAAATCCCTGCTGCGCTTATCTGCTTGTACCTAAACAAGTGCTCCAGAGCTCAGACTGTCACCAAAACTTTCTGCTGCAAGCCACAGAAAGTTCTGCCCAGAAAACCATTGAAAGAAATACTTAAAAATTAGCTTTGAAAGGAATATAAAATTGAATATTTACTGGAAAACAAGTTCTTCAGCTATGGCGGTAATATGCTTAGCAATGGGGTGTTTGACTCTCATTATAAGTAGAAATTGTCCCCTAAGATATTGTTAAGGTTTGATGTGTCTTTCAAAGTTCATGGGTTGGACACAAACTCCGATGCAACAGTGTTGAGAAGTGGGAACTTGAAGGAGCTATTAGGTCATGCTTCATGAACAGAATAATGTTGTTTTCACAGGAGTGAGTTAGTTTACATGAGAGTGGGTTTCTGACAAAAAGGATGACTGTGGCCCCTTTCCTCTGCCTCACATAGACATGTTCTCTTACCTTTTTGCCGTCTACCATGGGCTGGCACAGCAAGAGTCCCCTGCCAGATGCAGCTCCCCTCTCTTGAGCTTCCTATCTTCCAGAATCATAAGCCAAGTAAATTTCTATTGTTTATAAATTACCTAGTCTGTGGTGTTCTGTAACAGCAGCATGAAACAGACTAAGATAGACATTGGCTGGCTATCACCAAGCGTGACTTAAGGTCCAAGTCCATCCTAAACACAAGACATGGTTTAGCATTATACTTCTTTGAATGTCACAGCATGAGCTCTGTTAAATGAAGTGGCTAATGCTTAAAAGTACATTTTAATGAATACAAAAGTGCCCTGTAAATGGACAAAATGTTGCTCTTGATATTGTTTGCATTTGATAGAACATAGCATTAGAATAATTGCACATTTAGAGCAACTTCCCTCCCAGCTCCAACCATTCACCATCCTCCACACAGGGCTCAACTCTACAGTGGAAGCCCTTGCCATAAACTTGGTCTTGGCATAGTAGGGTATGGAAGAACAGTTATTGAGAACATGAGCTCTGGATCAGACTAAGTCCAAATACCTGTTCTGTCTCTTACTATCTATGCAGTTTTAAACAAAGTACTTAGTCTGTTGTTGGTTTATGTGGGGCTAAAAATAATGATTCCAGCAATGATTTGTAGACCTTCACAAGTTAATTCTAAAATGTGCATAAAATGTGAATGATCTAGAAAAGCTAAAACAGTTTTGAGAAACAAGAATTAAGTGGAATAACTCATTCTCCCTGATCTAAATGCTTTACATCAGCTGCAATAAATACAACAGTATGGTAGGTAGAGGAATAACATGTAGAAAAATGAAATTGAATTGAGGACCCAGAAATAGATCTAACCCAGAAGTAGACCTATATAGGTATGACTAACTTATTTTTGACAAAGTTATCAAAGTTATTAAATGAAAGTAGTACAGTCTTTTCAACTATGTTTCTGGAGCAATTGGATATCCAAAGGCAAAAAAAAAAAAAAAAAAAAAAAAAAAACCTTTAAAACTCACACCTTATATAAAAATTAACTCAAAATGGATCATGGACTTAAATGCAAAATATAAAAGTATAAAACTTAGAAAAAAAACTCATAAAAGGAAAAAATTGATAATTTGGACCTCAACAAAATTAGAATATTTTGTTCTGCAAACGAATTGTGAAGTAGACTAAAACAAAGCTATAAATTGGGAGAAAATATTTATAAAATAAGCATTTAACAAAGGATTAGAATATATAAGGAACTCAACACTTTTAAGAATTCTAATTATAGGCTGGGCTTGGTGGCTCAGTTTATAATCCCAGCACTTTGGGAAGCTGAGATGAATGGATTGCTAGAGCCCACAGTTTGAGACCAGCCTGGGCAACTTGGCGAGACCTTGTCTCCACGATAAATCAAAAATTAGCCTGGCGTGTTAACATGCACCCGTAGTTCTGGCTATTTGGAAGGCTGAGACAGAAGAATCACCAGAGCCCATCAGATTGACATCGGGGTGACCATGAACATGCCACTGCACTCCGGCCTGGGTGACAGAGTGAGACTCCAACTAAAAAAAAAAAAAAATTTAATTATAAAATGGGAAAAAAATATGAAAACACATTTCACTGGAAAAGATATACAGATGGCAAATACATACGTGAGAAGATATACAACGTCATTAGCCATTAGGGAAACATTGGTGAGATTATATGAAACTGGGTAACCATACATTGCTGTTGGAAATGGAAAATGGTATAACCATTTTTGGGAAAAAGTATGACAGTTTCTTACAAAACTAAACATTCAACTACCACTACCCTACACCCAATTGTTGCAGTCTTGAGCATTTATCCTAAGGAAATGAAGGATTGTGTCCACACACAAACCTGTATGCTCACAGCACCTTTGTTCATAATAGCTCCAAACAGTAAACAATGCAAATGTTGGTAAGTAGATAAACAAACTGTGGTACATTCCTACCATGAACTATTACCCCCTGTAACACAAGGAAACAAATTAGCAATGCATTCAACAACTTGGATAGATCTTCAGGAAATTAGGCCAGGTGAAAAACCAAGTCAATCTCAAAAAGTTACATAATGTGTGCTTATATATTTATGTAGCATGTTTGAAACAACACAATTTTAAAGATAAAGGACAGATTAGTGGTTGCCAAGGGTTAGGGGTTGGAAGTTAATGAGGTGAGCATGGCTAAAGTTTTGTATTTTTTTTTTTTTTTTTGAGTTGGAGTCTCATTCAGTCGCCCTGGAGTCTCATTCAGTCACCCAGACTGGAGTTCAGTGGCCGCTCCCGGCCACCACAGCCTCGATTTGCTGGGCTCCAGCAATCCTTCCGCCTCAGCCTTCCAAGTAGCTGGAACTACAGGGGTGCGCTACCACACCCGGCTAATTTTTTATTTATTTTAGAGATGAGGTCTCGCCAAGTTGCCCAGGCGGGTCTCGAACCCATGGGCTCAGGCAATCCACTCATCTCAGCCTCCCAAAGGCGTGGGATTACAGGCTGAGCCACCAAGCCCGGCTAGGTTTTGTATTTTAATTGTGGTGGTGGTTACAGGAATCTCTTCCATAAAATTGCACAGAACTGTAAGCACATAACCTCCCCCCCCAACATAAACAGGTACGTGGAAAAAAAATGATGAACTCTGAATAAGCTCTGTAAACTTTGCCAATGTCCATTTTTAAATTTTGATGTCACTCTAGAACTATATGAGGGGGGAATCAAAAAAACTGGAATCATCTTTTGGATGGCGAACCCCTTGAAGTATAGGCTTCCCCTGTGAGGTAAGTAGGAACCCATGGGCATCAGTGTACCAGCCAGTGTTGTTGCATTTGGCTTCAGTGAATATTTTTTTGGAGATTCTTTCAGTGTGTTTGCCCATTCCATGATGTATGATTTACGAGCAGGCCTGCCCACACTGTGCTGAATTCAGCATGTTTTTTTTGTTTTGGGGGTTTTGTTTTGTTTTGTTTTGTTTTGTTTTTTACCAAAACCAGAATGATCACTGTCCCCCATCTTCCCCATTCACCTGATCTGGTCCGAATGGACTTTTTTGTTTATTTGTTTCCCCAGATGAAAAAAGTCCTTAGAAGTGTTTTTGCTGATGTGGAAGAGGTGAAACAAAGAGCAGTAGCAGCACTAAAAAGTGTCAAAATTGACAACTCAAAAACTGTTTTGAACAGTGAGAAAAGCATCTGGATAGGTGTAATACTTAAGACAGAGAGTACTTTGTGACTGATATTTAAATGTGTAAGGATAAATACACAATTTTTTAATAAATAAATTCTGGGTTTTTGGAGGTCCTCCCTCATATGTGATGTTACCATTGGAAAGAACTACATGAAGGGTCACAGAAATTCCCTACACATTTTGTGTAACTTCCTGTGAATCTATAATCATTTCAAAATTTTTTAAAAATGTAAGCGGATTGAATTTTCATAGAAGTTGCATAAGAATTGGACTTAAAGCAAGAAAGTCCAAAATAAAGTTGCCTGTGGGGTTTTATTATTTGAGGAGGACAGGAGGTGTCCCCCTGAAAACATAAATGATTGAGACTTCATTGGAGAAGCTGTAATTCGCCTTAAGTTTATTGTCTTAGTTACATACTAATCACTGAAAATATTTAGTTGCTGACATCTCAGTGTGAACTTGTTCCTCAGATCCTTTTTGAGAACTTTTTTTTAATTCTTTCATCTCTCTCTCTCTCTCTCTCTTTCTCTCTTCCTTTGTTTATCTCTCTTAACACCTTCTCTTTTGAACCAAAGGGAAGGGAGCAATTGCAGTCTTTATATGATTTTTTTTTCTGATCTCATCACATTACTACCCTGGATTTAGCTTATTTTCTATAAAGAAAAAAAAATCAGATGTTTGTTTATTAATTATGTGCTGAAGTACTTTGAAACTCAGGACTTTACACTGGGTTTCTTGTTGAGAAATAAGTGACAAAATAGGAAGAACCTGGCTGCCAACATCACTAATCTTCAGCCCTTTTACATTAACTGTTGATGCTCTTGGAGAGCAATTTTTTATCTGTCAATAGTCTGCTAATGACTGTTTAACCATATTTAAAAGTAAACTGGTACTCTTCAGATATTTTCTTGATAAAGGCAAAAATATTGTTACTGTGTCCAATAATAGTTTTTCATTGTATCACTTATATTTTAGGAAATGTATGCTTCACCTAGAAAAATAAATGCCAGCTGTATTTCATTCACTTATACCTTGAAGGAGTATACCTGAACCCTTTAATTAATGTTCTCCTTTCTAACCCTTCCCTATTGTCAAATAATGATAAGCACCCTCCCAAAATCTGCCCCAGAAAACAAAGGCCAGATTTATTGAAAGCCAATGTAAACAGGTGTGTCTACCATGCTGTATTTTTAAAAAATATCATCCTATCTACTTAAGGGATTTCTGCATCACTGGATAATCCTTCTATCCACACTGATTTATGATGCTCTGGCTTCTCCTTCCATCAGGAGGGATGGGTGCCCAAGATAGATGACTTCCCCTTCCTTTAAAGAAACATTCCCACTCACACATCTCTTCCTTGAAGCTCTCAAGTGACACTGAGAGATATTCCTGTTTAGCAGGTCGACAGCAGCCTCATCTGTGGTTCATTCTGTGGCCTGTGTCCTCCAGGCTCTGACTATTCATCTTCCAAGCCAAATCTTTGCTGGAGTTCAAAGCAAAACTGTTTGTCTCTCAAATTCAACATTCATAAATGAAAAACACTTGCTTTGTCTCTTCTGAGCGTTTAAAAGTAACACAAAACAAAAATTTAGATAGCCTGATGTCATATTAACAGTAACCTCTCACTTTAAAAGAGGGAGAAAGAGCCCAGGGCCTTCCCAGGGCCAAGTAACTCTCAACTGTAAAAGAGGCCAGGAGGGGACCCACAAGCCACTGCTACCCATGTGGGGAAGGAATTTAGCCAGGAGCTGAGAGTGCTGGCTGGGAGCATTCTCCCAGGGCACAAGAACCCATCATTCATTCTGTAGCAGAGGGTTACAGCATGGAAAACTCCAGACAGAGATGGAATGGAAATCACAAATGGACCTCACAGGATTTGAGGACGGATGACCTGATGCCTAGGGAGCCATTGACCTGAACGGCCTGTGCCTAGACAGCAGACTTTTGCCACCAGCAGTGCATGCAGCAAGGGAAAGTCTGACTCTCCAAGACCAGGTCAGCTGAGGCTCTGAGGGGCCGGAGGACACTATGTGTCTTCAGTGCCCTCTTAGGCAGTCATCTTGCCAGAACCTGATGTTACTTGAAACACGGGAAGGAGAAAGAAGACAGCAACACTATGGAGAGTTGCTTGCCTCTAAAAGACTCGGGTAGCAATTACAGAGGTTGAATGAATACAGAAGTTGTTAAATCATCCCAGATTAGAATTAGGCCCATGAACAAGATGTTTTATTTTTACCTACCAATGTTGTATTCATAAATTTAAAAGTTTGCAGATCTTTTGGGGGATTTTTTTTATCTCAATAACCAGCAGGCAATTGTTTGCCAGGTAAGTAAGGTTTGAATTTTTAAGAGTTGGTTTCAGGTTCCTGTTATTTCTCTGGTTCCCTTCTCCTGGCCCTAGCTTTCCACCATTCAATGTCTTCTCAGAAGTCATCTCTTCAAAGAAGCCATGAGGACCACTCTGTCTAGAATAGCACCCCCGCCCCACCACCCTCTCTCCTCTGACCATGATTAATTTATTCTTTTTCTGAGGTGTACCACTAGTGCATTTGCTTAACATCTCTATTCCAGCCTAGAACAAAAGCCACCTAAGGGCAGGAACTGGATAATTTTGCTTACAACTGTTCCAGTGCCCCTAGTAGATGCTCCATAAATAGATATTGACTAAATTAGTGGATCCTGTGTAAGTCCTTCAACTTCTCTTGATTTCATCAGTTATAAATTGGTGATATATATTAGCGTCAATTGAAGAGTAAAGGAAAGGGAACCTAAAGACGTACTACAAGAGTTATAAATCCACAAGTAACTAGTAGCTTGTGTTTTGATTATTATTATGGAAATATTTGACTCAGAGGGCCTCAAAGGATAGCAGCAAAATCCAAAAGGTGTTTATGCTCTGCTCACTGCAGGCAGCCTGCGCTTTCTTGTTTTGGATTAGCAATAGAGAGGGAGTCACTTAGCTACTGCCATTGCCTTTAAAATTCAGTCTCCTTACCACTCCTTGTAGGATCTTGAATGATCCGAATTCTGCCTCCTTGGTGCTCATCTAGTAATGCTCTTGTTGTTCTTCAAGATGGAGGCACATTAGCATCCTTTCTGTCACTTGAAGACTTCCAGTTTGTTTGCCAACAGAGGTCTCTAAGCCTTGGTTTCTACGCAGACAAGTTTCCAAAAAAGTTTCCCAAGGCTTGTCCTCCTCACCATTAGCAATTCAGCTCAAACCTTAATCTCTTCCAAAGACCTTTCCCACCACCACAGCTAGTGAGGGTCCTCTGTCTTCAGCACATGCACATCAATCTGCCTGTGGCCACCACTCTCTATGCTAGGACCCTGTGTTATTTTTGCCACAGCAGTCAAAACATAAAATTCCCCTGTTGTCATAGCACTTATGTGTTTTTTGCCATGTTAATTTCTGGGGGGGGTCTTTATCATTGAAAGTTCTCTCATGCAAAAAGAGTTCTTTATCAAAGTTTTAGTTACTGAAACACATTTAAGCTCCTGCTTTCAAAAAATTACTACTACCCAATACTGGCTTTTGTGTATTATAATTAATTAATCTTTTGTTTATTATGCCTATAACTGTTTCAATGACAGGTTTATAAATCTGCAGAGAAAAAAAAAACCGAGGGTGTCTGTCATGATTCTCAGGACTAATTCATTCCTTTATGTCCCTCAAAAAGATATAAAGGAAACATTTCAAAATATCACGGATGTAAAAACTAACATGTTTAGACTATAACGTAGTCCACAAAAAAATTCTTAAACTTTGTATTTTATTTCCAAGTAATCATTAAAGTGTGCTAGGAATTTGATCTCAGTTCTTAAATGTGACATAGAAATAGCATGATAAAGTAGAAAGGCTACTGAACTTGTCATTTCCCTAGTAGATGTGTTGTGAGTACATAATTTATGTCAACCACTGGGCTAGGCATAGGATGAGTAAGACAGTTGTTGGCATTCTCTTATTACTTCACTACTTTACAAGAGAGACATAGATAATAAATACATATGCAGAAAGTATTTAGTTCTTCACAATAGGGATACATAGGATGAAAAAAGGGCAAAGTACCATGCAAAAGAATACATCTAGACATCACTGGATGATATTTAGAGTGAGACCTAACAATGATCAGATTTAAAGTGGTAAACAGTCCGGGCCCCATGGCTCAACCTGTAATCCCAGCACTTTGGTAAGTGGATTCCCTGAGTCCACAGCTCGTGGGTTCGAGAGCCGCCAGGGCAACTTGGCAAGATCTCATCTCTGCAATAAATCAAAACTTAACCAATCGTGGCAGCGTGCACCTGTAGTTCTGGCTACTTGGAAGGCTAAGACGGAAGGATTGCTGGAGCCCAGCAGGTCGACACTGGGTTGACTGTGAGCGTACCACTGCACTCCAGCCTGGGCACCAGCCTGGAGTGAGACTTCAACTCATAAATAAATAAATAAATAAATAAATAGCAGTAAACAATAGGGGATAAAAATAAATAAATAAATAGCAGTAAACAATAGGGGGTAACAGTATGCAAGGCAAAGAGGACTAACTCAGCAAAATCTCCACAACAGGAGAACTTGCTCATTTATCATTTTTAAAAACTACGCTTTTAACACCTTAAACACTTATTCAATGCATTTGGAAAAGTCACTTTATCATTCAAATTGTACTTCATCCACTATAAAATAGAGAAAATAACATGGAAATAATTTGAGAAAGGAAAATAAGGCACAGTTTGTTAGTAAGTTATGAAAAAAAATTGCAAGACATAAATAGCATCGAGGCTTCAAGTAATGCTCTAATAGTTTGTATTAGACTAATCTTCACACATAGAACAATGGCAAACTCAGGAAATGATAAAACAAATCTGCTTGAAGGTACTAGGGAGTGGTCATCTGCAGAGAATAGAACGGTGGTTGCCCGGGTCTGAGGAAAGGGAAAATGGGCTTTAATGTCTCACTTAAGAAGATGACTGAATTCTAGAGATCTGCTCTACAGCATTGTCTCTATAGACTATGATAGTGTATGCACACTTAATCCCTTAGGAGGGTAGATCTCACGTTAAGTGTTTTTTTCCACTCTAAAATAAAACTTAAAAATAATGTGGACATCCTCAATTTGACATGGGACATTTTTAAAAAAACTAGAATTAACATTATGATTAATGATGAATTCTTGAATATTGAATGTGTTTCTCCTAAAACTATAAACAAGGCAGATATTCCACCCTACACTTATAGTCAACATTTTACAGGAAGCTCCAATCAGTGCAACAGGGCAAACAAAAGGAAAAGGCATCCAGATTTTAAAGAGAGACGTATTCTTTTTAACAGAAAACATGGTTGTTAATGTAGACAATTTTAGGGAATCAGCAAAACTAATAATAAACTTAATTTAGCAATTTCACAAATATAAAGTCTGATGTTAAAGTTGCTATAAACTACTGTAATAAGTAACATAAGGAGAGACAAATAAAAAAATTAAACAGAACAGAAAATTTAGAAATAGACCCATACTTATATAATCGACTGATATGTGACAAAGGCACCAAAGAAACTCAATGGGGAAAGAATAAAGTTTTCAACAATAGATATTAGAAGAATTGCATTTTTGCTATTAAAAAGCATTAATCTCTATTTAATTTGAGATAAATTATATATCTAAATGTAAAAGCTGAAATACATAGGAAAACATTATTCCATTTCTGAGGCAAGCAAACCTTTCTTTAAGAAGACAAAAATAAAAAGTAAAAACAGCAAAAACCAAACATTAAACAAATTTAAAAGTTGATCAATTAGAGTTAAGTCTACACAAACTTAAGCTGCTGTTATTCTCTGAAAATAATACTCAGGTATTTTAAATGCTTAATTTACAGACATATAATCAGATGTTGACTGGGACTTTTTATATAGCCAAAAAATTATAGTTTAATGTCACAGTTTTAAAAAAAGGCTCTGAGCATCCCACATTCTTAGGTCAGAGAGCTAGTTGGAGCAACTAGGAAATACCCTTCCCCTTCTGCCCAAGTTAGCATAACATGAACACAGAAGGCTTGAAAATGGATGAGACTCATGGAGGACAAACCAGCGGCTACAAGAGTCACTCATGAAGAACAGAGGCCCTGCAAGGAAGGTCACTAGCATGCTCCTCTCTGGCTGAAGAGCTTGGCTTATTCTAGGAAACTCCCAAGGGGAGCCTGGGAGATTTGCTTCTCAAAAGGGTACTCTGGGAGATCAGGAGCATGGCCATTAGTTTTCCCAAACCTTTCAGCTCATAGTGGGAAGAGGAGCTCTTCTTCTTGTACCCCGAGACTGAGAGGCACCTTGTATTAGATCCTCCCACCTACTTCTTGTTTAGGTCTGTTGGCTGGCTCCTCCCAGCTAAGTTTGAAAGTACCGTAGGGTAGTCTAGGGAAACGAAAGAGCAAACTGAGACCATCTCAGCACTCCATGGCCCTCAGAGGGAACAAAAAAAAAATCCCACAATGATGCCAGCGGAACTACTTGAGGAGTAGGGGAAGGAGTTGGGGACTACCCAGACCTAGCCAATTATTGGGATGCCCAACATGAAAATACCAGAGATATGTACCTTGGGAACAACTGAAGGCACACATAGCTATTCCCCTGAGGGAGAAGCTGGAGGGGACTGGGATGAACTCAAAAAGGAAACCACAACACTATCCATGTGCAGACCCTGTACTGATCATTTGGATGTCAGAGGTCACCAGCAGCAGAAGAAAGGAACATTTCTCTCTGTCAACATGAAGACTTCACATGGAAAGACTTCTGTCAGCCCTCTCCTGGCTTCCTGCCCTCGATACTGAAGTAACTAACACCTCTTCTAGAGGGAGAAGAATAAGATGTGAGACCATGAGGTGTGAGACCACGTTTCCTTGTCTTCCAAGTAGTCATAATAGACAGAGAGAGGAGCTTTGAATTGGACTTAAAACTTTAAAAATAATAATTTAATAAAATAACTGAATATCAACTACCAGATGAGATTGTCCCATCATCATAATGACTGAAAAAGTTTTCATTAGGCCAAACTTTTCTAGGAGCCCATTATCTAGAAGGCTATAGGAAAGTAGTTAAACCATTTCATATTTATACCCCAATGAGCAGACTCTTTGATAAACCTGCTGCACACTTCACAGCCATTTCATAGTAAAATATGTGTGGATCTTAACATTAAATTCTAATAAACAAAATTTTAAAAAACTAATTTAGGAGTTATGAGCTATAAGCTCGGCGAGACTCTGCTGTTATATATTAAACAGGTGTCTCCTCAAGCCGTCACTAGGCTAGCTATGTGAATTATACAAATAATTATCCTTCTGGTGAGACATTTTGGCATACTTGAATCAAGGAGTTAGCTTAAAAATTTAGAGATGATGATCTCTATTCACGTGTGTCTCTCTAAATACAACTCCATGAAAATAACTTTAGAAAGATATTTTATTTGCAATAATTAAGTTGAGTTCCCCATAAGGAATAATTTAGTTCCATGAAGGTTGACTTTTTTGATCACTTTCAAATGTAATCTTTCATTTAAACTAAAATCAATCAAACTCATCATAAATATTGAGATTGATTTTTGAGGCCACAAACCTAAATGGCAATTCTTCAACAAATGTTAAAGGATTTAAATGTGTTTAGCATTTCAATATATAAACTTACCATGTGTATAGAACTAAAATCCTAATCATCAGAAAGAAAATTGAAATTTTTCATCTACCGTATGCTGAATTATGCAATTAAATTCAGAAAATGAGATTGACCAGATATTGAGAAGAGTAGAAGACCTTTTCAACTGACAATGAAAGGTTGATTTTCCCAGTCTTCTTGTCAAGTGTGAAATGACCAGAAGTCGTAAATTAGCAGAGCAGCCTATGTTTTGTATGCACAGATGTAATTAGGAAAACAAAGTTGTGTCTGTTCCTATACATTTGGCAGAATATGCTTATGAAGTCATATTAACAAAATCTTCCCAGTTGAGCCTCCCACCAAGAGTTTGTTTCTTTCATGTGCTGAGACCCAAATCCATCCTCTTCTGGGAAGGTACTCTCATCAATATTTGTGGAGAAAGTCTGACCAGAAAATATGTTTCACTAAATAATTCGATAATTGCACTTCTATAGTATGTATTAACATGATTAATATCTAGGAGATGCCAAAATTGAATTTATATCTAGGAGATGCTAAAAACAAAAAAACAAAACAGTCAATCGTGATGATGAGGACATAAACTGAGGCTGCTGTGGTGAAAGATCTCAGCCAACCCAGCTCAAGAGTAAACAACTGTCATTGCCATTTGCTTTTGAAGAATGCATATTTTCATAAACATACTTAGATTACAAATGGCTTCCCACATGCAGTTACTATTTTAACTGTTTGTCTCTCTGCTCATTCTTGTGTGTTCATATTCTGTCTCTCTCTCTCTCTCTCTCTCTCTCTCTCTCTCTCTCTCTCTCTCTCTGTGTGTGTGTGTGTTTGTGTGCTTATGTTTTGGTACATTAGAAGTTTCCAGGCCACAGTCGCTTCTATAATGGTGGTCTCACTCCTGGTTCCTGTCTCTACTCAATACACAGGGGGAAAGTATGCATCACTGCACACTGAGGTAGTAAGACAATGGGGTAGGATACAATGATAACTTCTGAAATAGTAAGGAGGGAAAGAAAGAGCTCCCATTATCTGAAGGTGTGACTTACCTGAAATCGCTGCTTTTACTTAGTCTCTTAGCTATGACCTAATTTTCTACATAAGAAATTCAGAAATATTTTTAAAGTCTACTTTAAATTCCAAATTCAAACTTGTTCAATAGCACGCCTCAATCAGAATTTTGAAATCGTACACTCTGTTAGGAGAGTATAAGGAGAGACCCTCCCAAAACAGAATGTATTTATAAAAAATTGTGTATTTATTCTTACATGTTTAAACATCAGACATTTACAAAGTACTCCATTTGAAGTAATATACCTATCAAGATGCTTTTTCTACTGCTCAAAACAGTTTTTGAACTTGTCAGTTTGGATGCTTATTAGTGCTCCTGCCGTTTTTTGTTTCACCTATTCCACATCAGCAAAATGTTTCCCTTTGGGGAGTGTTTTCATCTGGGGAAGCAAACAAACAAAAAAAAGTTACTCAGGATGAGATCAGGTGAATAGAAAGGGTGTGGCATGGGGGTCATGCTGTTTTTGGTGAAAAACTGCTGAACACTCAGTGCAGTGTAGGCAGGTGCGTTGTCATGGTAGAAGAACCAGTCACACGTTTGCCACAATGTAGGATGTTTCTTCCACAGTGCGGACTCTCATAACAACACTAGTTGGTACGCTGATGCCAATGGGTTCCCAGAACACTTACCTAGCAAGGGAAGCTTGTACTACAAGGGACTCAACCTCCAAAAAACATTCTGTTTTCTTGGGTTCCCCTTGCGCACCTATTTGGTTCCCTTAACTAAAAAATACATTTTGCTTCTCAGGTAAGTTTGCCCAAAAAGTAGTCTCAGGAGGTAGAAGTCCAGATCTGTAAATGAAGGAGGTGTGCGCTTATCTCATCATTCAGGTCAGCTAGCAATCACAGGGTTGACAGGTGTCATGTCAAACAACCATCACATCTGAATGAAATGAGAAATCCAACCTAAGTCCTACACACTAAAAAAGCCAGCTTCCAACCTATATTCAGTATTACTTCAAGAGATTGGAACTATAGTAAGCTATTATTGCTATCACTGCATAACAACATTTTGTCCTCAAACCAGTGGAGATTTTTTAACACCTTTTTGTGTGTGAGTTTATGGTTCATCTTTTCAACAACACTATTTTGTTTTTCCTTTTCTATATTTCAGCATAGTTCTAAGAGAATAATAGGTCCTTGTTAGCCTTTTTTTAAAGTTAAGTTTCCCAGTTGAAACGGTAAGTTAAGTAGTCATGTGTTGAGTTATAATATTTCAATGTGTTGGTCATTAATTCTGGGGTAGTAATTGGTAGGAGATAAGCAAATAACTGTGTGGCATTGCCATTTCTTCTTCTTTCTTTGCAACCTTATTGTATAATTAGCATAGGTGGCTCCTTTTTTAAGTACTGCATCACCCAGATCCACACAGATTCCTGAGCCTCTGTATTAGTCACCATGTGGTTTGGGAATAAAGAATGACTCCATTGAGGAATATCTATAGAAACTTTGATTCTACAAAAAAAAAAAAAGTTACAGTTTATATTAACCCAAGAATCTGTCAGTAAGAAGAAACCACTAACTGGAAAGTTGTGGGGCTTTTTTTAGAATTAATTAAATCAGAAAAATTTGTGAAGTCAGGTGGTAGAAGAGCAGTAGTTATGTAAGGAAGAATCTGCCAGACATCCCTCAAAGTTTATACATTTTTACTAGTGAGGCCCCCACAAAGAAGATGTCATCTTTCCCTATTTTTTTGTATTATAAAGATGTGGGGCACAATTCAAGGTTAGGTATACAAACATTGATTATGCAGGTACCCGTGTTGATGAGGTGTGCCCCTCTCTCCCCCAGCAGTTTCCCTCAACAGCCACTTCACCCCTTCTCCCTTGACAGTTTCCCACTACTGACAATCCCTTTCTTATAGTATTGTAATTGTTCTAGGTCTGCTAATGAGTGAGAACATATGGTACTCTGTTCTTTGTTTCTGTGATAGATCACTGAGTATGATCGACTCTAAATTCATCCAAGTTGCTGCAAAGTCCATAGGTTTGTTCTTCTTTATGACTGCATGATATTCCATTGTGTGTATGTACGACATTTTTTTAATCCAGTCCAGCTTCGATGGGCAGCATGGTTGGTTCCATGTTTTTGGTATTGTGAACAGAGCTGCAACATACGTGTGCAGGCATCTTTTTTGTAGGATGATTTGAGTTCCTCTGGGTGTATTCCCAATAGAGGAATTACTGGATCACCACACTGTCTTCCAAAGAGTTTGCACTAGTTTGCATTCCCACCAGCAGTGTAGAAGCATTCCTTTTTCTCCACATTCTCTCTAGCATGTTGTTGATTGTTTTATTAATGATGGCCATTCTTACTGGAGTTAGGTGGTATCTCAATGTGTTTTCGATTTGCATTAATCTGATGATGAGTGAGGCTGAGCACTTTTTCGTGTGTCTGTTGGCTGCTGTATATCTTCTTTTGAGAAGTGTCTATTCATGTCTTTTACCCACTTTTTGTGTGTGTGTGTGTGAGTTGGAGTCTCACTCTGCCGCTTAGACTGGAGTGCAGTGGCCGCTCTTGGCCACTGCAGCCTCCACCTGCTGGGCTCCGGCGACCCTTCCGTCTCAGCCTTCTGAGTAGCCGAAATTACAGGCGCGCGCAACCACGCCCGGCTAATTTTTTAATTTTATTGTAGAGATGAGGTCTCGCCTACCCAGGCGGGTCTCGAACTCGCCGGCTCAGGCAATCCACTCACCTCAGCCTCCCAAAGGCGCGGGATTACAGGCTGAGCCACCAAGCCCAGCTTACCCACTTTTTAATGGGACTGTTTTTTCCTTTTGGCACGTTTGAGTTCCTTGTAGATCCTAGATGTTAGATCTTTGTCGGATATACAGTTGGCAAATTCTGTGGGTTGTCTCCCTGCTCTCTTGATGATTTCTTTTGCTTTTCAGAAGCTCATTAGTTTGATGAGGTCCCACTTGTCTATCTTATTTCTTAAGGTAAGGGCATTTAGGGTTCTGACAGGAATTGGTTGCCAGTTCCAATTTCCACAAGAGTGTCTCCTATGTTTCCTAAGATTCTTATAGCTTGAGGTTTTACGTTTAGGTCTGTGATCCATTCTGAATTAATTTTTGCATCTGGTGATAGGTAGGGGTCCTGTTTCAATCTTCTTCATGTGATCAGCCCGTTTTCTCAGCGCCATTTACTGAATAGGTTCTCCTCTCCCTAGTGGCTGTTGTTAGAGGCTTAGTCAAAGATGAACTGGTTGAGAAACTGTGGCAGTAATGGCCCCCCAAATAAAAATGGTGTATGTGTGTATGGGAAGGGAGCAAAAGCTGTGAGAGTGGTGGAAAAGAGACAGACGAGGTCAGTACCGGGAACGCTGCAGGTGTTTCATAACATTTCTTGTTGATCAACCCCCCCATGGACACCTTCTTTGCCCATCGGCAAGACTAGCGTCTTGGCAGTCATGGTGACAGTGACATTGAAGGCGGGGGCTCCGCCGGTGCTCTTGGGACGAAGATCCATGGTCAATTCCCCATCCTAGCAGTGAGTTCCGGATCACAGAACATTTCTGGCCCCCAAGTGTCAGTCCATTCATGAAGAAATTTGACCCGTCTTTGCCAACCAGGACACCAACCTCGGCTGGCGTGATGTAAACGAAGGTTTTGCCGGGGACAGACGGCAAGTCCTCATAGCCCACGATAGCCGCGTCCTGACAGGTCCCGTCTGCCATGAGGTTGTGAATGCCGGCATTTCCCGCGGCCATGGCGCCGCTGCTGGAGCTGCTCTAGGCGCTGCTGCCGGGTCCGGGGCTGGGCTCCGGCTGCCTTGGGCAGGCGGGCGAGGGCAGGTGCAGAGCTGCAGGCCCGTGCTGCGCTCGCGACCGCGCCTCTGCTAGCTGTGCAGCCACCTTTCCCCGTCTTAAATGGCACTGGAAGAATAGAGGCTGATTAGGGGAAACCAAAGTCTGTTAGTTGATTAATTAGGTTTTATTATACTTCCTTTGTTTTGAGTAAACTTGCTTATCCCTTATTGCAAGGGATGTTACCAAACCCTGTGAGTCATTACAAGACAGTGACCTCAGCTCAGGAATCAGAACAAGACATGGTTTAAAGGATAAACCACATTCTACAAATAACTTTTTTAAAGGCGGTTTCCTTAAGAAAAGCAACATTGATATATTTTTCTTCCTGAAAGAAAATGGAAAAAGAGAATCCATTTCCATGAATATCTATTTCATCTAAAAAAAAAAAGTCCTACGCTGAGATCAGTTTGAATATACAAATGGAAATATTGTCCAGACACGAGAACAAACCAGCAGCTAAGAACGAAACACTTATCACACTCCTGCTAACATCTTGTTTTAAAATTTGTTTGAGTGATTTTCTTTCTTCCCATGGAATAATGTGTAGTAATTACAGCCAGCAAGTCTCTGATTAGTATGAAAATGTTACTGTGTTATTAAATTAAGAGTAATAGCGCCTTCTGTGCATGTGACTGGCCCAAGCCTGAGGTTCTTCACGAGGCTTTTTGTGGTAGGATATGGGCCCCATCGGTGCGAGGACTAGGAATGGGACGCTAAAAGCAGTGGGCCTTACAAAATGGCAAGGACGGTTTTCTTTTTTGTGAAATTGTCAGGGGGCACAATCTCCCGGGAAGAAATTTGACCAGGGAGCATAGAACTGGCAGTTATTCCCATGAGATTCAGGAGCTGCCTGGCAAGGAAGTTATACAAGCGTATTCTTTAACCACTTTATTTAATAATTATATTAAGTGTGACTGGCCAATGGATGACCTAAATTTCTCCAGTCATTCTTGTAGCCTCTCCTATCCCCACACATATTTGTTCCTGCTGAAGAGAAGCCATGTGGGAACCAATACACCCTGTGGCTATGGACATCCATAGGACATCTGTTGAATCTGATTGTCTGTACTTTATTTAAGATACCCCTGAAGTACAGCTGGGTGTAGTGGCTCACACCTGTAACCCCAGCACTTTGGGAAGCTGAGGTGAGAGGATCACTTGAGGACAGGAGTTTGAGGCCAATATGAGTAACACAATAAGACACCTGACTCTACAAAAAAAAAAAAGAAAATTAATATTAGCCAGGCGTGGTGGCACATGCCTATAGTGATGGCTACTTGGGAGACTGAGGATCGCTTGAACCCAGGAGGCAAAGGCTGCTGTGAGTTATGACTGTGCCACTGCACTCCAGCTGGGTGACAGAGTGAGGCCTCGTCTCTTAAAAAAAAAAATTTTAAAAAAAAAAGATGGCCTATAATCCCAGCACTTTGGGAGGCTGAAATGAGAGGATTGCCTGAGCCAATGGGTTCAAGACCAGCCTGGGCAACTTGGTGAGACCACATCTCCACAGTAAATCAAAAAATTAGCCAGGTGTGGTGGCTCACAGCTGTAGTTCCAGCTACTTGGAAGGCTGCGCCTAAACCCAGCAGGATAAGGCTGTGGTGGCCATGAGTGTACCCCTGCATTTCAACTTGGGCGACAAAGTAAGACTCCAATTTTAAAAAAATTGAGAGCAAGTCACTCAGTGAAAAAGAAACAATGCATATTTTACCCCAGGACAATTAAATAATTTTGTTGCATGATATGCCTCCTTCAAGTTTGTTTAATAGTTATAATTTCATATGAATTTGCATGGTTCTTTCACATGGCTATCATTTGGTGACACATAATACCGTGCTAGGCATTGAGCAGGTGTACAATACTTTGTTGAATAAATGAATGAGTGGTTTTCAAGTAGGTTATTTTTAGGGCAGGAATACTCTTCTACCAAAATGTAAGGCATATGAAAATTAGGGTATGTTTACTTTATCAAAAAATTCATCGTCAGGACACATTTAGAATCCGTGCACACCTACAGGACTTAATTTTTCTTTGCATTGTCCTCGACCTAAAAGTTTGCTAAGCAAATTGTATGAGCAAGTTTCCAGGAAATGTAAATAATATTACAGAGAATGTTCAACTTATTATGGTTGAAATCTTTTCCAAATACTTGGGAGGCATCAAATTGAATTTAAGTGTAGTACCATGTTATTCATTATACTTTAATCTAATTCATAGATCTGTAGGGTTGTTTTTCTGGTTTTGTATTGTTTTGTTTTTTTCCCAGATAACCCTTCCAGAGTCACTGCCTGTAATTACTCTGTGGGGTCAAGAACAGTAAAGTTCTATTCAAGAAGTACCTTTCAGTTAATTCCGATGTCCTTTCCTACAGTTGATCTGAGTGAGGGAAGTTTTAAGAATGTTTATTTAGGTATGTGAAAATAATTCTCCAAGGAGGAGCAAGAACAAACAATCATTGTCAACTGATATACACAATCTCAGTCAAATTGATTCAAATCCTATATTTTGGGCCTCTGGAAAAGATTATATTAAAAATGAACCCAGGCCTAGAATGGTCCAACCAAGAAATAATTGTATAGATTAGAACTGTATTATTCAATGCTTGGCCTGTTGTCGGCAAGCTTTATAGAAATTTATTGGTGCAATCCCAGATCTACTGATTGAAAAGTTCTATGATAGGCTTAGGAATCTCTGTTTGAAGAACCTTCTGAGTGCTGGAATTTGAAAACTGCTGGTCTAAATAGAATATCGATCATAGAATATGATATGCGTCCTTGCCTAAGGAAAACACCCAAACAAATAAAAATATAACTGTATAAGCAAAAAAATTAGAATTTGTGTTATGCCTATAAACATACATATATAATATATACACAATATACATATTGTTATATATAGTATCCATTTTCTACTTTTATAAATTATGTATAGTATTTTATATAGAAGTACATGTAAATAATATAAAAACAAATATAGATACTAAAATGTTTACTTATGGACTAGGCAATAGAAAAAACTTGGAAACTCAGGTTCCTATACATAGTAAATATCCATTCTATCTTTTGGAATACAATCCATTGTGCTTGATTAGAAATAAAATGGGTGCTGTTCCCAGTAAAAAAAAAAAAAAAAAAAAAAAATTGCAGGAAACATACCAAAAGTTTAGCATGGATAGTTGAAATTTTCTTTAAAAAATAAAATGGAAAACTAACAATAGTTGAATGGTTAGCACTATTGCTAACTTGTACATGCTTAGTACACCTTATGCGTGTTCTTCTGAGAAAGTTGTTAGAAAGGATTAGAGGGGCCTGTTACTGAGGAAATTATCTATTTTCTACCCAAATGAAGTCAGGTGGTTAAGAGCAAATGAGTTAGGCCCTTTGTTGGGTGGGGCAGGGAAAAGGAGGGAGGAGGAGGGGAGAGCAAACAGTGGAAGTAAATAGAACTTACTTAGGTTCTGCCTGTCTAATGTTTAGGATCAATTAGTTTGGGGCTCTGTGGGAGCATCTGAAAACATAAAGCAGGCCTAGCTTGTACACATCAGACTTAGCAGCCTGAGATGCAGTCCCCAGAACAAAGACTCCCGGTCCCCACAACCGGGTGAAATTGACTTCAGCTGTCTGGGCAGAGTGGGTCTTGATTTGAAGCTTAGGGAAAATGTCTTGAGAGCCTACTGAGTATGATCTTCTCTTTGTCCCCCCTCCCCGTCTGTATTGTGTTGTACTCTGCCTTCGATTTAAGAAAAAAATAAATACAAAGAAGATTGTAATTGAATTAAAAACAGCAAATCCCAAATTTCATGTGAGACCAAAAGATTTGGTTTTGATCTTAGAGTAACCAGACACCTCACTTTTAACAAATTCCCCTGACTTAACGCACAAGGACCCTCACTCAGTCAAAAAGAAAAAAGAAAAAAATACATATCCTATGTAAGAAAATTAAAGGGATGGAATAAGTAGAAACAACAAATGTTTCCCTTTCTCCAAGTGTGGGAATAAAAATATTCCCTTCTCTGGTCTAAATGTAAATTTGCTTGTGTTGATATGTAGTAGGGAAATCCGAGAGGGAGTCAAGATGCTGAAAATCAGAGCAGAAAGACGAAGCAGTAAGTAAAATTTGGATAGGTTTTGGCATATCAAATAGAAATGCTAATTTCTATTATTTTGTAATGCTGAGAAAAAAATTTTGTCAATCACTTTAATGTTGTGAAATAAATAACATTTTATATTAAATCATAAATATCAGACTCACTTTTTGTTAGTTTTTAAGATGCTTGTTGTTATTTAACATGAACCTTGGCTTTTGAATACTTTAAAATTTCTGGATAACTATTTACTACAAAGACCCTCATTCTCAGGAATGGTTATCCAAATGCAACAATTCTAGCTTTATTTTATTTTTTTGCAGGGCATTATGATCATTTCAAGAGCATATAGCTTATTAAAAAAAAGAAACAAAAATTCCATTTTGAGTAGCAAGGTGTCCCTGACTTCATGTTTTTTATTTGATCATCTTGTCATTTTTCACAGTTGATCTTAAAGGTTTCAAATAATAAGTCACTCTCCAAAGAATTCTTTTTAAAAAATGGATCTTCCTATCTTTCATTCTCTGTTTCTCTCTTTCTCTCTCTCTCTCTGCTCTCTCTCTCTCTCTCTCTCTCTCTCTCCTAGCCACAGTAATAAACACAAGGTTCAGGAAGTAAAATAACTTCTTTGTAAATCTCCTTAAATGATCAAAAAAAAAAGAAAGACAAAAGAACAGTGAAATGTGAAATCTGTTCATTACCCAGGGCTTTAAAGAAACAGAAGTAGACAGTCTGAAAAATACTTCTATCCTTTTTCCTTGTGCTCCAAAGGTTTTCCCGGTAAACTACTGCAAGTTCCTTTATCAGCAACTGCCAAAAACTTATCTTAAAGACACAACTTGATCTCTGGTTGTTTTGCATGGATTCTGAGCCAATGTTTTATGGATGTGAGATCAGATAAAATATGTTATGTTGATGAGGTTTTGACCAAAATATTCCCTTCTATGTTTCATCAAAACATTATATGTTTAGATCTTTTAACCCTACTTATTTAAATAAATAAACTGAGATTGAGTGCGAACTTGACACTAAAACATGTTACATTTGTACCTGTCAGAATTTCATACATAGGGCTTAGCTGTGTGTGTATGTGTGTGTGTTCCTTTCTATTTGTAGGCTAATTTCCTGGTTTTCTGAGACACAAACTGATGCATCTTGGAGTGAAATGGAGCACTTGTCATTACCCAGTGAATTTCATCTGGTATTCCAAATTTCATGACTAACATTCATTCGTGAGCACTGCCAATCCAGCTATATCAGAGATTAGTCACCTTAACCGAATTTTTCAATTCTTAATCCCTTTAACAAAAGCTATAATTAAGGTTCAAAAACAAGATTTTGCAATAAAGTGACTTCTAGTGCAAAAAGCTTCTAAAAATTGCTTTAAAAGATCCAGTCGCAACTTCAGCCATTTTTTAAAATTATTTTTATTTTGTCATCATATCAGTTCCATATTATCTTTCAGGGTTGTTTCATGGACACCTGTAGTCTATTCTTTTAATGGAATTATTGGGGGGTTTTTTGTTTTGTTTTGTTTTGCTTTTTTGTGTTGAAGTCTCACTGTCGCCCAGACTGGAGTGCAGTGGCCGCTCCTGGCCACCACAGCCTCGACCTGCTGGGCTCTGGAGATCCTTCCGCCTAAGCCTTCCAAGTAGCCGGAACTACAGGCGCGCGCTACCACGCCCGGCTGATTTTTTGATTTATTGTAGAGATGAGGTCTCGCCTGCCCAGGCGGGTCTCGAACCCGCGGGCTCAGGCAATCCACTCACCTCAGCCTCCCAAAGGCGCTGGATTACAGGCTGAGCCACCAAGCCCGGCTTGGTTGTTGTTTTTTTAAAGCCTCTTTGGCATTTTTACAAGAGAGTAGATAGTAATTTTACAGATGATGGTTAACTGTTCAGTCTCCAATATATAATATCCATTTATAATAGTGAAATGCTTAGAATTGCTTTAAACTCAACATTCATTGGTCCAACTTCATAAAACCCCAGAATGTAAGTATTATAATATTGTGTGTTTATACTGATACAATGTTTGTGAAGGTCGTTTGGTACACATCCTAAAGTGAACAGCACAAAATTTCAATAAACCAGGCATAGGAAAAAGATTGGAAATCCCTAATTTGTTGACTGCAAAACAAACAAACCCTAATTATATAAAGAACATTAAACTGAGCAAAGACTCTCAGATCATCACACTGCTTGTGAAGACCTGAAGACTGTCAACCACTCTGAAGAGGCTTTAGTAAGCCACCTTGTCTCACTGTCTTCATAGAACCCTTTTTTACTTTCTACTCTGCTTTGTGCTGTGTACTTTTGGTCTATTATGTCAGGTGAATAGAAATGTGGCAGAAAAAGATGACAGGGAAACAAATGTCTGCTCTTCTTTCTAGTCTAAGGACTACTTAATCTAACTGTGGCTCCTACAGTCCCATCATGAATTTACCATCTCTAACCCTCTCAGGCAGATTGCAAAGATGTTTTAAAATAGCTAATATACATTCATTTTGGAAAAACTTTTAAAACTACACACATATAGGTAAATAAATAAATAGAAATGTGCCTCATCAATAAGCAATACATAATTTAATATTTTTATAGGTTCTACAGTATTTCAGAAACTTTTGTCATTTAATACCTTTTTTTTTTGAGTTGGAGTCTCACTCTGTCACCCAGGCTGGAGTGCAGTGACATGCTCTTGGCCACCCCAGCATCAATCTGCTAGGCTCTGGTGATCCTTCCAGCTCAGCCTTCCAAGTGGCCGGAACTACAGGCGTGTGCTACTATGCCTGGTTAAAAAATTTTTTTTTTTTTTTAATTTATTGTAGAGACGAGGTCGCACCAAGTGGCCCGGGCTGGTCTTGAACTGGCAGGCTTAGGCAGTCCACTCGCCTTAGCCTCCCAAAGTGCTGGGATTATAGACTGAGCCACCAAACCCAGCCTTAACATCATTTAAAAATAAATTTTCTATTGCATAAATGTGTCAAAATGCATGGAGCCAATCCCTTGTTTTAACATTTGGGTTATTTGTAGTTTTCACTATTAAAATTAACATTAAAAAAAGCTTATGGTGATAACTTTTGTTAACATTCTTAATTACTAATTAAGATAAATTCAACAAAATGGAAGTGCTTTGGCACACATTTATTTTCTTCCGAAAGGTTTGTACTAATTCACTCTCCCAAGAGTTGTGTCCGAGTATGTCCCTTTCCCTGTTCCCTTGCTAACACTGGTTAATAGTATTTAAAACTCAAATAAACAACAACAACATCAGCAACTCAATACTGTCCTAAGTCATTTCTTTCACTCAGGAGAAAATTACATGGGACATTTTTCACGCTGGCTGGTTCTGACTAACTTAGAAGAAAATGCTGGAAACAGACATTTAGGAGTCACGCTGAGAGTGGGAAAAGTCTCTATTGAGGTTGAAGTGAGAGCACTTTACATGGAGTTAACTCACATACTTCAAACAATGCTAAAGGTGATTGCCTCAGCCCTGAGGCAGGCTGCTCTTTTCAACAACTACTTACAAACTGGCATGAGGGGAATCATAAATGTTCTTCAAGCCTCCCACTGCACCTCACCACCAACTAGCAGTTGTTGAAACTGATAGCAAAATGAGAGTCAGCCGATAGACCACAGTATAACCAGTTGTCTCCACCTGTGTGATCCCAAGTCCTCCACACCTAGAGGGCGCTCTTTCCTTTATGCTTCAAATAGCAAGACTCATTCCCATCGCATACACTGAAAAAAAAAAATTCCCAAGTGGTATATTTCTCTGAGGATTCTTAAGGGACTGACTGTAGTCTTCCTCATCATCCTTTTTTTTTTTTTTTTTGGCTCTTTGCCTCAGTTGCTGCAATTTCTTCATGATTCTGTTCCATTTCATGCTATAATACAAAAACCAGGCTTTTACATGAAGCCTAGGTTAAAAGGAGAAGGAATGAACAGCTCAATATAGGCAACAGACTAATGCATGATTATTAACATTAATTATTAACATTAACATTATGACCATTAATTCTTATTATCCTAAAATTCATCAACTCATGTTTGCCAGGGTTTAATTTTATTTTTTGTAGACTCCTGGTCTACACTTGACAAGGACAGCCTTGACCTTTCCCTTTTATTAGAGCATTTTTCTCAGAGAGTTTTTGCTTGTAAACCTCTTCCCCTGCCTCTTTGATAGAAAAATATTTGTAAAATATGTAGTTATTTTTGTGCTGTCTATGACCAGGTGATGTTAACATAGGTCTTGAAATACATGTTAGAGTTAGTGGAAACTTGGCAAGTGGCATTTCAGTCCTAGGTGTTTCGGGCACACAGTGCAGTGGGACAACCAGTCCCCATGGTTGTAGGTCTGATGGCAGGGATGAGGCTGGAGGAAAAAATCAGCAAGGGAAACATATAAAAACTGTATGTGGGCTGCCAAGTATTCAGAATGCATTCAGAGGATGATGAATTTAGTGGAGTTTTGACCAGGGCTACATACACCATGATTAGATTCTTGCTGTTAACAATGCATGCTAGACATAGCATGGAAGATTGTGTTACCAGAATCTAGTCAGAAGTAAGACCACTCAAGGAAACCAAGGTTGTATCCCCAGCAAAAAAACAGTAAAGCCCTAAATTGGAATTACAACTACGACATTAGGAACTACACAGCGTGAGAGGTATTTGAGAGAATGAATTGATGGACCTCGATCATGTCATAAAGAAATATGAAGTATTATGAATGGC
The DNA here is from genome assembly GCA_027257055.1 of Cephalopachus bancanus. Lineage (NCBI taxonomy): Eukaryota > Metazoa > Chordata > Mammalia > Primates > Tarsiidae > Cephalopachus > Cephalopachus bancanus. The sequence goes on along the minus strand of JAPVLO010000095.1, from coordinate 3,916,593 downwards.
TTTTGTTCAAAATGTGCTCTCAATGCCTTCAGAAATATCTAGTCATTTGCAAGTTCCTTGTATAAGACAGATTTTTGCACTTAAAAATACTTATTTAGAAAAATGATCAAAAAAATAGACACTCTTTCTTAGATGTCTTTTGCTATGTATGATGTAGTTTAAGAGAATCAAAATAATTCCTCCGGCTTTTTTATGTGTTTGTTTTGTTTCTCTCTCTCTCTCTCTCTCTCTCTCTCTCTCTCTCTCTGTGTGTGTGTGTGTGTGTGTGTGTGTGTGTGTGTGTGTAGTTTGTGCCATTTAAACTGAATTCAGATCTAACAATTTCAGGCCATTATATAAGAGGGAAAGCATGAAAGTATTTTGCCAAATTCACCCAAACTATACGTCTTTGGGGAGCTCTACCACGAAGCAAGCAAGAGAAAAATCAGATAGCGATGCTTTTAAGTAGATGAGAGATGAGAAGCAGAAGACATGAGAAATGATCAAATATTTGAGACTGAAGTTAGTGCTGTCAGCTCCTTCAAATACTCAACTTATATTAAAAGATCTATAGTACAGACTTAAAGGTAGAGCTGGGTTCTAAATTTGAAACCATAGCAGGAAATTATTATAGTTCTGTGATTAATTTATGTAAAAGTAGAATACTAGGAAATCATGGCCTGGGCGGGAAACTGAGACCTGTGTAGCCTTCAGAGTCTCCAACATTAGTTGGCAGGTTATCAGACCCTCTTCTCTGGTGAGTGAGTTTGTGGACTAGAGTCAGGCATCACCTTTAAGCAGACCTTATGCAGGAATTGGTTCTTTGCTTCAGCTGGTATGTGGTTTCTGGCCTTTTATCTAATGTTTCCAAGGTGGTGTTTCCAAATGAGTGCCACACAATTTCCTGAGCCTGAATGTGAACAAAATTGAAACTGTATTAACTGGTCCTAGGGGCTCTAGCTCTGGGCCTTAAACACTTAGAATCTTGATCTTGTCTGTTTCATTGTATTAAATTAGCGTCTGTGATTAACAGCTTCAGAACATTGTTGCATTTTGGCTATCCTTTGAATCCCAGTGTACATCTATCATTAGAGCTCATGGATTTCAGGCTTTTGAATCAGGATAGGAAACACACAAAAGCTTCTAACAATTATTGGAAAAGTGAAACAATGGCGCCCAGCCACGGTTCTTTTGCATTTCTGCCACAATAAAGTGTCCCCCATTCGTCTTTCAGTTCTTATTGTCTGAGGAGTATTTAGTGTAGAAAGAACATCTTGCTGCTCGACTCTTAGTTATCAGAGTTTTGTACCATATACACGTACCCTGAGGACCATCTTTTATATTTATGCAGTGCAAAAATATCCTAAGGAGTTCTCCAGAAATGTTTCTTCTGCAAACTTTTTATATTTTATGCTCACTGTATGGGTTTTTCCATTTCCCATCGTAAGAATTTTCTTTTAACCTGTTGAAAGAATTTTAGTATCTGGTCTCTGGAAAAACATGTTAATTTAATAGAGCTTTACTGAAAAGAAACACTATAATTAGATGGCCATATAAACTTTCTTAGCTAAGCCACTCAATGCCTGTTTGAAACAAGATGATATTATTATTATAAAAAGCATTTTATGGATACATAAATAAAGGTAAAGGGGTCACATTAGCACATGTGGCCGCACACCCAGTATTTCCTCAGACAGTCTGGAATCCAGCAGTCTGCTGTAGTGTCTGAACCATGCGGGACATCTGTAACAGCGGCATGATTACCATGTTCAATTCCCTTCTTCCTCTGTCTTTCCTTCACTTTTATCCTTCTCTCTTTGCTCTCTCTTGCCATAATCTAGAATATTCCGTCCAGGTTAAAAAAACTGAATAACAAGAATACTCGGAGAGGTACTCAAGTCATCCCTCCCATTCTTCACTGCTCATGTGGGAGTTTCTGCAACACCTGAGCACTGCTCTGCAGCCAACACATTTATGGACTCGTTCGTACCTGCAGAAGAATCACTGATACCTTAACACCTTGACTAACTCTGTTTTTTCAGCAATTCAACTAGAAAAGTAAAACTGGTAAATATTGAATGTACTGACCCTGTTAAGGAGATGCTGGAGAGATACGATGACCAAGTGATAAGACCACAACTTGCCTTTCTCAGCAAACACACTTACTCTCTGTAGACAAGCCCTCACACTGTGGGACCAGAGCATCCGCAGGTGAGTAGTCACGGGAAAATGTCTCTTACATGACTCCTAAGGAACAAGTAAAATCAAAAACAGAACTGGAGAAACTAGGAAGGCCCAAAATATTTGCATTAGAATAAGAAAGGATACTTTGAAGAGAAACAAATCGATTTTGAAGTGTATGTGGGCAGGGGGAGACAGATAGAAAGGAAAGACAAATAGAGACAGAGTTACAGAGAATAAAGACAGAGAGAGAGACACACAGATACAGAGACAGACAGAAAGACAGAGACAAACAGAGAGAGAGAGAGGGCGAGAGAGAGAGTACAAAACCTAGACTTAAGGGAAAGTGTTTTGGGAAACTGGGACAGAGAGTGAAGGTGATGCCGTGGTGAGGGAGGCAGATGAGTAAGAGGGGAGGTAAGACGCGTTGCAGTGTGTCCTGTAACATAACCCTCCATCTGTCAGATTTAAGGGGCCAGAGTGATGGAAAGATGGAATTTGTCTCCAATTTCTCATCCAAGATGGGATTTTATTCCTCTGAACACAAGCAATTCTGTGCTGAGGGTTGCTGTGGGGAAGAATGGTTTCATGGGGTTTGTCATCCCTTCTGCACTGAATCGTGTGCTAATTATTTTGAGTGGATCTGTTTATGTCTTCTAAGTTTGAAATCACTCAAGCATTACACTTCTTTTTTTAACTTTTAACACAGTCCCAGGCACATGTAGTTATCCATCATATCCCGCCACTACTCCTTCCGCAGTGTGTGTGAATATGTGTACAGGCTCTGTCTCACTTTTCACTTTGACAATGGCTTCTCTCTATTCCAAGTGGTCTTGGTGGGGACATAAACCCAGATGCCTTGTCCCATCTTCTGCCATCACCACAACCAAGTCGGGCTCATGGCCTACCTAGTGACAAGGACAGACTTGACTTTCCCTTTGCTTAGAGCAGTTTCCTCAGAGAGCTTGTGTTGGTAAACTCCCCCTTCCTCTTTGATATGAAAATATTTGCAAAAGCCTCCTGCTGTTTTGACACCCAAAATTGTCTTTATCTAAGACATGAGGGCCACCTCCTTGAAATGTAACCATCAAGGGTTACATTTTATCCCAGTATTCTGGAAAGATAGGAATCTAACTTGGGGGGCAGGGAGGGGGAACAATGCCTCCTTCCAAGTAGTAAAATTACCTCTTGTCATGGAGATAGTAGAAATAATCAAATGCATTAGTTGGGGGACAGCCAATTAGCAAACACAGAGGGTCTACCATCTCTCTCTTATCCCAGTTCTTAAAACCTGATTTCCTTTGTTTCTGCAGAACTGAGTTAAGACTGAGTTCTGATCTCTCCCCTACTGAAAAAGTCTTCCTTAACTGCTTACTTTTGCCCAGTGCAATTTTTGTTTTGACACTGCCTTCCCCTGGGACTTTGGATCCAGAGCAGAGTGATGTAAGAACAGAAATTATATAGAACTGAGATATTCCAGCGCCAGCTACCTGAAGACACAGCCCTTGGCTTCTTTCTCCTAGATCTCTGAACTTCCCTCACTCATGCTCCTGTCAATCACGTGAGTTGCTCCATCTCCCTCCAGTGAATTTCTTCCTTGCTTAGGCCACCCAGAAATTGCTCAGGAGCTAGTTTCACTGATGAAAATAGGTTATCTATATGCTATTTATCCTCACAAATTTACTGCTAGGGAAAGAATATGAGTCCAATATTAAAGATGAAGAAATTTAAGGGCTTTTGTTGTTGTTGTTTTGTTTTATTTCTTTTACAAAGGAGACAGAAGTAAAGTTGTAAAGTTTATTATTTACTTTCTACAGACAGACAAGGGTCTACGCTTATAGGCAAGCATGGCTTCGAAGACTGAGGAGCTGAGTATATTTAAGGCTCTTGAAAGGGAGTGCTATTTTTATAAAGATTACCAGTTAGTAAACAGTAAAATTCTATATACATATGCTCTTTCTAGAAAAGATTATTGAATTAAAACTCATGCGTATATATCACATCAGCTTGAAAGAACAAATTCCTCTCAAAGGCAGAGTTTTGTTTTGTTTTGTTTTATAAACATTTCCCCTGCCTCTGTCTTATACTCTCTTATAATGACTTTTATGAATGGCCAATCTAGCTCAGGACACTTCTTAGTCTATCAATGATTCAAATTTGCTTTCTCTAAAAGTTCTAATGTAAGTAGAAATGCTTGAATGAGAGAGAGAAGGGAAGGAGAACCTAGCTCTAATGGTTCATGCATTAATGATACCAAGTTTTGTTTTATTTGGGGGGGAATTATGACTCAACTTCCATGCTTGCCCACAGTGTCTACAAGTTCATCCCTTTCCAAACCCAACTTCCTCATCTTTATTAACTTCGAATCAATATTTTTCAGTATCTTTTTTTTCTTCTAGACTTTCTTAAAGTTACTTTATACCAGGCCTATAGTCCACGTTAAACAACACTCATTATAACTTTAACAGATGTGGCCTTGCTCTGCCAGATAGCTCTTCCCTTTTCCCTCTACCTGCCTTTCCACCATCTTCAGTCTTTCATCCATTACTTTCCATTTTTGCTAATTTTGTTCATTTTACTTGAAAATATTTTTCAACACTATGTTGCATTTAAGCTTTCAGCAATTAGATCATTCTTTACTGATCTATCTCTTTCTTGAACTTTAACTGTACTCTTGGTCAGCACAATTTATCCAGCAATTTTTCTCTAATTGTTGCAAGTTAATTAATCTTGTCTCTTCAAGGGCTGTGCCATCATGCAGTATCTTCCTGGTGAACTGATGAAGGAAAAGACAGATAATAGGCCCTTAATCAAAGATCATTTTTTAAAACATGACTATGTAGTGAGCTATAAAGATGGTATTACATGGATTGGTTTTATCCCTTTAGCTTGAGAAGTATAAAGGCTATCTAAGAATGCTACAACCTACAATATGCTCTTAAGAAATTGGTTTTCTTTTTCAATTTTAATAGGATGGCACACTTAACAAGAATATTCTTCTTCATAAGTTAGACCCCTAATCCTCTGATGTTTACAGCATCTTCTTGACAATCCTGGTGAGTAGTTATTATTAACTCAATTTTGCTATCCAAGCAATTCAATTGGGTAACTCACCCAAGATCAAAAGCTGATGTAGAGCTGTTGTAGAGCTGCTTAATATCCTGCTATCCTTGCTTCTACCTGTGGTAGGCAAAACAGAGGCCTTGCAAAGAGAACCTGTTGAAACATTGCAGTACACAGCAAGGGGAAATTAAGGTAGCAAGCAAAATTAAGTTTGCTAATCATCTGACAAATTAGAGGACTATCCAGGCAGGTCTAGTATAATTACAAGGGTCCCTAACTGTGGATGAAAGAAGCAGAAGAAGCAGTGTCAGAGTGCTACTATGTGAGATAGACATGACTGGCCACCGTTGACTTGAAAGATAATGGAAGGCCATGAGACAAAGAATGAGAAGCCTCTAGAAACTGAAAAGCAAGAGAAAGGGTTTTCCCCAGAGCCTCTAGAAATCAATAAAGGCTTACCAGATCCTGATTTTAGCTCAGTGAGACCTGCTTTGAACTTCTGATATCCAGAATTATAAAATAATAAATGTGTTAGTTTAAGCCACTAAGTTTGGACTGACTTGTTAAAGCAGCAATAGGAAATCAATATACTAACCAACTAAAATGTAAAATATTCCAGTGGTTTAAGCATTAAGTAATTATGGAGACACATGATACTGAACCCCAAAGATCCTGGCAGGTACTTTTTTAACAAAAGAGAAGCTATATTCAGGATGTTATCACGTATATTGAAAAACAATTCACATTATGTTAGCAAATATTTCATTCCTTTAAGGATATTAGAAACTTAGGCAAAGTAAAATACTATCTTGAGTCAATAAGGACATTTGAAATATCTATTGTAGACTCATTCCAATGAAACTGCTCTTATTCAACAATACCAGTCTCTACTAATTGTCTCATCTCTACTAATTGGTAGTCTCTACTAATTAAAGACTAGATTGTCCTTTAATGCAATACACATTATCCTACAGAAAGCTTCTGAAGTCACAGATTTATATTTAACATAATGAGAGAAGATATATACATGCATATGCACACATTCTCTGAACTATACCGTAATTACATAGACCAGGCTATGTGTCTCATGCAAGTAACACTATGCAGACCATACAGCAGCTTAAAGCTCTCTCAGCATATCTCAAGTTATGACAGTTATGGAATGACCTTAAGTCAGTTTGTTCCTTGAATACTCATTGTGTGCCAGACACTATAGTAGGTGCTTGGAAAATACTGGCAATTCACTGTGTTGTCTAGAAAATTCTTATTTCTTGAGAACTTCTTTTTTAAAAAAGTCTGTTTCAACTTGTTTAACTTCTACAACATATGAAATTTCAACATTCCATAATCTTGCCACTCCCAAATTTTATTCTACTAGTTATACTGAACGCTTGGCACATTGATTATGAGTATGGTTTGTAGAGTTTGACAAATTTGGGATCTGGAAACCATCACTTACTAGCTGGAATTTTGGTCAAGATGCTAAAATTAGTTTCAGTGTTCTTCAATGTAAAATGGAAATAATTATCTTTAATCAATAGAGTCAATGGACGTTGTAAATGCAATGAATATATTATGTACATAGTGTCAGACCCCATGCCTAATATATATCAGGTATTCAATAATGAACATTACTGTTATCATGCCTATTTTGTTTTGTTATTTGACTTCAAGCCCTAGAAACAAAAGACAGACACATCCTTACAAAAATATAAAGGTAATTCTGTTACCTTGCTGATCTGTAGCTTACTTGCACCAACAATTATAAAATTCCAGTTGACTTTGAATGAGACTTACTGGATTGTTTGTTTTTCTCTTGAATCTCAGTAGCCTGACCAACCCATTCACTGAGAACTATGTCTTCCTGCACACAGGGTGAGGGGCAGGCAACACTGTAAAGATGTCAGGAAAGAGAGTCGATTCCACCCACCCTAAAGACTCATCAGAGCAACACTCAATCTAATCTTAGGTTAGGACCAGGAATTCACAATTCAGTAGAGAGAACCAGTTTTGCAGCAAACTAGATAGATAATATGGAGCGAAATTTGGGCAGCTAAGCTGTCTTATATATATATATATTTTTTAAAAATAGCTGCCCCAATTTTAGAGATATTTTTCTGGAATTATCTTTCCAAACAATTGAAAAAATATTATTTAAATATCTGACATCTAAATACCATTAATTAATTAATGTTATTAACAAAATTAAGAAAGTGACTCATGCAATTAAGTGTCTAACACCTAAATCAACACAATCAAACTTTTCCTATGATTTCTCCTTATTGATTTCTATGGAAGGCCAGATGTGGTGGCTCGCACCTATAATTCCAGCACTTTGGGAGGTCGAGGTGAGAGGATTGCCTGAGCTCACAGGTTTGAGATTTCTATGAAACATTTTCTTGATATTGTCATATGCAATTCTGTTTCCATATGCACATTTTCTATGAGCAAGTAATCATTAGAAAAGTTGTATTGTCACCAGCAGGTTTAAATAGGCTTTTTTAACACTTACAAAATTAGCCACAGGAATACCAACATATATATCATTCTTTGGCTAGGATAACAGCTCCCCATTGAGGCCCAAGAAATAGCTTCTAATGCTTATTTTATCAATAAATGATTACATTGGGATCTGAAGGTCGAGAAACATAGAGCCAGAATCCATGACCATGTCACTCAGGCCTGGAACTAGCTGTTTAGCCTTGATACCCACACTCCCCAGCTGACGGCACATGCTTTGCATATGAGCCACATCATGTGTTGCTCTGAGCAACCCTGAGCTGGAATCCCACTGGGCAAGGCACACCTGCAGGGGCTCAGTTTCTCAACACATCTCCTCCGGACCCTAACCAGATAGAGACGTGGGTGGGGCGGGGTGCAGACCCAGGCACACAACTCCACCACTGCAGCCTGCAAATGTTTCACACAAATCCATTCAGCACTTTGGAATAAATCATTTCCATATCCCATGTGACCACCAGAAAGCTAAACATGTGTTTGGCCACTTGGGACATATTTTGAAGACACTGAAATGTTCTTGAATAAAACCTGTAAGATTGACAACAGTGTTTTTATTCAAAATAGAAGTCATTATTTCCTTATTTTTTTCTCCTGTAAATAAAATAGACTTTATATTGGCAATGCCTAATAAAACTTTCTGTGATGATGAAATGTTCTATATTTAAGCTTTTCCTTATAGTAGCCAGTAGCCATGTGTGACTAACAAAAATGAGGTTAGTATGACTAAAGAACTAAATTTAAATATCACACAATTTAAATGTAAATAGCTATTTACAGCCAGTAACAACCACATAAGGTAGCAGGGCTCTAGACATTTAAGAGAGCATTTTACATTTTAGAAATTTGGGATTAATAAGAATTAACCAAATAAACATTCTGGCAAAATAATATCAAAATCAATATAAGAAAACAGAATGGAAAAATCATTACTTTAACCATAATTTTTAGCACAAAGTTTAAATCCTTCTTAAGTACAAATTATTTCTTGGACAGTCATAACTATTTTGTTCAGTCAATTGACTATTTTTGATCAACTGAAAGTTACTATATGCCATGAATTTCCAGTTTCCAAATGATGCCACCATATAAAATACAACTCTCACAAAAATGCCCTTTATTTTTATTTTATTTTAGTTTTTTGAGTTGGAGTCTCACTCTGTCGCCCAGACTGGAGTGCAGTGGCCACTCCCAGCCACCGCAGCCTCGACCTGCTGGGTTCCGATGATCCTTCCACCTCAGCCTTCCAAGTTGCTGGAACTCCAGGCGCATGCTACCACGCCCAGCTAATTTTTTTATTTATTGTAGAGATGAGGTCTCGCCAAGTTGCCCAGGCGGGTCTCGAACCCGCAGACTCAGGCAATTCACTCACCTCAGCCTCCCTAAGGCATGGGATTACAGGCTGAGCCACCGAGCCTGGCTCCAAAATGCCCTTTAAAAGTAGAACTAGAAAAATCAAAACACTATGGATTTATTCATGTTTCAGAGTCATGAAAATGAAGATGCTTCTTCTGGTTATTCTACTTAAAATAACACCCCAGAATAAAAAGAAAAAGAAAACATTTTGACATCCACTGGGGGTGAAAATGAGGCCAATGAGTTACCCCTGTCTTTGGAATATAAAGATAGGAAAAGGTGGGATGTGGAAGGTGACGAATGACTGAGAAGAGAGGATCCAACCTGCTATTCCTGTAGAGAGGGTGAGTATGGGGAGATGAGGGTGGAACAGAAAGAAATTTGCTTGTTCACCCCTAAAGAATCCTAGAAAGTCTCAGGAATTGGAGGTCATGAATGATGGATGTGACTGAAATTAGGAGGAGAGTCTGACATGGTAAAACAGAGGAAATGTCTCAAATGTTCTTGGTGAGGCCACTGTACCATGCAGTCAGGGGCTTCTCACTTACCACACGCAAAGCCAATGGGTTGTGTTCTAGAGTGGTTTTTCTCAAACTGCAGTCCTGGGCCCCAGATCTGAAACCCCCTTAGGAATACATGTTCTCTGGTCTCACCCCATACCAACTGAATCGGAAGTTCTGGGGGTCAGGCCCAGTCAACTGTGTCTTGACCAACTTTCCAGTCATTCTGATGCAAACCAAAGTTTAAAGCCTCTGCATGAGGGAAATTGAACCAGCAAAATTCTGGCCTCCTTAGCCAAGGGCACAGGTTTATTTAAATTCAGTACTGAGCACAAGGGAATTAAATACTTACTATAAGTACTTACTGAAAGGCCCTAGCTCCAGAAAACCAGCAGCCATACGTGCCCTTCAGATAGAAGGTTTTAGGATCCCATCCGGTAAAATGACCCTGGAGAAAAATAATCAACAAAAGCCCCACTTGGCTACCTCACTGCCCCATAAGCCTTCAGTGCTTCCAATTCATTTTCAAGTGCACGATTTTAAACGTGAATGAAAAGTAAAGGATGATCGGGTATTTGAGAAAAGTCTTAATTGCAAACCCTAAAATGAACAGAAAAAATAGGCACTCGAAGCAAACAGATGATGTAGAGAGCCAAAGACAATGTCAATGATTACTCAATCCATGATCTTTGGGAGACAGAAGAAATATTGCACTAAGGAAGTAAGAATATCATGGCAACCAGAAAACACAGTAGTAAAAAAAGAATTATACTTTAAACATGTGATAGCTGAAATTAGTAATTCAGCAGAAGTGTCTGAACATTAAGTCAAGAAATCTCTCAAAGATAGAACGAAACAGCAAGTGAACAATCGGAAGAATAAATAAATAAACCGGAAACTGTATCCAGGAGACACAACATCCAACAAATAGGAGCTCACATAAGGGGGAAATGGTGGTGATAAGAAAAAGGGAAATTTCAAAGCAATAATGTAAGAAAGTTTCTCAGACCTGAACAACATAACCTTCTTACTGAACATCCAAACTAATAAATGAAAAAAGAAAAAAACAAAGCCACATCATTGTAAAGTGTTCAAGTATTAGAAATTAAAAAAAAAAAATCCTGGAGATCAAAAAGCAAAGCAAAGTATTCCTAGATAATAAAAAACTAAGTATTCCTAGAGATTAAAAAACAAAACACTAACTAAGGAATTCAGCTGGCATCAGTTTTCTCAGGGGCAATATTGACAAATAGACTGTAACAATGAATCAAAAATTCCTCATCATATGTAGTTCCATCTAAAATGTTCTAGTCAGTCAGACCATCAGGTAAAGTTAGAAAAACGGTAATTTCAAATGTGCAAAGGATCAGAATATTTTTTTCTCCCAAGCAAACTGTCTTGAGCAACTACTGGAGGAAACATTCCACTAAAATGGGGGAGTTATCAAAAACAAGGACATTGGGTCCAGGAAATAAAGACCCCCACCCCAGGAGAGTGGGTAAGCTGATTCCCAAAATAAAATCAGGGGTAAATCCTAGGGAGTAAGCTGTGTGGAAGATGCAAAATACAACCATTCCTATTGGGAGGAAAGTTTTGAGGAAAAAGATGGTTAGATTTTACAAGACAGATTCTCCGTAAGCTGGTGTCTAAGAAAGGAAGCTAGCATTCTGCAAAAACGGGAGCATTTGGGAGCATAAACTTGCTTTGTGAAAGCTGGTTCTAGCCAAATAATGTCTTAACAGTTGGAAAAATGACAGAGGACACGGCAGGAGGCAACTGCTCCTCCATGCCCTATAACTGCAAGCACGAGGCTTGGACCAACACACCTAATCAGCACAGGGAGGGGCTGGAGCCTAATCATGTTTCTTCTGAGTGCTGGAACTCAGAAGCCAGCTTCCCTCTCTGAAAGTGTGACATCAGTCTGATAGGTCCTGTCTCACAAGGCAGTGGCCAAAAAAGGAGCTGTAACCTGCTTCTGCCCCATCTCTAAGTTGTCTTCCAAAAATTACTGTCCCTGACCTGGGATATAGTCTTCCTGGTCATTCACCATTACTTGTGCAACGCTAGGGCTAAAAATCCCTATCTCAAAGACACACACAAACGCACAAACAAAAACATATAAATTATATAAACTTGTACTGAGAAGCATTTAACAGATTTATTGGAGTATGTAGGAAGATTTTGTTAGATGTCAAAAGAGCTAAGCAAATGGAAAAAGAAGCAATTATTAATTCCATTCAAAATAAAAGCATGTGCTCGTACTACTCTACTTGGCTTAGCACTGAATAATATTTACCAAGTTTTAATTAATGTGGACATTGAATATGTATTAAAGCAAAATTGCTATATGATTTTATTGGGAGGATGGTACTGGTTGAAAAGAGATGATGATGCAAGCCAGGCAAAATACCCCACTGACAATAAAAGGAAGAAAATTATTAGTAACTAAAATTGATGAACCAAGAAATAGTAGTTTGTGAATATTATTTAGAAATATGGAGGCAAAGAAAAGAAGAGAAAACTCAAAGCGTCGAAAGATATTGAACTGAGGAGTTGATTGAGATGAGAGGGAGGGGACAGGAAATATTAGATTGTATTAAAGTCTTTTAGCACTATTGGACTTTTTAAAGCCTTTGTGTGTTGTACCTCACGAAAACATTAAAAGAATTTAAAATATGAATATATAACATTCTCTAAATGTAAACAGATCTCATTCCAAAAGCTTGTTAGTAAATGTGTTGCTCTAGAGAACTTGGAAACACTCAGACTTTTTCATAATTGTAATCTGGTGGTCAGTTTTTGATTGTTGCATAACCAATCACCCCAAAATTTAGAGACTTGCAATCTGGAGAATGCTCCACGAAATCAACTTGGTTTTGCTCTGTCCCTGCAGCACTGGCTGGGAAGGCAGGTCTGGGGTTGAGGGAAGCATTTTCCCTCCAGGGTTACCTGGGTTTTTTCACAGTCTTGTGACTGGGTCTAAAATGAACATCCCAAGGAAGGATGGCACCTTTATGACCTACCCCCAGAAATCACATAGGGCAAGTGTCTTTATACTTCATGGGCCAAGTTGATCAAAAAGACCTGTCCAAATTCAAGGGGAGGGGCCAGAAGCTCGTGTTTCCTCATTTGAGGATGGAGTGGTAAAGTTCTAAGGTACTGTATGAGGCCAGGTGCAGTGGCTCACACCTGTTATCTCAGCACTTTGGGAGGTCAAGGTGGGAGGATCGCTTGAGGCCACAAGTTGAAGACCAGCCTAGGAAACAGTGAGATCCTATCCCATCTGTACAGAAAATTTTTTAAATTATCCAGGTGTAGCCTGTAATCCCGTGCCTTTGGGAGGCTGAGGTGAGTGGATTGCCTGAGTCTGCGGGTTTGAAACCTGCCTGGGCAACTTGGCAAGACCTCATCTCTACAATAAATAAAAAATCAGGCTGGCGTGGTAGCACGCGCCTGTAGTTCCAGCTACTTGGAAGGCTGAGGTGGAAGGATCGCCAGAGCCCAGCAGGTCGAGGCTGCGGTGGCCGGGAGCAGCCACTGTCCTCCAGTCTGGGCGACAGAGTGAGACTCCAACTCAAAAATAAAAAATAAAAAATATTAAAAATTTTAAAAAGTAAAAATAAAATACTAGATGAGACAAGACATGTTGTGCCTCTGGAAAATACAATATGCCCAGCCCTCCATTTGCCCACAATTTCCAGCTTTGACACACTCACCTCTTCCCCCAAGAACCCTCAAAATCTGATCTTATTAGGGTATTGGGTTCAGACAAAAGACCCAAGATTCAGGTCCAGTTGAATCAGGTGCAGGTGTGTGGATGAAGTTTCTCCCGTGCAGCCTTGGGTACAACGTCTTAACTGTCATTATTCTCAATCTCAAGATCCGCAGACTAGAGATACAGTTTATTAACCCTTTCCACACCCCACCCAGTGGTTCATGATTGGGCAGGCATAGGATACCATGTGTAGTTCCATTCCTGTGTGAAAGTGACAGACCAACTGCAGACATGGGCCCATCGCAGTTCTAATATCAGCCAGCTACATGTTGCATTTCTTGGTTAGAGTTCTGTCCTACTTTTTGGGAGTGGTTCTTCAAATCTCCTGGCTACGTTCTGGGATCTTGGTTCTTTCCTTTGAGCTATGTTTTCTTTTCTATAAAAAGTAGCCCGCGTTTGACGCTGAGTAGTTTTCTCTGCCTGTTTTCTGTATGTGGAAATTTCAGGGAAGCACTTTCCTCCATTTTATATAGTCTCAGTTATTTTCAGACCAAGCAGATATAATTCTGTTAAAAATATTGTGTGATTCTTATGCATCAGTTTATAAACCCGCTCCATTAGGCTAAAGGCACAACTACAAATAGTAGTTGGTTGGTTACTTTTTTCCCTACCCTTTTAGTCCAATGTCCTTAGGATTCTTAGAAGCTTACAGTTCACTGGGAGGACTTGAAAAGCTCATGCTTCAGCTCCTTAAGGGGCCTGTTTTCTACTTGCAAGGGTCTCCAAGATACAGTCTTAGATCTTTGTGAGGTCTTATCAAAAGATTTTAGAGTCCTACACTAGATTTGATCTTGGGCCTGAAGCCTGTTTTTAATTTTGAACCCGCTGTCTGGAAACAACAGGGAAGAGAAACAGTTTTATTTTCAAACTCACCAGGTCCTGGGTCCTTTATATTTAACATTCAATTCTCTAGCGCGTGTCTTACTCCTTGCATGTTATCACAGGTGTTGGGATGAACCCAGGTGACCTTTTCTGTGTTCTGCTTGGAAATCATTAACTCCATCTCTGAGTTCATTTCCTGTTTGCCAAGTTGCCAAACTCCATGTCACTGCATAACTGAGGTCTCCTTTTCTCCCAGTTCTTTAAGGCCCTCTCTAATCTCCTTGAAGCCCTCTCTAGTCTCTTAGCTCTCCACCCTAGGTCTTGAAGCCTTCCCTCACAGTCTGCTGAAGGCACCTTCGTGTTCTACCTTCTACCTGGTCTTGAAACTAATGACCTATGTCTTTGGTTTTTGTTACTGAAACAGCCCACTTCCAGGTATCAAACTCTTCATCAGTTACCTGTTACTACCAAATAAACCATTGCAGAGTGGCTTAAAACAGCAAACATCTTTTACTGTCCTCCTGAATCTATAGTTTGGACAGGATGCGGTGGTGCCAACACAACTCTAATCTCCATGGTTGCAGCTCGGAGGCCCCAAGTGGAGACTGGAGGACGCAGTTCCAAGATGACTCCCTTACATGACTGGCAAGGGAGTGCTGGTTGTTAACTGGGAGCTTCTACAGGGCTGTGGGCCAGGAACCTGCGCTCTTTACCATGTGGACATCTCCACAGGCTGACTGATTTTCTCCCAGCATCATATCTGGCTTCTAAGAGCATGAGTCCCCAGAGAAGTTCATGATATTTCATGGAAAATCACAAACTGTTGCTTAAGTTATACTCTAACAGTCGAGGTCTGCGCAGGTTCAAAGAGAGGGCACATGAACGCTGGCTCTTGGTGGAGGAATGGCATGATTTTAGAAGAGTGCGTGGGCTAGGAGCTGTGGTTGCTACCCATTCTGGCTAACTATATTACAAATAGACTTTCATGAATGAAGATATGCTCATGGAGATATGAGGAGAGCATGTGGACTATATGAAGAATTTTGTAGTATCTGGTCACTCCTCTGTTGAGTAATGTACTCTCACACATAGCCTTCAAATGGTTTGCAGTCATTCTCTAGCAAAAGGCTCTTCAACAGAAAGGTGATAAGAACTCGGGTCTTGTCATATGCTCTGAGCAGAGGGCTGGTGCAGAGTTAGCGTTCATGACATGCTAGGCACTCTACACACACACACACACACACACACACACACACACACACACACACACTACTGTGTCTGCCTACCATTTGGTCATTCTACAATCTATTCGAAAAATATTTATGGAGCTCATCTCATGCGTCAACATTAAGTACTTCAAACATGAGTGAGATATGGCTTCTCCATTTTGGATCTCACAGACTATTGGAGAATACAGCAGGTAAATAGATGAACTGTCACATATTTTAAAGGGAGCTTTAATTATACTGACCATGAGGTTGAAATCATACACTGGAATATACAGACTAAAATAAGATTTTTTTCCTCAATTTGTTAATTCATTTGTACAAAATTTACAAAACAGCTAAACATGGATGCAGCATTTATTGAGCAAAATGCATTGAAAAGAACAAAATTACATGAAATTATAACTCTCCCAATAAATAAGTTTGCCATATTTAGCAAATAAAAATACAGAACACTCAGTTAAATTTGAATTTCATGTAAAACTTAAATAACTTTTAGTATAAGTATCTCCTATGCAATTTTGGGGCATACTTATACTTTTAGTACAAGTATCTCCTATGCAATTTTGGGACATACTTATACTTATAAATTTATTCATTTATCTAAAATTTAGATTCAGCTGAGTGTTCTGCATTGTCTTTGGCAACCCTACTAGTAAACTCAGGTGGTGTGGTCCTGGTCAGACAGAAATAGCAGCAATACACTCTGGCAGCCACAAAGAAAAAAATACCAGAGGTAGAGAGTTTGCTCATTTTGGACCACTATAAAATTGGCTGCATGTAGATTGGTTGGGCTAAGGCAGTCAAAGGAGAGTTGTCTAAATCAGAAAAAAAAAATGTTTTTTTTTAGTTGGAGTCTCACTCTGTCACCCATGCTGGAGTACAATGGCGTGCTCATGACCTTTGGCAATGGCGCGCGCCGACCTGCTGGGCTCCAGCGATCCTTCTGCCTCAGCCTTCCAGGTAGCCAGAACTACAGGCATGTGCTACCACGCTCAGCTAATTTTTGATGCATTGTACAGACGAAGTCTGGCCTAGTTGCCCGGGTTGGTCTCAAACCCGCAGGCTTAGGCAATCCACTCGCCTCGGCCACCCAAAGTGCTGGGATTACTGGCTGAGTCGCTGAGTCCTGCCAGAATAAAATATTTTTAAGGCTAAGTTAGTTATAAAGCAACAAATGTATGAAAATCAGTTTCCACAACCTTTTCTAATCCGTGATTGTCTCCCAAGGTCTATCTCTACCATCTTCTGTAACCTCAAAAAGATCATTTGAATTATCAGGCTCATTTTCCCCATATAAGAAATAAATAGCTGGGCTCGGTGGCTCAGCCTGTAATCCTGCGCCTTGGGAGGCTGAGATGAGTGGATTGCCTGAGCCCACGGGTTCGAGACCCACCTGGGCAACTTGGCGAGACCTCATCTCTACAATAAATCAAAAAATTAGCCAGGCATGGTAGCGCACTTCTGTAGTTCCAGTTACTCGGAAGGCTGAAGCAGAAGGATCGCTGGAGCCCAGCAGGTTGAGGCTGCGGTGGCCGGGAGCGGCCATTGCACTCTAGTCTGGGCGACAGAATGAGACTCCAACTCAAAAAAAAAAAAAAAAAAAAAAAAAAAACTTATAAAGTGGGTCAATATACTAAGTGACAAAATTGAAAATAAAAATTGACAAGTTAAAAATGTGACTCAATCAACTTGAAATCAAATATAGCCAGATTCTGTCTCTTGAATCAGATACTCCAGACTCAGGAAACTGTCTTATGTCTCTGCATAAATTGAAGTAGTGAAAAATCTCAGCAAATAGTAATTTTCTGGATTTACTACATGATGGAAGCATCAGGTGGTTGGCTAAACAATGCAAGGCTCAGAAACGGAATAAAAATCTTCCTGTGGGTCTGCTTTTCACAGAGATTCGAAGGTTAGGTCAGCTGCCCCACCATGAACTCCTTAAGTCTTCCCAGCTGGGAAAACCGAAGGTCTCATCACCCTTATTGACAACTTGCCGATCCTTTGGGCTGCAGTGAGTCATCCCCATACATGGAAAAAGGAAGCCGAAACTTCCCTTGTGGATACTCATGGGAGGCATTAAGTCTTGGGATTTTTTCATTCCTTTTGTATTAGCAATAACATTTAATTTCTAAAACAAACCATTCGAAGAGGTAGTGGTCCTAAGTGATTGCATCCACGGTGAGGTCTTAACAAGGAGCAAAATTAAAATAAAACCAGCCCAGCCTTTTATCCCTTGGTCATGTGACACTCAACAGCAGTTTAGGCTCCAGTGCAAATGGGATCTTTCCAATCTCTAGGACCCCGATCTCTGAAGAAGTGTGGGCTGTGACTATGTCAATAGTGATTGCAAAAGAAATGTACACAAATGAGAGAGATAGAGATGACAAGTTTTTTAATTTTCCTTAACCTCCAGTTTTAGTATTTTTCTCCTGGGTTCTAGACAATGAATGGAGAAAAACAAAGACGAAAGAGATCGATAATGTTTTTCTACTTTAGAAGTACTGGAATGCTACTGGCTCAGAAAACACCGGGCTAGAAAGGTTGGAAGGTGGAGAAAAGGAAGGAACCAGACCTGCGGGGAGACTTGGGGTGTTTGGCACGGATACCGCAAGAACCTAGGCGTAATAGTGAGAATGCTTGGACGGAGCTTTCCGTGGATGTGGGAAAGAGAATGTATGAGATGATTTCCTCCACCTCATGTAACGTGCTATTCATTTGCCATCTTTCAAGAGAGCTTGATGCCATTAACCAAAATAGATAGATTTCATAGAGGGCAGGGAGAAAGTAGCACAAAAAGAGAGTGTCACAATTTCAAAGTGGGAAATCAAGTTTCCTGACAAGCCTATTTAATAGTGTAAGGATCATTGGGTCAGACCTCATAAATAAATAGGTAGAAAGAGCCAGTAAGGAACATATAACATTTAAATTTGTTGATTTCTCCAAATTTGTTTGAACAAGCTAACGTACTTGTTCATTTTCTCACTTTCTTTTGGAGTTATTTTCTTAAATCACAAGTATTCTTTCTCAACTTTTACGTTAAACAACCTTAGAAAGCTCCCTATCACTTTAAAAAATAAGGTCTAAATTTTTGCATTGCATTCCAAATCTTCTATCATCTTGTGTATAGCAGATTTCTCTTTCCAGACTTTTTCCCTATTGTGTCCACTCAAGCCCATACTGGTAGACTTTTTTTTTCCGATTCTTTATCTGTGTTCATCATATTCTGCCTTCTTTCAATATCCTTTCCTAAGGGAATGGCCTTGAATCTGAGTTCCACTACTTCCTAGCTGGGAGACATTACTCAATGTCTCAAGACCTCTTGTATAAAATACAGCTAATAATAATCTCTACACCAAAGAGATTCTGTGAATATTACATAAAATTATGCATGAAAAGAACTTAGCACGGGGCTAAGCCTGCAGTACTCATTCAATAACTGCTGGCAATATTCTTTCTCTTCTCTGTTGACCTCTTCTCTGTTGAATCTTTGTCCTTCATATTCATGGGATCTTTCTCCAATTGAAATTATGCTTTTGGTTCTCCATGCATCCCTAGCACTATACATATTCCTTTTTGTGCACTTTCTGCATTTAAACTTGATTTATAATGAGTTAGAACATGTTGATTTTTTTTCCCACTAAAATTGTAAATGTATTTTCTATTGGGGCTGCCTTATGCTCATCACAATTCATCCCCAACACAACACTGTTCAATAAATATAGATTGAGCTTGGCACTGTCTCAACACTAAAAAAAAAAAAAAAAAAGCTGATTAAACCTCATTCCTGTCCTCAAGAAGCTTCTCTTCTAATGAAGATATTCAGCCTCCTACATCGTCCTTAGAAAATATTTGCTGAATTAAATTGAACCTGCTTTTGCAGTGTTTGATTGTTAAACAGGGGCTATGATTCTGCCTCAGTTTGTTTTCCCTAGAAGCAGAGCCCGAGCTGGAGATTTGTATGTAAACGATTTAAAGTAGATGTGTTCTTGGAAATAGCAAGTGAGAAAAGGTTGCCCAGGCAGGTGATGAACATTGGCAGAGATAGTTACAGGAGAGGTCCAACTTCATCTTGACCCACGAGGGGCTCTGGAGCAGGAATTGTACTACAAAGATTCTCTCTCCCAGAGACAGGAAAGCTTAAATATTGCCTCCCCTCACAACCTTCCCCCTTCCTGCCACCTGACAAAATTACCATGGCAGAGTTGAGGGGGCATTCTCACCATCCTGACATTCCCAAGCTAGACAGCTCTCTCCAGCAGTGTACTCTCCAGAGAAGAATGAAGGATGAGCTGTGGGCAGTCAGTAGCTGACACTTTCAGAAGCTAGAAGATGGTTTGGACATCCAGAGAGGAGACTCTGGGTAGGGGTGCTGGTACAGGCTGAACTGTGTCCTTACAAAGTCTTTGTTGAAATTCTAGCCTCCAGTTCCTCAGGATATGACTATTTTTGGTAATAGGGTCTTTAAAGTGGCAATTAAGGTAAAATAAGGTTTGGGGGGTAGACCCTAATCCACTGGGATTGACGAGGAAATTAGGACGAAGAGACATACCTAGGGACAACCATGTGAAGACCAAGGGAGAAGATGGCCATCTCCAAGTCAAGGAGGAAGGCCTCAGAAGAAACTAACCCTGCTGATACCTTGATCTTGAACTTCCAGTCTCCAGAACTGTAGGAAAATAATTCAGATGTTTAGGCCCCAATCTGCAGCATTTGTTATGGCCACCCTAGCAAACTAATACAAGGCGCCATCAGAATTTGCTGCAGTGCCCAGAGCCAAGCAAGCCAGAACATCATAAGTAGAGGGGCTGTTTCTTTTCAGGTCTTTTGAGATTCTGGATGTTAGGCTTTTGTGAGATGCATAGCTTGCACATATTTTTAAATCAATATCTTCACAGCATCTTAGATGCAATTGGAGACCATTGTACTAAGTGAACTATCACAGAAACAAAGAACTGCATACTGCATGTTCTCACCCATAAGTGGGCCCTGAACACTAGTCAATTAGCACAATGGTGGGATGGGCAGCTGCTGTGCACTGCTAGGGGAAGAAAAGAGGGAGGAAGGAGGGGAGCACTTGGCAACACAATGAGTACCTGGCCCACTACCGGGGGGAAGAGATGGCCACCTAGAAGCCCAAACTTCACCTGCATGCAACTTACTTATTTGGCAAACTCTCACTTGTACCCCACAACTCTAAAATAAAATAAAATTTTAAAAAGAAGAAAGGAAAATGAAGGGAAGAATTAGAAGGTGTGGAAATGGAGATTCACATAATTGTTAGGAAAAAGACTGTTTTTATCAAGGATTTGGCCATTTGGAGGAGAGATGTGTTGTTTCCCCACCCAGCGGGAAGAGATTTGTTTCTAGGAGACAACAAGTGCATTGAGAGTGCAAACAGTTAAATATCATTTGCATTCCAGACTAGAGGCAAAGTAGGAAAAGGAAAGCTGTTGAACAGGTGCTAATTGGCCCAGAGAAGGCGAAACCAAGAGCACTCCACATATTTTAAAGATGTCACCTTTCCCTAGATCTCCTACCAACTGAAACGAAGGCAGGAAGTTTCAAAGACTGAAAACCTGTGCTAGTTGGAGGCCTCAGCTACTGAGGATTTAAACATCTTCTCTCCTGTCTTACCACGTTAGGGTGACTGAAGGTGAACACTCCTACCGAAAAGTGGCTTTTGGGGATTTCTGTTCAGTTTACTTGTTTTCATGTCTTTAATATCCATCAGGTCTAGGGTTTATTGAGCAGAACTCCTATCGTAATTCATCGGAGCGTTCCAGATTCTCAGCACGCGGAGCAGCCAAGAATCTTGTGGTTTTCTCTCAGTCATCCCATCATGCACTACTGGAGTCCTACACAATAAAAGGCACAAAAGAAGAAAAGAAAAGCCTCACACACACAAAAATTAATTACGTAAGGACAGGAGGAGAGAAACATGGCTTGACTGTGCTTCCAGCTTCCAAGGGAAGAAGAAAGGGCCTGGGGCTTCAGGCTACAAGTGCAGGGGAAGCCATGAAGATAATGCTACTGCTTTAGAGACTAATGCAAACTTAGGCTGCAATGACAGGAGTAACATTTCTAAAGCAAGAGAAGTTATGGTTTCAGGTTTTTCTGCCTTCCTCAGGCTACATCTGGTTTATTGGAGTTTCAGGATGGAGAATATCAGAAGGAGAACAGCCAGGACAGTGAGACTTCTGGAAACAAAGCCAAAGGACTGTTGGCTCAGAGAACTAGAAGCTTTTCCTGGGTTGGGGAGAAGGGAGTGTGGAGGGGAGGAAATTAGGAAGAGGCAAAATAGGTCTCTTCAGATAATTAAAGGAGCCACAATGGGGAAAATCCAGGTTTGCTTCATTGTATCCAAGGTTATACAATAAAACATTGTTGTTGAGAATAAGAAAGAGAGGGACAGTGTTACAGAGGGTAATTGAGGCTTATTATCAAAAAGAGCTATGTAACAATTACAGGTGCCTAACAACTAGCTGGGCTAACTCAAAAGTACTTCCTTGCATGTTCCTGGAGGTGTGTAGATATAAGTTGGATGACAGTGTGATAGGATTGGAACATGCCAAGGATGCTTCATAGACATTTTCTCCAATGGGCAAGAGGTCAGAGTTAGAATCTATATGGAACTTTCCCTGATTTTCATTGAGAATGAGATAGAGATTAAAGAGCTGAGTGTGTTGTGGGTGAAGTGGAGGAAGGTGTCATCTTTCTTCTTGCAATTAGGATTTACTGCAAATTATATTTTAAAAGCAGTCTAAAAGCTAGAGAAAATTACTCTTTGATATACCAATTATTGTTTAATATTTGTTGACTTCCTCTTCACAGATTTTTTGAAAACTTTTCTTCTAAATATATATTTCTGTCTCAATGACTTGTAATGAACCTGGTATCTCCATAAAACCCATGAATTTTATAATCTTTATATCTCAAATTGTATTATCCAGTATATCTGTTCCTGTTAGATGAATGTTTACATTTCATCTGAAATCACAACATGTCAAGGCCATGGCATCGCTTGCCTTAATAACTGACTCCCTCACCACGGCTGACTTGGTCACAGCTGAATTGTAGTCACATCAACGAGTTTGGGCAACCAATCTGAGTTGTTTAAATGATCAGATCATCAAATATTTAACTATCTCCTACTCCATGCAAGAATCCGTAGGAAGACAAGCTACTGATGACAGGGTGTCCCCAGAAAGAGTTCAACATAAACTAAATTCAAACAAAAAAGTGACAGCATATCTGACATATGGCTTTAAAAGATTAACTGGCAAATTGTATAGTAAATCTAGGAATTTTGATAGAATATAACCACCTTTATGATAGAGCAGCTAGAGTGGATTTTTAAAAGGAAGTGTTTGATTTGAATTTGATTTGAAATGGATTTGAAAAATAATGACAATTCACTGGGCAGGAGGAATGGCATTCTAGGCACAATGGTGAGGCTCAAAGGAACACTGGCAAAAAAAAAAAAAAAGCCTTTAAGGCATACTTAAGAAAATGTAATAGAATCATAGAATCACTTGGTTGAAGACAAAGGTCTATAGAAAGCATTTAAATCTTTCTGACTTTCATTTTCATGTCTGAAAAATGGACATTATGATGTTTACTACCTGGTTGTTGCAAGGGATTAAATTAGATTGTGTAACCAAAGCATTTAGCTCAGTAACTAACAGAATTAAAAAAACTCAAAAATCTTTTCTCTGAACAGTAGTGCTAATACTAATATTATGTTAGTAAGTAGAGTATACAATAAAGTCTACAGAGGGAGCTGGCCAAAGGGTTTGAAATTAAAACTACCACTCAAGGGCTTTGAGCGAGAGAGGAACAACAGGAGAGTGGTATTTTTAGGAAGATGCATTACACAACTTTGCATGTATTTGACTGGTGGAATGAAAGCATTTGAGGCAGAGAAAGCAGACAGGAGGATATTGACAAGGTATGCATTTGATGTCATAGGCAGCTGGTTTGCAGTAGGTATGTGGACTTTGCAAAGCAAGAAAACAATCAAAAGTATATAGAGCCTCTCTGAACATGGAAAACACAAGGCTTCTAGATCAAAACTCATCACACAGTTTACAGCTTGGAGACTGAGAATGTTGACTCTGGCAGCAGAAACAGTGAAGTTAGGATGAGAGCAAGATTGGGAAGAAAGAGGAGATTTCAGTTTTGTGTCTGTAAAGTTTGAGGGAACATCAAAATGCACACATAGAAATGACCTTTAGAAACCCAGATTTTTTTGCCTAAATTTGCCCAAGAGTTCAGTGACATGGGACAGGGAATGTGCTATAGATTAAAAATGAAACTACCAGCCGGGCTCAGTGGCTCAGCCTGTAATCCCGCGCCTTTGGGAGGCTGAGGTGAGTGGATTGCCTGAGCCTGCGGGTTCGAGACCCGCCTGGGCAGCAAGACCTCATCTCTGCAATAAATCAAAAAAAATCAGCCGGGCATGGTAGCACATGCCTGTAGTTCCGGCTACTTGGAAGGCTGAGGCGGAAGGATCGCTGGAGCCCAGCAGGTCGAGGCTGCGGTGGCCGGGAGCGGCCACTGCACTCCAGTCTGGGTGACAGTGAGACTCCAACTCAAAAAAAAAAAAAGAAAAGAAAAGAAAAAATAAACTACCTTTGCAAGGTTACAGACTATGGAATGCAAAAAATTACATGAAAAAAAACCACTCTCTCTATTTGGTGAATAAAAGAAACTCACGAGTGTCTTTGTGAGATAGTTGACATAGATCATATTGAAAGTGAAGTCCTTTAAGATTGTCCACTTTAAAGCACAAAAGGTGATGGAAAGTTTTCTCTGTGCTGGAAGATTTTTAAAAAGGGAAACAGTTTTCAAAGAAAAGCTCCAGTGTATATGCTTCTAATTATAATATTATGAACAAATGTTCATAAATAAAAACAGAGGTTTTTGAAAATGTCCCAAATTGAGGATGTATGGATGTACGTAGTGCATGGTAAATGTGGAATTTTTAAAAAATAGTGAATAATTAAACAGGGACATCAACAGCTAAGAACAAGTTATTTAGTTCAAATAGTAACTTTGAGAATTTACTTATGGCATAAAATAGGAAATATTAAATGTGTTTGTTTATTTATGAATATTATTATGCGGTGACCTATTGTTGAAGTTAAGAAATATATTTTTTTATCTGAAGAATCAGAGTTAACATCTACAAATCAAGAAAAATATACATGCACCATCTTTCTTGAGAATATGCTATATGGGAGAGATTACATTCTAATATTTTCTAATGTTATGCTTGCTTTGATTGATAATATATAAAAGCATTGCAAAAGAGAAAATGTTCTTAACTGGCACTTCACAGCCTCCTTTAAGCAAGCAGATGAACTTTGAAGCTTTGTTTAATGATTTCACTAGCAATGAATTGAAATGTACAAAAGATTATGACCCGTTATTGGCAAAATTGAAAAGTTACAGCTATTTCAACAATTATGACTTATTAATACCTGAAGTCATTGTTGGCAGATGGATTGATGAATACGTTCAAAGTTAAAAACTACTGGAGAGGCCATAATTGCAATTACCTGAATAATAAAACACCACACCTAGATTTCAATGTGTCTGTGACAGGCAGTCTAAATCCTCCTTTCTCTCCTGCCTTGGCCTCTTGGACAACAGTTCTACAAAATTCAAGAATCTTGGTGACATCCTTGAAGAGTCTACTGTCACTCTTGATGCTTCAAAAAGTTTCCAAAGACAGCAGAAAACAAAATAGGAAATAGTAAACATAGTAAGGCAAAACATGTTTTTCAAAATAAAACAATCCCTTCTTTGCTTATGTAGTTTTTCAAAGAGAAGGAAAAGGACAATTCTTCAGACACATTTTCCAGCATGGTAATATAGTTTGGAAGAACATGTTTTAATTTAAAACCGATCAAAGTAAACAAATAAGTTCAAAAGTAGAAGCGAAATGGATCATTTCACAAAGCAGGGGCTGGGTTGTAAATGTCTTCCCGGTGACAGGCTACAATGTGACTTCAGCAGAAACTATGAACCTGGGCCGGATGGGCTGCCCAAATTTCACCCATTTTGAAATTCTCCATCTTTCTCCGTGTAAATTTAAGTGTGTGGATTTTCTCCTCTTCTATCAGCTAAGTCTAATTGAGAGTAGAAAATGATGGCAAAAGCAGAGTTTGTTCAGGATTTTACCAGTCAAGAATAAGAAGGACTCCTCCAAGAGACTAACAGCATTCACACACATATTCTCACACACCTGTAAAGCCCCATGGAAGGTAGGATGAGCACCAGGGTACTTCTCATGGCCCCTAGCTGCCCTTCCTACAACAGCTCACAGCCTTTCTGTCAAAGTGGTTTGGGCTTCTGCCTCAGGAAAGTCAGTAGGTCTTGCTGGTCAGAGAAGGAAGCTGGCAATTCTCACCAAAGTTAGGAAATCCAGTTTGTTCTTTGAAACAGTAAAAGGGGTTTCCCTCATCACATCTAACAACACTGAATCGTACACTGACTTTTCCAGTTCCTGGGCCTGGGCTGGATCATTGCAGATTTCAAAATCCACAAATCCCATGACAATGACCTGTTTTGGTGAAATTCAGAGCCTGCCTATTCAGAAGATTTGTTACTACCAATAGCACCACTAATATAGAACCAGGGACTTATAAACACAGAGAACACTTTGGAAGATTACTTACCAACCTGACAATTGGGTGGCAAAATGACAAGAATGATTTATTTTTAAACAAGTAAGCAGAACATTTGTCCCAATTACAAAATCAGGTAGAGTCATCAGGAAAAAAAGTGGGACTCTCAGCAATTCATCTGTCCTTATGACACATCACATTTGTACCTTAGAATGATACTCATACTTGTCTATTCTCCCGGTAGGTAATGTGCTACAACAGAAGTCTAGGAGGATGACTGAGTAGCTCTCTGTTGACTTGACCTGTGCTCACTGGGGCTATGGGGTCATGCTTTGCTGGGATGCTGGTTTGTGTGGCTTCTCAAGACAGTGTTTCTAAAAACATGAGCAGGGCTCTCTCCCTACTATTTTTACACTCTCATTGGAGATTTCTAAAAGGTATTCTTCCTTTAGTTTTTCTACTGAAAATATGTTCCTATATATTGCTGTACCACTATACTATTATTGCTGATTTTCTCAGTTTCTTACAACTTATTCTCTCACAAGTTGGAGATTGTTTCCCAGACTGAGTGGATTCCATTTGAATGGAAAACATAGCATCACATTCAAAAGTCCTTCTCTTTCCCCCACCGAGGAAGATGTAACCCACTAATGCAATATGAGATCTATGCACCCACAGTAGCAATGGCATGTATTGGTTATTGACTATGGCGACTCTTTCCCACAGGGTCTTCACTGAGCCTCTGAATCCCTCTTAACACAAAACTGGGAAGAAACAACCAGTCTTAGTGGCATGAAATATATATACTTTCACTGGTGTATCTTTTAAAAACTTTTACTCTAGAATGGATTCCTTGCCATTAAGGTTTACAAGCGCCAAGGCTTAAGGCAGCCTTCATCTTCACTGTTTAAGATTCTTGGTTCTGGGAAGTAATGGTGAGTCTGACAGTGTTTCTTCCAGGAAGTCACTGGGTTTGTATGAACACACAACTTTTGGCAGCCTGCCCTCACACATATTAGTTGGGCCATTCCCTTGGACTTGACCTAAGTGAGAAATCCTAAATATTAATATTCCTGCCAAACACAGGTTGAAAAAGTCATTGCTGACCCTTGGCTAAAGACTAGATATTTCTTGTTGGCTTATAAGAAGTGAACATTTTTCTACCAGGATCCTGCTTCATTTTCTGGCCATTTTAGAAGTGAATTTCAGATGCTGCTTATACTATAGACCTTTTTGATCACCCAGTGTGAAAATTAAATGTGATCAGTGAATTTCTAGGTGTATCTGGCCCATCCTTTATAATTTGGACTGTGATAGGAATGTCACAAAGCACAACATGGTTCTTATAAACAGACTCTGCAGACCTCCTGTGCTTTACTGTTCTAAAAGGAAGGACAGAGCGAAAGGAAACAAAAACGAGAAAGGCTGGGCATGGTGGCTCACTCTGATAATCTTAGCACTTTGAGAAGCAGAGACAGGAGGTCATTTGAGTCCAGGGGTTCAAAACTAACCTGGAAAATATAGCAAGATCCCAACTACACACACACACACACACACACACACACACACACACACACACACACACACACACGTTAACTGGGTATGGTGGCTCGCTACTTGGGAAGCTGTGGCGGAAGATCACCTGAGCCTAAAAGTTGGAGACTGTGGTGAGCTGTAATTGTGCCACTGCACTCCACCTGGGTGACAGAGTGAGAACCCAGCTCAAAAACATAATAATAGCCGGGCTTGGTGGCTCAGCCTGTAATCCCGCGCCTTTGGGAGGCTGAGGTGAGTGGATTGCCTGAGCCCGCGGGTTCGAGACCCGCCTGGGCAGTGAGACCTCATCTCTACAATAAATCAAAAAAATCAGCTGGGTGTGGTAGCGCATGCCTGTAATTCCGGCTACTCGGAAGGCTGAGGCGGAAGGATCGGCGGAGCCCAGCAGGTCGAGGCTGCGGTGGCCGGGAGTGGCCACTGCCCTCCAGTCTGGGCGACAGAGTGAGACTCCAACTCAAAACAAAAAAACCAAAAAAACAAACAAAACAAAACATAATAATAAAAATAAAGGAGAGAGAAGAGAGAGAGGGAAGGGATAGTGTTGAAAATGGAAAGCCAACAATGAGAGTGACGCTCCTTTATTCTCTATAGTTTTGAGGATTGCCCCCAAATCATGATCCCATGACTTTAGTCAATCATTTTTATTGTGATTTTATCATTTCTCCCTCACTGGTTGTGACTATTGCACAATGAGCACATTTCTGAAAGCCCGGATGGCCATGGCCTCAAGCTTCCTCTCAATTCCTGGAATTTACACGGGAAGACCTCGGCCCTATTTCTGTCTGTGGTTTTGATTCCAGCTCAGATTCTGACTTCAGAGGCGTCCCCTCTCCTTGGCGAATACCTTTTTTCTCCTTGTGGTGATGTTTCCAGTCCATCTTGAGGAGTCATAAAGTGCTGTGAAAACAGTCATCCCTCCTAGCCTGTCCTCGGCAGCCATCACACAGTATTGCTATTGTTCAGGGCTTGGAGTCTGAGGCTGGGGCTGAATCGGAAAGTTGGTTTTAGTGTCCGGGCAGGGCCAGGGAAAATAAATCCCCAAGCGAGAATGTGGCTCAGCCTCAACAGCTGGAGAAGCGGCCCGTGAACAAGATCCAGGGGCAGCTAATTTTGGTGAATGTGCACGGCTACCAGACATCAGTCTCATTCGACTAGTATGTTCTTTTCCATCCAATTGAATGGATGACCACAGTGTCAAATAAATAATATGTTGCCACATTTGGCCCAACAAGAAAAATACTGGGTATCAATGAGCAAGTGTAAGACCACATGAAAGTCTGACTGTGTTTGAGGAAAACAGGGAATAAGCCCTCAGGTATCTTGAAACGCAGACATTTTTCTTGTCAAAATGTTCTAGGAGCCAAATCTGTGGGGTCCCTGCTGCTGTGACAACACTCTGGTCTCTGAAGCTCATCCAACATGGCCACAGTCCCAAGGAAACCTTAGGTACTGGTGAAGGCAGCCGCCGAGGTGGGACGATGGCTCATTACCCAATTCAGAATGCATTCCGTCAATGCTTATCGGAGGCCCACTGGCTGCCAGGCACAGAGGTGGCATCCGGAGGTGGGAGAGGATAACGGGGGTTGGGAAGAAGTAAAAAATGAACACGGCACAAACTCCTGGCTCATGTTCTAGCAAGGACACAGACATAGCCCCAGATAACTCTTGTGTCACGCAAGAAAGTGCTAAAATAGAAATATGGGCAAACTGCACAAGAATCAGGAGCTGGGAGGAGGTTGGCCCACAGGAAGGCAGAGAGAAAGGGGCTGTCTTCATGAGGCTCTTCCTGAAAATCTGCTGCTCGAATGCAGTTATTTTCAAAATGTAGAAAATGTTCATTATAAATGATCATAAATTCCCCCCCAAACCCTCTCACTCTGTAGCACAAATGAGCATGAATGGCATTTTCTAAGTGAGTTACAGGAATAATAAGGAAAATAAGACAGAATAACAAGCACCATGGTAAGCATTTGCACATGCTGGTTAATTCAGCTCTCATGCTATTTATGTGCTCTAGATACTGTCCTTACTTCATAGACGTGGATCCAAAGCACAGAAATGTCATGTAAATTACCCAAGGTCACACTGCATGGTCAAATACTGCTAAGTACTTTAGATCCACTCCATTTTATTCCCACAACAACCTTTGCTGGGAGCTATGTACAATTCTTTCAGGGTTGGACATTGTGGGGATGAAGGACCTGAAGCTTACACAGATTTAATCTCCTCTCAGAAAGAGGACAAAGTGTGGCCACTGGCCCAGAGGCAAGGAAATACATGCCCAGTGCGCTTAGAGAAGGAGACAGGAATACCATATATTCCGAGGGTTGAATTCTAATCTCTAGAAATGGGGACATATTTATAAGAATAACATTATCTGAGGTGGCTTTTTTGGGGAAGTGAGAGGGGAATGGGGTCTTGCTATATTGCCCAGGCTGGAGCGCAGTGGCAAGATTATAGGTCACCACAGCCTCAAATTCTTGGGCTCCTCCAACTCCAGCCCGCCACTGCTCCATCTGTCTGAGGTGCTTTTTTTTTTTTTTAGCTGGAGTCTCCCTACATCACCCAGACTGGAGTGTAGTGCATGCTCATGACCACCCCAGCATCGGCCTGCTAGGCTCCAGTTATCCTTCCGCCTTAGCCTTCTAAGTAGCCAGAACTACAGGCATGTGCAACCATGACCGGCTAAGTTTTTGATTTATTATAGAGGTGAAGTCTTGTCAAGTTGCCCAGGCTGTTCTCGAACCCATGGGCTCAGGCAATCTCCTCACCTTGGCTTCCCAAAGTGGTGGGATTACAAGCTGAGCCACCGAGCCTGGCCTGAGGTGCTTTTAATGCTCTGGTAGCATGTTGGATGGAAAGGGAAGAGAAGGCCACCTGATGGACAGCCCAGTGATCTCAGCCAGAGTAACGTTGTCCCCATGAACAAGGGACAGACATTTGCAAGATACCCTGGAGGTAGAATCAAGACAGTTTGTGATGACTGATAGTTTATGGCTTAGAAATAATGGCCTTCCCACAAGCATTTCTTTTTCTCAGCATCCTCACCAGCATCTGTTGCTTGTTTTATCAGTGATGGCCATTCTTACTGGGGTTAGGTAGTATCTCAATGTGGTTTTGATTTGCATTTCTCTGATGATTAGGGAGACTGAGTACTTTTTCATATATCTGTTGGCTGTCCATACATCTTCTTTTGAGAAGTGTCTATTCATGTCTTTTGCCCACTGTTTAATGGGACTGTTTGTTGTTTTTCCTTTCAGCATGTTTGAGTTCCTCATAGATCCTAGATGTTAGGCAAACTAGTGCAGCCTCTTTGGAAGATAGTGTGGTGATTTCTGAAAGAACTGGAAATTGACCTTCCATATGACCCAGCAATCCCCCTATTGGGAATATAGTCGGAAGAACTCAGGTCATTCTACCAAAAAGATGCCTATACATGCATGTTTGTTGCAGCTCTATTCACAATAGCAAAAATATAGAACCAACCATGCTGCCCATCAAGGCTGGACTGGATTTTAAAAGTGTGATACATATACACAATGGAGTATTATGTAGCCATAAAGAGGGACAAACATGAACTTGGATTTTAAAAATGTGATACATATACACAATGGAGTATTATTCAGCCATAAAGAGGGACAAA
This sequence comes from Cephalopachus bancanus, assembly GCA_027257055.1. Classification (NCBI taxonomy): domain Eukaryota; kingdom Metazoa; phylum Chordata; class Mammalia; order Primates; family Tarsiidae; genus Cephalopachus; species Cephalopachus bancanus. Next base: position 3,885,337 of record JAPVLO010000095.1, on the reverse strand, counting down.
CATATGAACTTCATAGCAATTTGAATGGATTTAGAATCTATCATACTCAGTGATATATCACAGAAATAAAGAACAGAGTACCATATATTCTCACTCATAAGAAGACCTTGAACAATTATCATAACACTACAAGAAAAGGATTGGCAGTAGTGGGAAACTGCCGGGATGTGGGGGAGAGAATTGGCAGTTAAGGGAAACACCTTATCAACAAGGGTACCTGCATAATGAACATTTGTATACCTAACCCTTAATTGTATCCCACATCTTTAAAATAAAGAAAAAAAAAGAAACAGCAGCCAAGTCCAAAATTTCTCCCTTTGCCCCTCTGCTGTACTATGCTGGTCTACCGACTAAAACAGAAAATGCAGAAGAATTGATGGGTTTGATGGCGGGGGAAATGTTGATTTAGGGGCATTCAGCATGAGGTGGTGAGGTGGGTTACTAAGGGGGAAATTCCCATTAGGCAACTAATATACAAGTTCAGAGTGACTTACTACCTCATTTTTCCCCCATATGAGAACAATGCATGGCCTAGCATTTTGGGATGTTTCTCGGTGGGATGATAACATCCTAGCCGGCATTGCTTTATAGGACTGACTTAGTGACAGGCACTGTTCTCACAATCATGTCTGATTCTCCATAACAATCTGGTGATGAAGGACTCTATCATCCTCTTTTCTCAGATGAGAAAACTGCAGCACAGAGGATATAAGTTATTTTTCCAATGTGGCACAGCCAAAGGTGTGCCAAGAGATATTCCTCCTCCCCAAGTAGCATTTCCCATATCCATAATTTCAGGCTCCTGTGGCTGAAATATACACACACACACACACACACACACACACACACACACACACATACTCTCTCTCTCTCTCTCTCTCTCTCTCTCTCTCTCTCTCTCTCTCCGAAAGTTCTTCCACCTGTTCTTGGAACGGGGGAGAAGAGAGATTTGTGAGGGATGCAGGTGTGGGTGGGTGCCTGTTGTGTTATGCAATTCCTATGTCCTTGGCCTTTATGAAATTCAGCATATGTGTTCTCAACTTGGAGATTCTGCCAGACGGTGAGTCTCCCTGTTTCTCATTTTCTTTCCCTATAACACTGGGTGGTACGTTGCTAAGGTGGTTGAGAGGATTCAGTAGGTTCATACATGGGAAGTGCATATTCCTGGCACAGGTATATGTCCCAGAAATGTTCATTGATGTGGTGACTGTGAGAATGATGGGAGGATGACTACCTTCTTATCTCTACACTATTTTCTTTGGTGGTTCAGAAAAGAGACATCAGGTCAAGACCTCCCTCTTAGACCTCAATCAGAAATAAGGAGAGAACTATGACTAGGTGTCAACATTTAGAACTTAAAGGTCTCTGGCCTCTGCATTTTGGGGATGATATGAAGATAGTCCTGTGGGGTCACATTGAGAAGGAAGAGAAAGGGACCTCTGGTCAGGGGCCAGTTAGAAGAGTTCACCATGCCTCTGTTAGCCTGTAATTGCACTGAAAGAGATAAGGTGAGCCAGGTCATATGAGACAGGGCTGAAGGACAAGGAAGCCTAATGTTCAGATCCCCAGGGGGCTGGTCCAGGACTAGCAAGAGACTAGACTGGTCCTTTAAGGGTAGAGATTGTAGAATATCCGCCAAAGTGCAGGACAGCCTTTGTTTGGTCTTTTAAAACCGAGGAGGGAGAGTGCTTTAAACATAAAAGACCAACTCGGACCATCTGCTTCTGCAGCAGTCCCCCATCAACACATCCTCACTTGATGAGACCTATATAATAAATGAGGATAGATGTGTTTCGCTCCTGTCAACAGCCCGACGAGGGGGAAGATAAGAGAAGCTTTTGAAATGGTGGAGATCTTTTGGCTTTAACTATTCTGGAGGCAATTAGTTCCATATGGGAAGCAAATCCACATGGATAGATTTAACTATCGATTCCATAGCTGCTTATCATGAGGCAGTAGATTCGGTAACACACACAAAAGCCAGATCCTGTGACCGTGACACCTGCTTTAGCCCCGGCTGGGCGGCAGTGAATCAGCCTTTCACCTTGATATTCCATGTACAAACTCATTTTACAAAAATAAATTAATTATACCCAGAATTGATATTAATAATGGTAAACAACCTTTTAAAATAAGATGAACTGAAATGATGCTACTTTCCAAAGACTCTAAAATCCTTAAAACACAATAGAGCAAGCCCAGGCATTTCCCCTTATGCCTTGGTAAAAGCTAAGTGATCCCCAGAGAAAACCTTTCAAACTGTTCTGTTCTCTGATGGAACTTACAGTGGGTCATTTTGAAGACAAGAAATTACGACAGTGGAAATTCACATAATTAATTCCCCTACCGTTACACAAGCTTTGCTTTATAAGCATGCTGTTATCATCCATTCCTGTTCTAACAGAGTAAGAAAAAAGGTCGGAAGGGCGAACAAATTTAAAAAATAAGGAAGAAATGAAGGATGAAAAGAGTTAAGGGAAAGAGATTGAGGAAAGGACAAAGAAAAGAAGAAGAGAGAAAAAAAATCAACAACATCCCACACCCCATTTCTTCCATCCTCTCAACATGGTTTCCTCTTTATTTTTTATTTTTTGCATTTTTTGAAGAGATAGGGTCTCACTGTGTTGCTCAGACTTATCTTGAACCTCTGGGTTCAAGCGAAACTCCCACCTCAACCTCCCAAAGCGTTGGGACTATAGATGCCCGCCACCGTGCCCACCTTGTTCCTCTTTAATAACTGCACACTTATGTGCACAGTGTGGAGAGGGGCACATGAGCCCCGGCAGAAGGGGTTGGTCTTAACAGGTAACATGATTCTCGAAGCTAAATGACCTCAGGACCCATGAGGTTTGTAAAAATATCCATAGAACAAACCCATGGCCTTCAGAATTTGGCAAAAAAGTCAACCTATTATTCAAACATTTGGTACTAAGCAAAGTGCAGTGCATTTTGCCAGGCAGTTCTCCCTTCATTTCCAAACCCATGTGTATTACCAAGGGAATGTGATCCATATGTTCCTAATTCATTTACATTTAAATCATCATAATGCTGTTTTGCTGAGCTATTTGATGTCCAAGAAGCCTATGAGGCCTTTTACAAGCCCTTTTAAAGGCTTTCTCCTTTGAACCTGCAAGTCATGGTTTTCCTGTATAGAATGTGAATTAAAATTTAAAAAAGGTTATAGTTTCTCTTCAAGCTAAATTCATCGGTATTTAAGTGGATAATAACAATGACAACCATTAAAATAATGTGATCTCAGAGGCAACCTTACACATACATTTAGAAAAATCCATCAGTTGGGGAAAAAAAAAAAGTTCCAGCTTTTCCAATGTACCAGCCATGCATAATAATGGCTGGGTCCCACTCCACTCACAGATTAGGTTTAAAATATTATTTGCTTTTTGAACCCCTTGATTTTTCTAAAGCCCAACTTAATTTCTTTCAGTCTTTGAATGCATTTATAGCTATCTTCTAGATTTTTTTTAAAAAGAATGTTTTGAATGCCTTTGTGCCTGAATGGCCTAGGTCTTAATACATTTATAAACCAGTAGAATGTTGATTTATTCCTTAAAAACTAGTATTATCTGCTTTGTATTGAACATACTGCTATGGCTTAGGCACTATACAGGAAGCTTTACACACAATATCTAATTTAATGCTGCAACAACTTTGCAAGTTTTTTAGGATTTTTGAAATTTATCCTGAAGGCAAGGGGTCGGTGTTTTGTTTTCTTTGAAGACAAGTATGGCAGCAGTGCCAAGGACACATTCAGAGATACCCGGGGTGGGGAAGCCAGCTCTGAGGCTGTTTCAATAATCCAGTGATGGACAAAGGCAGTAGGTAGGCTGGGAGGAAGAATTAATTATAGAGAATTTTACTTTTCATGTTTTCACAATCATTTTACTTTGCCTTTTTAAGCAAAACACAAAGTACATTCTTCACTATTTGCTGAAAACTTCAATTTCTTTCTCACTTCCCGGTGTAATGTCTGTGCAGCCACAGACATATACATCCGTCATCTATAACAAACATTAGGGTAACGACCACAAAAAGTAGAAATGCTTCTTTCTGGATTAGCATTTCAACACTAGAATAATTCCACACTGAACTTTGTCTCTCTCCATGGATACTGAGAAATGGATCTAATGAAATGACTTCTCAAGAGAAAAGGAGAGGAAACTCCCAAACAGAAGTGGTCACAATTATTTTTAGAAGATAGTTACTTTTCTCCATTGCCTTCAACAAAGTATCAACATCAATGTTAGTGTTATATAGACAGTCACGTGACACATAATGACGTTTCAGTCATTGATGAACTGGAAATGTGATGGTGATTCCATGAGATTATGATACTGTATTTTATTTCTTTTTTTAATAGGTACTCATGATGGCTTTTATTATATAATTTTCTGTAAATAGTATCAATATTTAAATGTTTCATATTTATTTTAGATTTGGGGGTACAAGTGTATGCTTGTCAGGAGTCTACCCAAAGGAAAATCACATCATTACATAAATGTATGTTCATTGCAGCACTATTTACAATAGCAAAATCATGGAACCAACCTAGGTACCCACCAATGATCGACTGGATACTGCACCTTTTCTACTGTAAATATGTTTAGATACAAGTATTTATCACTGTGTTACAGTTGCTTACAGCATTCAGCACAGTAACATACTGTACAGGTTTGTAGCCTACCAGCAATAAGTTACATACAAATCACAGCCTAGGTGTGTAACAGACAGCACCATTTAGGTTTTGTTATTACACGCTAGGACGTTCATGTTGCAGAATGGCCTAATCACATATTTCTCAGATGTACCCCCTGGTGTTAAGTGACTAGAGACTGTGTTATGAACAGAATCATCTACTGACAATTAAGAGGTTCTGAAACATCTGCCCATCCAGTCTCCCCTCACTTGATAGTTTGAATTATCCGTAAAAGCCTTAGTTCTCTTTATCTTTAAAAGGCATTTGGGTCTTTTATAATTTGGAACTTGAAGTTTGAGGGAAGAGGAAGAATCTCCAGAGTTTTTATGAACACATTGATCTGTGTTGGCACTGTGACAAATTCGATAATTGCACGGATACCATCTAGTATCTTAGACACTCCCTTTCTTCTTACCATGCCTTCTCACTTGGGGTCGTTGTATTTACTGCAATACTTGCACTAGGCCCCGCCCCACCATCTCCCATGCCACACCCCCTCACATGGACCCTGTAGTACATTTCCAATGAGCCTCAGTCTTCTTTCTTATCCTGCTGCAATTCCTCTCCACACAGCAACCAGATTTCAGATTTACTGGCAATAGTTTAAAGAAAATTAATTCAATAATGTCACTGCCTAAATAAACCCCCTCAACAGCATGTCATTGTTTCTCACTGCCCATAGAATAAAAGCAAATATTCATGATCTGACTCCAGTCCAGCCCCCAGCCTCCCCTCACTGTCTCCTCTGCCACTCCCACCCTGGTTGTCCTGCCCTGGTTGGCTTTGTAGGCTCAGATCTCACCTTCAGTGCCTCCTCTTCCCTCATTGCTCCAGATAGGCACAGCATTTGCCATCCCATGTGCAAGTGACATCAACTGATGGTTATGACCAGAGTGTGTTCAACACACACACACACACACACACACACACGTGCCCAAGGAGAAAATAGTGAGTTTAATGACACTTGTACTTCAATGAACTCTCAGTTTTCTGCTGGGTTGAAATACAAAGGCGTGTCTTGTGGGTCACAATCAAATAGGTGACTGAAGTTGCAGTTGCCTGGAAGCATGTTCATGAACTTCATCACGGGACTGTGTTTGTTTGCTTCACTGCCCTTCTCACAATCTGGAATCTGGCTTATGTGTTAACTTGTTTATGGAGAATGTAAGCAACTAAAAAGCAGGACCCGACTTCTCTTATACATCTTATCACCAGCACCTAGGACGGGGCCTGATATAGTTTCAATTCTAAAGGAACTAACAGACTAGCTTAAAGATTTAGTGATGGTTAATTTGGTTAACTTTGGGTGTTTACATAGATGTTTGGTCAAATGACAGTCTAGATGTCACTGTGAAGATATTTTTAGAAGAGATTAACATTTAAATCGATTGACTCTGAGTAACTCAGTCTCCAAAATGTTGTAATGTGAGTAAACTTCAACTAATCAATTGAAGGCCTTAAGAGGGCCTTCCAAAGAGGAAGGAGGAATTTTTTCTTCAGACTGCCTTTGGACTTGAGACTGAAACATCAACTTTCCCCTGGGGCTCCAGCCTGTTGGCCTGCTCTGTGAATTTCAGATTTACCGGCCTTTATAATCTCATAAACTGGGCTTCTTGAAATCTTTTTCTTTCTCTCTCTTCTGTGTGTGTGTGTGTATATGTGTGCAGATGCAAGTTAACATAGAAAGACTTCATTGAAATGTCCGTTCTTCAATGAACTAGTATGTTCATCAATACTATCCAACTGGCACTTAAAGTGATTGTGTCTCCAGTGGCATTGTGTGTGATTGTGATGTCACAAATAGGACTGTGAGCTTCTTCTGAACAAGGGCAGTGTGTCACACAGTAATGTGCAAAGAGGGATTTGCAGCTCAACAGACCTTGGTTCCTTGGTTAGAAGGATATCTCTGCCACTCACAAATGTGTGCCCCCAGTCATGTGACTTATTCTCACTGGTTCCTGGTTACCTAAAGTGAGGATAATAATATATTTATGTAAGGTTCCTAGAAGTCATTGGTTCATGGTAGATGGCCAATAATTGCTAGTGTCTGCCCTCGGAGTTATATGTGAATTTCCGTAGCACCTAACCATATACTAAGCACACAATAAAATAAAATAAATGTACATGAAATGAAATCGGGTAAAATTAAATGATATGTGAAGATGGGGTTGGGAGGAGGCATGTTTGTTTCTCTACAACTTTAACCTACACTGATACAAGTTTCCAAATGTCTATGTTTACGTTATATTAGAAAAGTCTCCCACATACATGACATTTTTGGTAGTGTTTCTTTTAAAACATATAAATAACAGTCTTGATAGAAGTACTACTTGATTCTTAACATTGGATACATCTATTGCTTTTATTGGAAATTCATGTTCTGTCCTAAATATGTCAGATGTCCAAATATTGTGCAAGTTTAATACCATTTACATAGGAATAAATAGTGAGTAATTTACAAGTATCATTTTTCTTTAAAACTTTAGTTTCAAAAACTTGTTAGAGACAGATTTGATAAAGGCAGTCACTTTAAATTCAGGAAAACAAATAGAATAATCACCCTTTTTTTCCAATAAAAAAATGTTTCATAAATGTACTAATGAAAATATTACAGTCTTTGAACAAAAAAGATCAACAACTAGGCAAAACCGAAGTTGATAAGTTTCTATGCTAAAAGAGATAAAAATATATTTATATTTATTCAGTTGGCAACTTGGCTATCAGAGGCAAATCAAAGTTTGGAACTGGTTTGATCTTGTTACAGAAGAAATTTCTGCATTTACTGAAAGGCTGAGGAGACTCCTCCAACTCTAATATTTTATAGTTCTATAATTTAATCACTTTAGAAAATTTTCAAGTGTTCATTTCTTTCTTTTTCTTTTCTTTCTTTCTTTTTTTTTTTTCGGAGTCAGAGTCTCACTGATGCCCAGGCTAGAGTGCAGTGGCATGCTCACAGCCACTGCAGCCTTGACCTGCTGGGCTCAGGCTACCCTTCTGCCTCAGCCTTCCAAGTAGCTGGAACTAGAGGCATGTGCCACCATCCCCAGCTAATTTTTTGATTTATTGTAGAGACAAAGTCTTGCCAAGTTGCCTAAGCTGGTCTTGAACTCTTGGACTCAGGCAATCCTCATGCCTCTACTTCCCAAGTGCTGGGATTGCAGGCATCAGCCACCACGCTCTGCTAAGTGTTCATTTTTAACATTTTTTATATCTCCAATTTTGTTTAGTGTTATTCAACTACGAAAATCCTAGTTTTTACCGCTGACATTCTTTATATTGATTTAAACAGAAAGGAAGAAAGAAAAAAAGAGATAATTCCATTTAACGCTTGAGTTCTACAAACATATAGTAAGTATGTAATAGAATTATGCAGATACATAAAGCATCTTCTTATGTCACCAGAGTTCTACACCTCATTTTGAATAATTTCTCAGAACCACATTAAGAACTAATGTTAATTTGTTAAATTTTAAAGTATGTATAAATGTCTTTTATTAGATGTCCTAGTATAAGAAATTTGAAAAAGTCTGGAAGTTTCTGAATATTACATATGTAAAGTCCATATTATTTATGCTTGCTTTAAATATTTGATTAAGCATCCATATGTTGACCTGATCCTATGGAAAGTCAGAGTAAACAACGTGTTCCCGAAGTTAAGTGCTTAAACATATGAAGTTACTGATCCTTCTGGAGTAAAGGGGTATCATTTATTTAGCAAATGGCATCTGGTGGCCTTGGATATTCAGACACGTCATTAGATTTAAATGGAAGTAAATGAGTAAAAACAACCTGCAACTAGATTCCAAATTCCAAACAATTTCAGATGCCAACTTTCTAAATAGGTGGCCAGTTTTTCCTGGATTCATGAAATAAGCACATTAGAAATCTCAAATGGATTTATTTTTCTAGCTCCATGGGAGAAATGAGACAACACACATTTTGGAGAGTGATCAAAGAATGTCTGTTAATCCTGTAACAGTATAACTGGCTGAGCACATTGGCCTATAGTATTCTTTCTTTTTTTTTTTGTCTTTTTTTTAATCAATATTTTTTATTATGGTTTTGTGGGGTACAGTTAAGGGTTAGGTGTACAATTACATTTCATTCAGGCACCCTGTTGATAAGAGGTGTTTCCCCATCCCCAGACAGATATTTGCTACTGTTAATCCCCACCCCCCATAGTTTCCCAGTACCGTCAGTAATTTTCTTATAGTATTACATTGGATGTTCAAGGTCCATTATATGAGTGAGAACATGTGATACTCGGATCTTTGTTTCTGTGAGAGGTCATTCAGTATTATAGACTCTAGTTCCATCCAGGTTGCTGCGAAATTCATGATTTTGTTCTTCTTTATGGCTGCATAGTATTCCATCGTGTATATGTACCACATTTTTTTAATCCAGTCCTCTTTTGATGGGCAGCATGGTTGTTTCCAGGTTCTTGCTATTGTGAACAACGCTGCAATAAACATACATGTGCAGGTATCTTTTTTATAGAGTGATTTGAGTTCTTCAGGGTATATTCCCAGTAAGGGGATTGCAGGGTCATATAGGAGGTTGATATTTAGAGCTTTTAGGAATAGCCACACTGTTTTCCACAGAGATTGCACTAGTTTACACTCCCACCAACAGTGTAGAAGTGTTCCCTTTTCGCCACACCCTCTCCAGCAGTTGTTATTTTTTGAGTTGTTGATAATTGCCATTCTGACTGGAGTTTGGTGGTATCTCAGTGTGCTTTTGATTTGCATCTCCCTGATGATTAGTGAGGTTGAACATTTCTTCATGTGTTTGTTGGCTGCTTGGATGTCCTCTTTTGTGAAGTGTCTGTTCATATCTTTTGCCCATTTTATAATGGGGTTGTTTGTTTTTTTCTTTTCAGCACGTTTTAGTTGTAGATCCAGGATGTTAAGCCTTTGTCAGACCTGGTGTTGGCAAATATTTTTTCCCAGTCTGTAGGCTGTCTCCCTGCTCTCTTGATGGTTTCTTTGGCCTTGCAGAAGCTTGTCAATTTAATAAGGTCCCACTTGTCTATCTTCTCTCTTATGACCTGTGAGTTTCAGGTTGTTTTCAGGAATTGGATGCCAGTTCCGATTTCCATGAGGGTATTTCCTTCATTTTCTAAGGTTCTTATGGTTTGAGGTTTTACATTTAGGTCTCTGATCCTTGAAAACCCAAGAGAATCTGTCAAAAACCTCCTTACACTGATAAAGGCCTTTGGCAAAGTCTCAGGATACAGAATAACTGTACAAAAGACAATCTCATTTCTCTACACCAATAATAAGCAAACAGAAACCCAAATAAAAAACACAATTCCATTCACAATAGCCACACAAAAAAATGAAATACCTTAGCATCTTCCTAACCAGAGACGTGAGAGACCTTTACAATGAAAATTACAAAACACTGCTCAAAGAAATCAAAGATGACAAAAACAAGTGGAAAAATATCCCATGCTCATGGATTGGAAGAATCAACATTGTGAAGATGTCCATCTTACCTAAGGCAATCTACAAATTCAATGCAATACCCATCAAATTGCCAGCAACATTCTTCTCAGACCTAGAAAAGACAACACAGGAATTCATATAGAAACACAAACATCCAAGAATAGCCAGAACAATACTCAGCAAAAAAAACAAAGCAGGTGGTATCACATTACCAGACTTCAAACTTTACTATAAAGCTATGATCATCAAAACAGCTTGGTATTGGTATAGGAACAGGCATATAGATCAATGGAATAGAATTGAGATTCCAGAAGCAAAACCTCAATTTTTCAACTAACTCATCTTCGACAAGGCCTCCATCACCTACCACTGGTGAAAGAAGAACCTATTCAGTAAATGGTGCTGGGAAAACTGGCTGACCACATGCAGAAGATTGAAACAGGACCCCTATCTATCCCCATGCACAAAGGCCTATAGTATTCTACGTCAACTCTTGAGTTTTAGCTAAGGTTTCCTGGCTGGCACCCTAACACAAGTCTAGAGGCCTACCTGTACCTCTAAACAAGTGTCCTACCTAGAAGCTCTGCCTTATGACTTAGGACAGGAGGGATTGAAGTGGCTTGCTTTATTTATTTTTTGTTTTGTTTTTGTTTTTGTCTTGAGTGGGAGTCTCCACTCTGTTACCCAGAGTGGAGTGCGGTGGCACTCTCACAGCCACTGCAACCTTGACCTGCTGGGCTCAGGTGATCCTTACATCTCAACCTTCCAAATAGCTGAAACTACAGGCATATGCCACCATGCCCGGCTAATTTTTTTTTATTTGTTGTAGAGCCGGGGTCTTGCCAAGTTGCCCAGGCTGGTTTCAAACCTCTGGACTCAGGCATTCCTCTCACCTCAGCCTCCAAAGTACTAGGATTACAGGCATGAGCCACCATGCTCAGCTTGGCTTACTTTAAAGAGAAACTCCCCAGGGAATCAAATCTGCATGTGTCTAGGGAACTGTGAGCTATCTGGATAATCCACCATGAGTCCTGTTTTCAAAATAATTCAATAGTCATCATAGAAACACCAGTGAACAAGAACATGGGGACTGATGGTCAGTTTTCTGGGAAACTGAACTTAACAATTTTGACTAGAGAAGGGAGATAAAGGTTTCAACGGGGCTTGGAACTTGGACCGGCCACCCCAAAATATTGAATCTTGGTATTTGACAAAACAGCAAAAACAGAGAGATCTCTCTGACCATCTCCCACCTTCTCACATGAAACAGGACACGGAAGAACTATCTGACCTACTCTGAGTCCATTCTACACCTAGAGAAAAGAAATATCCTTATGCCTGAAGACATACAGAAGAATCTGAACAAACAGGCCTTGGTAAGAAACCCCAGTTTTTTACCATTAAATCATACCCTGGGTCCAATCATGCTTCTTCATAACCATTCACTTCTCATCAAAACTAAGCCAAAAGGGGCTTCCCTCTTTCTTTGAGTCTCCATTTCTGAAGACTCTTGTGTCATGCAAAACTAATATTAAATAAATGTATATGCTCCTCTCTAGTTATACTGTCTTTTGTTATAGGGTCCTCAGCTTTGAACCTTACAAGGGGAGAGGAAAAAATATTAATTTCTCTGTCTACATCATTTTGGGACTAGGAACTCACCTAAAGGTAGAAGAGAATGAAGGTGTTGCTCAGGATTCATATTTTTATTTAGGCAGAAAGCAAACTTAGTAGTGAATTTTAAATGTTTTCTGGTATAATAAAGAATATATCTGGTCTTTGTCTCTAGATCTCAGCACACAATTTCAAAAACCCTTAGGACTTCCCAAGAAATAGGAGTGTTTTTGTTAACTTAGCGAGGTGACTCCTGGTGGCCCTTAGATAGCTTCAACATAGAGTTTGTTAGCAAAAGAAGAAGCATAGCAATAGGTCAGGCGAAATGCCATGTGTGGAGCTGTCAGGAACATAAGTACACCATAATAGATGATGTTTAAAGGTAAAACGAAGGAAATGACCCTGAGGGATATAGCAGGAGATGAGTGTAGGTTGTAACATCAGAATTACAGGCTAAAGGTGGTACATGCTTAGGTTCAGGCTGTCCTGTCATTCAAGGGGTGAGCAGTTCCAACATCAGACAAGGGGCGTTAGAGTAAAGACCCCCAGTCTTCAGGGGGCCAGAGTAAAAGCACACCCTATTAGAACAGCCAGGACATCATACTGGAGTCCCCAACCTCTCAACAGGATGGAGAACTTAGAGGCACCAAGAGACATCGATGGTAAGAAACCAGGTAGGGACTGGAACAAAAGATAGAGAAAAATATGATCTGATAATGCTGCTAAAATTCCAAAGGCTCAGTTTCCCTGGCATATTGACTGTGTATTGGGAGCCGGCCACGGAGGCCCACTGAGTGTTAGGGATCAGGAAGGGCCGTTGACCCCGAGACCACTAGGATGCATTTGGGAGCTATTAACCCCATTTCCTCCCCTTTTCTACTCAGCACTAACCAGATTAAGCTCCTGTGAGCTCAAAACATAAAAACTCTGAGACTGGGATGAACACAAGCTAAATTTAGAAGCTCATTGCTCCCATTTTTCCACAAACTGCAGTTTTGGCTTTCACACAACTTATAATTCAAACTTGTGTCACATCTAAGAGCCTTAGTATTGGTCACAAGCTTCTGGGTCATGATCTTAGGATTTATTGAAGGTGTAAATTGTAGAATACAGTTTTAGAAGACAGCCATTTTGTTGAAAGAATGCAGCTGGGTTACTTGCAGGTAGCCCACTGTGAACTTTGGACTGGGCCACATTCCAAACACTCTGGGATGGGCCACTTTCATTTGTAAAGTAAATACTTAAGCTTCTATAGAATTGTTTAACTTGGCATAAATCAATCAGCTTAGGATGAAAAAGGTTTATAGACTATGTCAGTCACAGATTAGGTTATCCTTTGTTATGGGATTTTAAGATTATCATATGAAAAGGGTTTAAAGGCAATCATTGATTAAGTTTTCATGGATTAAGGTTTCTGGTGGGTGGGGGACGCCCCTCCCACATCTGACTTTGTGTATAAAAGACCCGTTGTAATTCCCAATAACACACATCACTTCTGCACTAGACCGGAGTCCAGTCTCTTTCTTTCTCTCTTTCTCTCTTCTTCCCCCCAATCGCCGACGCCATCTCCACCTTTGAGGTACCCTGAACCTGGCTGGAGCTGGAATCCGGCAACTGTGGTGTCTAAGTCAGCTAACATCTGCTCTTGAACATATTGTCTAGAGTAAAAACAACATCAACAAAATGGCAATAGTAGTACGAGTTAATATTTGTCGAGTCTTTTCTATATACTGGACACTCTGCTAAACATTTTACATTCATTTTCTCAGTTAATTCTTATAACTGTATGACTATATTGTCCCTATTGCACACAGCAAAAAACTGAGGCATGGAAATAAGTGTTTGAGAGCCTGGAAGGCTGGAGATCTAGATCTAGATCTAGAGAAGCAAAAGATGTCCTGCAGTTGAGTGGGTAGGAAGGTCCTTATGTTCAACTAAGAAAGAGTTAGGGTCAGGTCAGGGATTTGCAAAAATGGCAAAAATTAGAAGTGGCAGCTACTGTTTTCTTATTTTTATTTCACATTTTATTTTATTTTGTAGAGACGAGGTCTCACTATGATACCTAGGCTGGTCTCAAACTCCTGGCCTCAAGCCATCCTCCCACCTCAGCCTCCCACAGTGCTGGGGTTACAGGTGTAAGCCACCTACCATGCCTGTCTTGTTTTCTCTACAATTTAAAAAAACCAATATGGTGAATCAAATTGACCATGTCATCAACAGAATCTACGCATTACAAATTTGACAAGAAAATATCAAATTATTTCAATAAGGAAAAATTTTTACCCAAAAGGTAAGGAAAAAAATTTACCCAGAAGGTAAATTAAGCAAAAGACTGCAGATGTCCTTGATTCTTCGAGATAAAGAACCACACCAGGAAGAAATTCAAGAGAGGCACAATCCCACTGAAGAATTTTGACTAAGTTCTGGTATTTTCAGTCTCTCTGAAGAATCCCACACCTTGTGGACATATGAAAGACTTAGTATTTAGAAGATTTTATTACCAAATCATAAACATTTTATTTACCCAAACCAGTAAGGAAGGAAGAAATGAGAGGGAGTTTAGGCAGCTTTCTGGGGAAATCCTTGCCAAGACTCCATTTGCTCTGACTTCGTGCAGCACTCAAAAGCACTTTTGTTTCTTTTCAAATATTTCCTTCTGTTGGATTACAGCCATCAGGTGTGTGGCACAGATATAGACATCTGCCAATATCCGGGTTTAAATCTTAAAAACAAATACGTCAATGTACTCGATGGAGGCAACATCTTTCATGCTCACATCAGCTCTGTCGTGTTCCAAAGTACCAAAGCAATGGAGTCAACACTGATGCTGTCCTTTATAAGGATAAATCCACCGGCCCTCCTCCATATGGTCGGCTTTGAGAGTTTTTCCTGCAGATGAGAAGGCTGATCCTTGCTCACTCACTCTGGTGACAAAATCCCAGTGTGCCCACAGGAAAAGCCTGCCAAGATAAAAATTGTAGGTCATTGCTGGAAAACAGTGATAGAGCCAGTTTGTATAGGGAGGGATCTTAACTCTGCCCTTGTGCTGGTTGTCACTGACGTTGCAGAATCAGTCTCCACTATCCCCTTGACTGACTGGCATTCCTGATGTTAGCTTCTCTTTTCTTCTTTCTTTCTTTTTTCTCTCTTTCTTTCTTTCTTTCTTTCTTTCTTTCTTTCTTTCTTTCTTTCTTTCTTTCTTTTTCTTTCTCTCTCTCTCTCACCCCCTTTCCTTCTCTCTTTCTTTCTTTTTTCTCTTTCTTTCTTTCTTTCTCTCTCTCTCTCTGTCTCTCTCTCTCTCTCTCTCTCTCTCTCTCTCTCTCTCTCTCTCCCCCCCCCACCCCCTTTCCTTCTCTCTCTCTTTCTTTCTTTTTCAAGCCAAGAATTTACTCTGTTACCCATGCTGGAGTGCAATGGCATGATCACAGCTCACAGCAGCCTCAACTTCCTGTACTCAAGCAATCCTCACTCTTCAGCCTCCTGAGTAGCTGGTACTATAGACATGCACCACTATGCCCAGGTAATTAATTTTTTTTATTTTTTGTAGAGACAGGGTCTTGCTGTGTTGCCTGGACTGGTCTCAAACTCCTGAGCTCAAGCAATCTTCCTGTCTCAGCCTCCCAAATTGCTAGGATTACAGGCATGAGCCACCATGCCCAGCAGCCTCTGTTCTTTTCAATTTGTCCTCTACACATGCTTTAGACCTGATTTTCTGAAATGAAAACCTATTGTATTGTCACTCTGCTGGAAACTCTTCAATGACTTCTCATCACCTGTGCCACTGAGATTATAATTTAGTTTATAACCAGATGATAATTTCACTTAGTGATATTTATTGCTATAGGTATTAAATTAATTTCAAATACCTAAAAATCAGGGTATTTTACCTCAATACTATAGATTTCTGTCTTTTCTTATTCAATTGAGAAGGCCTGAAAAGACTGGACCCCTTTCGCTACCTAGATGGGAGCTATATAATCTCTGTCTTCTTTTAGACTGGGGCATTCACCTTGTTTTTCACCACGACAACTTCTCAAATGTGGGGTTGTTGGTTGCCATGTACTGGACTGCTTGTTCAATTTTAGTACAGTAGATAAATATTCCTCTGCCCATTCATCAATTGGAGAAGCACCTTATGTTCACTGTGCTTGTGAACAGGCTCTCAAAGGAACAGCAAACAGATAAACAAAACAAAGCAAAACTCTGATGAGTTGCACTTTACTGACTTCCATGATGCAAACATGTCTACCATGCCAGATTTGAAGCCACCAACATGAAATCACTGAATTCAAGATTGGAAAAGAAGCTAACAAATGACTCATACCTGCTCTAGCACAGCATTATAATAGAGACCAAGAAAATCACGTTTTTCAAAACTAGAAAACATGGCAGAGCACCATGGCTCACAGCTGTAGTTCCAGCACTTTGGGAGGCCAAGGAGGGAGGATTGCTTGAGCCCAGGAGTTTGAGACTAACCTGGGCAACATAGCGAGAATCCATCTGTATTTAAAAACTAAGGAAATAAAAACAAAACCAAAGACGGAGGCTTGCATAATATTCTACTAGCATATGATTTGCCTGGGCCTCACAGACTCTAGGGTGTGCAATTCTTGCAAATGATTAAATAAAATTCAAGTTTGCTTAAAATGCCCTGCAAATCCCTTTACAATCTAATCCCAACCTCCATTTCTAGCCTATTTCCTGCCACTACCCACATAACATATAACTTCTTCCTGTTTCTTGTGCATACCAAGTATTTTAACGTATCTATGTCTTCATTCATAAATTCCCTCTTGCTGGAGTATAATTCTTGTCTGACACATCTGCTATACACTCTCTGTGAAGCTTAAGTGACACTGGATACAATTAATACTCCTTCTCATCTCTGCTTCTAGGTCACTATGCATTTTGGGTTGTCAACTGTGGACTTTCTTGAAGCAAAGTAGTGTCTTATTTGCCTGTGTATTCAAAATGCCTGACATAGACACTACACCCTGATAAATGAATACCTGTGGAAGGCAAGATACAACTGAGTCCTTAAATGAAATCTTTAAGCCCATTTATAAATCCAAGAAAAACTAATGCTTATCCTTATCAACAATAAAACTCCAATGTTAGAATTTTATTTTTATCCCCTTGAAATCACCAGTTTTTAAGGTTTATAATCATGTTACATAAACACATACCACTCAGTTGTCATCTGCAAATTTCTTTGGTTCCTCTGTTTTCCATCAGACCACACACTAAAGGAGTATTTGTCTTGTAACATCCAATGGGCCGATTGTCACCAATAACCAGTAGCTTATCGTCATAAATGCAAACATGGACACTTACTTTTTGTACACAGTTCTTGAGAGATACAAATTTGCCATAACCCTTTGCAAGTCATTTGAGTTTATACAGAACTACTGATTCTAAAGCACTGAGTGCAGATGGAATCTAGCTCTATAAACATAGCAGTCAAACCCAAGTGATGAGCGATGAACTGAAGGGATGGCTGGAATGCATAGACTGGGAAGGATTTCTTCCTGACTTTATCATATTGAAAACCAGAAGGAGCAAAGTAAAATCTACATCTTATCCACTTTTTATTATCTTTAACTAATATGTTGCCTAGCACAGAGGATCTTAAAGCGTTTGGTTTCAGAATCCCTTTACATGTTTAAAATTATTAAGCATCTCAGAAAAACTTTATGTGGGTTATAACTGTCAACGTTTGTTCACTGTATTCAAAATTGAAACTGAGAAAAAGTTTAAACTCAAGGAACCACAAGCACACATATCATTAGCTGTCAGAAAGACAATGCCATGATATCTCCTGAAAGATTCCCGGAAAGCATCCTGTGGTTGCCCGGGAGTCCCTGGTCCATACTTTGTGGACTGCTGTCCTAGTACATTGGATGCAAATAAACACGTTTGTTGAATAAGTTAACTTGTGATAGCATGAGCTTCTGGTCAATTTGTATCACCAATGTTACATTCATTTATGACTGTCTTCATGAGCAGTGACCAAAGTCTGCCTGTTTTTGCACATTTATTGTCATATCAATCAATCAGTTTCAGTTACTGATCAATAGACTATCAAATAGAAAGCCCTAGGATAGCAACAACAAAAATATTATGAAAGGACAACTGTCTGCCTTGTTGGAAATCTTTGTTTACAATCATGTAAAAGAAAACAGGTAGAGAGAAGGGGAAAGAGGGATATGTTTGAGGGATTCAGTGAAGGCTGAAATTAAATATCTTGACAATCACCAAATCAATGATTCTATCATTTCTTTTCAGATTCATACCCTAATGAGATATCACCTAGATGCAGAAAAAAATCCAAATTGGTCTAGTTACGGTATCTACTGTTAAAAAGCACTGCATTAGACATAGTCACTTACAATGTTCTTTTAGAGACAGTCAGAACTGCCCCAGTTTTTCCATGGCTCAGGTTTTTTTTCCCTTCTCCTTCTCAAGATCATTTCAATTTAATAAATGTGCAAATAAAGGAATAAATAAATGATAATAGTGTCTTGTATTTCTAAGCATTTTTCTGATGTTATTTAATCTGAGGATCAGAATAAAGGGCAATAAAGTTCTCCTTAGCAAACTGTGTAAATATTCTTTGAACAAGAACTGGAATTGACATACTCCTTGGATATGATAGCCACTGCTTTCTTGCTTCTGCTTGGAGTGTTCTTTACAATTCTCAGCCTGTTGTCTATTTCAAGTAGATTAGAGAGTCCAATAAATCATTCCAGTAGAAGACAATCTTAAAATGAAATGTCTGTTGGGGAAATAGCTTTTCCATTTATTAATATTAATTTTTAACTTTACCATATGTTCTGTTCATTTTTCCACCTCTGAAAGTCAGAGCTCATGGTGTGCTTGAATTTTTTCTGAAGAGTTGAAAGAATGATGTTACCCACCTAGTGGTCAGTTTATAGCCTTCCCATTCCCAGTTCTTTATCCTGATTTTAGCTTAGTCCCAGGTATGGCCACATTCTGGTAAACCCCTTAAGCAAGAAATACTGCAGCCAATTTAAACAAAAGAAAGGGAGGGAGTGCTGCTGTGAATGGTAGCTACGCCAATGGGAAAAACGAAATCAACTGTTTGCCAATATTCTGTGGCCTGAGGGTTAACGCAGTGTCCAAATAGAACTTATAAAATGAGCTTTAAAATCGAAGCATCACAGAGTAGGGAAAAGAAACAACCAACTCAAGGTGATGAAATACTTCTTTCTGTTTCAGCACTGAATTGTATCATCAGAAAACCAGAACAACACAATATATTAGAAATACCTTTCGTGTATTAACCATTAGCAGATCAGGTTGATTTGGGTATAGGTTTGGATACAATTTATTTACAAATAGATTTTTATTTGCATTAAATATACCCAGTAAGATGACATTGTGCATTTAAATCTTTTTGCATTCTGTAGATGATTGCAGTGAGCAATCAGTAAAGTTAGAACAAAAAAAGTTTTGAGACTGTCCAAAATAGGAAGAAAGTGGCTATCAAGTGAGTTTTCATAAGCAACTTAGTTAAGTAATCTGTTGGTTTAGGCAAAAGGGGGATACCAGATGTCGTGAAATTGCTACAGTTAGAAACTGTTCTAGCATTGGCCCTCCATAATCTCCATTATTCCCTCTGCCTTCCTCTAAAAATGCTTTCTGTACAACTCACAGAAGTTGGAAAGTAGACACTTGAAAAGAAGAAAGAAAAATCGTACTGAAAAGAGAGAAACTGAATGTTTCTACTAACTATTGAGGATCATAAGCTTTGTCAAGGTGACATTAAAATATCTCATTTAAAGGCAGACACATGCAAATACTGCCACCATGAACTTAGATATTTCATGCATACTAATATGTTTTTAACTAACAAAATAAAAATATTGGCAGTCACTTATTTTTATCTGTATTTTATGGTACTTAAGCTTCACATGAACTCTGCAAGGTAAATGGTTGGAATTTTAACCCAAATCTTTCTTTCTCCAAATCCTTCATTCTTTCCACTAAGCTACAATACTGTCGAAGCTGCTGCCATCTGGAAGAGAATATACACGCTTGGTTGCCCTCCATACCTCTCATGTGGGAGTTAGTACGACTCATTGCCCAGGAAGGGTTGGAGTGGGAGGAGCAAAGGAAAGAGACTAAACCATAGCTGCTTGTGTAAGATGGTTCTGACGATAACCAAGTAACTTTCTATTTCGGGGGCAATAAAACCAACACTGGACAAATAAACACTGACTTTTTCTTTCCTGTAGACACCAATACACTCCTGCTGTTATGCCCAGCAACAAACTTGTTATGTTAGGTTTTCTTATAAGTGAATTGGGCAAAGACTGGAGTCAGATGAGGTCAGCATTTGGTCACCTAGAAATTGTAACAGAAGTAACTGTAAGATGATGTTTCTCTGCTTTCTGACAATGATAACCAAAGAAGAAGAGGAGGAGGAGGAAGGGAAGGGAAGGAAGGAAGGAAGGAAGAAAGATGCCAACACACCATAGAAAAAGCTAAGAGATATGCCAGTGTCATATCAACAAAGGAAAATGAATCTAAAAATATCTCCTACTATATGCCCACCTTAAATAAAACCATTAATTACTTATTGTATTTAGTCATGGTCATTTGCCACTTGGTTACCAATGTGTCAACAGTGCTTAACAGTTGAACTGCAGTGAAGTATGAGATGACTCCTAACTCACTGAAATGTTAATTTAAAAAACACTACAGAGGCTGGGACCGATGGTTCATGCCTGTAATCCCAGCACTTTGGGAGGCCTAGGTGGGAGAATTGCTTGAGCCCAGGAGTTGACGTCCAGCCTAGGCAACATAGTAATATCTTGTCTCTACAAATAAATAAATAAATATATAGTTGGGAGTCATTATATATATATATGTGTGTGTGTGTGTATATACACACACACACACACACACACACACACACACACACACACACATATAGAGAGAGAGAGAGGCATAATAGTGCACTACTTTGGAAGACTGAGGCAAGAGATTGCTTGAGTCCAGGAGTTTGAGATCAGCCTAGGCAACAATAGCAAGATCTTGTCTCTACAAAAACCCAAAAAATTAGCCAAGCGAACTGGCACCCAGGTGCCTGTATTCCCAGCTTCTTCAGAGGCTGAGGTGAGAGGATCATTCTGAGCCCAAAAGGTCATGGCTGGGATGAGCTGGGTGAGTTATGATCATACCACTACACTCTAGCCTGGGCAACAGAGTGAGACCCTGGCTCAAAAACAAAAAATAAGCAAACAAAATAACCAGGGAGTCATCTGGATAACTTTTAACAATGTATTTTGGGGTGTTAAATTATTATTATTATTTATTTACTTACTTTTGAATTGGAGTCTCACTGTGTCGCCCAGGCTGGAGTACAGTGGCACACTCACCGCCACTCCAGTGTCTACCTACTGGACTCCAGTGATCCTTCTGCCTCAGGCTTCCAAGTAGCTGAAACTACAGGCACACGCTACCATACCCGTCTAATTTTTTTTTTCAATTGTAGAGATGAAGTCTCACCATGTTGCCCGGGCTGGTCTCAGATCCACAGGCTCAGGCAATCCATTCATCTCGGTCTCCCAAAGTGCTGGGATTACTGACCGAGCCACCTAGCCAGGTCATGTTAAAGTATTTGTATTTGTCTTCCATGTGAAGCTACCAATTTAAAGTGGTCTCTGTAAGGATGCTTATGCAGACATTCAATGACATTTGGAACTCTCTAAAGGGGTACTGGTGAAACATTCCTTTTCAAGCATTTTAAATCATGAAACTCTACATCATAATTAAATGTTCTTATTGCAGGCCAATCAGTAAAATAAATAAAAGTGGAGCGGCTTTGATGAAGTCTGATTGAAACAGTGCTGAGATCTTTCCTGGTACTGACCTTTGTGGGAAATAAGACTTGATGTATCCTCAGGACTCTGTGAGCTTAATTCCTTAATATGATCAATTACATGTTTAATTGATTTTTAAACTCAAATTGGAAATGAATTGTTATGTGAGCTGCAACTACAGAGTGATTGATTTTTTTTTTTTTTTTTAAATAACGAGGATACCATAATCGGCGCAATCCTGAGCCTGTCCACTTCGGTGTAGCGCAGCATAGAAACCAAGCCCTTATTCCACTAATGGTGACATTGTTCAAAACAGTTTCAGAATTTCTGTTGTAGGATTGTCCTCTATGTATTCTTCTGAATTCTGTCAATAATGGCAAAGATTTTTATTTTGAAGCAGAATTTGATCTTTTGGAATAATCAAAATCATTCATAACAAAATTGTTGACAGCAGTAAATGGTTTGTCAAAGTAATACTGCTTGTTTACTTCTTCATTTGTTGTAATAAAACCGGCACGTGACTCTACAACATTAAGATATCCTTGTGTAGCTCAAATACTTTTTACAAAAGAAAAAAATCCAGAGGAGATTTAAAAGCAGTGTAATTTAGAATATGGATAGAATTTTATAAAGTGGTCATTTTGAAGACAACAACTCTTTTGTGAATGTATAATTTCTTGCTAAGTATCCTCACTTGGAAGAATGCATTTTTCATAAAGGAATAATCTCCTGTTATAAATCTTGACAGTTCAGTGTTTCTTATTACAAACTAAAGGAAATTCTACCAGCTCCTTGTTTATTAAGAAAGGTTATAATAAAAATTAATTGGATAGTTTCTGCATGGAACATTTATGGATTTGAAAATATGCTGTTAAAAAATGATACTATGATAGGGGAACAATTAGAGCTATAAAGAGATGAGGAAGAATTTCAGTAACACCACTTCTAGACTGACTTTTAACACATATTTACTTATGCTGTGTTTTAAAATTACTTAATAAGGGTTATTTTTAAATGATGATTTTTAAGGAGAAATATAAACTTTCGTAAGATGATAAGCCACAGAGCAGAACAGGCACCCTCTGAAAGTCTGACAGTATATTGGAAGGTCGCTTAAGACCGAGATTCAATTAAATGCTTAAGGGTGTCTGCTGAGCTTCAAAGATTGTACAAACTTTAACTGACTCAACCCTTAAGGCAATCTGAGGAGGTACATGACATTATCTTCATATTAGAACTGAAAGAACAGAGAGGTAAAATAATTTGCCTACAGTCAAATTCTGGCAAAACTGTCTTCGGGCTTTAAACCCAATACCCTTTCCATTCCCTCACTAGAACTCTGTTAAAAGTTTGGTTAAAAAGGCCACAAGTTAAGCATCATCAATCAGAGAAAACCAGGCAACCAGAGAATTCTAATAGATTAGAATACAAGAAGAGGATGGCCTCACGATCCAGTTTCTTGGACAGGAAGTACTGATGGAGATGCGACTTCCTGGGTTTGAGGGAAAGGTATTATAAATCAGTCAATGTATACAAAGCAAGGTAGATCCAGTAGTGGAGACAGGGCTTACTTGAGGCAAACAACATCTGCTGGGAGAAACTAGGATTAAATCAGATATGACCCTTATGACCTAGCCCTTCATAAGGATACCCTTCCAAGTCTCAAATAATCTCTCCACAGACTACTATTCTTTCTTGGGGAGGGAGATAAGGGATCAGGTAGGTCACAACTCCTTTCTTACACCCTGAGGTTTTTGGAGGGTTTGATCAAAAGCCACACCTTTACCTCATGCAGTCCTCCCCAATGGTCTTCATGTCTATCTTTGCATACCACAGAAGCAAACCACGCCTGGTAGTGATTCTCTGCACCTCATTAGTCCCAGAGTAGTTCAGTAACGATTTGATGAAAAGTAGTTTAGATAAATTAATGAACGCTAAATTTATAATTCACTATTTGAAAACTTTATATGCTAAGGTAAAATGCCTTCTTCTTTGATCTTTAAACCATTGAGAAAGGGTGAACTGAGTGTGTTATACAGATCATTTAATCACTGTAATAACCACGGAGGGTAGATACTTTTACAGATATTTTTACAGACGAGGAAACAAAGATATAAATAAATGTCCCTGGGTTCACAGAGCCAGTAGCACTGAGCCTAAAATGTAGATACAATCTGCCAACTTCCTAAACACCAGCTCTTTACACTCTTTCTGCTTCAGACAAAAATTGCTTCAGCATAAACATATACCCCCATACACAACACACACACACACACACACACACACACACACACACACACACACACCCCTCTTGGCTGTGAATATCAACTTAACACATCATGAAACTGTATAGGCTATGAGACTTCCACTGTGAGGAAATTTTAAATTCTAAGATTTTACTTGCAAATCGGTTATGAAGTGGTTCTGTAGTCTGTAATTTGCAGTATGTATTTTGAAGTTGGTCTAAACACACGAAAAAGTGCCTATCGGAAAAATTTCTGCAATGGCATTATCACTAAATGCAATGACACAGCTTATCACCCTTTGCTATGGTTTGAAAGTTTGTCTCCTACATAAACTCCTATTGAAATTTTACTGCAGCTGTAACAAGATTAAGAGGTAGAATCTTTAAGAGATGAGTATAAGAGGGCTCCATCCTCTTAAGTGGAATTGGTGCCTTTATAAAAGAATGTCAATGCCCTCTTGCTCTCTCTTGCCTTCTACCTTCTATGATGGGTTATGCAAGGTCCTTACTAGATGTCGGCTCCTCAGCCTTGGAATTCACTGTTTTACTCAGTTCCGTAAGTAAATATACCAGGGGGATCCCCCCAAAAACAGAATTATCTTTTGGAGGGCAGTTCCCTTGTAGTATATGCTTCCCCTTGCTACTTAAGTGTTTTGGGAACCCATCCACATCAATATACCGGCTAGTATTGTTATGAGAAGTTGCATTCAACTTCAATTAATTTTCTTTGGAGATTCTTTCAATGCATTTGCCCATTTCATGATGGATGATTTGCAAGCACGCCTGCCCACACAGTGCTTAGTGTTCAGCAGTTTTTGACCAAAAACCACATGACCCCTGTAAGCTACCTTCCCTATTCATCTGATCTCAATCTGAGCAACATTGTTTTTGTTTCCCTAGATGAAAAAAGTCCTCGAAGGGAATGTTTTGCTGACGTGGAAGAAGTGATATAAAAAATAGTAGAAGCACTAAAAGGCATAAAAATTGATGAGTTCAAAAACTGTTTTGAGTATTAGAAAAAGCATGTCGAAAGGTATATTGCATCAAATGGAGAGTACTTTAAGGGTGATTGAAGTTTAAACATGTAAGAATAGATACCAATTTTTTATAAATAAATTCTGGGTTTTGGGGGCCTCTTTCATATTCCTGTTTATTATAAATAACTCAGTCTCAGGTATTCTGCTATAGCAGCAAAAACTGACTAAGACACCATCCTTCAAGATACCTCACAACCTTAAGATTTCCACACCTATCTCAATCCAAATAAAAGTAACTCTCTGAAATAGACCATAGGTATCATTCTGAGTTTCTAGGGAAAGTTTGAAGATGCCATTTTATTACAACAAATCTATCATTATATACTAATTTTTAATTAATATTCTATTTGTATTTACCAATTTAAAAATCATTAATTTGCACCTACTGAAAATACAGTCATGAACCCTATGATATTTCTGCCAATGGTGAATCACATGTACAATGGCTGTCTTATAAAATTACAATGGAACTGAAACATCTTTACTGTTAAGCAGTGTTCTAGCCATTGTGACAATGTATTGCAACTCATTACTCATATATTTGTGGTGATGTGGGTGTAAACACACCTACTGCACGGCCAATCATATAAAAGCATAGCGCATAAAATTATGTACAGCATGTAATACTTGATAATGATAATAAGTTGCTATGTTATTGTTTATGTATTTACTATACTATAGTTATCATCATTTTAGAGTATACCCCTTCAACTTATTTTTTTAAAAAGATAACTGCACAACAGCCTCAAGTCGGGAGCTAGTCCAGAAGAAGACATTTTATCATAGACGACAATAGTTTCATGCCTGTTGCCCTTAAAGACCTTCCAGTGCAACAAAATGTGAAGGTGAAAGACAGTGATACTGATGACCCTAACCCTGTGTAAGCCTGGGCTAAAGGCTTTCCATTTTCGTTTTCAATCGCAATTTGTAATAATTTTTTTTTAACCAATGCCATGCTCCCTACTAGACTCTTCAATTGTGTCTTCAATTTCACCAAAAAAAAAAAAAATCTTCAAAAGTAAAAAGAAATAAACACAGAAAAAAACTCTAGAATAAGGATATAAAGAAAGAAAATATTTTTGTATAATTGTGCAATGTATTTGTGTTTTAAACTAAGTTTTATCAAAAAAGAGACAAAAAGTTTAAAAATTTTAAAAGTTTCCTACATTTTCTTCTAGGATTCTTATAGTTTGAGGTTTTACATTTAGGTCTTTGATTCATTTAGAGTTGATTTTTGTGTATGGTGATAGGTAGGGTTCCAGTTTCATTCTTTTGCATGTGGTCAGCCAGTTTCCCCAGCACCATTTGCTAAATATGATCTCCTTTCTCTGTGATTGTTATTGATGACTTTGTCAAAGATGAATTGGTTGAGAGATCGAGTTTTTGCTTCCAGAATCTCTGCAGTGTTCCATTGGTCTATGACCCTAATCTTGTACCAATACCACGCTGTTTTGGCTAGTGTAGCCTTGTAGTAAAGTTTAAAGTCTGGAAGTGTGATACCTCCTGCTTTTTTCCTTTTACTGAGGATTGCTTTGGCTACTTGTGCTTTTTTTTTTGCTGTTTCCATATGAATTTCCATATTGTCGTTTCCAAGTCTGAGAAAAATAATGTTGGTAATTTGATGGGTGTTGCACTGAATCTGCAGATTGCCTTGGGTAGGGTGAACATATTGACAATGTTGATTCTTCTAACCCATGAGCATGGAATGTTTTTCCATTTGTTTGTGTCATCCTTGATTTCTTTGAGCAGCATTTTGTAGTTCTGTTGTAAAGATCTCTCACTTCTTTGGTGAGGTGGTTGCCGAGGTATTTCTTTCTTTTGTGTGTGTGTGGCTATTGTGATAGGATTGTGCCTGCATGCAGCCTACTTGTGTAGCTAATCCTTACTTGTGCCCTACATCTCTGCGATAAAATAAAATTTAATTTAAAAAAATGTAAAAGTTACACTACATTAAGGTTAATTTATTATTGAAGAAATAATTTTTAAAAATAAATTTAGGATAGCTCAAATATACAGTGTATATAAAGTCTGTAGGAATATACAGTAATATCCTAGGCCTTCATTTTCTCTCACTCCCTTACTGACTCACCCAGAGCAACTTTCATTCCTACAAGCTCCATTTATGGGAAGTGCCCTAGACAGGTGGATCATTTTTTTAAACCATATTTTTACTATATTTAGACACACTATTACTTACCACTGTGTCACGATTGCCCACAATATTTAGCACAGGAACACACTACAGATTTGTAGTCCAGTAGTAATAGGCTAGATCATATAGCCTAGGTGTATAGGAAGCTTTTCCATTTGGATTTGTATAAGTGCGCTTCATGATGTTCACACAATGACAAGATTGCCTAACATTGCGTCTCTCAGAATGCATCTCCATCATTTAGCAGTGCATGACTGTACTACCACAAAAGAAAGAGACACTATCGTAATGTCATAGTCTCTATTTGCTCTTCGTGTTTAGGAAGTCTGGTTGTGAATCAGTGAGGGGAGTCCACAATGACCTTGTACCCAATATTGAATCTTTTTGAGCCTTTAATTCTCTCTCTTCCTTTACATTCTCCCCCCAGGTTATATGTGATTCTCCTCACTTCATGATGTGCAATTTTCATTTCCATTTTCAATTGCAATTTGTAATAATTTTTTTTAACCAATGTCATGCTCCCTACTAGACTCCAAGTACCATATGAGTGGTGACTCCTTACACCCCAGCATCTTTTTGCTCAGTTGCTCAATAAATCAACATTCATTGATAAAGTAATCACTTCTCAAGGATGTTGACTGTAAGATTATCACACTAATATTTTTTCAACCAGAAAAAAAGTGCCTTATAAATGTAAGCACTCATTGATCTATTGTTATCTTTTTAATCAATATTTGAATCAAAGGGAAGTGACACTACCTATGCTATCAGGGTGGAAAGTTTCTCAAAGTTTCTGGGCTTTATAACATTGGCAGTTGGCAAATGCTTCATCATCTCTATGGGGGAGAAAGTGGGGAAGTGATTTGCCTCTTGTATTACCTCTAGGGGACAAGCAATTCACATAATCGCTTCAGTAGGAAGGGAGAGAGAAAAAGCAATTTCAAAGACATAAGACTGATCAGACAATTTCAACTTCTTTTGGAGATTTCTGCAAAGCTTGCTATTTTAGGGGTGCTATTTTCATGTGCTATAATATTCAAATTCACTGGGGACATTATGCTATGGTGCAAAAGTTCTGTAGCCTATAATTTATTTTTTAAACCCATCTATCTAGGCATTCTATAGGAAGAAGAATTCTGTGCCTTAAAGTGAATCTAACTACAGAAGTCACAAAGACTTTGGCACTACTCCCCTTCATCAATCCAGCTAACATTGTTCCAAAGTAGGGCACAGACAGCTGCACACAAATGCATGGCACTCAAATCAATTGGAGCTGGGAGGAACTGTTGTCTACCTGGGCTGTGCTGGGAAATGGGTTGAGACTGTGCGAGCAGCAAGCCATGAAGTTTGTACCTCCTGGGGACCCACCTCTGCTTAACAGTGTCAAAGTGCCCTACTGCAAGGCAGGCTGTTAATTTTGATTAGGGTTCCTACTCCCAGTCAAGAGAGGGCACAGAAGAATTGAGAGGTCAGATAAGAGGTAGCAAACACCCAATCGATTTCCACAAGTGCAGTGGAAGGGTTGTGATTTTGGAATCAAGTGAGAGACACCTTTGTGGTCTCCTCGGCAAAGGGAATTCCCAGAAAAAAACCAACTCTGAATATGCATATGCAGAGGCATCATGTTTAATCATCACATTGCATCCTGGAAGAGATCAAACCCACACAATGTGCTTATGCTGAAAGTAGATGATGTGTTCCTTTTCCCTATCCAGGATGCAAATTGCTTCTGCAAAGAGTTGACTTCATTATAAAGAACTGATACAGCTTGTGTTTGAGAGGACTATCACCAAGGGGCAGTGACCTTCTGTCTGATCTGAATATCAGCTTATCTTGGTGCTGAATAATGCATAGCTATATTTATGTTCTCATTTAAATGCCGTTTAATATTTAACTTGATGTTGCCCATTTACTGTGTTACAATAAGTTATTCCAAAATAGTACAGACATCATGGGTACTATAATTATAGCCGTGTTGAGGTTTTGAGTTTCTGGAGATTATATCAACTTCAGTCACTGGAAAAGACTTGTCCTGGGATCTGGGGCATATAATCTCATCAACTCTTGATCAGCCTTAAAAGATCTTTGCAGTGTATGTTCTGGGGAGACTTGAGGACAGTTCGTCTTTGTCAAAAACAGTCTTAGTAATTAGGAAATGAACTAAGGTTTAAGAAGATTATTTAAAACTTCCATCATGTTAATGGGATTTTTAAAAACCCAATAAAGACGTCATCCTGATTTAATTGCACTGGCTATTGGTTTATTAAACACTTCATTATTTGCCCTTTATACACCATAGACTGATTCTATTGACAGCAAACATTCAGAATGAAGAACAAATTGAAAACTCAGGGTTTCTAAACATCCAATGTTGGAGCAAAGAAGATGAAAAAAGTTCTAAATGCCTTTATTACTCTCCCAGTTTTTACAAGCAGATGCTGCCCTGTTTGAAAATTATGAATATAAAATTAGAATTTTGAAATAACCATAGACATTCCATGCACATCCTTCATATAGTACTGTTTGCATTGGATAAGGCGCCAGTGAACATTGGTGAATCTTGTTTCCGCTTTAAGTGTGGACATAGATGATTCACTACCCCTGGATAACAGTTTACTGAAAAATAAACATTTTGAATGAGGTGCTCATGCTGCTTCCTTTCCTGAAGGAACATTCCTTGGTTCTCTGTGTGTTATCTCCAGTACTTCTTTTATGTAGAGATGGATCCATTTCTCCCTCTTGTAGCTCAAAGTCTAAGGGATTTAGACTCTCAAGGTCACGTATATTCTGAGGAAGCAGCCAGGCTTTAAAGACATCATAACTGCTAATATCTAAATCATGCTTTCTCTCTAATGAAATGTAGCCAGAAAGAAACGTTGCATTCAGATTGATGAGTAAGGGAACAACCACAAATAACTCAGTACAATTCAAGACCACCCGAATTATAATTCTATCCTCCTTAAAAATTATCAGGCAGAAATAAAAAGAGTTTTGAAATTATAGCTGGCAAGATTGCTAAAAATTAAGCTTTTGAATGTCTAAATCAAATTTGGACAAAATTACCGACATAAGTAAATTAATAATTCATCTCAGAGAAAAATCACACTAAAATATTATTTAATTGCAAAACAACCAGTATCCTGCTTATGTTAAGAAAAACCAACAAATAATATATCTCCTACTCCCAGCACAGACCCTTTTATTTACAAAATTAATTATGTCAATGAGATTAAGAGGTTTCCAATGCAGACGGCTGCATCATACTTTGGTAGAGCAATAACAACAATTATATTTGGAAGCTTTCAAATTAAAAATGTAAAAGACGCCTATTTGTCTTTTTGGTTTAATTAGTCACTAAGCAAGAACCCTACTGAAAGTGGCGTTCATGGCACAAGCTGATGTTTGCAAATCAGTGTTCTCTAAAGGATTCATTGCAATTCTTTAAATGAGATGTCATAAATGCCTCATAACAATGTGTTTAGTTTCAATTTAACATAATCGTGTTTATATATTAAATAATAAAAAATTAATTCAGTGCCTATATAGGCCTCTAAACTGTCAATTTGGCTTCTAATCCTTCCACTAATCACCCTGAGAGAAAAACAAAAAGCATTTCAGGGATGCATAAAACCATTTTTATGCACACCAAGCATTACTTTTAGACTCTGGTAATAGAACCACAAATATCTTCACTAAGCGAAGGATGATTTATCTAAGTCAACGGTCCCCAACGTTTTTAGCATCAGGGACCGGTTTTGTGGAAGACAGTTTCGGGATGGTTTGGGGATGATTCAAACACATGACATTTATTGTGCGCTTCATTTCTATTATTATTATTACATTGTAACTTATTATGAAATAATTATACAATTCACCATAAGGCAGAATCAGTGAGAGCCCTGAGCATGTTTTTCGGCAAGTAGATGGTCCCAACTGGGGGTGATGGGACACCTGAAGTGTGTTACTTATGTCCATCCAGTCTACTCTGTAATCTCGTTTTGGTTGCAGAACACCCTGCTTCACAGATAGAATGTTGGAAGTGGAAGCAGGCTTTTCAGTGTTGATCTGACAGGAGGCAGAGCTCAGGTGATAACGCAAGCAATGGGGAGCAGCTGTAAATACAGATGAAACTTTGCTTACTCACCTGATGTTCACCTCCTGCCGTGCGGCCCGGTTCCTAACAGGCCACTGACTGGTACTGATCTGTGGCCCAAGAATTGAAAACCTCTAATCTAAGGTGAATAAAGAATGCACAATGTGTCTAATACATTTAAAACATGAAATAATAATTTTATCATGAAAGCTAAGGCTAAGATAGCTGACAACTCTGAGCTTTGTGTAGATGGGCTCTCAGGCACGACTGGGGGTGGCCATGATCTATATGAGACCAGAGGACACTTTTTCCTTCCTCTCTCTATATATACTGCCTGGAGAAATAGAGGACGTGACTTAAATGTCAAGTCCTAAACTCTCACTCTGTAACAGCTAACATAACAATTCTATTAAGGCTTTAGTTTTTGCCCTCAAAGTAGTTTAAGAGGTTCCACTTTTAAAAAATAACTATTGCTAATATGGCAGGTCCTCGTCTAGGTCCTTTACATGATCCTAACAAGCCCCAAATGTATTTAGTATTAGCTCTATTTTAACACTTTACTTATTAAAAAAAAAAAAGTGTACCCTACTACCACGTTCATTTAACTTTTTATAATGCGCTCTTTCAGGCTGAAGCAAATCTGACTTGTTTTCAATGTGAAAATAAAATACAAAAACTGTTCCTGGAGTTTTCTCTAAATAGTACTTGTCTCTAATCCTAATGAAAATTACAAGGAGAAGGAGAGAAAGAATATTACTACATTTTGTAATTCTCCTTTTTTTTTAAATAATCTTTCAGTAAAAGTTGTAGCCTTTGGCACCACTCACAAGTATCTTTGGGCTAAATGGGGAAAAGTTTAAAGGTGAAGAAACGTTGATTCAGGCTAAGGATCTTTGGAGACTGTATTTGAATACAAGTCAGCCTGACTCCACAGCCCAGCCCTTTCCAAATGCATCCAAATGATGAAGAGAAACTGCATTCTGCCTCATATTGCTGTTCTGCATCCGGATGCTGAAGAGTAGGAACCATATGTTCACCTTGATGGAATGCCATGTTGTGCCTCCATTCAGGTGACACTTAGAGCCGTTAGTATATTGAGCCATGGTATGTTTTCCTACAAGGAAAAGAAAACCCTTGAAAAAGAGACCGACCTCTGCCTTGTCATCCTTCCCTACATGGCACAGTGTCTGCCTCTCTGCGGCCAACCTGCTTGAAAGCAGAACCTCTTCCCACTGACTCCTCTTCCTCATTTCTCAACTCCCAGCAATCTAGACTCCACCCCCACTTGTTAAACTCAATTTCCAGTTGCCAAAGTTACTGACATGTTTCAAGGCCTCTCCATAGTGTTTGACACTGATGACTATTCCCTCGTCATGAAATGTTCCTCTGGTTTGTGAATTTTTTATTTTTCTTCTCTGACTGCCCCTTCTTGGTTTTCCCAACAGGCAGCCC
Source organism: Cephalopachus bancanus (assembly GCA_027257055.1). Lineage (NCBI taxonomy): Eukaryota > Metazoa > Chordata > Mammalia > Primates > Tarsiidae > Cephalopachus > Cephalopachus bancanus. Next base: position 3,852,735 of record JAPVLO010000095.1, on the reverse strand, counting down.
TTCCTCTAGCTACACCTAAAAAGCCACGGGTTCCAGGATTTTAGTTCCCATACTTTGCATATACTCAATGTACTTGACCTGAGTGATATTACTTAAATGCTGAAGATTCCAGTTAGGAGGATATTCTTCATGGATTTCATACTATTTCATGCCTTGTGAATAAGGTACTAACTTCCCTTTGTCTGAAACTGTCACTGTATTAGAGAACAATCTTTGAAAATAGATACAATGTCTCCTTCTGAATAAAAGCGCACATTCACTTATTGGCTTGGAAGGTATAATGTCCACCTCCTGAACAAAGGCAGCCATGTTTATTGCCCATGATAAAAGATTCGGGTTTCCTAAGCTCAAGTTTTCATTCCTGCAATGCAACACCTTGAATATATAGGTGTCATCTGGCACCTCGGGTTATCTATTATCACAGGCAATATTACTTCAGTTGCTGCTCTTTCTGCTGCCCTTCATTTTGACCCAGGAGTATCTGATCTTCTATTAGCATTCATGGTCCATGAATTTTTGACAAGCTAACTTGTTAATTTAAATGATAAAATATCAGATCTCTCGCATTGTTTAACAAAACCGTGTACTAGTAATCAGGACACCTTAGAATGTAAATAGAAGAATAAAAAGAAAAAGCAATGAAAGAACAAAAGAACATTTTTTGAGAAAAAAGAGAGGAAAAAAGAATGGAAGGAAGGAAAAATGGAAGAGAAAGAAAGAGGGAGAGAGGGAAGGAGAAAAGAAAGAGAGAGGCAGGAGGAAGGGCAGGTTTGGGGGAATGTGCTAGATTGGTTTTGACTAATCGGGTCCCACTCCTAGATCTTGGAGCAGTGTCAGCTTCGTTCAAAAGACATGAATTAATTGGGGGAAGGGTTAGACACCTGAAATAATATGTGAGTATTATCATGAAGGGAGAGAGGGGGATTTAATGCTGGATAGGCAATGATGAAATGTCTGTTGCACTCCTAAATGTATACACCTGACTCCATTTGTATTCCAAATCAGTATTTTTTATTGTTTCACAGACATCACCTGACTGCCCCATAGGCACCTGCAACATGGCATATCTGTCTCCATTGTCTTCCTTTTTCTGAATTATCTCCTTCGGGGAATAGCACAACCATCTTCACAGTCAACCAATCCCAAAATATGAAAGACATCTTAAATTTTTGCATGCCTCTTATCCCTACATCTAAACAATCACTAACTTAGTTGCTTCTATATCTAAATAATTCTTTAAATTATCCTCTTTTCCACATTTCTTCCAGGATGTTCCTGATCTGAGCCATCATGACTCCTCTCCTGTGTACCATAATGCCATTCTAATGGACATTCCTGCTTTAAATTCTGACTGTTTCTAGATGACTATGCACTATCCTCATGACTGCTAGGTTTGTGCTGGAAAACAAAAAGCTTAATTTGTCTGCACTATACTTAAAATGTTCTCATGCCATCAGATAAAGACAGACTCCTTCATGTATCCCTTCATAACCTAGCCTCAACAGTCTTTCCACTCCAGCCCTTCTATATACAAGTTTTCCAGATGTCCCCTTCTCACTCATGCCAGCTTGGCCCAGGCTGTCTCCTCTGCCTGAAATACCCTCCTCTCCAACAAAGTCCAAGTCATTCCCACTTAATTAGTCTCAAGACTGAAGCTAAGCTCCAAGCAGCACTTCATTTTCTTATTCCAGCTGACACCAAGCTGAAGGATCTCTTTTCTGTATCTCTGTTATCTGAATCTGAGCTTTCATTGTGGTACTTCCATCACTGCAGTCCCCAGTGACTTTCTTTACTTTCTTCTACTATACCATGAGGTCCTTGATGGCAGAAGTCCCTCCTGAGCACCCATCACCCATCATGTAGTTGACCCAGAGTGGAGACTCATTGTTTGAAAGCTGAATGAACAAATTAAGTCTCTACAGTGCATGTAGAGTTGATATTTAGTTTTACAGTGTAGTCATACTGGCTTCTGCAATGCATGTGTTATACCAGTTGCTAACTATTTAAATTTCACTCCTTTGTACACAGATGCTACCTGATAAATGTCGTTTCACACGTAAGATTGCTAATGCTGCATGTTAGCAACTTGTATTAATGCCTAGTTCTAGTGACTGATTCCTGATGGTACCAAACACATTGTGGCTGTGAATGTGTGGATTTTAATGCATTCAGGACTGTGCTCTATTGCTCCAACTACAACTATCAGCTAGAGTTTGCCAGCTGAGGTCACATAACTCTTTGCCAATGCGAAGAGGTAAAGAGGTTGACTAGCAGATGCACTCAGAGGGCCCAGAAACACCTGTAATCACCATCTACACACTGATCACTACCCATTCCTTTAAGAGAGCTCTATTAACTTAATAATGTGTTTATACAAATCCTATGGCTACTTATAAATAATAAAAACAAGAATAATTAAAGCAGCTAATGTTTGTTGTACACTTACTACATGCCCGGCACAGTCACAAGCACTTTGCATTCAGTTTTCATATCATTTATTTCATTTAACTTTCTCAAGTATTGAGACTATTTTCATTATCTCTGTTGGGCAGTTTATTGGTGTATCACTGTGGAACAAACTGCAACAAACCTGGTGGTTTAATACAACATCTATCATGTAGGTCAGAGTTCTTGGCAGAGGATAACTGGGTTTTCTCCTCATTGTCTCATAAGGATGCAATCAAGTGATCAGGCTGAACTGTGGTCTCATTTGAAGCTCAGGGACCTATTCCAAGCTCATGTTCTTGAATCTGTAGACATCACAGAGGCCATGTCTTGAAGGTAAGTGGGAGAATGTCTTTCACACTTTGAATCTCACTGTTTTCTCTGTCTCTGGCATCTAGCCCCACATTTAAAGAGTTTATAGGATTGGGTTAGGACTAGCTGTATAATTTCCCCTTTGATTAACTCAAGGTCAGGTGACCAATAACCCTAATTACATCTGCAAAATCCCCTTTGCTAGATAATATAACATAATCAGAGGCGTGATACCTTATCCTATTGGTAGGTTCTGTTCACACTCAACTGGAAGGAATTATACAAGGGTGACAGATCACTGGGGGGCTTGGTAAAATTCTGCCTATCACAGCTAGTGAGGGATCTGCTGACTATACAAGTCACGGTGCCAAGCCAAGGCCAAACATGTATGAAGTGCAGAAGTAGGGATCAAAGCTAAACCCATCCTACACTAAGTTTTTGACATGAATGCCTGTGATGTTTTTCTGACCCTAGAATAACTGGGACTTTGATGATCATGTTGGGATACATAAATCTTAACCTCTTCACACCAGTTTGTTTATTTTTAAAGAAAAAGTAGTTCCTCACTTTTTTTTTTCTTGAGTCAGGGTCTCACTCTTGCCCAGGCTGGAGTGCAGTGGCACCATCACAGCTCACTGCAGCCTCAACCTTCTGGGTTCAGGCGATCCTTTCACCTCAGCCTCCCAAGTAACTGGGACTACAGATGCATACCACCATGCCTGGCTAATTTTTTACTTTTGTTGGAGAGACGAGGTCTCGCTATGTTGCCCAGGCTGGTCTCGAACGCCTAGGCTCAAGTGATCCTCCAACCCTGTCTTCCCAAAATGCTAGAATTACAGGCATGAGCCACTGCATCTGGCTACTTCTTCACCATTTTAAAGAAGGTTTTAAAACCCAGCATCAAGTTAACTTTTGCATACAGTTGTTAGGCTATTTTTAGTAAAGTGCAGCTTCTGTCAGGCCACTTCTCCACTCAAAATCTCTCAGCAGCTTTCTCCCTCTTGTCACATCAAATCCAAATAGTCTGATCTCACCCTGCATTTTCATCTTTATTTTGACTCCATCCTACCCTGCACTTAACCCATTCCTCTCTGCCACATGCATTATAACCCAATGGCAATGTGTAGGGTTTACTCGGTCTAAGTTTTGTTTCCTGCTTCAAACCCCATTCCTTTTTTTTTTTCTTGAGTTAGAGTCGCACTCCTTCGCCCAGGCTAGAGTGCAGTGGCACACTCACAGCCACCTCAGCATCAACCTGCTGAGCTCAGGCAATCCTTCCACCTCAGCCTTCCAAGTAGCCAGAACTATAGGCATGCACTACCATGCCCAGCTAAGTTTTTTAAAATTGTTATTTTATTGTAGAGATGAGGTTCCATCATGTTGCCCAGGCTGGTCTCGAACCCACAGGCTCAGGCAATCCTCTCGCCTTGGCTTCCCAAAGTGCTGGGATTACAGGCTTGAGTCACCACACCTGGCCATACCCCATTCTTAAAATCACTACTCACATCTCATCTAAGAAAGTATTCCCGATTCTTTCTCCATACATTTATCTTACCCTTCTAAGAATTCCTCTTACACTTAAAAAGTCAGTAACATGCATTTCATAATCCTCTGATTATTCATGAATGTTTGTTGTGTTTTCTCAGCTAGTTTGTGAGTTGTTTTGGGCAGGATCATGGCATTCTTCTTTGACAACTTCCAACACCAGTGAGCACAAAAATCACATTGTAGGCTCCCTGCACATATAGGTTGACCAATTGATTGATGGACTTCTCCCAAGTTAAATTCTTCCTTCTCAACCAAGGAAATTTGCCCAATGTTTAGAAAGCTGTGTTAGCTCATCCAAAGAAGCAAAGTGTTGTCATTATGAATTCAGTCTGGGTTTGGACATCAATACCAGGAATCTGTATGGCTGCATGCCTTCTCATCCTGGAATAAGCTCCTCTACCCTGGGGCTAACGGCACCAGCCCAAGCCTGCAGAACAAACTCTTCTAACAGTCCATGAGCCTGCATGCTGTTCCCACCAATTACTCCCAGGTCCTTATTTTGATTAAGAATAAGAAGACATGATATTTGGGGATTTAGGTTTATGCACAAAGTTAAAACAGAACATCTAAGTCTGTTTGCTTTCTCACCAAAAATATTAGGAAATTCAGTGATATAAGATGCCCAAGAAATGCAATAAGTATGAAGGATAGGACAATGAGAACTACTTGCAGGCTGTGCTGGGTGCAGAATTGATGTTAGCATCTTGATCTTACAAGGGAATTCAGAAAATAGCTTCTTCCACTTTCTGCTTACCATATTTTCCCAAGACATGTGTAGCTTTATTAATTTAAATTATATCTGCTAATGTCAGTAAAAAAGACTCCTCATGTTGAGTAAATCACATTAGTCAGAAGTGACACACAAAATGAGAGACTTCTTTCTGCTGTGCAGCCAGGGAGAGACAGCATCGTTTGCTGTGGCTTTCGAAACCTTCTTCATAAATTCCTCCCAGCCTCCTCCCCCAGGATGGCCGGGGAATGCATCAATAGACTAATAACAAGGGAAAAAAAATGAGTTAATTCCTCACCCTTCAGTGGGGATCCAATGCCACTCAGACATGGAATAATGAGAAAAAATTAATATTTTATTGTTTTGGTTTTTTTCTCCAACCACAAAAGCAGAAGTGCATGACAGCTCAGGACTTGCGTTCAACATGAAGGTGAGACACATGTCCAACCCTTGTCTCACATGTCATTGGAAGTCTTTGGTTGCATCTCTCCTGACATTTCTATTTGTTTGTATTTTACTGGAAAACACTGTGCAACTCTTTTATTTCTGAGCTCTTGAAAGCTTCTCTCCCCAAAGCGAACTGATCTGAATTGTATCCGTTTTAATTATGTAGTTCCATACAGATACAGCCAGGCTGTATTTGTGAGAGTGGGAAGATTCACACCCTGGACATCCAAGCGCAAAAACCAGCCTTGGAGAAGAAGGGGACAGAGACAGTCAACGATGGCACCCACGTTTGTACGACAACCATCACGCAGCAGACCCAGAGCAGGCTGGCTGTCTCATTCCTTCTTCTTGGAAGCTCATTTTATTAAATGAAGCCAAACCACTCGAGAGGATGAAGATGATGGAAAATGGAGTGAACATTTTTAAAGCCACTTCTGTGTACGGGGCACCATGTTAGGAGCTTTAGTTTGATGTTTTGACCTGCCACATGTGTTCAAGGTAGGCATTACTATGAACACTTTAGTGATGAGAAAATTAAGCCTCAAGAAGGATTAACAACATAAGCAATAAAAGATGGTAACAAAATTTCAACTCTAGTCTTCAACTCCAAAGATTCTTCTCTTTCTACAATGTCACACTGCCCTATTTTAACTGGCTTACCACAATTTTAATCTGGGTTGAGCTGACATGTAAGGAATTTCCAGCAAAACCAGAGCTAAAAGCATTATTTTTTATAGTTAAATAGTCTCAGCATGCTAATGAGCTCCTTTAGTCTTATGTCAGCAAAATAGTACTGTTAGAAAAATCATTCACTAACTCGTCTGTCTGACACAAAGTCCTTTTTTAATTTCTCCCTCACTGAGTTCTGAAAAAAAAAATGTGCTCAGATACAAGAGTCATGCTTCGTCTTCCCAAGTTTTAACTTTATTTTTTAGTTCTTTTCTATGTCTATTTCTTTTTATTTCTATGACGCCTATCACCATGGTGCCTAAGTATCCAGACAAACACATTAAACTAAAACAAAACATATGAGAGAATTGAAGAGAAAAGCTCCCCAGAACACCCTCCTCTGGAGCGAAGTTGTGTTGATTTAGAGATAACTGATTGTGTCTTGAAGCCCTGTGGCTATGTTGGCAGTGGAAGGAACAGGCCTTGATGGCAATGTGCTATTGCTTAGCCATGGAGACAATGACTTACCTACAAACCATTTTTGGCATAGAAGAAGAGAGAAAGTAACCCCAGAGAATAAGACATACAAAGTCATCCATTTTGATCTCGTAAGTTCTTCACCTCTAAGAATAATTCCCCTGAGACCCCAAAGGTACCAGTAAGAACAGGACACAGAAGCTCTGCTTTTTTCTTGTTCTTCTGTTCCGTTTTCTTTTGCTTCTCCGAGTCATTTCACTATTGATGGCTCTGAACATGCAGTACATTCAAAAACGTTATCATTAGTTAAATACAGAAACGAGTTCAAGGGCTCTGGCCACGTAAGTGTAGGCCACACGACTCTAATGCAAATAGTCACCTTTCAAAAAATGATAAAAGCTGGGAGAAAAAATAATGGCGTTGGGATTTGTGGTTACAGAGAATGAAAATTCTGTAGAAAAAGAGAAAATTTGCCATCTAATATCTTACAAACACATTTAAAATCTCATATTTTAAAAGTTCAGTGTCACACTCCCTTACGCTTCACCACACACGTGTGTAAACACACATACTCACTCACACATTTGCTTCCTGGGGTCACAGTCTTCATCTGTATAACCCTCCACTGGCTGCTTTTTGAAGATACATCATGCCTGACATAAAAAAACTGTGTTTCAGAACCAAACGCAAACAATAACACAATGATCTTATTAACAACACAAATCTCATCATGCATTGTCAATGGCCCTTTCTTTTTCTTTCTTTCTTTCTTTCTTTCTTTCTTTCTCTCTCTCTCTCTCTCTCTCTCTCTCTCTCTCTCTCTCTCTCACTCTCACTCCTTCCTTCCTTCCTTCTTTCTTTCTTTCTTTCTTTCTTTCTTTCTTTCTTTACTCCTTTCATCAAAGCCAGAATCTTCAATGTGACCTTCCAGGACTTATGCTGCCCCATGGCCTCTCCTGGAGCCAGCTTCTTCCACCTTCCTTCACTCCAGACATGCCAGCTGCCTCCTTCAAGCCCTGGGACAGGTCACAACCCCCTCAACTCATGCACTCTACCCAGAATTCTCTCTCTTTCTCTTCAAAGTTCTCTTTTCAAAATATTTTAAGTCACCAAAAGGAAAATAAATCATCATATAAAAAGATACCTGTACCCATGGTCTTTGCACACTATTCACAATAACAAAATCATGGAATCAACCTAAGTGTCCTCCAACGATTAACTGGATTTTTTTTAAATGTGGTATGTATACACTGTGGAATACTAATCAGCCCCCAAAAAAGAACAAAATCTTATCTTTTGTAGCAACATGGGTAGAGGTGGAGAACATTATCCTAAGTGAATTGATTCAAAAGCAGAAAAAAAACCACTACATGTTCTCACTTATATGTAGGCTCTCTATGGCTGCAAAGATGGAAAAAATAGACATTGGGGACACCAATAAAGAGAAGGCAAGAGGGTTGGGTTTAGAAATTGCTTTTGGGTACAGTGTTCACTATCTGGGGAATGAGCCACCTGAGATCCAATCCCTAACACTACACAATATGCTCATGTAACGAACAGCCACATATACTCCCTGAATCTAAAATAAAAATGCAAAAAACAAATAAGTAATATTTATTGACTTGTCTGATTGTAAGTATAACGAAGGCTGTTAAATAAAATTTAGAAAATACCAAACAGTTTAAAGAAAAAGTGAAGATAATATTATTGTTAATATATTTTAATATTTGATATGTGTCTTTTTCCCTGTGAATTTATTTCCTAATACAATTTGTGATCATCTATATTTGTTCTAATATTTTCTAGTGAGTTGGAAAATTCATATTATTTTTTAGTCCTGTTCATCATTTTTTTGAGGTTTTTGAAAACATTCTTTACCATATATTTTTGAAAAGAACAAAATTAAATATAGACAGTACCTTTGAGTAATTCCTCCTCACATTCCTTCTACTGCCCATCCCATCCAATCCCCTGTTCTGTTTTATTTAAATACTTATTTAAATTTAAATAATTATCATTTGCATTTGCTTACTTTTATTTACACATTTATTTACTCATAAAGTCAAGTACAAGAATTATTCAGAAAACTATATTTCAACTAATTTATTATTCACTCCTTCCTTTATACCTTGACTTCATCTTTCTTGATTTTTTAATGTTGGTCTTTTTCGCACTCATCTGACCTATGATATCAAATAACATTTTAAAATAGTGTACCTTGGCGTTGGGTAGCTAGAAATATCCTGTTTGCATTATAAATAAGATATCTTATTTTGTGTTTTCATTTCTAAAGCACAACAGTTTTCTTTCAAATGTCATAGCTTGGTGTTTTCATAGCTGTTAGTGTTATGGATAAAGTGTCTAAAGTCCGCTTGAATTATTTCTTCTCTATGTATATTGTTCTACTTATATTAGTATGACAATTGTCCTTTATCAAGATATTTTAAACTTTTTTTCTGATTTTATATTGATACGGTTTCTTTTCTTTGATTTCACCCACAATGAAGTAAGATATGTCAAACTCTGTGATTAAGAATCATTCCAGTTTCTGGAAGTTTTCTCAAACTCATGACTTTTCTCAGTGTTTCTCTTCTAATTGTTCTACTTTCTTCCTCAGGGATTCTTTTTTTTCTTTTTTTTGAGTTGGAGTCTCACTCTGTCGCCTGGACTGGAGTGCAGAGGCTGCTCCCAGCCACCACAGCCTCGACCTGCTGGGCTCCAGCGATCCTTCTGCCTCAGTCTTCCAAGTAGCCAGAATTACAGGCGTGCGCCACCACGCCCGGTTGATTTTTTGATTTATTGTAGAGATGAGGTCTCACCTGTCCAGACGAGTCTCGAACCCGCGGGCTCAGGCAATCCACTCATCTCAGCCTCCCAAAGGCGTGGGATTACAGGCTGAGCCACCGAGCCCGGCTCCTCAGGGATTCTTAATCTTTAAATTGACCTTGATCTCCATATTATGCTGATCCTCATTCACCATTCTTACCTTTTTACTCTCCTCTGCATGTTGGGAGAAATTCTCAAGTTGATTCTCTGCATCATTGATTGATTTTCTACAATGGCAGTTCTGTTCTTTACTTCACCAATTAGGAGGTGAATACTGTTACCACACTTTAAAGTTTGAAAAACTTCATTATATTACTATATATCTTTACTTCTTGGCCTATAGTGCCATTTTCATGTTTTCCTGTATAGATCTGTGTTTTTCATAACAAGATCATGTCTTTCTAAATCCTATTAGGAGGTTAACATGTCAGATTAATGCTTAGCAGACTTTATCTAGAGACAAGAGAGCATCCACTGCCACTAACTCTCTGAACAAGAAGGGTACATAGGTATGGGAATCACATATTATTGCTCCCATTTTTTTCTGACTCTTCCTTCTCTTTCCTTGTATTCCCATGATGCAATTAGTCACCACCAATGACACATGTCCACCTGCAACAGCACTACCCAACAGACATACCTCCATCATTTATGACCACTTGTTTTTAAGGAGTTGAAACCATCATTTGGATGTAGAAAGGGAGGTGTTAGTTTAGAAGGCATTATGGTAAATGAAATAAGCCAGACAGTAGGGGTAAATGAGGTAGGATGCATGCAACATAATTCTCTATTTTTCATTGAGCCCGGTTCAGATGGGTTCATCAATTACATTTTCATGCCCATCCTGTTGACCATAAAATGCATAATAATTCCTCCAAGAAGTCTAGGCAATAGATTTGCTGCTAGTCTTAGTTCTAAGTTTTGTTTGTTTGTTTGTTTGACAATTTTCACCTTTTGGAATTAGAGCAATTATATTATTAGGAAATGTAGGGTGCCAGCTAGATATCATTTCAAAGTCAGAAATATATTGTGAAATTTCCTAAAATTACTAGGGTTACACTTCACTTTGAAATCCAAAGTAAATCATTCATCCCAGGCATGTACATATTGCATTATTTTTTTCCGTACGTTCCTACATAACAATAAGATACTTTCTGCATTTCCTTCTGAAAATTTAGAATCCCACTTTACTCAACATGCATAGCACTACACATCTAGAGAGCTCTACAGCACTCTGTAGTACTTAGAGCATGTGTTAAATGTTTATCATGTCCTTTTAAAATATGTTTTAAATGTTATTTCTGATACCAGTTGAGATGCTCTTTACTTCAAAGTGTTTGTACAAGAAATCTGTATGAGATTTTCTAAAGATAACTGAGCAAAATATATACCAGTTTCTTCCTTAGCTAACCATTCCTCTAAAAAAAAAAATGAGTGGCATGTTGAAATTATAACCACCAGACACTCAACAGTAGCAAACTGTAGCAGTAGACTAAGTATCTAGGGGGAAACATACACATAGAGTAAGTGTACAAAAAGAAAGCAAGTGATTAAATCATCAAGGGTGGTGGAGAAGCCCACAGAATGGGATAAAATATTTGCCAACTGTATATCTGACAAAGGCCTAACATCCAGGAACTACAAGGAACTCAAACATGCCGAAAAGAAAAAACAAACAGCCATATTACAAAGTGGGCAAAAGATATCAATAGATATTTCTCAAAAGAAGACATGCAAGTAGACAACAGATACATGAAAAAGTGCTCAGCCTCACTAATTATCAAAGAAATGCAAATAAAACCACACTGAGATACCACCAAACTCCAGTCAGGCTGGTCATGATCAATAAATAGCAGGTGCTGGAGAGGATGTGGGGGAAAGGTGGGAGTGCAAACTAGTACAACCTCTGTGAAAAACAGTTTGATGATGCCTAAAAGATTAAAAAATCAGTCTTCCATATGACCCCGGAATCCCCCTTCTGAGAATATACCCTGAGAAACTCAAATTACTCTATGAAAAAGATACCTGCAGACAAATGTTTATTGCAGCATTATTCACAATAGCAAAAACATGGAACCAAATGTGCTGCCAATTGAAAAAGTGAGTACTTTACATAAATATGCCATTTTCTTCTTCCACGACTGCACAGAATTCTTCGGCGGTATCAAACAGCAAAGGTGGAAGACAGAAGGGCCTCAGCTTCCCGGGCTCGCCCTGCGGCCTGGGGTCTTCGGCCCACCAGGACCCTGTCAATCAGGTGGGCCTCCAAGGCTGGCTCCCAACAAAAAAGGACTGGATAAAAAAAAATGTGGTACATATACATGATGGAATATTATGCAGCCATAAAGAAGAACAAAATTAAGAACTTTGCAACAACGTGGATGGACTTAAAGTCTATAGCACTGAGTGATCTATTACAAAAACAAACAACTGAGTACCACATAATCTCACTCATAAGAGAACCCTGAACAATTACCATAATACTATTAAGAAAGGGATTGGCAGTAGTGGGAAACTGCCAGAATAGGGAAGTGGTGGGCACACTTCATCAATAAGGGTAGCTGATTTCAAACCCGGTGAAGTGGGGACCAAAGCGAGGCCCAAACTTTACCCGCACAATAACAATTTGTATACCTAATCCTGAATTATACCCCACAAGTATAAAATTTAAAAAATAAAAACAATAAAAAAGAAAGTGATAAAGAGAAAATAAGTGTCCTGAGTACTTAGGAGGAAAGACAAGAAAGAATGGAAAAAGCACTGGATTTTGAGAGTCTGATGATCTGAGCTCATGCGTCCATACCTTGTAGTAACTCATTTGACTTCTCTGACTATTTATTCTTACTTTCTTAATCCTGAAATGAGCTTATTGCAATATTCATCCTTTATGGGTGTATTCACAAACAAATGAAATTATATCATAAGGTGTTTTATAATAAAAAGTATACAATAATATCAGATGGAATTACTGACACATGCTACAATGTGGATAAACCTTGAAAACATTATACTAAGCGAAATGTCAGACACAAAATGAAAAATATCACGATTTCATTTACATGAAATATCAAGAATAAATAAATTCACAGAGACAGAAAGCAGATTAGAGGCAACAGACTCTGGAGGGAGGGGGGAATGGGGAGTCATTGCTTAGAGGTTAGTATTTGGTGTGATAGAAATATCTGATTGGTAGAGATGAAAGCTGCACCGTACTGTGAATGCCATTAGTGCCACTAAATGTCACACTTAAAATGGTTAAAATGGCAAATTTTATGTTATATGTCCCGAAAAATTATTTTAATGTAATTTTTAAAAATTTGTCATTGTTCATGTACTCTTTAAATAAATATGATGCAAATTTGTTTAAAAATGAATTGTTGAATTTAAGCACATGGTATTATGGTAATTGTGAGAATTACCACAAATGGACAAATCAATTAATAGATATAATATCCTGAAAAAACACTTATGTAGTGCTCATATACAGGGACCTGGTCACCATGGCTACAAAGATACTGGAGACAATTATTCACCCAATTGAAGGAAACTCCCATCTATCATTTGTAAATGAGTTTCTGAGATGTGTCTCATAATTCTTCTGTAGGAAAGAGACTCACATAATAATCTATTGCAAAACGACCCCATATGGGATATGGGAGCATCCCACTGACAGCTTGGATGTAAATAAAGTTCTTTCTCTCTCTGCCTCTCATTCTCTCTCTCTCTCTCTCTCTCTCTCTCTCTCTCTCTCTCTCTCTCTCTCTCTCTCTCTCTCCATATATATATATAAAACACCACACTCAGGAAGCATGAGTCATTAGAGCATAAATAAAATTTTCCATTTCAAAACTCACCCCTGATCCCAAGAGTTACTTTATTTGCCTGAATTCAGCATCAGGTCTGGGGTGACAGCTTCCCCCTGCTCTTATCAAAGCAGCTCACCCCATGGAACCTGGGGAATGAGGCTCCTGACTTTCTCTTTTGGAGTCTCTCCCCGCCCAGTCCAGCCACATCCCATTTTTGCTCCAGCTTCCATGAAGCAATTGCACTCTCCACGGGAGTGACTGAGATCACTATACCATTCCCTGTAGTCAAACCTCTCAACAGTTCCATGATAAATGCACTTCCTGCACCAAGCACAAAACCGAGATGGCTTCAGACTAAGACCTCAGGAGAAAAGAAAGTCAGAGTTAATTCCCCAAACTGTAATAATTTTCATTTGTTGAATATTTTATCTCAGATGAGTCATTTTATTTGTTGTAGTCACTTCCTAGTTTGATAAGTTAATTTAAACTGTGTTAGTCCAAATTTTAGCTGATTTACTGTTTTATTTTTCTATAGTTATTTTCTTGGTTCTAAAATTATCTTGTGAATGAGGTCTTTTGTATTGAATCCAATTCAACGAGTATTTTGGAGAGTCACATTAGGTGAAAACACCCCACGAGATGGTGTTATAGCAAAGCCAGAGGTAATGCCAATTTCTTTACCCTAAGATTTAAAATAATAGATGAAAAGATTATTCAGTGCTTGTATATAAGTACAATTTTAGACAATTTTGAGAAGATTTCCTTGAAGATATTCATTTTGCAGAATTAGAGAAATCTTGGCAAGAGAAGTGGCATTTATGATGGATCTTGTAGCAAGGTTAGAATGTTTATTATTGCCCATTTAACCTACTACATTGAAAGATCTCCAAGGATAAAGACTATCTTAGTTATTTTTGTATCTCTGGAAACAATAAACTTGGGAGAGAATCACTGACATATCTGACTGAAACAAATATTTTGAGATTGTGCTTCTTATTCAGGAAGTATATTCCTATATCGCAATAATTTTTATAGGTGCTTATGTATAATATGTCATACTCTTTCTATAAGTCTGATTCAGAACCCCTCTCAGAAGTTAAATGGGATTAGGTAGTGCCCAGTAGACTGAGTTAGAAGACATGAGTTTGAATCCTAGCTCTGCTTATCAGCTGAGTGGACAAAATGAGAAATGTAGTCTCTTTGAGCTTCCAATTCTTCTACTGAGATTAGAGATAGCAAAACCTAGCACACAGAATTTGGACAAGATCAAATAAAATAATGTTAAGCCTTTTACAAATGAGAATTAACAATATGTTGAATTGAAGTTGATTTAGCAAGATTCATGCTTCCAAGATAATCTTTTACTATTAATAACATGTATAGATTGAATGTTGATTGTGTATCCATATCAAAAAATGCTATATTTAACGTATGATCGACCCTCAAACCAACAGCAACTCTGAGAAACAGACTTCGAGTTCACTGCTGACCTAAGCAAGAAAGCAGAAGAGACCACTTTTAAACCCTTACTCTCTGACTCCAAAATTCTTGCAATTAATCATTATGCAAACTGTTTCTCAGTGAAATAAACAATTGCAAACTTCTGGATCTAGTAAGAATACAACTTATTGTTTTCTACTGGAGAAGATGTTTTCATTCTTCCTGCTTTTCCCTAAAGAGGAAATCTGGACTTTTTTGAAGTAACTTCAGCTCTTTCCTATATCTGTTGCAGGTCTCCTCTATAAGGGAGAAAGATCCACTTGTTGGTGAGGATAAAGAACTAAGGTGTAGACCAGGTTGTTGGTAATGCAGCCCTGCTCCCCCGACATCATCACCCACCTGTGTGTTCTGCCCCTGCCTGAAAATCTCATCCCTGCTCTGCTGTTCTGTGAACATTGCACAAGTTCAACTCAGAGAGAAAGAGCAGAAAGTCAGTACGTGGCTTTGATTCCAAGTGATCTGCAGTGAGTCTAATGTAATTATCCCTAGCAAATCTCACATGTATTTATCAGTCAGTTCAAAATTTAACAGTAGATTTCCAGTTCCAATGCTTGTTGATTTTGACTAGTTATGTGGGTGTTTTAAACTCCATTTGGAGAATGAACCAAATGAATAAACTTTTTGTAATCAGAATTCATGTTTTTTGTTTTTGTTCATTCTCAGGTCTATCTTATGAAGTATAGTACCTCTTATGAAATATAATACATATATATATAGTCTTAAATATATATATAGTCTTTGGAGCCAGTAAAACCCTGGTTCTAGCATTGTTGAATGTCTAACTAGCCTTCAAGTCACTTCTTACCTCTAAGCCTCAATTTCATGTCTACAAGACTGAAACAGTAGTGCCTCATTATAGGATTAATCTCAGAGTCAAATTTGTGAATGAGGAAGCAAATTCTAGCCATACTTAGTGTACAAAGAATGCTCGGTGGTAGTTAGTGCTGTTACTATTAGATTATTATTAACATCAAGATTTAATAAATTGATCAGTTATTCTTTTTTTCACAGGTAATAGAAGAAGAAAAAATAATTTTAAAATATGGTAACATAGAACCTAGCAAAAAAAGCATGGTCCTTTAAACTGTAAGATTATTAAGCATTTTAATAGACATATATTTGAAGCTCACTTAAAATAGACACAATAAGCCATCAGTATTTTTAGATTATTTCAGCAGTGGTGAGGTTGGTTGTGTATGATCTCTTTAATTAAAAAAAGGCATATTAAGACTTCACACATTGCTGAACACAGGGAAAATTTACTTATCTTTTTGTTTACTTTTGTTATCATTGATAATGTAACAGTTGCCATTTCTAAAACAAATTCATTTTTATGTGCAAATGAATTTTCTTATTTTCCTTCAGGAACATTTTTGATGTGAATGCTGGTTATAACCTTTCTCCATATACAATTACCACTATTGTCACTGCCCTCTCAACTGAGGCCAATTCCAGATTCAGAAGCTAGGTGACTGTCATCTCCTTGGCTCCTGATTATGGAAGATGCTGTGGTACAATTCAGACTTGGTTGCTAGGATATATAGCTTAGAGGAACGTTTCTGATCTCATGTATGCATTTGTTGACCCTATAGATCAGTGCAGAGCATGGTATGTTCCCACTTGGTAGCCACAATAAAGTCCAACTGCAAAAAAAAAGCAACCAGAAGCTACTCTTGTATTCGGATCACATAAGATGAATCTCAGTTTCCTCTAATTCTGTGTTAGCGTGTGTTTGAAGCTACATAGTGAATTGGATCACTGACAGATTCAAAACCAGGCTTTCTAAATCATAACATGTAGCAACTACCAAGTTAACTTGTGAAGGATATTGGAAAAGTTTTAAAAGGTAACTTGTGAAGGATATTGGAAAGGATATTGGAAGCAAAAGCAAAAGGAAACAGGAACATACTCATTTATGAAAGCCAATATCATGTATGTGTTTCATGCTTCTCAGTGACCCCACAGACTGCTAAGCATGGTGTATTTCCATTTGGTAACTACAATAAAATATTTTCTCAAACTTCAAGCCCCAAATATTCTAGTTTCTGTAATATTCTGTGATATAAACACATTCTGTTAGTATGTTTCTGTTCAATTTTGGCAGAACTGGAAGTCAGGTGAAAGTTATTACTAAAGATACTGTAGAGTTACAAAACCAAATAAGTGATTTGGAAATTGAGTATCCCATTAACTATTAAACAATCTAAATTTTTACCAGAATAAAACCTTGAGCAACATTTGCAGCTACCTGGAGAAATATCAACATATAAGTCACTTTACATTTTTGAAGAAAATTTGAGCTGCCTTTTCTATGCCCCCACCTCCACCGTAGATGCTATACCTACCTTAACTCATTTGATCTTCCTAACAGCCCTGTATAGCAATTCTATAGTTATCTTTATTTTACAGATGGGGAAGCCGAAGACAGATACATGAAGGAACTCATTCGCAGTACAAGATAGAGCATGCCAGAACTACAATTTGAACCGAACGACTCTGGTTTTAAGTCTTCACTTTTGACTATGCAGTTCCTCTCCTTGTGGGAAGGTTTGGGGTTCTATATTTTTAAAGCACAAGTCTAATAAGAGTAAAAATGTATTCTAGTCTCCAGCCCATGCCTTCCGGTTATGGGCTTTGATGGCAGAAGGCACGGCACCCCGCTGGGAAAGCCTGGGAAGAAGTGCTTTCTTACCTCCCTCATTTCGAAGGGAGTGTGTTCAGTTTCACCCTTTGGAGTTAGAAGAGAAGAACGGAGCTGATTGGGTCTTTGGGGACATTTTTTGTTTCACCGGTTTTAACAGAGATGGCTTCTGCTCCTTCAAAAGTATGTCAGACCCACAGGCAGCCTCAGCGTGGGTGTTTTCAAGCACTGCCACCGGCTGAGGGAAAGGCATGTCTGCTACCTCCGTTGTCTCAAAGTAAAACAAGACATTCAGTGCCAGTGACAAACACTTTGTGTCCCATAATAATGAAATTTGACTGGTCTTGTTCAAAGGAATTTGGACAATGGAATTAATTGTACACATCAGAGTGAAAATAAAAATAGTTTATTTAAAAAAAACACATAAAATAGAACATAAATGAAATGCAAATGAATTTAACTCAGGCAGCTGTCTTTGTGACTATTACCCCTCATATTCTCTTGTAATAATTGCCAAGGTAGTAGCAATTATTTCTGATATAACTGATATTATAAGGTTCTGATGGATATAAACTCTAACATGCTACCCAGTGGTTCTGAAAACCTTAACAGAAATTATTCTAAAGAAAAAGGCCTTTTTCATGCCAATCAGTGAGTTAGATTAGAATATTTATTAACTCTTTCATCCCTTGAGTCTAGAATTGAAACATTTAAGCACCAGTAGAAAAAAATTAAACTATCTGTATAGTTTATTATTATTTAAACTATCTGTGTAGTCAACTTACCTGTGTACAAGATAACCTTTAAGAGTTGTAACTAAAGCACATATATGATTGAGCACCTGCAATCCAAAAATCAAAAATCAGAAATGCTCCAAAGTCTAAAACTTTGTGAGTGCTGACATAATACCACCCACCAGTACTTAACAAAACTTTGCTCCATGCACACAATTAGTTCAAATATTGTATAAAATCACATTCAGACCATGCGTGTAAGCTGTATATGAAACATAAATGAATTTCATGTTTAGACTTGGGTCCCAGTCTCAAGATATCTCATTATGTATAGGGAAATATTCCAAAATTTGAGCAAAGATTGAAATCCCAAACACTCCTTG
The DNA here is from genome assembly GCA_027257055.1 of Cephalopachus bancanus. Classification (NCBI taxonomy): domain Eukaryota; kingdom Metazoa; phylum Chordata; class Mammalia; order Primates; family Tarsiidae; genus Cephalopachus; species Cephalopachus bancanus. The sequence goes on along the minus strand of JAPVLO010000095.1, from coordinate 3,834,217 downwards.
TTCCTAACCTTTTGAATATTGGCTACTCAACTTGTAAGTACAAAATTTAGCTCATAAAAAAGTCTTCAAAGGATGTTCTGAATCCAAGGTTATAGGATTTTCCAATAATTCTGCCTGATTTCCTCGAGATCCCAACTAAGGTAGTGTTTGGAATCCAGAGGCAGAGAAACTTGGAGCTGGAGACTTTGAAAGAATCGCTGAGGCAGGAAGAAGGTAATTAACACCCAAGCTGACTTCTAAAGCTGCTTGGCAATTTCATCCCCAAATATGAACAGAGATTCACTCAGCTGGGATCATGCAGCATATCAAGATTGGGGTCTAAATAGGAATGTGTGTGTGTGTGTGTGTGTGTGTGTGTGAGAGAGTGAGAGAGAGAGAGAGAGAGAGAGAGAGAGAGAGAGAGAGAGAGAGAGAGAGAGATTGAGAGAGAGATTGAGAGAGAGAGAGAGAGAGAGAGAGAGAGAGAGGGAAGGAGAGGGAGAGATGTGACAGACAAAAGCAGACCGAGGAATAGAAGTACCACTTTCCTCCCAAGAAAGAAAAGAAAGTAACTCTCAGGAATTAATATTTATGGCTGCATGATGACAATTATTTTTTCATTTACTGAGAGCACTTTACTACATTTTCTAATGCCACCACTTCATGTGATGCGTGCCAAACATAGACCAGTCATCCCTGTCTGATTAGGAGCTCGCAGATACTCAAGAGTGAAGAAGAACATCATACTCTGGCTTTGAGACTCAGTATCCCAGGCAGCACCCAGCAGTCCTGCCTACCAGACCCTGCACGCTGGGCCACCGGCCCCAGCTAGGTGGCATGTACGATGATGCCAGGAGATTTTCCCTTCAGCGTTCCCTCCTGCTTGCTGTGGGGACCTCAGGCAGAGAATGACTCTTGTCTTCCACAGAAACCTCTCCAATCTGGAGTAAATTTCAGTCATTTACTAAACATGCTCCACATAAATTATTCCAAACCATGTTTACTTACTTGGGTCTAAAATCCTGTAGATGGACAAAGCACACATGTCCACAGAGAGGGGGGCAGAAAAAACCCATGCTGGAGCCCAGCCCAGTAAATGCAACTTCTCTTCTCCAAGAAGTTAAGTTCAGGTTTTAACCCTCTGGCATCAGATGTGGCCACACAACAAAATCTATTAAATTATGAGTCTTCTTTTTTCTTTTTGGTGAAATACATGTAAGTAAATGGTCAGGAGGAGCAAAGCTAATATAAAAAAGATTCACAGATGAGTTTATCAAGAACAGAAGGAGCGTTCTATGGTTCTTTAAAAATTATGCTCCAAGCTTCTTTTCCCACAAGTTTAAGCTTGATGACAAGAATGTTATCATTTTTTTATTTATCCTAACTGAACAATTTTAGGGATTTCCTGTAACATTTTGTTTTTTTAAAACATTTTCTTAGGAAATTGGCATTTGAAAAGCTTCTCTCTCAGGTAATAAGATGTATTTCTACTTGGTTCCTCAGCTCATTCAACCTAAGGTTTTAAGGATTGCATTACCAACTCACGGGTTGTTGTGTGAATTAATTAATTAGCATTTGCAAGATGTTCCTATAAAATGTGCTAGAGAAGAATCAAATCTGTACAACAGAGAGGAAGGAGACTTCATGCTATTATTCCTTTCTTAATTCTAACCAAAACTGAGTTTGGCCAATGCCAAGATCACTGTCTGGAAATACTTGGACAATAGAATTCTGTATTTGCAATCCGATTTCCTTCTGGCATGTTGTTGGTGTTATATTCCTATCATAATTATGAATTATAATTAACAGAGCACCCCAGGACTGAAGCATTCTCTTTACAGCTTTTTTTCATTTGGGGGAATGCTCTTATTCAAAGGCAAACAATCCCAGAAACTTACAACAGTCTGGTAGATAGGAAGAATATCTACCTTCCTGCTCAGGACACCAGCTTGTTTTCAATTTTGATGGCTCTTTCTATTTTCCAGATCATCAGTGTCAGAGATGAACTTTTATTGTCCTTCATTTGGAAGATGTCTTCAACCACCACCTCAGAAATCCGTTTCTGGAGCCTCCAGGTCTATACAGATTAGTTATCTTGTTGCACTATTCCCAATCATCTGGGCCCTGCAGTATTCAGTCAAGCATTATTTCTAAGGCCCATCAATTTCTGGTCCTAAGTCATTGAAGCTCCTATTTCTCATCGCAGGGTATAGAAACGTGTGCAGCCTCAGAAACAGCGTGCAGGTGGAGGCTGCTGCCATTAGTGACTTTACCTGATGGAATTTGGGAAGGCAAGTTCCAGCACCCTTACCAGATCCCACAGGGAGCTTTGTTCCCATATGAGCGAAGGGTGTGATGGCAGAAGGGATTTTATCCCACCCACAGTGGAGACAGCAGGCAGAACATCGTGTGCTTGCCTGAGAAGGCGCTCCCACAATGAGTGAGTTTTCATACTTTTTTCCACTCTCTGCCCTTGTCCTTGTTAAGGAAAACGGCACTATAAGTCAGCACCAACTACATGAAGGGCACTCAGCTGACATTTGTTATGATGAGTCATTCAGTTAACAAATCTTGTCAAGCCCCTACTGTGTGCCAGATACTTTTCTCAGAATAGGGGTTACTGCAGTGAGAAAAATAGATCAAGCCACTCCCTCATGGAATGTATATTCTTGCATCAGGGAAAGACGACAAGACATCCTAGCAACACCACCAGAAGCGCAAGGCAGCAGTCAAAAATTCAGGCCAAATATACTGCAAGTTCTCCTTAATAAAATGTTGGTCATTTAAGCCCCTCCTCCCCAGACAAAGGTTGTTAATTCTCTGACCAGGTGCAACCTCATTGTTCTAATGGAGAAGCATCTCAAAACACTTCAATTTTAGCCCTGCCCAAAGACCCTCAAGACAGAAGCTCTCACAGCATTCTGATTTGACTCTAATATAAAACTGGAAAAGCCTAGAACTCTGCTCCGAGGATGGCATGTTCATTTATTGTGTTCTCCCTCAAGGCCTGTGTCCCCTCACTCTGTCCCAGAAACCATGCAGCATTCTAACTTAATGATCACTCCGATTCCTGTATAATTCTTCATCAACTGTCTGACTAAAGTCAAGATTGACTGTATCCCCCACACTACCTTTACCTGTTAATCCAAAAAAAAAAGTGGGTGTTTGAGAGGATTTATTTTCAGAGGTTTTAGTAGATTACTGTAGAGTTCTCATTTGTCTTCTTCCTGCAACTCTGCAAGCAAACAACCTCAGCAAACTACCCTGGTATGACACCTCATAGTAATGCTCTCTAGATACTTATATGGGTTGATAACCCTTGCTTGGTCAACAGCCTCCAGCAAGTTACAGCACTAAACTTTTCTAGCGTTTTCTTGCATGTCTATTGCATTCAACTTTAAAGGAAAACTTTATTCTTTTTTTTTTAATTTCCAGGGGCTGATATGTTTAGCCAAGGCTGCATTTTTTCATATGAAATAAGGATTCTTAATACTATGGAAAGCCACGCTGGCATATTTTGGGATTAATTTCCTAGTAACAATGGATTTAATACAAAACATGCTTCTATTGTAGCAAAGAAAAAAGCCAAAGGGAGCAATATGCACTTTGTAAATTCTGCCAAACAAGGCAATGTTTATTTATGCTTTAGAGAAAATAAATTAATGTGTTTTATTTACATTTGTATACATCTTTCTGGAGCACATGCATACACAAAACACAGTTGTTGTGTCATTATTAATATTTTTGTTATGGGGCCTTTTCCTGTGGGTCCATATGCTTCCTCTGAATGGCGACCCTAAGAAGAATTTTGTAACCCTTTCTAATCTTCCATGACCTGTGTTCCCTAAATAAGATCCTTGGAAAACACCAACTTCTGCTGAGAATTGACTCTACTACTGTAATTTATGGGGAAAAAAATTATTTATATATGTGTGTGTCTGTGTGTGAATACTTATATATTCATCAGTGAATTTCTTAATCAAATTGGACAACTACCTACTTTCAAGGTCTAGAATACCTAAATTAATAGACAAAATTCTCTCCCCTTTAAATAATTTAGTCTGAAGCGCATATTCAGCCTTGGATTTTATTCAAAAGGAGATATATTCTTTTACTCTATACCAGAAGGTTCTCTCTGTGATACTTCTTTGCCTTGACATAACCCTAACAGTATGAAGTCACACTTTTGCCCCAATTACCTTCCTAGTATTTTTTGTTTCCCTTGTGCCAATTCAAATTCTATCACAATCATGTGAACCAAATATACTGATTGGCTATTACTTATACTTTTAAATCCTATTTAACATTTTTCTTCCTTCCTTCTTCATCCCTGTCCTTGTTCTTTTGCTTCTTCTCCTCCAATTCTTTTGCTTTCCTCTGTTTTAATATGTGCACGTAAACCAAGAAATATGGGGCTGGGTGCAGTGGCTCGTGTCTGTAATTCAAGCACTTTGGGAAGCTGAAGTGGAGGATTTTTTGAGCCCAAGAGTTCAAAATCAGCCTGAGCAACACAGCGAGAACTTGTCTCTACAAAAAATTTAAAAATTAGTTAGGCATCATGACACATGCCTGTAGTGCCACTATCTAGGAAGCTGAGGCAGAGGGATTGTCTGAACCCAGAAGATCGAGGCTACAGTGAACCATGATCATGCCATTGCACTCCACCCTGGGCAACAGAGTGAGACCCAGACTCAAATATAAATAAGTATATTTATATATATGTGTGTGTGTGTGTGCGTGTGTGTGTGTGTGTGTGTGTATGTGTGTGTGTATATATATATATATGTATGTATGTGTAGGTTTAGGTATGTATTTACATTTATGTAGATGTGTGTCTGTGTGTACAAATAAAAACAAGTTTACTTCTGCCCTTATCTACCGAGAGGGCCACAAAACAACAATGCCCTAGTAACACTGATCACATCAAAGACCCAGTTTCTGGATTCTTGGTTTATAAATATTTTCCCCCTCAAAAGCAACCAGGGTTTTTTGGAGAAACGACTGACTCAGAGCTAAGGCTATAAAGTACAAAACAAGTCTGAGGAAGCATCCTGACCATGCCTATCTTTCTTCACATTCCAACTTTCACAAATTCAGACGTAAGATGCTCAAGCTTACTCTATGATGAACGGAGGAAGGGTATGCACACGTTAATAAAAAGTAGAACCCTGGACATTTCAAGGACAGTGGCATTAATAGTTAATAATCAGTTAGGAGTTATTATTGAAATTGCCATTTTAATAATAAAATTATTAAATTATTAATAATAAGTATATTGAAGCAAGCTTTTCAGCTTAATGTCATTTTTAAATGAATAACATAGCAAAGGGAAAGGATAAAAGGTTATTTTGTATGTACAAAAGCTTCCCAATCCCGTTCATTGGGTGCATTCACAACTTCTGTCTCTCAGTCGCTGCAAAAGGGCCAGAGTTGTCTCAAATACTCTGATTTAACACATTTATCAGCCACTCCACACTAAATAAAACGCTATTACGTGGTTGGCTACCTTTGTTCAGCATCTTACTGCAGAGTAAAGTGAAAACGTATAGACTTTGGATCAGACAAGATTTGAAATTCTTGACCTTACCTGTCTGTAGCTGCTTCTTAGGTCATCTGAATGTGTGTTCCTTGAGAGGGTTGTTGAGAGGACTAAATATATTTAATGTATGATTTAGGCACAGGGTAGTAACTGGGCCATGATGAATTCAGTGGGTAAGAGGGGTTCTTTTTGGTTTTTTAACATGCTGCCACCTTTGCTCAAAGATGCTAGGCATCAGGGACTAGAGCAAGATGACGGCTGAGGCCCTGAATATCAGGCAATTTACTCTGAGGTAGAAAGACAAGAGAGAAAGTGTGTGCCAGCAGCAGACAGACTAATCCATCCCACACCCTCAGTTGTTGCCACTGTCGTCATCATCCTCGTCGTCACCAGTAACAGTTCATTGCCTTCGTCACTGGCACGCAAGCACACTTGATCTGTACCTAGAACATCTCACTTAGTTTTCACCACCACCTTCTGAGATGGTACCTATTATTTTCCTTCTTTTACTGGGAGGTTAAGTAACTTGTCCAAAGTTGGACGTTCCAGTAGATTCTACCCCTGCAGGGTTCCTTCTGGTGTGTCTTACAAGTTCCATAAAGAATCATATAGCTACATTCGAGTCCTGGATCTGATGTTAATTTTCTGACTTTAAGATTCTTGAGCTCCTGGAGAATGTTTAAATCCACAGACCACCAATGGCCTTCCATCAGATGACAGGACTTAATGACATAAACAGAAGCCTGACTGGTGCCTATGTCATGTCAGGGGTACGTTTGAAGCACAGTGCAGATGGCCATTCCATTAGACCCTGAGGACTCAAGCCCTACTCTCTGGAAGTAGATTCCAATCTCATGAGAGCAGAATTTATGTTTCCATTGTTCATATCAAGATATCCCCATTACTAAGCACGGTGCCAGATGTAAAAATTGTGAAAGCCTGATAGTTGCTGAATGAGTGGATAATCTCTTTTGCATCATTTGTTGACACTCAGCAAGTGTTTGTGCTACTATTAACTTTGGACAAATTCTCCTATTATTTTGCCTCGGTTTCCCCATCTGTATAAATCAGAGATACTAGTAAACAGTTGGCCCTTTGTACTATGGGGGATGAATTCCAGGACCTCCTCTGGATAACACAATATACAGATGCTCAAGTCCCTTGTATAAATGACATAGTATTTGTATATAACCTACATATACCTCCTGTATACTTAAAATCATCCCTCGGTTGCTTATGACACCTAATATAATGTAAATATTAGGTAAATCATTGTTATACTATATTGCTTAGGGCATAATGACAATTGAAAAGTCTGTACAGCCGGTCTTGGTGGCTCAGCCTGTAATCCCGCGCCTTGGGAGGCTGAGGTGAATGGATTGCCTGAGCCCGCGTGTTCGAGAACCGCCTGGGCAGCGCGACCTCATCTCTACAATAAATCAAAAAATTAGCTGGGCATAGTAGCGCGTGTCTGTAGTTCCAGCAACTTGGAAGGCTGAGGCGAAAGGATTGCCGGAGCCCAGCAGGTCGAGGCTGCGGTGGCCCAGAGCGGCCACTGCACTCCAGTCTGGGCGACAGAGTGAGACTCCAACTCAAAAAAAGAAAAGAAAAGAAAAGTCTGTATAATACGGATGACCTTTTTCTTGAATATTTTCAACTTGTGGTTGGTTGAATCCATGAATGTGGAAATCACAGACAGCCAAGTGTATGCTTTGCAGGACTATTGTAAAGATTAATAAATTTATACATAAATAGTGCCTTAGAACAGTGGCTGTGACACAGTCAATAAATGTTGGCTGTCACTGTTATTAGTATTATCCTAAGACCTAAAGGCCTAAAAAGTCGATCGATACAGTCCTCTTAAAGTGCCTCATTTCCTTTCAGGGAGTAGTTTGGGTCATACTGGCTCCTGAAACACTCCACCTACTACCAGGCATTGACATCAAACCTGATACTTCACAGTTACCAGACTGGGCGGGACCAGGACTGAGAACACTTCTCCTGCTTCTCCTGTTACAACAGAGCACCTCTCTCCTTTGGTGCATCCTTGCTTTGGTGCATTCACCAACCTGCAGCTTCAGAAGGGATAGCCAGTGCTTTCACCCTTCTATACACAAGGTTTCTTAACTCTCCATATCTCAAATGTTAGCTGTGAATTTTTTATCCTTTTTTTTGCTTTTCCTAAAAGTTCTTCATTAACTTCTAATTGCAGGCTTTTTTTATTTGAAAATGTCTTCTTTAAATAAAACTAACAATAAAAATATTCTGGATTTTTTTCATTTTATATTCATTATACCACCATGGCCTTTCTTGCTTGACTTTAGGAATGTATGTTCTTAAGGGAAGTTTTCCTTCTTAATCACACTTGATCTAATTTCATTATAATTAACTCTTCCAGTCCTTGGTTTTTTCCATTTATTTTAAATATATATGTTGTTTTTAACCTATCCCTTTTTAAATACTATTTATATAATTTTTCTGGAGATAGATAACTTGAAACATTTCTTCATCTAAGACCCATTACATTTTACTTCATTAACTTCAAGAGAAATTACAACTATTTTATTTAACAAAAGTAGTTGTCTCCTTCCAATAGTTATGAGTTAAATTTTTCCTCTTGCTGTGTGACTTGTTGTTGCATTTCTTAATCCAAACTTCCCAATTTAAAATTAAAAAGTAATGCATACTACTTGGGAAACAAAGAGAGGAAAAAAGGTAGGTGATATTTGATTGAGCACTTAGAGGTGTACCATGTTCTAGCAATTTTGTTAAGCACTTTGCCTGTGTTATTGAGTTTAATCTTTACTGGGAACTTGCAAGACTCATTGCCACTATGTACATTGTCCAAAGGCATTTAGCCATCATGTGACAAATCTAGGATACAAATCCATGTCTGTTGAGTTCAAAGTATATAATCATTTTACTCTTCAATCTTTCCTACAAAGAGAGGATAAGTCAACCCTCCTCTTTTATTATGCCATTTTCATGTAAAAAGAATGGTAGTAATCATCTCCTATCTACTAAGGAAAGATCATTGTGAAGGGGAGGTGCAGATGCAGCTGGGGACCGGCAGGGGTGATCATGGGGTACTCACAGATCATATGTAGGAATCTGGAAGTTATCTCATAGGTGATGAAAAGCCCGTAGAGCTACCACTCCAATAAGAAGCCTGTTGAGGGTTGATTATGGTGGCACAATCTGGAAACAAAACAAGCAGAAAAAGGCATCTGCATACATCTGAGCAATAAGGCAATAGTATTCTCACTAACTAAGCAGACCGAGTGATGATGGAGGAAGAGGGTCCAATGTTGGCTGTGTAAAAAGTGAAATCAGCACACTTTGGTGACTTACTCAGTTTGAAGAGTGAGGGAAATTAGGAGTCATGAATGACTGTCAGATTCCTAGCATGCATGTCCAATTAGAGAATAGGATGTCAGCAGCCAAGAGAAAACAGTCTGTTTTCTTGTCTTTGCTCACTCACTCCCTTTGTGCAGTTATTTCTCCAAACCTGTCTCCCATTCCTGAAATCTTATCAATTGCTCAAAGTCCAGCTGAAACTCCACTTTCCACAAAAACACTTGCCTTGATTATATAGGGGAGGAGTGACACGCCTCTTCTCTGAACTCCTAGCGAGTTTGTTGGTACTGTTCACTGAATAGGTGTTCCATTCTGCTTTGCATCAGAATTGCCTGTGAATCTTCTGATAGTTCACATAATCTCTTAGGACTGAAACCACATCCATTCTTTGCATCTTTGTATGCTCAAGAGAGCATAGCAATTGATATACAAATAAATCCAAATAATTTTAAATACATGAGATAAAGCCTGATGTTAGCTATGTTTTGAAGAATGTAGCATCTACCACAAAATTGGAAGCACCTTGAAAGTGGGCAGCACACTGGGCCACTCTCCTATGCTGCTGTCTCACAAGTCATAATTTCACTTAGTGCTCATCTCAATGCTGATCAATGGTCCACTAATATTTGTAAAAACAATTTGGTATAGATGCCACCTCTTCATCATTTGCTTCTTTATCCATTCCCTCCATGGGATTTATCTTTAAGGATGATATCTTAGCAGTGAACATGATCTCAGCAGATTTTGTTTATCTAAATGCAGTCATAAGCTCCTTCACTCAGATACACAGTCATCTTCCTGCCAGCCACCGATAGTCCTTGCATTTGTATAAAGACAGTTTAGTACTCTCATGGGTGTTTTTCCAACTTTCATCATATGCCACAGAAAATTATATCTTCTGCCTAATTTTTTTTTTTAAGCTGCTAGCCTGCCAGTTTTGGCAGAGCTAGGAAATAAGAGTCTGAAAACAAATAGGTCCCACACAGCAGACAAAAACCTAAGGTTTGCAAAGTAGAAATGCTCTTCAACCTGTTGTATTGGGTGTGAAATTAGATCCTATCAATGTCACACTCACCCCCGGAGCAAATGTCCTCTTGTGACAACTACATGCTGTGCTTCAAGTCAAATGATAGAATAAAATTTTCAACAATTACATTTTTGGAGCAGAATCTCTCCAAAAGTATTAGCATATTATTGATGGGCCTGTAGCTACTCCCAAAATGTCTCTGGTAACAAATGACCACCACCAGCCTAAAGAGCAGATGCTATGAGAAAGCAGGAAGTAAAACAAGGATTTACTAGGATGATGGCAGAAACCTTCCAGGACATAGCATAATACAATGTAAAAGGAGGGTGCTACTTCTGAAAATCAGCAGGAAACATTCAGATTATAATGGTAGGGAATATGAGACTACATCTTTCTCTCCTCCCTCCTCTCCTTTCCTTCCTTCCCTCCTTTCTTCCATTCTGCCTTCCTTCCTCCTTCCCTTCTTCCTTCTCTCCCACTTTTCTTTCCTTCCTTTCTTTCCTCACTCACTTATCTCACAATCCTTTTGAACATCTATAAACCCTATACCAGAAACTGTGTTTAAAACTGAATATTCTGTGGTGATCAATCAGAAAAGGGTAAAAGAGAAGAAAGGAATTCTAGTACAGATCACAAAGCCAGCAGAATTCAGGATGCTGTGGTCTCCATGTTTGTGTCCTCCCAAAGATCATATGTGGAAACCTTCTCAATGTGCGGTGGGGCTTTCAGGAGGAGATTAGCCATGAGAATGGAGCCTAATGAATGGAATTTGTACCCTTAGAAAAGAGGCCCTAGAGAGATCCCTCCCCCTTCCACCAGGTGAGGACCCAGGAAGAAGGTGTCACCTTATGAACCAGAAAGTAAGGCCTCACCAGACACTGAATCTGCTAGCCTCTCGAGCTTGGACTTCCTAGTCTCCACAACAGTGGGAAATAGATTTCTGTTGTTTATAAGCCATCGAGTTTATGGCATTTTATTACAGCAGCCCTAAGAGAGACCACACAGGGAAAGCCTCAAATAGCTGCACTATCCTCACCCAAGATCCACACATGACCAAATGCCACCTATTTATACATATATTTAGATGCACACCTCAAATTTCTCTGGAAGGATAAAAAAAAGAAAAAAACTTCGATACATGCAATCATATTTCATTCATGAAGGTAAGGCCAAACAATTGTCTAGTCTGAAAAACTGCCACCCGTCTGTTTCAAACATCATCATCAAAAAAAAGACATAGGCCCAGGCCCCTTTGTGAGTTTAGCTAGCTGACTCTATGATCACAAACACAATCTTCTCCAAAAAAAAAAAAATGACTATTTCTAACATTCATTTCCATTTGTTTTGGTTGCTACTGTATGGATAATCAACAGCTATCTCGGATAACAAAGTGTGAATGTCACAGACTTCTACACCAGCCAGGAAGAAAGGCTCTCAGAAGCAAACTCAGTCTCTTGAGAAGCAGGCACCACTTGCAGAACAATCACCGAGGCCTTTGATCACCAGGCACCTGCTCCTGCCCTCTCTCCATGGTCTGCAGTCAGTGGGGCTCAGAGCCCATTATGAGTGCAGTTTTGAGTTTGTCTGGATGAAGTGGTTAGTAATTAGTTCCTTTTACATTCGGTAATTTTGTTAACACAACTCAGTAGGTGTCTTGTTAATTTGTTCATTACTAGGTGGATGAAAATGTGCATCTTTTCTGTGAATACCAATTATTCCTAAATGAGGTAATTTCACCAAGACAGTGAAATTTCCTCATTCTTCCCTGTTTTAAGAATATCACAACCGGGAATGAACAACTCCAAACAAAGAAAGCTGTGGGAGGTGGGAAATGGTGCTCTTTTCTTAAAAAAAGGGTAAACTTGATTATTTTGCGATCTTAAAAGGAAGCCCATTTTCAGGGTTAAGAGGAATGTAGGGGGAAGGGGCGGATCATGCTGATGGGATGGTGCTGCTGTGGGTTCAGGTGGCCCTGCGTCTCTAGCTGCTCTTTGTGGCAATCAAAGGAATTGTCACCTTAGGGACATAAGAAGAACAAGTAGTCATCGCAACCCAGTCATACTCTTGAATTCTTATTACCAGTGAAACAAAGGAAAACAAGTTTCAAGACCTTCAACAAAGACTTTCCAAACTCCACTTCCATTTTCTGTTCCAAAACATACCTCCTTTCTGAATCAAAGCAACCACGTAGTGTTCAAATAATTGAATACTTTTTGGTGGGGTATAAATGAGCATCCATGGCAACATTACCCATAAGGCCAAGGAGAGCAGTAAGCACACATCAGGTCAAAGACTGTGGGGAAGGAAAGAATGTGAGCCCCCTGGAATCAGAGACTGTTCCTCCTGGCGTGTGATCTCTCTGCGTAGCATGTTCCTGGGACACAGCAAGTCACTCTGCAGAAGCCCACCTCCTCCAGAACAGACCCCACAGTGTCCCCTGTTCTCCCACACGCACTACCTGTGTTGAAGGCCTAGAGAAGGTGGATTTCTGTCCTTTGGTTCATGGAGTTGATTCCCAGTGAAGAACAGAGAGCTGGGACAGCCCTTGCCAGGGCTGCAGTGTCCCCAGAGCCCCTCTGCCTTCTTCCTTGCCCTTATTCCCAGAGGACAGGCAAACTTGTCGATGAGTTTTCAGGACACTTCAGGGGTCGCTAGAGAAATGGGGGAGATGAGGTGACCTATGCTCCCAGTAAAAGATCATGAGACCCTTCAGGGGACCTGGAACTGCCCGGTACCCTTCTGTTTTTCTTCCCCCTTAGTTACTCCCTGTGACTGCCCCTAAGCCACCCACAGCAGTTCCTGCTCTCTCTCCTGCAGGACAACTTCCATGCTGCTCTTTTGTTCTTGGGGAACCTAGGGGAGTTATTGGCTAGCTCAATATTTTATTCTCTGTCTCAAGCAGAATGTACCACTTTACAAGTTTCTCATTTCCTTACTGTTAGAATTAATATCGGGGTGACCTTCACTCAAATGAAAGCTTTTAAGCTTACAGACTATATGCCCCACCCACCAGAGGTCCCGAAGTGATTAACATGGTGTTTGGTATATGGTAGATGCACAATACTGTTACTTATTAATAGTGAATAATAATACAAACCAAATAACTAACAATTGTCAAGTTATCAAAGCATTGCCGTATTTTACATGTTTTAACACATAATCTGTATTTAACATTTACACCTCATTTAACACTTAATCCTCAGTATAACCTGAAGAAATAAGAACAACTATGAAGCTCATTTTAAGGATAAGAAAAGTGAGGCACAGAGAAGTTAGGCAATGTATCCAAGATTATACTGCTGTGGATAGCAGTGCAATGATTGTTTGTTCTCTCTATGATCATTAACTATTAGAAAGAAGAAATTGTGTCATACTTTTTTCCTGGTATCTCCTACAATGTCTAGGAAAAGTTTTTGTATTCAAGCAGTATAGCATACCTGTTAAGAGATCAGGACTCTGCTGGTCACAGTGGCTCATGCCTGTAATCCTAACACTTTGGGAAGTCTAGGTGGGAGGATTGCTTGAGCCCAGGAGTTCAAGATCAACCTGGGGAACATAGTGAGACCTCGTCTCTACAAAAAAAATCAAAAAATTAGCCAGGTGTGGTGGCACATGCCTGTAGTCACAGCTACTTTTCAGGAGGCTGAGGTGGGAGGATCACTCTGAGCCCAGGAGGTCGAGGTTGTGGTGAGCTGTGATCATGCCACTGCACTCCGGAGTGGATGACAGAGTGAGACTTTCACTCAAAAACAAAAACAACATAAAACTCAGGACTCTGACTGACACTGTCTGAATTCACATCCTTCCTCCATTATTTCCTGGTTGTGTGGTCTACCTCTGAGGGTCAATTCCCTCTTCTTAAAATGCAGATCATTTTCTCTTCGGGCTCTGGGATGCTCAGACTTAGCACAGGGCCTTCTCTACAGTAGACGCTCAATAAATACTACTCTATCATATTGCACAACCCATGCACATCACACAAGGAGCTCAGTAACTACTTGCTAGGGAAATGAAGACTGAGTGAATGCATGGATAAGAATGCACACCTGCGTTCCATCATTTTCTCCCAGGCCCAGGCCACTAGCAGAACTGCCCTCACCAACTCCAGAGTTTGCACAGCGCAGCTGTCAGCTCACGCATGCCGGTCGTCTGCTCACACCTTGAAAGGAGCCAAGGGACCTTGGAGGGAGGCGTCTTGTTCCACAGACACTGCTGAGAGCAGGACTGATACGGTCTGTGCTTTTTCAGCCTGAGACATGTGGGAAAGGCCCTTTGGTTTAAACCTGGGAGAGGGACGCATGAGGAAAAAACGTGTCTCCAGATTGAACTCTTTGCAATGTCATATGCCACAGATGTAGGAAATCTGCTGAGCCCAATGAAATGGGGACACCTGAGTTAAAGACGGCCCTGGGAGACATCAATTCAGTATGTTTTCCATGCTGGATGGGGGCCAAGTCCATGAGAAACTCTGCTGTCATTTTTTTTTTCACAGTCACTGGCAAATGAGTGAAAATCTAGTGAGCTGAAGAGACAGGCATGGTGGCAGAGATTTAACAGCAGAGTTAAGTAGATGAGACAGAAATATGCCTCAGGACTTAGGAGAGCTGGGGTGTGGAAGACAGAGTGCAGAGGCCAGTCCACATAGAGACCTGAGCACTTAGGAGCTATGCTGCCATCCAGTTGGCAAATCAGAAGGATCGGAAGGGGATGGAAGCCATGTGGGATTGCTGGATCAATTTCTCTCGGGTCCCTTCTTCATTTACCATCCTGGAAGCCTGCAGCTGGCCCTGAATGTACACACTACTTCTTCAGAGAAGCACATGTAGAGTGTAACAAGTTAAAGCAAACACATTCATTCAATTTCCATTTATTGACACATTATTTTTCATTTGAACTTTTTTAAATTCCTAAAAGGGCTGTTTCATCAGACGTGGAGGAATAGCTTCAACAAAGAAAGATGCTTGATGATACTTCTTGGTTGACTCAATAGTTCTGCCAAGACCAAAGACCACGGGAGGTTTTTACCCAGATGGGTTCAGAGACAACGTGGTCCCGCCACAGAAGTTGGTTCGCATTCTGCGTGGCATCTGGACCTAAAAGGTAGCAGGGGGTCTTTGTGGCAGGTGAGACCACTTTTGCAAAACCATGATGTGACAGAGTCCTAAAGGAAATCATCTGTGTTTACTAAGATTAGAACAAAACTTCAAGGGCACTTGAATTTCCTTACTGGGTATTTAAAGATCTCTAAAGAGAACAGTCCAGACTTGGAACGAAGACTAAAAAAGCTACTAAAAAATACACACAGGCTTCAAGCAGATAAAACCTCTGGGGGTGCTTTCCATCCAACTCACAAGCCGTGATTCTTAATGCCAAAACCATAAAATGTCCTCATCAGAAAATTGTGTGTGAATTTCTCCAAGTTTTGCAGATGAAGAAATTGGTGCACAGAGAAGATGCCTCGGGGCCTACCATGAGTCATCACCAACCCAAGAATTACAACTCTGAGCTCCTGACTTGCAGCTCTGAGCTCACACCTTCGGGATCAATCTCCTTAGATCCACCAGACAATGGCTTCAAAAGCTTTTACGGCAATTAGAGTAGGAACACTGTCTCTTATTAGGACACACCTACCCAATTCTCCTTTGGACTTTGGCACAGTTGCTGCCAGGGAGCAGTGAGTCGGAGACATAATTTAGTGCTTGTAGTCCTCCATGTCCAAGCAGTCTTCTTAATGGCAAAACCCACACCTTATAAGGAGAAAAGTCTAGAGATGGGAGTTCTCTGCCTGGCATAGTATGTGAGGAAGAGAAAGTGGGTGTGGGGGAGCAGAGAACCAGGCATCTCGTCTCTTTTCCTTGAACTTGAGATTGACATGAATCAAGTTTAGCTAATATTATGCCATTGCCCTGTTGCCAAATCACAATTCTTGAATGTCTCTTTTTTTCCCTTAAAGATATGCACCATGAATTAAGAAGCACTTGAGATAGAAACAGTGCTCTGAGTTTTCAGCTCCAGATGATGCCCTCATCTAGGTAGGAGGTAGCAATGACACTCACAGAGATTTCACTGTAATCTAGGCCATATAGTTTCTGTGGGAAGGCAGGGATGACCTGAAAGAATATTTCAAACCTAGTGCCTGCCTTTACATAGGTTGAAACAAGTGGCTATGGAAAATTAGTTATAAAAGTGAGAGGACTACGTTCATGAAAGTCCTGGAGATACAACTGTGTCATCCTTTCCCAACCAACAGTGGGGATGGGACTTGGGAGGGCATATGCTCCAGAAGTTAAAGACTAAATTTGGAAAACTTAAATTATTCAGGCCCTCTTCCAGGAAGGACTTTTTTGACTTGCCACCTCCTCTCCTTGAGTTTATTGCCTGTACTTCAAAACCAAATGACAAATGACATCTCTCATGTACCAACTCTCCCAGCAAAGGTTATGCTGCATTCATTTTAGAGGACAGCTGCCATGGCTCTTACCCAGACTTCCCCAGGTCCACATGAGGATCGTGGGTAGAAAGTCAACTGCCATTCTTGAAAAGAAAACTCAACAACTGGGGTCGGCCATGGTGGTTGCACCCTCTTCTCGGGAGAGGCTCTCAGTCTGTCTGAAGACAGAGTGAGCTCCATTTAGCAACATGGATTTGCAAAGCTTGCCCTTTCATCTGTACAGACAGCATTCTAAATTCTAATCTCTGATCACGTCCATTCACACAGTCGCTAGGCTTCAGGGAGAGATATTATACCTCAAAAAAGTCATTTTCTTCTTTATATAAGATCTAACTTTTCTTCTTCACTGTAATGCTAGTTTCATCTGAGACCCTCCCTAAAAAGCAGCTCATTCTTGTAGTCACTTACTGTAATTTCCTCCCACCTTGATTCTGGAATTCTGGAGTAGATCAACCCAGTTTAAAAGTTTTATTTAGAAAGACTTTAAAGTCCTCCTATGAGCTGAGATGGGGAGGCTTGAACTGATATTCACTGGGAATAATTTGGGGCAAGAAAACATGACTCAGCTCAGGAGATGCCCCAGGACCACATCGCTCTGGGAACCTTCTGCAGTAGACGGACGCCTTTCTGCTCCGAGGCCTCAGAGTCATCCAGAAAGGCCTCTACAGCATCAGCCAGGCAAACCTTTATCAAAGGAGCAACACGAAGGCCTGACAGACCACGCTGCCAGCATCGCAGCATCCAGGTTAGCTTTGTTCTTGTGCCATTCTGTCAGGTTTAACAAGCAGATATTAAGCAAAGTTTATAGAGAGTCGAGATGAAAGGTTGTCAGTGGAGATGAGAGCTGCCAGTGGGCACTGAGACTCACAGCTGGGCGTAGACTCTGCCGCAACTGGCTGAGAAAAAAAGAGGTTTGATACGGGAGCAGCTGTTTCCAGCTCCGGCTAGAAACAAGGCTTAATCATCTGGCACCCGAGAGTCTGGATATCCACCTGGAGAGAGACACAGCACCAGGAGCATTCTGGGTGTGCACCCCAGCAAGATTAGAAACAAACTAGGTCTTTGCAGAAATTGGTTTCTTCACTGGTCCTGACCTGGCGTGATGTCTCACATCCAGGATGTTTCCACCTAAGCACACAAGGACAGTGGAGACAAGAAACAAGGAAGAGTTTCCAGAGCGAGATTCATGACTGACCTTCAGGGCTTGGAGGCAGACTTGAGACAGAAGGGGAACTGGAGAATGAAAAGGCAAAGGTACCGGAGGGTGCAGAATATCCTGGCATGCAGACGAGCTGGTGGAGCCCTCTCTTATCATTTTTCAGTTATACGAAAGTCTTCCTGCTTCCATGTTCCTTTCAGCTGAGTGCTGTCTGCAATGTGGGTGAGTCGAAACTCCTCAGAAGAGCTATGTGTCATCAACACACTGGAGGTAAAACTTCAAGCCCCGTGTGATGATACTGTCACCTACCTTTATTCCTTTGTTCCTGCCCTCTGTTAAGTCCCATTCTGCAAACTAGCATGTTGTTCATAAAAACATAAACAAAACACAACACAACAACAAATGAGTTTTTCAAAAAGCCAACTCATTTAAGTGTGAATCTTCTATTTCAGCAATGCATGTTCTCCACTGAAGGCTGTTAATGCCTTTAAAAAAAATTCCAGGATTAGCCGGGCTCGGTGGCTCAGCCTGTAATCCCGCGCCTTTGGGAGGCTGAGGTGAGTGGATTGCCTGATCCCGCAGGTTCGAGACCCGCCTGGGCAGTGAGACCTCATCTCTACAATAAATCAAAAAATCAGCCGGGCGTGGTAGCGCATGTCTGTAATTCCGGCTACTTGGAAGGCTGAGGCGGAAGGATCGCCGGAGCCCAGCAGGTTGAGGCGCAGTGGCCGGAAGCGGCCACTGCACTCCAGTTTGGGCGACCGAGTGAGACTCCAACTAAAAAAAAAAAAAATTCCAGGATAATAAATTGCAACCATCTCATCCAAAATCATTAAAAAGACCCTTACACATACCTGCCAGTAGTGGTTCAATAATATTTGCATTGAGTGAGTTCCTTCTAAGATGAATGATGCACACAGGTGAAGTTCACATAAAGTTAACTCTTTGAAGCAAACAATTCAATGGCATTTGATACATTCACAATATTGTGGAATTATCACCTCTATTAACTCCAAAAGGTTTTTATCATCCCCAAAAGAAGATCCCATACTCATTAAGCGGTTTATTCCCAGTCCCTCCCCCTGTAACCCCCCAATTCTGGCCCAGCCCTGACACCATTGTATTTTAGAACAGTGTTTGTTCATGCATTCTTTGTTGTGGCTCAGTAAGTATTGCTACTCCCATTAGAAGACCTCCCAGTCATGTTACGCCTACTACAATTAGGATCTCAGATCTGGAAATAAATGCTCCCAAAGACAAGGAAGTCTCTGCCACGATAGGATTACATTACATAGTTCAAAGCCATCACAGTCATGAGCCAAGTTTGCTGCCATCCTTCAAGATGACTGTGGTCATTCCCTTGTGGAGCTAGTGGGTTTTTGTTTGAAGCCGAATGATAGGTCTCAAGTTCATCAAGACTTCTTTGTGATGTTCATTTTGCAGGTAAAGAACACAGGTGATACCCTCAGAGCTGAATGCTCTTCCAACCAACAGATTTAAATCTGCCCTTAGAGTTAACATTGCAAGCCTGAGTTGCAGTCCACACCTCCTGCACTATTCTGGAGCTCTAT
Organism: Cephalopachus bancanus; assembly: GCA_027257055.1. Lineage (NCBI taxonomy): Eukaryota > Metazoa > Chordata > Mammalia > Primates > Tarsiidae > Cephalopachus > Cephalopachus bancanus. The sequence goes on along the minus strand of JAPVLO010000095.1, from coordinate 3,815,134 downwards.
ACACACACTTGCCGGCTTCCATCAGAATCTCTCTATTTTTAGTTACACATAACTTTTAAAGAAGTTTCTCTTGGAAAGTTTGAAGATTTTCAGCAGTTATTTTTGTGATTCCTATGAAAAAAAACCTAGCTTTTTCCACCTCAGAAATGCCAATTTTTTTTTCTTTTTACATCTGACTCAAACAGCTGAATTGTAACATGCCCTAATTCCTTCTCATGTGGCTCTTCTTCATTCAAGGTAAGCAGTTTTACTGAATCCAAAAGAAAAGAAAAACTCATTTTAAAATAATTTTCTCCCTTGTACAGTAAAAAAAACATCTAATAAGGTTCATTTACATTGTTCCCTGAGGCCATAGGGAGTTGTGCAAAGCACATTGCATAATTCCTCCAGGCAGTTAGTAGGTGTATTTTCCCCTAAGTAGAGAGGATAGAATTTTCAAAGAGATCAGGATGCCAAAAGAAAAAAAAAAAAAAGAACTATAAAAATGTTCATACTGATGCAATGGAGTTTTTCTCTGCCCTCTGTATTTGGATTTCTATTTTTAAAACTAGATTTTTAAAAAAATCACTGCTGCTGCAAACATCATAAAAGATAATGGTACTGATAAGACTTAATGTGCACTGAAATATCCCAGGTATGTGGATTCTGTGAGGAGCCTTCGTTCTGAGTTCTCTCCCTGTCTGTTTCAACTTGGAAGTTACCAATTTTACTCTTGGCAAGGGATGTCAAAGAATATTCTCTCCAGTGGTGAAAAGAGGGTTCCTGATACTGTGGCCAACTGAAGTTTCAATCATTCAACAATTATTTTTAAAACTTACTCTCTTCTTTCCTTTGATTTTCAAAAATACTTCTAAAGTATGGAGATGTTGTACCTAGTCTATTCCAAACCAGAAAACACTCTCAAAACTTCAACCGTCACAAAGAGGGATTACTCCTTCAGTTTAGTGACTGATTAACTCAAGACCATGTTGAAGATTCAGTAGAATTATGGAACTGTGTGATGTGTTATTTTACTCAAAGTCCATACCTGCAAAGTCCATACCTGCATATACACATGGAAATATCTTTAAGAGAGTCACTGCAGGTACACAGAGTTCTAACCTACACTTCCACACATGTACCTTAGTCACCAATCTTTTCACTAATCCTTCATTTACTTCCCTGTAATAATTTCATATACCAGAGAAAATATTTTTGTTAGCACTATAGTCATGAGAAAGAAGAATGAAGTACAGAGAGGTCTACTAAGTAGTAAGTAGAGTATTAAGTCTCTTCACAATGCACAGTTCACTAACTGCAATTTCTATAACAACTCATGTGACTCATAATAATTCTAGGAAGATCGCAGGTGAGCATCATTATCTTCAGTCTTTCTGGAGAAAGACTTAATGACCTCCCCATCCTATTCGTAGAACTGGTACTTGTACCCAAATCTTCTGAGTATCAGTGTTTGTATTCTTGACCTACATTCTTACCCCTCACATTAAAATATAATATCAAGTCTCTCCTTATATTCAGTCCATAAACATGTATTCAGCAGATGTGAATATTCTCACCATTGTGCTAGGCAATGCAATTCTGTGAAAGGTAAGACACAGCCTCTCAACTAAAGTCTAATCAGTCAAGAGCACAGAAACCCAGAGAAGAGCATCATAGCTACCACAGATGAAGCCCAAAATGCAGTTAGTAATTCAGAGAAGGCACAGATAACAACTATTAAGAAAACATTTGTTTTTGGTTTTTGTTTGTTTGTTGTTTTGTTTTTTGAGTCAGAGTCTCACTCCTTCGCCCAGGTTGGAGTGCAGTGGCATGCACTCTCACGGCCACCCCAGCGTTGACCTGCTGGGCTCCAGTGATCCTTTCACCTCAGCCTTCCAAGTAACCGGAACCACAGACGCGCGCTACCCTGCCCAGCTATTTTTTATTTTATTGTAGAGACGAGATCTCACCAGGTTGTCCGGGCTGGTCTCGAACCCGCAGGCTCAGGCAATCCACTGGCTTCAGCCTCCCAAAGTGCTGGGCCATCAAACCCAGCCTAGGAAAACATTTTGGAGGAAACTGAATCTCAGCTGCATCTGCAGGGCAAGGAAATATCGGAGGAGAAAGACAAAGTGATAGACAATCTAGAGCAAAGTCAAGGTCAAAGCAAGATGCATGTCAGCAGGTGAAAGCACTCCCTGCTTGAGCGTCTTTCTCATCCTCAATCTAGCTCCTCTTTCCAGCAGTCTCATTCCTCCTGAAGCAGAGCAAGATTATAGTGTCTCTAAATCAACCCTTTGAAGTCTCTGCACCCTCAGAAATCAGTGTGTTTCTTGTAGAACTGACTGCCCACAATTGGAAAGTTAGTGTTTTCTTGGTCTTTTTAAGACATGTGGGGGGTGGGGGTGAAGAAGGGAATCTGGGATCACTTGTTGTTAACTAATCTTAAACATGTTAAATGTGCCAGATACATACAAAGACTTGGCAGGGTAAAGACAGAGAAAAGGTTATGTTTTCTCCACATACAGCAGAATAGGAACAATACTGTCTGTCTCTTTTCCAAACCGTCTTAGCTGTGGATGGACCACCTTAAAGAATGTATATCATGGGAGGAGAATATATGCCTAACTACTGATCTGTGGAGTGGTGTGGTGCATCATACTGAAGTATGACTGACACACATCTTTTAATGTACCATGTATTGATCCTGGAAAAGAAGGAGAAGCTGATCCAATGGAGCCTTGACTTGGAAGTGTGACTTGAAGGTGAAGTAGACCTTCAAACCTTGGCAGTCAGCATGAGAAGAAAAGCAGACAGGGGCACACATAGACCCAAGCAAACATTTCAAAATCCTAAGCATGAGTGAAGACCAGTCCCAAGACGAGGAGATAAAAGTTCCCTGGAAATGCAACTATAAAGATGGATTTGTCTTTACTGTTATTCATTCAGTCATTCCTTTTTTTAATATGTCCTTTCTTCTTACTTTCTCTACTTCTTTTCTTTTTTGGATTTTTGTTTTCTTTGCTCACAAAAATAGTCATGTAAAGTCACTGAAGATGCAGTTACTTTTTGCAAACAAAACTTTAATTGCAAATGCAAAGCATATTTTTTAACTTAAAGAATTTTCTGGAAACTTCCTCTCTTTCATCTTCACACACACTAAAAAGGCACTTTCTTCACAGTGTATTCTTTCAGGATGCATTTGATAAGATTGCCTTAAGATAAAGAAAAATTATAATTAAGGCCATTACCCTAAATGAAATAATTCAGACACAGAAAGCCAAATATCACATGTTCTCACTTATAGGAACTAAACAATGGGTACACATGAACACAAAGATGGGGGGAAAAATAGACACTGAGGACTCCAAAAGGGAGAGAGTAGGAAGGGCGAGGGGTTGAAAAATAACCTGTTGGGTCCATACTCGTTATTTGGGTGATGGGTTAAAAAAAAAAGTCCAAACCCTAGTGCTATACAATAAGCCCATGGAACAAACCTGCACATGTACCCCCTAAATCTATAAGGAGGAGGAGGAGGGGATCAACATCTCGTTGCCATCAAGGTGAGCACAGAAGTCATAACAGACAACACGCTGGGCTCCTGCTGAGGCAGAGAACTGACTCAGAAGGCACAAAACACAGGTTTCCCAGCAAGGTTCCAGACTGCAGCCTGAAAGCCTGGCTGCTACTCTTCATCCACACCCATATGCAGTGGCACAAGGAAACCCACATAGGCGGGGTCCCGGGGAAATCATAACAGAAGAGTCATTTAGCAAGAAGGCAGTCATGTCCATGACCCGAGGGCCTTAGCTCTCATGTCAAAGCAAGGATGGACACTACAGTATCATCCAGTCATTCACCACGTTCCCCATGGTGCAAGGCTCAGTGTGATGAGTATTGACACACTGGAGCATCCCCGAGCCAGGATGAAATTGGGCCTGAAATAGATGAAATTATTATTTTGATAAATGGTATTTCTAAATGTTATAATTGGAAAGGAACGAACTATTTTAGTTCTATTTGGATGTGCACCCCAATTGTGGTCATCGTGTTTAGTGGGATGGTCAGGGGTGGAGGGACACCCAAATCTTTGAAAAGTGTTTTTTTTTAAATAGGAAACATATGATTTTCTTGACTCATCTCTATTTTTAAACCTGAAAGTACACATTACCCACTTGATGCAAAAAATGAATCACTGTGGACATTTCATTTTCAGTGAAACCCATTTATCTAAAGACCAGGATTCGTTCATCAGCAGAGATAGGAGCATGGCCACAAACAAAGTAAATATCTCTAAGTATTCACTGTAATATGCATTCTGGGAAATCGAATCTACTCATAACACTTAAAGGAAGGGACGAAGAGTCTTTAGGAGAAAATGGGAAACAAAAGCAAAAGGAAAAAAAAAAAATGAAAGGGAAAACAACTTCCTTTTCAGTCTAGTCACCAGCAAGTGTGTGGAGCCTCTCCTAAGTACTCAGGACATCTTTGTTACCCAACAGAGCAGGGTCCAAATGCTGGCCTTGGGGTCTAATAGATGTCTGTTCTTGGGAAAAAATACTTCCTCTCATTAAGCTGCACTTTCCCTATCTGGGAATACTTCCTCTCACTAAGCTGCACTTTCCCTATCTGGGAAATTGGGCCAATTGTATTGTAGGAGATATGCTTCACGAGAACACATGTCATGTTTCTTCTCCACCCAAATCTCACCCGTTGCTGCTTCCTCACCAACAAGGTACAGTCCTAACATGTGGTAATAGTGACATTTACTCTGAGAACTCAGTAGCCATTTATACCTGCCAGATCCTGTTCTAGATTTTTTGCACATTCTAGCCCATTTAATTCTCACAATTCTATGGAATAAGTGATACTATTACCCCATTTTATAGGTAAGAAAACTGAGGAACTGAGAGACTGAGTTACCTACAACCACGCTAAGCAGAATAGCCAGGATTTGAACACTGTCTCTTGAGTGCCATATAGAAATAGAAACTCAATAAATATTTATGAAATGAATTGATAAAATGACACATGCAAAACACTATTAGTTGACTTTCTTTTTACCCTCACATTTGGGGGAACAGAAGGTATACAACAAAACATAGTTTCTGTCTCAGAGACATGCCATCAGGTTAAGAAATATGAACAATTATGACAACTAGAGAATTATATGGAAGTATGCTTAAAACTAAACTGTTTAGCATAGGCTAGTGGTTCCAGCTGAGGGCCATTTTGCTCCCCCAGAACATGTGACAATGTCTGAAACATTTATAATTATCACAACTGGGAGTATGTGTAGAGATACTGCTAAACATCCCACAATGCACAGAACAGCCCCCACAACAAAGAATTCCAGCCTAGTTGTCATCAATGCTGAGGCTGTTGAAGCTGAGAAAGCCTGGCCTAGGCTATGAGGGCTTCAGTAGTTCTAAAATGAGAGAGAAGAGTCAGAGCTGACTTTGCTAATGAGGTAAGATTTTTCCAGGTAGTATAATTTAAGTAGATGCAAAATGACATGCTGACAAAGGAGGAATAGCTTCCGTCACCATTCAGTGAATGTTTCCATGTACTGGTGAATATCTACTCAGTACATAACCAGGCACATAAAAACCAGCATCAATGGATTCATCTTAGCATTTGTCAGGAAGGCATGGCCTGTGTTCATACTTAAGAAAACAGTAATCAAGACCAGAAATTATTAGCATTATAAATGAATGGGTGAGACTTCCTTAAGCCCAATTAATAAGAAGATACTTCCTTTCCTTTTTTTTTTTTTTTTTTTTTTGAGTTGGAGTCTCACTCTGTCGCCCAGACTGGAGTGCAGTGGCCGCTCCCGGCCACCACAGCCTCGACCTGCTGGGCTCTGGTGATCCTTCCGCCTCGGCCTTCCAAGTAGCCGGAATTACAGGCGTGCGCTACCACGCCCGGCTGATTTTTTGATTTATTATAGAGATGAGGAATCGCTGCCCAGGCAGGTCTCGAACCCGCGGGCTCAAGCAATCCACTCACCTCAGCCTCCCAAAGGTGCGGGATTACAGGCTGAGCCACGGAGCCCAGCTCCTTTCCTCTTTTATTCACAGGTTTGATAAGTCTTAACAGGAAACATTGTGGGTGCTCACACATGTTTCTTCTCCATCCAAGTCCACAGATTGCTTAGCAAGGGTTTCAGCTGGACCCTGACATGACATTTAGATATCCCAGATTATGTGTATTAAGCAGGTAAGACTTCAGATCCACATGTATTAAGCATGTCATGTTTCTGATCACAGCACCTTCCCTTTCCAGAAATCTTTTTGTGTATGTTCCCAAGGAATCTCTTCAAGGAGAAGATACCATAAAGGCACTAGACCCAACCATCTAATGCAGAAGCAAAGCCTTAGTTATTAAGGCAATGGTGCTTGTTAATGTCCATAGTACCTCACTATCAAATCCAGCCAAGTCAAATTCTGTGAAATAACACAGCACTCCTAGAGAGAGGATATTGACTAGAGGTTAAAAGCATAACCTTGGGATCAGGTGCCTGGATTCAAATTCCACCTCCATCACTTACCAGCAGTGTAACCTTGGACAACTTATCCTTTCTGAGCCTTCATCTGTGAACTTTGGTTAATAATATATGATAATACCATGTAGATTGCTATTAGGATTAAATGAATTAATAGACACAAAGGACTAATTTACAGTGCTTGACAGATAATAAGACACTCAGTAGAGCCCAGCTAATTATTGTTGTTTAGAAGAAAAAGGTATAATAAAGATTAAATTGTCTGATGCACTAAAATTTCCGCAATATATTTTCAACCTGAGTTGTGCTGTTCAAACTTTTCTCCAACAGAGGACAGTAAAAAAAAAAAAAGTAGGCAGATCTTGCTTATGCCACTACTGACCACTTCTTATCTTTGGTCCATTTGGGGTGTTTTAGTATCCATAAGGTGTCTTCTCTAAGCTGGTGTACTAAACCTTAGGAGGACTTCCAGAAGTTCTTGAGGGTTACTTCTCAGTGCTAAACTTAATTGATAAATGAATGAACACAAGAGGACAGTCCTGTTAATATACTGTTTCTTTTTTTTCATAATCAATATTTTTTATTATGATGTTGTGGGGTACAATTAAGGGTTAGGTATATAAATACATTTCATTCAGGCACCCTGTTGATAAGAGGTGTTTCCCCGTCCCCAGACAGATATTTGCTACCGTTAATCCCATCTCCCTCCACGCCCCCATAGTTTCCCACTACTGTCAGTCATTTTCTTATAGTATTACATTGGATGTTCAAGGTCCATTATGTGAGTGAGAACATGTGATACCTGGATCTTCGTTTCTGTGAGAGGTCACTCAGTATTATAGACTCTATTAATGCAATCTCCTTATAGTCACATAATTACAGGAAGCTCAGATAACAAATGTGATGCATAAAGCCACCTTTTTCCAAATCTGTAAATACGAAATGGCCTGCCCAAAGTCACACTGGTATAGGTGATGAAACTGAGATGCAAATCCCTTAAGTGTACTCAGCAGCCCATGTTCTTCCCACTGTCCAATTCAGTCCAGGTGACCACAGCCAGGCTTCAAGAAGTGCCCCTTTCCTCTCTTATCTGTATTTCCTCATTTACTTGGATAAAAATGAACTAATTATTATTGTGTTCCTGAGTACTAACTGGTTAGAGACCATATCCAAAGTAACCAAATGTATTGAGCAGGATTATTTTGACTACATATAAATGGAACCCAGCTTAAACTGGCTCATGCATAACGAGGAGTGTGTTGATTTGTAAATGTGAAAATCCCAAGTCTTAAACTGGCTTTGACAGATACAGCGGGTTGCAAGACTCTATTATGCATTCAGTCTCTCTCTCTCTGTCTCTTTCTCTTACTCACTGTGGCTCATCTCTACTATACTCTATATTGGCATCCTTCACAGTCAAGCATTTGCCAACTTGACACCCCAAAGGGAGAGAGAGTACACTTCTCACAGCAGTTCCAGGGAAAGTTCTGATACTGAGACTTGCAGGTTTAGGCTGGGGCCTGCCTCCATCACTGAGTTCTTACTAGGATCAGAACACATGGCTTTTACTGGCCCGGCCTGAGTTACATCCCTGCTCCTCTAGTGAGTTGGAGGGACAGGAGGTGTAGATATTAGGTTGTAGTCAAGGAAGTGCAGGCTGTTTTCTACACTCGTGCTGTTACCAAAGAAGGCATGCTTTGGTATCATTTACAGTCCAGCAGGTATCATTTACACCCATGGACGTACCAAACAGTGCATGGTTTATTCCAAAATATGTTGGAAAAGATGAGAGATAAAAATCCAAGGTCAGTCTTGTTAATTCAATACCATGATTATAACTTAGTCATACTAACGAGTAGGCCCCTTTCTTTTCCTGGCTGATGCCTGTGAATTATTCAGTTCTCAACTCAGGTCTCTACTCCTCTGAAAGGTCCTCTGTGACCTTAACTCTCTCAAAACCATGCGAGGGGCCCTTTAGTAACTTGCACTTTCTCATTCAACACAGCATAATGCAATGGTCCCTCTATCTAACTCATGCTACTCTTTGAGAGAAGGGCCATGAATTATATGACATGGCTCCAGTCCCTGCCATAATTTCAATACATTTTAAATAAAAAAGAAATAAGAGGAAATGAACATTAATAAAAGGTGCGATTCACTGTACTATAACTTTACTTAGTTCTGCTTATTTCATTGGGGACAACATGTTTATTAAAGCATAAATAACTGATGAAAACGTAACTTTGTAAACACATTTTTTCCCCAAGTTTATGAATTTGCTCGATACAGCTTGTTACCAGTATACATTAGCTGACATATTCTGGTCAGAAAACTTCCAAAGTATTGTGTCCTTGTTCAAGTAAAGGCATTCACAAGCACTGTCCCGCCTTCTAATACACACTCAACACACTGTGGCATTGTAATTTGTTGCTGTTTTTTGGTTTTGTTTTTGCCTGTGTGTTACATAACTGTACACAGAGCATGCAAAAATCTTAATCTGACCCCCAGATCCTTTGTATACTAGCTCACCCAAATTTATCTGTTCATTTGTTCATTCATTTGTCCGTTCAGCAAATGTTTTGTGAGCAGTAGAAATATAGGGCTAAACAATCTCCAGGACATGAAATCTTGACGGGGACATTATCGTTGAAATTAGTTCTAGAAAGGCAGAATTATGTTTACTCCTGTTTTAATAGGCAGACTAAAAAGAAGTCACAGGAAGACAGAACTTATCAACCTGGACCTGTGTCAACAATGTTACCACTACACAAGGGAGAGCCTGCCTGAGTAGAGGGTCAACACAGACGAAGCAAGGACAAAGAAATGGAGATAAACCTCATCCAACTGAAGTCATTTGAGCCCCTAAATCTAATCACGTCGAAAATCAGATCCACCCCTGGATTTTTACAAATATGGGATTTTTGGTTTTTAGTCCTCATTCCCCCTTTGCTTATATAATGCAGTTGGGTTGGTTGTGTTGGTATTTGTAAATAAAATAACATGGCATGGTGCAAGAACCATATGTATCCCAGTTCTCAGGACAGTCCCTGGGATACAGTAAGCATTTGATCAATATGAATGATGTCAATGATTAACGGACCCAAACATAGCGTGAACATAGCACAGCAGAGTCTCAGGAAGGAACCAAGAAATACCTAACCAAAGGTAGGGAAAAGTGTAAGTCTCATAGCTTTCAGAAAGCTTCAAATAGCAATAGTAGCTTATTTGCAATGAACTCTGAAGTCCCTTCAGATTCTGATATTTTCATTCTGTGTTTTCAGTTCTTATTCAGATGAAATGTGGATAGGTTTGGAATTTCTCACTTCCTAAAGAAAAGTATCATGCCCCATTGGAAAAAAATGTCATATTCAGATTGAGCTCCATTCCATCATGCCAAACCTTGGTTTAAGCGAGCTGGAAACCCTGACTGCCACCCACTAAATGTTCGGTAAATGATGTGGACAGACCTGCTATTGACACCACAGAGAGCTACTGCCCTCTCATTTGATTCTGTTTTAATAATTTGATATATGTCATGGGTTTGTCTAAAATATTCCTGCCTGCTATTTGTGCTTTAGGGTATTTATATGCAATAAATATTCTTAAATATGAAAAAATAGCTAGTGTGTGAACAAGAACTACTGAGACAGATGGGCCTACAGCAAACACATTTGGCCTGTTGCAACACATAGTTTCATCTTTAAGAAACTGCTATATAACTCATGAGACGGATTCAGCTGTAATACGATCCAGATACGTTGGAAGGAATTGGCAGTGATGGATGACAGAATGATTGTTCACTTTTTCAGCATACGCCATTTGCACTCATAGATTTATCTTCCATTTGAGGAAGGTAATGACAGTTCTATCACCATGTTTATCACTGCCTTGCCCTAGTTATCTCCTGCGTACAGGTCCACTCCCTTGCTGCGAGTTGTGTAAGATATTATCACTCCATATGCAAAGGAGGTTGGACATGCTGCACACGCTGTGCATGAAAAGGAAAGCAAGTGTAGTAACGTGTTCCCGGTAAAATCTTAAGTTTAAAGTTGTATACAATTAGTCTACTGCTGGGGTGTATTGTGGGTATGAATTTGGCTGTGATAGAGAACTTTGAGATCGATGGGAATGGATGAAATTTAGAACTCCTTTATGAGACTCACAGTTTTTTATGGTACCTGTGGATCTTGCCATTAACTGCATTATAAGACAATTTTTTTTATTAAAGTCTTACTACGTCACCTAGGCTGGAGTGCAGTGGCATGCTCATGGCTACCACAGCTTTAACCTGTTGGGCTCAGGCAATTCTTCTGTCTCAACCTTCCAAGTGACTGGAAATGCAGGCATGTGCTACACACCCAGTTAATTTTTTTATTTATTGTAGAGACGAGATCTTGCCAAGTTGCCTAGATTAGTTTTGAACCCCTGGGCTCAAAATCCTCTTGCCTCTGTCTCCCAAAGTGTTGAGATTATTTTATTTGTTCCCCTAAAAGACAAATTGGGCATAATACCTCGCTATATAGTTTCCAGCAGTTAACCGTGTTTTGTCATGGGAAAAATAAATAACTTGTGACGTTTGCTTCAGTTAGAACAGGATTCAGGGTATGTGTAGTAGGAAGGGAAATTAAGTCTGGCCAGAAACTGTGGTGCTAGATTGTGTACAATTGGTAAGGTTGAAGAATAAATTTCCTATCTCCGGTTTTATACAAATTTGGAACTTATCTCTTAGGGGAAATTGAACTCCTTCTAGGAGTCTCCTGTAGGATAAGATGTATGTGCCAGGGCCCTTAAAGAAAACATCTATTAAAACAATCAATTAATATGTATCAACTGCGTATTCACTCAACAATTAAGTATACACAGAAGGAAGTTTTAAAGAAGAAAATACATACAGATAAATTTGAATAAGGAAACCTTTATGGGTCAGAAGAAAGATGAAAAATTTTAGCAAATCTGTTTTTATGGAGCTACTTGTTAACAGATCCTCTTCTCAGATTACTACTGAGAACAAAGAAGTATTTTTTATAGAAATCTATGGAGAAAACCTACCAGCCAAGCACTTTGTTCAGAGTGTGTGTATGTGCCAGACATGAGACATATACATAGATGAGAAAGACATTGTTCTTTCCCTAAAATGAGCTCTCATGTAGGGAAGGTGAAATAATCTAACATTAATGTAAGAGGGTTTGACAATCCTGGGTATTGTTATCTGAAGTTCACATACAAAGGATCGGGATTCAGACTGGCTTTGAATTTGTCACTAGAAACACCAAGACGATGTCATGAAAATCTCCAGGATGATGGTGAATGCCAGTCTCAGATTGGTGGCCGCATCTGGTGCAGAAATTGCCCAGTCAGTGGGTGGCAGGATCAAGACTCTTGGGGTAGACATCTCAGGGCATCTTAAAGTACGGTGCAGGGGACCAACATCAGCACCACCTGAGAGTTGGCTGCAAATGTAAACTCTCCAACCCTCTCTCAAAACATTTGAATCTTTGGGACTGGGGCCAAGGAATCTGTGTTGCAACAAGCACCCTAAGTCATTCTGATGTAGGTACAAGCTTGAGAACCACCACTCTAGGTGATTCTTTGGGGATAGAACTGTTAGAGCATCTGACGCATGTGAGTATTTTAGGAAGATTACTAGACAACTGCCAAAGAAGTTGAGAATGGGTCAGTGATAAGTACAACACAAAATCCTAAGAAAGTTGAGAATGAGTCAGTGATAAGTACAATACAAAATGCTAGGAAAGTGATAAGAAAGGAAAATTATTAAGTCTAGGAAAAAACAAAATGTTATATGCAAAAAGTAACCATAATTTACTATAAGATTCAAGACTAAGTTCTGAACATAGTCAAAACCAAGTAAATACCAAATATTGATCTACCCAAAGTTACTATGTAACTATGCTGGGATGTTGAGTGAATGACAAAAAGTGTGTTTATTTGGTGTAGGGGTGATGGGGAATCTCCATCTTCCATGGTGGAAAGTTACTAGATAGTACCTGAAACTGAAAAATCAATGAGGATCAACATATATCTATATTATTCAGAGATCTGGAAATTAATACTAGAAGAACCAGCTAAAGGAGTTAAAAATGATTGACTCAGCCAGGCTCGGTGGCTCATCCTGTAACCCCGTGCCTTTGGGAGGCTGAGGTGAGTGGATTGCCTGAGCCCGTGGGTTTGAGACCCGCCTGGGCAGCGAGACCTCATCTCTACAATAAATCAAAAAATCAGCCAGGCATGGTAGTGCATGCCTGTAATTCTGGCTACTTGGAAGGCTGAGGTGGAAGGATCGCCGGAGCCCAGCAGGTCGAGGCTGCGGTGGCCGGGAGCAGTCACTGCACTCCAGTCTGGGCAACAGAGTGAGACTCCAACTCAAAAAAAAAAAAAAAATGATTGACTCAGACAAAGGAATGGGAGAAAATCTTGCAGAATGAGTTGACTCTATACTTCTCACATGTTTGACTTGGATAAAAAATAAAATCCCAATTAAAAAAACATACCCTCTCCTCTTTGAAGACACTCTACCAGTTCATTCTCTCTTCTTAACTTTTAGAGCTCTTACTGTCGAGTCCAGGGGTTGGTAAATTATAGACCTGCCCATCTGTTTTTATAAAAAAAATTGTGTTCACATTCAGCCACGCTCATTCATTTACATATTGTTTATGGCTGCTTTTGTGCCACAGCAGCAAAGTTGAGTAGCTGTGATAGAGATCATACAGCCTGCAAAGCCAAAAATATTTACTATTTGGCCCTTGATAGAAAATGTTTGCCAACCTCTGATCTAGTCTACCCGTTGCACCTAAAACAATACTTTGTATTTTTATATTTTGTTTCCCTACTGGATCTCACTCAAGTCATATAACAACCATGCTAGTTAAGTACTATAAGATTACCAATGAAACAAGACTCGGATAAAAGACTCAGAAAAGTCTAGTAAAACTGACCAAGGTCAAAGAAATAAGTGATGGGGCTAAACTGAGGTCTGTCGGAAATCAAAATTTATATTTTTTGCCCAAGCCTTGTGACTGATGTATAATAAGCTTTTTATGTTAGTATATTTCGCCTTTCTTGATTGATGGTGATAAAGACGAAGGCAAAAGGAGCACTCATAATTCCCAGAGTAAATTCCCTGTATTTGAAGTAATTGTCATGATACTGATTATTTTATTTTTAGAGGGCTAAACTATGCCCTGAGCTGTTTTTTAGTTGAAGCTTTCTGGATAAATAAAGCATAATTGTCTGGAAGAGACACACATCACGGTATCAATAATGCCAATTCATCTTCTTGTGGCAAAGCCCAGGTCTCCTGTTTTGCATTTGTCTCAGTCTAGACTGGAAGCTCTCAGGGGCAGAGGTTTCACATTTATATGCCCAGGAAATTCTTCTGGGCATCTGTGTTTCCCATGACTAATAGCTAAAAATAAATGAGTAATAATGCTGCATTGTTGGTGTGAGATTTGCTGCATGCCCTGAAATGTATGCTGAAAGTACTAATTATGAACTTTTTAACCAACTGCGTCTTCCAAAAGCAGAAACCTAGTGAGAATTACTCTTATTATTGTTGTTGGAAAGTTTTCTGTGACAGATACACAACTATCTATGGACACTGTAAACACTGACTTGTGTAAAAGCAATATTGTATTTCTTTAAAATGAATAAAATTCTGGAAAAGAAGAATTCATGGCTTGGAAAGAGGAATAGAGTACAACTCTTCTCACCGTTTGTCACCATTATAACATTTCCTAGTTGTTGTTCAGTTGTACTTGAACACCTTGTAGAAAGAGAAATCACCTTCCGAAGGGGTCAACTAATTTCATTTGTTTCATTCATTCAATCATTTAAAAGTACTCCTTATATATGTAGACATGTAGACATCATTTTAGACTCTGTTATAAAAGTTATTCACTCATATAAAAGTGAAATCTCAGTCTTTATAGCTTATATTTATAAACTTAATTTTTATTTCTTAGAAGCCTGCAAGTCGAGTTCATCTTCTGTGTGATTGTCCCTCAAGAATTTGGAGGGAATGCCATTTTCTAAGATTATTCTCACCTCTGTTCTAAACATCTCGTTCCTGAACCCATTGCCCATATGACAAAGGCTAATGTCTTCTCCTCATCCATTCCCTGTTTATCACCTCCCCAGAATGGAATCACCAAAAGTATTGTTTTGTATGTGGTCTGATCAGGTGGAGGAAAATTTAGGTTCTCTCCTTCCCTTCATCAACTACATTTCTTAATGCATACTTAGCAGACATCTGTATTTTAAGTAAGGAAATACAAATGTCTGCTCCTATTGAGCTGATAACTAAATCTAAGGTTCTCAAATGTTCTTCAGGTAGACTGCCCCTAAACCACATTTCTTTCATCCGATATTTATGGGGTTGGTTTTAAGGACCCAGTCTCATTATATTTATATGCATAAACTTTACCTTGTTAAATTAACTCCATTTAATTAAAAATTAGTGAGATTCTGGGCTGTAAAGATAAAAGACATAATTTTTGCTCTCCAGGAACTCACAGTCTGGTGGTCACAATGGATAAGTTAGCAAAGGGTTATAAATCAGAATGTTAAATGCCATGATTGATACGAATACAAAATATATTGATAACACATAGAAAAGACATACACACTTTTGCTAGTGTTGTTGTTTAAAATCTGTAAGGAAGGAAGCTAAAAAGGCATAACGATAAAGACTCCTCAAAAGAGGTGATATTTGATTTGTACTTTGAAAGTGAGAAGAAATTAACCAAAGAACAGACAGAGGCTGAGAGCAAATGAAGGACATTCTAGACTGTGCTGCCCAGTATGTTAGCAGCTGGCTACAAATGACCATGGAGCCTTTGAAATGCAACCTGTCCAGACTGAGATGTGCTGCAAGTGCAAAATACACATCAGATTTTAAATATTTAGTCAGAAAAGCATGTAAAATATCTCATTAACAATTTTACATTGGTTACATGTCAAAATAATCATATTTTGCATATATTTGGACTGAAGTACATTATTAAAATTAATTCTATCTGTTCCTTTGTACTTCTTTATAACATGGCTACTAGAAAATTTGAAATTACTTATGTGGCTCATGTTATTTCTCTGTTATTCTTTTCTAGAAGTAAAGAATAGGCAGAGAAATGAATAGATTAAAGAACAATGAGGAATTTACAGAGGGTGGACTTTCCTGATTTCAATTCTTGATTCAGTCATCCAACTTGGATTCTCAGCAACCAATTTGGATAAATGCACCTATTACAATTTAAAGCATATTATTATGGAGTATTTTGATATTGCAGACTTTTAAGTCCTGCCACGGTTTACTTTCTTCAAGTTTGACATCACTCTGTCTTTCAAATTATTACAAGTCCACGTAAGTACACTGTTATTCAACCCATATGTCTTCATCCTACTCATAGAATCTGCTTTCTAAACAGGAATCACTCCAGCTATATGCCATTTGGAAAAGGTAAAATTATGGAGACAATAAAAAATATCAGTGGTTGCCAGAGGTTGGGTGGGGAGGGAAAATGAATAGGTGGAACACAGAGGACTTTTGAGGCAGCAAAACTATTCTGGACACTATAATGGTGGGCACATGTTATTAGAAATTTGTAGAAACCCATAGAATGTACAACACCAAGAATGAACCCTAGTGTGAACTATAGCTCAGGTTATAATGATGTATCAATGTAGGTTCATCAGTTGTAACAAATGCACCACCCTAGTCAGGGTTGTTGATCATGGGAGAAGCTAAGCATGTGTAGGGGAAAGGGGCATATGAGAAATCTCCATGTCTTCCTCTCAATTTTAAAAACAGAAATCACTTCTAAACCTTTTCAGTCTTTCTGATGGATGGTGCTGCAGTGTACTCCACTGCTTCTCAGAATGTCCCTCATGACATCAAGGCTCAGGCACCCACAGCGGCAATCTTAGACTGGTTTCCCTCCTTTCCCATTTCACTCAATCTATTCACTGACTCCATTCAGGAGGGTTACTTCCCAAAAGAAACAAACTGCACACATTTTTTCAGACTCTGCCTCTTGGAGGAACTTAGGTTAAGACCACTGTCATGAGGAATGCCCTGAAAATCAGACAGTCAGAATGCGATTTTTATTTTTATTTTTTTTTTGAGAAAAGGAGAGATTTAATTTAACCTGAACCAATGACTTTCTGTTAGTCACTGAGGGCTTACTGCAGTGCCTTACCACTGAGGATATTTGACCCAGCAGACTGATGGTGCTAGAGGTGAACATGGTAGATGTGTGGGGTTCTCTGACAGGCCCTGGTACAAGTGTTATACAGACACCAACAGATCTGTCATAAGGCCACCCCATCTGTAGGAGAGAATCATTAGCCATTTTCAAAATAGCTCCTAGTGTCATTCCAGACTCTAGCAGAGACCAAGTACCTGGTCATTTGATACTAAGAGATCATGTAAATAGAGCTGCCCATTATGACCTGAGTATAATCAGATCTAGTGAATCTTACATTCAGGTAGGCAAAACATCAGCCTAAGGTGTGAGCAGATCGAGAGGCACAGGAGTGTTTGCAGAACCCGATGCCCATGACACCTACCTGCATTGCACTGAAGACTCTCCTTTATTCTAAACCTATAGCCTCATGGGTTAGTCTCTACAACTAGCTAACTCAGGAATAACAAAAACTGAAGGCTGGATCTCAGTGTGTTGATGCTGAACTAAATTGGACAGCCATTTCACTACAATCCACTCTGGGGTGGCCTTGGAGGACAGTAAAGAAGGGAAATCATCCCAGTGAGCAGAGTTGCAAGCAAGCATGTTGATCACTTTTTTATGGCAGGATAGGTGGCTGAAAGTAAAGAAATGCAAGAATTTGGGTCCGTGGCAAATAGCTTGACTGGGATGGAACATGGACGTGGGAAGAATAAGTTTTTTGATCATTTGTAAGATGAAGAAATACAAGGAAGATGCATTTTAACGGGCATCCTGTGTTAATGGGCACAGGCATGAAGTTGTTTTTTGTTTTTGTTTTTGTTTGTTTGTCTTCTAACAATGACTAAGCCCACTGCAAAGAAGGTACCCAATAACCAGGTGGCACAATGACTCGGCCTCTGCATACCAGATGGCCTTACTCAGTGCCCACTCAAGTGCTAGCACAGTCAGCTCATGAACAGAACATCCATGGTAGGGGAATAGAGACTGTGCATGGACCCAACAGTGTATACCAAGATGAACCTAGGTGTTGCTATTGATGGGTGCCCAACAGCCTGGCAGCTGCACTTTCAACATGGTGCCATCTGTCAAGGAGAGCAGTGTGCCAATTGGTGAAAGGTTGATTATATCAGACCCCTTCTATCCTAGTTGAGGCAGTAACTCATCCTGACTGGAATTTTCACCAGTTCTGTGTGTAGCTTTCCTTCCCTTCGAGCAGTACCTCTGGCAGTATGCCCCCCACCACCACCACGAGAGCCTATGGATACCTGATCTACCAGCCCAGGATCTCTCATAACATCTTAAGGCCCATGATCACAGATCACCACATAACCAAAAAGCAGGCCATTAGTAGTGAAATGACCTATTAAACGTTCAGTGTAGGGGCCAGAAAACCTGTGTGTTTGGGTAGCTTCCCTGTAGGATGGTTAGGAATCAAACCAAACCATGAGGCCATAGCTGTTGCTGTATAACAGAAGTTATAATATCTAGACTCGAGGACCAAGGAGCAGATTAGTTTGCTCTTGCTTAGGTTCCATTGGATTTGAAATTTAAGTTCCCAAGAAGAAATTCTTTCAACAGGGAGAAAAGGAGGGATTTCATTTAACCTGATGCAATGACAACCTGTTGGTCCTGCAGGTGGCCATGCTGATGAAAAGGCACCCTCACATTGGCCAAGGGACAGATCCTCATTATCAGAAGTAGCTAGAGTTGCTGCTATCCAATAGGGCACAAAGGAAAGAGTTCAAGACCCAATGGTGTATCCACATCCAGGGACAGTATAACTATAAGTAGACGATTGCAGCAACCATAAACTTGAATATAAGTAAACTGCCAGCACCAGGAGTGAGTGGGCCCTCCATTAAATGCACCATTAAATTCGAGATATGCTGGTCAAAAGATGAATACCATACAGTTGACAAAATCAGGGATTAAATAAGGAAAAGACGTGGCAAGTCATATTAAGAAAAATGTTGTATTTGAATTAAAAAATAGATGGTAGCAGTCAGTTATCACCAAAAAAAAATGTTCTTAAGCAAGTCAACTACGAAAAGAATAAGGAAGTGTGCCAAACGTATATATGAAACTCACAGTCCCCAATCTGTCCAGCTTCTGTGATTAGCCTTTTATTTGACATACAGAAATATGACTAGGGCTTCTCTCACTCAGTTGGTGTAAAGTTGGCCAGTTGGTGACAAAAAAAACCAATGCAAGCCTCAAAGTACCTGAGAACTCCAGGATATGTAAAGAAAAAGTCGACGGCTTATGCTTCTTTAACTTTTCGTGCCAGAACTTCCTCATTATGAAACTCAATCTCCCTTTTCTGTCTTGAGTCATTTCTTAGCCATCCTCTTCTCTGTAATGGAGTACACATTCTGTAGGTTCAACTTTTCTTTTGTGCATCAAAAATTCATATCATCACAGCACTAGGCTGTCAAGTATAAACATTTTTATTCAAGGTTTAAAAATATCCAGTGGTAAATACAGGACATCACAGATAAGAAATCAGCCTCTTAAAATTCCTTGATTACCCACCCAGAAACAGTAATGGGCATTGGTGGCCCCCACTTACTTAATTGTCACACTCTGGGCATGAAACAATGCACCCAGCAGTTGTCATTTTGCTCAGAATCTTTCTTGCAAATGAGAGTTACGGATAAATCAAAGTGCGTTTTTCTAAGATAATGGAAATAGTCAAGTACAAATATTCACCTACTCTTATAAAAAAAAATCCCTGTCTTCCCTCATGCACATCAGCCATTAGTACAAGAAGAACATGCTGAAAAATGAGAAATCCTGGAATGGAGGAGAATTGACCCAGAATGAAGCAGAATTGACTGTGCTAAGCTCAAGATCACACTTGCCCTTCAGATGACCCTGCACCTGCTGACACCCAGCTGACCTTCAGAGATGTGAGCTGGAGTGACAAGTGTTTGATGCTTTTATCCATGACTTTGGGTGGTTTGTTACGTTGTGAGAGCTAACAGGTAGTACTGATAGACTGTTCTCAATGTGGAGCCCAAGGCATATAGCACAACACAACAATGTATTATTGGCGGAACAAAATGGTGGAGTCTAGTGTCTGCCAAATGGTAATATTCTCTTCAGAAGGATATGATTCTTTAATGGAGAAACTCAGCAGTGGCTCACACCTGAAATCCTGACACTTTGAGAGGCCATGGCAGGAGGATCACTTGAGCCCAGGAGTTTGAACTCAATTTAAGCAACATAGCAAGACCTTGTCTCTATCAAAAGATTAGCTGGGCATAATGATGTGCACATATAGTCTCAGCTACTCGGGAAGCTGAGGTGAAGTGATCACCTTAGCCCAGGATGTCAAGATTGTGCTGAGCCATGATGCCATGATCATGTCACTGTCTTCCAGCCTTGGCAACAGAGTGAGACCCTGACAGGAAGGAAGGAAGGAAAGGAAAGAAGAAAGGAAGGAAGGAGGGATTGATTGATTAGGAATAAAGAAAATATTCTTGAAATTGATGAGTTTTTTTAAACAATAAAGTGATTTCTTTTTGGTGATAAGCAGAATAGTATAGTGGAAGGTTTAGGAAAACTGAGAATCAGGTAAGTCTGGTTCGATCTCAAAAGTGTGACTTGGAGAAAGTTGTTTAACCCCCTGCTACTTTCATTTATAAAATTAAATTATAAATATATTTTATATATTACAAAATAACATACACACACATATAATTCTTATGAGGAATGAATGAGATATAATATAGAAAACACAGCAACTCTTATTTTAGTGCCCAGAATATAACAACTACTCAACAAAGTGATAGAAATAATTATTGTTCTTTGCTCTTATGCTCTAGTATACTCTTTGCTCTGCTTATCAGTATACACTGATACTAGCACTATCTCTTTCATTTAAGATGTTTTTAAAAAGGACCCAAATATACAACACAAAATATTCACCATCTTACTGGTTGTTTTGTAGATCTCAATAGCCAATTTATTTAGGAAATCTGATTCATAAACATTTAAACTTCTAAAACAAACTCCGATGTATCAGTCAAGCAGGTGAAAGGTTGGTTAAGTAAATTTTTCTTGACTAGTTCAGACTCTGCTGTAAGAGCTGGAAATGTAGCAGTAAACAAACAAGGTCGTGGAGCTTGTGTTCTAGTGAGAAGTGAGGGGAGCAGCCAATGAGCAAATGCACATGTGTGATATCTGCAGGAGAGAAGTTCCACAAAGAAAAATAAAGTTGGCTATGGGGGACAGAGAGGGAGGGGACCAGGGGGACCATTTTGGGGTAGAGCCACCAAGGATTCTCTGACTGAGTGATATTTGAGTAAAGAGCCAAAGGAAGTGAGTAGGTAAGTCTTCAAATACCAGGCAGAAGAGGACAGCATGGCAGGGGTCCTGGGGTGAAGCCTGCTGAGCTTGTCTGAGAACACAAGAAGGCAAGGAGTTCCTCAGCACAGGGAGTAAAGAATATGAGGGAGAGAGTCAGTGGAGAGAGGCCAGGGCAGGAGGAGAAGGTAATGAAGTCATGTTGCCCCTACAGAGACTTTGGCCTTTACCTAAGTGAGATGGGGAGCATTCAGAAGATTTTGAGCTGAAGACAGACATGATCCGAATTGTGTTTAACCACACTGGTCTGCATTCTGGTTTGAGAGCAAGGGAACTAGTGTAGAAGCTGGGGCAATAGTAAGGAGAATATTGCGAGTATCCAAGAAAAAGATTATGGTGGTTTAGACTGAGATTCCCAAGTAGTGGAGAAAGTCATGAAGTATGAGAGGATTTATATATATAAATACACATGCATATTTATATTATTTTTAAGATAGAGACAGAGTCTTCTTCTGTCACCCAGGCTGAAGTGCAGTGGCATGACCATAGCTCACTGAAGCCTCAAATTCCTGGGCTCAAGTGATCCTCCTGCCTCAGTCTCCCAAGTATCTGGGACTGCAAGTGCATGCCACCATGCCAAGGTAATTAAAAAAATTTTTTTTTGTAGAGACGGGATCTCTGCTATGCTGCCAGGCTGGTCTTGAACTCCAGGCCTCAAGTAATCTTCCCACCTCAGTTTCCAAAGTGCAATTGGAATAGCGAAGGTGACATTAGGTGAAACAAAGAAGATGCAAGAGGAATAGGTTTGAAGTTTAATGTGTCTTGAGATACTCACAACTTCCACCATGAATTGTTTTTAAAAATTTGGAGTAAGATCCAACTGGATAAGTGGCTAATTGAGGTAAATATTTGCGTAGCTCTGATTAAGATGTTATTTTTAGCTCATGATTGGCCTCAATGTTATAAAGATACTAAAACATGTTATCAAGTACCTGTTTGGAACATTTAGGGAGTACCCCTCAAAGTATTCAGAGAAATATGGAACTGTACTTCTTGTGCACCATTTGTAGTTCGGTCATCCATTTTTTAATGTCTCTGTGATTCTATGTATGGTTTTGTGATTTCATATTATTGGCATTAAAAAGTGGGTAATTGGGTCTCTACAGAAGGGCTTCACTTTTTCTGCACTCAGAAGACTTAGTCTCCAATAGTGGTAGCCAAATTATTCCAAAAATAGAAGTTATAGATTTGGGAGAAAGAGCCTAACAAATCTAAATGTATTTGGCATTCAATTAGAGTTTTGAATGTTCAATTTCCAGTAACTTCCCATTAAAATGCACTTAGAAATCTCTTCTAATGTTATAATATTCTCTTATTTTTGACTGAGCTTTTTTTTTAAACAAGGAATGGAGGAGGAATCTACCATTTTTTGCTCCCAATCTCCTCAAGCATATCTGACATCTTGATGACTAGGTTTTTATAATCCTATTGTTTTCTCTTACAAAGAATGGTTGGTTTGTATTTCTAGTTTCATTTGATGCTTTCATTAAAAGAAAATTTAGTCTGAAACAAGGAGGCAGTGAAAATTAATTTACTCTGAACAGGCTGAAAGAGGCTAATTTCAAACAGTACTAGAAAGCACACTTAAAGCATACCAGAATTTTTACAAAGTTTATGTGTAAATTAATGAAAAAAGAAAACTCAAATCCAGACTTTCATTTATATGTATAATCCACTGGAGATAGGAGGGAAAATGTCAAGCAGTCATACTATACATGCCACAGGTAGAAGTAGAAATTTAAAAAAATTACCAGAGACTTGATGGGAAATGCAGTAAAAGTTGATTTATGTTCTATGAGGGATGAAGTCTTCTATGTTGCTCGGGGACAACACAAACAAAGAAAACAAAATACTTTTGATACAAAGGACAAACCTACACATTGAGATAATGCAGGGATAATAACTGCACATGCCCTGGAGAAAAGGAAAAATAATCTTATTGATAAGAAGTTCATAAGAGACCAAAACATACTTAACCTATAAATAAAAAAATGTAATTACACTCAAGTTTGAGAGTGGATGTTTAATTTCAACTCACTGTGTTAAATTTCTTGCTAATCAAGTTCAAGGATTCTTTCCATTTGGGAGACTATTTCAAGAAAAAAAATTCTTGATTGAAACTGAATAAGAAAGAAGACAAGATTAGATATTTTTTTAAAAAATAAATAAAAGCTAAAATAAATTAATCTAAATAATAAAGCAGGCTGCGTATAACCAAACATCTCAGCCAATAGTTTTTGTGATGAGGAAAGATTTTTTTTCAAACCTTCTTCTAAGTAGTCCAGCTCCCTTACTATGAAATACTATGGACAATGATTGAAATAGACATTGAAATCAAAATATTCTTTCAATGTACACACTTACTTTGTAGGTCTGCTTATTGTCAAAATTTGCATAAAAAGTAAAGCTCATGTGGTGAGAACAGATAATTAAAAACATATTTTAGCAGATTTATGGAAATCCTTTTAAAACTCTCTTGAAAGGTTGAGATCAGTCAACTCTGGTCATATCTCTGGCTGATTTAAAAAGGATGCATTTAAGTTTATCTCAGATTGCCAGAGTCCAAAACGTAAATACAATAAATATAAGGTTTAGATTAACCTATAAAAAATAAGAGTAAAAAAATGCTGCATGAACACAGAACACATACTTTAAAAGATAGTTAAGTGATATGCCACACTTTTAAGAAAATATATGCCAGGCAAAAAAAAATTTTTTTTTTAGTTGAGTCTCACTCTGTCACCCAGACTGGAGTGCAGTGGCCGCTTCCGGCCACCACAGCCTCGACCTGCTGGGCTCCAGTGATCCTTTCACCTCAGCCTTCCAAGCAGCCGGAATTACAGGCATGCGCTACCACGCCCGGCTGATTTTTTGATTTATTGTAGAGATGAGGTCTCACTGCCCAGGCAGGTCTTGAACCTGCGGACTCAGGCAATTCACTCACCTCAGCCTCCCAAAGGCGCGGGATTACAGGCTGAGCCACCGAGCCCAGCTCAAAAATTTTTTAACAGGTCAGGATGATGATAAGGCAGTTTGATTAATGAAAAGGCTAAAACTTAGTCTTGGTGCTTAGGATTGAATGATAGAAATACTGTAAGCACCATATAATAGATGTGGCTATAACATACTCAGCATCCCCAAAGATTCAATATGCTTACAAATATCCCCTTTTTAATATGGGAAATCTGAGGCATGGCAAGTGAGAGCATTGCAAAATGTTTGAACATGGTCAATGATACCTTAAAGAACCAAACTCTAATGTAATGGCAAATTTTATATGTCAACTTGCCTGGGCTAAGGAATGCCCAGATAGCTGGTAAAATATTATTTCTGAGCGTGTTTGTGAAGATATTGTGAAGAGCATTTGAATCAGTAGACTGGATAAAAAAGATTCACCATTATCAAAGTAAGTGGACATCATCCAACCCAATAGAACAAAAGGGCCTCAATAGAACAAAAGGTAGAAGCAGTGTGAATTCTCTCTCTCTTTCTTCTTGAGTTAGGACATCCATTTTCTCCTGCCTTTAGACACTGGAGCTTCTGGTTCTCAGGTCTTTGAACTTGGAATTACACCATCAACTTTCCTAGTTCTCAGTTTGTAGGTGTCAGGTGGTAGGACTCCTCAGCCTCCATAATCAAGTGAACCAATTTTCAAAATAAATCTCGTATATACTCTACACCTATATCTATAAAGATAGATATCTCCTATTGGTTCAGTTTCTCTGGATAACCCTGACTAACATATCTAGTAACATGGAGAACCTTAACTTTGCAATATATATACCATCTTTTTGACAACCCACCACTTCCTTTAAGAGTGAGAGTTGGGTCAGTATTCCATTCCATGAGAAGCAAATTGGGACATTTGGTTTAAACTACAGTTGTTGACATCAGGACTCTAAACTGAAGATATTAGAAATGATATTCATTTTCCTCCACCTCTTTCACACTCTTTAGCCCTCCAATGTGTTGGTATCCTGTGCCCTTATAAGCATTTTATCTCACATTTATGTGAGGTTTTTTTTTTTTTTTTACTTTTAAATTTTTTTGTTTTAAAATTTGGGTGTACAATTCAGGGTTAGGTATACAAATATTCATTGTGCAGTTACCCCTGTTGATGAGGTGTGCCCCCCCTTCCCCAGGCAGATTTCGACTACTGTCAGTCCCACCTCCCCATCTCCCCCCCCCAAGTGCCTGGTGTCCATTCATTGGTATTGATCTTATCTCCTATTAGTAACATTATATACAAATTTTTTTAATATATTTTGTGAGAAATCAGGATTTATTGAGAGGACAAAAAAACTCCCACAGTGGGAGGGGACCCCAAGGGGTTGCCCTATATCCAAATTAAAAGCCAAAAAATATGCTCTAGCAACAATATAATTTGGCAAAAAACTTCTTCCTCATTAATTTATTACTCATAATAATTATTTAACATTTTCAATTTAATAGCCAACTAAGGCAAACCAAACTTCGTATCCTAAAAGAACCTGAGTATAGCCATTCTTGTGTTGTTGAGCTTAATAATGAAGGAGGAAAAAAAAACTCTGTAGAAATTAACTTAGAAAACCAAAAAAAAAAAAAAATCATCATTTTTGCTAACCTCATTTTTAATTTTGGGAATGCACAAAAGCATGATAGAGTTGTTCTTGGAATTAATATTAAAGAAACTGCAGTGGTTTCCCTAAATCCCACTGGAAAGAAGAGACCATCAATACTAAGAACTGTTGGGTGAACCATTTCTAACCATCCATGTGTTGTTGCTCTTATTCAAAGAGGTAGCACTTCCGTTATTAATATGGCAGGAAAGGGATTGTCCTTTGGCACCTCCTCATCTCAGTAATCATGAATTAAGCTCAGAATAAAAAGACAGAGGGAAGAAATAAATTCCACCTAGAACAAGTACTTAATTACTTGACCCGATTTGGAGACCGAACACCATAGTACAGAATTAACAGGTGTGCACACTTCAAACTTTTTTTAAGGGGTAATTTCCTCACTATCGGGAATGGCCTACAGATTCACTGTGCATGGAACACGAAGCTTCAGCTCTGGCTTCTCTTCTCTGGAAAGCAGGACTGTGTGGCCTTTCATTTGCCCTGGTGATTTGCAGCTTAATAGTCAACGTGACCTCGAGCTAAGCATAGATTTCATGTTATTCTAATAGAGACCATGCCAAAGTGTATGGAAAGAAGCAGAGCCAAACAGTCACAGATAAAAAAAGCAAACATTAAAACAAGAAAAACTCCCAGGGTTCAGAGGAGCGCGTCTTCAGGGAATACTTCCTATGAAATGGCATGCCTTCAAACTACACAATGGACATTTGTGGAAAGCAGGGTTTATAGTCGTCCATTTAGCATTCTTAGTGACATTTACTAACAAGGCACCCAGGAAAAAAACAAATGTGTGCAGCAGAGCTACTATATGAAACACTCACATTTCACTCTTCCATTCTCCAATATTTAGAAAAATATTTTTCTGGCTGGTTGATTTACAGAAATGTGTTCTCTAAGTAAATCTCTGCCTATTAAATCCCAGTGATGCTTTTGCATCTGATCAGGTAGAGATGACTATCTCTCTGGTAAGTGCAGCCCAGGAAACAAAAGAAAGAAAGAAAGAGATTGTAATTAAAAAAATTGGTAATAATCCTCGAAATAGTATCAGCTACCAGTAACTAATGACTGGTGTATTGATTAATAGCTTGACGTACATAGTGAGCAGTTAACACCATAACAAGCCGCTGGGGTTTATTACACCAATAATTCTGTGAAACTACTAAGTTTCAAGGACCTAGTGCCGAAATAAACCATATTCTTTAGCACTCACCAGCAGTAGCATTTATATACATACATATCTATTTCCCTTCTTAAATAAATTGCTTGTGTGAGAAACTGATCATTTATATTTGCCCAGTCAGAAAATGTGGACATTTAAAAGTTTTATCACTAGACGATGTGATCTTGCAAACTTTATAAGTTTATTTTTAAATCCTTTTGCCTCCCTCTCAGGGATAAATGCCAGAAGAACTGAGATGCAAACTAGCTCAGTGCAGGGCTGGAAGAGATAGTGCTAATCAAAGAGCTCAGACTTGAACCAGACCTTAGAAGGAGAAGGTATTAAGGACTAATGCATTAATCTGGGAAGCCCCTGTGTCAGCTGGGGCGGGGGGAGGACGGGGGAGAAGAAAGAAAGGAAGGCACTCTTTAGTGGAATGTCCTTAATAGGATATACTGGAGACTAAACTTGAATTTGGGAGGCAGTTGGGATGAAAGATAGTTTTTTAAGCTGCATGTACAGTGGAGATCCCTGGTAAACTGAACAAACACTTCTCAAAGGAAGACATCTGAGCAGCCAACAGACACATGAAGAAATGTTTGACCTCAGTAATCAACAAGGAGATGCAAATCAAAACCACTCTGAGATACCACCTAACTCCAGTCAGAATGGCAGTTATCAATAACTCAAAAAATAACAGTTGCTGGAGAGGGTGTGGTGAAAAGGGAACACTTGTACACTGTTGGTGGGAGTGCAAACTAGTGCAACCTCTGTGGAAAACAGTGTGGCGATTCCTAAAAGCTCTAAATATCGACTTCTCATATGACACCGCAATCCCCCTACTGGGAATATACCCTGAAGAACTCAAATCACTCTATGAAAAAGATACCTGCACACGTATATTTATCGCAGCATTGTTCACAATAGCAAGAACCTGGAATCAACTCTGCTGTCCATCAAAAGAGGACTGGATTTTTAAAATGTGGTACATATATACAATGGAATACTACACAGCCATAAAAAGAACAAAATCATGAATTTCGCAGCAACCTGGATGGAACTAGAGTCTATAATACTGAGTGACCCCTCACAGAAACAAAGATCTGAGTATCACACGTTCTCACTCATATAGTGGACCTTGAACATTTATTGTAATAATATAAGAAAAGGATTGACAGTGGTGGGAAACTGTGGGGGGGAGGGAGGGAAAGGGAGGTGGGATTAACGGTAGTAAATATCTGTCTGGGGACAGGGAGACACCCCTTATCAACAAGGGTGCCTGAGTGAAACATATTTGTATACCTAACCCTTAACTGTACCCCACAATACCAAAATTAAAAATATTGATTAAAACAAACAAACAAACAATAGTTTTTAGTTTTCAGAGTTGTTTTAAGAATTAGAAGCCGTGTTAATACTGTGCTGATTATTCAGTAGGTCATTGACACACATGCACTATTATCTTCTTATATACTATATTCCTACAGATTCTTATATTATTATTGACAGTTTCTTAAAACTGCTTTGTGGGGTTTCACCAATAAGAGTTCAAGTCCTTGAGAGCAAGAGCCATACATCCCTCACAACTTTTCCATGTGATCCAGAGTGCTTGGTGAGTGATGTACACAGAAAGTCCCTCGATGAGCATGTGTTGAACTGGGGGTTCACTAGAGGTGAGTCTGGGAGCCTGGGACTGGCAGCCATCTCAAGGTTTTCCTATGAGAATTACTCTTTGTAACATCAACACTCCTATGAGGACAAGCACTACAAAACCCCCCAAGTAACTCACATGACAAAGTA
Source organism: Cephalopachus bancanus (assembly GCA_027257055.1). Taxonomy (NCBI): domain Eukaryota; kingdom Metazoa; phylum Chordata; class Mammalia; order Primates; family Tarsiidae; genus Cephalopachus; species Cephalopachus bancanus. The sequence goes on along the minus strand of JAPVLO010000095.1, from coordinate 3,786,508 downwards.
GAGCTATTACAAATTGAGAGTAGTTTTAAGTTTCAGTGAAGTATCCATCCTTAATTATCTTCAGAGTAGTCTAGGGTTCAGATCTCCTCATTGGTTCTAATCAGTTCTTCCCTCTTCAAATTGAGCAATTATTCAACAAAAAAGAATCCCCTATTGTAGATTCAATCATGTCACTATATTAAAGTTTGAGAAGTACTGTGGTAGAACATTCTGCTCTAGTGATCCTCAAAGTGTGGTCCTCTGACTATAATCAGAGTTGTCTGGAAATGCTTCCTAAAAACAGGTTTCTAACTTGGGCAAGTAACTTGTCCTCTGAGAATGCAGTTTCATCTATTATCTATCATTCTAAGAGGACAACTGACTTGCCCAAGTTCAGGTATCTAACAATGGCAGAAACAAGATTAAATCCAGTTTCCCAGTCTACATGCCAGACGTCTCAGTGGAGGGAGGGAGGGTGCATCTACCCACAGATGATAAACAATAGTTGGCAAAAGTGTGCCAGGATTAAAATGGTATACCTACTAGAAATGCCAATTAAAATGTGAAGACATTTATAAAAGGAAACTCAAATATTTCAGGATGTGGAATGCAAATTTTTCACTATACTTGATTACAGAAAAATTTTAAATTGGTGGTGGGCTGGTTCAGACAATGGCACGAGGCCCTTGGGGGTCACTCTTGTTTGCTTCTCAGGAAACACGTAAGAAACATTGCCCTGCATGTGCCATAAATGCCCATTGTGAAAGGCCAAATGGAGCCCATTATTTGAGCCCATTACTGGAAATCTGTCTGCAAAACTCTGTTCAGATGCAATAATGATTTAGGCAGGTCAGACTTCCCAGAAATGAAGAGAAGTGCTGAAAATAAATAGGAGACAATAAATCGTTTAATGGTGCAAAGGGGAAAAATAAAGCAAATTATGTTGTATCTGGCAAAGATATTACATTCATATTTTTGGTAATTTTTATTTTTCTTTTCTGTAGAAAGCAGTTCAAAATTAAAGAAAATTTAGATTACCATTTATAACATAGTGTCCCAGTTGAGCTTAATTTGAGATGCAGAAAACTAGTCATTTTCAGAAACTAGTGGACCTGTGGCCACTCCAGGCGTTCAACTTATATAAGTGCAGAGAAATAAATAAAGTGAGCTATTGATGGTACAAGGACTTCTGACCTGCCCCTTTTCTATTAATGAGGGAATCATTCACAGAAGAAACAATAGCAAAGAGCAAATGGATCTCCTTTACTTCTCATCTAACTTTCTCTTGGACCAACTTCCAATCCAGAGCTCTAGTGCAGCTAGTTTGAGATAGACAGCTTACCCTAAATGCCAGTGAGGATCCCTACCATCCCCTGAGTTCAAATCCAAGTCCTGCAGTCTGACCACTCTTAAGCTGGCTCCATGATACTAAAGATAGAAGAAGAAACAATGTGCACCCTCAGAGTGATAAGTACAGGTAAGGAAAATAAAGGATCAAGGATCTCATCTATCTTTTAATACACAGTAACCCTACCCACTCTTACAAGTGACTCTATCCATGTTCTAAAATGGGAATTGGATAACCAGTTCCTCCTCCTGGATGTTGAAGGAGTCAGCAAAGGGATAGGATAGAGGGATGAGGAGAGGGGCAGATCCTTGTGAAGGAAGGAATTTGAGGCACAGATTTGGGTCCTAACAAGAGAAATGGAAGAGACAAAGATACTGGGAAGCATGTGTTTGGGGGTGCAATAGTACTTGCAACTCCATTTCTACTCATGCCTCTATCCTGCTTTTGAACTCAGAAAGTTGGGCAACAAATGAAAGTGGTGTTCGCTGAAGAGTATGTGAGACTCTTAGCATGATCAGGATGACTTTGGGGTCCAGGGTCATAAGAAAACACAGGATTAGAAAAATACAAGAGGAACATTCTCACCTGACCCTCGCCATCAAACTGTCAAAGACCACAGCTTTGTTCAGGTCCTAGAGCAGTGACACCTTAGAGCAGTGGTTGTGTCCGAAGAGCAGGGTATTCCCAAAACATGCAGATGCCAAAGCAACGGTGAGGGCCTTCAGCAAGGAGTCTGCAATGGAGGGTTAATAGACTGATTCCTAGCAAAACACTTTAGAGATTAAGACGACTATGAAGAAACCTTTCGAGAAATGCGGATAATGATGAAGCCATGTGTATTATTCACAGTTTCAAGTTATATTAACGTCTCATTTTTTTCTCACAATAATCCTAATGGATTGTATGACAGGTGTTAGTAATCTCATTTTGCAGAAGAGATGACTGAGTCTCAGAGTTTAAACAACCTGCTCATGGCCTTTCATCTGGTAAGCATCAAGGTTAGGAACTCAAAAATAGAACTTTTGGCTCTAAATTGCCAATCCGGAGTTGTGACAGGTCAGTTAGCCAGTCCTTCAGAGAAAAATCTTTCAACAAAACTGACCTCACATCTGGAAAGCTGAGAGGAATTTAGCACTGGATCAATAAGGAAAAGAAGTTGCAAAATTCACAGATCTGTCCAGAATGTAAGTCTAGATGAGGAGAAACATACCATCACAGGATGGCCACAGCCTGCTCATCGAGAGTCCAGGAAGAACAGCCATGGCCAGGTAGCCAAGAGGGGCATGGAGCATGAGAGTCAAAACCACCCAGCAGGCAGGGGCAAAGAAAGGGAATATCCTGCAGGGCAAGCAGATGCTCTCCATGATTCAGGATGCAGGATATCCGTGCTCTTTGGTTGTTTGTTCATTGGTTGATGAAATTCACAGGTAGGAAGAGTGTATTAAGGAGAGCACAAGCTCTTCCTGTAAGTAGACATTCACACATCCTATTGGCGAATTATCTCAACTCTGAGTGTGTACATTGCACCTTTGGCTCATACTCTCAAGTGCTGAAAAAGGAGGGTAAGTTTGGCTCAAAAATATATTCAGGGTAAAAACAGAGTAAATAATTTAAAAGATAGTAATTTAGTGCAGAGGATGGCAAATTTTTTCTGGAAAGACCAGAGTTAGTAAATGATTTTGGTTTTGCAGACAGTATGATTTTTGTCACAAGTACTCAACTCTGCCATTAGGAGCAGGAAAGCAGCCATGGTCTACACGCAGACAAATGGTGATGGCTGTGTTCCAACAAAACTTTATTTACAAAAACAGGTGTGGTGGATTTGATCTAGGTTTGCCAACTGCTAAGTTGAAGAAAAATTCTGTGTACTTAAAGGCATAGGTAATAGTCTCATTTCCATCTCTGAATCAAGGTGGACCACTGGAAGGGGTAGATGATATCACATCAGCTACTTGCTATCAACTTTTATAATATTAAAATACCACCACAAGAAGTGCTTTCCAGCACTTATCAATAAAGTATTATAAGAACGTTGTGTTTTAAAAATATATTTCTTTTGAAATGCTCCATTTAAGACTTTTCTGACAGTGGTTAGTATCAGAATACAATTTTATTCCACCATAAACATTTGTGTTTCTATCTGAGGAGTCAAGTATTTATTACATATACTTCTTCATTCTCACTGGAAATGCTTTAAGAAGGTTTTATGTTTAATTCCAATAATCTTATGACTTTTATGGTTGGCATACTTTTCTCCTCTACTTTTTTCTTAACATTCTCTCTCTCTCACTTGCTCTCATTCTCTCTCAATCTCTCTCTCTCTCTCTCTCTCTCTCTCTCTCTCTCTCTCTCTCTCTCTCATTGGTCTTCTTTTTTAATCTACCTCAAATTTTTACCAAAAAAATGAGTTCCAAATAACCGCACGTGATATCACAGAAGAATATTTTAACTCCAGATAAAGAAATAGAAATGTAAATGAAATGTAAATTCAATTTTTCACCCAATGAAATCAAGTCTTGACAGAAGGACCAAGGAGAGATGACATTATTTTGAAGAAAAAGAGCAAGGTGATATCATAATTTTCTAGTTATTTCAAGTAATTAAAAAATATAATATTTAATCTGGACTAGACCCCCCCCAAAAAAAAACGAAACAGAATGGACAGAGGAGTCTTGAAAACAGATGCAAAAATGAAAAGAAACTTGGTGGAATATACCTGGAAGAATTCAGATCACTCTATAAAAATTTACCTACACACGTATGTTTATTGCAGCATTGTTCACAGTAGCAAGAACATGGAACCATCCATGCTGCCCATCAAAAGAGGATTGGATTTTTAAAATGTGGTACATATACACAATGTAATATTACACAGTCATAAAGAACAAAATCATGAACTTCACAGCAACCTGGATGAACTTAGAGTCTGTAATACTGAGTGATCTTTCACAGAAACAAAGAACTGAGTAGTACATGTTCTCACTCATAAGCAGAACATAATACTATAAGAGAATGATTGGCCACAGTGGGAAATTGCTGGGAGGCGGACAGAGAAGCAGAACTGGCAGTAGTGGGAAATTCCCTGGGGAAGGGGGGGACACACTTCATTAACAAGGGTACCTGTATAATGAACATTTGTGTACCTAACCTTGAATTGTACCCCACATCTTTTTTTTTTGAGTTGGAGTCTCACTCTATCGCCCAGACTGGAGTGCAGTGGCCGCTCCCGGCCACCGCAGCCTCCATCTGCTGGGCTCCGGCGATCCTTCCGCCTCAGCTTTCCGAGTAGCTGGAATTACAGGCGCGCACTACCACGCCCGGCTGATTTTTTGATTTATTGTAGAGATGAGGTCTCGCTGCCCAGGCGGGTCTCGAACCCGAGGGCTCAGGCAATCCACTCACCTCAGCCTCCCAAAGGCGCGGGATTACAGGCTGAGCCACCGAGCCCGGTTTACCCCACATCTTTAAAATTAAATAAAGAAAGAAAGAAAAGAAACTTGATTGTGATCACAAGTAGAAAGAAAAACATCAGCTTTCTACCTTATATGATACACAAATTAATTCAAAATAAATTGAAAAACCAAATGTGAAAAAGGTAGAACATTTTAAGTATTTAAGTATATGATATCACTTTCTGACACCAAGGCAGAGAAAAATACTTTTTAAAATATTATGAAAGCACAAATCACAAAGGAAAATATTGTTGCTTACTCCATTAACATTTCAAGCTCCCCTTCATCAAAAATACCAAAAACAAAATGAAAACTACCAGCATAGGATATTAAAAGAAAATATTTACAACCCACTGTCAGATTAAGAAGTAGTAACCAGAATGTTTAGACATTCTATAAAACAATAAAATTAATAAGTAAACAAATAGTTAACCTAATGGGGGGTAAAAGACAAAGTTTGTGTAATTCACACACAAAAGCAGAGACAATCAAATGGAAGCAATTGTGCTCAATCTCACGATTAATCAATAATAATAATAAAACAACAAGAAGTTTCACTTGGATTGAAAGCCATTTTAAAGACTTATAACCTTGAGTTTTGGCAAGATAGTAAGAAATAGGAATGCACTGATGGCAGGGGTATGTATTTGTGCCAGTACTCTGGAGAGTGGTTTGGAAATCCCTCACACAGTGGAAAATACATGCATATCAATAGGCAAAATTTTCACCCATAGCTATCAACCCTAGAGCAGTGATTCTCAAAGTTTGGTCCCTGCAGCAATATCAGCATCATCTGGGAGTTTGTTAGAAATTCTGATTCTTGGACCCATGCATCACTCGTGAATCAGGAGTTCTGGGGGAGGAGGCAAAAATCCATGTTGTCACAAGCGCTCTGCTGATTCTATTGCATAAACCAGTGCTAGAAAACTCTCCCAATTCCTGTTCCTGATGGTGTGTGTGCAAGAAAGTTCACGGATGCATCATATGTAATCCAAAAATGTGTGAACTACCCACCTGTTCCTCTCAGGGGAACAGACACATAAACTCCACTTTATTCCGTGGAAGGCTTTACAGCTATTAAAATAAATGAGCTAATTTTAGATACCAATATGGATAAAATTCCCCAAAAAAAGTTGAATGAAAAAATCAAATGATAAAAAATTGTTGATGAAAGTATGATGGTGTTCATGTAAAAATTTAAACTAAGCCGGGCTCGGCGGCTCAGCCTGTAATCCTGCGCCTTTGGGAGGCTGAGATGAGTGGATTGCCTTAGCCCGCGGGTTCGAGACCCGCCTGGGCAGCGAGACCTCATCTCTACAATAAATCAAAAAATCAGCCGGGTGTGGTAGCGCATGCCTGTAATTCTGGCTACTTGGAAGGCTGAGGCGGAAGGATTGCCAGAGCCCAGCAGATCAAGGTTGCGGTGGCCGGGAGCGGCCACTGCACTCCAGTCTGGGCGACAGAGCAAGACTCCACCTCAAAAAAAAAAAAAAGTTAAACTAAAAAATCTTAATAGTATTATATCTAATACTCATATCTTTAATAATGCATTATAAAGTACCAAAACCCATAAGGAAATGTCACACCAGTATCAGGAGAATGATTATTTCTGGAAGAGAAATAGCAAACTGAAAGAAAGGGATTAATGAGCAGGGTAGAGACTTAGCTATATCTAAAGAATGTTTTTTTTTTTAGGAAAATTCTGAAGGAAACAAGGTAAATGATAACATCTTTTAAAATTGAGTAAGGAACGCATATGGTATATGAATCTGCTGCATAATTTCTGTACCTTTTTATTTTTGAAATATTTGATAATGTTTACAAATATCGTAAAGATATAATAGCTCAGAAAACAATCAACCAACATCATAGCATAGCAAGTGTTTTCTTACATACTGCCAGCACCTCTTGGTGCACATTCCATGGATCATTTTTGCTTTAATAGATTTAATGGATACAAGTGCAGTTTCATGATATGGAACAGTGCTTAGTGGTAAAGTCTGAGCTTTTATTGTTACCATCATCTAAATCATGTATATTGTGCCCAGTAGGTAATTTCTCATCCCTCCTATCTCTCCCACTCTCCCACCTTTTGGAGTCTCCAGTGTATATGTTTCCTCTCTGTGTGTCCATGTATATACTCAGTGTTCAACTCTCACTTGTAAGTGAGAACATGTGGCATTTGCATTTCTGTTTCTGAGTTTATTTCACTTGAGATAATGGTCTCTAGTTCCATCCATGCTGCAAAAGATATGACTAAATTCTTTTTTTATGGCTGAGAAATATATATATTTTTTCTTTATTCGATCATCTATTGACGGACACTTAGGTTGATTCCGTGACTTTGCTATTGTGAATTGTGCTGCAATAAACATACCAGAGCAAATGTCTTTTTCATATAATGATTTCTTTTCCTGCTACATACCCAGTAGTGGGATTGCTGAATCAAATGGTAGTTCTATTTTTAGCTCTGAAAAATCTCCATACCGTTTTCCATCAAGGTTGTACAAATTTATATCTCCACTAACAGTGTATATGCATTTCATTTTCTCTACATTGTAACTAACATCTGCTGTTTTTTGACTTTTTAGCAACAGTCATTCTGACTGGTATAAAATGGTATCTCATTACGGTTTTAATTTGCATTTCTCTAATAAGTAGTAATGTTGATAATTTTTTTCAGATGTTTGTTGATTACTTTTATTTCTTCTTTTGAAAAATACCTGTTAATGCCCGTTGCCCACTTTTTGATCAGGAAATTTGTTTATATCTTGAGTTGTTTGAATTCCCTGTGGATTCTGGATATTTGTTCTTTGCCCGATTCGTAGTTTGCAAATATTTTCTTCTATTCTGTAGGTTGCCTGTTTACTCTTTTGACTTTTTTTCTATACAAATATTTTTATTTTAATTAAGTCTCAATAGTCCAGTTTTGTTATTGTTACATTAGCCTTTGAGAGATTAGTCAGAAATTATTTGCTTAGGCCAAGGTTCACAAGAGTTTTTTCTAAGTTTTCTTTTTAGGATTTGTATAGTTTCAGGTTTTACTTTCAGTTTTTGTCCCATCTTGAGTTAACTTTTTCATACAGTAAGAGATATGGGTCCAATTTAATTTTTCTGCCTGAGATTATCCAATTTTCCTAGCAGCATATAAATAGGGTGTCTTTTCATTGGTGTATATTTTTGTTGACTTTGTCAAAGATCAATGAGTTATAGGCATATTGCTTTATTTATGAATTCTCTATTTTATTCCATTTGTCTATGTGTCTATTTTCATGCCAGTACCATGCTTTTTTGGTTACTGTAGTCTTACAGTATAAATCCAAGTCAGTTTTATTATTTTTGCTTAAGATACTTTTGACTATTTGTGTGCTTTTTGGTTTAATACACATTTTAGGGTTTTTTTCTAATTCTGTAAAAAGTATGTTGGCAATTTGACAGTAATTGTGTTGAATCTGTAGATTACTTTTTGTAGTATGGTTATTTTAATGGTATTCATTCTTCCAATCCATGAGCACGGGATGTCTTTCCATTTATATGTGTCAGCTACAGCTTATTTCATCAGTGTTTTCTGGACCACCCTGTAGAGCTCTTTTACCTCCTTGGTTAAATGTGTTCCTAGATTTTTTGTAACAATTGGAAATTAAATTGAGTTATTGACTTGGTTTACAACTTGATTGTTATTGGTGTATAGAAATATTACTGATTTTCATACATTGATTTTGTATCCTAGAACTTTACTGAAGTCATTTATCAAATCTAGGAATCTTTTGGAGGAGTCTTTAAGGTTTTATAGATATAAGATCCTGAACGCACCAATAATTAGTAGTGAGATTGAAACAGTAATTTTTAAAAATCTCCTTTCAAAGAAAAAAGCCCAAGACCATACACATTCACAGGTAAATTCTCTGTGACTTATCCTTGAAAGCTAGTATCACCCTTATGCCAAAGCCAGGCAAGGATACAACAAAAAAAGGAAACTACAGGCCAATATACCTGATGAACATAAATGCAAAAATCCTCAACAAAACACAAGCAAACTAATTCCAACAGTACATCAAAAAGATAATACAGCATGATTAAGTGTGTTTTTATTCCAGGGATGCAAGGGTGGGTCAACATACACAAATCAATAAACGTGATTCACCACATAAACGGAATTAAAAACAAAAACCATATAATCGTCTCAATAGATTTTTTTAAAAAGCATTCAATAAAATTTGGCATGGGCTGGGCTTGGTGGCTCAGCCTGCAATCTCAGCACTTTGGGAAGCCAAGACCAGTGGATTACCTGAGCCCGCGGGTTCAAGATTAGCCTGGGCAACTTGGCGAGACCTCATCTCTACAATAAAAAATTAGCTGGGTGTGGTAGCATGCATCTGTAGTTCCAGCTACTTGGAAGGCTGAGGCGGAAGGATCGCTGGTGTCCAACAGGTCGACACTGGGGTGGCTGTGAGCGTGCCACTGCACTCTAGCCTTGGAGTGAGGCTTGAACTCAAAAAAAAAAAAAAAAAAGAAAGAAAGAAAGAAAAGAAAAAAATTGGCATGGCTTCATGAGAAAAACTTTCAACAAACTAAGCACAGAAGAAACATACTTCAAAATAAAAATCATATACAATAAACTCACAGCTAACATCATACTAAATGGAAAAAAGTTGAAAGCAATAAAACAAGATAAGGATCACACTTCCACCATTTCTACTCAGCATAGTACTGGAAGTTCATGGATTTTAAGTGTCAGCAGAGGCTTCTGTAATTCCGGGGATTAAAAAAATTATCTCAAATCCCAATTTCACAGCTTGTGAAAATCCTAAATAAAGAAAAAGGTGTGTACATAGCTTTTTCAACTTTTAATTTCTTTCTCTTTCAGTTTCCTCGTGGAAAATCTATACTACCTATAGATTTAGGTGGATATCTCAATATACAGATTCAATTTTCTTCCTAATTGCTAATTTAGGAAGTTCAAAAGGAAAAACTAAGCCAGGCATGAGTCCCAGCACTTTGAGAGGCAAAGGTGAGAGGATTGCCTGAGTCCAGGGATTCAAGACCAGCCTGGACAACTTGCGAGATCTTGGCTCTACAATAAATTTTTAAAAATTAGCCTGGCATGGTAGCGCATGCCTGTGGTTCCAGCTACTTGAAAGGCTTAGGCAGAAGGATCATCTGAGCCCTGTAGGTCAAGGCTGCAGTGGCCATGAGCTTGCCACTGCACTCAAGCTGGGGCAACAGAGTGAGACTCTTACTCAAAAAAAAAAAAAAAAGAAAGAATGAAAGAAAAAAGAAACAACTAAGAACTTGAAGACAATGAACACAATCAAAATAGGTAGAATAATTGAAAATCTATATACAGGAAGGCAGGGCACTCAACTAAAATGTGGAATACAAGTCAATTGTTTCTTGCTCTAAAAGCACTCAATAGTTTTAGAGAAACCTACACATACTGTCACTTGTTCACTTGTACAATACTCCAAATGAAATAAATGGCTGCCCATAAGGGAAGTTCACTTTAAAGACTACACCTCAATAAGCTCCACCCACAAATAAAAAATTTATCACTTACTTTGTGTTGAATCAGCTTTATTGAAGTATCACATATAATAAAACTCACTGATTTTATGTATAAAATATGATAAGCTTTGACTAATTTATTTGATCACATAACTACCACTACAATAAAAAATAGAACATTTTCATAACCCCAAACTTTCCCTCATGTCTCTTTTCAGTCAATTTTTTTCTCCAGCCTCTGGCTCCTGGCTACTACTAATCTGCTTTTGTCACTAGAGTTTTGCTTTTCAAAAGTTTCTCATAAAGGAATTAAATGATATGTATTTTTCTTCTTTTACTTAGCATAATGTTTTTGAGATTCATTTATGCTATTCTATGTTTCAGGAGTTTATTCTTTGTTTCTGAGGTATATGCTATTGTATATACCACAATGTAAATGCCTTAGTCTTAAATATGAATGAACCAGCTTACACTTAGGAAAAGTCTCTCGTATTTTTTAAAAAATGGGTTGAGAAAGGGTGAAAACTATAGTGAATGAAAGAGAAAAGATATTATGTATATTATCAAGAGATATAAGAAATGTTTTCCTCTTTAACACAAGAGAATGCTATGAGAAATGAACAATTAAAAAACAAGAAACCATTTCTGAAATTTAAAATATTGTTTTTAAGACAAAGTTGAAGGATACAAAATCAGATAAAGTAAAAGAAATTTCCAAGAAATAAAAATACAAAAAAACAAAAAACTAAGGGAAACAAAATTTTAAGGATCAATGAAGGAGATCAACTAACCAATTGATATGAATTCCAGAAACAGAGAATTTTAAAAAGAGAAGAAAATTATTACAGCAATAATTATGTCATGGAACTGAAAGACATAAAATGTCCAGGTTGAAACGACTCAACTTTATTATAGGCTACAGTAATCAAAACAGCTGGTATTGGTACAAGAACAGGCATATAGACTAGTGGAACAGGATAGAGATTCCAGAAGCTAAATCTCAATTTCCCAGCCAACTCATCTTCAACAAAGCCTCCACCAACAACCACTGGGGAGAGGACAGCCTATTCAATAAATGGTGCTCGGAAAACTGGCTGACCACATGCAGAAGAATGAAATAGGATCCCTATCTATCACCATACACAAAAATCAACTCTAAGTCCATCAAAGACCTAAATGTTAAAGCTCAAACTATAAGAATATTAGAAAGCCAGGCTCGGTGACTCAGCCTGTAATCCCGCGCCTTTAGGAGGCTGAGGTGAGTGGATTGCCTGAGTCCACAGGTTCGAGACCCACCCGGGCAACTTGGCAAGACCTCATCTCTACAATAAATCAAAAATTAGCCGGGTGTGGTAGCGCTCGCCAGTAGTTCCAGCTACTTGGAAGGCTGAGGCAGAAGGATCACCAGAGCCCAGGAAGTCAGGGCTGCGGTGGCCGGGAGCGGCCACTGCACTCCAGTCCGGGCGACAGACTGAGACTCCAACTCAAAAAAAAAAAAAAAAGAATATTAGAAAACACAGGAGACACCCTTATAGAAATTTGGAATAAACCAACTCCTGATCAAAACCCCAATAGTGCATGCCATAAGAGATAAGACTGACAAGTGGGATTTTATCAAACTGAAAAACTTCTGCAAAGCAAAAGAAACTATTAAGAGAGTGAAGAGACTGTCCACAGAATGAGATAAAATATTTGCCAATTGTATATTTGACAAAGGCCTAACAACTAGGATCTACAAGGAACTCAAACATGCTGAAAGGGGAAAAAAACAGCCCTATTAAAAAATGAGCAAAAGATATAAATTGACACTTCTCAAAAGAAGACATGTGATCAGCCAACAGATACATGAAAAATGCTCAGCCTCACTAATCATCAAATAAATGCACATCAAAACTACACTGAGATACCACCTATCCAGTCAGGATAGCCATTATTAATACCTCAGAAAACATCAGATGCTGGAGAGGATGAGGAGAAAAGGGAGTGCTTCTATACTTTTAGTGGGAGTGTAAACTAGTACAACCTCTGTGGAAAGCAGTGTGGCTATTTCTAAAAGATCAAAAACTTAACCTTCCATATGATCCAGCAATCCCTTTCTGGGAATATACCCAGACGAACTCAAATCATTCTACAAAAAATATACCTGTACATGCATGTTTATTGCCACACTATCCACTGTAGCAAAAACATGGAACCAACCATGTTGCCCATTGAAAGTGAACTGGATAAAAAAAGTACATTGCACCATGGAATACTGTACAGCCATAAAGAAGGACAAAATTATGAACTTTTCAGCAACTTGAATGGATTTGGAGTCCCTCTTACTTAGTGATCTATCACAGAAACAAAGAACTGAGTACGATGTGTTCTCACTCACAAGTGGACCCTGAACATTTATCATAATATTACACAAAAGAGATTAGCAGTAGCAGATCACTGCTGGGGGAGGGGTGGGCACATAGCATTAATAAGGGTACTTGATCCCAAGCCAGGCGAAGTGAGGACCAATGGGAGGCCTAAACTATACCTGTACCATAATCACTTATGTACTGGATTATACCCCACATCTTTTAAAAAAATTTTTTTTTAATCCCAGGACAATGATGAACAAACACCAACAACAAAGTGCATCACAATGAAATTTCAGAAGATTAAAGCTAAAAGAGAATAGCTGAGAAGCTGCCAGAAGGGGGGAAAACATATTTAACAATATAAGGTGTCATGAATAAAAATGACATCAGACTTCTCATCAGCAATGCTGTCTTAAAATTCTGAGGAAAAGGGAAGTTAATGACCAAGCATTCTAAAGCCAATGAAGTTATTAGCCAAATGTAGATTCACATAAATAAATGCAAGTAAGCAGAAAATTAACCTAACATGTTCTTTCTTTTGGTAAGACCATTAAGGAATGTGCTACAGCAACAAAATAAAAGAAGAAGGTGGGGTGAGAATTAATTTCAGATAAAAGAAGACAAAGAGCCATCTCCAATAAAACAAAACTGAAGTATAGGATGAAGACACAAACCACAGACTGTCAAGATTGGAGAAGAAGGAGGACTGAGGACTTCAGAAGGGAAGATTGTGGGAGAAAGGGAAATTGGATAAAACAATTAATATGTGAACAAACACTTGAAAATAATTACAATTTTGTAGCTAGCAAATTATGCAAGTAAAGAACTGACCTAGTTAGAAACTTTCGGAAAAACCAAAACATTTTATAAGAAAAAGATGAAATTCTGGCACGCTATTTGGCTCCACAGTAGATAACATTTACAAATCATGCTGATATAACCACTTATTATGATTTAACACAACTAAAATGTCATCGATCATCAATACATCAATAAATGTGCAAAGAAGATTAATCAGGAGGTCAAGCTGTGTAAGGATAATATTTTGAAAGAGCAGATTAGAGTTAAAAGGTACAATGAGATATAAGAAAGGACTTTTCCAGCAACTGCTGGGTCCCAGTAGATGCCTTATGGAAGGGGTCCCAACCTCGGGCCATGGACAGGCAGGGGTCCATGGCCTGAGAGGAACTGGCCACACAGCAGGAGGTGAGTGGCTGTATTTACAGCCACTCCCCATTGCTTGCATTACCACCTGAGTTCTGCCTGCTGTCAGATCAGCAGAGGCATTAGATTCTCATAGAAGCGAGATTCCTATTGTGAACTGCACATGCAGGGATCTAGGTTGCATATTCCTTATGAGAATCTAATGCCTGATGATCTGAGATGGAAATTGAGGTGGTGATGCTAGCACCAGGTAACAGCTGCAAATACAGATTAACATTAGCAGTCAGTTTTGACAGCACAAAGACCATAATAAATCAGTTGCTTGCAGATTCGTATCAAAACCGTATCAGTGAATGGAAAGTGAATTGATGTACTTCCATTGTACAGCTGCATCTGGTGGCAGGCTTTGTCAGAATCTGACACTTATTTTAGTCTTCATACGACCCACCCAGTATTTTATTTACCACTTTCATCCACACCTCTTTCCTGCACTTGTCTCAGTCACAGTTTTGGTAATCCCACAGGTTAACCCTCACCAAAATGTATAAAAAACAAACGTCACTGGAGAACTTCTTTGAAAAGGGGGAAAGATCCAATGGTGAGACAGCAGAAGAGTCTAAGACTACCAACAAAAAGAAAGTTGCATTTAAAAGAAAATACCAAGAGTTCTACTTCAATTATGGGTCCATTGCAATAGTTGATTCACATTCTCCATGCCCACTTTTATATGTGGCGACTGGCGATCTACCGAAGCCATGAAACCTCCAAAACTGCTTTGCCACATGGTGATCAAGCACACAGCATTAAAAGACAAACCTTTGGAGTTTTGTAAAAGAAAAAAAAAATGTGAACATGAAGAACAGAAGCAATATTAAAAGCCATCACTTCATCAAATTGTCTGCACTGAGAGCATTATTCTTAGTGGCTAACTGCATTGCTAAAGCTAAGAAGCCCTTTACTATTGGTGAGAGTTGGTCCTGTCTTCTGCTGAGGACATTTGTCTTGAACTTTTAGAAGAAGCCGCGGTTCAAAAGGTGACACGTGTTCCTCTCTCGGCTAGCACCGTAACTAAACGAAGTGATGAAATAGCAGAGGCTATTGAGGCACAATTGCTAGAGGGGATTAATGAGTCATGGTACGCAACCTAGGTTGACAAGTCTGCCAATGTTGACAATAAGGCAATAGTGCTTATTTTTGTGTGCTATATTTTTAGCAGGATGTGCATGAGGATATGCTATGTGCCAACCAATAGCACAGCTGCAATATTATTCAAGTCTTTGAATGATTCCATATCAGGAAAACTAAATTGGTCATTTTGTGTTGGTAGTAGTTGCCATGACTGGAGAGCCTTCTGGTTTCACTACTTGGGTCAAAGAGTTGTGAATGTGATTCTACACACTGTGTCATCCATAGAGAAATGCTGGCTAGCTGAAATGTCACATGAACTTAACATTTTATGGGTTGTGATAAAAATTATCAACCATATTAAGGTACATTTCCTTAACTCTCGTCTGTTCATGTAGCTCTGTGAGGAGATGGATGCAAAGCACACACATCTTCTCTTATACACAGAAGCAAGATGGCTTTCTAAAGGTAGATCACTGGTCAGAATTTTTGAGTTACTAGATCCACTCCAGGGATTTATTTTAGAAAAACAATCATTACTGGCAGCACATTTCAGTGACACAGAATGGGTTGTAAAACTTGCTTACTTGTATGACATATTCAACCTGCTCAATGAATTTAGTCTGTCACTTCGGAGGAGAACATCTGTATTCAAGTCAGCAGATAAAGTGGCTACACTCAAATCCAAACTGGAATTACAAGGACAATGAGTGAATATTGGGATTTTTGACATGTTTCAAACATTAGAAGAGATTTTGAAAGAGACTAATCCAGGATCTTCTTTCTTCCAGCTGGTGCATGATTGATCACCTATCCCAGCTTTCAAAAGAGTTTGAGCATTACTTCCCAACCACAAAAGATCCCAGAACTGGGAAGGAATGGATCTGTGACCCATTTGTGAATAAGCTAGGTGAATCGACTTTGTCCTAGAAGAGGATCTACTGCTTCAGCTTGCAAATGACGGTGGCCTTAAAAGTACGTTTGAGACATCTTCAAATCTCCATACATTCTGAACAAAATCAAGGTAGAATATCCTGAGATTGCCACAAAAGCACTGAAAACCCTGCTTCCACTTCTAACATTCTCTTTGTGAAGCAGAGTTTTCTGCAGTGACAACAACCAAAACGAGATTATAGAGTAGACTGAACATAAACTACTGTCTCCCATCACCCCCAGATAGGACCATCTAGTTGCAGGAACACAAGCTCAGGGCTCCCACTGATTCTGCTTTATGGTGAGTTATATAATTATTTCATTATATATTACAATGTAATAATAATAGAAATAAAGTATACAATAAATGTAATGCACTTGATTCATCCCCAAAACATCCCCTCCCCCCACCCTTCCATGGAAAAATTGTCTTCCACGAAACTGGTCCCCAAAGCGAAAAAGGTTAGGGACCACTGCCTGATAGGGTTCCTTGATTTTTAAATATAGCATATATTACTCATAAAAATTCAAAAGTTTAGTTTCAAACTTACACCAGAAGTCAGGGGTTAGGGGGCAGGGAGACCAATGCTTTAAAATAAATTACAGGATAGGTTTTAATGTTTTATAACAGTGTTTATCATCATAATAAATATTGATTGAGTGCTTCTATTTGCCAGGCCCTGTCCCAAGTGCTCTATGTATATTCGCTTATTGAAAAGGATAAAAGAAAAATAGATGGTAGAACCTCAACTATAGGGAACCCAACCCTTTTTTAAAATGTAAGATTCCTGAAGTGTGAATCAAAAAGGAATCAGGTCTTTTTTATACATCCACATCTTCATTCATCCCTCAGCATCTCACACCTGAGCTACAGGTGTGGGCTGCCTGATCTTAGACTCTCCATTAGAGAGTTTAGACTTTTCAATCTGTTGTACACAGAACCACCAGAGCTTTCCTGAAACAAAACTTTGATTTCATTACACCCCTACTCAAAAATCATCAGTGCTCCTTCTCCTCAGCACATCATTCAGCTTTCTGTGGGGACTCCCTTCCAACTGCTTTCCCCATATAGTTCCAAGAAGTTTCCTCAAACCAGTTCTTCTATAAATATCACCGGAGCTGTGTGGGCCTTAAGGTTTGAAATGACTTCAACTTGCAGGGATCAATTTTTTTGTGTGACTTGCCAAAAGAAGGCTTCTATTTCTAAGGGTGGAAAGCATTTCTTCACAAAAAACTCCAAAGACCGAAACATCAAATAAATCTTAAAAAACGACGTTTGGATGAGTTAAGTGTAAATGAATCAGAAACATTTCTCTAACATGCAGTGTGCTTTGTGCCCTCTTTGTGTCATACCCTGCATCTAAAATGCTCCCACTACCCCCAAGATTACTTACCAAACCCCATCCCAGTCTTGGAAGTGCAATTGAGATGTCTCAAGCTCTATCTCCGTGGCTGTACTCAGGTGTGAAGGTGGAAACAATTTATCTTTGCATACCATTGATAAGGAAGCTTGGTTTCTCTGTTGCACCTCCTGACCAATTCTCTATTCTCCCTAGTGCCGCTGACTACATCATGAGCTTTTCTTGTAAGGTTTTCTCTGTTCCCTTCCTGTTCTAATGCTGTGTCTCTGACAGTAGCTGCATCCATCCATGGTCACAGGTCCCAAGTGATGGTCTCTCTTCATAGTTCCAGTCCTCTCTGGGTTATGTTAACTCCCTTTTTCCCTTGCTCTTTTAGCCCTGGCTAAAAGACAAATGACTACCCACCAATGCTATAGTCTTTTGCTTTAATTCTTCCGTAGCCCTATCTGCATCACTGTAAGTGGATTCATGGTTAAATTCATGAGTATGCAAAATAGAATGCCACTATCAAAACGCCACTAAGAAAGAGAGCTCTATGAAGCATCTGGAGTGAATTCTGTGGCCTGCCCAGACTCTGACCATATGACATTCAGCTACGATATGCCTTCTACCGTCATGTGTCTGATTTACCACAGATGACAGTTTTCTGAGTAGAGAGATTGTACTCGATGCATTTCTGTTATCTAGGTACCTGGTCATAATAGATATTCAATAACTTATTAAGAAGTCAGTGAACCATAATGAGTCTATCTAATGCATTCCACAAAAATCTGGTCATTGCCAGTTCCTGAATGGAAGGAGATTTTCACATAGACTTTCTGGTCCTAGATGTTGCTGTGATAAGGATTATTGAAGGAACACAATGCTGACAACAGTGAAAAAAGGGGGTAAATAGAAAATTCTGAGGAAGAGAGAACTTTGAACCAGAGATGTGTGAACCCAGAAGCATTTCAAGATTGGCATCACGTCTTGAACTGGTTTTCAAAGGACTCAGACTTGGCCAAACCCAAAGAGAATTTTGCCAAGCACTCTTCCCCTTAATTTTTAAACCCATGTGTATTTTAAGGAAAATTCAATCCATATGTTTCTGATTCATTTACACTTAACTCATCAAAATGTTGTTTTGTAAGAGTTATTTGATGTCCTAGTCTTCTGAGCTTTTGTTGAAGAAATGCTTTCCCGCTTTAGAAATAGAAGTCTTCTTTTGGCAAATCCAAAAAAAAAAAAGATCCCTGAAAGGTTCAAAGTCATTTCAAAACTCAAGGCCCACACGGTTCCAGTGATTCCTTAGTGGACCTGATGTGACTTCCCTCTTTGGAGAAATACGAGGGCTTTTACTGAAGAAACACAAAGTTGCATAAGGATGGGAGACTGACCAGCAAAAGCTACTAAACAAAGATAATTAAAAACTCCAAAATGGAAGAACAGGCATGCGAAGGTTGGTGAGGAGATGAGGGGAAGCTATAAATCAAATGTGAAACACAGAGAGACGTAGGGAATAAATGGACCCATTTTCTATGTACAGAAGGTGAAAGTTGAGGTGGGGAAAGAGGAACATGTATATAAATACATGTCACAGAGCACATGTATCAGGGCTTTCAGAATCTTTCTGCAGAAAACCAAGTGCCTTGGCCATTTGAGAAGCAATTATGAGAATGTGTTACTAATTACTTAAATGTGCCTGTTTACTTGAACAATCATCGTTCTTGCTGTCCGGACACTGCCAGCTTGCCTGTTTGAGAGCCCTCAGTAAAATTGGTGCTACTCATGTTATTTTGAACGGTTCTTTGTTTTTCTTTTCTTGTATGTGCTGCTGAACTTATATATTTGCAGTTCTGGAAAATGTTCTCCTTCAAAGCATCCAGGAGAAGTGGGTATTTATGAACACAGATAGCAAGCGATTGGGGCAGGTCACCAGTGGCACGCATTAATATCCCTTTACAATTCACAATGCTTTCACCCAGGAAACAAAGCCAAGTCAGTATCTTAAACCTCAAGTTCTTCTTTTGTAAAATACCTCACCTGAGATGTCATAAAAATGATAAAGCTCAAGAAAACACAAGCACTCCACCAAGACAAGGAGAAATGAGTGTATGTCAGTTGAGTGATTAAATGTGAATAGCGATCAATGTGGGCCTTAGCAAAGTGCTCAGAGAAAACTCGGGGAGAATTTCCTGGGTTGATGAAAGAGGCTCCAAGCAGGATGAACGACAGACTCAGAAAAACAAAATTCTGACAACACAATCACTTATGTTTTCAAGTGGAAGTGAAGGTGCAGACATCTAAAGAAAAGTGGTTTTTTTCTAGCTTTTTAGAATAAACTTATATTTATTTTTTTTTAAAGAGAGACTGCCGGGCTCATTGGCTCAGCCTGTAATCCCGCACCTTGGTAGGCTGAGGTGAGTGGATTGCCTGAGCCCGTGGGTTCGAGACCTGCCTGGGCAACTTGGCGAGACCTTATCTCTACAATAAATCAAAAACTTAGCTGGGCGTGGTAGTGCACGCCTGTAGTTCCAGCTACTTGGAAGGCTGAGGTGGAAGGATCGCCGGAGCCCAGCAGGTCAAGGCTGCAGTGGCCGGGAGCAGCCACTGCACTCCAGTCTGGGTGACAGAGTGAGACTCCAACTCAAAAAAAAAAAAAAAAGAGAGAGAGAGAGACTGAAAGCAAGAGTCTGCACGGGCCAAGGAGAGTGGCCTCACCTGGGCAGAATGGTATAAGCAAGACCCAAGCATGCAAAAACATCCTAGAGAAATGTGGAAGAATGTTCACAGCTGCCCTGAAGCCTGGGGAACAAGGACAACACTCCTGTTTGGGACAAATCAGGTAACATTACCTGAGGTCCATCCATCAGAACACAGAGCTAGTCAATTCTGCTATCTTTTCTATCAAATATGTGTTCATATCTTCCTACTAAAATAAGAGTTCCTTCAGGACAGGGTGCTTGGTGCCCTCTTCCTCAGATCCAGAATAGCTAACATATTCTCAGCACTTAGTTCATGCTTACTGCACAGTTGGAGAATGAAAAGTTGGTAAGTTTACCTAGAAGGCGCTGCCATGTAACTGTTTCCATTTCAGGCAATGCTTTCACATACGTGTCACCTGCATCTGGCAACCTGAAGGCTATTCCTCCTCCCTCCAAAGCCAAGAACGCTGTCTATCCATCTGCTGGCTGCCACTTTCTTGAGAGGCGCATCTGCCACAAGCCTTACTTTCTGACAGCGCTTTCTTTCCTTCTGCCTCATTTCACAGAAGCAGGAGAACTGATCCTTTGGTGGGGTCTTCCTAGCTTCACCTACACCCTGCGCTCCTGCATCTATCCTCTCTGTAATCCTTTTCACTTTCTACCTTGGGTTCTATGCCCATCTAAAACAGAACCAACCAGACCCAGTAGACTGTAATCCCAGAGCTTTGGGAGGCCAAGATGGGAGGATCATTTGAGGCCAGGAGTCTGAAACCATCCTGGTTAACATAGTGAGACCCTGTCTCTATAAAATGTTACCACCACTATCCAACCCTCCTTGGGAGGTCTTAATGATTATCTCCTCAGTCCAGTGTCATCTTTCCTGAGAACATTCATCTCAGTTACTGCAACCTGTTTATTACTAGACACTCATGCTGAAGACACCCATGCAACAGAGCCACCCAGTAACAGTGATCACGTTGCTTCTCCCTAGGGGCCTAGCCTTCCTGACACTGAGCAGGGACATCCAGGCCATGAGGGAAAGGAATGAGAGTTCTGCACTAGGTCAAGCCAAATGAACTTCGTGAATGGGTAGCATAGATGTGTCTTGATCTAAGTAAGACATTCACAGTGGTAAAGCCTCAGACTTGGCAGACACCTTGTAGAAGTCACGCTCAGCACATGGCTGGAGGTGAATGCCCCCAAGAGGCTGATGGGAGCCAGGAACCCTATTCACAAGAACTCAAGTTCTGTCTTTTGTCAGTGATAAAAAAATATTATGTTAATGAAGATGGCAACTAAAATGCATTCAAATGCCAAGATCTTGTGAGTCTACAGTACAGTAACAATTAGAAAAAATACATTGTCTAATGCTTACCACATGCCCAGCTCTATCTTCAGCTCTTAACTGGCATTGCTTTTTCAAATTCTCATAGCAACCGTATCAATTTGGCATTATTATAATCTCCCAGTTAGGTAGTAATACAGATGAGGAAATTGAGACTTGAAAGAGCTAGGTCATGTGTTCAGTGTCACACTAGACGTGAAGAGTTAAGATTGAAGCATACATCTGTCTATCTTTGTGTCAGGATAGGTGAGGTTATGACTTCCCAAGCCCCAGGTCTTAAAATCACAGAGTCTTAAAATCACAGAGGCCTGTTGACCCCATACACTGGAAATCTACCACGTCAGCAGAGGACTCTGTTTTTCTTGGTCACTTGGGGTCCCAGCTGATAGGGCAGCCACAATTTCCAATGTTGCCAATCACCTTACAGGAAAGAGAAAGGAGCTCTAAAGGTCTCAAGGCAGCACTTAAAATGCTATGGCTCAGAAAAACACAGTATGTCTGCTCACATCTCACTGTACAAAACATATCACGTGGGCAAATGGAAAGGAACAGGAACTGCAATCTTACTCTTTGCCCGGGACATGAAATAATGAAAATATTCCGCAGGTGTCAAAATGCCCACTGCACTCCCAAAGTCCATACTATTAATAACAAACTCTGTGTAAAATCTCTCAAAAACTGAAGTGTTGCTTCTTGATGTTTTTCCATAATCATGATAAGATCATAGTACAGGGAATGTCCACGTCAAAGTTGCTCACCACTGTGTTCATTTCTCATTGTGTACCTCAGGCTTTATAGTATGACCTATTTGGAACATTGAAATTGCACTAAATTCCAAATCCCTACCCGTGATCTGTCTCCAAAATGTGTTATATTATCATATAAGGTATAAATACAGAAGCAGTTTTAGAGGTAACCATATTTGAATCCTAATTCCTTCTTTTTCTTTTTTTTTTCTGAGTTGGAGTCTCACTCGGTCGCCCAGACTGGAGTGCAGTGGCTGCTCCTGGCCACCGCAACCTCGCCTGCTGGGCTCCAGCAATCCTTCCGCCTCAGCCTTCCAAGTAGCCGGAATTAGAGGCATGCGCTACCACGCCGGCTGATTTTTTGATTCATTGTAGAGATGAGGTCTCGCTGCCCAGGCTGGTCTCGAACGTGCCGGCTCAAGCAATCCACTCACCTCAGCCTCCCAAAGGCGCGGGATTACAGGCTGAACCACGGAGCCCGGCCCTAATTCCTTCTGATCTTGGCCCTTTGAACAAGAAATTTGTTATGGTACCACAATTCACTAAAATGGTGCTGCTAATTTGCCTTTCATCTCCAAAATCATTCTATTCCAGAAACTTAAAGTCATGGAAATAACGCCCTTTTGATTTGTAATTCCACAAATGTCTATGGATAGCGCTTTCTAGCTTGCAGAAAACAGGCACTTTTCACATCAACAACTTCCTTGGATCAGCCTTTCCTATGGGCATTATTTTCACTGTGCTTCTCCAAATGATGGCGTGGGGATGATTGAATTAAACAACAACAACAACAAAAGCCCCAGCCTAAGGCCACACAGTTGAAAAGCGGGTTATGCTGGACCAAATCCCTCTCCTCTGGTTCCCGTCTGTGTTCCTTCCTGTCAAACCTCCCCAAATTTTGTGACAATTAGCCTTAGCTGCTGGTAAAATCAGTCATGGCTGGTCCTCTCTTTTGTGCAGAAATATTGAAACAAAGGGTCTCTTATCCCAAGATAACTCTGACCTACGAGGCTCCCACAGAAAAAGGGTCACAAAGTTTCAAGGGAAAAAGTATACATTCTCTTAAGTCATGGCAAACTTAACAATCATAAGAACCTTCCTTGTCAGAAAAATTTTCATCAAAAATAAATAAATAAATAAGCTCCTTGGTGGAGAATATTCTAGAGGTGAAAATGAATCGAGCACATGCTGTGAACCCAGCACTTAGTGGTTATTGAGGACTGAAAAGGTTGCAGGACTAAAACCTTGCAGGCATCAGTGGAAATATGGTCATCATACCCTTTTTACACACAAGAATACTAAGCAGCAAAAAACAACTCCCGACGTTACACACAGCAGACAAGCAGTGGGGCCGAGATTTGTACAGACCATCAAGCACAAAGCCCCGCCTCCCTGTGACTACATGGCCACAGCAAGCCTGGTCCCTAAAAATCATCATTCTCACTTTAGAGAAGTTGGAACAATAGTACAGAGAGGTCAAGGAGCACTTTCAAAGCTGCACAGCCAGCAGGCAACGGTAAGGATGAACTCAGGCCTGTCCCATATCAAAAGCCAGTGATACTTGGGCTGGTGGAGAAGAGGCGTCATCCACAAAAGTCTGTCTCTTCTAACTTGCAGCATCTCAGCAGAGAGAGCATCACAGAGATCAGTCCCCAGAGCATGGCGTGGCAGGGCTAGGCCTGTATTGTCACTCTCAATTTGCTGACTCAGGAGTGCAGTTAATCTACAGGGTTCATAAAAAGAGGGAATTCCTGGGAGCCTTCGAGGCACCTTCTCTCTAGAAACTTGCACAACATGGTCCCGCTGACAGATTGGCATCAAGTGTTTGCTACTGTTCTGGAGCATTGTTCTGTCTCTTTGGATTTGTTTAAGGCATTGATAGTCATGCCTTTCCCCAGCCATCCCCAGATGGCTCTGTTCCCAAGGTCACCACAGAGAACCACTTCCATCCAAAAAGGCAACGCTCATCCCACAGTTCTAGAAGGAAAAGTGTCTCCTTTTGAGTAATGTCTGCCTGGAGTCATCCATTTCTGTGCCATTCAAGCAAGTCACAACACATGAAATCAATGAAGGGAGGCAGTCGTAACCTTGGAACATTCACAGCAATCCTCTTTTTCAACAACTGATGAGCTGTTGGACAGGAGTATTGGGACATTTTTCTGATTTTTGTTTGTTTGTTTGTTTGTTTGTTTTTTCAGACTACTCTCACTCTGTCTCCCAGGCTGAAGTGCAGTAGCATGAACCCAGCTCACTGCAACCTTGAACTCCTGGGCTCAAGCCATCCTACTGCCTCATCCTCCTGAGTAACTGGGACTACAGATGCCACCATGCTCAGCTATTTTAATTTTTTTATTTTTCATTCTTTTGTAGAGACGGTGCCTTGCTATGTTGCCTAGGCTGTTCTTGTACTCCTGGGCTCAAGCAATCCTCCCACTTTATGTTCCAGTGTAGCTAGGACTCCAGGCACATGCCACCATGCCGGAGTAATTTTTTTTTCTTTTTGTAGAGAGGAGGTTTCACTCTGTTGCCCTGACTTGTCTCAAACTCTGGGCCTCAACTCCCCAAAGTGCTGGGATTACAGATTTGAGCCACCATGCCTGGGTCTGATTTTAAAATTATATCTATTGTGTTATATTGCTTCCAAGTGTCCCTCTTGGAGATGAGCATCATCTGGGTGACCGAGTGTTTATAGTAATATCCCATTGCAGAAGCGTAGTACATAAAACTGTGTCCCAGTGGGCCAACATGACAGAAAGAGGTGGCAACCCCTCCTCATGACCCACAGAACTGGGCAGCAGAACAAATGACCCTTCTGTTTCATATATTGGGTTGATGCATGAGTTTGTAGCATTTTTCCCTCACCCATGGAATGCAAATGTCACACAATGGTTGACTGGCCACAACTCATTACATTTGCCAATTCTCGGGTTGACTGACATGTATCATCAGGGATTAAAACACATATACAGTCGTCATCAAAGCCCCATGGTCTTCCTGAATGTAGAAAATCACTCAGGTCAATGTAGCCCTCTTTGAAATGACAAACAATTTTCTTGCTATGCTTTCCCATGGCATTCTCGCCCCGTTCACAGCACAAACGTTTTGAGCTGTCTCTGCTGCCTTGCTCCTCTATTAGGCTCAAACAGAAGAATATGTCATAAGTGTTCTTTCTTTTCCACTTGAAATTCCATCTTCTTTGTCCCACAGATAGCACTAACTTCCTTTAAATCTGCAAAATACAAGGTGCATTCACAATCACAACATTGTCACTACAAATGGCACATGTTAAACAAACTCCCAACACCAGAGTGTTGCCATGCCAAAACAAGAGCTACAAACTTATGCATCAAACTAGTATGTCTTTGAGGAATGCAAGGAATAAAGAAAGCTTTGGTAAGAAAAAAATAAAATAAAAAATAAAGATTAAAAAGTAATAGATTAACTGAAATACTAAAAAGAAAAACCATCAAAGGTGAGATGACACTTTCAATATTGAAGAAATGAATATTGGTGCCTCTCAGATATCATACATTCTCCCAGACTTCAATTAAAATAATAAAAAAGAATGAATAACACTTTCACAGCAATCACCTTTCTCAATAACTGATGAGCTGTTAAACAAGAGTATCCGGATATTTTCTGATTTTTTATTTTTTCAGTTTAGGGCTGTGGGATACATGTGAGAATTTGCTACATAAGTTAATTCCACGCAGGTGAGTTTTGGGCTTCTAATGAGCCCTCTCTTTCCCTGATAGTAGACATTGTACCCAGTGAGTGGTTGTGTGCCCCTTATGCTTCCTCCCTCCCTCCCTCCTTTAGCAATATCCAGCATCTGGACCATCTTTGTGCTCATGTGTTCAGTGATCAGGGCCTACCTGTGAGTGAGAACACATGGCATTCAGTTTTTTGTTTCTATGATGATTCACTTAGAATGATGGTCTTCAGCTGCATCCATGTTGCTGCAAAGGACATGATTTTGTTCTTCTTTATGGCTGCATGGTATCCCATTGTGCATAAAAAGAGAGATTCCCCCCAAAATGAATTACCTTTTAGAGGGCAGGTCCCTTGTAGTACAGGCTTTCCCTGCTAGGTAAGTGTTCTAGGAACCCATTGGCATCAGTTTACCAGCTAGTGTTGTTGTGAGAGACCGTGTAGTACTTCAGTGAATTTTTTTTTTGAGATTGTTTAAACGTGTTTGCCCATTTCGTGATGAGTGATTTATAAGTACACCTGCCCACATCACACTGTGTTCAGCAATTTTTTGACCAAAAATGGCATGAACGCCCCTGCACCATCCTCCTGATTCACCCCATCTCACCCCGAGCAACTTCTTTTTGTTTCTCGGGATGAAAAAAGTCCCCAAAGGGAAATGTTTTGCCAATGTGGAAGAGGTGAAACAAAAACATGGCAGAGGCACTAAAAGGCATCAATATTGACTAGTTCAAAAACTGTTTTGAGCAGTAGAAAGAGCATCTTGATAGGTGTATTGCATCAAACAGAAAGTATCTTGAAGGTGACTGAAGTTTAAATATGTAAGAATAAATACACAATTTTTTACAAATAAATTCTGGGGTTTTGGGGTCCCTCTCATATATACTACATTTTCTTCATCTAGAGGAGGTCAGCAGAAAGCACCTCCTTAGGATGCTGGAGGAAGACACAGGAAGTCATCAGGGGAACTTTGGCTGGTGGTGCCATGGCATTTGTCTTTAAGAAGCGTCAGACCTCCATGTAATGAAAAGACCCTAGTTACATGTTAGCTGCACTCCAGCCTGGGTGATAGAGCAAGGCTTGTCTCAGAAAAGCAAACAAAAGCAATAACAAAAACCCATTGCAAAAACAACGGCAAGAAGGGTCACAGAAGTCAATAGAGCCACTGCAAGTGTCCACTCATCAGACCCACACAGAGGTCAAAGTCTCCCTAGTCTGGCATACACACATTCCTAGAGTTCTATGGCTACACAGAGTAGCTTTTCTATTTTAACTTCAGGAGGTGCATGTGCAGGTTTCTTACATGGGTATATTGCATAATGGTGAGGTTTGGGCTTCTATTGAGCCTACCTGAGGATGACCATGATACCCAATAGGTGGATTTTTAACCTTTATCCCCCACCCTCCCTCCTTTAGAGGTCCTTAGTGTCTGACGTTTCATCCTTATGTCTGTGTGCACCCAGTGTTTAGCTCCCATTTATAAATGAGAACATACGGTATGAGAACAGTTTGGAGATTTCCCAAATAACTAGAAATAGATTTATCACTGGACCCAACAATCCCACTACTGATATCTACCCAAAGAAACACAATTTGCTCTACCCAAAAGACACCTGCACTCATATGTTTATTGTAGCACTATCTACAATAGCAAAGACACGGAACCAACTTGGGTGCCCATCAACGGTGGACTGAATAAAGAAAATGTGCTACATATCCACCATTGTGACAAATACAATGATTTATTCTCAAAATGAACCCTGAGCCATGTTTAAATGTCTTTGCTGAATCATTCCTGCTTCTTTGTTCTCTTTTTCACGGGCTTTCACTTTGGAGGGCTTTTATGTTCAAATTTTGAAGGGAACCAATCAAAATAAAATCCTCTAAACCAATTAGCAAATAGGACATGCAAATAAACTAATTATGTGACCCAATTGATGTGTGCCATGTAGGTAACATCCAGGAAATAGTTGTGACCCTGTGGAGCTCAGTCTATGGGAGACCAGGGAGAGACTAGCATTCTAGGCTACAAATATGCTAACTGTAACAGCCCCAGTGTGCCTGTCCACCAGACACCCAATCTTGCAAGACTGCCACTAAAGTCTCGCTTCTGCTACACCCCACATCTCCATGTCCCTCCTTTTATTTTGAACAGTTGAGTTCATTTCTCACACCATGAACTACAATGCAGCCATAAAGAAGAAAATTGTGTCCTTTGCAGTGACATGGATGCCGTTGGACGTCATTACTCTAGGTGAGTTAACACAGAAACAGAGTGTAATTTACCATCTGCCAGCCCTGCATATGGAGAAGCAGCCCAAAATCATTGAAGGGGAGAAGCAACAGCATGGGGCTTCTGGAAGCACGAGAGGAACGAGCTAGGACAAGAGGAGTTCCATCTACTTTCCCCCAGTGACGCTCAGCATGGGTATAGGGTGGAGAGTCTTGGAGCAGCTTAAACAAAAGTGTAAGATGAACACCTTAAGCACTTTTTTAATCTCCTCATCAGCAACCTGGAGTCTCACTACAGCCTGTGTCTGCCTATGTTTCTGTTGGAGGGAATTTTGGAGGCAGACAGTCCCAGACTCTGCAACTTTCCAGTTGAGTGACATGGAAGAGCACCTTCAAGTCCTTACTTTCTCTTCTGCATAATGGGATGATACCTGTACTTTCCATTTCAAAGGGCCCATTAGGGTTGATCAGATAAAATAGGTGAGGCACTTAGCATAGAACTCCAGACAAGCTAAACACTTGTAGTAGTAAATATTCATTTGCTACTATTATCAAAACAAGTCTTAACCAACTACTGACCGGAAATGTCCTAAAGAACTACCTCTATAGCAGAGGCCACAGAGTACACTATTTGATATGGTCTTTAGGCTGGTATTCAGGGACAGGGACATTGGCCTGGCGCTCCCTGAAAGTTAGCACTTAGGTGAGTTCAGGGAAAGGAGCAGCATTTATTATCGGCCCTGTTTGGACCAGATTCTGTGCTAGGCACCAGTGACAAAAAGATAATAAAGTAGGATCCCTTCTCTTAAAAAAATCTTTAAAAGAAAACTCAAATTCATGAGATAGAAAATATAGAGTTGGCTGGATGCAGTGGCTCAGGCCTATACCCAGCACTTTGGGAGGCCAAAGTGAGAGGATTGCCTGAGCCCACGGGTTCGAGACCAGCCTGGGCAACTAGGTGAGACCTCATCTCTACAATAAATCGAAAAAAGTAGCTGGGCATGGTGGCACATACCTGTAATTCCAGCTACTTGGAAGGCTGAGGCGGAAGGATCACCTGAGCCAAGCAGGTGGAGGCTGCGCTGGCCATGAGCATGCCACTGCATTCCAGCCTGGGTGATAAAGTGAGACTCCAACACAAAAAAAATTTTTTTAATTTTTTAAAAAAGAGAAAGTATAGAGTCAATGTCCATGTGAAAAAGAACTAAAATTGTATGTGGAAACCTAAGCATTAAAATTTAATACAACAGGCTTTTTTTGACCCATTTCTTTATTTTTGAAGTAATTTCTTAAACTAACTCAATACATTCTATTGTCTTGTTCCTAGTTGTAGAATAGATAAGAAAAAATAAATAAATAAAAAATACACACACACACACACACACACACACACACACACACACACACGTATGTATATATCTGGTAAAAATGATTATTTCCTTCCTTTAAAGATAAGTGGTAACAGTTTGGATAAGTTTCTTGTTGACTTGGAATACCAGCAAGGATTCTGCACTGGAGTTTCTTACTTTGTTTCTTATGAAATAAACACAAAGACTACGAGTCTGGAAAAATGAATTCAGAAGAACAGGATGCTCTGTAGACAAGGTTGAAAAACTGCCTTCATAAAGAATTGATCTTCAGAAGGTAATATTTGTAAGCATTTGAAATATGTTGTGCTGTCTGTACATTATTCTCGCCTGTGGCCTGAGTATATTTCCTCATGCTATCCTGTGGCTTTTGTCATTTCCTTAATCAAGTGTGTAGGGCTTGTGGCCATGGTGTCAAACCATCTTTGTAGGAAGGGCATCACTGTGGGGGTTAAGAGATTAACCATGGCACTTGAACCCTAACTCAAAAACGTGGACCTAACCAAGCATGGAACGTCAAGATGAAACAGGGAAGAACTAAAAAACTGTATTGAGGCTTCCAGCATCATATTTAACATTGCAAAAATTGTTTTGCTATCATGAGGAGGCAGGCAAAATTATTTAGGGCCAAACCTTTTACTTGGGAAGATAACAGTCTTCTTTTGGATGTGAAAACTTGAATGTGCTAGAGAAAAGAACAAGAAGGAAAAATCCACATTAAATCAGCCAGTTCTGCTTCTCCCCACTTATAAAAAAATTTATGGGGAAGAAAATTGTCTGAAATGTTTCCAATTTTCTGTGGATTATAATTACTAATAATGTTATTTTCCCATTATCACACATGCAGGGTTTTTTTTCTTTAAAATAATGATAGTAAAAGAAAAATAATTAAAATGTGTCATCTTAAAATTATTTTTGAAATTTAAAATAAAAGAATAAATGTAGTCATATTTTCAACAAAAATACTCATATTTCACACTTAAATAAGTTACCAGTTCTTATATTACAAACACTGGCTCCCCAAAGCCTTGAGTAGTGAAATTCAATGATTCCAATTTACTTGTACAAAAACAAATATAGAAGAATGAATACTCTGTATTTTATTTTATTTTTATTTATTTATTTTTTTTTTTGAGTTGGAGTCTCACTCTGTCGCCAAGACTGGAGTGCAGTGGCCGCTCCCGGCCACCACAGCCTTGACCTGCTGGGCTCCGGCGATCCTTCCGCCTCAGCCTTCCAAGTAGCCAGAATTATAGGCATGCGCTACCATGCCCAGCTGATTTTTTGATTTATTGTAGAGATGAGGTCTCGCTGCCCATGCAGGTCTCGAACCCACAGGCTCAGGCAATGCACTCACCTCAGCCTCCCAAAGGCACGGGATTACAGGCTGAGCCACCGAGCCCGGCTAATACTCTGTATTTTAAAATATAGTTTAATTACTTTCAGTGTCTTCTAGGAAGACCAATGTGCCGGCATAAAGATTTTTTTGAAATATACTTTAAAGAATAACAATATTTGTTTAAATAATTTTAGTAAGTAACAATAATAACCACCAGAATATGAATGCTCCTAAGAAAAACTCATTTATCCAAGTGGAGTTCTTCAAAACAGCTCAGAATCAGATATGCTTCTCAATAACATTATGTTGTATTTATATCTCATAAAGCATTTTATCACCTAATATCTTATTTAGCTCTTACTGTAATTCTATGAGGCAGATTGTTTTAATCTTCATTTCGGAAATTTTAAAAAGTGAAACTTTGAGCAAGTATGTTGTTTAGGGTTTTCAGGTCATAGTTTCAGAGCTACTATTTATTTATTTATTTATTTAGAATTGGAATCTCACTCCATCACCCAAACTGGAGTACAGTGGCACACTCACGGCCACCCCAGCGTAACCTGCTGGACTCTGGCAATCCTTCTGCCTCAGCCTTCCAATAACCAGAACTACAGATGCACACTATCATGCCCGGCTATTTTTTATTTTATTGTAGAGACGTGGTCTTACCAAGTGGCTGGGCTGGTCTCGAACCTGCAGTCTCAGGCAATCCACTTGGCTCACCTTCCTAAAGTGCTGTGATTACAGGCTGAACCACCGAGCCTACTATTTAAACGGAGTTCTTACACTCCGTGGTGAGGGTCATTTCACCTATATCACAGCAAATTTCGTGTCAATTACAGCAATACTGTTTAGCCTCAAAATATTAGTAGAATATTGCTTATGGAATCCCCTTTGGAATCCATTGTCAAATCTGAGAGGAAAATCAGTTTCATGATTTTAGAGTTGCAACTTCGCTTTTGGTTGGTGAAAGAACTGTTCAAATGGATGACCACATCATCAAGTGTCCCCACAAATCAAAGCCACTTTCAAATTATGAAAATGTGCCATCTTAGGGGATGTTAAAAAAAATAGAACTTGGTCTTTGCAAAAAAAATTCAAAATGGAAACATCTGAGCTGTTAGAAAATAGGCATATATCCTCTTATAATGGGTAGATTTGAATGGCATAGAACCTCTTTGTCTCTTAAATGAGAATAAATAACTGCCTACAATTTTGCCTGTATTTTTGTATTTTTAGTGTAATGTATGACACAGGCAAGAATAGGTCTTGCTTAGGCAAATTCTATAGTGGCATCACTTCCTTGGGGGGAAAAAATTAGTTAGTCATGATAGGTTGAGATATTTCTTCTTAACATTGCTTGAATATTTTAAAAACAGACCTTTCCAAAAGAGTGGGAGATATTCACCAGAAAAGACTGAATTCAAACAACAGAACTGAATTGTTAGCATAGGTATATAAAATAAACTACAATTAATAAGCACCTTTGATTGCAATGCTGATCTGATTTTAATCCCATTCCACTTTCCCATTAGGGAATTGATTATACTCAGTTTATTTTCCTTTGATTCTTGCTCTGTTTTCATGGAATTCATGTTAGTTTAAGAGCTAAAATATGAAAGTAAGCAATTTGGAGTCTTTTTGTCTGCAGTTATCTAAAACTGAGTTATTAGCATAGGAGAATTCACTGTCTGAATTTCTATGGTTCTCACAACATTTTTTGTGTTAATTCACATTTGGCAAGGCAGAATGAGAAGGGCATGTCATGCTCAACACCTGACTCATCCTTCTGTGTTTGGCAAACAGATTAATTTTAGTGTATATAAGAATCAGCCAGGAGTCGGCATGGTGGCTCACATCTGTAATCCCAGTACTTCGGGAGGTGGAGGCAAGAGGATTGCCTGAGTACAGGGGTTTGAGACCAGCCCGGGCAACTTGACAAGACCTCATCTCTAAGATAAATGAAAAACATTAGCCAGGTGTGGTGGTACATGCCTGTAGTTCCAGCTACTCGGAAGGCTGAGCCCAGCAGGTCGAGGCTGCGATGGCTGTGAGTGTGCCACTGTACTCCAGCCTAGGTGACAGCGAGACTTCAACTCAAAAAAAAGAAAAAGAAGCTGCTAGGGATGATGTTTAAAGTGCCACTTTCTGTCCCCAGCTTACAACCATGTGCCAGAATACCTGAGATGTTGCTGTACTTCATCCTATGGTCTTTCTTAAATGTTTAAAATTTTCTTTAAAGACAAGGTCTTTCCTCTGTCATCTGGGCTGGAAAGCAGTGGTGTGATCACAGTTCACTGCAACCTCAACTTCTTGGGCTCAAGCCATCCTCCTACTTCAGCCTCCCAAGTAGCTGGGCCTACAGGTACATGCCATCACATCAGGCTCATTTCTTTATTATTTGTGTGTGTGTGTGTGTGTGTGTGTGTAGAACAAGGTCTCGCTGTTTCTCAAGTTGATCTCGAATTCCTGTCCTCAAATGATCCTCTTCAGCCTCCCACAATTTTCAGACTATAGGCATGAACCACCGAACCCAGTTCTATTGCCTTTTGAACAAAAATATTTTAGAACAGTCTCTTCTTTATCATTGACAATTTTATATTAAGTAAACATGTATAACTGAGAGGTTATGATGATGTTTTTCTGTACAAGCATCTCGGAAATTTATCATCATCTACCATTTACCTCAATGGCAGAAGAATTCAACAAATATTCTAGGCCCAGAGATAGTGCTTCAGGTCTCTTTTGTAGTTTGATAACGCATATAGATAAGTACCTGGTGGCTCACACCTGGTAGACTAATGGAAATGTTAAGAAAACAAAATTTTAGTCACAGGAAAGTTACTGAATATGGCTTTATAGCTTTTTTTTTTTTTTTTTTGAGTTGGAGTCTCACTGTCACCCAGGCTGGAGTGCAGTGGCACACTCACAGCCACTGCAGCCTCAACCTGCTGGGCTTAGGCAATCCTTCTACCTCAGACTTCCAAGTAGCTGGAACTACAGACACACGCCACCACACCTGGCTAATTTTTTGTGATTTAGTGTAGAGACAAGGTCTCACCAAGTTGCCCAGGCTGGTCTCAAATCCCCGGGCTCAGGCAATCCTCTCGCCTTGGCCTCTAAAACTGCTGGGATCACAGACTGAGCCACCGCACCCAGCCGGCTTCATAGCTTTTAATCAAGATGTCATTCTCACATACTTTCATGTTTCCCTTTTATAAAATGAAAGTTAATTGGGCAACAGAGCCTTAACCTCTGAAAATCATTTATCTGGTGCTGAAGACTGTGGAGTGAGAATCTCTTTGGACTTGCTTCTCTCCTTTCTTGTTCATTACTGGGGTTAATCAAAACCTAGACCTTTCTCCGACCTTACTATGACTGGCTGAGAAAATTGATAAGGCTACTGTTTTTTTTTTGATGTTTCAGGCTGTCAGCGTTTGGTAAAAGCAGGGTGTAGAAGACAAAGAAATGATGAAGTCGTGCTACCTGCGGGCCTTTCGGTCTTGTGCAAGGCTGGAGTGAGGCATTTCTACTACGCTAAAGACAAGAATTTGTAGTCACTGAAGGTCATTGCTTGTTCCGACAAGCTGCCCCTTTGGTGCTCTCGCCCTGTCCCAGATTCTAGAGACTTGTCTGTCAGCATCTTGGCCATCGCTGAAAGGAAGGCCTCTCAGGATAAGAATACTGACTGGTTTGGTGTGGTCTTATTGTGGGAGTTGCGTTCTGGCTGTCATCCTTTCAACTGTGCTAAAAGTCAAAATATTTGAAGGATCCATGTAAAGAAAAATAAACTCCAGATCATACCGGATAATCCCTATGTTTTTATCATTGTAATTACAAATCTAACACAGTATAGTTTTACATTCTTGCCACCTTTATTAATTCCCTGTATGACATTTGCTATTGAAAGCATCAGCCAAATGCCATTTTCCTGAGTTTCAATTTCAGATAAAACAGAAATAAATAAAAATCTATGGGAAGTCTCTTTGCTTTCTGTTCAATTCTTTTTGTAGGCCTAGAACTTCTCTAAAAATATATAGTCTATTAATTGTGTAAAATTCTATTACTAGATTGACAAAATATTTATGAATATGCTGACCTACATCCTGAAATCTTATTTGCTGTGCACCTATTGTTTAAGAAGTGGTTCCCAAACTTTTTTTGCTGCATATTAGAATCATCTGGGGAGTTTTTAAAATTCTGATGGCCAGGTCACACCCTATACCAATTAACTCAGAATGCCTGAGGCCAGGCGTCTGTAGTTGTTAAAGACCATGGGGTTAACTCCATTGCGCAGTCAAGGTTAGGCATTTATCCATCTGTAAAAAAGAAAATTGTGTCTGGTTGCTTCTCTTAAGGAACATGAAGTCTAGGTGAGGCGATCGGTCACGCACACAAGCAAACATGAGGTGGAACGCAACATGTACCTTCAATGCAACATCTCGTTTCAAGGTGGGCTCAGTGTGTGTCATTTCTCCAACAAAACAGCTCTGGGACTCCAAGAAGCTCTGCAGAGAACAGATCTGTAGTGATGCCATTGTTTCTGAGAGCCTCATCTCCAGAAAGAAGCAGACAAACTGGAAAGGGCTCAAAGAAAGGGAATACAGTGATTACAGGCCTGGGGAATGAATACATAGGGAATGATGCAAACAGACATACATGGTCTGACTAAGCGACCATTAGAAGGGGGTCATGATGGCAGTCCACTAACATCTGAAGGGGGTGAGCATCAAGCAAGGAGATGAGTTACCCTGGGTTATGCACAGAGTGTTGGCTAAGGGTAATGGGATGGTGTTATGCAAGAACAAATGAGGGTGCGATGCGGGTGGTCCTTGCTGACCTGTGTCATGCCTCCTGAATGCCCATAGAACAAGTTTGGGCGAACACTTGGGAAATAGATTATTAAGAACAATTTTGTGTAACCTGCAAGGGGCAGGAGGTAGGGGCAATTGAAAGGAGGTAAGAGAACCACTCAAATCTCTTTTGACCCGATTACCAGGATAATACCATAAAAAGTTCAGAAGTCTGGGTGTGGTAACTCAGTTCTATAATCCCTGCAATTTGGGAGGCTGAGGAGAGAGGATTGCCTGAACCTAGAGGTTCAAGACCAGCCTTGGCAAGTTGGTGAGAACTTGACGAGACCTCGTCTCTACAATAAGAAAATAAATAATTAGCCGGGCATGGTGGCACATGCCTGTCATTCCAGCAACTTGGAAGGCTGAAGCAGAAGGATCAACTGAGCCCACGCAGGTCGAGACTGCAGTGGCCGTGAGCATACCAAAGCACTCCAGCCTGGGTAACAGAGTGAGGTTCCAACTCAAAAACAAAAACAAAACATTAATGGAGAGGAGTTTTTCTCTTTAAATGTGAATGCAGGTCAAACATGGTGGCTCATACCCGTAATCCCAATACTTTGGGAGGCTAAGGCGGGAGGATTGCATTTTGAGCAACATAGTGAGACCTCATCTCTACAAAAAATTAAAAAATTAGCAAGCCATGGTGGTGTATGACTGTAGGCCCAGCTACTCAGAAGACTGAGGTGGAAGAATTGCCTGAGTCCAAAAGGTCGAGGCTGCTGTGAGACATGATCACCATGATAGTGCCACTGCACTCCAGGCTGGGTGACAGAGTGAGACTCAACTCAAAAAGTAAAAATTATGACTGCAAATGAAGCCAATTCATTAACTCTTATTAAAGTAGTCATTACAAATTTAGAAATGCACTTCAGAGCCATGTTCTATGTGATATTTTGTCAATGTTTTCATTACTATTATTTTAACACAAATATAGTCATTCTAAGTATGGCAAACATCTTCAAAGACATTTAACTAGCTGGGTGTGGTGGCTCACATCTGTAATCCCAGCATTTTGGGAGGCAGAGGCGAGATGATTGCCTGAGTCCAGGGGTTTGAGACCAGCTTGGGCAACTTGGCGAGACCCAGTCTCTACAATAAATCAAAAAAAAATTAGCCAGGCATGATGGTATGCACCTGCAGTTGCAGCTACTTGGAAGACTGAGGCAGAAAGATCACCTGAGCCCAGCAGGTTGAGGCTGGGTGGCCATGAGCAAGCCACTGTACTCCAGCCCTGGTGACAGAATGAGACAAAAATAAAAAGCACTAAGTAAAGAAACTTCTGCTGTAACATTCCCAGACTGAGACATCTTGTTCCCTGAAACCAAGGACAGTAATTTCCTTTTTTAAATGTGATCCTCCCAAACACTACAAAATTGGGAATGATAATTATAATAGCTAATCGTTTTGGAGCAGTTTCTACGTGCCAGACTCCGTGCTACAGTAATTCCCATCCATCATCTTATCTAAAGTAATAATTGCCACAACCGTACAAGGAGGCACTCATGTTTTTCCCATTATTCATATGAAGAAAACAATTGTTAAAGAGGGTAGTAACATATTCAAGGTAAAACAGCCAGTACTGATGCAGTGAGAAATGAAAACCCAACTCTGTAGGGTTTCAGGGTCCACATGATCCTGTTTCTATGGAGTATACAACACTGGAAACCATGTAAAAGTGTTCTCTTACAAATCACCTTCAAGAACCTTATCTATAATATCAACAGTCACACCTACTTTGAAGAATTATTGTTATGAGTAAATCATTTTTCAAACATTACAATAATACCTACTTAATATAATTTTTTAAAAGTTAGCACAGTATGCTTTTAAGAAATGATAGTTTAAACAACTTAAAACATAAAATCCACCAATCAACCATTTCAACACTAATTTCTCTTCATACCTCTTATATAAATCCAGTCATCTTTCAATTTGCTCCCTCCTATTTTCTGGGTTTGTATTGGGTTTTTTTTGTTGTTGTTGTTGTTGTTTTTGCAGAAAAAGCAAAGAGGTAAACTGAGTTTTGCTATGCTTTCATGTTTTCTTAAGAGTTGTGCCTTGAACTTTGGAAGAATTGTGAGAGAAAACAGTGTCTATCCAAATGACTTATTCTCTGAGGAAATATCAATCAAACATCTATTCTAGGCAATGGGACTATGCTCTACAAAAACAGAGGAGGGTTGGCCCTCTGGAGCTTATATTCATGCGGAGGAGACACAGTAAGCAACAAATCAACAATGAATAAATAACCAAACAGCAACGCAAGCAATGTAAAAGGATGAAACTTGACATTACTTATAATGGAAGAGGGAGGTTGGGGAGCATGATGAGAGAAGTCCACTTTAAAAGATTACTGCTAAGAGTATATCCAAAGGACAAGAAGAAGACACACACACAAAGTCTAGGAGGAAACTTTCACATAGAGTGATCAGCAACTTCCAAGTTCCTTAGGAAAGGGTTTAGAATGTTTTAGAAACTCAAAAAGCCTGTGAAGCATAGTGAGGGAGGGTTAAGGTGATATGAAATGAGGTCAAAGAGGAAGGATAAAGGTGGCATGAAATGAGATCACAGAACTAGGCAACCATCACATCCTGTAGGAATCCCAGCCCATGATAAGGAAGAGGGCTTGACTCTGAGTGGGATGGAAATTTTAGAACTCTAAAGACTTTTAAGTAAGGGAGTGACATTCTCTACCTGATATTATTAAAAGTTTACTCTAGCATGTGACTGAATAATAAATTAAGTCCTGTGCTGAAGGATAGTGATGGTGGAGATTGAGAAGAATGGGGAAATAGAAGAATATTTATACTTTTATGAAATTGTTATTCATCTGTTGATTTCTTGGTTCTTTAATGATTGTTGGTTTGTTGTCTATAGTGTCTCCTCCACATTGAGAAGACTGAAAATTAGGTAAGAAGTGTTTATTTAGACTAGCACAGTGTCAGTGGCTATTGGGAACAGTGTACAAATACAAGATATATTCAGGAGGTAGTAGTGAATGGCAGGTTCATTTCGAAATGCCCTAAAGCATCTAAGGAACCATGCCAAGTAGACAGCTGAATGTATAAATCTGCATAAAAGAGGGTTCTGAGTAGCAGATACCAGTGTGGAGATTGCACATTAATGCTATTTTCTGTATTCTTGGTGCTTTGACTTCTGGGGCTTCTCCTGACCAAGGAGAGACTGCCCTTCCCAGGGCAAGCTAATTCCAATAAATACCAAGCCACTCCCCTTTAAGCACACTTTTCATAAGCAAATCAACTAATCCAGATCCCAAACTCCTAACTACCTTCTTCCTCAAGGCCTCATACATCAAGTCAATATTCTTCTGCCCCAATCAATCCAAGACTAGGTAGAAGCCAACTAGAGACCACTCCTATAGCCACCGAGTCTACTAGAATTGTTGAAATTGCCCAATCCCAAACCTGCTTAGTTTGCTTGCCCTGTCTGCCTGTTCTTTCATGTAAAAATCACAATAAAGGATACTGCCCATGATTCTCTCTGGCTCCTTCTGCCTCCTCACCAGCCTAGGTGCACCCCTTGTGGCTCTGGGTGGTGTGACATGCTCCCTCTTGAGACATGCGAGTAATAAACTCCCTTCGATGACAGTCATCTTGTGGTCTATGGATAAAGTCAACCCACCTCCACTGTTTAAAAACAGTCCATTTTAAAACAGATTGTCAAGGATCAAATCAGGATAATTGCTCCATAGCATGACCTACTCCACATAAGCACAAGGCTGATCCTGTTTTGAAATGAGTAATCTTCACTAAACCCACAAGCACAGTTGAGTTATCTTCCCAGAGAAACAACACGAAGTTAAAAGCCATCCACATGAGTCCACGCCAGGAGGCTGGAGCACTTGATATGTAGAGCAACCATCCAAACGTGCCAATCAGGAGGAGAAAACACACAGGTGACACTTCTACACCAACAGGCATCCCCAGTCTGCAATGTTACCATGTCAGGTAACTGATGCACGTGGAGCTGTGTCCCCAAAGCCTGTCTCAGACCTATTCAGTCCCTGCACAGTTCTTGGAGGTCTGAAGTGAAGTGAGAAAAATAACAATGTGTTTTCAACAAAGCTAAATGTACTTATTTAAAATAATTCTCTTTTAATCAGGGATTATAACCTTTCTACCTTTTGTGGTATTTAAGTGTCCTTCCTTTCATGAAATGATAAGGAAGGAGAGAAAGCTTATTACTTTTTTACTTGACAAAAGAAAAAGTAGGCTGTTTGACACAGGCTCACCAAATGTTTTACTTATTTTTACCGGACCATGAATTTAAGAATTTGGTAACTATGAATCTAAATGATATTAAATACCCATATATTTGGGGGAAATCTTCCATGATTTATAACCATCCAGATTTCTGCTTTCTGTTTCATCTGGATGACTGGAATCATCCGGAAGTGACTTGAGTGGGATTTCCCAATGCCGCCCCTGACCCAGAGTTCCCATGCTGACAGGTTGGCCATGAGTGAGGAAATTATGATTACAGTGATGGAAGGAACATGTAGCCATTGCGAACTAAAGAGATGTTTGCTCAGAAACTGACAAGTAAGAACAAAGGTTCAACTGTGACTAATAATCAACTGTGGAGGTGGAGATAGCACCTAATTTTTTAAAAGCAGTCACTCGAGGCATATGACTGCATCAATCTGAAACCAAATCAAGCTACTGTTGATGTGGCAAGGACACATGTGTGTATGTATGTATGTATTTGCACAAAAAAGCTTAACGTGCTCTGCTTATGCTTTGCATAGCTACTAGGAGGGGGGTCTAGGATGGACAAGCTGTTGGGGGTTTTTGTATGATTGTTTGCTTGTTTAGCTAATTCTGGGAGTAATTACAACGTCAAATTTCTGGGTACATTCTCCAACAAGTAGATCAGACTCAGAATGTTTGGATATTGTGATTTAGGAGGAGGAGCTGGTCCTGAGGAAGTCATTAGGAGGGACAGGAGGGAGACAGAGCCACAGGCATCATACGTGAGGCATCATGTCATTAACAGGCCATTCCTTCCTTTTTCTATCAGGGTTAAGAGATTAAAACACTAATCTAGTGCTAGGTATCATGAGCTGAAAAGCAGTGGGGAAGAAAACACCCACTGATTTTTTTTTTAATTTATTTATTTGAGTTGGAGTCTCACTCTGTCGCCCAGACTGGAGTGCAGTGGCATGCTCAGGTCACCCCAGCATTGATGTGCTGGGCTCCGGCAATCCTTCCGCCTCAGCCTTCCACGTGGCAAGAACGACAGGTGGGTACTACCACACCTGGCTTTTTTTTTTTTATTCTTGTAGGGACAAGGTCTCACCAAGTCGCCCAGACTGGTCTTGAACTCGTGGGCTCAAGCAATACTCACCTCAGCCTCCCAAAGTGCTTGGATTACAGGCTGAATCACTGAGCGCAGCCCCACTGATTTATATGGAAGAAGTAACGCAAAGATTGAGAAGTTGACTCCAGAGCTTCAGGCTGTCACTTCCACATCTGACTATGTGATCACACCTGAACCAAGACCATCACAGCAAACGCAATGATACTTATCGTTGGAATCTAGACCTCTGACTTCCCTAATTTCTTCACAGACCATGTTGGTGACTCTAGGCAGCAATACTACAGGGCCTGCACATTCTGTATTTTTAAAAAACTGATACACATTTTGTCCTTTTGGGGGGCTTTTATTCAATTGTAGCTAAAAATACTGACATCAGGCCAAAGGGGAAAAGTCACACATGTTGTTTATGTAAATATAGGCACTCTGGCAAGGGTAAACAGGAACAATGTTGACATAGACGTGTGTGAGAGTGTGTGTGTGTGTGTGTGTGTGTGTGTGTATGTATGCATTTTTAAAGAGGAGCACAGGGTGACTAAAATACATAATCTCAGCCAGGTGCAGTGATTCACACCTGTAATTCTAGCACTTTGGGAGGCTGAGGTGGGAGGAATCTTTGAACCCAGGAGTTCGAGATTAGCTTGGGCAACAGAGCGAGACCCTGCATCTACAGAAAATCAAAAAATTAGCCAGACGTGGTGGTGTGCACGTGCACTCCCAGCTACTTGGGAGTCTGAGGTGGGAGGATCATCTAAGTCCAGGAAGTGGAGTTTGTGGTGAACCATTGCACTCGAACCTGGGCAACAGAGTGAGACCCCGAATCAAAAAAAAAAGGGGGGGGGGAAGAAAGAAAAAAACTTACTAGAAATTCATAGCAAGATTCATTATTTTCAGTAAGAAGAAATAAAGGCTCCAATACAAAAATTGTAGTGTTTTTGTATTGAATTGTTTTGAATCATCCTGAATAATCTTTCAGTCTGGCGATAGAAGTGTACCATTCAATTCCTGAAATAACTTGCTTACTACCATGAGATTTGGGCAAAAAAATCAACATTATTTGATCCCCTCATATAGTTTAAGCAAAGTCATACAGGGAGGAGAAACTCAAGAAATAAGGTTTTGTCAAACACCAAAAAGACAAACAAACAAACAAAAACTTTGTATCTTGATCCTGACAGACTCTTTCTTTAGTTCTAGTCCACTGGGGAAAAGAAAAAGAAGCTGTCCCAATGCTCTGTGAGGCACGACCCTCGTGAAACAGGAAGTGGAGGAAGAGTGATTGGAGGACAGAGTCCAAATCACAACTGAACCCTGAGGCAGGCGCCACCCTAACTTAGAAGCTGACAAGCAGAATCCCCGCAGAAGGAACAAGCAGGGGGTGGAGCTGGTAATAACATGCAGACTTCCTTGTTGCGTGGAGAGGGAGCAGAATGTCACAGAAACTCCCCATTCTTAAAGCTCATACTTTCCCCTAGCAGAAACAACTTGTGCTTGCAGTTAAGCCCATGTCTGTATAGACGGAAGCTTTCGATTCTGTCCTCTTGGAATGAAAAAATAAAAATAAAGAAAATAAGAGGACTATGGCCTGTTGGGTAATAAGGTAGGAACTAATTATGATAACACTTAGAAAATAAAAATTCTGATGAAACTTTAGTGTCTTTATTAACAGATGATAAGAATAGAAGTAGTTGAGAAATTTAAAAAAATTAGAAGAATCGTCAGACGTAGAAGCAAGTTTCAGTAATAAATTGAGCTGGTTCCTGCCTTGTAAATAAAGTCTTTAAAACTCAAGCCTGGGTGCGGTGGTTTACACCTGTAATCCCATCACTTTGGGAGGCTGAGGTGAGAGGATCACTGGAGCCCAGAAATTCAAGATCAGTCTGGGCAACACAGGAAGACCCCACCTCTACAGCAGATCAAAAAATTAGCCGGGTGTGGTGGCAGGCACCTGCAGTCCCAGCTGCTCGGGAGGCTGAGGTGGAAGGATAGCCTAAGTCGAGTGCAGTGAACTGTGAACATGCTGCTGCACTCTAGCCTGAGCCACAGAGTGAAGCTCTGAATCAAAAAATAAATAAAAATGAAAATTTTAAAAAAACAAATCAGACTCATATATCCTCACTCCTCCCCAGAAATCTGTCTACAATAGTGTAAACAAGTTGATCTGGTTATCTGATAATCTCTCTGGAGTCCTGGAGGCTTATCCTGCCCTCGCATTGTTGGGAAATGTAGGAATTTCTTCTCCCATCTCTCTTGAAATGAGGGATCCTACCAACATTCCTGCTGGGGCATAAGCAGTTTCTGTCCCATGTGCAGATCCCATCGAATAATTCTAGCCCAGACCTTTTGCAGACCGGGTAGCCAGAGCTCTGCTGTTCATGAGTAGCTCTTCCCAGCACCGGGCTCTGGTTTGCTGACCAGTGCCAAGCAAAAAGTGATGAAGAGATTCCCTGTATTCTGAAAAACTGGAAACCTACAGCAAATTGACCCAACTCCTGCAGAGATATTGGCAGATGGACAGAGAAAATCTTCCCAATTTAACAAAGTCGTGCATATGTAAGGAATAAGCCTTTTATCGTCCTAGTAAGAGCAACATCCCAAGAACCCTCAACAACGCATCAGACAAAATGTGAAGCACCCCGTAGGCCTCCCCTAAATGAATCTTCCAAACCACCCTAAGGAAACTGAAGCTCCATGAGTGATAAAGAACAGAGCACTGGAGTCTAACACATCTGGATTCAAGTCCTGGTTAACCGGTTCCAAGCTATATGACTTGGGAGGATGTACATTATTTCTGTTTTAACCCATTCACACCTCAGTAACCGGCTCTTTCCTTGAATAAGACTATCCTGTCAGTACTCTTTGTACTTCCAGACTCTACAGTAAATATATCCACCTTCTCCATCCGCATAGTTGCAGGCCTAGTCTAAGCAGCAGATCCCGATTTTGTGGGTCCTGAGGCTCATGCAATTTAAGAGGCCACATTTAAAGAAAAGGCAGACAAACAAAGCTATGATTACAAATTTAGCCTGCAGAAGAATATGTATTTAGAGTGGCAAGAGAAATTACACACTTGAAAATAAATTTTTAAAGCTGAGAAATACTACAGACCTTTGAAAAATCCAGATAAAATGGTATACTATTTTTATTAGACATGTTCATACCTCTATAATTTTTTCCTACATGTTTTGTCTGCATACCTTTGATCATCTTTTAATAAGATAATGATTTTGTAAAACAGATTTTGGTAAAGACAATCAATAGGTCAATCTTTCCTCCAGCAAGTGGAGGATAGTTTCTGAGAGCTTAAAATGTTTATTTCAGCTTTACAACATGATATTGCAGCATTATGTACATATTTGAGATTTTTGTCAAATTTGAAAAGACCACCTTCCAGTTTATTTTGTAGATGAGCTATAAGATTTTAGAAGCATTTTAAGTTTTCTATGACTAATTGTAGTTGCAGAGGTGATTAGTGACTAATGCAAGTGACTAATCGTAAATGTTCTTTAAATCAGCAAAACTCATTAAGCAGTTTGTTGTTGATGTTCTTATTGAGAATAGTGTGCTATGAGTTTGTTATTTTCATCTTGTCAAGCAGTAAGATATGTAAATCTTTTCCCAATATGTTCATATGAT
The DNA here is from genome assembly GCA_027257055.1 of Cephalopachus bancanus. Taxonomy (NCBI): domain Eukaryota; kingdom Metazoa; phylum Chordata; class Mammalia; order Primates; family Tarsiidae; genus Cephalopachus; species Cephalopachus bancanus. Next base: position 3,742,037 of record JAPVLO010000095.1, on the reverse strand, counting down.
TCACTCCTCTTCATTAATTGGGTTATCAAGCAATCTATGAACTATTAATTACAGCCAGTCATCCCTCAGTAATTGGGACGAGGACCCCATTTGTATAACAAGATCTGTGGATGCTCAAGTCCCTCATATAAAATAGTGTCGAATTTACATATAATTTATGCATTTCTTCCAGTATACTTTAAATCATCTCTAGATTACTTATAATGCCTAATGCAATGTAAATACTACTCAAATAGTTGTCATAACACATTGCTTTCTTTGTATTATTTTCATTGTTGTGTTATTTTTCATTGTTGAGTTATTTTTTCTGAATGTTTTTCACCTGTGGTTAGTTGAACCTGTGGATGTAGGACTTGCAGATACAGAGCCGACTGTACTTCTGAAAATTAGTGTCTTCCTCTTCATGAATTAACGGAGTTTAAAAACTGGAGGGTTTCGCAATTCACTTCTGGATGTCAGTATAACTTCTAATAATTTCATTGTTAAACTTTGTCACTTTGCTTTATATCTCATTATTTTCTAATCTGTATTATTTTGGTTCTCCAATAAACGTAAAGGTGTTTAAAGTGCTCTTCAGTTGTTTAATGGGTTGGTTTCTTTCCAGATTTCCAAATCTTTCCAAATTGTAGTCAAAATGACATATTCCCTGCTCAAGTTCCCCTTGACAGGCTCCCCAAAATGCCCACAGTCATTCCACTATCACCCCAGCTGGCTGGAAGAATGGGGGGAGCAGAGTCACAGCGGAAAGAACAGCTGTCTTCACAGCAGCTAAAATGTCTTATATGTGCAAGTATCCCAAAGACATATGAACCATGAAGACATAGCTCAGGCCCCTCCCCCAGCCCAAGAAGGGGCTGATATCAGCCAGAGGCCCTGAAGCTTATGCTTCCTCAGCTTCAAGGCAAATCTACCCAGGCCACCACCACTCTCAGCTGAGCTGTTCTAGTAGCGTCCTGAATGCCCTCTGTGCTTTCACTCTTACTCTCTGGTAATCTGTTTCCACACAGCAGCCTGGAAGACTTATAATAAATATGCAAATTAATGTATGCCGCTCTCATGCTCAAACCTTTAGGTGACTTCTCACGACATATGGAACAAAGGAGAAATTCCTTGTCATCAAGCACTTGTCCTGCAGTCAAGATGCTGCTCAGCTTGTGGGCTCACCTCATACCACCCCTCAGCCTCCGAGCACTCACTTGCTGTTGTTACCCTAGCATTGTTCACACACCGAATGCATTACTATACCAGTAAGAATTATGCAACAGTGTGATGAACTAGAAAGCACTATCTTCCATGCTAACCAATGCTCTTATCAGAGTTAGAAGTAGGGTACACATGACTAAACTGGTTGAGGAAGAAAAGTTATAGCTTTTGATTTTTGCCAAAACCATTCCTGTTCTTCTCTTTCTTATCACAGTAAACACAGAACTGAACCTCCAATAATGGAGCTGCTGAAAGGCAGGTCCAAGGCATACAGCCGTACAACAAACCACCATATGCGTGCATATGGCACACGTGTGGATGTACAATATGCATAAGCAAATGGCAAGGGTATTTAGCTATAGTAGCTTGCCTACATTACAGATATTTTATCAAATTATGGTCTACATTTAGAAACCCAGCTAGTAATTAAAATACAACGTATGGCGCAGCGTTGCTTAAATTAAAATAGCAAGGAAAAGGTTTAAGATTTTAGTCAACGATTTCTAATAATCCTCCTGTATCAGAAAGCGTCAATGTTTTCCAACATGGTCTAGGGGGAACTATCTGCTCTCCCAAGTTCAGAGATGAAAAGGTTGAGGAATAAAGCACTAATTCAGGTCTTGTGTAATCAATGGTGCAGCCTAAAAAGGTCTCGTCATTCCTGGTTGTGAGAGTATTTGTTCCACACTGGATTTATTTCCTAGAGATAGCAACAGCAAGTCTTTTTCAGAAAACATGAAGCCCAACTTAAAGATGCACATGACAATTTGGTGACCAGATGAATATAAAGAATTGATAAAAATAAGAGGAAAAACTGCAGAAGATCACACAGGCAGTGGACTGTTACAGCTGAAGAAAGACGAAGGGTCTGAAATTCACAGGACATGATCAACATGAAATTTGAAAACGTCTGTAATAGCTCTCATTTCATAGATCACACATGACAGACAGTTTTCCCATTGCTCAAATATGGTCTCTGCAGCATTAACCACTTACATTGTCTAATCATTATGCCTTTAGATGACCCACCACTTTGACCCCACTGGATTCTGTGCAAGTTCTGGTTTCTCTCTCTGAATCTCAAGGCTCCACTCACCTTTGTATTCAGTGACTTCCACTGTCGTGTCCTACGTTAGGTATTGCCAGACTTAAACTTCCCTGAAACAAATTTTATTTGTAGGTCAAATAAGTTTCATTTCAGTCTCCTTTATGGGTCATGATTATTCTGTCTTTTCCACTGCTCAAATGTCTGCTGAAATTCCTTCTATACATCTCTAGTGATGCAAAGTTCACTCGTCTTCCAAGATAATCTCAAATGATTTTCCACAATGTCACTGCTTAGAAATACCCATAGTTTTGACAGCTTAAATTTGTGTTATAATGTATACATTGTATGTGCCTTTGACTTTTTATTCCCACAATACTGTAAACCACATAAGAATGGAGACCTCTAAGATCCTCCAGAGTATCTAGTCTTGAATGGAGCATATGGTAGGCACCCATTAGATATGAATTTATTTATCCCCTTTGCAAAGCTACCCTCCAACCACTACATTACTATAGTCTAACTGTAGACACCATTTTATTCCGTTGCAGTCTCTGGAGTCGGACTGCATGGTTTAGCATCACAGCTCTAGCATTTTCTAGTTTTGTTACCTTAAATGAGCTGCTTGCCTTTTCTGGGCCTTAATTTTCTCAGCTACAAAAGGATGATAATAAGAGTAGCTAGGTCAAGAGGTTAGTGTTAGGATTAAATGATGGTACTAACATGGTAGCTGACACACTGTAGTTTCCAATAAATAACATCTGTTAGTGTTTGTATTGTTATTATCATTACTATGTGTTTTTCATCTAAATACATATCATCCACGTTTATATGAACTCCTCCAAGTAAACACCATTCTTATATCTATGCAATGTTTATTTGAAACTTTACATATGTTTTCCACTTTATTCTTACTAGTATTAACTTCTTATATCTCACCTCTCCTTCTAGGATTGTGATCTTTCTTCCTACTTGACATATGTTAGACATAGAGGTTCCCAAAGTGTGGTGCAGAGAACCTTGCAGGCGCTTGAGACCATGAGGGATCTATGAGGTCAAAACTATTTTCATAAGAACACCAAAAATTATCTGCCTTTTTACTTTTTCTTTCTCTGTGGAGTTTTCCAGAACTACATGGCAAAGCCTATCAAAAGAGATTGAATGAAAAGAAGACATGAGAGCCATACTGTCTACTGTGAAGTCAGAAATTAAAAATATCTGTAAAAATATTAAGCAGTAATTCTTCTCACTTTAAATAGTGTGTGTGTATATATATATATATATACACACACACTATTTATACATATGTATACATATATACACATACACACATATATACTATAGCTATATATATAATTATCATAAAAATGGATAAAGAAAATGTGGTACATATACATCATGGAATACTATGCAGTCATGAAAATAAACAAAATCATGCCCTTTGCAGCAACTTGGTTGCAGCTAGAGATCATCAACCTACGTGAATTATGATAGAAACAAAAAACTAAATACTATACCTCATGTTCTCACTTATAAGTGGGAGCTAAATACTGACTACACACAGGCACAAGGATGGAAACAACAGATACTGGGGCACTCCTAAAAGAGGGGAGGGTCTGGGTTCAGTGGCTCAGCTTGTAATCTCAGCACTTTGGGAGGCCAAGGAGAGTGGATTGCGTGAGCCCATGGGTTCGAGACCAGCCCTGGCATCTTGGCGAGACCTCGTCTCTACAATAAGTAAAAAATTAGCCAAGCATGGTAGTATGTGTGCCTGTAGTTCCGGCTACTTAGAAGGCTGAGGTGGAAGGATCACCAGAGCCCAGCAGGTAGACTCTGGGTTGGCTGTTAGCATGCCACTGCACTCCAGCTTGGGTGACAGAATGAGACTCCAACTCAAAAAAAAAAAAAAAGAGAGAGAGGAGGGACAGTGGGAAGGGAGGGAAAGGGGTAAAGGTTGAAAACTATCCACTGGGTACCATGCTCACCCACTGAGTGATTGAGTGATAGACTCAGTAGAAGCCCAAATCTCACCATCATGCAATATACCCATGTAATAAACTTGCACATGTACCCCTTCAATCTAAAAATAAAATAAAATTAAAATGAAATACATATATACAGCTTTCATAAAAATATGGTACATTTAATTAACACATAATAGCTTTGCTACTATCATATCCAAATAAATTGATAAATATTATTTTTAATTTCTCAGTTTTAAAAGCTCATGGAGTAAATATTCATAAATATAACCCTCATAAGCAAAAGTTCTTAGGTCCCTTGAAAATTTTGAAGAGTATGAAAAGGACTGAAGACCAAAAATTTTGAAAGCACTACCTTAAAGTTTTGAAAACATTACGTGTAAGTTTCCTTTTGAGTGGGTTTTGGTAGTAAACTTAGTTTTTAACTTTAATTTTTCTGGAAATATCTTTATTTCATTCTCACTCTTGGATAATAATTTGGCAAAGTATACAATTAAATTGGAAGTTATTGTTTTCTCTCAACCCTTTGAAGATATGATTCCATTGTCTTTCGAGTTCTACAACTGCTGTTGAGAAGATGCTATCATTTCACTTGCTGTTTCAGTTTAATTGTTCTCTCTCTGGTGTTTTTAAGGTATTTTAAGTGTTCCGTGAGTTCACAAAAATGTGTCTAGACATGAACTTATTTTCTGCTTAGGATGCATTAGGTTTCCAAGATCTGAGAATTTATGGCTTTTCATCAGTTCTGGAGAATTCACACTCATTATCACTACTCTTTCATTCTCTTTTGTCAGTCTTTTTATTGTAGTTCTAATATGCTATTTGAGTCTTTTGAGTTTCACTTTATTATTATTTCAACAATGCCATTTATATTTAGAATGTTTTATACTTTTTAACTTGTTTTTTCCTAAAACTTTTTCACTGATGGGTAAACTTTTTGCATTCTTGTCATCTGTAATTATTACATACAGAGTTGCTACATGTAATACTTTATGTAATATTCTGTATGTAACTACCATGTCTGAAAAACTCAGATATCTAAGGGCTCTAAATTCATTCTACAGCTGTCCTAGAACTTTGAATTAAAGTGACTGCTTCCTCAAGTATTTAATGATCTTTGATTTTGAGTTCATTTCTTGGGGTCTTGATTGTAGCCTCCATCATTGGGAATTGGGGACCCGTTTCTGTAGGAAAGATCTGCCTCTACCGATAACCAGAGACCGCAAGTAACCCAGGTCCGTTTCAGGTGCTCTGAGTGTCATAGCTCATCCTGGGAGATCCAAGCTTCCTCATTATTTATTATGACTCCTGGGAAGTCACTGTTAGAGAATCACACCTAAGGATTTTGAAGCCATGTATATTTTTGGTGAGTCTCTGTTAGGAGGGATACTACCCTTGAGTTATTAGGTGCATTCCAAAAAAGGATCAGTAGACAGATTCACAAGAGCAATGTCCTACAAAACTGCTTAAAGCTGACTTTTCAGAGGACTTCTCTCTAGGCTCATAATAGTAAAAAGAAGGATCTTTTATGTTGGTATAGAATAAAGATAACAAATTAATTTCACCTTGTATGCCAAGTCCAATCTAGTAACAGGCGTCCAGAGTGCTATATTCAGAAGGAATCTGATGCCCTCTTTGAGCCCAGAAGAAACAAATGCCATAAAAACTTAGTCATGTAATAACAGCACTTCTGTGCACCAGGCACTCCTCTAATTATTTTTCATACATTAATTGATTAAATTTGCACAGCAATCTTATTCTCATTTGTTATTTTACATTTACAGTTGAGAACATGGACGCTAGTTAAATAACTTGTCTGCAGTCACACAAGTAAACAGTGGATCTAAGTGCTGAACTTAGAAAGTCTAGCTTCAAAGCTGTCTGCATAATCATGAAGCAGTAGTGCCCTATACAATAGAGCAGACAGATCAGTGAAAAGAACAAATCAGTGTGAATCCTCTCTGTGCATACAATGTTGAAACACTGGTACTTTTAAATGCTTTATCTGTAGATGAAATGAGAAAAGGAACCTAAGTTCTTCATATACTATCTGGTGCTCTTTGCTGGTCTAACATCTGGATCAGAAATACAAGGCTCTTCAGGTGACTTGGATGTCATTTCGGACACGAGGACCCAGGACCTCACTCTTGAGAGTGGTTGTCAAGCTCATGTTGGTTGCTGGTGTTACCTGCTTGTAACATTCAAAGAATTTTCTCACAATCAGAAAAAAATCAAGTGGCATGCAGTAATCAGTACTGGGTTGGTCTCCTTGAGCAAATGCTTCAAGTAGAGAATTAATCTAGGATTTAAAGCTAAAATTGCTCCAGGTCTGCATAAAGAACACTTCCTAGAATATTTGTGATATATTTGGTTTACAAAGTCCCCATAACTAAGTTTATGATACATTTATATTTGCATATGGATGGAGCCTGGCGATATCCTTGACCAGTAGTTGGTTCTCAGTCATTGTGCATGGAAGGATGGATGGATGGATAATATTTAGTCTAAAACTAGAGGATAGTCTGCACAAGGTATGAGGTTTTATCTGAGTCTCCCAGGGAGCTATCAACTACTTCTGGTTCTTAAGAAAGGGCAAGGTGAGACACACACACACTCACACTTACATATACACACTCATGCACACACAGCTTGGCTGATTTGATTTAGCAGCATTAATAATCTCATCTCACAAGACCATCTTATTGGTCTTTAATTGTAGAGATGGCACGCTGATAATTTTTTCTTCATCTAAGAAATACTTTCATTGCCAATTTATATTTAATTTTGAGATATATAAAACAAGCATAATATCTTGTCTTTAAAAATGTGTAAATAGGTAGACGAATATATTTATCTAGTTTTCACTTTCTAAAGAGCTTAATATCATTAAAGCACACAAAACAAAATTTTAAAATGGAGAAATACACAAACATCTCTGGGACCACAAAAAGCAAACACATGTTTCTGACGTTTCTCTAGGACCATGTGTAAAATGTTTTTCGCACATACAGTGACTTTGCATGTATATGTATATTATATATATATTCTGTTTACAGATATATACTCTGTGTGTATATACACTGTGTGTATATATCTATATACAATCTTGTATCCCTTAAGACAGGAATATGTTCTGAGAAATGTCATTATCATTGTGGGAACAACCTAGAGTGTATGTACACAAACTACGTGGTATAGCCTACTATACACCTAGGCTATGTGATCTAGCCCATTGCTCCTAGGCTACAAACCTATACAGCATGTGACTGCACTAAAAACTGTAGGCAACTGTAAAATAGTGGTTAGTATTTGTATATTTAAACATATCTCAACATAGAAAAGATACTGTGTTTTATATGTGGTCCTTCATTGATCAAAATGTTATGGAGCACATGACTGTATAAACTTTTTTCTATCCTTGTGTTAATTGAGGGCATACAGTAAAATTTAAATATCTGTCATAATACAATTAATGACTTGTATAAAAATTGTCTGGACAAATACTGAAAATTTTAGTCGATAAAGAATATATTTCTAAACGTAAGTAACTATGTAAGCTTCCTGCCTTCTAAAACAGATTCCAGTGGACATAATTACTTCACTTCTTGGTAAGTTTAGGATATAAAAGTTGCTTATTCCAGAATTTTATAAAACACTCATAATCAAAAGTATTCACCCAGCAAACGTCTATTGATTGTTTACTATGTTCAAATGACAAAGGTAGACTTTGTACTATAAACATTATAAAGAAAAGAACTGCCGGGCTCAGTGGCTCAACCTGTAATCCTGCCCCTTTGGGAGGCTGAGGTGAGTGGATTGCCTGAGACCGCGGGTTCGAGACTCACTTGGGCAGGCGAGACCTCATCTCTACAATAAATCAAAAAAAATTAGCCAGGCATGGTAGCGTGCGCCTGTAGTTCCAGCTACTTGGAAGGCTAAGGCGGAAGGATCTCTGGAGCCCAGCAGGTCGAGGCTGCGGTGGCCGGGAGTGGCCACTGCACTCCAGTCTGGGTGACAGTGAGACTCCAACTCAAAAAATAAAAGGAAAGAACTATTTCTTGCCTCAAGTGTCTCACAATATAGCGTGCTATGTCCCCAGTTAGTTGTGATTATTAATGCAATAGCTCATACATTAAAGGAAACTTTTTAAGAAGGTGATATTTTACCATTTGATCTAATCCTCAAAAAAAGTGTGTGTATATATATGTGTGTGTGTGTGTGTGTGTATATATATATATATGCATATTCTAGCAAGGATAAAAGAAGGTTAAGGTGTTCTAGGCAGCTGAAGCATGAGTTTGAAGTGGTGGCAAGAGGAGAGGCGTAAAGAAGAAAAACAGTAAAGAGGCAGCATGAACAATGGCTCATATCAGGAATTTGCAGTCAGATCAACCTGATTGTAAATCCCAATCCCACCACCTGACTTTGTATCTGGGCAGGTTTTACCTGTTCTGAGCTAATTCATTTTGTAGTTATGAGAATTAAATGAGTAATGAATGTGGAACATGTTGCTTCGGTCCTGACTCGCAATGGACAGTACTTGAAGTTGTTGTTGATATTATTACTCATGTTGCTATTATTAGAAATGACCCAGCCAGGCTCGGTGGCTCAGCCTGTAATCCCGCGCTATTGGGAGGCTGAGGTGAGTGGATTGCCTGAGCCCACGGGTTCGAGACCCGCCTGGACAGGCGAGACCTCATCTCTACAATAAAATAAAAAAATCAGCCGGGCATGGTAGCGTGCACCTGTAATTCCGGCTACTCGGAAGGCTGAGGCGGAAGGATCGCGGGAGCCCAGCAGGTCGAGGCTGCGGTGGCCGGGAGTGGCCACTGCACTCCAGTCTGGGCGACAGAGTGAGACCCCAACTCAAAAAAACAAAAGCAAACAAACAAAAAAAAACAACAAAAAAAGAAATGACCCATTTTCGTGCCTCCAAGGATAGGTCTAATTGTGAGCAGCACAGGGTCAGAGATAACCAGATCCACGCATGTTTGTGTCTTTTTACAAGGTCAGATGTTTATTGGTGCTATTCCAGTCATAAATGCCACAAGCTACATAAGGTTCCCAAGGAGGGAATTCTTCTTGGTAGTTAGTGCTCATTCACTTGGTAGTCAGAGACGCAGGCACACAGGCAGAAGCCACTGCACAGGTCAGTCAATATTGCAAACTATACATAGTGGCCCACTTGATCAATAAATAAATGTTATAGATTAAACACTCCACAACAAACAAAGTAACTTTTAACATCAAGAGAAAAAGGATATGAAAAAGGATTAATGAACTGATCGAGGGAGAGTACTGTGGACAAAAAGAAAGCCCTGGTCTGGGCCTGACAGTCAGACAGCATCTTGCAAGAAAGAGTCCTTGATGTGGGCAAAGTCTTCCAGTGTGTATCATGAGTGGCAGCAAGATGTTTGCTAAGACGACTAGTTAGAGTTGGTGAAGTCCTGCTCTTTTATGGCTATAGAGTCCTCTGGTGAAGACTGGTAGTGGAAGAGTGTGTCTGGTTATGTCCTTGTCTGGTTAGGTACAGACTTTATTGATTAGGCAAACAGATATTTGGTCCCTGTTGGCGTGGTGCCTTTTGAAATTTAAGATGGAATCTTCTCAGATAAGGCCCCTTTGTCGAGGGTGCTCATGCAGGCCTCTAATGGCAGCGTTCCTGAGGCACACTTCCTCCTGCAGCACTCCTAAACTGATGGCGGATCTCCCCCATCTTGTCCACCTACCACAGTCCCAAAGGGCCCCACCAGCAATGCCTATGATGCCTGAACATTGCTCATTTCTTACCTTGATAAGATATTTTCCTAACTCCTATTTTTTTAGAGCTCTATTTTCTAAGAAAGAGGGATAAAATTAGGAAAAAAGAAAAACCTATCTGTGCTACAATAAAAAGGGGCTTCAATTAAACTGGCATTCTTACCCACGCAGAGTATCCCTATGCATTTTAAAGGTGCTCTCACTGAAACGATGTCTTCGACAAAGAATTCACTGTGGTGGTGAGAATTTCAGACACAATGGTCGGCCTGAGGGAAAAACATCCTTATATGCATTTCGGACACCACTGATGAATGGTGAGTAGGTAGCTTCCTCTGCTGGTAAGAAGAACCATCTCTGCAGATAGCATAGCAGCTGGGTTGCAGTTTTACATTCCACACATTTCTAGTAAAGTGGGTGGAAGGTTTTATGGTATTATCTAGTTTATTCCTAGCATGTAGGTCATGCGTTATTCAGCATTATGAGACATCTATCTGAATAATAAGGTTGAGACTGTTGGTAAGGCCATGGCTAACAAAGCCGTGAATATTATTCAGCAACACAGCAGATGAAGCCACAAATACTCACAAGACACGAGCAAAAAATTCAATAAATTTTTATAAGGGAGCTAAGGGGAACCAAACTGATTCCTGCAATTGGGGAGACTCCAAATCTCACTGTGCCTGAAAGCCTTGGAGGGCTCCACTTGCTGCCAACTCACCCTTCCACAGAACCAGTGGGTGTCCTCTCTGCCTACATTTGATGGTTCAGGCACAGTATTTCCAAACAACCTATGAGTTTTCTAGGATCAGATTATTGGAGTTACAAGCCTTCATAAATCAGAACTTTATCAAACAATTTTTTTAATACTAGGTTTTGGAAGGAAGAAGGAATGCAGTGGCATGATCCTCAGCCTTAGTCATTACAAGAATTCACCCTCAAATTGCTTAACTGAAGAGATCCCTACTTGACAACTTCTGCAAAATGAGCCAGGGCAGTCAGAGAAGGCGACTGATTAACAACTTGATGGGTGTGGCTGACCGTCTCTAGGTGCTTTGATAAAAATGTGTTTGTGCTAAAGACACTGTTCATTAAAAGCAACACAAGGGTGTGGTGTTGCAATGTTTCCATGTTTAGCAATTATAAACTGAAACTACTAAGCAGCCTTGAAAGCAAGCCAGAAAGCAGACAAACGTAAAAGACCAGGCTACACCCCTCTTTATAGATATCCTTTTTTCTGATCTTGATTTACAGCAAAACTGTCTTCAGTCCTTCTTGCCATTGACACATTATCATCTTTACATGAAAACCCTAAGCCAAAATAAGTACTAAATTTGATAACCTCTGCTTCAAATAGGAAAGAGAGGCATGCAGGTAAAAGACGTGAACTGTTAACACAAGTGAAATTCAATCTGTACAGGAACCTTTCTTTCAGAAAGATTGGTATTCAAATCTTGATCCTTCATGTTAAAACAGATGGGCATAACAGGAATAATTCTTGCAGGATATCACTTAAAAATTCACTATTTATGTGAAGGATTTATGTTTCCAGAGTACCAGTAAAATGCCTTCACTCTTCTCTTCCCACGTCCTTGAACATTTCAGCCACATTTGTGGTCTCCACTCTCACCCAAGGTGAATTACTTCTGTATTCACATTTCCTCTCCCACTCGCCTGGATTTCACAGAGTCTCTGCCTACTGGTTCTGCCAGCTGTGTCTCTCCCACTAACCTCAAGCTCAAGCCAGTTGAAATGATTCATCCCCTCATCCAGTCATTCAGCAAAGCTTCTGGGTTTCTAATTGTTCTCCATGTAATCTCCATGTCTGGTGCTACAGAAACTCAGATCTGCAAAGTCACCTTTTCTCTTCCTTCCCCTCTTTCTCTACAACAGGGCTTCTCGACCTCATCTTATTAACATTTGGGACCGGAAAATGTTTTGCCCTCGGGGAGAGAAATTGGAGTTGTTTTGGCTGTTTTACAGTGGCTAGCAGCATTCCTGGCCTCTGTCTATTGGTAGGCATTATCGATACCCATTCCCCAAGTTGCCACAACTAAATATCTCCTGACATTGTCAAATATTCCTGGTGAGTAAAGTCACTCCCAATGCCCAGACACTTAGTTGTCTAATAGCCAACTAAACTCTACCTGTTCTTGTCTTGTCACCTCCTCACACCAGCCCTTCTATCTCACGACCATCCCCTGCTGAGGGCAGTTAGAGTGTACGCTATTTTTGTGGAGGACGTTTTTGAGATTCAATGGATAGTGTGCCAAGAGATGTCAAACTCAAAAACCAACACCCAATATAGGGTAAAGGAAATCTAAAAAAGAAATCTGAGAAATATTTCTGGCGACTCTGAAGTCCTGAATGGACTTTTTTTTTAATGGAAACTGAGAGCTTCCATGTTGACTTTATCTCTAATGGTTTAAAGTCATGATTTTGGATACAAAGGGCCAAATAAGAAAAGATTCTGTTTAACTGTAGCCACTCTTGAAATGTGGTATTCTTTATAGCAAAGAACATAAGCATGTACAATGGGAAGCACATGGATTTAAATATTAGTAGGTTAGGGAATCCCACCTTTAATAATGTGATATTGGGAGATCAGAATATGTAACTCTCCAGACTTGTTCTGTGGCCTAGAATAATGAGTTGTTATCACTTCTGTGTCCCACCTTTTTATCAGAATGAACTTGAGATAATTTGAAATGTGAACTTACTTGGTACATAGCAGGTGCTCAGTAAATGTAAACTAATACTAACATGAGCACCTTATACTAACGCTGTGGCAATGGCTTTAAAATGAAATTAAAGATGATCCTGGGATGATTCCATGAGGAATCGCATTAAGACAAAAACAACAGTGCCAAGGAAGCATTCAGCATGTCCTGGGGAAACAAAGGGAACAAGAACAGACAAGAACAGGCCTGGAGTCAAACGACAGGTACTCCTAGGTCCATACACCACTATAAATTAATGATAATATAAAAATGACTTTGAAATTAATCATCAAAAATTTGCCAGCTTCCCATAGATATTAACTGGCATCATATTAACCTTCTAATATGAAAAATAGGCTAAAATAAGTATACCAGATCTTTGAGAATTCACCTGAATTAACTTTCTGCATGCAACAGAGACCAAGAAGAAATGCTGGGAGAGGCAGAAAACACCTCCCAACAGTGCAGTGTCACAGACACCAAGAGAAAAAAATGCCACAAATGAAACAAATCGTCTACAGGATCAAATGATGCTGAAGGATCTAATAAACAAAACACTCAAACTGCCTGGTTGGACTGAAAGCCTTGGAAGTCATTGGTAAGAGCAGGTGCTGGCTGACAAAAGCAATTTCAGTGGGATGGTCACGGTGGACACCAAATTCCAGTGTTCCAAGAAGGGGATGGGAGGGAGCCAAGGAGAGATGGCAAGCGTAGACAACAGCCAAGGCACTTGGCCGTGGAAGGTAAAAGGGAGCTGGAAGGTGCTGTGGAATTGGGGGAGATTTTCCTAAAAGTTGAGGAACGCGATCACATTGAAATACTTAAGAAAGAAGCATGTTGGGGTTACAAGAATAAGAAGTATGCAGTGGCGTACAGTTCCCGAGGAGCAAAAAGGAGAGTTGATGAAGAAGAAACGTGGTGGGCTCAGGCTTAGATGATGGAGTGAAGAAGATGGATTCATCATTCATAGCAGCAAATGGGAAGAAGGAGAGGTGGGTACCTGGGCACGAAGGCAGCCAAAGGACATCGAAGGAGTCCCTAAGAAACCCCTAGCGGATTCTACTTTACCCGTTAAGAAGTTACTATCCCACTCATTCCTCTGACTCTCTTGTAAATTAAACAGTTGTTTCTCTCTCATCCATTTTTTATTTGAAAAAATGGGACAAAAATGATCAGTAGTTAAATAACTTTGATTCTGTGTATCCTTTTGATAATCCATGATCCTAATGACCTATGAAACTGCCCATAATGCACATGTACAAACACTCACACGTACACAGAGACGTGCACACAGTTTCTAAACTGTGATCTGATTCATTAACATTTTCCCAAGTTGGTAACATTTATATTTGAGTTACTAATCGGTGCAGGATCCACTCAAATAACACGTGATGGGAGTGTTAAAATAAACATGTCCTATAAAGAGTTAGAGTTTTTTCATCATGATGCTGTATTGGAAAATCACCTGCTAAGAATGTGGCCACTACTGTACATTTTGTTGCAAAGCAAAGGCAGTAGTACTGTACCTTGGTGAGGCTGTCTCACCCACCTTTGTTGCTTCCCAGGTGTTTCCCATGCCTGTGGCAGACTTAGGAGCTGGAGGCACCCAGCCTGCCAGACCAGTTGCAGAGTGCAGAACATGCTTCAGGGCTTCCATTCATTCCAACTTGCCTGAGGTGCCTGTGCCCAACCTTAGCACTCGAGGCTGACCTTTCGACACAGGTAGTTCAGCAACAATCACTTGGCCCCAGTATCGATTCTGCCTGGTGCCAGAGTGCTATAGTCTCTTGGGCGACCGCCACTTGGCAGCAATATTCAGGACCTCTGCTCTGGCAGAGACTGAGGTTGTGTGTGTGTGTGTGTGTGTGTGTGTGTGTGTGTGTGTGTGTGTGTGTGTCTTCTCCGTAGTTAACATTCAAGGTTTGCTGGAAGGGAGGGTGAGAAAATACATTGAGTTGGGACAGAAACTCTATGCCTCTCTTCTCCCTTGCTGTGTTCTGACTTCAGTGGGGGTTTCTAAAGACAAGAAAAAGGAAGATAGGAAAGATAAAAGGGAGACAGAAAACAGAGAATGCAGAAACTGGGAGGCGAGTGAGGGATGCCAAGATGAAATGCCAAGTTCTAGAATGAGCCTCGCATGTCTCTGGTTGGAAAGACAATTCATCTCTTCTGCCTCTATTTTCTTCTACCTTGAACCTTGGATTCAGTGAAGTGAATTTAAAAAACAAAAACTTCTCTTGTTTAAATTTTCAAACCTTCCATATTTATGGTCTCTGAATTCTTCCCTGTATCTGTGGAATAGCAAGACTCTCTTCTTAAAGCATTTTTAACTCAGTTCTACACAACACAGAATTGTTGCTTGGTTAATATCACCAGCTGGACAGAACTTAGGCCAACAATATTCCTTTACCAGATGACCAAAAGCCCACTTGACACTGAACTGGGAAAGAAACAGAGGCAAATATTAATAACAGTCCACAGCACCATCTTTGTTACAAAAAAAAAATCCCTTCCTCCTGTAACTTTTAAGTGTGGTTCATAGTAAGTAATGTATCCAATATGCATAATTGAAATGGTTTGCTTTGTGAAAGCAAGCTCCTGTGTTCTTTCTTGTGTTATGGAGCTACACCTGGAATTGGTTTCAAGGGAAAGTGAGTTGGAGAGACTGCCTCAGCCAAACCAGAGGGCCCCTGGCTCTAATCTGGGCTGGAAGCAAATTCAAAGTAGCATCTCATAGTGCTCTTGGTGCAATATCTGGCCCACAGTAAATGGTCACTAAATGTTAGCTGTTTTTATCCAATTGGGAGAAAAAAATCAACCGGTGCTAAACAAGACAGAGTTTGTGCATATAGGAAAAAAAGAGTCAAGGAACACAGGAAATATTAATGGCTCTTTGTGAGTAATGGGTGATTTTTAAGGACATTAAAAAAGTGGTTAACATGGAACCCAAATTCCAAGCAACTAAAAAGTAATAAATGTGGAGTAGAAAGTAGAGGCAAATCCAGACTACACTTGAGTCTGGCAGTACAAAGATGTAAACAGAAGATAATATAGTAGCACAGGCATATCATCAGGGCTCAGAGTCTGTCAGATGGTTACCTTTCAGAATACAACATTTATTATTTTTTTTTAAGCCTCAGCGATTTTTATTGTCATGAGTGGGAGCTGGGATCAGCTGTTAGGTAACATTTATTCTTAAATCATTTAACCTTTTTACTTAAACACTTCTCTCTCCTTATACACATACAGAAGTACATGTGCTTTATTTTTAATTATATAAAGACCCATATGGTAGATAAATGAAAGCTTGGAACTCCATACCAATTAAATCATTATATAAGTCTCAAAAAGTGAATGTTTTATTGTAGCCATTTGTTGGTTTGTTTACTCTTCGAAGGTCTTCAAAGGTGGCTTGCTCTTTTGAGGATCCTCCTCCGCCTCCTCCTCCTCCTTCTCCTCCTCCTCCTGTCAGGCTCTCACTCTTTCGCCCAGGCTGAAGTGCAGTGGCATGCTCATGGCCACCACAGCCACAACCTGCTGGGCTTAGGCAATCCTTCCGCCTCAGCCTTCCAAGTAATTGGAACTACAGGCACATGCCATCTTGCCCAGAAAATTTTTTATTTATTGTAGAGACGAGGTCTTGCCATGTTGCCCAGGTTGGTCTCAAACCCCTGGGCTCAGGCAATTCTCTTGCTTCCACCTGCCATAATGCTGGGATTATAGGTATGAGCCACCGCACAATGTTCTACTCCTTCATCAAAGTTATAACGATGGATCATAAATGTTCCATTTACAAGTGGTCAATTCTTTAGCTCAATGTTTTATAACTTATGTAAATAGTCTTCTATCTTCAAGTCTTTGAATAGGCTTCTACTCAGCCAAGTTTGATAACATCTGGCTCTGACTCAAGTCCTAAGATGCTGATAACCTGCCTTGTTACTCGGCACTCACCGAAATTCATAGATGATGCTAGAAGAAATGTTCAAAAAAGTAAATTCAGGTAATGTTTGTCCCTTATCTCTCCATTTGCCAAGTTGCATTTTTTTGTTTGTTTTTCACATTTCTAACATATTTCTTAGCTGGCATTGTTTTTTGGGTTTTGCAATTTCCCCATTTAATGATCACTAAGTTCAGTTTTCTTCAGTGAGACTCAAGAACATCTAGGTACCTGCCCATATTTGCCTGGCATCAACTAGAATGTTCTATTCATGCTTCTATATTTCCAGATCCACAACTTTGTCACTCAACTTCCAATCTGACCTCTTTTTCTTTTCTTCTCATCACTCTAGAATTTCCTCTATCTAAATTTCTCTCTATAGAGAGAACGGTGAGGTTACTGTATACAAGAAGATTTGTTTTTTAGCTATAATTTTTATTATTAAAATAATTAGAACACATTACAAAAAACAAAGAAGAAAAGAGTTAGACCCCCAAACACAATTAAGTGTATTTTCCTTATTGTTTTCTTGTATATAAACTTTTTTAGTTATAACTCTGCTGCAAATATTTCTTAAGCAAACAAATGTATATATAATAAATAAGAATTTTTAAAATAGGCAAGATGTATAACAACAGTAGATATATAGTATATATAGTTTTCTAACATTTTTTTGCTTAGCATTATGATAGAAGCATTTTTTCATGCTGATAAATAGACACCACAAGTATGACCTTTAGAGCCTTGTGGCATGCCGTAATATAAAGTACCTTATTACTGGACATTTGATTTACAGTTATTACTAATATAAATAATGTTGCTATGCATATATTGGTAGCTACAGTCTTTCCCCTTATAATTTGGATTATTTTCTTAAGATAATATTCCAGCACGGAACTAGTTGAGTGCAGACACATTTTTCCAAACTGCCTTCCCAAAGTTACACGATCTTGCTGCCATTATGTGAAGACGGTGTTTGTCAGTGCCTCATGAGCATAAAATGAACTAATATTTAATGAGAGTTTGGCATAATAATGTTGTGCTCCATAGATGTTCGAGTTAAATGTACTATTCTGATGCAACTGCAAATTGCAACCAAGTTAATTTCTTCGCTTTACAAACTCATCCTCAGAATGTTTACTTCACCTGAGTAAAGTAATAATACCAAAGAGATAAGACCAAATGAAGTATTACTATTTTATTAACTTTACAAAAACCTTAAAGATATAGACTTGCTTATCACCTGTCTATACAACAGGGATCTTGGTATTCATATGTTCTCTGCTTCCTGGCTATTGTCAGACACACAAATCCATTAGGTTGCCACTGCACATTTAAATAACTTGACTAATTAAAGCTTTATCAGTTAGAGACACCCAATGTGGTGTATTTAATATAAAGACACCATAAATCCAATAGCCCTAAGTCTGTCATAATGTTTTATTATGTGAAGCACCCACAAGAGAGACTGGACAGCTCTCTTAATTGTTTTACAGGCGTTTAAATGTGATCTTTAGAACTGTGTCCATTCATGAACCCCTCCAGTGGTCACCCACATCCCAACAAGATGGCCAGTATTAGGAAGAATGCACCCTTTGCAGCATTCATACTGTATTTGTAATCTCACAACAGTATCTAATCAATGTACAAAAATCTATGTTCCATATCTTCCCATATCCAGCCCTTAGAAAGGGGAAATGTGGCTTAGTAACTTAATGGAACTATGTTGAAGAGGTTTGTTTAAAGGTGACAGAGACACTATGCAATTGTATTATATGTACTAACACACCTGCTGATTTTCCTTTGGAAGTGGAAGTTCTCACAGTGTTGATGAATTTTTAAGAATATGCTGATAGTGTTTTCTGGCTCATTAAAGAGGAAAGTTCTATCTGAATGAAAAAGGCATGAATAATTGACAAAATTAGGGCTATAGGCCAGATGATCTCAGCACCAAAAAAAAAGACGACAAAAAATGCACCATCCTTTGTTTACACACGAGAGATTGATGATTACTTACTTCTTTTCAGCTTTTTATAGATATTTTTTTCTTTTTGTGGCTTACATTAAACTTCCTGCTGCCACCCCATATCGAACACATTTGATCAAACCTTGTAAATATTTTTACCAATGACTCCATTATAACTAAGTTTTTAACTTTGGCAAAGTAGCAATTCTATGAATAACAAACAAGGATAGACAACTAAGTAACAATTAGCTTCAGAACTGCTATGAAATATGATCATGAAATGGGTACACATGGACCTTATACGTCCTTCGCCAATACTTTGGAACCAGAGGTTCTGTGATCCTTTGTGTGACAATTTTTCCAGAGAACATTTTCAGCTTTTTTCATCCATTTTCTGGTCAAATTCCTAAATTCAGTGACGGTGATTCTCTGAAGATGTGTTAGACAAAGAAAGGACTCACAAAACCACAGTTTTCCAGGGCCCCTCACCATCTGTGGTTTTTTTCTCTGGATTTCACTGAAACACAAAGGCCCTCGGAAACTAAACAATCTATGAATTCCTTTCCTTCTAGTCATGATCCCTACTTAAATCATTCTAAATAGATGTATCCTATTCTTCAGGGGAGTGAATTTCACACTGTGTTTAGAAAAAAATATGACCCTCACATAAGGAACAAAATGAATTCACAAAGGCTGTTTTAAGGCCTATGAAATCCCTAACACTCCTTCAAGTTAAGTTGTTCCAGAAAGACAATTTGAACAAATTCATTGGCATCACCACTTTGAAGCACCTATACAATTTTAATATTTCAATGACAACTACAATTGTATGAGTCCTGTAGTCTTCAAAAGAAAATAAACATTGCTTTCAACTCATTAATCTTGATTTGTTTACACAGGCAACTGTCTTTAATTTAGCCAGTATGTTGCTTGACAATCTCCGCCAAGCATTGCTCCACTTCTCATGAAAGACTGAAGCTGTATTCTCTATCCCTTGGGAGGAGATTTCTTGACAACAAATAATATCTATTAAATAGTTAAATTGAGAGATTCTGCCAGACTCCCTCCTTTTCCATTGGCCTCAGAGTTAGGTAGACATATATACGTGTGTGTGTGTGTGTGTGTGTGTGTGTGTGTGTGTGTGTGTGTGTGTGTGTGTGAGAGAGAGAGAATGTGTGTGTGTGTGTGTGTGAGTGTGTGTGTGTGTGTGTGTGTGTGTGTGTGTGTGTGTGTGTGTCTTTTCTGGTATTTTTTTCTCTAGAAAAAGCATTGTCACGGAAAGGTATAGATAAATAGAATTCTTGTTGCTTGTTTGGCTGACTTTCCCATTCTGCCCCTGTCATTGGCTCCTCCATATTTCTTAGTATTATGTTTTGTATTCAAGTGAGACAACAGATCTAAGACAAGCACACAAGATAGAAGGGCAAATGCAGGGAACAACCTTATTGACCTTTATTGACCAATTTGTTTCTATGGTAAGGCCATCATCTAAGACTTTTGAGTATTCAACACATTTTCACAAATTGACTAGAGCACGAAGTGAGAAGAGACAAAATCACTAATTTTGTGCAGAGTGATGGATCAGTTAGCAGCTTTCCTCAGTGGTCAGGAAAAGGAGCTCCTTGTCCCAGTAAAGGGATTTAGCTATCATGTGCCTGTTCATTATATTCTCAAATCTTATCATAGAGATAAAAATACTCCCATTGTAAGGGCTATAAAGTGAAGCTTAAAGAGATAGTGGCTTATATCCCATAAAAAACCATCCCAAAGAACACAAGGACCACAATTTCATATTTTGCCACTCACCAGATTATTTCTCCTTTCCATATGGTTGACTTGGTTGCTGTCCAAGTGGAGCAGAATCTTTTACCTAAAATGGCATTTTCCAATTAAACAAATTCATAATAGAAAGAAGAGATTCTTTTGAGGAGTCAAGGCCTAATCTCTCCTGGAGGCAAGTGACCAGATCAGATGGAGCAGAGGCCAAATGGGTAATGACAAATGCCTGATTTCCATGTCTCTGTTCCCAGGTGCCTGAAAGCATAAGACATAAGGTGTTTTTCTGAGACACTGTGGTGATGACAGAATAAGTGAGTTTCAACTCACAGGGTTTAAGGAATGGGTCGTACAGGGAGCATCAGGAAGGACAAAAGGAGAGGGAAAATAGAATATAAAATCTATCAAAAATATCCTCAACTTCTATTACACAATCTTCCTTCCAAGTAAAGCAGTCTTGACTCACAAAAGGTGGTTCATGGGAAAGAGTACCTGGTATGCAGCACCAGTAAAGAAAGATGTGTAACCAAATTAAACCAAAATGGAGGGGAAAATTAAGAGAAATAAATAAAAGGTTTACAGGAATGTTTGTGTGTTCCTAAGGAGACAGATCTATATGGGCACTAGCTTTCTGTTTTCTGTGTGTAGATTTTGGGTGAGTCAGTTAATCTCCATCAGTCTACTTCTTCCCAATGTGAAAATTAGGTTATGGGGTATGCGGAGGGACTAAGTGAGGTAAGTTTAGACAATCACTTAGCACAGTGCTTGCTATATGGTAGACAACACATTTCTTTTTCTATGATATGAATCAATCCAGAACCTCATTTAAAGAAGCATAGCTCTGTTATACACATTGTCTCTTGAAGCATTTAGCTAAAACTTAAAATGACTAAGAACATTAAAACAATAGTAAAATAAATACGAGGTACATTAAATAGATGATAAATTGATTCCAGATTCAAGTTCTTGCACTACAGGCCCTGAAACATGGTAGGTAATATTTTTATTTTGAATGAGAAAACAGCTTTGGATACCATTCTGGACATTTCATAGCATATTCTTTTCTCGTATTACTATGTCTACCAGATGCACCAACCTCAAAGACGTTCTGTGAAAATTATTCAGATTTATTCACTTATTTAATAACTGACAGGTAACATAAATAAGCGAAACTAGTTGGAATTAGCCAGACCTCAGCTCAAATCTACATTTAGCCAAGGAAATGTGGATCAATCATTACTAGATCATTCAATGTTATTCAGAGTAAGACCAAAATCTTTATTATTACATACAACCTACTGAGTTTAATGCTTTCTCAACAATGTTTAACACTTCATGGTGTGAAATACTCACATCAATGCACTGAATGCAACCTCTAGTATGATGTTACTCAAGGAATAGTGAGTTGTATGATGTTGCAGTGAAAATCCAAGATCATGAACCACTGCTGTAAACACAACAAGAGATCACAGCAGCCTTTGAAAATGAAAGACCAACAACCTCAAATTGTAAACGCAGTTGTAGTAATTCAGTTTGCTTTGTAATTCAGCATTTAGTTAAGCATGAGAACGCTTCTTGTTCCCAGAGACCCAACTGAGAACCTATGGTTTGTCTTAATGAGTTAAAACTGCTAAACTAATGAACTATAGTTATCACTCACAAAGAGTTATCTAGTAGATTATGAATCTATAGCATATCAGGTATTTAATAAAGTACTTCGTAACTATAAATTGTTGTAAACGCTAAGAATTCTTATTATTCTTTTACAGTTGTCATGGCCACTCCAGAAGAATTGCTCAAAGGATATTAGAACACAGCTCCATTCTGCTGTATGTCAAAGCATCAGAGGCAGCTCCCTGGCATGGATGTGCTCACATCCAAGACAACAGCCACGATGCTTTCCCAGGTGGCTTGGCAGATAGCATTATGGGAGAATGCACATTAGAACAAGAGGAAAAGAAGAGGTGGGAGCCAAGTGGCAACTATATAGCGGACAGATTGGCTTATGGGGATATAAGGTCAACACTTTGGGGACTCCCAAATATCACTGGGAGACACATTGACAGTATCCTCTTTGGACTAACAAGGGCACACTTGATCATTAAAAGTAACTGACTTATTTTTAAACCACGGACTTGTAGGAACTGAAACATCTATGTTTTCATTATTACCTGTAACCTTGACCAGCTGGTTCATCAAGTGCTTTTTCCATTTACCTATTTGAATAAAATTCTTCCCAGAGTATTTCTAGAAGAAGATAATATTGTAAGTACTTCAAGGTGCAGATGAACAGTTTCATGATTATCCCAACAAGTGTTTTTCAATTCTTCTCTGTGTGCAGTATGTAGCCAGGTACCACACAAAAAGAATTAAGAACAGGAGTTATTTCCTTTCAGAATTTACAACCAAAGCAAAAAATAAGTACACAAAGAGACACAGGAAAGAAATAGATGACCACCTGAACGCTTACATGTTCAAGTTGCTGACAGCACCACCACTGGCCCACCAAGTTACACATCTTGCCTCTTCGTGTTCACTTTGGGCTTCATTTCTTCCATTCCTGCCCAAGTCCCCTGGTTTCACACCCCATCAGGACAGCACTCCTGGAACAGTGGTGAGGAGCTGTCATTGTCCACATGACAACAATTCCCTAAGGGTCTACTGCATGTCAGGTCCCATAATGACTATTGGGGTCATAAAGAAGAGGAAGAAAACATGATGTCTTGGCTTTCGAGCCCTGGTGTGAATCAGGGTAACTAGTATAACAGAACACAACCAGACACAGCTGAGCAGAGGCATAAAAAGGAGAGCAATTCTTCTACACAAGGAGCATCCAACTTAAGGGCATTACCACATGTATCCACGCCAACCTCTTTTCTTAAAATAATGAGACAAAAATGGGGTCATCACTGGTGTGATATCAGAGCACCTGTCTATTTCCCAAGGAGGTTATAAGACCCAAATATGCAATCCATAGGTAACTGTACTATATTCTCAATTGTTGCTATGTTATGCGACCCCATGGCTCTTCTGGGTCTTATCTTTACACGTAAAATAAGAGGATAGATAGATCGCTAATATCCTGTCCCAGCTGGAAGATATTTACTTAATCACCATCTAAAGGGCAGTCAAAACAATCACGCCTCCTCCACTTTCAAGCCCTGTGAACTTGGGCAAGTTACTACCTTTCTGCCTCAGTTTCTTCATCTGTAAGGTGAGTATAATAATAAGACATCTCATAGGATTGTCAGGAATATTCAATGGGTTACTCTAAGTAAACTGCTTAGAAAATACCTAGCCTGTTCACTTATATAAATATTACCTGTTACTGTTTTTTTTATTATTTCAGATTTCCAGTGATATTTCAGTATTTCATTGAAGGTGTTAATTCCTTTGATTAAAAGTGGACAAGGTGTTTGCATAATCTTCTCAATAGTCACTATTGGAAATTCACAAATTAATAGGTTAAAAACCAGGCCAGGTATGGTAGCTGATGCCTGTAATCCCAGCAGTTTGGGCATCCAAGGTGGGAGGATTGCTTGAACCCAAGAGTTTGAGACCGGCCTAGGAAACATGGCAAGACCTTATCTCTACAAAATATCAAAAAAAATTACCTGGGCATGGTCATGTGCATGTGTAATTCCAGCTACACAGGAGGCTGAGGCAGAAGAATCACCTGAGCCCAGGAGGTAGAGGTTGCAGTGAACGATGATCGTGCCACTGCATTCTAGCCTGGGTGAAAGAATGAAATCATGACTCAAAAAAAAAAAAAGAGTCAGATTATGATAAAAGAACAGTCAGTTATTTGGAAAACCACATTATAACAGAGGATATTATTACTTTATTTAGTCATATATAAGTACCTTCTTTACCACAAAGAAATGCATGGGTGTTTCCCAAGCTAACACTCAAAATGACCTGAACACCTAATTTAAGGGGTGGGAGTAGTGGCTCATGCCTATAATCCCAGCATTTTAGGAGACAAAGACCAGAGAATTGTTTGAGCCCAGGAGTTCAAGACTAGCCTGGACAACATAGTGAGACCTTGTCTCCACACAAAAAAACTAAATTAAACTAAAAAAAAGACCCACTAGGTCCTTGCTGTTCAAGTGTAGTGAGTAGACTGGCAGCTCTGGTGTTTGATTCAGGAATTCTTACTTGCAACCTGGGATTCTACATCTCTACAAGCCTTCAGGCTGCCTGTGCTGCTGATTAACAAACATGACTTTCAGTAGCAAGGCACCACGCTGTAGGGTCAGAAGTAGACTTCAAAATAACTGAAGTGATTGAATTTAGTTGTCCCAAAGTCCCATTAATTGACCAAATCTAGGAATTATCTTACCAACGCATTGTACAATCACAATAAAATCTACAAAGCATTTTAGAACCTATGTGGAACTCTGATGTGAGCTCTATGCACATAAGAGGCTCCATATTGGCAGGCATGTTGCTTGTGATCTAATTTCTGTAATAAAATGTTCACAGTTACAAAGATGACCCGACATCATTTTCATACATGAGCACATGTGACGGGGGAAATAGCCCCTGATTTTAATTTGGACACTTGCAAGAATGTCTGTATTTAAAGATGCACCACTACCGCTGTGAAAGTGGGATTTCAACAATGATGCTTTATACTTTCTAAGATTTTAAAGGCGCTTCTGCTCCATAAAAGGTGTGACTCTAACTCTCAAAGCTCTTTCTGTCAGAATCTTACAACTGTGCAATGCCTAAAGATTTAAGGTTAAATTATATATAAATGTATATAATATATATATATACATATAAATGCATATATTATGTGCAAGGCTATGTATATAGTCTTTCCCTGTAAATATTTTTTTATAAATACTAATTCTGCTTGTCAGTAGGCTGCCTCTCTTTAAAAACATGAGAACTCTTAATGATCAATCCATCCAGTGACATATATATATATAGTCAAAAAAGCGGCCTAATTCTCAGCAGCTGGAACACAGTTCTGAGAGGTCCTAATTTGGGTAGACTTTGAATTGGAACTAAAACCTTTCCTTGAAACAAACAAAAATATATTTGGTTGAAATGAAGATATCATGGCAGCAAGGCAAAAGGAGGCTTAGGAAAGAAGTGAAAGCAAACCCCCCAGTGACGGCAGACCAGCTTTGCATCTAGCTCTGTGGAGACCAAATTGCTCCTTGCTACAAAAAGATGCAGCAAAGCAACAGCTCTTGGAGAGGCTTATTACAGGCAGGCTTGATCCACCCTCTTCCAAACCTTGGAAGATGTATGACTTCAGGATTTCAGAGGTTTCCCAAAATACGCAAAACACAGAAAACAGTTTCCTCTTTTGCCAAAACACACGGGCCCTTTGTTGACATCACATTTCTCCCCTAGATGTTGGAAATCACAAGACCCCGCACAGTCTTGATAAGACCAAGTCGGGGCAGGGCGAGTGGGAGGCAGCCAGCGAGTTCTGTCTTGAAATCTTCCTTCACACCTCTTTCTGAAACGTAAATATGGATGTGGGCCAGCTTCCCCCGTCCGAGGGCCTTTGGCTGAGGGCGGCTGGTATGGAAGTCATTTCCCTTCTAGGTGCAGTAGCTACTTTGCACAGACTCAACAAAGACACGAAATATCATTAACATCTGATGCTGAGGAGGTTGACAACCGCTTCTTTGTTTGAGCCAGCAGTCTGGGGAGCGCTGCTGTGCATTACTCGATCATGAGCAAAATTATACCTATTAGGCTCTGATACGAGCCTTGGAATATTTCTCTCATTTGCGCACCGCATTGGAGCTTGAATATGCCTATTGTTTTCACAGTATCCATTACATATTTTCAATGGCATGGAAAGATCATATATGTAAACATTACTTCAGCTGAGGTTGAGTGATGCTTGGCAAAGCTAGAGAGACTGTCTGACCTCTGTGGGCCTTGGTTCCAAGGAAAGGCATGCCAAGGGACTTAGGAGGGAGGGGGTGGCTGATGGTTGCTCAAAGGAGGGAGATGGATGAACCAGTGGGTGCTCCCACACCGAAGAAATCCGTACCTCTTCCTCTGAAACACACAAAGTTATAGGCCTCAGACCAACTCCTTTATTTTTCAGCCTACAGAAGGAGGATGAAAGACCTGCTGGAGGGCCTGAACTAGCAAGAGGGAAGAGTCTGGAAGAAAGGGGAGAAGGCTGACCGCTTGCAACTTCAGGATTCATGAATTTAAAAAAGAAGGGATAAAAAAATGCCCCCCCCATGCAAAAGCACCCTAAAATAGCCATTAATAATCACATTCTCTAAGATAAAAACAAGAATCCCAAGCTGTTTTTTTTAAGCACTGATGTTTTTCTTTCAGTCTTCAGAATAGGAAATGAAATTAGCCTAAAAACATGAAATCGGCTGATTAAGAACTCTGGAAACTTCCCAGGGTCAGGAGGCAGGCTAGATGGCAGCACGCACCTCTCTGTGCCACAGCGGATGTGAGCAGAGACGTTTCTGCACACAAGAGGGTGATGCTTTGAGCAACCTGTAATTGTAATCATTTGCAGAGCTAAGTGCAGGCCTCCACTCGAGACCTTAGTCCTGGAGCCCTGGCTTATGGTGGAATGTTTCATGATATTTCTCTAAGAGACACTCTCAAAATCATCCTTGCATTTCACTCATCATTAGTCCACATTTAGAGTGCATTTTCTGCCTTTTTAGATTAGACTTAGATCCCCCGATAACCAGGAACATAAACACAGGGAATAAGTCGTAACTTGAAGAATTTGGGCCATAGAGATAGACAAAAAATTTCCTCCAGGCCGAATGTACACTAAAATGTTTATTGTGCTAAATAATTCTGTTTCCTTGATAGATGGCTCACACCCGCTTTTAGTCTGAAAACCTGGCCTTAGGCAACCTTCCAATAACAAACTAACGGCTGTTTACTGCTACGGAAAGCAGGAAAATGGCTTCTCTAAGTCCGCTGAAGTCATCTGTAGCAAATCAAATCAACAGATGTAGTCACTATGCAAAGAAACAATAAGACGCATGAAAGTGTCTTCTCCCCAGTTAGACTGTGAGCTTCTTACAAGCAAAGAGTGTTAAATAGTGGCCAAAGTTTTAAATGAGCAACAGGCAGACTGAAACAAGTTGAGACTCACTGGCGAAGGGATTATACAGACATCAGGTGCCATTGACATTAGAGACAGAAGTAAGGCACCCAGGGGTCTAGACAAACTGCACCAAAGAAGTGAGATTTGCCCAACTAGGAAATCATTGCCACTTACCAGAATTAAAAGATGAATGATAGACGAGATGTTTTCTAAAACAATATTGTAAATAGGTTCCTTTCAGTCTCTCTGCCTTTTCTCCCTGTAAAGATTTTTTTTATAAATACCATTCGTGCCTGTCAGTAGGCTATCTCTCTTTAAAAACATGACCTGTCTTGACTGTCAATCCATCCAGTGACATTTGGAAAGATAGGCGACAGCACTGGTCATTTGGGGAAACGCAGCAATGCCATCTCCTGCCTATTACGTTCATGTGAGTTGAGGACACACTGTTCCCACTAGAACCAAACACAGTCCCCACTGACTTGTTCCCCACCCCCGGGTTCAAGGACCTTCTAGCCTTGCTTAATCTTTTCAGAACTACATGCCCACACGCTCCCAGCAACATGCATGTGTACACACACACACACACACATGCACACACGTGTGCACACACTCTGCATAATCTTACTCAAGAAATACTCTAGAGAAAGCTCCCCTTAATTATGAATAGATAACTCTTCTGCTGTTAGCAATAGAAGAGAGTTGCTGTTTCTCTTCTTTAAAAAAAAAAAGTGTATGCAAGACTCTAATGGGGAAGCACTGAGCTTTCCAAAGAGGTTATGATTTTATTAGACCCAAGTAAAGGGTTATTGGGCAGTAACTCTCCAGTGAGCTCAGGCCAGCACAGACAATGGGGGCAGTGTTTCCTGACAGCTGATGAGAATTCCAGGTGTTTGGAAATCAGGTGATTATTCTCACAACTCCAACAACTAGTCAACTCGCTGTTTTAACTCCCAAGCACAAAGAATTTGTTTGCAATATTCAAGGAAGGTCAATATCTAAATTATTTGGAAAATATTTTGCAAAGAAAGGAGCTGCAATTTATTAACTTTTAACAGGTGTGAAACAGAACAGTTCAAAATCGTCTATTCATTTTTCAAGCCAATGTACCTTCAATTGTATAAAAACTGACTGAATTTCAGAGGAAATAATCCAAGGAGTTTGTAAATCTTCACTAGTTCTTAAGCAATCTAGTCACATTTAGTAGTTCATAACATTCATTGACTGATCTCTTTTCCATGAAAAGAAATCTGAGCTAAATTCCATTAACACCTCTTTCCTAAGTGGGCATTTCTCCTGTCCCTGGGCTTCCCTGTCTTCTGTTCTCTGCTTTCTCTCTCTCTGCTTTCTCTCTCTCTCTCTCTCTCTTTGTCTCTTTGTCTCTTTCTCTCTCCCTGTCTCCTCTCTACCCCTCTTATCTCTCCCGCTCTATCTCTTTCCCCTTCTCTTTCTCTCCCTCCCTCCCTCTCTCCCTCCCACTATCTCTCTCTCACCCTCCCCCCGCACCTTAGATATAAGGAGCACCCTCTGGGAAGCAGAGAGGGCACAAAAATTGCCTTCAAACAAGGTTCTTGCCTGACATCACTCCCAAGAACAAGCTGGTTTACCGAGTGCAGTTGACTGATTTCTTTGTTGCTCTGGTTAAGGGATCACTTCAGTCCCTTGTTGTACTCTCCTTTTATGTCTCCACTTCTCTGAGAAGTGTGCTCTTTCCTCTCCTCAACCTTTCCCGTCCTTCCTGGGGTCTCCAGACAGCAAAAAGGAGCTGTCTTAGCTATCATCTCTTGTACCCGGGAAAACTAAATTTTCCTCACTGCCCCCACCTCCAGCTGGTGCTCAAACCTAAAAAAGAAGGCATAGATTCAGAAGGTCAAGCAATTCCAAGATTATAAATATACCCAACACTGGCCTATGCAATTAGTCTATAAAAAGAGTAATAATTAAAGATAAAGCATGGTTTCTAATGTTTTAAACTAAGAGGAAAAGCATGTGAACTTTTGAAGACAAGTTGCAACAAGTGTTTGATTTATAACATTAAAATTGAGTAGAGTCTCACATATTTAACAGCCAGTGGTTATATATCAGAAAAGGAGTTAAAACTCAAATCCCTATAACACAGGATGAGGGTATGTACTTAGTTTATTTTCTCAGATTAAATATCCAACTTTTAAAGTGATGCAATCATAATTGACATTTTAATAACAATCCAGGCACAGAACCTTTTGCACATCAGATAATATACAGTTATTTGATACCTTGGGTAATAAAATTGTAATTTAAATACCATAGATGCCAAAGGGAAAAAAAAAGGTGTCCACTTAAAAGTAAATCTGAACCAGGAAAAAAAAGAACCCAAAACTAATTTTCCCTGAAAAGTTCCCATATTTTAAACCCAGTGGGAGGATGAAAAGATACTGTCTCATCTATTTATATGCTCTTTTCTATTTGTCTTATATTGATTTAAGTACAAACCTTCTAGAACTTTCTATACATAATAAAAGAAAGCACACGCAAGGAACTATTATCTACCTTTACAAGTAAGAAGCTGTGATTCACCCATTCCACAAAACGGGAAAGACAGGGGTCTCTCCTACTTAGTGAGAAGAGGGAAAGAATTAGCATCAACATCTTTTGCTATAAATACTGAACACTTTGATTTGCAAAATTCAGATTCAAATGCAATAACAGTGGTAGTGACAGTAATAATAATCTACAAGTGCAAAATCTCCACGGTTTATGATGGAGTTCTTTTCTTGGTCATCAGAATGTGGCAGGGAAGGCAGCCTTCTCCCATTTAAAGAGGAATAGAAAGTTCAAGTAGCCTAGCAGTTTCTCAGGCCTCCATGACTGGTCATTGATGCAGTAGGACTGTCACCCTGAACTTCTGACTTTTAACCTGGGGATCTTTCTTCACATCTTGCTGTATCCACTTCATAAAAATGAAAAATGCATCGAAGGATGCCCAGTCCCTGACCCTAGATGGTATATACCAGTGCATAAGAAACCTGTAGAGCTTGGGCAATATATAGAGCCTGCTCTGAAATGTTTTACTTCCCAAATCTCCAGAGTCTGTCAAGGATCTCCCTTATAGGAGTGAAAGCTGATCTACTGTGGCAATTTGGGAGATAGAAGATGTTTTAGGAGATCTATTCTAGGCAAGTTTAAGTTTCTTCTAAATCCCATTGCTCAAAATAAGAGTTAAACAATACATAGCTCTTAGTTCCTCTTCTCTAATAGTAGGATAGCACAGCCATCCTAAACAACAACAACAACAACAAAAAACTACATCCACATGAGACATACCTCTACTTTCCTACTATTGGTGCAATAGCAGATGGTCCCCCAAAAAGTAGTCACTTCCTGAAGAACCCCATATCTTCAGGTATAGTCAGTTTTACACAAATCAACCTCTAAACTTTTAACTTATGTCTGTACCCCTCCCACCACCACCATCAAGAAAATGTTTAAAAAGATGCTCCTCTTTGCTGATTGTCTGCCTGCTACCACCAGGTCTATCAGACCAGAACCCTCAATCACTCTGAGCCTTCCTCCATTCCTCAGCTTCACTCTCCAACCTCTGTCCCATCCAATCAGCTTCCAGACTTTCTTTTCCTGACAACTATTCTTCATCAATTTCATTTATTTAGCCCTTCCTTTCCATCTCCATATGAAAAACAAGACTACTGGATGTTTCACGTTTCTACACAGTAGGCTGTCTGAGCAATGTTTAGATAGCAAACAGTCTTGGAAGCTAGAGATATCCCTTTGGTCAGATACACCTCCCCAGAGAAATTTCTTATATTCCTGGGTTATAAATCTAAAGATCACTTCTCCTATCTCCTGGAGGAGATTGACTTTTATATTCTAAGGTAAAGGGTAATCTCTCTCTCTCTCTCTCTCTCACCCTCTCTCTTTCTCTCTTTCTCTCTCTCTCTCTCTCTCTCTCTCTCTCTCTCTCTCTCTCTGTCTGTCTCTCTTGGGATGAGAAGACATATTACTAACTGATAAAAACTTGGACTACTAGAATTTGGGGTCCTTTTCTGCAGTATACCTCAGTGCATGTTCAGGAGATGCCTAAACCTTATCATGTCATTCTGTGGGAATTAAGGCCTGGAGAACTGATGCAAGTTGCAGCCCCGGCCACTGTTTTGCTGTGGATAGTACATCATCTGTGTCTCTAAACCAGGGGTCTATGTCTTCAGTCAATATTTACATATAGAACTGGAGCAGACTAACTTGTTAGCTTGCACATAGGATAAAATATTGGATCTTCATGGTTTTTGACTTAATGTCCATTGCTAATGTCTGAGATTAGTTCCAAACTACCTGCTCACCTGGTTTAAGTCTCTTCAGTGTTTTCCTGTCTTCATTTTCTCACTGTGTGTAATATATTCTCCCTCAGTCCTCAGAGTCATCTTCTAAAACTCAATTCTGATGATAACCCTTCCCTGCATAAAGCCTTCTGGGGGATCACTCATGATTTTGGGAGAATAATTAAACTTTTAGCATGGCTTCACACCATCCGGGCCATCCCATCACTGTTCCCAGCTCTGAGCACTTACTACCTGCCACTTTCACTGTGTTTTCCTAAGCTCCCCTCTGCCTGGAATGTCTAGTAGCATCAACCTCCTCATCCCTACCATGTCCATACAATGAGCACCTGTTCATTATTTCAATATCCAGCTCAAATACCACCTCATATGAGTATCCTTCTCAACTTTCCCATGAGTTGACTGTTCTTTTTCCTGGGCCCATCTGGAGCACTACTTTTATGGTACACACAACACTTATTAATGTCCTTTGTTCACTGGTTTGTCTGGTCTGCCAAATAGTGCACTGTCTCATTTCAGCAAGCATTGATTGCCCCTGTAAATCAGACTATGTATTCAGTTAGCAATTGTCGAACACATGAACAAATGAGGAATGAGCAAAAGAATGAAAGCTGAAATATCTAAGGCCTTAGTTCTCATCTTTTTCCTCATCTACAAGAACCCCACAGGACTGGCCCCATAAAATCATGCAATGATTTCTAATGAAACCATACGTGTTATGTTCACAGGCTCTTAGACATGTGGTGAAGGACAACCAGCAAGGCTTTTGAACTTTTCATTACAAAGTGCATTTCCCATTACATACTTTCACCACTGCTTCAACCACAGGCATCCCTCTACCACCAAAATGAAATTGATCTCAGGGAGTTGAGAAGCAACTAACTGAGTAACAGTGAACTTAGATAACCAAGTCACACAGGAAACATTTAAGGCCTTTTTTTTATTAACATTTTATTTACGGAGACTCTTAATGATGCTCTGTTTTACTCAGTCAAGGAAATGAAGCTATTTCATCCAGAAATTCAATCAGTTCTTCTGGCCTTCAACTCTGATGTGTGAATGAGTTTGATGAACCTAATTCTTAAGCCAGAGGATCAGCCTACTTGGCTTCATGGCTGGCAGCCAAGGAAGAAGAATTTCACTGGAAAAATGATGAACGAGGCCACCAATCATGAAGGAAAAAACAGAGCAAAAACCACTGAAACTAGAAGGGAGATATCAGGTAACATTTTCATTGGGACTGAAACTTTAATTGGGAGGATAAGTGTTCATTACAGTCTGTGTCCCTGGAATACTTTGGCTAAGAGATTCCAATGAGTGTTAAAATCATTACTGAATGGCCTCAATCTAAACAAACACCCACCTTTTCCATTTCACACTGAGATGAAATTACTTTGCTGTGTACACCTAAAAAATAAAAAAAAAAATCCTCTGGGGGTTGTCAGTTTCTCCTCTCCCAGAGGGGTTGTGAAAGCTCCTTCTCTTCCCACTGGTTCTCTGCTTTTCAAATTGAGGTGTTCGTCTTCTGAGAAAGCGGTCTGCCGAGCACCCAGCCTGGTGCCCTACAGAAGCAACAACCAATGTTTCTGCCAGTGTCATGCTGATTTTCCTCGCACATGGGTGTCCCCCCTCAGCAGCAAAGAAGGCACAAACAAGCATCTCCATACAGAAAAAGGAAATCCTGGGGCTGTTTATAACAAGAGTCATAATGGAGCAGAAATCAGGAGGGGAAAAAAGCAGCAAAAATTGACAAAGAAAAGGATGCCCAGAACACAAGGAGGGAGGAGTTGTGTCAGGAGAAGTGTCCCTCTTACATTGTCAGTAATTCTGGATGTCAGTGACTCCTTCCTGATGGGCAGACCAGGAAGTGCAAAGACTTTCTCCAGAAAGCCAGAGTCATTAGCATGCAGGCACCTGAGGCTTTGTGCCTTGAGCAACTTTTTATTACAAAGAAGATAAAAATGATGTATCATATATTCTATTCCATCAGCAGAGATCATGAAGATCATTACACTTGAGATACAGCCTCACCTTCCCCAGTCCTGCATGGAGAGGGGTGGGTCAAGGGCTTTAGACTATCTTCTTTTTGACTTTTCTTTTTTCAAGAAATGAACATAATGAAACTTGTAAAGCAAATCATTCAAAAGACTGATTGGAAACAAATTAAAACGAGTAGTGTTTAAATAATTAACACCTGCCAAATGAGGAAGAGGGGCCTTATTGCTGATATTAAATCATATCCTTTAACGTCTGAAACAGATGACAGTATGCAATTCCAAACAGTCAAGACAGGAAGCTAATATTTCATTCTTGGAAAGTTGAATGAGTTTCAGTAAAGTTAACCCCCCAAAAAAGGCTTCATTTTGATTTAGTTAATTCTATTGCAGAAAGCTGGGTTTGCATTAAACCTTTTCTTGGTTTAATATGCTGTAAATGAACAGCTTTAAGTCATAGTTTAAAATATATTCATTATTCAGTAAGCTAATGATGTATGTTCCACCTGGTAGCTGTGGCGCCTTGTAAGTAAAAATTGAGGGTAGTATTTTGTTACCAAGAAAAAATATTAGCCTTGCCAAGTTTCCAGTCAATAAATATAACTCACAATAGTGCTGCCAGATAGGCAAATAAAGATGCCCCCTGCCCACCCACCCACCAGCAGGAGAAAAGAGAAGTATTATCCTAATCAAGATCAAGACTGAATATTTTATAAGCACTGAGCAAATAATCCTTAGCTCCAAGAAGACATAACATGGCTAAAATAATGCCATCGTGTGAAGGGTAACTCAGGAAGACTCCAGCAGTTTTCTGCCTTCCCACCTCACCTGAGGTTTCATGCCCCGTCACTAAACTAGACTTGAGAGACAGCCTTCAGGGCCTAGGGCAGCTTCCAACTCAGCTTCTTCTTAGGCTGCAAGAGTGGGAACAGCCACCAAGTTCCCCGCTTCGCCTGGTTCTGCCTCCAAGCCAGGCAACAGGGACACTGTCTGCGGTCATGTTTCATTTCTGGTCTTGCTCCGTTCAGAGTGGCAGCTGAGGGGAGCAGGCAATGCAGAGGACGCTTGACTTAATGGGACCATTCATTTTAATTGAGTTCAGTGTTGCAACCCCCTTCTTCTAAATTACTGGGGTTCTTTGACAACCCAGATGCTTCCCATTAAGACATGTTTGGAAAGTAACCACTCTGCACCTGAAAGGGTACACTTCAGGTGCCTTGGCTATTTAACAGGGTTTGGGGTGTGTGTGTGTGTGTGTGTGTGTGTGTGTGTGTGTGTGTGTCAAACTTTACAGGACATTGTCTCCAACAAGAACTAACCGCTTGTAAAAACTGTGGTCTCGTTAGCATCGGTACAATGACAGCATTATGATATCAAGAGCACTGACCTCACCTATTGTTTGCTGCTCTTCTCTTGAACACAGCTTCATTATTAGGACATCTTCTGGAAAAAGTGACTGTCTGATCTACTGTTCCTCCAAAATGAGTTGGTGTCGGCTATCATATCATCACAAATCATCAGTAATCTAATTACTCTGGGAACAAAATATGACAACATGAGCTCTCCTTTTTTTCTTCTTCTTCTTCTTCTTTTCTAAAACCAAGCCTCTTCAATCACATTTTAATCATTTAGAGATTGTGTGCCTGGTAGATTGCCCATGGATCCCAAAGAAACATTTCCAGCTAAAGACTCCTGGTTGACCAGAGAGTCTAAAAAGCTTATTTCTACCCGTTCCCCCCATCCCAATTATCCAAGCATGCCTTCCTCCTCCCCATCGGATAGTTTTACAAACACCATACAAATTGCTAGTACCACCTACTGGCAAAAGAACAGAACCAAACTAATAACTTCTCAAGAGTTGGGAGGAAATGATACCTGAAGACTGAAGATGGATACTCCTCATGCTTGCTGTCTTGAATAACAGTGGAACTCCGGACATCTAGTCCCACAAAAATATGATTTTTAAATATAATTCTGCTTATGAAGGGCTTTTTAATCCCTAGTGTATGGAGACCCAGCATTATTTCCATAGTACTAGTGAAAGTGAAGGGAATGACTTAAGTTAAAATAATGTCAGGAAGGACTTTTGAGCTAGCTTTCATTTTCTTTCACCTTTACTTTAATGCATGTCCTATTATTCATGACACACTGTAAAGCAGTACCCATGGCTGAATATGAGATTTTGCCTTGGGACCTGTGGACAAGTCAAAAAAGCACTAAGTGCTTTAAGATATGAAATATGGGGTTTTTTTCATTTTCATCACAAAATTCATAAGTTACATAATGCCTCCAGTGACTTAGTTTTTCTCTTGTGTAAAGTGGGTACGATTACATCTACACAATCCACAGAAAATATATAGAGTTATAATCACTTACTTGAAAACGCTTTTTGAAAAAATTGAAAGTAAGAGAGAAAGAGGAATGGAGCAGAAGGAGAGAGAAGGAAGGGAAAGAAAAAAAAGAGGAGAGGAGGAAAGAGGGGAGAGGAAGAGAGAGAAGAGGGGAGAGAGCAAAGGGGAGGAGGGGGAGGGAAGGGAAGGAGAGGGGAGAGGATAAGAGAGAGGAAGGAAGAGAGTAGAGAAGGGGAAAGGGGAAAAAGGGAAGGACAAAGGAGGGCAGGAAAGATGAGGGGAGGTCAGGATGGGGGAAAGCATTACATTGTGTTTGGATGACATATTTCAACAAATTAGAAAATTGGCAATGTGAATTAAGTGAAACAAATTAAATCTAGCACGTGGGCCTTCTCATACTGCTACAGTTTTCAGTTTCGAACATGGTACTCTAGTGTATAAGTTTCACATTTGCTATTTTGATGATGGCAAGCCCTAGACTAGGCAATCTGAAATGAGAGGCCATTCCACTTAATTTATTGCATTGTTGACTCATTATTCCAAGACTCTGTCTTGCCAGGATGGTTCTTTTTATTTTTCCCGGCTTTACTGAGGTATAATTGAAAATTCCAGTCTGTTTTTCTAGAGGGCAGAGAGCAGGCATTGTCAGTCTTCTGTTTAGTCCAATGAGTCTAGGACGAGATCACCATCAGCCATGGAAAGGATACCCTCTATTCCTGCTTCACTGATGACTTCACATAGGTAGCTTCTTCTGCCCTATTTTTCTTACATTCAACCTTTGTGTTTCCAAGTTCTCTCCTCTCATTTCATTTCAGGTGAGTTCACGATGCGGCACAGTGGCTAAAGGAATGACATAGACTAGATTCAAATCCCAGTTTTGTCACTTGCTAGCTGGATGACTCACAGAAATTACTTTATTCCTTCATTTTTTTTGCTCTTCATTGCACAAATCTCATCTGTGTATCTACTGTGACCAAGCATTGCTCCAGGAGGATTCACAGATGAAAAGACAGATCCCAATGCTGCCTGTGGAGCTCACTTTCTAATATGTTCCAACTACCATCAGAAACAAAAATGAGTTTTGAAAGGATGAAATGTGGGTGATTTACTTAGCTCAGTGCTTGGAACATAGCAAGTACTCAACAATGGCAGTTTAAAATTTTTGTCACCAAGGACAACAGCTCAAACAGGAAAACTCTAACTCTGAACAGTATCAAGAGTTTTAGAATCATGATTTTCATGTGAAGTGAAGGAGTCAGTCATATTTTCCAAAGGACAACCACAGCTGGTCAGTTCAAATAGAAGTCCCCGCCAGGGTTATAATGAAGTAGCTCAGCCATCAAGCATACACAGGCCACAGGTTTTGCCACTGGTCATATAGAGAAATGGGTCTTTCCAGTTAACTGTCTTCTGGAGAGATCCAGTAAGAAGAAACATAGCATAGTGAAATCATCAAGTAGATTTAGGCTTCTTTATTAGGTTTGTGACCTTATCCAAGTTTCTTGCTTTCCTTGAAATCCAGTTTATAAACCCACCAATCTCAACCCATTTTCCATTTTCTCTTCTGAAATGCTTTCTGTGCCCTTCTCCCATGCTATCTGAATGCCTACTCATTTAAGGGAACTTTTCTGATCAAGTAGCCCCTGACACTCCAATTGCTCTCTATCTACTTATCACCTTTCCTTCATCTTCACAGCATGTTATTCCAACATAGCATTACAGAGTTGTTTATTTGTAGAGTGCTTACCTTCTCAACTCTAAAATGTGAGCAAAGGTTTTGTCTTTTGGGTCACTGCTGAATCCCCAGCACCTAGAACAAGTCTCAGTCCAAAGTACTGCCCTGTAAATATTTGTTTAAAAAGTGAATAAATACATTAAAAATTGCCCAAACTTTACTAGGATCATAGTTCTATTAAATTCTACCCACTGGATGTTTTGATGATCAGAGGAGTCTCTTGAGCCCAGGCTGTGAATCTCTGCCCAAATCCTTGTTTGTTTATATAACTTACAAATGTTTTAGAAGTTTCGCTCTAGCATATCAAATGTTGCTCTCAAGGTTTTTAGTTGAGGTCCTTCTGAATATGAAAAGACCTAAGGCCACCAAAAACATTAAGTAAGGAACACTAAAGAGAAAAGATACCCTGCTTTTTCATCTCTTCTTTATGGTCTAGACCAATGGTTCTCAAACCTGGGCTGCAAAAGAATCACCCGGAAGGTTTGTGAAATCCAAGATGACTGAACCCTGCTACCAGAGCTTCAGGTCCAATAGGACTTGGGCGAGACTCAAGAATTTGTGTTTCTAACAAATTCCCAAGTGACGATTATCCTGGCTCACTAGAGAACACGTTTTGAGACTCTCATCTGATTTCAAATGAAGGGGGGGAAGAAAACAATCCTCTGCTACAAGCCCACTTTCATCTAGACTTTGCCTCAGTTGCCTCTCTAAGAGAAGTAATGATTGCATTCACTCCCTGATCTAACAAATTTGAAAGTTTTGTTCTGGGAGTGTGGGCAAGAATTGTGTTTCAGTTCTATAATGAAATCTAGGCTTCAGCATCATTAACCAATCTGCTTCATAATGAAAATTAATTATTATGGTCATTAGACTAAATGGCTTCTGTCATCTGCAAAGACATAATTGGTACAGAAAATTGTTTCACAAGTATGAAATAATCAATCAGCAAGGCTGGCTGTACCCATGATTTTCTTTCTCTACTAGTTTTCAATGGAGCAACCCAGAAGTCACTTTGGAACAGAAAAAGGGTGGGGAGGACAGGATAAGTTATTCCAACAAGGAGCGGAAGATGTGTGGCCTGTGCCTTCTAAACTGTAAAATATCATTATTAAAGTACACTTTTTGTAGTTTCAGGGGAACAGCAAACCCACAGGGAGCCCTCTGTGATGGAGCCGAAGTAAAGTGTGTTCTCCCCAAGGTACAGTCTACAAATAGGGGACCCCCTCAGCAGACTTAAAGAAATATGATAACAGAATAGTTGAAGAGATGGTGATGAAGGTCAATGGAGCAAGCCCTAGGAAATATAATTGAAATCTCAGAAGTGAGATCCAGAGACACTGGAAGAGAACGTCTCAGTAGAACACTTCTTTTATGGACTCATCAGTTTAGGGCCTGTCTTCGTTACCAAACTGCCAATTGTGCTCCTTCTGACATTAGACTGCTTAGAATGTGACTGAACCTCTGATAGAAAGAGCTAATCAATCCTGAAAGATGGCCAGAGGAGCCTAGCTTGGTTATGGGTGTCCTTCAAACGTTCAGAACTGCATTTTCACTTGTATTGGCTTTAAAACTCAACCTGCATAGAAGTAGATTCTCCCTCTAAGCCTATTTTCCTATCTGTCTGCATACACAAATTCACAAATCCATGTCACAAATATTTATTCTGTGGAGTGCAAAATTTAAAAAGGTTTTATTGGTGACTGAGATGGGAAAGAAACAAGGTTAAAAAGAAATAGAAACCTTTTTCTCTACCCTTAAGAGTTTAAAGTCTGGTCAGAGAGACAAAAATGAACAAAAGTAATTACATCAGAACAATACAAATTAACATCTCTCTCAGTAAGAATATGAGAGCAATTTAATTAGAAAGGAACATTTTCTGTGTAGATTAGCATGTAGAAATATTAAATGCAGACGCAGATGCATCTGTGGGTATAGATGACTATTTCTGTGAATGAGATGCTGATTTTGACCCCAATATACTCACAAAACAAATGGATGTTGACATATGCAAAGATGACTGGGATCATTTCAGTTGATAAATAAATTACTAAATTAAGCAGCCTCAATCAAGCATTATTTTCAGGGGTACCATGCTACCAAAGTTTATCATGTTTGCTTTGAAGAAAAGTTCCTCGTGCAGAAATGTGGCTAATTGTACATTGTTCTAAATAATATCAGATGGAGAAGATAGCAATTTAGGGAAGATTGCTCCGAGGATAACAATATTGAATAAATTTATACTAATAATGGCCTAGTGTGAATCCAAAAACAAGGTCAGCTCTTCTGTGAATACCACGCTCCCTTCCACAGGGGAGGGACTAAGGGAGGATGTATTGAACCCCAAGCAAACTGAGTCTTTAGCTTCCCATTTCGAGCCTCTCCTACCCTGATTGCAGTGTAAGCATTTGACTTTTTCATGAATTGCTTCCTCAGTATCAACTAGAAAAGAACTTGAATACAGAGAGCCCTGTGAACATGCAAAGTCTAATTGTCTACATTAAGATGAAGAAACTGAGGCATCCATCTATCTCAGTGGGAGTTAACTGCTTACATAAAGCCAAAGGATTTGGCTGAGCACAACTCTTTTTTTTTTCCAATTCCCATTGTTTGTAACAAGTCTTTTATCATCTTGAAGTCTGAATTAACATTTCTGTCTCCACCAGTTTAGTCGTTTTTCCATTTGGCAAAGTCTAAGTTTTTTCCTGTCGTCTTCCCTTTGGGGCATGAATTGGCATAGTTGTGCAATGTTTATTGTTTGTTATTCCTTTATTTTTTGATGTCACCCTCGAAGATGTCAAATCTTCTTCCTTGAGTCATACTGGAAAAGCCAACGATTTCCATGAGAAGGGAGTTTGGAATCGTTGATAGGGCTTTATTGGGGAAGCTGTTTTGTTTCAAGCATACTCAGCAAGCTGTTCTCCTAGGGACTGTTTCAGTAACATGACCACCGCCTGCACACACACAAACACACACACGAACACACACCCAAACACACTCACTCATTGTTTCAACTGTAAGGTCAGCACAGCAGCTGCAGATAACAGAGTCCCACACTGAGCAATGTGTTTAAAGTTCCATTTGGATCCAGGGATGAAATACCTCCTGGATCCAGATCTTAGCACTGCCCCTTACCAAACACGTGATCTTGGGCCTCAGAGCCTGAATTTTATCTCCTATAAAATAAGAGCAAAAAATACCATTCAGGATTATTGTGAGAAATAAATAAATTAGCATATGTAAAATGCTTAGCAGGGCATCTGTTAAGCACACTGCTAAGATAAACAAATATCAGTAATGATAGCTTTTTAGTGATCATGATAAGAGTTCAGGAAGCAGTATCAAATTTTGATGATCAAAGAACCTAAAGGGTAGTGTAGGTTATCGTGTTTGTAGATGATTTGGTCATCAGGAGAATTATTTCTTATCCTATGCCCTCATTGCTTTATCCTACAAACCGTTTCATTTCTTATTCTGACAACCTCCCTTAGGCTGCCAAAGAGACAGGAAGCAAAATCATTTTTAGTCAGATTTCATAGCTGTAATACAGATGGATTGGGGAGGCAGTTGAATCAAAAAATGGGACATTAGCTATTAAAGATTCAGTCTCTTCTATTCTTTCTTCCTCCACTTGAGAAGAGTCAGCAGTGAGGGGAAAAATTACATTGTACTGAAGTGCTTTAGGAATGTCTTGGGGGGAAATAAATATGTAATCTAAATGCAAGGTATCATTACATTATTATCACACTGCATTCATTTAATAAGAGATTAAAGTGTTCTGGTTCACAGCAACTAAACTTGCCTCAAACTTTCCCACAGTTTCTTTGATATTTTTTATTAGAAGGAGGCTTCCATTTAGAACAATTGCTGCAATATGTTGGTTTTAAACTTCAGCCCTCTTGGAAATCGGAAGTACCATTAATCCAATCATAAAATTAACTACTCACTTGTTTTCTCATATTTGTTTCTTCCCAAGCTAAGAAAACCTCACCTCCTCCTAGTAGGCACATAACAATTAGGATGTCACTGCAGACCCTCATTCCACCACATTCTAGAATACATCTCAGAGCCCCTTTTTTCAAGGACCCCAGGGATGTAGAGAGGTCAGAAAAAAAATCTCCACTGCACAGTCCATGTGACAGGTTGGGTTCTATAGGAGTCTGGACACTAAGAAAAAGTTTAGGAGTGCGGAATTTTTATGTGTGATCACACCCACAAAGGAAAGGAAGAGAAATAAGATGGGCAGAGGAGAAAATCAAATAGCGTAATAGATCCTACAATACTTCAGTCTGCCTAGTAGATTGTGCTAGAGTGAGGATTTTCTCATTAGCATCTCTCACCATGAAAAGCGTCTGAACTTTTATACCCTCATCTTTCTTAGTCACCAGATACTGGTGGGAGGCTCTCCGGCAGAGGCAGGCTCTATAGCAAAGCATGCATGTCACATGATTGAGGATTGAGGCAACCAGTCCTTCCTTGAGGGAGATCTGGGCCCCCATCCTCATGCTCCACTCCACAGTCTCATCCCCTTGGGCTCCATGTAAAAGGAGAGAAATGTTTAAGTGTATGGTCACTTGTTTCCACCAGGGTTCAAGACTAAGTCTTTTCTTGTCAAATACTCTGTGGTATAGTTTGGATATTTGTCCCCTTCAAATCTCATGTTGAAATGTTGGAGGTGATTGAGTCATGAAGGCAGATTCCTCACAAATGGCTTGGTACCCTCCCCATGGTAACGAATGAGTTCTCACTCCATTAGTTCACATGAGAGCTGGTTGTTTAGAAGAGCCTGGCTCCTGCTTCTCTCCCTTCCTCTCTCGCCATGTGACACACCTGTTTCCCTTGCCTCCCACCATGATTGTAGCTTCCTGAAGCCTCACCAGAAGCCAAGCAGATGCCAGGGCCATGCAAAACTGTGAGCCAAATAAACATCTTATTTGTAAATTACTCAGCTTCAGGAATTTCTTTATAAAATGGATTAATACACTCTGCCAGTTGGAGGAAGAATGACTGCAGTGGCACAGTGATAGAGAAGCCATGGCAATTCCTGGCATCATCATTATTCTCCTTTCTTCTAAAGTACTTTTTCATTAATCCTTACCTTCCTAACAGGTACCACCTTCTATCCAGTAGTCTAAGGCTGAAATTCGGAGTCATCCCTGAGCTCCACCTCTCCCATCATATTCAGTCCATCATAAGTCCCAGAGTCTACCCTCTTCCTAGTTCTCCTATATCCCTCCTCTGTCTCTCCACCCACCAACACATCCTGAGATCAATTCTTATCACTCTAATTGCACCTATTTTTCCTTAAAAACTTAGCCTTAAAAAACTAGTTATTTGAGTGGGACCTCTCCCAAAGTGCCTTCTCTAAGTCCCAGTCTCCACAGGTCGCTAGAATAGCTTTTTTCTCATATGGGTAGTTGCTGACTTCCTTGTCTATCTCTACTGGAGTTCAGGCTCAAGAAGACCAGGGAAAACACCTTATTTAAATTTGTTTAGACCAGACACAGGTGGCTCACACCTGTAATCCCAGGACTATGAAAGGTCAAGGCAAGAAGATTTCTTGAGCCTGGAAGTTCGAGACCAGCCTGGGAAACATAGCAAGACCACAACTCTACAAAAATCAAAAAATTAGTCAGGCATGGTGGCACGCATCTATAATCCCAGCTATTAAAGAGGCTAAGGCGGGATGATCATCCAAGCCCTGGAGATGGAAGCTAAAGTGAGCCGTGACTGCGCCACTGCACTCCAGCCTGGGTGACAGAGTGACACCCCAACTCAAATAACTAAATAAATATAAATAAACAAATAAATATTCAAATTTGTTTCCCAGCATATAACACAGTGCCCCACATCAAAAAGCTTCTAAATTCCTGGACATTGAATGCACCCAGGGCCCCCTTGTTGTGTATGAAGTATGGGTAACTTGGGCTATAGGACCGGGAGAAACCTGCCTTTGCCTTCCAGAAGCTTCCACTCAATCTGGTAAGCACAGAATGAATTTCTAAGGGACATGTCACAAGCAGGGGAAGAAGGAAATGAAAGCAAGCCTTAAATGACTAGAAAGACAATCTAAATAGTACCAAAAACAGAGACTTGAAAATGAGACAACCATGGGAGAAACATGAAATTAGAACAAAGCAGAGAAGTCGTAGAAGGGAGTAGTGGTACATTACACAAAAGGAAGGCAGAGGAAGGTGGGGCTTGATCTATCCACAGTTAAGGTGGCCAGAGAGAAGGTGAACAAACACACTCAATAGCTAGTTATTAATGCTAAATACAAATTTAAATGATCAGAAGGACAGCACTGATCAATCCTTTGAAACTTTTTAATCTCTCACCTTGTTATAATTTCTCCAAAGTATGACGGAAAATCACAGAGCAGGTGATAAGGGCGTGCTTCCATTTGAGAAATAAATAAAAGATACTACTTAAAATTTAGCAAAAACGTACTCACATTTCAAATTAATATTTCTTGAGACAAGATCACAATGCATAATATAAGATTTCACTGGTAGAAGCAACAAGAGAAGACAGCCCAGCCTTTCAGGGGCTGACAATCCTATTTTTAACAAACTGAAAAATCATATGACTCATTAAGAAGAAAACGAAATATAGACTCTGACTCCTTGTACATATTAGATACCCACAAATGGATGGGACACGAAGTGTTATATTTGACACCAGACTGTGGTGTTC
The DNA here is from genome assembly GCA_027257055.1 of Cephalopachus bancanus. Taxonomy (NCBI): domain Eukaryota; kingdom Metazoa; phylum Chordata; class Mammalia; order Primates; family Tarsiidae; genus Cephalopachus; species Cephalopachus bancanus. The sequence continues at coordinate 3,697,481 of JAPVLO010000095.1, read as the reverse complement.
TTGGTCTTGTCTGTCTTCCGAGTCCCCACACCAACTCAAGACAGGCATATAATAGTGGAACTAAGGAAACAAAGTCTCTCAGGAGACACAGACTATAAGGCGACATGCAAAAACAGGAAAAACGCAAGGAGAGGAAATGTTTTCTTCTTAGAAGATAGGTGAATCTGAATTAGCATATCAGTCACATTCAAGATAGAGGGAATATAAAAACATCTTGAGTTGTTTCAACAACAAAAAAAGAACAGTGATGACGAGAATACCCTATTACTTCTTCCAGTTCCTCATTTCTTCTCCATTTCTTCTAGCATTTTTTCTTCTACTCAATTCCTGATTGTTCCTTGTTGCTCAGCCCTCAGTCTTTAGGCTTCTCTCTTCTAATTTCAACCATAAATTATCTTTTAACTAATCCTAAAATTTTCAGATTTGTCACTATGTAGCTTTTCTGCACATGCAAGACTTTCAGATTAGGCCTATTCATTTGGAGGTCACGTTGGATGATGTTTCAAACTCACTTCCCCTTTTTGGGGTCCACAGTCGTGTTCTCATCCAGACAGATGCCACCACTCCTATGGATTGCTGCCATAGTTCCCCAAGCTGAGCTGCCCCAGGCACTGCTGCCAAATCCTTCTTTTGAAGCATTTTCTTTAGCATATCCCTGCCTGGATACTCCTGTGGTTCCCTCGAGCCTACAGCATAGACTCCAGACTTCTCACACATGCTCACGACCTTCCATTGTCTGTGCAGCCATGCTGTTAGTTATTTCTCAAAACTTCCATCCCAATCAGCTCACCAAGTCGCTTTCTGCCCAGTGTTTTTGAAGCACAAAGTCACACTGCTAACACTGTGACTGGTAGAATGGAAGCTTCAAGATGTTCGGCACCTTAGTCAAAAACATACTGCAAGCAAAGAAAAGTGAGATTAAAATTCAAGTCTTTATGACTCCAAAGTTGTCCTCTTAGCCATTGGCACCTGAGTCTTTTTCTACCCAAAAGCTGGCACTTATAACCACTCCACTCTGCCTTTTTTCTAACAAAACATATGTATAAACTACCCCGAAAAAATGTCTAGCTCTGGTCTGGTTAATAACTATATTGCCAAGACTTAAACATTGTGCAATTTTCAAAGACCAGTATATATTTAAAGAGTGATGCCTTACTTAAATATATGTGCTTTAACAGATGAAATATATTTGACAGATTCGTATTTCTTGATGCAAAGACAAAAGTGTAGGAATTAAAGGTCCCTATGAAAGCAGAAAATATTTCTAAGAGCTAATGAAGACTTGTAAAAAACAGCTTATGGGAGAGAAAACTAAGATATATAATTCTTATATATCTCACTCACTAAGACAATGAACTGGAAACTCTGGTCTGTCATTCATGCAAATATGTGCTTATGAATTTATGTCAGTTTCATTCCCTCCTTATACAGAAATCAAAGCACATAAACGGCAGTTGCTCCTTTCTTGGTAGTGCTGAATCCCCAGAGTGGGGATCCTGCCAAAGCCTACAATATGATGTTTGTCAGAGGCTGCAGAGTGGTGGCCTAAAGCCTCAATCTGGCCTGCATGTGTGTGCCCTCGGCCCTCACAGTGTTTTCTCTTTAATTGAATTGGTCTCCAACATTCAAAAATCAAGACATTTCATATAAAACTCCAGATTTCAGATTTTGGAAAACATGGAGCTCTGGAAACACCGGGCCCACATTCCTGTATGACAGTGAGCCCCTAGAACTACCAAATTATAGGCAACTCCCTCTAGTAGAGGCAAGCTCTCTGACCCACCCTGCCCTCCCTGCCCTAGCATTCATTCAAGGCTCTTCTCTTGGTCTTGTCAGCATTTCATGCCACATGCTCAGGTTTTTCAGGAGATCAGAGTTTTAGAAAACATTTGTGGAGGAGGAGAGCCCAGTGAAGAACGTAGGAAGACCAAAATCAGGAGCTCAAAACATCAGGGCAATGTTCTGTCTTGTCACGTTGTGTGTGTGCTTGACATTGTTTGTTGAAATGCTTTCTGGGGAAGGTGGGAAGTGTACATCTCCTGCTCCCTTTACCATCTCATCTACTACTCTTAAAAACAAACATTTTAAGAAAGAAAGAGAGAGAGAAAGAAAAGGAAACAAAAGAGAAAAGGGAATCATTTCAACTTCCCTTTCCACAACTTTCATCTCCGTCCTAGCCCCCACTCCTCAGTGTGAGAGACAATTACAGTTATAAGTTGATCATACCTTATAGTCATATAGAAAAGTGTGATATTTTAATAATAACTTACGGGACAAACTGAAAGAAAATAACACCACAGTCTGAGGAAGAGTCAGATTATAAACATGAAAAGTAACCTTGGAGACTGAGGGAAAATCATTTAAAAAAAACAGACATAACACTGGGGGGTGAGGCAAGGGATTTTTTTTTTAATTTGTATAAATGTAAGGGGTACAAGTGTGGTTTTGTCACATGGATATGTTGTACAGTAGTGAAGTCTTCTAATGTACCCATCACCAAAGGGTATTCTTAAAACTGAATCAAGCAGAGTCAATAAGGTCTTTGATTTGAAAGGCATTTTCAGTAAGGACACTTTATTTTATATGTATATTTTTTTAAAAGCAGTCTCAGCAATTTCCAAGAGGTTATTCTGTCATTTTTTCCTATGCTGCTGAATAAAAGGAACCTGTGATTAAGTAGCAATTCATGATTTAAGGAACTGATAGAATTCATTGGATATTTTATAAGAGCACTTCTAGTGGCTTCTCACCTCTGAGGAGCTAGTTTCGATTTATACACTGTAATTACTCAGATAGTCAGAGTCGGAGAGAATTCATCAAAGAAAATGGAAACTTATTTTTGTGTAATTAACTACTCTGGTGATTGATCAGTTAGTCACTTTATTTTTCCTGTTCACTGCCAAATCTGACTATATATTTTATCTTGACCCAAGAATCTGCAAGAATTTAATACATTCTCTCACCCTGCTTAAGTGTCAGTAAAGACAATAGGAGAAAAGCTCTTGGCAAAACTGGCTTTCCACACTCTTTTTGAAATTTTGGAATTTGATTCTGCAGTTCCCTCAGCAGTGACTCTTTTCCAAAGTATCAGGACAGAACAGCAGATTAAGTAACAAAGCAAGAACTTATTAGATAATCAGGATATTAAAGATGAAAGTGGACTTTCTGGTTTGAGGTTAGGACAACCCGTTCAAAATCATTTGGAATACAAAGAGAAAACTTCATAAATTTGAAAATTATTGCCATTCTTTTTTTTCCCCTGAGCTACCACCAATTTATTAATGGCCTTTTTGAAAGTCTCTTCTATTTTTCATTTGGCAAACAGATTTTCTTTACTGCTTCATACTGATGGGGATATGAGGCAGTGTTGTCTTCTTATGCATAAAGTAAACCATATGAATGTGTAAATTTAGACAAATGGGAAAATAAATGGATGGTTATTATGCAAATAGCAAATGCCAAATGGGTGTGTAAAATTTCTTAGACCACAGTGGCGCCTTCTCAAAGAAATGTTCTCTTTGACTTGCCTTTGAGTCCCAAGCCCTTAAGAACCAAAATCAACTCAAGAGATTTAGCTTTCAGCCCTTAGCTTATATTCACTTCCACTTCTTCTTGGGCTAAAGTAGACTGGTCAGTCCTGCTATATGTAAGCCTGTGCAAAGAAGATAAAAGAATTAAGAGATAGGAATTTGGCATAAAGCAAATAAACCAAGTTTATGTAGTTCTTTCAAGTCCACCAAACAAACATGAATCTACTCACAAAAAATTACCTTATACCTTTTAAAACATTTATGCCCTGCCCTTACCAACTTGCAAAGTACTTTTCAGCTATGAAATTGTTTACTTTGAAAAATGAGGAGATCTTAGAAGGTAACTTGGGACAATACTTTTCAATGGATATACTTTACAGTGATTCGAGTCTTTGAGAGTGGCATCCACAAGTTTTAGAAATCACAAGTTTTCTAAAACTCCCTTTGCCCTTTTTCAATTGTAAACGAAGAGGCCATCTAGTTTTCTGGCCCCTGTGCCAGACGGAAACAGCCCAGATTGTTGGTATGTGCGTTTCACAAAACTCTTCGAAGTCATCTGTCTTTAAACCACTGAGTCTGGCTTATTTCCCATGAGTCCATTGAAATTATGCTACTGAGGGCCACTATTGCCCTTCAAAAAACCAAACCCAGAAGACTTTCCTCATCATCACCCTGCATCAAATTGCTGATCTCCCTCACCTTACAGACCCTTTAGTAAGACCTGAGCTTCCAGTATTGATAGTTGACATTTCCACTCCCTTTTCCAACCTCAACTATCTGTCACTCTAATAAGATATGATATATCCTTTTCACTAATGAATACTTATTACAACCCTCTGTACATAAAATGAAGGTGAGGACTTAGTCTCAGGAGACACCTTCCCCTCTCTCAGAACCTCCTGCCCTCCCTCCTTTGTCTTCTCCACTAAGACTTTCTGTGTTCCACATCTCATCCCCTGAGTCCATCAACAGGAGGGAAATCAGAAACTGGGGCTTGCTGCTCGCATTTAAGTCTGTGGCCCTTGACTCTCACCATTTTATCCAGTTTCTTCTGGGGATCAATTTTATGGTATTTGTGGAACTGAAAGACACCTCTATGGCCCTGGAATCCTCATGCATTCACAGAGCATGTGACAAAATTATATCTCCAAATGCTAGCAGCCAGGGGGACTGGTGGCCTCAGTTATCGTCTGCCATCAGTTGGGGCCATGGGCAGTCGCAGCAGGTTGGAATTGTAAGTATCATCCAAGGGACAGGAGCAGGAACTAGGACCAAATTTCTCTAAGATGCCTTTGCCGTTCAAGTGTCATACTCATTCTCCAGTTTTCTCTCCTGTGCCACCTCCTAGTAAGGGGGCTGCATAGACAATATCCTTAGGATGTCAGTGCTCCCTGGTGTCTGGTAGGGTCTGGTCACTAGGGCCCTGGCAGGAGATGGAGAGAAGGAAGAAAGTGAATCAGCCACTTCTTCCCTTGGTTCTCTCCCTTGCAAAGTTGTCCTGGAGGGATGGCCCTCCGATCATAGCTCACCAGGTGGCCTTCTCCAGTCACACTCCATCCTTCTAGAACTGTCCTTCCCTCCTCAGGCCTAGAGGCAACAGATTCCTGCTACCAGCTCTGAATTTCTACATTGTCCCTTGCAACTCAACTGTGCCCTAACCACGCCTTCCTAATTAGTGTCCACATAAATAAAGCTTGGTGAATTACCCTAATTTCAGTGTGCCTTTTGTTTCCACTTAGAATTCTGACAGCTGTGACCAAAAAAAATCATCTATAGGGTCTTTGACCCCAACCCCAACCCAGGCCCACTGAATCAAAACCTTTAGAAGCAAAACCTGGGAAACCACTTCCAACAAGCTCTTTGGTTGATTTTTACTGTGTTTGGGAAAAGCAGGGGTCATCACACAGTGACCCCAATCCAACCAGCCGACCAAATCCCGCCAGCCCCGTATTTTGGTATGGCCTTTGACTGAATGGTTTTCATATTTTTGAATAATTTATTTAAACTCTAAAGACTTGATGGCATGTCAAAATGATTGCAATGCTGCCTGTAAGTGAAGATTTATTGGGATGTACCATGTTTGTTTGCTTACAATCAGGTATGGCCACTTCAGGGCCATAATGACAGAGTCAAGGAGTTGCAACAGAGATCATGTAATCCTGCAAAGACTAACATTTAACATTTGCTATCTGACCCTTTATCAGAAATGTTTGTCGACTCCCAGTCTTCTTTTTTGTTTGTTTTTCTGGAGTGTAGTGGCACAATCACAGCTCACTGCAGCCTCCAACTCCTGGGCTCAGACAATTCTCACACCTTAGCCTCGCGAGTAGTTGAAACAAAAGATGCACACCACCATGACTGGTTAATTTTTTAATTTTTTCATAGAGACAAGGTCTCTTTATGTTGTCTAGGCTTGTCTCAACCTCCTGGACTCAAAAGACCCTCCCTCCTCTACCTCCCAAAATACTGGGATTACAGGTGTGAGCCATTGTGTCTGGCCAAATATTTGTCGACCCTTGATCTTAAGAGAAGGAGATATTCCTACTCTCAATCTCTTGCTAAGACAACTCCCTATGTCTCTTTGGACTGAAGACCAAGATCAATGACAAAGCTATATAGGCCACTCACTATGCAAAGCAGTGCTGTCCTAGGCATTTGAAATGACAATTCCAACCTCATGTGTTTGGGGATATATTTATTCATGTAGTCATTTACATGAGTACATGTTGTGTGTTTTGAGTATTTGAACCAGAGCTGATAAGTGCTGCAATATGATACGTTTCCACATCTTAACTTAGAATCTCTGTTCTGTGACTTGTTTGTTGTGCAACTTTAGGAAGTTGTTGTTTTCACATTTATTAATTTAAGACCTGACCCATAAATTGCTATAAAAAACACAATAGAATATTTTACAAAAGAGTATAGCATGAGACACTTAATAGCCAGTCCATAGCTATTAATTCCTTCCCTCTACTCCCATTCTATCTCACCATCATTTTTGCTTCTTCACGTAGCTAAAAAGTCAAGAAACAAGGACATTCCCTTCACTGGGTACTTTCTCCACTGGGTACAGAAAGTTTTCAAGTATTTGGGAAGGTAGAACAGCCCTTAGAAATGCACTAAAGAGAAAACAACAATCACAGAGGCTTTTATCTTGTCTAACACAATAGCCCCACACCCTGTGGGCACTCCATAAACATTGGATTTTATTATGCTGTTAGACCACATCCAATTCCTTTGCTGCCGCCTTCATCATCAGAAAAGTTGGCGTAAAGTGTATGAAAATAAACAACTTACCCATCAGTCCATGCTTTGACAGAAAAATTCACATGTAGCAGTGGAGGCATTGTGTTTTGATAGATTCTGACCCTGGGGTCTGTTTAAAAGTGTAGCTTCAGTTTCCTTTTTATCAGTATACAAAAGTTTTCCAAGAAACACAAAGACTTTAAAAAACTTGCCACAGAGCTTACATCATGTTGTAGAACACCACAGCAATAACCATACTACCAACTGAAACTGGCTTGAAGACAAACAAAGCTCTGCTAGAACCCAAGAATGGAAGACTGGAAACAAGAGGTACATCTATCACGGAACTCTGCTTATCCCATATACTCTAAAAAAAAATCAGAAACTACATGTATAGTTCCAGAACCGTACAGGACCTTCAAGATGAGGTCTTCACAGGACTTCCCACTGGAGCCCTCGAAGGTCTTTGGCAATAACTTAGGAAGTGGGAAGAGCCAAATTGGATGTATTTCTTTAATCTCAGCTATTTCCTCAACCACGGAAATCTGTATGCCTTGTATTTTGAAGTTCTGCATAAGATTCAGTTTGAAAAATGAGTCTCACCAATAGCAAAAGGCCAAAAACTAATGACCCACCTCTCTAACATTGTAGATTAGGGATCAGCAAACTTTTTCTGTAAAGGACGAGAAGATCAATACTGTACTTTAGTCTCTGTCTGCTATACATTCTCTGTCATAATTACTTAACTTGGCCATGATAGGTGAAAACATACATAAACAACATGTAAAAGAATGAATAAGGATTAATTCTAATAAAACTTTATTCACAAAAGCAGATGGCAGGCTAGATCTGGCCTGTAAGCTATAGTTTGTTGACTATTGGTTGTGAACAATAAAAATAAGTTCTGAGTACACTAAAACGATGAACCGAGTACCACATGTTCTCACTCATAAGTGGACCCTGAACAATTATCATAATACTATAAGAAGGGGTTTGGTAGTAGTGGGAAATTACCATGGCAGGGAGAGGGGACATACCTCATCAATAAGGGTACCTGATCTCAAACCAGGTGAAGTGGGCACCAAAGTGAGGCCCAAACTTTACCTACACAATGATCATTTGTATACCTAACCCTAAATTGTACCCCACAACTTTTTAAAAAATGATTAACCCAAAGTCATTCCACTAGCTAGTTAGTGACAGCTGAGAAATTATGATTCTTCCCACTATACTGCTAATAGTTTAAGGGAAAAAAAGTATACAACGTACCATATATTTGGGAAGATTGTTGATCATATCAGAAAAGGTTCTATTTTGTGGGTGCCCAGCCTGTGGCTAGTGCTGCTTCCTGCCACAATCCCCGTCAGTACCTTTGTTATAATACTTTGTCTATCAATGCACCTAAAAAATAATGCCTCTGGGTGAAAGAGAAAATCTGTAACATTCTTATTTGATATGACTCATTGGTTTGGCCAATATTTAGTAAAAGGATATCTCCCTTAATTAAATGTTGATTCAATCAGTCTACCTACAGCAAAATGGTACCCAATGTGTTGCAAGTAACAACTTATGTGATCCCTGCAACTCAATGGTTATATTATGACATGAACATCCAGCCTCAAGCACTTCCTAACAGGAATGAATCCCTCTTTGTGCCCATTTCCATCAGTGGGTATATTTTATCTGTGAGGCCAACAGAATAGACCTGACTTCCCAGCATGAATTTTCTTTTTCTAATGAAAGAGACTCTCACCCCCTGATCAAAGTCCCATTCCCCGAGGCTCAATTCATAAGGCAGCCTCTGTGCTTGGTGAAGCATCTCCCCACACTCTCACCTCTACAGCCTTTATCTAAACAAGGGAAAGAGAAGCCTCTGCCATCAGTTCTTCCCCACACTCCTTCACCACTGAATTCAGTGCCATGTTAATCTTTGCTGCACTGTGAGTCTCTGTTTCTTGTAATGGGGTTTCCTCCTTCATAGGTTGGTAAAACCCAGCTAGAAGGAACGGTGAATCAAATCCAAGCATATGGGAAACACCACACACTCCTGAAAGTCAAAGAACACAGGCAAAGAGGAGCAAGAGGAACTGCTTGTTCAGTACCTGGATTCTTAGGACAGGCATAAAGAAAATGGAAAACAGTTTTAGCACAGCATTCCACTACTGTGTCAAGGTGGTTGTTGTGTAGTTTTCCTTGGCTAATCTTCCTGGTCAACAACAGAGGCTTGAAACAGTTTTAGAAAATAATTACAAAGATTTCTAACTTAAACGTTCATAAAGTGTGCATCAGAATTTTAAAACAACTCAAAGTGACAGTTATATAAGTGGATTCATGTTGCCTTAAACCATGGAAACTAGACTACCTCTTCCCACCTCTCTAACCCCAAACCACAGCAAAGCACTCTCAAAAAGACAATTGATCATTCTCATTCTCTTTAAAAATAATGCAATCTTAAAACCACAATGGATCTTAAAAGTCACCCACTCAGACACCTTGATTTCTTTCACAAGGAAACTGAAGTGAAGGAATATTGGTAAGTGGTCTCCTGAGGTCAGAGAACTAATTGGCAGCACCTCAATTCTAGTGCCTGGGTTCTGTAATACCCACTCAGAATTTCTACCTGCTGGTCCTTGAGGCCTCTTCCCTTCCAATCATATTGACCACAGTCTTAAAAAGAGTACTTCCTTAAGCCTCTTTGCTCAAATAATCCCATGTCTTTTCATGGATGGATAATTGGCAGGACAAAAACATTACAAAAATTATTCAAGATTACTAAAGGAGTTTACGATAAAGAGAGAAAAGATGTTTTATGTTCCTTTTCATTTTTGTTTTTGCTTTGTCTTTGATTTTCTTTCCATATCTTGTTCCAAGCTATCACCTCTTCTGAATGAAGCTGTCTCGGTTTCCACTAATGTGTGTTTAGCTCATAATAATAACTAAAGGTGAATCAACAGAGCCTCCCTGACCATTCTCCCCAGTCCACAGCAGTAGATTGTCATCAACTCTCGTATATGGGAAGCTCTGCTTTTCCTAATGGCCTTTTCAGAGTAGGGCTTCTTGAAAGTTCTGTTTCCCATGAAACCTAACTAGAAGTTCTCCATGACCACGTTCCACATTCTCTCTTCCTAACGGCACCCTGGGGAACACAGTCAGCAGGCTGGCTGGAGCAGTAGCAGGAAAGGCTTTCTGTAGGGAAATGAGAGAGAACTTTAGCAAAGAGGGAAAGAGCAGATTGTAGTGGGTGCTGAATGGCAAACTGGCAAACTGGAAATCTGTCCTATGGGTTTCTTGACCATATCCCATCAGAGATGTTTGGAAAAGAAAGCAACCAGTCTGAACAAAGTTGATTTGAAGATGGAAATGTAATTATCTTTTCAGAAAATAAAAGGAACAGCAGTGTCAGGACTGCTCCCTGGCAGCACGAATATGCCATCAGGTTGCAGTAATTATCATAGCTACTTTCCACGTATCATCTCACTTAATGTCCACCTCAACCCCTGGAGTGGGCACCGCTATCCTCACTTTACAGACAAGATGATTGGGACTGATAGAGGGTATATGATCTTCATCAAAATTCCCCTGCTGGGAGGAGGCAGATCAGAGAGCCCACGTGCCCATGACCCTTCTTTTGAGCCACATGGTCAAAAGCTCCTAGAGATGATGTCATCCACCCGGGGCACAGTTGTCAGGGCACTTAAGCAACATTTCCTAAAACAAAACAAAAGGATCCTGATAGACAACAGGACAGAAAAATTGGCAGTATATCATACAAGTTGGTTATGAAAGAAAGAAAGAATCAAAGGTGTTCAAAGAGCCGGGGGAACTTGGGGTCCTATGGACAGAATCATGCACTGAAATGCCACACACATAAACTTTGACATAGTCTAAGACTCACAAATAAATTGTTTAAGTATGGAATGTCTATTGATTTCACAAGGGTGGAAAGGCCTCATCATGTCCCCAGTTTCCATCTCCTCCTTGCCATCCTAGTACTCTTTTGACTCCCTAAACAAGGCTTTTAAAAAAAAAAAAAGCAAATCTCCACTTTAGACTGATAAACTGGTACCCAAGTGCTCAGTCCCCAGGTTCTGAGATGAGATTGCGTTGGTTTTAATGATATCTTAGGAATCCCAAGTTTCCCCCAACTCCGGGCATGCAATAGTGTCTATTATTAATAAGTTTAAAGGGAAATACCCTTGAAAATCATGTAAATACTGCAGAAAATAAAACTATTATGAAATAACAATATGTCCTTTCCTTTACTCTTTAAATGTAATCACCCATTTGTTCAACAATAATTCACTGAGTACTTCCTACGGACAGGCACTATACTTGTGATCGAAATACAAAAATGGTTTACAAAAAAAGTTTGCCATTCTTATTCTTACAGAGCACACAATTTGTTTGTCAAAGAGGATTACAAATAAAACCTTTAGATTAAGTCTCCCAAAATTCTTTCAGCACATTCCTTATATAGAGCCCAGTCGGTTAATGGTGACAACTGAGCATCAAATTTTATTCCCAGTGTCCCTGCATTTTGCTACAGACATTTGCTGTTTTTGTTTCCTCCTTATTCTTGAAGGGGCGGAAAGTGAATGACATCATGACACACATTTGGTGGCCATAACAATGCACCCCTTCAATCTCTGCTTCAGGGAATGTCACTTACTGTCCAGTCCCAGTGCTAAGCTCTGAATCCACCATCACATTCATGCTGACGCCACACTCCCCCAGGCTACTCCCTGCCAATGACTGAGCCCAGCAAAGATGCTTCCACAGAGCCCATCCTGTGGGACGCAGAATGCTTCTACAGGAGATTTTGACACATTGACTCCCTGCCAACCCAGCTGCAAACTTTCTTAAAACTGGGCTGCCAACTGAGACTCTTCCTTTTATCCCCTCTGCCTTCCCCCTCTCCCTCCCAAGGGTCAGATCTGCATCAGGCCTTGTAGGCTCTCCCGCCTTCTCCAGCTCCCTGTAGTTCTCCTCACTGCTTTCCACCAATAAACCTCTCAGATGGCTAATCCTGCCTCTCTCTCTTTTTTTTTTTTTTTTGAATTGGAGTCTCACTCTGTCACCCAGACTGGAGTGCGGTGGCTGCTCCCGGTCACTGCAGTCTCAACCTACTGGGCACTGGTGATCCTTCTGCCTCAGCCTTCCAAGTAGCTGGAACTACAAGAGCGTGCTACCACGCCCGGCTAATTTTTGATTTATTGTAAAGACGAGGTCTCACCAAGGCAGGTCCCAAACCCGTGGACTCAGACAATCCACTCACCTCAACCTCCCAAAGTGCTGGGATTATAGGTTGAGCCACGAGCCTGGCTTAATCCTGCCTTCCCAGAGGACTCCATTAAACTCAATGTGCACAAGCAGTGAACATCTCCAAACTTGCCTTCTGTAGCAAATGGTTCCTCATTAACCATACCAGAAAGTGTGTCCTTAAGAAGTACCCTATTCATTGCAACATGCCATTTTGTTGCTTTGTAAGTATTCTTGAGACAACTTCAAAAGTGGATACTTTGGTACTATGCGATAAGAACCATTTCTTTTTAGTTCATTCATACAAAATCTCCTCATTCCTTGGGTTCTAGTCTAAAGCAGAGTTGAGGGCACTGCAGTTTAGTGGGCAGCTGTGCACAGAGACCTCACACTCTCTAACCCTGGTTATGCATCTTACTAACTATGCAACCTCAGACAAGTCATTTAACCCCCCTCTGAACCTGTTTCCTCTATAATATGGAGATAATAATATCCTCCTTACTAACTTCAAAGAACTGTTTTAAAGATTAAATGATTTAATTACGTGAAGTGACTTGCAAACTAGAGTAATATATAAAGTAAGATATTCTAATGATTGTCTTCCAAATAGTAAATGTAGTTGACCACCTTTATTCACATCTCCTGTGGAACAAACACTGGATGTAGCAAAGTAATTTTACATTAAAATATATACATCTCAGTACTAGGATGGGAAAAATCAGAGCAGTTATTATGTGAGCCAATCTCTAGATGTGTAAGTAGGCTACAAAATTATCAACCAAAACCTCTACTGAAAGTTGACTTACTCCTACAGGCGAAAGTAAATGTAAGATGCTGGTTTAAGTGGGGAAAAAAAGAAAAAATTCAAGTTAAGGTGATTTCCAAACCATGGTGATTTGGACGAACCTCAGAACCAAATAAAACCCTTTCAATCTGCTTGACTTTAGGTAGAAATAATAAATCTCACCACACCAGTAACTTGAGGTTTTCTTTGAATTGGTTATAAATCACTTTTCATATGAATAAATGAAGAAAAACATTCTCAAGTGTCCTTGGACCTATGCAAATATATGTCTGTTTTCTTCCCCAGTATTGTGGTTGAATTCAGGTGTTTCTGTATGACAATGAAGTTTGTGTGAAACACAAACAGCACAACCTGCAGGAATATAGGTTGATCTTTGGTATTTACATAGGCCACTACAAGCTTGATAGAACCAATACCTGTGAGAATTTTCTATGTAACGCTCTGAATCCTGAAAGCAGTCGCTTTCTTTTAAATTATGAGCCCTCGATTTTAAAACTTCAGAAAAATTCCCTTCTTCCCAGTTAATAGCAAAATGAGCAGATATCTTCATGGAGAAGAGGGCTGCCTTTTTTGTTGGCTGCCTTGAAAGGAAGGCAATATTTGGGTGGCATTTGAGACTGTGTTAAACTCACCATTTCCTTGCCCTGGTGTTTGCTTTAGGTTTCCTATTTCATTTCCAATGTTGAGTCTTTCTAGCTAAGGAGCCTGTGAAGTACATGCCCACACCCATCCATTAAACAGAGACACCATGCGAAGTAGCTGGATATGAGAAGCAAAAATTAACTTCTTTTTGTCAAGACAACAAAGAGAAAAATTGCAACCCAACAAAACAAAAAGTGGACTTTTTGTTAATACTTCCCCCAACAAAGAGGGTACGTGTAACCTGACAAACCATCACTGTCTGGATGGAGGCAAGTCTGCATTAAAGCAAAACCAAACCTCTTGTTTCATCCACAAGACTCATAGCATTTTTTAAGAAAATCAGGAGGAGAAAAAAATCTGCCCCACTTCTTGAAACAGCACAGTTACTTTGATGAATTGGTAGTAGCTAAAGTTTATCTGAAGGGATGTGACATTTATTCGTTAATTGTTAGCAATCTGGGAAAGTCAGTCCTTGCAAACTCCCTTCCTACCACCAGAAAAACCCCCTCAAACATTCTCCACCCAAACATAGCAAAGTCATCTCAGACACCAAAGGCATAGAAAACGAAGATCAAAGAACTGAGGGGGCTACAAGTTTCTACTTATAGAATGTCCTGGAACAAGAAGAAAAAGAGGTCTGGGGTGATTAAAGGTCACATTTCTTCATCCCAAATGCCTTCTTCAAGGAAAAAGCAGCTTGAATCAGCTTTTCCAAGCTCCGATGTCCCAGATCATCCCCATGTGCCCATCCAAACAAAGCTTCTAAATAAATGCAAACATGCGTTCTTAGTGGGGTTGCACTTTCAGATTAAACACTATGAACTTGCTTATGAGCATGCAAATAAAATGTCAGCCTCATCAGGGGAGCATACTTTGGCATCAAGTAGTATATGGTAAATGGCACATCATCTGATTAAGGGAAAACATCTCTGTGCCTGAGGAAACTCAATTTGGCTGGATCTGCTTGTGATGGAATCTACTGTGTCACAGACACCCCAGGCAGAGACAGTCTTGCCTTTGCACGAGCCGTGACACTCAGTTCTTTCTCTGCCACTGAAGTTAGTCTTGTGCTTTTTCTTCCATTCATTCATTCATCAAATATATTTTGAGCACCTACTACGTATCGGGCATTTTTGCAGGTACAAGAACACCAAAAGTGAAGAAAACACTGTTCTTGGAATTAATGGTCTGGTCAGAGTTTTCCAGTATATACAAGGAAGTAACTAAAAGCAAAAGTGCCTACTGTTCCCAGAAATGTATATAGTACAGAATGTGCCAAACAGTAGGTGCTCAGTAGCTGTTAAGTGAATAAGAATTTGAGTAATTATATTACAGAGGGACACGTAGAGTGCCAGAGTCTAGAGAGCTTAGAATCATTCCTGGACTGTAACAACACAATAAATATCCAGTGATTAAACAAATGAAATAACAAATGCTAAGAGAACATAGAAGAAAAATTATCTAACACGGGTAGTGGTTTCCTTATGAAGGTGACATTTAAGCTAGATGAACAAGGTATGAAAGAAAATTCTAGGCAGAAAGTATAACCATAATAGGCCAGTTCAACTATGTAACAAGTCATGTGAGCTGAAGTATTAACTTCAGAATTTGTATGTGCTTATCCCATACTATCTGACTTATATGGTCTGTCCAATGCTGTAAATCACAATCACATACTTAGCTTCACTGAAACACAAGAAAAACCAAGGCTTCACCTTCAGGAAAATGTGATAATCAATAATCCTTATAACAAAGATTCATTTGTTAATGCCAAAATTCAGGGTATAAAGAAAAAAAAACAGTTATGAATTCTCCAAAAAGAAGTCCACTAAGTCACCAAGGAGGAAGAAGGTAGAAGACAGGGACAATGAAAGGCAAGAAAAAACTGAAGGAAAATTCTTATCTTGAATGGTTCTATAAACAGGGGAAACATCAGAACAAATAAAGATATCATAAAGATATCAATACTGAACCCAAATAGTTAAAAATAATTCAATTCAAGAGCATTAGACTGTCAAGAAAGTGCTACAAAAAGAAAATAAGTTTCATGAAAATAAATGCTCACATCCTCAAAGAGAACACCTCAATTGGAATAGAAACAAGGCTATAGAACCCAATATTTCTTTGGATTCTGTAGGAAGACTGTCAAAGAAAGACATGTGCAATATATTGCCAGAGAAAGAATCTCAGGACACATGTCTTGTAGACCATGATATGACTATAATATTTGCTGTAGGCTTATCTCCAAATAATATATAATGGATTCAAATGGGAAAATGCGATTCATCTTCACAAAATTTCTTTACAAACTACCATTCAGAGAAGTATGCATTACTCTACAAAATGAAGTTTGCTGTTTCATTTCTAAATAGAGTAGTGTTCTCAACATACTGACATGTGAAAGCAGCTTCTAGGTCACATGACTGTACGCCCCTCTGTGACACCTTTTCTTCACAATAACCCAGTTTCTGATAAAATGGAGTAAACACAGCGTACTCGTGAAATGAAGAATCAATCTATATTAATCCAAAAGTAATAATCTGCTTGCCTAAATTCAAAAAGAAGCCATGCTCACTCAAACACATTTTTCCTGTACTTCCTGTTAGCCAGGCAATTTGAAGCAGCTGTTGATCTTCTTGACCTCAACTCATCTATGCTAATGGGCATTTGTTTCTTTCTGTGCCATTCCCAACATGACTATTCCACTTTGCCATGGTAAATACCAATCAAATGAAAAACATAATGAAAACAATCTTAAAATCTACTACTTTTCTTAACAATTAAAAGTTTTCTTTTCTTTTCTTTTCTTTGAGTTGGAGTCTCACTCCATCGCCCAGGCTAGAGTGCTAGCTTCTATAATAACAAAAAACTGAAATAGTGGGAAAATAATTTGTTGCATTTGTTTTCTGTCTTAGAGTTTAAGAATAATTTATCCATCATTGTCTCTTTCAATCTTCATTAAACATTCCTGTGGGTACTTGCAGTTTAAAAAAATAACCAATGATTTCTGCTCTCAGGAAAATGTAGTAGATATACTTTGTTCTGTTTCTCCTACAAAGTATAGTAAAAAAAAAACCTGAATATTACCTATAAAACAAATATAAGATGACTCTGAAAGAAAGAGTAAAGGAGTTCAGCTGAGAGCCTTGGAACATGAGGAAGGATGCTATGTTGAGTTCTTTTTTTTTACCTCATATGTCCCAAACTCACAACTGAAGAAGCTGTTGACCTGGAAACACAAGGAGCTCAGACAAAAAGAAAAACATCAAAAATCTCTCATCAAAGGACAAGGAAAGGGGCATACCACCAGGACAGAAAATTTTCAGACTATAACTGTTCCTCCAACAAATCATGGCATTAACAAATAAATAAAAGTAGTCCCAGCTTTTCTCGTGGTAGCAAAGACACCCTCACTTGACTGTAATGAGGCACTTCAGCCCTCCAACAAACCCAGAGCAACCACTAGCAATGCTATACATGATATACACTAAAAGATGTTATGGATAAAGACATGGCATTCTAAAAAATGTGCAGGTTACCCACAGGAAGGCCAGGGAAAAAATAGAAAAAGAAAAAGCAGAGAGAACAAATAAAAAGAACAGACAAAATAATAGGTTTAAGTCTTAGCATAGTAATAATTCAATTAAATGCAATGTTCTAAATATACCAATTACAAGAGAGATTAATAGAGGAGATTTTAAAAGATGGCCCAAATATATACTGGTCACAAGAAGCACAATTCAAATATAACAAGACACACAAGTTAAAAGCAAAATAATGAATAAAAATATATCATGCACATAATAATCAAAAGAGAACAAGCATAAAGTACAATGAGATTTTTAAAAAAGACTTCAGAACAAGAAAATTACCAAATATGGAGAGGAACATCATATGATGACAACAGAGTTAAACTATCATGAAGATATAGCAATTCTAAATGGTTTTGTGCCAAACATCAGTGCTCCAAAAAAAATGTGAAGAAAAATTGATAGTCTCAAAAGGAAAAATAAATTCACAATTATAGTTGAACACTTAAACACCCTCTCTCAGCAAATGATAGAAAAACTAAAGAGAAAATCACCAAGGATAATGATGCATTCAATACAATCATCAACCAACAGAATCTAATCAACATGTATAAAATACTTCACCCAACATCAACAAAGTACATATTCTTTTAAAGTGTTCATGAATAATATATCAGAAGATCATAACCTACACCATAAAACAAAATCTCAAAGAACGTAAAAGAACTGAGATCTTACATAGTATATCTTTCAATCACAATAGATTCAAACTAGAAATCTATAATAGAAAGATAATAAGAAGACTTCTAAACATTTGGAAATGAAACAACACACTTCCAAATAATCTGTAAGTCAAAGAAGTAAACTCAAGGAAAATTTTAAAATGCATTGAACTGAATAGAGATAAAAATACAATATATCAAACTTTATGGAACACAGTAAAAGTAGGGTTGAAAAATATTTTATAGGATAAAATGCATACTTTTAAAAAAAGGGAAGCATCACGAATCAATAAACTAAGCTGTAAACTCCCAAAACCTAGCAAAACAAACCAGCAAACAAAAAAAGCAAAATAAACCTAAAACAAATGGAGGAAAAGAAATAGTAAAAAGTAGAAATCAATGAAATTGAAAACAGAAAAGCACTAGTGAACTAAATTATAATCAAAGTGATACTTCTTCTAAAAGATCCATAAATTTCTTACAACTGACAAATCAACACTGACAGAGAAAGAAGGTGATAATCGCAAATTAGTAATACAAGGAATTAAAAGGTGACCTCTACAGACATCAAAAGGATAACATAGGAATAATACAGTTTTAAACACAGAAATTTGACAACTTAGATAAAATGAACAAATTCATTGAAAAACACAAACTACCAGAATTTGTCCAACATGAAATAATTTGTATAACCCTGTAACTACTAAATTCATAATTTTAAAATTTCAAAAATAGCAATATTCAGGTGCAGATCATTTCACTGGAATATTCTGCCAAATATTTTTGTTAAATATGTTAGAAAAATTCAACAAATTTCTTTCAGAAAATAGGATACACTTTCCAATTCATCTTATGAAGCCATTATTACCCTGATATCAAAGCCAGTCAAAGTCAGTAAAAATATTTCTAAAGAATATAGATGCAAAAATTCTTGACAAAATATTAGCAAATAAAATCCAGTAATATATAAAAATAATTATACAGCTTGACCAAGTAAGGCATACTCTGCAATGCAAGGCCATCTTGAAATGAAACCACTGTGTTGACTGATGCATGACTCCTGTATAGGAAGGTGTTCTATAGCACAGTCTTTAAACCATGCCTGTAGCATAGATAACATAGATAACACCTTAAAGATGGTTGTCTAACTTCCCCAGAAGTCATAAGTTTTGACAAGAAAGCGTGAGACATGAATAGCCGCACATGTTATTACCCTAAAAGCTCTATATAAAAAGCTTTATATAAAAGTATATAAAGAAAACTTTCTGGAGGGCGAGTGCGGGGAGCCACTCTCTCATGGCCACCCAAGACATGCCTTCTGTTCTCAAGAGTCTGTTAAATATTTTGTTCTAAAACACTGGATTTGTCAGACTCTTCTTCAGGCTTTCAGCTACCTCAGCCTTTGGGAGTAGAACTACTCACCACCGAACACTTTCCAACAAGAAACAGGTGAGGATATCTTCTCTCGTTGTTTTTATTTATAGTGCTATAAGTTATAGCCAGTGCAATGAGACACGAAAAGGTAATGAAATGCATAAAGATCAGAAGAGAAAAAATAATTCTGCTCCATTTGCAGATGGCATAATCATCCACATAGAAACTCCCAAGGAATTTATTTTGTAAATTTCTGTAATAAAAAAATTCCTGTAATTAATGTTATCTCAACACTGTGGCAGGCTACAAGATAAACATACAAAAATTTGTTTTATTTCTATACATTAGCAGTTAATGCATAAAAACCAAAATTAAAAATAAAATACCATTTGTAATTGCTTAAAAATAAAATACTTAGGTGTAAATCTATCAAAACATGTTTAAGGCTTGTATGCTAAAACTACAAAATACCAGTTAAATAAAACAAGGAAGAGATAAGTGAATGGAGATACAATGATACTCATGCATTGAAAGACTTAACATAGTAAAAGCATATTTCTTCTCAAAAGATATATGCGTTTCCTATCACTATCACAGCAAGATATTTTGTAGGTATAAGACAGATTATATTTATATGGAAATCAAAGGAATTAGAATTCTTAGAAGAATTTTTTTTTTTTTTTTTTTTTTTAGTTGGAGTCTCACTCTGTCGCCCAGACTGGAGTGCAGTGGCCATTCCCGGCCACCGCAGCCTCGACCTGCTGGGCTCCGGCGATCCTTCCGCCTCAGCCTTCCGAGTAGCCGGAATTACAGGCATGCACTACCATGCCCAGCTGATTTTTTTTTTTTTTTGATTTATTGTAGAGATGAGGTCTCGCTGCCCAGGCAGGTCTCGAACCCACGGACTCAGGCAATCCACTCACCTCAGCCTCCCAAAGGCGCGGGATTACAGGCTGAGCTACCGAGCCCGGCTTCTTAGAACAATTTTGAAAAAGAAGAACAAAGTAGAATGAATCAGTCTATGTGATTTGAAGACTTATATAGGAAGTATAACCAAGCTACTGTAGTATTGGCAGAGAGATGGACACATAGATCACTAAACAGAATAGAGAACCCAGAAATAAAACTTTACAAATATTCTCAACTAATTTTTAGCAGAGGTACAAAAAAAATTCAGAGAAGGAGGCATAATCTTTTCAACAAATGGTGAAATGGAATATACAGGAAAAAGACAAGAACATCAAACTAAGTTTCACACTTTATAGTTTTGCAAGATATTATACTTGAGAAAACTCTGTGTAAGACACATGGGTCTCTCTGTATTATTTTTATAACATTTGAATTACATTGATATCAAAATTTTTAAATTTGATTAAACAAATGACCCTTACATGTCCCAAGTGGAGGAAACAGAAGGGTAAACAAACATTTATAGCACAGTATGGTGTGAGTGCAATGATTAACATAGGGGAAAAAAAATCTCTGTAGGAGAACAATATGACCACCAAAAAAGTTATCAAAGTTCTTTCAAAAGAGCTGATCTTAAAAAATGAAGAGTTTTACCAGTTTTATTTTTATTCTTACAATCCTATGAGATAGAGGCTCTTATGGCTTCTTTAGAGAAAGCTTAATAATGCCAAATTAATGGCCCAATGTAACATAGTTTCCAAATGCAATTTCATTCTCCTTACATTTTTATCATAATGTTATTATTATACTACATAATAGAAGCAAAATCCTAGAAAAGCAATAAATTGTCAAAAAATGTTATTTTAAAAGCAAGATATTCACCTATTTAGGCATTTAGTAAGCATTAGCAAACTCATGATGTATATTAGGCACTCAGGTAGGTGTTCCAAGATTAGACAAAATCGTAAAACTCAGAAAGGGAAAGAGAAACTTCAATACCGACCATGTTTTAGAGCCATGGTTCACAAACTATTTCCTGCACAAGAAACTCTCATTAGTAACATTTCTTTTTTTTTTTTTTTTTTGAGTTGGAGTCTCACTCTGTTGCCCAGACTGGCCACTGCAGCCTCGACCTGCTGGGCTCCAGCGATCCTTCCATCTCAGCTTTCCAAGTAGCTGGAACTACAGGCGCGCGCTACCACACCCGGCTAATTTTTAATTTATTGTAGAGATGAGGTCTCATCAAGTTGCCTAGGCGGGTCTTGAACCTTCGGGCTCAGGCAATCCACTCACCTCAACCTCCCAAAGGCGCGGGATTACAGGCTGAGCCACCAAGCCCAGTTATTAGTAACATCTCTTTTGTTGTTTTTTTTTTTTGAGTTGGAGTCTCACTCTGTCGCCCAGACTGGAGTGCAGTGACCGCTCCTGGCCACCACAGCCTCGACCTGCTGGGCTCCAGCGATCCTTCCGCCTCAGCCTTCCGAGTAGCCGGAATTACAGGCATGCGCTACCACGCCCGGCTGATTTTTTGATTTATTGTAGAGATGAGGTCTCGCTGCCCAGGCGGGTCTCGAACCCACGGGCTCAGGCAATCCACTCACCTCAGCCTCCCAAAGGCGCGGGATTACAGGCTGAGCCACCGAGCCCGACTAGTAACATCTCTTAATGCTTGCAACGATTTCGGGGAATGAGAAAGAAGTAAGAAAACAAATTCAGGACCATGTGGGAGGAGCAAAAGCTCACGTTTAATTTATGAAAGTACTCCCCACTCCCGTAACTTATAGTTCCCTCATAAGGGAGTTCCTTCAAAGTGTGAAACATGAAACATTTCAAAGCAAATTTTTAGTCTAGTAAAGGATTTCTCCACCTTTGCCTCCTTGACTCTTCAGGCCAGATAACTCTTTGAATTAGGGAGGTATTTTGTACATTGTAGGACATTTAGCAGAATCCTTGGCTCTACCTGCTAGATACAAGTAGAACTCACTACCTACATAGGACAATAAAAAATGTCTCCAATCAAAATTGCTCCTCTTCCCCTTCCCCTGGCAATCATCTGCTACTGCCAATCCCTTTATCAATGTCTCCAAATGTAGCCCTGGGTGGATGCAAAACTACCCTCAGTTGAAAACCCTCGGTCTAGCGTTGTTATTGTCATTCTGCAAATAAGGACTGATGTTTGGAGAGGTTGAATAGACTGCCAATATTCACACAACTATTTTTGGATGGAGCCGGGTATAGAACACAGGCCACCTGAACTCCAAAAGTCAAGTGTTCTCCATGACACCTAACTTATAAAGAGTCACATTCTGGAGAGAAAGAACCATAAACTAACATTACAAAATATTGGGACTGGGGCTCTAACTAAGGAGGGAACAGAAGGCTGTAGAGCCTAAAGTATGTTATGCCTGGAGTAGTCAAGGAAGAGTGAGTGTATCCATTTTCTATTCCTACAAAACAAATCACCACAAACATAGTAGCTAAAGCACACAGATTTATTATCTCACAGATTCCTTGGGTCAGGAGTGTGCAGATGGGTTAGCCATTTCCTTAGGGTCTCATCAGACTGAAATGAAAATGTTCCCCGGGATTCATCTGAGACTAGGATCCCTTTCAAACTCACTAGTTGTTAAAAGAATTCATTTCCTTGTGGTTGTATGACCAGAGTCCCTGATTTCTTGCCAGCTATTGGGCAGAAACTGTTCTCAGGTTTTTGTCATGTGGACCTTCACCTAAAAATGTAGTAACCTACCTTTTCTTTTTTTTTTTAACTTTTCTTTTTTAAAAAAATTTTATTATAAAGATGTGGGGTATAATTTCAGGGTTAGGTATATAAACACTGATCATGCAGGTACCCTTGTTGATGAGGTAACCTAATTTTTCAAGAGCAGCAAGAGAGATTCTGTTGTTACTTCTTATCTCTTTCAAGGGCCCATATGGTTAGGCTAGATCCGTTTAGGAAATTCTGCCTCTAATCAATTCAAAATCAACTGATTAGTTGATCTTAATTATACCTACAAAATCCCTTTTCCCATGTAACATATTATGGGAAAGAAATCCCATGATATTTGCAAACCTCACCCATACTCAGGAGGATGGGACTGTACAAGAGCATGGGTCATGGGGGCCATATTAGAATTTGGAATATTTGGCCTACAGCAGTAGACAGTACATAATACGTGAACTCGTCTTCCACCTGGAGTCCCAGATGACCTCCATGGTGCCCATCTTGGCTTCTGCCCAGGTCATCACATGCCTGGTTACTCCCAAAAGTGCTCTCCAAGACCCCTTATTGGATCACTCCACCCTGCTTACCTTTGTTACACACAATATAGCCTCCTGAATCCTGAGCTAAACCTAGTGTTACTTGAATTCTCATTTTAAAACTTGGATCTTTTCTACCTAAGATTTTCTTCTAAGTCCTAGGCAAGTAACAATCCCTTCCCACTGTGAAACCTAATGTTTACATAAATTGTCATATTGTTAGACAATTTTGCATGTCATGTTAACTCACATGGCTTTATATAATGATAACCTGATGAAGTATGGCTTTTCCCCATTTTTTTAAATAAGAAAATTTAGGATCAGCATGATTAAGCAGTTTTCCCATGTCCTATGGCATTTCTCAAGAACGTGACAGAGTCACAAACTCACACGACTTTAAAAACATGCTTCTTTTTTATTTTAAAGATGAGGGGTACAACTCAGGATTAGGAACATAAGTGGTCTACATACAGGTGAAGTGTGGGCCTCTCATTGGTCCTTACTTCTCCTGGTTTAAGATCAAGTACTATTGGTGATGTTATGTGCCCCCCTCCCCAACCCTGGAAGTCATCCAGCTACCACCAATTCCTTTATCAAAAACATGCTTCTTCCAGGGCCCATTTGTTTCCATTTTTGTGGAGAGCAGTGAAGGAACAGCAGTTGAGAATTTACAATTCTCCTGCCCTGTCACAAGTAGCACCTTTTCCTTTTTGCACTTCTCACCTCAATTATCACAACCATCTGAATACATTTCATTTTGACTCTTTCTCTAATGGACACGTCTATTCAAAACTCATCTTCCCAACCTTCCAAGATTTTTTGGAGCAGGAGGAGTCATCTTTCTTTCTCTAGTCCCAGAAGTGCCTACCCAACCTTGCATGAATGACAGCACTTAAAAATTACTTGTATACATGAAAAATGAATTCCTTTGTCACCCAACTAAAAACCACAATTCCAGAAAGATCTATCAACTGGGAAGAGGAGAGGGAATTTGAGCACAAAGCAGCCTTTCCACAGTGCGTGCATCTCCAGCACTCCTTTTCACGTGGAAAGTTCTGCAAGCTCTACTCCCGTTCCGCTCCCTGCAGACAAGATATGGAACTTCATGCTCTTATTCTATCTTGTTATATCAAAACCCTCTAACTTTCTAGTGACATTTCCATAAAGGGCTCTTTGATATGGACTGAAAGTGGACCCAACACAGACTCAGATGTAGAGATAAACCTATGACAACGTCTAATGTTTAGTTGTAGAGAGAGAGGGTGGGAGATTTAAAATCATATATTCACTAGTAGGTAGTTTCTGAATTCTGAAAACATGCCACTCTGCTCTGTAGGGAAATGGATCCCAGCTTGAAGGAGTTTACAGTCAGCAGATGTGGGGAAAAACAAACAAACAAACAAAACAGAAAATGAGGAGTCCTGTGTAAGAAGTAGAGGCAAGGTACATGGGCAGGTGGACGGGGACCAAATAGTTCAGGGTCGGCTTGGAACTCAGGGTGCCAATTGAGAAAGAATTCTATTCATGGTCACATTTCAGCTGAGCCCTAAAGAAGGGATTGGATTGAGCCATGGCAGGAAGCTGAAGAGTGTGTTCCATCTAAAAAGAATAGCATAGACCCAGCATGCAAGGTGGAGATGACACAGGAGGCTTCCTGAGATCTCGGAAGAGTCTTGGAGGCCAGATCAAAAGATTTTGGATCTTCCTTTTCCAAGGAGCAGAAGGAAACAACTAAATATTTAAGAAGGGAAGTGGCCTAAACATATCATCGTGGCTAGAGCATAGAGAAGGACTGGAATGGAACAAACCTGCAAGTCAAGAAGGAAATCTGGGAGACCATGGTGATTATACAAGCAAGAGATGAAAACAAACTTGGGCAACTTTAGGGTTAGTCAATTTTGGCAATCGATGGGATATGGAGGTGAAGGAGGGAAGTAAATGAAGAATGACAGTAGGGCTCAGACAATCCCCTGAGATGACATTGGCACTACTCGTTGAATTGGGGAATCCAAGAGAAGAGTTAGGTTTAGGAGCTATGCAGGTTCAGTATCAAATATGCTGCATTTCAAAACCTGATGCAGTATCCACAACACCAGGACAGGAGCCCTTCTTTCTCCTTGCCAGGTGTCTCAGGACAGATTTTATAGCCAGAGTGCCAAGGCCTGCTTTCCTAATTGCTTACTGTGACTCAACATTCATTGTTCATGGGTTCAAAAGGTCTTACCTCTCAACCAAAATGGGAAATCAAAGACTGCATGCATTAAGTGTGTCTGTCTACACAGATGTTGTGCCCACCACATCAAAGGAATCTCGCACTTGCCATAGGGGATGGCTTCATGACCTTGGAAATAAATGTGAAATGTATGGGTTCCCTGAAACCACAGAGCCAAAGGAATACAGCTTGAATTATGGCAATGCATTATGTTTGCCAAGGGGGAAGCCCAGTGCAAATTATTGACTTTGAGGGTTTGTAACAAAAGAAATAAGAGATCTGCAGCCAACATTATCAGATGACAAAACAGACCATTTTCAAGTCTTCAGTTAGCAAACCATATCTATATACATATATTGGCCTACAAAAAGTGTTCATTCAAACCATAACATTTTTACTAGCTTTCCTCACATTTACCAATACCAGTCACACTTCTTCATCATACCGACACTTTCCAACTGGAATAACAGTTGTGAAAAATGCTTTGGACACCAAAATGCACTGTACCACACTAAGGTTGCCTAGAAAATTAACCCAAGACCACACCTGCTTGTCGGTCGCCAAAATAATAAGATTTCCTTAAAAAAAAAAAAAGCAAAAAAACTAGCTGGTCTAGTCTTGTGTCTTCTGAATAAAGTATAGTTAATCACTTACAATATTTAATTCAAATTTTTTTCTGTCATAGTTTTGGGGAGCTAAATAATGGATTGTAACACCAAGTAAATAATCCCCCATTCATTCATAAAAATGACCAAGATGATTCCATTGTCTACACAGAAATTATATGCATTTTTGTGACCACCTTGTAAGAACTATTTGAATATTTATGGGATTTCCATGAATGGAATAATCCTGTAAATATGTCTGCCCTCTGATCAGATTATGATTTCGAGCCCTGCATATTTTTTACTGGCAAGCACTATTTATGTAGACTGTACAATGTGGTAGACATCGTGCCCAGCATTTATGTACATTACCTTGTCTAAGTCCCACAACAGTTTCATAAGAGTTATTGCTCTCACTAATTAGATGAGGAAACTGAAGCATGCAGAGGCTTAGTTTAAGGTGCCACCACTTGCAAGAAGAAAAGCCAAGAATCTAGCCCAGGTTTGTCTAACTCCAAAGCCCTCCTCCTAACCCCTTTGAGTTTCTTGTTTTCTGAAAGAGATGTGCAAATTCAAAATTAATAAATGTACTTACTTCATTGTGTATGTGCATGACTAATTAAAGCTAGCATGGAGTGAGAAACTGGAATACGTTATATTTATTTTATATATTTTTCATTTTAATTACTAATATTCAGGAAATTATATTTTTATAAATGAAGGTACAATATACCAGTATTATCCATCAGATTCATTTGTCAACCATTTTCAAAAGTGCTACCTTTAGGAGGGTTAGCTAGCTCACTATACACACAATACCCACAATGAGAGACAACTTAAACATGTGCAAATGTTAAATATCTAAACAAAATGCTAACCTCCCCTTATTTGACCTCTAAGTCAATCCTAAAACTGTTTATTTTAAAAGATGCATATCATATAAAAGAAGATTAAATAACAGTAATAATAATATGGGCTCTCCTTTACCAAGTGTGCAGCTATATGAAGGATAAGGCATTATCATATTTAATCTGCATGAGTCTCTGTGAGGACACTGTCATTTTCCTTATTCTAAAGATGACAAAAGTTGGACCCAGTACAATATGTAGGCTGCACAGGGTTACTGGGCCAACAAGAAATAAGGACTGGACATAGAGATTCCTCATTCCTGCTCACAGGCTGTGTGCCTTGAAACTCGACACCATGACACCTCACACATTTTATAAAGCTCAGGTACTTCCCAGAGACATTGTTGAAAGCCCTGGGCAGCTTGAGTTCGTGTGATGCCTTCCATGTGTTAGCAACACTATAAAAGTTAAATTCATTGGCATCTGTAATAGAAGAACTAATGGGATCAGTATTCTTTGAAAATTACGCCTTTTTTTCCAAATGTCACCTTATGTTCCACACATATTTTCAAAAACGAATGTTCAGGTTTTAAAGAGGGACTAAACAAAATTGACAATGTAATTTTATCCAGGTACCAAAAAAAAACCCACCATCTCTTGCCTTATGGGTTACTCCACCAGTCGGGCCGTGATCATAATTTACTATTCTGGAATATCGTTATTCTTCCAGTTTTGACATAACTGCCATGTTATTTCACTCACATATTCTTCTGTCTGTCCTAGTAGCCAGAGGCCATTTTTCATGCTGTTCATTTGCATCAGAAATTACAGGTTTTGATACCACCGCCACAGCCTGTGTTTCAACTTTGAAATATGTTGTAGCTAACCCTCTAATGTGGCTAATCTAGTTCGTGATTCAAGATGACTGCAGTTGCGGTTCCCAGAAAGGGCTGCCTCCCTAAATGCTGCCCTGCGCTTGTGCTAAGGGAACCCTAGGGCACAGCTCCAGGATCGGGTTCAAAGTGTTCCCTGAGTAATAGCCGTCTGGGGCCCTTCCTATCCTGGTCCCCAACTTCCTTTGCAACCTTGGCACTATTGAGCCTCTTCTCCATGCCTTTTTTTTTTTACTAACCATAAATTAGAAAGGCACAAACATGGTTTTCTTAACTTCATTCTCCTCTCTGCCTTTCGGACTCCCAGAGATGTAAAGAGATCTTTTCAGGCAGGGCCTGTGATAGGGGCAGGATCTGACGGTGTTCCCACCACCCCCTCCAGCAGAGGGCTGGGACTTTCATGGATGCTCAGAGCGTGTCTTATCATCCAGCAGGACAGGTGAAAGCAGAAACTGACCAGGTTGGGAAGAGTCGCACACTTCCACATCAGAGGGACCTTGGAGATCGTCCCATCAACTGCTCATTTGCAGAGGCACAAAGACCTTCAGGGATTTACTCAGGGTCACCCAATGTGTCCTAAATTAGTTAGTTCTTGTATGTCTTCATTCTCCCAAACATCTGTTGAGCACCCACTGTGCCACAGACCTGTACAGGATGCTGGGGCTGCAGAAATGTAAAAGACATGGCCCTGAAAGACATTACAGTGTCGGAGGCAGTGTGGCAACACAGCCTGGTCAGTCCAGGAAAGGCCCAGTTTCTTGTCAGCAGCCCCCTCCACTCTCAAGAGAGCCTTGGTTTGAATGACAACAAAAATAACAAAATAACAGTCACTCCAGCTATTGGGGGATACAGGAGAAGACTGTGAAGTGGAGAAACCAAAGATGGACTTCTGTTGAGATTAACTCCGGTAAACTTTGCATAATAACTCTTACTCCATGGGGCATAAATTATTCATTTGTTCTCAAGGAGTCTCAAGTTGTATCTGAGAGTAAAGGAGGTATGCCCCTTAGGTAGACTTCAGAGGAAACAGGTTTCTGAACTGGCTGGCCCCAACCTGATGCTTGGATTTGGCTGTTGTAAATGGTGACAGTGAATCTAGCTGCCTTGACTCCCAGTCCAGTGCTCTTTCTATGATGACCCATCCAGCTGACTGTCCATGACGAGTGTCTGTGGCTGAGTGAACCTTACCTCACAACCCAGCCGCCTGTCCCAGCCAGGTTCCCACACGCCTCCTCACTAGGACATAACATGAGTATACAAAGATAACTCACTTTAACAGAACCTGTCCTGACATTTTTCCTGCAAAAGTCATATTAGAAAAAAATTTAATGGCAATCAATGTGACACATAAACATAATTATAAAAGAGCTATCACTTCCTAAAGACCTCATAATTATTCACAAGGTAACACTAGTGTGCCCAGTTTACAAATGAGAAAACAGAGGCTCTGAGAACTATATGACTTGCCTATTGACACACAGTTGGTAGACGGCAGCACCAGAACTCAAACTGTCACCCTTCCTACAACAGTATATTGTTGACCCCTGTTTATCTCATTCTTCAAGAGGAAAGTTTGCCAAAAACTGTTGAAAATCCACTGATTCCCAGTATTTATCAGACCCTTTTATAATGAAGGTGTGGAGAAACACAGATGCAGCAGGCAGAGACCTGCTGTCAAGACAGTCATAGGCTTTGGAAAATGAAACACATGTACAAACACACCCATACACACCTACACACACACACACACACACACACACAATCTACATACACTCACCTACACACATGCCTACACACTCCCCTCATACATACCCCTGCACATACACCCTAAAAACCACCCACACACACACACACACCACACAACTACATACACATCTAAACACACATCCTTACAGTCACCCCTACACACATCCCTACACACACACCCTACACACACATACTCCTACACATACACACACACACATCTCCACACACACCACGCATACCACACACTCCTCTACACACACCACTACACACACCCACACATACCCCTACACACACCTACACACACTTCTACATGTATACACCACACACATCTACATGCACATCCCTACACACACCCTTACACACACACTTAAACACACGCCCCTATACTACACCCCTACACATACACATTCGTACATACCTACACACACCCCTACACACACCCTACACACACAACCTTAAACACCCACACACACAACCCTACACACATACACACACCTACACACACACATGGATATATGAACCACATGGAACAGAGAGAGGCATTGCAACAGAGCAGATTACAAATCCTACAGAATTCCAAGGTCCAAGGATCACACAGTGGTCAGGAAGGTCCCAAAGAAAAGGCAGGATCCAAATCATGCTCCGAAAGGAGAGGGGTTTCAGATGCCTAAAGCCTGGGCAGGAACACCTACACAGGGTTGTGCCATTGCAGACGCTGGAAGGGCTGTCAAGAGACAGAGGTGGAATGCAATGAAGAAGCTGGGTACCGTGAGGAGGCGTGGAATCATGACTAGGAGTGTGGGCATGGCAAGTAACTCATGGCCGCACACCCCAGGCTCCTCATATGAAAAATGGGAGATGGAAATGCGTGCACCTGCCTTGCAAGGTGATAAGACCACAAAAGGAGCTGACGGACTTGAGCACTTCAGCACACTGGAGAGCGCTGCACTAGATAGTTGCAGTCTCTTGCCAAACTGTAGCTCTTCCTATTATTACCTTTGATGCTGACTGCCATGTTGGTGGCTTCACATCTCATTGGAGCTGTGCCTAAAAGGAAAACAGTCTTGAGAGAGATCCACTAGGCAAGAAATACCTAGCAACTCTGGCAGACTTCACGTCTTCCAGGGACAAGAAGCCAGGTTAGTTTCCAGGTCAGATACTGACCCCTCAGACTCTGGGGTAGCTGGGCAGCAGCCTCTGCCATTCACTCCAGTGTGAGTTAAAATGTCCCTTCCTTGGAGTGCCAGGACCCAGAAAAGGAAGCATGACATGGAGAACCAAGCAGGGGGGTAAGGTTTTATGCAAGGCTGATACATGCTTATTGGCACATGCTATGCCCTTAACTGTCTGCATTTTTTAGGAAGAAAATAAGGATGTATTAAGCAGTTACTTTGCATCAGGAACACCTAATGTGATCTTTTTTCTTTCCTCAGAAGCATGCCCAGAGATGCTAAGCAGCATCCCATGGATTTGCTTGTGTCTGAAATTCTGAGGAGGCATTTCCACTTTGATTTGACAGAATTTTAGCTCATGACTCCTCTCCCTGTACATTTTCTGTTTTCTTTCTCTTCCTGTTCTGTACAACAAGGTAATTAACCCAAGCTGCATGTTAACATTATCTAGATGACTTCTCAAGAATTCTGGTGTCTGACTATCACCCTAAAGTTTTGATTAGAATGGTTTGGGATTTGGCACATGCATCAGTATTTTCTGAAAGTCTGTCTTACTACTGACGTGATTCCAAGATACATCCAGGGCTAGAACTCTGCAAGACGGTTCTAACACCTTCACAATTGTACTCAGTCAACTCCTCCAATTTAAAACCACACTCAAAAGTTGCTCATTCAAGACTGGTCAGTATCAGTGTGAGATCCAGAGGAACATGGAACAGAGATGCCACTTTGCAGCATGAGGAGACAGCAACCAACTTGAACTCTCCTGGGAATTTTTACAAGTACTCAAATGGGGACTAGAAAAATCCATATCTATTCTTCCCCCAACACCTAACACACACCTCATTACCAAACGCAAGAGTATGCATCGTAGCCACAGCTTACATGCCTCTAAGTAATAACGTATTGATTTATAGTTTGCACAAATTGCAATAAATGGCATTTTCTGTTATGTGGCGGGTAATAGATTGTTCTGGAGTGGATACAAGTCCATAACTCATTCAAGGGCTATGCTGATGCTATAAACTAAAGCTCACAACTTAAGCAGTTAATCTATGGTGGTTTAAAGCTGAGAATGAATTTCAGGGTGGTGTTCAATTTGGTGACCATCTATTATTTCAGCTGAAGCATAATTAACTTGACAGATACAAGAAGCAGCAAGAGAAATGTTTTTAGGAACTTTTGCCCTCTCTCCTACATTCCTAACCTCTTGCTGTTTCTCCACATTGCTCTCCAGAATGGCCATTTCCTGCTTCAGAGGCAGACTGGCAACAAGGAAAGGTTGCTCCAGAGACAACTGGCACTGTGTCACTTCCACTCTGACACCTCAGGTTAAATGGAACAGGCTGAAAACTATTGTATTTGACACATCCTATCAGATTGTTAGTCTATCAGAAATGCAGTGGCCTAAGTGTACAGAATTTAAGCTTGCTGGAAAAGGGAAAATTTGGGGAAATTTGGTTTCTCTCACTGACATGAGCCTCCTTGTGTCTGATCATCTTCTTTCACCTCCTGCATCACAGACACATACCCTCTCCCTCGTAGAAACGGTGTCTACCTATCAGAGATGGAGAAAAATCAAGCAGAGAGGTCTTTATCCACTCAGAATCCACAAACTGCACCAAAGCCTTTCAAAAACAGACCAGTCCTACCTTATAGTTTAAAAGAAAAAGCAGAAACTCGTTTGCTCTAGGAAATGTCTGTGACTTCACTGAACTAAGTTCCTCAATGACAGACTCTTCTAACTTTCCTGTGATTAAGACAGGGCCAAGCAGGAGATATTGGCTCAATTAATGTTAACAGAGTCAACACCCTTACAAGTTAGCTTCAGAGAGAGAGAATAACATATTCAATGCTAAGTCAACAATAAAGAATCCATGATGTTCAGCCCTATTTTTCTTGAATTCCATATACAGACATGAAAAATTAAGTCACATGATGAACCTAGAGAGTCACTAAGTAATGTAAAAGGGTTAATTCACCAGGGAGACGTAGCAATTCTAAATGTGTAGGTACCTAATGGAGCTGCAAAATGCACAAAGCAGAAACTGTCAAAACTAAAATAAGTTGATAAATCCACAGTTAAACCCAGAGAATATTCTTCTATCAGTAGAAGATAGAACTTGGAGTAAGAACATCATCAAGGACATAAAATTGAATAACACCATCAGTCAGTTGGACCTAGTATGTCTAGTGAGACTCCACCAAAAAAAAAAAAAAGAAAGAAAGAAATTAACGAACATTAAAAAAAAAAAAAAGAGCCGGGCTCGGTGGACCTAGTATGTATAGGACTACACCAAACAGCAGCAGAAAATCTTTTTGTTTTCCAAATCACATGGACCATTCACCAAGATAGAAACTTTCCTGAGTTATAAAATAAATTTTAACAAACTTAAATAGCACAAAGTATATTCTCAGATCACAATCGAATTAAGCTAAAATTAATTACAGAAATATAACAAGAAAATCTTCACACACAGAAATTAAGCAACATACTTCTAAGTAAACCATGGGTCATAAAGGGAATCTAAATAAAAATTTGAAAAATTAGAAAATATTTTAAACTGAACAAAGTATGAAAATACAATGTATCAAAATTTCTATGTTATACTTAAAGCAGTACTTAGAGAAAAACTTATAACATTAGAGTGTAGGTTAAGAAAAAAGAAAGATTACAAATAAACAATATAAGCTCCCACCTTAAGACATAGAAAACAAAGCAGAATGAAAGACATTTTAAAAATAAAAGCATGATAATACTGAACATAGAAAACTGATAGAGAATATAAATGAAACCAACAGCTAGTTATTTGAAAATAAATAAGATTGATCAACCTCTACCAAGAATGACAGAGAAAAAAGACAAAATATAAATCACTAATATCAGGAATAAAAGAAGAGATGCCACTAAACACTGCATGGCCATTAAAAAGAAAGTGAGGACATATTATGAACAACCCTATGCACATAAATTTGTCAACCTATCTAAAAAGAATCAGTTCCTCAAAAACTGCAAACTATTAAAGCTCACTAAAGATAAAATAAATCACATGACTAATACTATAACGATAAAAGAAATTTCCGGCTGGGCTCAGTAGCTCAGCCTGTAATTCCAGCACTTTGGGATGCCAAGGCGAGTGGATTGCCTGAACAAGTGGCTTCGAGACCCACCCAGGCAACTTGGCGAGACCTCATCTGTACAATAAATCAAAAATTAGCCGTGCGTGGTAGCGCGTGCTTGCAGTTCCGGCTACTTGGAAGGCTGAGGCAGGTTGAGGCTGCAGTGGCCATGAGCGTGCCACTGCACTCCAACCTGGGTGATAGAGCGAGACTCCAACTCAAAAAAAAAAAAAAAAAAAAAGAAAGAAAGAAATTAACAAACATTAAAAAAAAGAAAAAGAGCCGGGCTCGGTGGCTCAGTCTGTAATCCTGCGTCTTTGGGAGGCTGAGGTGAGCGGATTGCCTGAGCCCGCAGGTTCAAGACCCGCCTAAGCAACTTGATGAGACCTCATCTCTACAGTAAATTAAAAATTAGCCGGGCTTGGTAGCACACACCTGTAGTTCCAGCTACTTGAAAGGCTGAGGCGGAAGGATCGCCGGAGCCCAGCAGGTCCAGTGGCCACTGCACTCCAGTCTGGGTGACAGAGTGAGACTCCAACCCAAAAAAAAAAAAAAAAAATTCCCATCTCTACACAAAATATTTCAGAAAATAGAATACTTCCCAATATGTTTTATGAGTCCAGAACTAATCTGATATTAAAACCAAATAAAAACAGTACAAAGGAACACCATAGACCAATAAGACTCATGGACAGAAATGCAAAAATTCTCAACAAAATATTAATGAGTTGGATGAAATGACATACAAAAATAATAATACACAATGACCAAGTGTGATTTGTCTTAGCAATGCAAGACTGGCTCAATATTTGAAAATCAGTGTAAATCTACCCTATTAGCTATTTAAAGGGAATTTAAGAAACTATCATGTAAATTGATGCAGGAAAAGCATTTGACAAAATTTAACATTTATTTATTTGTTTGTTTGTTTGCAGTTGGAGTCTCACTCTGTCACCCAGGCTGGAGTGCAGTGACACACTTGTGTCAACTCGCTGGGCTCTGGCAATCCTTCCACCTCAGCCTTCCAAGTAGCCAGTACAACAGGCGTGCTATCATGCCTGGCTAATTTTTTATTTGTTGTGGAGACGAGGTCTTGCCAAGTTGCCCAGGTTGGTCTTGAACCCGTGGGCTCGAGTAATCCACTCACCTCGGCCTCCCAAAGTGCTAGAATTACAGGCTGAGCCACTGAGCCTGGTCAATATCCATTTATTTAAAAGATACTTCAATAAATATGAACAGAACGAATTTCCTCAACCTGATAACAAAACCTATTTTTTTTTAAAAAGCTAATATCATACTTAATTGTAAAAGACTGAATATTTTCCTACTTACATTAGGAAAAAGACAAGAGTTTTCACTCTTACCACTCCTGCTTAACATTGTACTAAAAACCTCAGCCAGTGCAATAATGTAAGAAAAAGAAATAAAGAGCACACAGATTAGAAAAGAAGAAATAAAATTTCCCCTATTCACAGATGAGATACAGACTGTGTATACAGAAAATCTCAAGAAATGTATATTTTTAAAACTTCTAAAAATAATAAGTGAATTTATTAATGTCATAGGATGTAAGGTTAACATTCAAAGGTCAATCCTACTTATATGTCCTAGCAATGTGAAATTGGGGACTAACATTTGAAATCGTATCACTTACAGCAATTTCAAAAAAGTTAAATGCTTAAGAACAAATCTAACAAAATTATACAAGATCTTTATGTTAGAAAGTACAAAATGCTGATGAGACATGAGAATGACCTTAATAAACAGAGAGAGATATTTTGTTCATGGATTGGAAGATTCAACATAGGAAAGATGTCAATTATCTTCAAATCAATATATAGATTTAACTCAATTTTACTCAAAATCCCAGCAGAATTTTGTTTTGCATGGAGATGAGATGACTTTAAAATTTATAAAGCAAGGCAAAGTAACTGTATCTCAAATAATTTCGAAAAAGAAGAATAAAAGAATAGAACCATGTTACACAATTTTAAGTTTTACTGTAAAGTTACAATAACCAGAGTGAGATATTTGTGAAAAAATAAACACATAATCAATAGGGAAAAAAGATGGAGAGTCCAGAAATAGACTGACGCAAATGCAGACTGGTTTCACGAAAGTAGAAAAGCAATCCAATGGAAAGAGAATAGTCTTTTCAAAAAGTAATCATGGAACAATTGGATATCTAAAAGCAAAAAATAAACTTTAACCTAAGCCTCACCTCAAGTGTCAATCAAAAATTAACTAAAATAAATGATAGATCTAAATAAAATGTAAATCTATAAAAGTTCCAGAAAAAAGCATAGTAGAATGTCCTTATGGCCTGGAGATAAGTATAGATTTATTTAAAACATGGCATCAAAAACCAATCCCTAAGAGAAACAAATGATAAAATAGCCCTCATCCAATTTAAAAATATTTTCTTGGAGAAAGTTGCTTTCTTTACAATGAAAACTACAAAACACTGCTAAAAGAAATCAAAGATGACACAAACAAGTGGAAAAATATTTCATGTTCATGGATTGGAAGAACTAACATTGTTAAGATGTCCATTTTACCTAAGGCAAACTACAGATTTAACACAATACCCATCAAATTACCAACAACATTCTTCTCAGACCTAGAAAAAACAATACAGGAATTCATATGGAAGCATAAATGATCACAAATCGTCAAAACAATCTTCAGCGAAAAAAAAAAAACAAAGCAGGAGGTATCACACTCCCAGACTTTAAACTTTATTATAAAACTACAATAATCAAACAACCTAGTATTGGTACAAGAACAGGCATATCGATCAATGGAATAGAATGGAGATCCCAAGAAGCAAAACCTCAATGTCTCAACCAACTCATCTTTGACAAAGCCTTCACCACCCACTGCTGGGGAGAGGAAAACCTAGTCAGTAAATGGTGCCGGGAAAACTGGCTGACCACATGCAGATTTGAAACAGAACCCCTACCTATCCCCATACACAAAAATTAACCCTAAATGGATCACAGATCTAAGTATAAAACCTCAAACTGTAAGAACCTTAGAAAATGCAGAAGACATTTTTATGGAAGTTGGAACTTGCAACCAATTCCTGATCAAAACCCGAAATGCTTGGATGAATTTCAAAGATTTTAATGCTGAGTGAAAGAAACCAGTTTCAAAAAGACTACATACTGTAAAATCCCAGTATATAAAATTTCCAAAAAGACAAAAAACTAGCTATGGAGAACAGATCAGTGGTGGCCAGGAGTTACAGATGGGGGAAGAATGACCTTTAGACAACACAAGAGAGCTTTTTGGGGCCATGGAACTATTCTGTATCCTTATTGAGCAGTATTTACATGAATATATACATGTATTAAAATTAATAAACTGTAAACCAAAAAATAGCAAAAATAAAATAAAGCTATTTACATAATATGTATATCATATTTATAATATTATAACAGTATATATTTGTATATTACATATATAAAATGTATTGGTGTTTTAAGATTTCTTTCTGGAAAGGCAACACAAAGAATAGTACATTCTTAAAAATCAACTGTAGGGGCCAGGTGCAGCGGGTCATTCCTGTAATCCCAGCACTTTGGGAGACCGAGGCAGGAGATCACTTGAACCCAGGAGCTTAAGACCAGCCTGAGCAACACAGGGATACCTCGTCTCTACAAAAAAAATTTAAAAATTAGCCAGGTGTGGTGCTGTGTACCTATAGTCACAGCTACTCTGGAGGTTGAGGCAGAAGGAGCACCCTAAACCCAGAAGGTCAAGGCTGCAGTGAGCTGTGATCATGCCTCCCAGCCAGGGCAACACAATGAGAACCTGATCAAAATTAATTAATCAATCAATCACTAAAAATACGCTGTAGGATTACAATCATGCAGGTGCTCCCACTAGTCCTGAATTCCACAATCCACTGAGCTTTCTAACCAAATATGGCTGCAGAGAAGAGAGGCTGTGAGACGACTTAGCCAGTAGATGGAAAGTCCCAAATGGCTCCAGTGTGAGGGATGCTGGTGCTTGCCACGCAGGCCCAGGTAAAGAAAAGGTGCAGAGATGCTGGCACTGCCAAGACATGAGACCAAATTGAAAAGCCCTAAAAGAGGTTGTAATTGCCAACTGCTAACAGTGAGTCATGTCTGTGTCTGAGTCAGCTTGTGATGTGCTTCCCTGGGGGCAACTGAAGAAGTAAGAGTTGGAAGAATAGGCAAGACCAGGAGAAGGTGATTTTGAAGCATGGGGTGCAGTTTCAGGATGGCAGATCTGACCTGAATTCTACAGATGAAATGATCAAAACATCTGGTAATCAGTAGGGGGAAAGGAGACTGAAGACTTAAATAAACACTTTACAAAAAGAGTATCCAAATGGCCACTAAACACATGGAAGAGTACCCAACCTCATTAGTCACCAGTAAATGCAAATTAAAACCACAGAGTGATACCACAACACACTCTCAGAACTTCCAAAGTGAAAAAAGACAAATTTCAAATATTGGCAAAGATGTGGAATGCTCATCACGTCTAGGGGGAGTGTGTATTAGCATAACCACTTTGGAAGCTTATTTGATATTGTCAACTGAATCTGAAACATTCATGTCCTATGATTCAGCAGTTTTCCTTCAAGGGATACACTCAACAGTGATATCATGGTATGTTCACCAAAATACATATCATAGTGGCACTGCACATAAAGGCCCTGTATTAGTCTCCTACCGCTGCTATAACGAATGACCACAAACCTCATAGCTTAAAACAACACAAATGTATTGTCTTACAGTTTTTAGGTCAGAAGTCCAAAATGAGTCTTATGGGCTAAAATCAAGGTGTCAGCAGAGATATGTTCCCTCTGGAGGAGTTAAGAGCGAGTCTGTCCTTGCGTCTTCTTGCTTCCGAAGGCCAACTGCCACCCTGCCTTCTTCCATCTTTAAAACACATCACTCTACCCTCTGCTTCTGCCATCAGATCTTCTCTCTGACTTTGACTTTCCTGCCTCCCTCTCAGAAGGACCCTTGTGATGACACTTCTAGGCCGGGACAATCCACAAGAATCTCCCTATCTCAAGATCCCTAACTTAATCACATTTGCAAAGTCCCTTTTGCTGTGTAAGGTGATGCAGTCACAAGGATAGGGACATTGACAGCTTTGGGGAGCCATTATTCCGTCTACTACAAACCCCAAGCATGAAACTACTCTATGTCCCAGCAACAAAAGAATGGATGTATATGCATATGCTAGAATTGCTGTATATGGTTACGCTAGAATACTGTGACAGCAAGGAGACTGAACAGCATGAATTATATGCAATAGCATCATTATGAATGAACCTCACAAGCATAAGATTAAGCGAAAGAAGCCAGACACAGAAGATTGTATGAATTCCTGTGTACAAAGTATAGAAAGAGGCAAACTTAACCTATGGTAGAAGTCAGGATAATGGATGCCCTTGATGAGGGAGTTCATGACTGGCTGGGAACCTGAGGGGACTTTGGAAGACATTGGAGATGCTTTGCCACTGATCTGGGAGCTGACTCATAGGTGTGTTTATCTAAAAAATCCATCAAACAGTACACTTATGGTATATGTGCACTTTCCTGTTTGTACTTACTTCAAGGAAGTATAACATTTTCATTGACAAAGGAGAAAAATTGGGTCCTCTGCTTATAGGGACCCCCAAAATGCCATAACGTGGTGTCATGGGAAAACAACATAAGCGTCAGTCTCAAATAGGCAGGACCTAGAATCACAGCTCTGTTACTAAATCTGTGATCTTCGATATCTTACTTAATCTTTGTGGTCCTCAGTTTAGTCCCATATAAAATGGGCATACGGACACTCCCTGCCTTGCTGCCTCACTGGATTGTTGTGATCTAACATATGTGGAAACAAATAAAACATAATGAGGCCTGCATATATGCCACCTCCTCGCTGCTTTGCTCTTAAATCTATTTTTCAAGACAGCAAATACACAATATGAAAAAGAAAAGTACCATCTCAGAAGCTGTATTTTTTTTCATTTTCAGTGCCACATTTAAAAACCTTTGCCAAACATTGCAGAAGTTATTCCACACCCTGAAAATTGGTGAAGAAGTAGTTCTTTGCTTCTTTAAAATCGCTATTTCTCTGTAAAACTTCCAGTTTTTTGTGTGTGTGTGTGTGAAAATTCTTCTTACAAAGGTGGGCCATTTGAGATCAGGACAGCTACGACATGTGCAGGAAGGATTCAAGGGGCAGCATGGGAAGGCAACCCTCCCGACTTCTGCCCACAAAGCAAACACAGCCCAGAGTCACATACGCTCTCCTCTGACTAGAAGGAGTGTCCCGAGACCAAACTAAGCTTCTATCTCGTCTCCATTGCCCTGCAGTAGGCCAAAGAGAAAAAAGATGAAAATAAGCACAGGCAGGCAGCAGGGTTTCCTTGAAAGATAAGCACGCTGGGCTCGGTGGCTCAGCCTGTAATCCCGCGCCATTTGGAGGCTGAGGTGAGTGAATTGCCTGAGCCCATCGCTTCGAGACCCGCCTGGGCAGCAAGACCTCACCTCTACAATTAAAAAAAAAAAAATCAACCGGACGTGGTAGCGCATGCCTGTAATTCCAGCTACTTGGAAGGCTGAGGCGGAAGGATCGCCGGAGCCCAGCAGGTCAAGGCTGCGGTGGCCGGGAGCGGCCACTGCACTCCAGTCTGGGCGACCGAGTGAGACTCCAACCAAAAAAAAAAAAAAAAAGAAAGAAAGATAAGCACATGGCATGTTTGGGACCAGAGCTGCCATGTGGAGCCTTGGAGGCCATTGAAAGTGTTCTCGGCTCTTGGAGTGACTGCTTGTGTCAAGGTCACTCAGACCTGCACACAGTCTGGTTTACAGTCATTTTCCCAGGGATTTGTAAGTCGTGGTTTACATTTTCCATTCCCAGCCAGAGCCTTTTAATTGTGATACACATTTCTTTACTTGTATTTTCTCACTCCCCTTTTTATTGCCACTGGCATATTGCAACATTATTGCTG
Source organism: Cephalopachus bancanus (assembly GCA_027257055.1). Classification (NCBI taxonomy): domain Eukaryota; kingdom Metazoa; phylum Chordata; class Mammalia; order Primates; family Tarsiidae; genus Cephalopachus; species Cephalopachus bancanus. The sequence goes on along the minus strand of JAPVLO010000095.1, from coordinate 3,656,613 downwards.
ATCCTGACTTGGGCTACTTTCTCAGCCCTACCTGGCACCCTCCCTGCTTTGGACTCCTCTCTCCATATGTCCCCATTTTCTCTCTCGCCAAGTGCCTTCCCACTCCCACACCTCCATGCTCCTCCTGCCTACCCCTCTCACGCGCTGCTCCTAGACACCTCCTCCACAAAGCCGGCTCTGTTCCTTCAGTCCTGCAACCTTTCATTACACCTCCAGAGAAATCTGAATCACTGCCTAGATCACATGTAAACTGTCTGTTTATCTGCCTCATGCCCTAGATTGTGGGCCCCATCAGAACAAGGCCTGGGGTCTGCACTCTTGCCTTCCCCGTACCTGCCTTAGGTGTTCTATGAATGCTTGTTGAATGAATAAGTAGGCTACCAGCTACAGGCAGCGGTTGACATCCTCTGACTTTAATTGTATATTTAGATTGACAGTCTCTTGTGACAGAAGTCATCCAACTTCATTTTTTAAATAATGATGCCCTACGTGCTACCCAAACAACTACTACCCAAAAGCCATGAGCCCTTTGTTCACTCTTCTCTCTCCCCTTGAACAGAACTCCTCCCTTATTCTGCCAGAATCTTCCTGATATACTTAGGCCTCTCTTATCTCTCCAATCAGTAATTTTAAACCAAGTGTAGGAAAACAAGAGCTCCAGGTAACTAGTGAAGTAATTATTGCCTTATCTTTACCAAAGTCTAACAAAAATTGCTTCCCCCAGGCCTAAGTGATTATCCTTTCTGTGGGTGCGGTGATGTTGATGAAACAGACTAAAGAACTGTGAATGGTGGCCAACCTGCTGTGTGTAGATTTTTTTTTTTTTTACTTTGTGACAGTGGTTATTCTTTTTCTTTTCCTCGTTTCCAATTGGAATAAAGGTCTAAAAAATTTCAAAAATGTAAGTCATTCTCCTTAACAATGTATAAGCTTAAGTGGGAAAAACTAGTCTTTATTTCAGATGTGAATTCAAATTGGAAAATAAAAGCAGAGGAGATGTCTCCCCATGTAACGCTGCTGGAAACTGCTGCTTGAAAGGCAGTATCAAAAGCAATGATCACGTTTTTTTCAGGGAACAGCAGGGGAGTGATAAGGCCGGTCTTACTCTCACTGGGACTGAACCCAGGCAGTCTGGTTCAGAGCTCCAACTGCCTCTCAGGAAAACAGGCACAGCCAAGTGGTCTCTGCAAAGAGCCTGGAGAAACGAACTCCATGTTGCTCTTTTCAGAAATTTAGCAGTGGCAAAAAGAGTGCACAATGGGGAAGTTGCAGGAAAGAAAAGCAGGGCCAAGGAAAAGTATTCTCAGGGAAGGAGAGTTTTGAGCCAGATTCTAGCTTGACAGGAAAAGTCGAGGGAGTAAGAGAGATGAAAGATGCGGGGGGGGGGGTGGCAGGGGGTGGAAGGTCCCTTGCCCCTTCAAGGCTGTAATGCGTCAGTCCCGAAGAGGGGTAGACAGACTTGACTTTTCCAGGCACTGAGACTCTGAAACAAGCGAGGGAAATGAGCAGAACACTGACGGAGATAAAAAATAAATTTAGAAGCAGAGAGAAGGGAGGTTGAGAGTTCACCACACATGACTTCAAGGATCCCAGTGAAATAGGAGGTAATTTCATCTGCTGAGAGGGAGGGGAGAGGAGGGTTGGGGTTTGAATGGTGTAAAAAGGCCTTAGGACACCCGCTCTGAGTACAAGATGCACAAGTAAGAGAGATAAGTAAGAAGCTGCCAAGATGTACCCAGGACTACAGGTCGGGAGCAATCTGACTTGTGCTTCAGGGAGCAAGGCCCTGAGAAAAAGCAGTTTGGGGTTTGACACTTTATTCTCCTCCATAATTACCACTTGATACCAGGGAGTTTATTAAAGCTCTCTTGCTTCATTTCCCCTATAAAACAAGTTAATAATGCTGGCCCCTTCCTACCCCATAGGACTTTAACAAGCTTTAATTAATATCTTCAAAGTGTCCCAAGTACCTTGGGAAAGAGCTGTACAAGGGTTTTTTTCATAACATCTATTATTCCTGCAATTGCATTTCCCCACCCTCTGTTTAGAATGAGCTGAAATGCAGTCTTAACAGCTTCTTCCACTTATTCCAAAACAGCTTGTTAAGCCTACCTGAAATCAGCCATTGCAGCATCAGAAACAAAAAGAACAAACTCGAGTATCCAGATGCCATTATACCAAAAAGAATTATCAGGAGACGCTAAACCACGCACAAAACTTGAGGTCTTTTTAGGACTCATAGATCTATCCAATGTAATGAACCCAAAAAAAGGATTTCAAGCTTCCCCTTCTCTCAAAATGCCAATGACCTGGAAGAAAAACCCATAATTCCTAGTGAAAAATACAATCAATAATCATGAATGTTTCATTGCAGAAGGTAACAATATCAGACTGCTAAGGAGGCCATTCTTCTCCAGAGGTGTTCCACCTTTAATTTTTGACATAATCCCAATTCTTTCTTTTCTTCCTTCATTTTGTTATTCAACAAATCTGTGCTGATCAGCTACATGTACAGGGGCTGGGTAAAGCCTGAGACAGTGTGTTGGTATCTACCTCAGCATACCATCCCTGTTTATGATCTAAAATGCCAGTCATCCCTTTATTTTCATTTCTTTTTTATTGGAGCACAGATAAGTAGAGTTGAGACTCTATAACATCTCCACATTTTCAGTATTGACATTACTTACTGCGATCGGGAGCTGAAGAGTCCTGCGCATCTCTGGTACCAAGAATTTGCTAACACTGAGGCAATGGCTGCTTCATAAGCCATGAATTCCCTTGTGTGAAGCCATCAGAGCCCCATTTAGTAGTAAAGGTCACTTTTGTAAGTTCATTTCTGATAACAGCAGCTGCGTTCTGGGATGCGTTTGCTATGGTGACATGGGTTGAAGGTGAAAGTTCTTACTTCACATAAAGTTTTGTCAAAGTTTATTTCTTTGAATTTAACTTGAGACTTGACATGGTACTGCTGATTCTCACAATGCAGAACTGAGTTTTGAAATCAGAGAGTTTTTTCAGATTCCATAAGCCAGACTTAGTTTTCATTCTTGTACATTATCCAAGGACCCGGGATAGAGTGAGGCTGTAGTTGACTGAACGGAGAAAGTGGTGTGAAAGGAGGAAAACAGAGTCCTGGTCCTAAAGACAAAGCAAAAAAATTTCTTAAAACTCAAGTCACAAAAAATAATATTACCAGTCCACAAACTTAAGCTGGCTATGATTCAGGGTTTGTGAAGTGGGGCAAACTTGTAGAGAGCTCAGGATTCTTGTGGCCACTCCACAGCTTGAGAATTCTAGAGGGTTGTGTGTTTGGAGTATTATCTACTCAAAATTCCTTTTATAGTTTCTCAAATGTGTAGCCTTCAAAAGTATCAGAAACCCAGTATTCTTTGTGTTTCACAGTTGAGTCTTTGCGTTGTTACACTTGAGACTAATTTCACTTTAACCCTGATGAAAATCAAGTTCAAATATTTTCCCAAAAGACCTCACAAAATAAATTTGCCATCAAATTGTACGGGAATCTGTCCCAAGATTGTAATAGGGAGGTAAAGATGAGGGTAAAGTGAGAAATCAGCGAGATTTCTCTCCTGGAGCAGAGTCATTGAAGTGTACATGATTTACATATGAAGAGGGTTGGGTTGGGGTTCTCCAAGTCCCAAGTGTGACAGATATTTTTCTATGACAGTAACAACATCTTCCATCGCATGTGTTTTCCTTGAACCTTGCCATAGTCTATGTTACCCTCCCCTTGAACCTGGGTAGGTCTTTGTGATTAGCTGACCAACAGAGTATGTCAGATGTGACATTGTAGGACTTCCGAGGCTGGTCACAAAAATGCCATCCAAGCCCATCTTGCTCTCTGAAGACACACTCAGAACTCAGCACATCTGGGGAAGTCTAGGACCACGCAGAGTCCCCATGATTCCTGCCCACATCTGGCTCTCCTCCCAAGTCTTTTAGACATATTGAATTCCCCATTCTGTTCTCTGGTGGCCTCCTGGTCTTTTTATTTGAATTGTTGCAGCTTTTTGAAACGTGGCCAAGGCAAGTTGCCACTCAAGCTTCTTCACCATATTAGTTCCTTTCAGCACTTCCATGACCAATCAACTATTAAAAACTATTAAAAAGAAGGACACAAAACTCCAGTTAGACAAAAGGAGTAAGCTCAAGAGCTCTATTCCACAATACACTGAGCTATCATTAATAGCAATGTAGAGTCCACAGTTGCTCCTCTGTGTCTGTGGGTTCCTCATTCCCACATTCAACCACCACGGATCAAAAATATTTGAAAAATTTAAAAAAGCAATACAACAAAAAAATACAAATTTTAAAAATAATGCAGCATAACAATGATTTACATGTCATTTACTTTGTATTAGATATGTCATCTAGGGATGATTTAAAGTGTGAGGCTGTGCATAGGTTATATGCAAATACCATACCTTTTTATATCAGAAACTTGAGCAACTGCAGAGGGTCCTGGAACCACTCCCTCGCAGATACCGAGGGATGACTGTACTTCAAAGCAGCCAAAGAAGTAGATTTGAAGTGTTTTTTACCACAAAGGAGTATGTGGGGTAATGCAGATGTTGGTTTGATTTAACCATTCCGCAATGTATATATATTTCAAAACATCATGTTGTACATGTAAATACATATAAATTTTAATCATCAGTTAAAAATAAATTATTACAAATGATTAGAATGCTATTAAAATTATATACACACACCTATATAAATATATATAGTGTTCATTTCCTAGGACTGCTGTAACAAAGTTACATCTTGGAGAACACAATTCAATCATATATATGACATCCCCCCACACACACACACACGCCTTCTGGGAACTTTGCTATATGATGGTGCTGAGAATCTCAATAAACTTTTTTTCTAAGGGACAAAGCAATTTCCTCCTAGCAATACATCAATTAAATCATTCCTCTTCCTATATCATTAGGATTATCTGCTTTCCCACATATTAAGTTTTCATATACTCCATGATTTGAATTTATTATCTGTTTTTGTCAACCTGTCCAAATACCACATTGCTTTACTTATTATAGCTTTATAATATGTTTTATTAACCCTCAGCATAACTACCCCTCATTACTCTTATTTTTCCAGATTGCTTTAGCTATTTACACCTGGTTTTCGCTTCAGGTAATTGCAGAGATATTTTCAGAGGTTCATCAAAAATTGGGATTGTATTAAAATTTCAGTAAACTAATACACCAACCAAGGAAAGATATAAATTCCCATTTAGCCTGAGGCCATCTGCATCTCTCCTGAAATGGGCCTTGTTTCCTAGTGGCCAGACCAGCCCACCAACCTCTAGCTTGCCACAACCTTCCTCTCTTGGATGACCCAGAGACTGCATGGACCAGTGCTTGGTGCAAGCTGGCCCCAAAGGCATCACACAATGGAACTGTAAGAACAGGCTCCGGAAAAACAAAGAGATGCCATAAATTGTACAAACCAAAAGGACTCAGGATGCATGGCACAGTAGGGTTCGCCATGGCATCATCTCTCAACAACCTGATGACACACAAGGACTGGGCACAATCACCCAGTGCCTGTCACTTTTCTATTCCTGCCACTGCTAAAATAAAAGAAGGAATCCTATCAGCCTCTAAACTGTTCTCCCTCTTTGTCACAAGTTAGTTTCTTTATCCCAGAAAAACAGTACTCAGACCGAACGAGTTGATTATTTGCTTCTTCTGGCTCTGCAACCACTGCTATGGACTGTGAATGGTATGCAGGATCCTTGTAGCAGCCTGGCTGCTTTGTGGCAAAGCGACCAAGACCACTGACTCTCTTGCCTAAAGGCAAAGCTGGATGAGGAATCACCCTAGACAGAGCTTTTTCTTTTCCATCTCTTTCTCTAGCCTTCCCTTGTCTTTGTTCTTTTGATTTAGAGTTCTGTGATGCTTAATGAACAATACACTTCCCAGCAGCCATAAAGCAAGAAAAATTCAGTTAGGATTATAATCACAATTTCAATTATTTACACATGCTAGAAAATATTGCCTAGGGGTCCTCTGAGTTATTTACTCTGGTGTTTTCTTCTCTCTCAAAGTGCTAAAATATTAGCCCTATTCATTACCCACCGATTGTTTTTCGCATGATTCTTCCCCCTCCTCTCACCCCTCCTAAAATCCAATTTACAGCTCGCTAAAGGCCTCATAAGGTTTTTATGGATTATTTTCCGGGGTCACATTAATCTGGCTCCTTGTTACTTTACACTAATTTCACTTTGCCACAGTAAAGTAAGGAGATTCGATCTCTCGGGAATTAATCCATAAAGACCTCTTAATGAGGCAGAGCCAGGACGGAGCGAACGACTATGTGTAATTTCCCCAAGCACACTGGAGAAGAAGGCAGAGGTCATCCTGCCCTTCCTGGTGGGGTATCCTGGGGTAGAGACCTGGGAAGGGAGCAGGCAGGGGTGGAGACAGAAAGGAGCAGAGAAGAAGCCAAGGAAGAGCAGCCACCATAAGGGAGACAAAGGCTGCACGCACCACCACTGCCAGCCAGAGGAGGACAGGGGATGGAAGAAAGAACAAGCCAACCAGATGCAAGGAGAGGACTTTTTTTGATTGATTGACTGATTGATTGATTATAGAGCTGTGGGATGTAAGTGATGATTTACTTCATAAGTAGGCTGCATGCAACTGAACTTTGGGCTTTTAGGTGGCCCTCATTTCCCCTGGTAGTTGACCAGGTGCCCTTTATGATGTCACATGCCCCCATCTTCCACCTTCCCTCCCTCCCCTAGCACTGCCCAGCTACTGCCGATCCCACCCTTGTCCTAATGTGACTAGTGATCAGGGCTCACTCATGAGTGAGAACATCAGTGCTTTGTTTCTATGATAGTTCACGTAATATGATGGTCCCCAGCTGCATTCAATTTGTTGTGAAGGCCATAACTTTGTTCTTCTTCATGTTTTCGTAATACTCCATCATGTGTATGTTCCACATTTTCTTTATCCAGTCCACTTTTGATGGGCAGCAGGGTTGGTTCCATGTTTTTGCTATTGTAAATAGTGCAGCAATAAACATGCACGTGCAGGTATCTTTTTGGTAGAGCAATTTATGTTCCTCCAGGTATATTCCCAAGAAAGGGATTACTGGATCATATGGAAGATCAATTTTTAGTTCTTTCAGAACTTGCTGGCCAGGGTCGGTGGCTCAGCCTGTAATCCCAGCAGTTTGGGAGGTCAAGGCGAACGGATTGCCTGAGTCCATGTGTTGGAGATCAGGCCAGGCAACTTGGCGAGACCTCGTCTCTACAATAAATAAAAAATTAGTTGGGCGTGGTAGCTCGCCCGTAGTTCCAGCTACTTGGAAGGCTGAGGTGGCAGGATCACTGGAGCCCAGCAGGTCAACACTGGTGTGGCGGCGAGCATGCCATAGCACTCCAGCCTGGGCGACAGAGTGAGACTCCAACTAAAAAAAAAAAAAAAAATTGCCACACTGCTTTCCATAGAGTCTGAGCGAGCTTACATTGCCACCACAGTGTAGAAACGTCTTCTTACTGTAGCCATGCCAGCATCTGCTGTTTTTGACTTATTAATAGTAATCATCCTTACTAGAGTTAAGTGGTATCTCATTGTAGTTTTCATTGGCATTTCTCTGATGATTAGTGAGGTTGAGCATTTTTTCATGTGTCTGTTGGCTGCTTGTATGTCACCTTTAGAAAAGTATCTGTTCATGACTTTTGCCTGCTTTTTAATGGGGTTTTTAGTTTTTTTCTTTCCGCTTTGTTTAAGTTCCTTGTAGATCCTGGATGTGAGGCCTTTGTCAGATGCATTATGTGCAAATATCTTTTGCCATTCTGTGGATGGTCTCTTTACTTTTTTGATGGTTTATTTTGCTATGTAAAAGCTTTTCAGTTTGAGGAGGTCCCACTTGTCTATCTATCTTAGCTTTTGTAGCATGCACTTTTGGGAACTTAGTCATGAATTCATTTCCTACCCTGATGTCTAGAAGAGTGTTTCCTACATTTTCTTCTAGGATTCTTATAGTTTGAGTTTTACATTTAAGTCCTTGACCCATTTTGAGTTTATTTTTGCATATGGTAATAGGTAAGGGTCCAGTTTTATTCTTCTGCCTGTGGTTAGCCAGTTTTCCCAGCACCATTTGCTAAATATGATCTCTTTTCCCCAATGATTTTTATTGGTGGCTTTGTCGAAGATGAGTTGGTAGAGAGACAGTGTTTTTACTTCCTGAATCTCTATCCTGTTTTACTGGACTATGTGCCTATTTCTGAACCAGTACCATGCCATCTTTTTTACTGTAGCTTTGTAATAAAACTTAAAGTCTGGAAGTACGATACCTCCCACTTTGTTTCTTTTGCTGAGGATTGTTTTGGCTACCCATGCTTCTTTTGTTGTTTCCATATGAATTTCCATATTGCTGATTCCAAAAGTCTATGAAAAAAGGATGTAGACAATTTGATGTGTATTGCACTGAATCTGTAGATTCCCTTGGATCAGATGGACAACTTGACAATATTGATTCTTCCAATCCATGGGCAAGGAATGTTTTTTCCTTTTATTTGTGTCATCCTTGATTTTTTTTTTTTTTTTTAGCAGTGTCTTATAGTTCTTGCTGCAAAGGTCTTTCATTTCTCTGGTTAGGTGGATGCTAAGGTATTTCATTTTTGTGTGTGGCTATTGTGAATGGAATTGTGCTTTTTATTTGGTTCTTAGCCTGCTTATTTCTGGGGACAGAAATGCAGGTTGATTTTGTAACCTAAGATTTTACCAGAGTCGTTAATCAGTGCAAGGAGGCTTTTGACAGACTCCCTGGGGTTTTCGAGGTATAGAGTTATATTGTCTGCAAAGAGATAGCTTAGCATCCTCTTTTCTTTTCCTATTCGGATACCCCTGATTTTGTCTGATTGCTCCAGCTAGAACTTTCATCACTATGTTGAATATGAGGAATGAGAGTGGGCATCCTTTTCTTGTTCTAGGTTTTAGGAGGAATGCTTTCAGCTTCTGCCCACTGAGCAAAACGTTGGCTACAGGTTTATCATAGATGGCTCTTATTGCTTTGAGGCATGCTCCTTCTATGCCTAAGTATTTGAGAGTTTTTATTAAAAAGGAATGATGGATTTTGCTGAATATTCTCTGCATCTAATGAAATAATAATGTGGCTCTTGGTTTTACATTGGTTAATGTTCTGAATTGCATTTATGGTCTTTCAGATGTTGAATCAGTCTTGCATCCTGGAAATGAAGCCCACCTGGTCATGGTGGATGATCTTTGAAATGTGTTGTTGGTTCCTGTTTGCTAGAATCTTGTTGAGAATTTTTGGGACTATATTTACCAAGGAGACTGGCCTGTAATTCTCTTGATTGTTGGGTCTTTTACAGGTTTGGATATCAGTATAATGTTAGCTTCATAAAATGAGTTAGAAATGATATCATCATTCTCAATGGCTTGGAATACTTTCAGTAATGTTGGTATCAGCTCCTTCTTGTATGCCTTATAGAATTCAGCTGGGAAGTCATCAGTTCCATGGCTTTTTTTTTTTTTTTTTTTTTTTTTTTTTTGGTGATCAGGTTTCTTGTGACTGTGTCAATTTTCTGGATTGTTATTGGTCTATTTAGAGTTTCAGTTCCTTCTTGTTTCAACCTTGGGAGGTTGAAACTGGGAAAATCCTCTATTTCCTTTAGATTTTCTAGTTTATTTTCATACAGATAGTAATAGTAATAGTAATCTCTGATAATCTTTTGAATTTCATCAGGATCAGTTGTGACACTGACTTTTTTGTTTCTAATACTGTTTATTTAGACTTTCTCTTTGTGTGTGTGTTTTTAGTCAATCTGGCCAGAAATCCATCAGTCTTAATTATCCTTTTAAAGAACCAACTTTTTATTGATCTTCTATGATAGTTTTGTCTTCTATATCCTGCAATTGTGACTTTATCTTAGTGATCTGGATTTTTCTACTGAAGTTAGGTTTTAAATGATCTTACCTTTCCAGTTCCTTTAGGTGTGATGTTAGGGTGTTGACTTGTGATCTTTCTGTTTTCATGATGTGTGCATGCAGTCTATGAATTTTCCTCTGAACACTGCTTTCATGGCATACCAGAGATTCTGATGTGTTTTGGCTTTTGTTTGTTTCCAGGAATCTTGTTATTTCTGTCTTGATGTCCATGTTGACTCAGAAGTCATTCAGCAGCATGTTTTCTAGTGTTCATGTCTTTGTGTATTGTGGGAGGATCTTGTTGGTGACAATATTTATTTTATTCCACTGTTATCTGAGAAGATGCATGGTATAATTTAAACCTTGTGAAATGTGTTCACACTTGATTTATGCCCACGAATGTGGTCGATCTTGGAGTATGTTCCATGTGCTGATAAATAGAATGTATACTCTGTATTTGTTGGGTGGAATATTCTGTTGATGTCTATTAAATCTATGTGATCAAGTGTCAAGTTAAGGTTTCGTGTCTCCTTGTTGTTTTTTTTGCATCAATGATTTGACTAGGGCTGTTAGCAGGGTATTGAGGTCTCCAGCTATAAGTGTATGGGTGTCAATATCCTCTCTTAGTTTACTTAGTAGTTGTTTTATAAAACCTGGTGCTCTTGTGTTAAGTGCACATATGTTTAGGATGGATATCTCTTGCTGGTGGATTGAGCCTTTTATCATTATGTAGTTTCCTTCTGTATCCTTTTCAACCTTCTGATATGAGAATAGCTACCCCTGCTCTGCCTATTTCCCATTTGCCCTAAGGGTCATTTTCCAGCCTTTAACTTTGAGCCTGTGGGTGTCATTTGCAGTAAGATGAGTTTCCTGGAGGCAGCAGAATGTTGGATCATGTTTGTTATCTGGTTTGCCACACTATGCCTCTTCAGTGGCACATTTAGTTTGTTCACATTCAAATTAATTCTTGAAATGTTAGAGTTTATCCCTGTAATAGGGCTCTTAGGCAGTTGTTTTACTTCTCTTTTACTTTTTATGTATGTGTATATTTTCATTTTTGTAAATGATCTGTATGTTCTGTTAACTCTGTGCTTTCCTGTACTTTTGTGCTGGGTATGACCATTTTTTTATTATTATTATTATTTTCTGTGTTCAACACCTTCTTAAGTGTCTCCTGAAGGGTGGTCTAGAGACAGCATGTTCTTAGGGATTGGATGTCTGGGAAGGATTTTAATTCTCCATCACTGATGAAGCTTAGCTTGGAGGTATTGGAAATTCTTGGCTGGAATTACTTATCTTTGAGAACATTAAAAATGAGACTTCGGTCCTTTTGGTTTGTAGTGTTTCTGCAGATAAGTCTTGAGCAATTCTGATGGGTCTTTCCCTGTAGTTGGTGTGATCTTTCTCTCTTGCTGTCTTTAGAATTTTTTCTTTCATGCTTGCTTTGTGGAGTTGGTCTACTAAGTGTCTTGGGGATGATCTTCTCATGTGATACCTTGTGGATGTTATCTAAATCTCTTGCACTTAATTGTTGACTCTCTAGTGAGATGTGGAAAGTTGTCTAGGATGACCTCATGGGATGCTTGTTGTATGGTGTTCTCAGTTTCTCTTTCTGCTTCAGAAATACAAATCAAGTGTAGATTTGGCTTCTTGACATAGCTTATATCTCTTGGAGGCTTTGCTTATTGTTTCTGAGACTTTTTTCTGTTTTTGACATACTGGGTTAATTTCATATTTTAGTCTTCAAGCTCTGAGATTCTTTCTTTTGCCTGATTGATAATGTTTCTTATTCTCGTTAATGTGTTTTTCATTTCCATGATGTAGTTCTTCATTTCCAGTATTTTAGAATGGGCCTTTATTTAAAAAATTGACCAATTGCACTTTTACTTCCTGTACAACTTTGGTGAGTTTTGCTTCCATTTTCTCATAGTTTTCTTTATATTCATTTTAAGTATCTAATCTCTGAGTTCTTTGACTGTCATCTGGGACAGGTTGTTCCCTGGGGCTTCCATTGTTTATGCATTGATAGTTACTTTGGTGTTGTCTCTTTAAGACTCTAAGAAGTTCCTGTGTTTGTTTGTTTTATTGTTTTTTATTTGTTTGTTTTCCTCATTTGTGGAGACCACCTCTTCCCTTTCTATCTTTCCTTTAGTTTTGTTGCTCTGAGCTGGTTAACGTCCCTCTGCTCTAGGGTCCTTTCAGTCATACAATGTAGATTGCTCAATGAGAGAGAGAAGGGCCCGGTAAAAAAGCAATTTGCCTGCAGAGTATTTTCTGTGGTTAGTCCAGTCATGCTGGTTTTCAGACCCATTTCAAATATTCTGCAGGGAACATGTGGGGGGATGGGCCCCCTGTCTGCTGGTTTGCAGTTTGCAGTCCACAGGGAATAACTTCAGATATCTTTCATGTCACTCCCTTCCACGTTCAGCACTTGAAAAAAAGAGAGCTCCCTGCCCAGGGCTGGGGTCAACAGGATGACATGGACGGGGATCTGCCCTGTGGGTGCATGGGGTTTGCTGGTGATCTTTCCTGATCTGGGCAGAAAGTTGGCCTCCAGACACTGGCAGCAGGCACCAGCCAAATTTAATCTGCAAGTGAGCTTTGCCAGCTTGGGAGCTGGCTGCTGGGCTCTGCCATTGAAAGGTGTACACCTGGAAGCTCGAGTGCAAATTTGTTCCCTGTTCCACTTGGGCTCCAGTTGCTCACCGCTGTGCCCTTAGGCCCTGACCAGGATGCCCCTCACATGGGATCAATGGCTCACATGTGACTGGGATTGGGAGCAACCAACACAGAGGGTGTTAAGGTCACTCACCCACTCTCCTTCACAGGGTAGGGCTTCAGTTCCTATGCCAGCCTGGTGCACAACAAGGGATGGGGTGCCTGGAATCCGGCATCTGCCATAGCACTCTGCTTACTGGTCTCTGTGTGTTTCAAGAGGCCTGCATTGGTGCAGGGTGTTTCACCTGCCCAAAACTATTCAGGGTGCCTGCATCTAAAGGCAACTGTTCCCTACTCTCTGCCTCACTTGGTGAGAGAGGAGCTGGTCTGCTGTTCCACGGTAGCTATCTTGTATCTCTCCCTCCTTCTTTGCTTTTCCTGAGCATCTACTGACACTCAGGACTTGACTGCTCCCTCCCAAGCCAGCTTTGTCCACTCTTGGCACTTCTCCTCTGTGCTCCTGTTTCCCATGGAAGAATCATAATGAGAAGATATTAAGAGTCCATGTTCCTTCTCTCTGGTGTCAGAGTCTAAGATTCTTAGGACTTTCTTTCCAAGAAACAAAAGCTACAAACTCTGGTAATGTTTTGCAATGACTTGAAGTGGAACGCTTACATTGACTGTAGGGGAAATGAGCAGTTCTCCCAAGTTGTAAGCTTTGGAGGATCAGAGTAACTTGCAACATGGTCATTAACATGGAGAATGGATACAGAAAAGAGAAAAGCCATTTGAACATGCATGCTTGTCAGGAGAACATGGGAAGGATAAAGCCCTCACACCACATCACAGTATGAGCAGGCATATGTGAGACATAGCTGCTATTATTAATGTCATTATTGTGTTTTCTGGGCAAGTTTTTGTCATTTAACGATGACTGGCTCCAAGAAACACCTTTAAGAATAACCTGCTTTTTTCTCAAGCCTTTCCATATGTGTTACCTCATGGAATCTTCACATCAGTCAGGCAAGATGGGCAGCTGGTGCTATCACTATGTCACAGATAAGGAAACAGAGATCATGGAGATTAAGTAGCCTCTGGTGACTAGGAGCCCAGGGACTGGAACTCATGTCTTCTTATGCTCCAACAAACTCCAATCACACTGCTCCCTTTCAAAGAAAGGACAGGCAAAATGCACAGGTGGCAGGACTGTGGCCCAGAAATTGATGTGGTTTGGATGCTTGTTCCCTCCAAATCTCGTGTTGACATGTGAGCCCCAGGGTTGGGGGTGGGGCCTGCTGGGAGGTGTTTGGATCATGGGGGCAGATCCCTCATGAAGGACTTGTTGTCCTCTGCCATGGCAGGCCGGGTAAATTTAATATGACTAGAGTTGCAGGGGTAAAAGTATTCATCAAGACAGGTATAGATTAAGAAAGGTAGACTTATTAAACGGAAGATATGTTGTGAAGGGCACAATGGGCCAAACAGCAGAAAGAATGTCTGCAAAGAGGCAGGGGCTAAATGGAAGTATTTATAAGACTATATCGAGGGTCCAGTATGGGTCAGGGGACTGTCTTGGGTGACATCTGCAAAAGGAAATTTCCAGAGGTTTATAAAGTGGCTGGTTGATGGTGGTATTTTGTTTCTTTAAGATAAGGTTAGTCAACAGTCATAGTTAACTGCTTCTTGTTTACTGTGCAACTAGTAGTGAGTGGTTAACTGCTTTTTATTTACTGGGAACTAACAAAAAAATGTTTTTTAGCTGGCTTACCAGCTTTTACAGCTTTTTGCTCTTATCAGTACATCTCTTTGTAACATTTGTAAAAGCGCATCCTGACATTTCCTTTCTCAATTTACCCAATTGTTGCTGACCTCATTGGAGCTCATATTCCTTCACCCCCACCTCGCAGTCATGAGTGAGTTCTCGCTTTATGAGTTCACAAGAGAGCTGGTTGTTTAAAAGAGCTTGGCATCTTGTTCCCTCTCACCCATGTAGCACACCACCTCCTCCACCTTCTGCTTTGACTGAAACTTCCGGAGGCCTCACCTGAAGCAGATGCCAATGCCATGAAGAATCATGAGCCAAAATAAACCCCTTTTTTTCATAAAGTACCCAGCATCAGGTATTTCTTTATAGCAACACAAAATGGACTGATACACAGATTAACTTACAAAAGATTGCCCAAGGCACTGTTATAAGAAGAAGCACAGTCCTCATTGTTCAAATAACCTTGTACGAGGTCCCACATGACTCTCCCTGTTCCCTCTCCCCATGTCATAGGGAGGGTGCATAAAATGGTTGCTACATTTGGGAGAAGAAACTGAGCAGGCTTTCTAAGCCCCTTTCTCTTTCCTCTGTTCCTGAGTGTGTTCCTAACCACATGTAAAGTGTTCCCATCTGGGGAAGATCTGCACGTGTCCTGTTGGATCAGAGACTGAAGGGGCAGTGGATGTGAAGTCTGTCTACTCAGGGTTGAAGTATTAGCACATTTCCTTGGCCAAATGAATGAACATGCTCCAATTTAAGTTTCTGAGAATAGAGATGGCACAATCCATTGATCTCCATCTTTCTCACTGTTTACTGGATCTAATACTCCAACTGGAAGGGCAAAAAAAGTATATTATAGACTGACACTTGGGTCACCTATTCTACCCACCAGAAAAAAACCTCAGCACACAAAATATCAATAAAAACAATTGTGCTTGGTTATATAGATGGAAAAATTATAGGTGGTCAGATTTGGATATTGCTATGAAGCCAGCATAGAAACTAGAAGGATTACATTAGCCCAAGTATTATCTCAGAAAACAATTTCATCTCATAGAGACATCAAGGGGGAGGAATATGATCTCCTCTACTTACTGTAAAAATTGTTATATTGTCTATTGTAGATACAATCAGAATCTTCCAGGAGTTCAAATCATCATGTAACAAATAAAAGAGTTAGTGACAGAGTCTAATTTTTAAAAAGAGCCATTGGAATCATGGCAACGTTTGTGAATAGCACAGTCAAAGCAGCTTTGTGCAATGGTGATCCATTGACTTGTTCAATAAATCCAATAAAACCCCTCAGACAAGATTCAGGCCAGTGCTTGAATTGTGACACTGAAGTTAGGAAAGTTCATCCATCAGTTCTTTCCAAAGACTTTACTCAGAGATCTTTCATTTATCACTCTTTCTAATTTGTTGAATGCATTACTTAATATATTTTCACCTCCCTTTGATTTTGACTTAGTTGCCAATACACTTTTAGAAACGAAATTAATTAAAAGAAATCGAGTTTAGTGATTAGGCATTGTTCCTGACATTTGATTTTGAGTGGTAAAATGATGGGAAGAAAAATCAATACCGAAGGTCTTTTTTCTAGCATTGAATATTTCAAACTAAAGCAAAAAACTCTCAAGAAGACTTCAGGGCAGAAAAGAACTTCAGCTGCAAGGAGATTCCAATTTGATAGAGCATTGAGATTTTGGCGTGATCAGCTGTCCCATGAGTCCATCCAAACTATAGCAGTAACTCAGATTTTCAGTGTGGACCCTCTGAGACAGAGCAAAAACAGCAGAAAATAGATAGTGTTTACTCAGAAAGGAAGAAATATAAATATTACATGCTAAGGAAAAATCCAGTTCTACTAGTAGTCAAAAAAATAAAAACGGGTTTTCATTCTGACCTATCAAATTATTATAGATTTTCCAATAGATAGTTGTCAGATTTTCATCCTCAGCAAAGGGACCGGTGCTGCTAAGTCAGAGGGAAGATCCAGAATCCAGAAAACATGTGTGGAACCCTCAGCCAAGATGACCAAAGATAAAGGGTCAGGAAGGCAAACCATGTCAGAATCCAGGCAGAAATCTAAATTCAAATACCCAGAGAAGGATGAGGAAGAGTGGAGATGCTAGGTAGGCCAGAGGTGGTTTCAGAGACAGAGCTAGGAGTTTGAGAAGAGGCAGGCCTGGTGCACACAAGCCTCGAATGCCGGTGCATGAAGTCCTGCTCCCAGAAGTAAAGGGACACCAGGGACCAGATTTAACCTCTCACCTTCCACAATTAAAAAACTTCACAACAAATTACAGAGCACCCACTTTCAGAAACTGAACAACTCACAACGTAGAATAGTAATCTTCATGAGAAGGGAAATAACTTGAACCCTACAGGTGTCCTAGCTTAATACCTGGAAAGCATTTTCAGACTACAACATAGAGAGTAGGTACCCAAGCAGAGAGTTGTTGTCTTTCTGAGTTGAGCGGGTAGAGCTCTGGATTTAGAGAGCCAAGGTGGGATAAAACTCTGGGCAGAGTACTAGCAAGGAGAAAGCTTCAAAGAGAAAAGTTCTAGATTCTTGCAGAAGATTTGCATGGAGGTTTTTATTAATTATTGATTATCACAAAGGCCAAAGTAAGAACCACTGGAAAAGAGCTAGCAGGACAATCTACAGGGAAAACACAGAATGAGGACGAGTCACCCCCTTCACCAGCCAGAGCAGAAGAATTCCTAATTTACAGGGCATCAAGCAGGGTCCTCAGAAGTATATTGCTTCAGAAGTACAGCCAAGTCAGCCCAAAACTGAAGGATGGTCTAGAATTCTCTCAACAAAGCTGTCAACAAACAACAGAGCACCCCAGCAAGGCCAAAATTATTTAAAATAAAATAAAACCCAGCAGCCAACAGTATGAAATTCACAATACCTACATCAAATCAAAAATGATCAGGCATGTGAAGAAACAGGAAAATATAGCTCACAAGGAAACATGCTAATCAGTAGAAACAGACCCCAGGAATCACACCAATGACATAATTAGTAGACAAGCATGTTAACCAGCTTTATAAAAAAAATATTGTATAGGTTTAAGGAAGTAGAGAAAAGCCGAAGTATGATCAGAATAAAGTGGAAAATATGAAAAGACACAAATCACACTTATAGAAATTAAAAAGAGCAACAAGTGAGAAAAAATACCCCCAGGGATTTTTAACAGTGGATTAAACACAGCAGAAGCAGTGGTTATAAGAAAAAGCAATAGAGCTCTACATGACGCATAGAGAGGAAAGATACTAGGAGTAGAAAATTTAAACAGAGACTCAGTGGATTGCAGACAGCATTATATGAACAAACATAGGTATAAGTGGAGTCCTGGGGCAGGGGGGAGGCATAAAAAATGTTTCAAAACATTTTTTTTCTAAATTTGAAGAAAATCATAAAGCCACACACACATCCAAGAAGCAGAATGACCTCCAAACAAAAAACATAAAACCACATCAACGTAAATGATAATTAAATCTCTGAAGGCCAATGACAAAGAGAAAATAACGAAAGCAGAGAGTTCCATAAAGTGGAAGGAAACTAAGAATAATAACAGACTCCTCATCAGAAACAATGCAATTCTGAAGACAGTGCATATTGAAAGAGAATCAAGGCAATCTAGATTTCTAGAATGGATGAAACTATCTTTCAAAATGAAAGCTAGATAAAGACTTAAGAGAAAGAAAGAAAATAAATAAATAGGCCCTTTATTCTAACTTAACAGGTAAGAGCCTGAGACGAAGAAATAAACTGATGGAATTGGGGAGAAGGGGATGCTCATTTATGTACATCGCTCAAGGAAAGATAGATCCTCTCCCTCAGGAGATGACACTTGAACAACCCTGAGGCTGGCAGTCATGAAGATACCAAGTTGGAAAGAACAGCATGCAAAAAGATCCTGTGGCAGGAATGTGATTGGTTTACTCAAGGAGCAACAAGGAACCAAGTATGGGTTTATCAGAGTGAATGAGAGGAGAAATAACAAAAGCAGAATAAAGTCACACGGAGAACGAGTCACTCGGAAGTGGTAGCAATTGTCCAGGGTAAAGCTGATGGGCTTGAAACAGGGTGGTAGGTGTGGTAGGTGGAATAATGGCCCCCAAGAGATCCATATCCTAATCTTAGGGACCTGAACGTATTACCTGACATGGCAAAAGTAACTTTGTACAGGTGATTAAACTAAGGACTTTTTGAGGTAGGGAGATTATCCTAGATTATGTGGATGGGCTCAATCTAATCACATCGGTCCTTACAAGCAGAGACCCTTTCCCAGTTGTGAACTATGGAAGAATGGTCAGAAAGATGTAGCATTGTTGGTTTGAAGATGGAGGAAGAGATACAATAAGCCAAAGAACAAGCTGGGAAGACCAAAGAGATAGGTTCTCCTCCAGAGCTCAGAAGGGAGCACAGCCCTGCAATGCCCTGAGTTTAGCCCATCAAGACCCATGTCAGGCTTCTGACCTCAGAACTGAGAGAATACATTTGTGTTACCACCGAGCTATGCTAACAGCCATGGCAGGAAATTAACACAGTAAGTGTGAAGGTACAAATATCACTCCAACTACAGCGCTGAACAGGGAGAGAGAAGGGCAAAACAGAAGGTAGGGAAAAGGCAACAACCAGCTTTGAGTCCTGTGTGTCCAGGGTCCAGCTCTTGCATTTAGCCCTTATTTGAAAAGAGTTATTCTAATGGGCCTCTCCTCACACCAGTCCTACCAGGAGACACTACCACAGTTCTCAAAAATGTAGAAGCTCAAAGCCTGCTTATGAAAATGTAAAGTGGACCTGGTGCAGTAGCTCACACTTGTAATTCCAGCACTTTGGGAGGCCGAGGTGGGAGGATGACTCGAGCCCAAAAGTTTGAGATCAGCCTGGGCAACATAGTAAGATCTTGTCTCTACAAAAAATTATCCAGGTGTGGTGGCGCACACCTGTAGTCCCAGCAACTTGGGAGATTGAGGCAGAAGGATTGACTGAGCCTAGGAAGTCAAGGTTGCAATGAGCCATGATCATGCCACTACACTCCAGCCTGGGCAAAAGAATAAGCCTCCAACTCAAAACAGCAACAACAACAAAAATAAAATAGAAATGGAGTGAAAGGCAGAAAATGCAGTGTAGAAAAGCATTCCCACAGCCTGACAATCAGAGAGAGGGACAGGAATAATCATTAAAGTCAGGGTCACAGATAAATCAACTTTATTATTATTTCCATCCTTATGTTCATGTGTACCCCGTGTTTAGCTCCCACTTACAAGTGAGGACATGTGGCATTTGGTTTTTTGTTTCTTAGTCAGTTCACTGTGGCTAAAAATTACATGTCGGGTACGATGCTCACTAATTGGGTGATGGAGACACCAGAATCTTCCCCAAGCACGCAATGTGCCCATATAACAAACATGCGCTTGTACCCCCTGAATCTAAAATAAGATTTTAAAAAAAGATGTGCAGGATCCAAAAAAGAGAATATTTTTCTGTAGAATATACTTTAGAAAACACCAAAAACTTCAAGTTTACTAATAAAATTGCATTACTAGATCTCTATATTGGCAGAAATCTCAGACTGCTTTCCACTGAAGCATCTGTGGTGCCTGCACTGAGCACCCTTCCAGGGTGACTTGGGCAAGGCAGGGGATGAAGGTGCCCACCACTAGAATGGGACTGTCATCCACTGAACTCTCTTGCTCCACGGGGAGGATTGTCAAGACCACCCCTTGAGTCCCAGCCTCCTACAACAATGTTTCCAGAGCCCTGAGTCACTCTTAATTATCTGAGTGAGATCAGTCGATATTGCTTGTGTGCCCACATGGATGAAAGTCGTGGCATAACGGTCGTTGAGCCTGTGTCTCTACAGAGTCTCAGCATCTGGCCCACATCTGGGCTCCCTCAGAAGGGTGTTGCTGATCACAAGAATTCTTTCCTTCTTCATGGGGCTGCCTTCTTCAGCCCAGAAACTTCCAGCCTCTCTAATTCTTGCTCAGAACTCAAGTCCCAGCTTTGTCACTGAGCAACTCTACCCCTGTGAGTGCACCATGGCTCCCTGCACCTCCGCTTTCCCATTTGTAAGGCAAAGGAACTTTTTCTGGAAATAGATTTCTTTTTCTGTGGTAACAATATGTCGAGGTGATCCAGAAGAAAATTTGCTCTCATTTTCAAATAAGACATAACCAACACAGCAAAGGACATAGGCTTATGCCCCAGAGCATCAGTTGGTGCCTCTTAGAGAAAGCAGGGTCAGAGAAAATACAACTGGCACCTGGCTTTTAGCGCTTACTACGCACCAAGCACTGTGTGGTGCACTCTACATACAGCATAACGTTTATATTCTAACAATGCTGTCTACACTTTAAACGTGATGAAGCCAAGGCTTGAAAAGCTTAGATAACTTCCCAAGTTTTTCACAGCTAATATGCAATATCTAGATTCTAACTCAGGTCTGTCTGACTCCACCAGTCTGAATAACTCCACCTGTCAAATAATAAAGAGAACTCCTGGATCCCTTGAGATCTCTCTTTATCAGTCTCTCTCTCTCTCTCTCTCTCTCTCTCTCTCTCTCTCTCTCTCTCTCTCTCTCTCCCCTCCTCCCCCTCAACCCCCATTTCTGTCTCTGTCTCTCTTTCTCTCTCTGTGTGTGTGTGTGTGTGTGTGTGTTTGTGTGTGTGTGTGTCTCCTTATCAAACACTTAAATGCAAAGGTGAACGATGTAGAGGCTGAAGTGGATCTCAGGTGCCCTATACAACAATTGTAGCCTCCAAGACTTATCCAGGGAAGTATTTAGGATGTATTTTCTCCCTAAAGCTATGGGTTACATACAACAAGAGCCAAATGAGCTAGAAATAAGGAAGTACTCAGATTTGATTGGAGAAGTTTTTTTTCACTGCACTGGTAAATTTGTATTTCTTTTTTTCTTTTTTTTTTTTTTTTGAATTGGAGTCTCACTCTGTGATCTAGGCTGGAGTGCAGTGGTACACTCATGGCCACCCCAGCGTCAACCGGCTGGGCTCCTGTGATCCTTCCACCTCAGCCTTCCGAGTAGCCAGAACTACACATCTAATTTTTTCAATTATTGTAGAGATGTGGTATTGTCAAGTTGCCCAGGCTGGTCTCAAACCCATGGGCTCAGGCAATCCATTTGCTTCAGTCTCCCAAAGTGCTGGGATTACAGGCTGAGCCACACAGCCCGACCTGCATTTGTATTTCTATCAACCTAGCTATTTTCTACCATTTAGCCATATTCTATATGAGTTCAACTTTCTGGTCTGGGCAACTAGTGATTCTTCCCATTTGAGTTTCTGCTGGTAATGGAAATCCATCCAAACCACCACCAGTAATCCTACCACTAATCCTGGTGTCCAGGACAGAGCAGAGCAGTTGGGAATGAGTGCCTCAATGGAGGACAGACTTGGATTCAAGTCCCAGCTGTCCCACTGAGCAGCCCAACCCCTGTGGGTGCACCACGGTTCTCTGCACCTCTGCTTTCCCATTTGCAAGGCAAAGAAGCAACAGTCCTTCATGGGGCTGTAGCAGAGACATGAGGTCATGTGTGTAAATCTCTCAGCACAGTGGCACATAGTGAGCCGTCAACAAGTGTTAGCGATTAGTGCTATTACCACACAGTTTAGGACACAAGCGGCAATTAAAACCAAGGACAAACAACACAGACCAAAGTAATGAACTTCACTCCCTGAGCTTCCGGAGAGCTCTCAGTCATGTGCGTGTCTCTGAGCAGAACACCAGGTGGAGTGGATCACTGAACATCTTATTCTACATGGCAGGGACTTGACGGACTAGGTCAGAACTGAGACTGGGCCACTGGGAGAGAAGAGCTGGTGGTTAGCATGTCTACAATGCTTCCGTGCATTCCCCAGGTGCTGTCCTCCAACGAGCCACAGCTTGTCACGTCAGGCCC
The DNA here is from genome assembly GCA_027257055.1 of Cephalopachus bancanus. Lineage (NCBI taxonomy): Eukaryota > Metazoa > Chordata > Mammalia > Primates > Tarsiidae > Cephalopachus > Cephalopachus bancanus. Next base: position 3,634,318 of record JAPVLO010000095.1, on the reverse strand, counting down.
CTCTCCGGCCCCTGTTCCCCTATGCCATGTCAGCAGTTCCTTCGTGGAAGCTCTTGGAGATGATCAATGAAGATAATTTATTAGGATAAGAAAAAAGCAAATATTAAGGCTTTAATTTACATCTTTATATTTTTAACTGATATTTGACATCTTTAAAAATGAAGATAACATTCTATATTAATATGTGGGCCAGACTCAGTGGCTCATTTCTATGCTCTCAGTACTTTGAGAGGCCAAAACAGGAGAATTGCTTGAGTCCAGGATTTCAAGACCAGTCTGGACAGCATAGCAAGACCTCATCTTTATTTTTTTTTAAGTACAAATAAATGTGGATTTAACCTAAGCATACACATATATTTGGGATACGTGCTCTAAATGTTTTTGAACTGATAAGGTGTGAAATCTTGAAAGGTTGGGAGATGAGAGCTCTGTCCTACTCCTAGAGAGATACAAGGTTGGAAGCTCGAGGTTCTCCTGCAGCTCTGCAGGTAGAAAAATACGTAGCCAAAGGAAGCAATAGAGAAAATGGAGAATGGGAACATTTGTGTTCTGTCTCCAGGAGCTCAAGATAAAAAATAATTTGAATATGTATAATTATTTTGAGTGAGTCAAGGTGGCAGGCATCATTCAGCCCCAGGGAGCAGGTGGTTAGCCCCACTCTGTGTCATCAGCTGTTTGTATATGGTCCCTACCCATAGAGAAATCAGTGCAAAGCCCTCACCCTGGAGACAAATGCAGCTCGAGCAGGCCTCTGGACTCTGGTTCAAACCCTGGCTCTTCCCCTTACTCACATGACAAGTCATGGAATAAGTCATTTAATTCTGAGATTGAGTTTTTCTCATCTCTTTATGGGATAATAACACACACTTCAAAGAGTGTTGTGACATCTGAGTGAGATGATGTATTTCCAAGGTCTCCAACAACTGTTGAACATAATTCACTCTCCCTTGTGGCAGCCCAGCAGAGAGTGGTGATGATTCATGGGTTAGCCCCATGGAGCAACCGTCTACAATGCCAAAGAGGAAGGAGAACTGCTCTGTGGTATCCTAGGTGGGGAAATCCAAAACAAAAACAGTCTTGGCAACATAACTGAAAATCTGCATTGCCTTGTCAAATTTTGGACTCCCAATCACAGACATGTTCAAGCTGAGGCTCTATGTCTTGAAATTTTATAGAGCAGATTCTCATTTTGAGTTGAGAAGTCTGGAGCAGACAACTTTTGTATTCCCTTCAAACACTAAAATGTTATTATTCTAAATCAGATAAAATGAGAATCAGTTGAAGAATAAGATAATTGCCAGTAATTTTAAGCCCTTTTGTATGTCAAGGAAAATAAGCTACTGGAATATAGAAGTATCTTCAGATCATATAACTCCTTCATTCGTCCACAATAAACTTGAATCCACCTACATTAGTCCCTCAAGTCCTTATTGTATAGAATAGGCTGTTCGACAATTTGCTTAACCTGGTGTCCAAGACTACTTGGGTTTTTCTATGTATAGAGATGTGGTTCTTGGAAGATGCCGAAGATGCATTAAAAACATCAGGATCAAAACTATACACAACTTGTTCACAAATATTGCATCTCCAGCCCAAACCTTGCCTTTGAGGGCCAGACCCATCTATTCAACCTATAACTGACCATCTCACTTCAACACTTCCTAAAATAAATACTTCATCTTCCCCTTCCCCCTACCTTCTAGGCACCACCATTTATCTATATTCCCTGCCCAGAAGTCTAGGGGTCAATCTTGACCTCTCTGGTCTTCTCCCCATTCTTGTGATTTTGACCTTCTAAATTCCTCTCGAAAAGACCCAGTCTCTTCTATCTCTTCCATCACTCTCTACCATAGACCCAGGTTGCATCCTCCATGGCCTGGACAACCTGCATGGTCCCAGTGTCTTCCTTTTCCCCTTCTTCTGTTCACCACATGGGTTTCCCTTTACCGCTAAAACAAAGCTTCAGGATGAGCCACAAGGTGCTGCAGTGGCTGGCCCTTATTCCTGATTCACCTCTCAGTCTTATCTCTCTCCTGCCCATCTCACTCCGATGACTTTCATGTCCTGTTCGTCTTTCCCATCACTGCTTACATGTCCTTTCCTCAAGGAAACCCTCTGCTACTCTCTGACCAACTCAAACATGCTTATTTTTAGCTCTTAGAACAGCATGTAACAATTGTCACAAATGAGGTTGTAGATTTATGTGCAATTAGTTTTATTATTGTGTATTTTTCCCAATAACTATAGTGGAACTATAGTAAACTATAAAACACACGAGGGCAGAAACACTGACATTTTTTTCAGGGCCCAGAACATAGTAGGTCCTCAATCAGTATGCGATTAATAATTAAATAAATCAATGATTGATGAATGGAACAAAGAATGAATGATATATGCCTGTGCCAAGTCACTTCTCTCCAGGCCTGATTTTAACTCTGAAATTTGGAGGAAGGGCCGTGGGTAAGGAATGAGCAGGAGAGGGAATTAGACGATGTCTAGAATAACTACTCTAAAATTCTTTGGTTCCAGAATACAAGATTTTAGAAAATATAATATGATAAAAGATCCAAAAAGAAAGCTGTGCTCATGCTGAGCTCACAAATGCATGCTTTCTTCCACCATAAATAGAACAAACAGATGCTATCTGCAAGGCCCAGAGCACATCTGTGTGGCTGCAGCAGCCTCGCTCCAGCATCCTGGGAAAAGACTGATTTGCATGTTAGCTTGCTGGTGTGCAGAGCTCATGCATTCCTTCCAGAAAACCCTGTAATGGAATGCTCAGGGAATCAAGGTTGTGGTCTGGGATGTGTTCTTCAAGTTCACCTTTAGTCCCACCACTGGAGAAATAATCATGTTAAAAAGAGAGAGAGAGAAATGAAAAAGAAAGAATTGTTGGCTGGAGGGCTTCTTCCCTCCCTGCCACCCTCCCCTTCCCAAGCCTTCACATCTGAGTGTTGTCAAGTTATCATGTAGTCACTAATCAAAACAAAAGGAAGATGAGAAACAACTAAAAGTATCATGCCAAGTATGAAAACCGCCTGCAGGATGTGGTGGCACCAGTCATTCACAAGACCCAGCTTCTTTCTGAGAGGATAGGACCTTGATTTGCATGTAGTATTTTCTCCCAGGGACCTCAAAATCTATCATTGGAAGAATTCTAAAGGTTACTTGGCCAAGCATTTTCTTTAGCAAGATGGACAACCAGAGGCATATATGTACTTTTTGAAGACAAGGCAACAGCTGAAATGAATGGAAAGTGATTTCTTTATTCCCACAAGAGACAAAAAAGAAATGGTAATGGGAACTATTTACCCTCAGATCCCTAGGGCAGTGCAGTGTAATCTAATTTGCATATGAGACTGGGATTTCCTGGAATTGAGGTCCCATGAGACCCTACACTCCCACTCCTATTCCCCCACTGACTACACTCTGCCTTTTTGATGGTAACTGGACATTAAGCTCAGTAAAATCAGTCAAGTTCAGCCAATCGCTTGGAAAATCAGGCAAATATGACTAAAATAGTGACATCCTCTTCAAGCACCTTCTGTAGTTACTGAAACAAACAAGGAAATACTGTATCCACTGGCAGTTCAGCCAAAAAAGGAAAAAGTTAATGTTTCCTACTCAATCTATTTTCTCCTCTCCAACTTCAGACAGTTTCACCCTACCACACCCAGCTACTTGTTACTGGTTCCAAAGAGTGACAGCAACTGATGAAAGATGACATTTTTACAATCCATCCCCTCAAAAGGCTCATGGTAAGGTGGCCCTTCTCCAGTAGACTCTACACTTCATCATCTGTGTCCATCTCTCTGTCCTGGGAGCGATGAGTTCCAAGGGGGACATCATCTCGCCTCGACAGCTCTGGATCAAACCTTGGGAACTGAACCCAGGGCTGTGTGTATCTGCCAGGATTCTGGCTCTTCCCTCGGAAGCTGAGTCACTGACCTGGCCGGTTCATTTAATCGTTTGGAAAGTGGTTAGACCGAACAGGACATGTAGTGATTAGTAATTCAGACGGGTCTCAGAGCTTCATGTTTTTTACTGTGAGACGCCAACTGCAGCCTTTCTCTTGGAGTCAACAGGAAGTGAGACCAGCAGGCCAAATTTGACACCACTTGACGTAACCAGAGATGGACTCCAGCCTTCATTTCTCCACCCAATAATATAGAGATGTTGAAAGCAAGCCCTTCTAGTTAAAAGCATCCACCAAGTACCAAAGGCGGTATGGATTGAAACTGAACAAAACCTGTTTTGATAACTCAGATTTAAATCTTTCTTCTTACCTAGCTCTCATTTAGGAGAGGGAGAAGAAGTGTGGGGGGGAGAGGAAAAGGAGGGGGAGGAGTCATCTCAGATATAGATGTGAAGATGATAAGAATAAAAAGAAATAACATTTAATAAACAAAGACTCCTCAAACCCAAAAAGATTGTAAATGAGGCAAACACAAAATCTACTTTTCTGATGACTTTTTTTTTGGCATTATGCTGCATTTGTAGAACATCCCAAACTGGGCAAAGCAAGACATGGCCACGTAGTCAGAAGTGATACAAATAGACATTTTATGAAACGTTTTCTATTTCTGGTTACAATTACCCTTGCCATGATTGATTCATGGTCAGCTATTTCCAACTACAGCTGTGGAAATAGCAATGAGATTTAAAATTTGATCATTTCACATGGAGGGCTTAGTGAAAGTAATGTGTGCACGTCTTTGCACCATATTCGTATTTTTGGGTTTTTTCTCTCTATTTTCTGTCCTTCCTCTCCAAATCATCCCACACCTAGCCTCCAGATTTGTTTTCCTAAAATATCACTGTCACACATGTATTCACTTGCCATCAGGATGTTCATTCTCCAACAAAACCAGGGCATAGGCTCATTGGTGTACTAAGACTGGGATTATTATTTTACCCCTCCTTTCCAAATAATAAGGTCCACACTATGTTATTAGGAGGTGTATAAATTTCTCACATAACCCCAAATGAGACGATTTTTAGAAAAAAAAGTATTCTTATTGGCTTATTTCCCATTCTTTATTGCCTTGGCATGGAAGTCCCATACTTTCCTCACACCCTCTTCAAAGCCCCAGAGATCTTCTTTCTCTGTCCCTCACTGTCCCTTACCCACACCCTCCACCTCTCCCCAAGGAGGCAGCAGACATTGGCACATCCTTTTTATTTTTTCAGAATCAACAAGGCCTGAGTGGAAAGAACATTCTAGCAAGCTTTCCTTTCTCTATAAGGATAGTGGAATACCTCCAGGGAAGGGAGCATCACAATGGGGAAAGACTTATCAAGAGAGGGCTCCCTATAAAGGAGGAGGGAATAGGGGCTAGAAAGGCTTCCATGTGGAAAATTCTTGGACGACCCAGGCAATGTGGCTCCATCTCATCTTGTGGGATAAAGGAGAGAGTTGGCTAGACTAGTGACCCAGTTCCCGCTTTTCCCGTCTCCTCCTCACAATGTGTGACTCGGAGGCAAAAGAAGACCAGCAATCATCCATGTGGGAGGAACAGACGAGACGATCCTAGCACACTGCTGCTCATTATAAACTGCGGGGAAAGATAGCCCTAAAGATGGCTAGGATCTCCCTAAAGATATCCCTGAAGAGTCTAGGAAACTAGAAAGTTGAGTGCCGCCCTGCTTCCCAACCCCACTCCCAGCTTCCACCTTCCCAGGAGACATCCCAAGGGTCCAGGTATACCCAGGTTCTAACACCAGAGGTTCAGTTAGGAAAAACCAAGGTATTAAAAAGAAACTTTCCTTTGACGGCCTATTCTCTGTGTCCTCCATGTAACCATGGATGTTTCTATCACAGTTGAAACACTGTCCTCTACTGAACCATCCTCAATCTTCTGAATGATTGTGTCAATATAGTTTCTTAGAATACAGCCTGAGGAAGTGCTACTTTAGGAGAAAGTACCCACAGACAGCTACTCCATACCAGACGCATCTCTACCTTGGATGACACAGAGAGCCATTCTGGCCTTGTCATGATTTTAATTTCATTCTTCTAGGTTCCCAGCAACCTTCTTGGAACCCAATTCTGATTCATCTTGATCCCCAAACCCAACAGAGTCAAACATGACCAACATCAGTCATTATAGCACTCATCACATATGCCTGTAATGTTCACTTAATAAATGTGACAGGATTCATTACATGTCCTTAATCAATTTCTTCATCTATAAGGCAGATAATAGGAATACATTCCCATAGCCATAAAATTTTGAGAATTAAATGAGTTGATATGACTTGTGTGCCTAGACCAGGCATTGGCAAATTTTTTCTACAAAGGACCAAATTAAAATATTTTAAGCGTTGCAGTTCACACATTCTCTGTCTTAACTACTCACCTCTGTCATTGTCGAGCAAGATTAGCCATAGATCAATGAGTGTGGCTCACATGTTCCAATAAAACTTTATTTACAAAAACAAGCTGTGAGCTGGGTTTGGCCCACAGGCAGCAGTTGAATCACCCCTGCCTTCAACAATGAGTGTTCAATACATTTGTCATTATACTCATCATCTAATCAATACTGACAGTTCTTCATTTCTGCATTTTACCTATCTTTCCTGGTAGCATCTATCATTGAAATGTGGGTACCTTAACTTACCCACTCACCACTATTGCCACGTGAGGAGAGGAAGACAGGAGTCTTATCTCGCTTGTACGTGCATAGCATCTAGTGGTGGAAGAGTGTCATTGCAAGATTCTTTTTTAAGTCCCTGGTTTTGTTCAAGCACTTCTTCAGTTAAGAGGCCAGCTTCCTGAGTCTGCCCAAAGAGGGTAGCTGCTTCTGAACAACAGAACCAAGCAAGATTTATTTGATTTCAATATTTCTAACAGGCCTTTGTGGGAGTTCTAAGTTTTGTGTAGACAACCAAAAGTGTTCACTGAAGCAGTAAAGAAAAAGCGAAACTGTTCAAGAAATAAGCTATTAGTTATTAATCAGTTAACTACTACATGTGTATTGTGTATAATAGTGCCACCAAAAACTTCAGGGAAACAATACAGTATATATGTTTTATCTTAAAATTAACCGTCGTTAAGTGCCAAGTGATCTCTCAGCATGAAATGGAGGCACGGGTCTCCGCCCCTCCTAGTATTCCCTTTATTTGCATCCTTGATCTGTGCCATCTATCCAACACATTCTAGGCCCCATTGTCCCTACATCCCATGCTTACTCATATTTGATTGACTGCTGCCTTGTATTCACAACAATAATACTTTAAAAAAGAAAAAAATTTTTTTGAGTGGGGTCTCACTCTGTTGCCCAAGTTGGAATGCAGTGGCACAATCGCAGGTCACCACAGTCTCAACCCTCTGGTCTCAAATGATCCTCTTGCCTTAGCCTCCTGAGTAGCTGTGACTACAGGCACATGCCACTGTGCCCGGCTTTTTTTTTTGGAGACAAGCTCTCGCTGTGTTGCCTAGGCTGGTCTCGAACAACTCCTGGGCTCAAGCCATCCTCTCACCTCTGCCTCACAAAGTGCTGGGATTACAGACATAAGCCACCACACCCAGGCTATGACAATAATACTAATGTTCAGAATTCTTTCTCTTACTGTGCAGAAGTTAGAACTGAAGTAGTTAGCATCTTCATTGATCAAGGTTCTGGAACTCTGGTTCTTTGTTTCTAATATTTTGTGCAGACAGCCTGTCGATCAGTGTATCTCTTTTTGTGCAGAGAGCATGTCGATCAGTGTATCAGTGTCAACCAGATATATACCTGCCCGAAGATGATTCTTTACTATCTGTTATTATGATGGAGATCCAGACACAAAATTTGTAAATACCAATTTTTAGAAAAAAACATCCCCTAGCTCTATACTTCCTCATTGTCTGCCACTTCACTAAGCTGAAGTCATTTATGAACATCTTTGGGGTTACTCTATAAATAAACTCTGAGGTATAGCGATCTGATTTTTTTTCCTTCCCTGAAATCGGTAAGAAATCATTGGGTCTGTCTCTCATCAGTAAGTTCGTATCTTATACACCACCAGAAAGTTCAGATCCAAGTTCATATCCCATCAGGTAGAATGGCAGGGAGCTGAAGTGTTTTGTGTTTTGTCAGCATTATCAGAGGAAGTTTCTGATAACTCTTACCTCCCAGATTGCTCTGTCTGCCCTCATTCCTGAAATCCATAGGTATTTAGGTTTTCTCCAAAGCCCTCCTACCACCACCACCACCACCACCTCAACCACCACCACCACAACCCCCAAAACCACCACCACCACCACCACAGCCACTACCACCACCACCACCGCAGCCACTTCCACCACCACCACCACACCCACCACCACCACCGCCACCAGCAACATCTTCCTTTACAATAGCTGGCTGGCCCAGGACCTGCCTTCTAAGCTTGTTTGTGACAACCTCCATCTTGGGCATCTGGGCCCCTTTTCCCTCATTCCTGCTGCATTGATCTAGAAGGATATCCTCACTCTGCTTTTTTGAGGAAATCTTCCAATCTAGATTTCAAAAAAAAGTTCCTATTTTGTTTCCCCCAAATCTTGAGGCTGACCAGAAAAACTGGATTGAGTTGTTCATGCCACTCTTTGGACTATCTTTGTGAGTTTTAGCCACTTCTCTTCCCAGTAGTTTATGGGACACATCAGATTTTCCATAGCGGCCACATAACATCCTCAATCCTCCTTACACCTACCTTGGGACTTGCCTAGCAATGCTTTAGGACACTCCTGGGACTGTGTGTGAAAAGAGTGCCAGGCACTGAACAAGTAACATGGACAAAACTCTTTCAGGACCAGAATTTTGCCTCAGTTGGCACTGATTGATCACTGAACATCAATTTTCTCAATAAAACCAAGAGATTGGCCTCAACTAGCACTTAAGTCCCTCCAGGCTCAAATAATCCATCATTCTAAATCTGTCTTAGATTATTTCTTTTTTTTTGAGTTGAAGTCTCACTCTGTCGCCCAGACTGGAGTGTAGTGGCATGCTTCCGGCCACCGCAGCCTCAACCTGCTGGGCTCTGGCGATCCTTCCGCCTCAGCCTTCCAAGTAGCTGGAACTACAGGCGAATGCTACCACTCCCGGCTAATTTTTTTTTAATTTATTGTAGAGATGAGGTCTCGCCAAGTTGCCCAGGCAGGTCTCGAACCTGCGGGCTCAGGCAATTCACTCACCTTTTCCTCCCAAAGCGTGGGATTACAGGCTGAGTCACCGAGCCCGGCTAGATGATTTCTTAAAGAGCCATCTGGGTTCTAACTACAACCCATTTGTCCCCCTATTAGGCAATGATGTTAAAATAATTTTTCAAGAAACTTTGTGATGTCTGGTCACCCACCTTCTACCCTTCATGAGTGGTACCCTTAAACTTTAAGAGTTCATTCATTATTGGTATTGGGAGTAAATTTTTCACTCTTACTTCAGTTGTTGGCATTGTTTAACATTTCTTCCAGGAATGGCCTTGCCACTTAAAGATCTCCCAGCATCGATTTGCAATTGTCCAGGTATAAATCCCAGACCTGACTCCTGGGGGAGCTATCTTCCCTCCTACACAACTCACCTGAGCTCAGGAGGGGCCTGTATGCAGCATGGACTTCGCAGCCCTCCCACAAGGAGAGCCTTCTCGACACTGTTGGTTTCCTTCCATTTCAGAATTTATATCTCCAAGTTCTATAAGAAAGAGATATTTTTGAATTTTTATTTGTGGCATAAATCCTGCTTATGCCAGCAGATGCGTCAAAGACACCGCAACTAAAACAGGGTTTTTATAGGAAAACAGAATTTAGGGCCTGAATTAATGGCTGACATCATATGTGCTCCCTCGGAAGACGAGCTATTCAGAAATGAGACTGTTCGCTTCTCACACACTCTACCCTCTGCTGCCTCATTATTATTAAGGACACATGTACAGAAACAGGATCTGGGCCTTGCCGGAGGCCCCCCGTGCCAGCCACTCCTGCCTCAGCTGAGGTTAGAATCCTCCCTGCTTCACATCACAATTGCTTATTGTGCAGATGAGTATGTTCTCCCAAGAACAGATTGTGACTTTAGGTGGGGAAAGAACAGCCATCAGAAGCAGATGAACTCCCAGCAAGCCAAGATTGAGACCTCACCACAAATGTCTTCAATAAGACACAAGGGAAGAAGTAAATAAACACAAAGAGAAAGAAAAATAATAGAACAAAAGACAGGGCACAATTATTTTAAAAGACTTTTAAAGACAGGCTTTCTAAAAGATGTCAGTTATTTTAGAGGATGTATACAATTGCACAAATTTTCAACTTCATGATAAAAACTGTAGCCTCAGCCTAACTTTTGAGACTTATTCCTCTATTTTTTCCTGTATACAGGACCTGTGTTTTCCACAATACAACTGTTTTACTATTGTTTTGTTCCTAAATATAGTTCTATGCTATTGCTTTATACTCATCTCACCACCTGGAATGCCTGTTCCCTGAAAAAAAGTTCATGCATTCTTCAAGGTCTTTCTTGAATGTCACTCTCTTCACCATGTTTAAGGAGTAGAAGAGTCAGCCATGGAGATGTCAGATTAGTTGTTGCAGATAGACTAAACCTGGTCATTATCAGAGTGGTTTTAACTTTGAAGGAGAGACACAGTAGACTCCAGAATGGACCTGTAAGTAAAAGAGACCTGATGAAACTATCAGAGAACTTTCTAGCACTGTATTGTTGCTTGGTGGTGATTTGGTTGGCTATTCCCTAAATATACAATATATATTTTATATTATATCTTCAAGATTGGACACTTCTCACAATCAGCCAGTGTGCTAGTCTCTTGTCTATTATGTACCTGGAAAAGCCAGGTATGGAAGGAAACACAAATCAACACAAAATGTAAAGAAAACTACAAGGAGAAAACTCAGTCTCTCAGCTGGGAGACCAACATCTTATTGGTACTTCCTATGTGAAGGGAGTTCGTTATGTATTTGACACACTACCTAATACATGGAATCTCCATCTAAAAAAACAAAAAAAGTAAAGGAGATACCTATAAAAACCTAGAGTAAACTTAATTTAGCATAGTCTTTTTTCCTCAACATAGCCATTTTTGCTTAGACTTTACCCCTGACATGCTTTGAATCTAGCACAGGTTAGACATAAATTTCCAATAGGCAGGTTGTAGGAGGCATTCAGACATTTTAAAATTATGTTTTACTGCAGGCCTACCCCACCCCTTCATCATATCTCCATCAGATACAAGACAAGGACAGCCCAACAGTCCAATCATTCAATTCATGGTTTAGCAATTCATGATTTAGCATAATAATCTCTAAGAAACTTTCAGGACCCTTAGTTGGCTGAAGCTATAGCAATGATAAGACCACCTTTTTGCTAAAGAAGATTGTGGATTGGAAACATCTGACAAGTCTCTTACATGAAAAACCCCTCCCCCCGGGCCCAAATCCCCATTAACCTAATTAACCAGACATGACCTACATGACACAGATAGGACTCCCTCCCCCACTATGACAGCAATTATGTGACTAACCCACTCATCTCCCTGCTGCCCATCACCTGACATCAGTGCCTGTACTTACCTGCCTCTTAGTGATGACAAGGAGCAGAGCACCACCCAATCACCTTAACCAAGGGAAATGGTTAAAAGGACTCAACCACAAGCAGCCATTTGCCACTGACTTACTAGACTCTGGTGTGGCCATATGCTCTTTGAGCTATGGCAGTTGCCATGCTTCCTGACTTTGTCACCCTTCACTACCTTGAGGAGGTAAATCTCCTCCCTCTCTCTCTCTCTCTCTCTCTCTCTCTCTCTCTCTCTCTCTCTCTCTCTAACTTACTTTTAAATAAACTGTGTTTTCTATCCTAACCTGTGCAATTTTTGCATCTTTTATGAGGCATTGGATCCCACACCAGACACCCCCCACCCCCAGGGGGCCTGACCTAACATTCCAGAGGTCCCTCTGGGAGTGTGATCCTAACAAAACCCTTTCAAGTGAGCACCAGTGTCTTCATTTCACAGTTGGAAAAGGGAGTTGAGTAACTTGCCCAAGATTCCACAGGTAGTGTGTGAAATCCCAGATCAATCCAACATGAGAGCCTAGATTATTAGCTCCTCCTCAAAGGTTTTCCATCACTTTCCAAAAACAGGAAAGATCCCCCATTCAGTGTGAGCTCTCAACTATTGCAAGCCCAAAGTTGTCTACAGATTCATGATTTTGAACCTCAGCCATGAGGCAAGAATGATTTAGAAACGCAGGCTCAGCACAGGACGCTCTGAAGACAGCTGGGAGCTCTCAAGCTCCTCTCCTGTCTTTCCTCACGTTTCCTGTGGGCCTTCAGCAAAACACTTCCCTCTCCCTGAGAAAGCTTCCTGTGTCCTCCTGTTGTCCTCCCATGGAGAACAGCTACTCTTCTCCAGGTCCTCTAAGCCTTCCTGCTTGGCCCAGCACAACTCCTTCCTCTGAGTACATCCGAAACATCCCTTTCACACACACTTCTCTCAGCATTAGCAGTTCAGAGCACTTTAATGTATTGCTCACACATCCTGTCTCCTACTGGGCTGGGCAGTCTTCGAAAGCTTACCACTCTTTTCTAGTTATTCTGAGTTCAGCGATGCTTAATAGCATGCACTGGACAAATGAACAAATTAAAAGACAGATGTTTTACACGCAGACAAACAATGATCAGAGTGTCAGACAGAGGATGATATCTGAATCCAGTGCACAATTTTTAGGACCTTCTAATCTGTGTTTAAGAAGGAAACTTGAAAAAAAAGAGTCTCCCAAAAATGAGATAAATTCTACCCTCCTACTTTGGGAAATGGCATCACCACCACTCTCATGGGATACACAACCAGAAATTAAGGGTGGAGAGGCAGTGAGTAAATATTTGTTGAATTGAATTGTAGGTAATTGAACGGAATTAAAATGAAAGACTGACTCAGCTTCTCTCCATGGAGACTTCGTGCTGATTGGGTGGAAAGTCAACCTAGAGAGGAAAGGGCTATATGCAGGCCCAGCTCTGAATCTGGACTTCTCACCCCTGGCTGCACATTATTATTACCAGGGGAGCTCTAAAACCTTGGGAATGCCTGGTTCCCACCTTTAGGATATTTAATTTAACAGGACTGAAGTGGGGCCTTGGCATCAGTTTTTTTAAAAGTTCCCTAGGTGTTTTTAATGTGCAACCAGCCATAAGATGACTCCTTAAAAAAAAAAAAAATTTACTTCCTCATACCTGCATTTCTGTGACTGGAAACCAAACACTAGAAATTCTGTTTGTGGTAGTGGGTCCATTGGCTCTTCCAACATAGGCACTTCAGATGGGAACTTCTTCCATTTTTTATTATTATGTTTGTGTATTTGCCTTTCAGTGCGACCTAAAGCGCAAACCACCTCACCTGCCCCAGATGTAGAGAACTTAAAGAAAAATAAAGGAGTGAAAATGGGATCATAGTCAAGGAGACTTCTCAATGGTTCCCATCTTCTCTGGAACCAAGACTAGAGTGAGGAGACTGGGGCAATGAAGAAGTGCTGTTGGAGGCCACTCTCTGGACCAAGATTTCACACCCTGCCACAATCAGAGCAGCAGGGCCTCTGCCTGCAGTCTAGACCTCCAATCTTTGGAGGGCAGGGATCTGGGGAGAGGGGGTCACTTGCAGGTATGAGCAAATCAGATACTCCCTGAGCTACAGAGATGGACAAGGAGAAAATTCAGTGTTTTGCTTTGTTTTTTTCCAAAGGAGAAGGAAGAAAAGTTTATTATTCACTCTCCATAGACAGAAAGGGGCCGGCACACAATAGCCAAGTGTGACATTGAAAGCTGAGAGGCTGGGTATATTTAAGGCTCTTTTGGCCAAAGGAAAAGTCTGGAGGTTGCATTCTTTGACCTAGATAACAGAAGTCACATAAGTCTTGTTTCTAAACATCCCCAGGAACCGGGTATCTCCTGACTCCAGGTAGTAGGCCGGAAGCAGGGCCAGAGGCTGGTTACAGAAGACATATAATAATACGTCATCGCCACAAACATAGATGCCTTCTTCCAGCAGCTCTCCTGATTCAGCTGGCTCTGTCGGCTGGCAAACCAACCTCTGGGGTGCGTGATTCTTCGGCGTCGACGATCTTTTGCAGCTCTTCAGGTTGCAGTTCTTCAGGTCGCAGGTCTTCAGGGTTGACGTTCTTGTCTCATGCCCGGGAAGAATGAGAGACATGGACAGCCAGAAAGTGAGAAAGCAGGACTTATTAAGAGGACAGAAAAGCTCCCACAGTGGAAGGGGACCCGAAAGTGTTGCCCAAAATTCAGCATTTCAATTGGGATTCTGCTCTGACCCAGCATCCCTCTTCTACCTGCATGACCTGTGGTTGGCTCCAGGTTAGGAAACCCCTAGTAAATACAAGGAAGTATTGTGAGACAGCCACGTGGGACAGAAGAGAACACGCTTGAGGCTCCCCACCTCTTAAAAATCCTAAGTACATTGTGATTCTGTTTGGAAACAAACAAAACTAAGAAGGTTTGAGGATGCTTTCCTACAATTACAAGATTCCCCTTCCATTCAAAGCCTCAGCATGACATCCTGGAGGTGCTGGCCAGAGCAACAGGGTACTCCAGGTGCCTCTTTGTACCTGCACCCTGTGAGGACTTCGGAGCCCCTCAGCAGCTGCACCCAAGTTTGTGCTGGTCTGCTGTGCTTCCAGAAAGCTCCTGAAGAGTTCCTGTGTGTACTTCCCTCTTCTCTGGCTTCGTGTGCTCCTGTGTGAGTGAAGAAAGCTCCCACCTAAGGAGAGAAGGCACTTTGGATCAGTGCCTTCCTCAACATTCACTTCCTGCCCATTCAGTCCATTTGGTGGAGTCACTTCCATGTAGCAGCACCTGCACTACTCAGGGAAGCCCAGTGCAGTTAAGGAAGGGCCTTGTAGAAATTAATTCCAAGGAATGACAAGGCAAACAAAAATGGAGCTGTACACACTCATATGAGAAATAAAGATAGCAGCCATGCTGCTGAATGGTATTAAATTCTATGTATTTCAGTCTTTTGTTAAGTTATTAAATACACAACATTTTTTCTGCCAAATCTTTTCCAACATAGGCACCTCAGATGCGACAACTTCCATTTTTTATGATTGTATGTGTGCACTTGTCTTTCAGTACTACCTGTACCGTATACTGCCTCCTCTGCCCAGGATATAAAAATAAGAATAAAGGAGTGAAAGTTGGGAAAGTCATGGCCAAGGAAACTACTCATCAGTTCTGTCTTCTCCAGAACCAGGACGGCAGTGAGACAACTGAGGCAGGGAAGAAGGCCCCTTGGAGGTGAAGGAAGATCAAAAGCACTGAAAGTATCTCACTTCACATTTGGATGTTTTGTTCATTGTGAAATGTTTGCACTAATTTTGAGCTCTCAGAATACTACGTTAAAAGATTATTTGTCTTACTTATTGAGTTTTTCGGTACCTCTTCAAGTTTGTGCCTGAGTCCTCATCTCGGTCCTCTCTAAAGGACAAGGGCCTAGTCACACAGACTGACAGCAGAACCTTCAAAGAATGGATATGATGAGGCTATCCCTGTTTAGGTATTTAGAGCTCCAAAGCCCACAAAACTCTGCAAATGAGCAATGGAGATATCCCAACACATGATTAATTTCTCAGGGATCATGGAAGCAGGGCCAGAGGCTGGTTACAGAAGACATATAATAATACATCATCGCCACAAACATAGATGCCTTCTTCCAGCAACTCTCCTGATTCAGCTGGCTCTGTTGGCTGGCAAACCAACCTCTGGGGTGCGTGATTCTTCAGCTCCGACAATCTTCTGCAGCTCTTCAGGTTGCAGCTCCTCAGTCCTTGAAAACTGCATGCTTCTACATTTTGTTGCTAGAAGTGAAGCGAGGTAACATGGCCTAGGAGGTGCCCTCCTAACAAAACTAGAGCCTCAACCCAGAATGCCCGTGCTCCCTACCTAGGCAAGCACACTGTCATTTAAGTCAACTTAACAACATATTCCCCAAGCCCTCCCCTAGGTCAGACTCTGTAGTTAGTTCTACTGACACAACTGTGAACAATTCTCAGACCCAATCCTGCAGAGCTCACAGCCCAGTGGGAAACTCAAAACAGGTTTAAAAAGCTAAACAGCAGCGGCATAGGTGCCATAATAAAAGTAGTCAAAGAAGAGCCCCAGCACAGAGGCAATATCTTATGATTTTGAGAAAAGCCTCCCAGGGATGGCACAGAAAAAAAGGAAGTAGCGCACACGGGACCCTCTACTCAGGCGTAAGCTAGGATCCGAAGACCCTGAGAGTGTGTGTGTGCTGAGACCTCCTGCAAAGCACAACTTGCAAACATAGCTCAGAGCGTCTGCACTGTGCATGTACCGCTTGCCACCCCACAGTCCTGCCAGTGGGACATATGCTTTGAGTTGTTTCACAGTAGTAATTATGGCTCACACCCAGCTATCTACACCCTCTAGACTGTGTCCATGGGTGACCAAGGACACACATTTGCTAAACAGCTGGACAAGAACAGAGATGCCAAGTCTTAAAACAATTTATCCATTCAAAGTTAACATCTATTAGAAATCAAACCTACATCTTCAGCAGCTAATACCATCCCATCAGTTACTTGAATATGAAGACTATGAAACGGTTGGTTAAAGACTTGATGTTGAAGTCACAAATTGAAAGAAGCTGGGGAGAATGGAAAAGAGGATAGTTGAGGGAAGATTCTTTATGTACTTTCGACCTTTGTAGATGGTATATTATATTAACAGGACACTATGGATTTAGAAGAAAAGGCTGAGTTAACTGATATAAGCCAGTTTAACTTACAAGTGGAAGGCCTCGGTAAGGATCGATCTCCCACAATCTCTGTCTTCACAAAGTGAAGGTCTCTTACTTCTCGAGCTCTATGGATGCTGATGGAGACAGTCCTGTCAGGGAGACGCTCACTCTCATTCATGAGGTATCCTTCCAAGTGGAGGACAGTCACTGGTCTAACACTGCGGGCTCCTTTCCACCTGCCCACACCCTTCCTCTTGACTGGTGAGTGTGGAATGAAGGTGAAGACCTCTGTCATCTCCTTTGGGAGCACATTGTTGGGGGGTGGGGAAGGGACACATGTTCTCTGCTCCTGTAGAGTAAAGCCAGTAGCCCAGGTCAGTTGAAGGGATAAACTTGGTTTCTCTGGTGTTCTCCATGGGGAAGCTATACACATGTGTCAGTCCTCACTCTTGGTTTCTTCAGTCATGAAAGTGATCTTTTGGTCTCCATTTATTTTACAACTGAGTTTCTCTCTCAATTGCTTCAGATCTTGATCAGGTAGAAGGGTGCTACTTCTTGCCCCACATCCTCATGCCCCTCAGATTTTCCCTTAGCATCTAATCGTTTAGACTAAATCAACTGGGCAACCAAATCTAGCAATGTCTTAATAAAATGCTAGAGTGGGAAAGAGTTTTCAGAAGACTTTGAAATTAGTCTCTTCCATTTCAACATAGTAAGGCAACATGCAATAGCACTAACTGGATACTGAGCAAGGATTTCTTTGCTTAGCAATTACTTAATGTACTTCATCTCTTATAGCTTTTCTACAACCAATAGATAGGTATGACCAATAGTCCCATTTTGCAGGTGAGGAAAGTTTTCAAATTCAGTACAGTGTATCCAGCTAGTAGTGAGTTAAAGTTTAAACGCAGAGGTCTGTTTAAATGCAGAGGTCCTTAGATTAATTTAAATAATGAATCTTTATGTCATGAAAAAGATGGTCATATCGTGCTTAAAGATCAAAGACAATAGTTGATTCCAGGAGTATCAGAAAACAAAGTTCACAAGAACATATTTGCAAGTACAAAGGCAACTAGATCCTTGGGGTCAACATATCTCTACAATGTTTTGTCTGATCTTCACATGACACCAGAACCCTGAAACTTGTCTGTACAAAGCATTGTTCCCACAGAAAATGTAGGGAAAATATCACAAGCTCTGCTGGGCAGATTGACTAGGGAAATGTGCTTCTATCAAAAGTTTGTAGTTTTAAGATTCCCTTGTGTTTTAGTGGCACCAACACACAAAGGAAATTAAGCCATTTTGATCTCCAATAATGAGAAACATGGCTGATGTTCAGACCTGAAACTATTTAACACAAGTTAATCCTTGAAACAAATCTGGAATGAAATGAGGAAGAAAAAAAAAACTTATGATGGGAGACAACAACTAATGGGTTACATTTCTTTCTTCTCAATTAGAAATGGCAGAGGGGTTTTAATTATTTTTCCTTAGCAAGCACATCAAAACATATCTACACAAAAACACAGCAAATATGTTATAAACTTATTTAAGCCAAAGAGCTCGTCAACACTGTTTGCAATTATGAAATCATTTGGGGATATGGTATTTTTTTGGAAGGAATTGTTTTTCTCTTAGATGCAAACCACATCACAGCCCATCAGACATAAATCTTTTATTATATCTTCAAGAGAAAAAATGTAAATTGTGCAACAAAGGCGCCACTGATAAAAATGCAAAGAGCCCCCCAGAATCATTGGGATGATCTCATTATTTAGGGGAGATAACAGGGTATGTCATGGTTTCAAAAATACTCTTTGGGGGAAAAGAATTGTTGAAATTAAATGCTGCCCAAGGAGTTCCAAAGAATTATTGGGAGCTTTAGTCCTCAACTCCACATGTTATCACAAGTGTGAAGGAAAAGGAGGCTTTTCAGAGATGTCTTTGTCCCTCAGTGAGCAATGGAAGCCTTGGCAGAGACAGGATGGAGCAATAGCCTATGCTTGATGAGAGCACTGCTCCAGAAGCCAGACTGCCTGGGTCTTCATTCTTACTCTGCCACTTAACCACAGAATTCTAATCTATCTGTGCCTCATTTTCTTGGTTTAAAACTGAGGATAAGAGCAGGACCAACTTCATATATTTGCTATGAGGGATAAATAGCATAATAAATGTAAAACATATAATATATAATCTCTAGATGCTTATTATCATCATTATCATTATGTCAGTTTCAACAGGAATATACAATACAGCATTAGATTGAGATCATTGTCTAGAAGTAATGCAGGATCAGACAAGGGAGTCAGAAGTGAGAGTTTACGTACTCACAAATCAGAGCCAGAAACCCCAAAGTAAAGATCAAATGAGCTAGGAACTCAAGGGGCAATATGGGTAATAAAGAAAAAAGGACAATTTCAGGAATGACACCTATGGTTCAATTATTTTGTTTCTGGTTTAATCTTATTCATGCCAGAGCCGTGTCACAGAATCATTCTTTCTTTGTCATCTTTAACTAATCAATTACCTGTCCCTTACCATATTCTAGGTCCAGAAATCTCTATTATCAGTGAGTATGGCAAGCACAGACCCAGCCAAACAGACATGGATTTGTTGACAAGTCTCTCGTTCCTGAGAGGCATGGCCAGGGAGAAGCTACAAGACAAGGACCAGCATGGAGATAACAGGCAATATTTTCTCACGGGGAAGAAATCCAAGAAGGTAGCCACTTCTGAATTCAGAAGTTTACTTTCATGGAGCTGATGTGGACCTTACCTGGGAATGATTATTTTTAAAAGTCATTTCTGAGGCTCTATATGAATCAAAACTCTGGGAATAAGGTTTAGGAATCTAAAAAATGTCCCCCAGGAAATTTTGACACACATTAAACTGTGAAGACAACTAGGCTAGAGACCGAGCTGGCCTAGGGCACAAGACCTCGGCAGTAGAGTCAGGAAATGTAGAATAATCAATTGATCAATAGGAAATGTGGAAGGACCAATCAACCTACAAGAACTGTAGCATTGTGTGTATGGACTGATCCTCCAAACTCCTCCAATGTAAGCTTTATTGGATTTAATGTTTCAACCATTCACCATTTAATGAAGGCTATTAGGAATCATGGAGACTGGAAATAACGTGGTGATATAATTTTTCTCCTCTTACTGTAAAAAAAACATTTCTTTGTGGTGGTATATTAGAATCAATTGGGGTGAGTAGCAAGCTTCGAAGACTTGCCCACTTTGAAATCTACCATTATCTAAGGGTTATAGATTAAAACTAAAAAATTGGAAGATGAAATCCCTGCAACAGGGGAGTTGCAGCAGAGACAGAAAACAAACACAGTAAGCATTCATCGAGCATTTCCTGAATTGAATTGAGTGAAGAGTTATCTCTAAGGATGTGAAAGGAATAAGAAAATAATTAAATGAACTAAAATTTACTGAGCACTTATACAAAAACTAGGTGTGGTTACCAGGACTCTTTTACTCTGTAAGTTACCACCATGCCCGCAGGCCTCTCTTGAAGGAAACTGCCACTCACATAGCCCTTGATGAGACAGGGCAAACTCTTAAAATAGTGCATTCTGTCATGAACTAGTTGGACTCTGGGCACAAAAGGACACTGACATAAGGGATGACAAACTGCTTTCTACCTAGTGTCTTATGAGATCACCTGATTCGAGAGTTCTACCATTACAGTAGCAGTTAAACAGACCTCTCAGATTCCCTTGGAGACTTGTACTAGAGATGTGAGTTTCCTCTTTATTTCTTACCTGATAGTACGACAGACTCTCCTCCTATTTAATAATAAGGAAGCTGGACTGAGTGAGAATAAACACTATTCCTTGCTAGGAAGGTATAACCCCAGATCCTTGATGCCGAGGCTTGCACTATAAGAAGACAGACCCAGGAACTCTAAAATGATGTTCCAAAACAACAATCAAGCCGGACACAGTGGCGCACACCTGTAATCCCAGCACTTTGGGAGGTGGAGGCAGAAGGATCCCTTGAGCCCAAGAGTTTGAGACTAGCCTGGGTAACATAGCGAGAACTCATCTTTACAAATATTTTTTTTAAAATGATCTGGGTGTGGTGGGGCATGCCTGTAGTCCCAGCTACTTGGGAGGCTGCCATAGGAGGATCACTTGAACCCAGGATTTGGAGACTGCCATAAGCCATGATCATGCCATTGCACTTCAGCCTGGATAACAGAGTGATATCTTGACTTTTTTTAAAAAGTCAATAAAAAGAAAGTGTTTTCTAACAACTGAAACTATGCCAAATAAGTCATTGCTAGATCAATGGGAGTTTCCATACAAGGGTTGAATAATCTCTGTTTAGGAGGCCATTCTGCAAAGGAGAACCTGGACAAGATGGCTACCACACTCTTCCAACAGAAGATATTAGAACTTATCAGCAAGCAGCTGGGCACCACCTTAAATTGATTCCTTTTTCTGTCTTGGCAAAAGTAAACTGTTTTCTATTGACAGTGGAGTTGCCTGGTGAAAGTAGAAAAGAAGCTGGAAAAACTTTATTATCTTCTCAGAATTTTCAGAGTAGGCATATAGTAGAGTAGAGCTATAGGAATAAGCAGAGTGTGGTTATGCACAGTGATTACAAATATGGGTGCACAGGTTGGTTCTGCCCCTTAGGAGCTATATGACTTTGGGAAAGTTGCTTAACTTTCTGAAATCCATTTCCTCATCTGAAACAACCTACTTCACAAGGTTGTGAGAATAAAAAAGCACATGTCAAATTTTTAGCACAGGGCCACAAATTAAACTGCCAATAAGTGGTAGCCATTAGTTGTCATTCAGAAAAGCTGATTGACAGAACACCCATGTGTTTTGGAGTTACTGTGTTACCCAGGCACTGGACAGAAGGAAGCTTCTGGAAACTGGGTTTATACAGAAATTGTGTTTGGGATGAGACTGAAGTGTCATCAAAAGTTTACCAGAACAAAATGGACAGTGGATTTCGGTTTACAATGGGAGAAATGAAGATCAGGTTACACCTCATATAGAACAGGCATATGCTGGTACCACTTTTCATGGTGTTTTAATGGCACACAGCTTTCCACACACCCATGCCTTGCACACTTCTCTCCACCTGGGCCTTCTTTACCGTAACTTCAGCAAGCTTGTTCCCATCTTGTGAATTCCAACTCTATTTCCCCTGCCAAGATTTTCTGGTCTTTGTACACAATGACTTCCTCCCTAGGCCCCCCAAGCTACACTGTCTTGTTTCACTCAACACTGTACTTGCATGCCGACGTGTCTCTTTCCCTCACTAGACTAAAAGCGCTTGGGAGCAAGAACTGTGCCATATTCATGTGAGTAGCCCAGTGTTGAGAGCATTGCTGAGTATATATTATAATATGCAGGCAATAAATCTTTATCGATTAGAGGTTTCTAGGTCTTGCGCACCCACCATGGGCCAGACACTGCAAGGAAAGCTTTAAATAGATCTTATTGAATCTTTCTACAACCCGAGGAGTAAAGAAAATGAGTCCCAGAGAGTTTTAATTAATCACCCAAGCTCAAGCAGCTTGCTGAGGGGAGAATCTCTACTTGAATCTTTCTTTGCCCTTCTCCAAAGCTCGGATATTCTCCAGTACATCACAAAGCCTTCATGGCTGGAGTGATCTCAACATTAGCCCAAAGTACCATTTCTATGTTTACTTTGTTTCGTCTTGTCTTCCTTTCTTTACAATAAACTAAGATTATTCCCTTCATTTATTAGAAAGAAAAAAAATAACCAAAACAAACAAATCATCATTTTTATTTCCTTCTCCTAGACAAACTCAGTTGCACATTGTTGTGATGGAAAGCTTAGGTAAATCTGTGATTATTCCACAAGGGAGTCAACTCAAGCTGGTACTAATGCAGAGTAAGATTTGAGTACCTACTGCTGGATTTTGGAGTGATCAGCAAATCTTGTTTCCCCCAAGTGAAGAGTAGAGAGAAGAGTCAAGCAGAAGAAGATAAAAACATCAGCTTTATTTCTGTTCAAGCGAAATCTGAAAGCAGACTTGGTGCCACACTCAGATCCCTACAGCTGGAGGTGGGTCCCCGAGCAGCCACCCCAGCTGCTGGGAGTCTTGACTGCACCATGTCTCATAAACAAACCCCTCATCTGAAGAGCTGACAGGGCCACCCCACCTGAGAAGACACAAGGTCATCATTACCCCCTCCCCCAGTCCTCACAGCCCGTCTTCTTGTCTCAAGGACAAGTGATCACTAGGATCTCTGTGTGCTAGGCCTTCCCCTATGGACTGGGGACACTTGACCTAGGCCATGTCCTTGTCTGCTCAGCTCTGCCCCTTCCCCCTCCTGCTCCTTCCCTCCACCGTGGGTTTTTCTGAAGAGCACACTCTCAACAAACCCCAGCACTCAATCCCTGCATCAGGCTCTTCTTCTCAAGAACTCAACCTGAGATGCACAGTTTAGACATAAGGCCACAGTCAGGTTTTTCAACTCTACCATACAGACACACCCCGAACTTTACATCATGACCTCCACAGTCACAGGAACAGTTGGACATCAGCAAACATACATGGTTTCCACAGAGAAAGGGGGTGAGAAGGAGACCCAAAGTGTTTCTTACACACCTCTCCTTCCCTAGAAGCAGAGTGAGAGTCTCCTTCTATGCATCGCTAGCTATCCAGAGTCTCTGTGTGAAGACAGAGGACACAGCTCCCACCGTACAGCTTACACAGTGCGGGCACAGCTTGGTGACCAGGCATGGCCCAAGCCAGCGGCTCTCGGCCTGCTGTCCTGGGTCATCTGGGCTGGACCAAGCCTCAGGGCAGGGGAAGAGGCCCCACCCACCTCTAAGGAAAAGTGGCTACAAGATCATCTCCCTTCCCACCAACCATGTTGGAGAAGCAAAAGCAATGACTGGGCAAGCAAACAGCCCCTCCCCCCACAGCCTCCCTGCTTGGGGTTCAAACCTTGTCATGCCCACATATGCTCATTGTGAACTAAGGCAGACTTCTTCACCTCCCATGCACTTGATTTCCTCATCTCTAATGTAGATTCATAAAAATACATTCCCCATGAGATTGTGGTGAAAGCCAAGTGAGTTCATACATACAGGGTCCCTAGGGGAACGTCTGACACACAACAAGTTCTCAGGAAACGTGAGCTCCTAGAACTTGTCATAACCGCACATGAGAAGCTTTGATGCATGCACCCTACTCAATTTTGAGGACGAAGCCAAGTAAGATGCCACCCTCTGGAACTGGATCAGGTGTAGGTAGCCTGTGACCGAAGAAACTGCATCTCCAGGCAAGTAGCTCCACCTCAAGAAGACAGTTTGTAAACTGTTTTCTAATGAGAAAATGCAGATTCCCAAAACTCCCACCACGAGATCCAATTACCAACAAAAGTCAAGCATCTGAAGAATACGCTCAGAAAAGCATAATAACTGATATCTAATAATTATTAGAGAAAGTTGTCATCTCTTCAACTGTGCTGCAGTGTACCTTCCAAGTAATATGCCTCGGTCATTGTATCTTTGGTGACCAATGTAGAAAAGGTATTCGTTAATAAGAGTTTGCTGGTGCTTGTTAAGTATTGTCTGAATTATATTTGGGGGACACACACATCCTAGCTATTAGAAAATTATACTCAACAACAAAGTAGAAAGAATTTACAGGACTATAATACAAGTAGAGCAACACATGACTAGTATATATCAGTGGTCCTTAAAGTAGGCTTCCAGCCAACCGTAGTGACTCACACCTGTGATACTAGTAATTTGGGAGGCTGAAGCAGGAAGATTGGTTTAGCCCAGAAGTTTGAGACCAGCCTGAACAACATAGTGAGACCTCGTTTCTATTTTTAAAAAAAAAAAAATTTTTATAAAAAAATTTTTATAGTAGTCCCAGCTACTCAGGAGGCTGAAATATTCCTGAACCAAGGAAATTGAGGCTACAGTGAGCCATGATCATGCCACTGCATTCCAACCTGGGCAAAAGAGTGAGACCTCATCTCAAAAAAAAGCAAGCTTGCAAACTTGTTAGAAATGCACATTCTTGGGCCCCATTCCCAACCTACTAAACAGAAACTCTAAAAGTAGGATTCAGTGGTCTATGTTTTAGAAGCCTTCCAGGTCACTCTAGCACACACTAAAGTTTAAGAACCAAAGTGTAGACCACTCCTATTTCTGTGCTCAAAAGCAACCTTGGGGTGGTTAATTTGGTCTGACAGGTGCCATGATGTGAGAAAAGGGTAGCATGGTGAGTGTACAATAATCTGCCTACTAATAATTGGCCTTCTGGTGCACCATAATTTCTTGAAAGTTTTATGAGCTTGTGACATATTCCAAGAGCCTAAATAAAATGAATGAATTAAATGAAAACCTTGCATGTACTGACATGCCTCCTTCTTGACTTCCTCAACCTCCCCATGGTACCTCTGTCAGATCAGCTTCTTGGCCATGATGATCTTCTCTGCTGATATGAAAATAAGAAAAAATATCAACCAAGGCAGCAGACATAGAGACTAACAGATCCAAATCTCACTGCTTCTGCCACCACCCACATATCCAACCCCTAGAAGAAAATTGCATGAGACTTTTTAACCAAGAAGAATAAAAACTAACAGTATCCTCTACACCTGCTGCCAAACTCACAGGCACCATAAAGTCCATGGAAAAATATACAGCTTGATTGAAAACACGCCTATGATCCAATCCTGGAAATATATTTAAATTGGACTTCAGTGATCCCAAATTAGAATGGCTTACATACAGTGTTTCTCTCCCACATGAAAGTCCAAAGTATAAGTGTGTGTGTGTTCTCATTTGTGTACTTGACAACACACTATTTCAGGGTAGCAATATTTCTAACATGCTTAAAGGGCAATAGTATCAGGATCATCACAGGTAATAGACAACTAATTAGTGATGCCTTTAAGTGCTGTTTTCACTGATGAGAAGGAAATGGAAGGGAGAGGTGAAGGATGTAGAGAAATCATCATTTTAACTAAATCTGTTACGTCACATTGGTTTATTTCCCTTTGAACTGTGTTTTAATCAAAGCAGGTTGATTTCCACTTCATGAAAATGTTTCATTTCAAGCCACTGGGGTTTTATGGGTTTTCTACCACATTTTACTGAAGGCTTATAAATCTTATGAAATTCTGGAATGTCTAGACCATAAAAACCTATCATTCGAACATGTTTTCTATGGAGATGTTTCTCCGTGATGCAGATTCACAGGTTTTGCAAAGATTTGTGGATGTGGGGGGGGGAGAAGGAAAGGTAAAACCATTTAAGATCTATCCCACAATACCTGAGTTAAAAGATCACCTTTTCAGTTGACTGGAATTTCACCTGTCACAGACAAATTCTTTATAGAACTATCTTAAAGACTAAAGTCTTCATAATAATCATCATTTTAAAATTCTATCACCCTCTCCCTGTATGCCTCCTGCTTTCTTTTTTTGTTTTTTTGAAGGGCACATGACACTAAATGAGACGCTTAAGAGAATTCTAAAGCCAGTGATGGGCTATTGTCATGAATGAATATTCCTCGTCATTATTAAAGGTGGTAAGCCTGTTAGCAGCTAAGAACAAGCTTCCAAGATTGCTGAAAAGAGCCCCCCAGATCCAAACAAACACAGCAACAAGGAACAAGTAGTAGGTACATAGCTTCACAAAAACAGAATCAAGCTTCTGAATGCTACTAAATGAATCACTCCTTTCTTCTCAGGGAATTTATCAATTTGGTCTCAGAGTAAACAGAAGCATATTGGTACTCTTTCCTATTTGTTTGTCTAAAACATAGAGGATGGCTAATCATGCATGAGATTTCTAAATCGCATGTATTTGATTTGTATTGAGATTCCTAAAGCTATTTGCATCAAACCCCTCAGTCACCTATGTAAACAGTGTCAATGCATGGGTGAATATTGATAGAGTAATCCAAATATTTATTTCATGCTAATTTTATGAATTTCATGTAAAAACACTTTTCTACCCTAAAAATTAAGGAAAAAGTGCTAACCTTGCTTTCACTTTTTTCAGATAGTTGATGTCTAGATTTGGGAAACCTTAATATCAGGAATTAATTATCTTCCTGGAAAAGAGGGGTAACTGGGAGTCG
Organism: Cephalopachus bancanus; assembly: GCA_027257055.1. Lineage (NCBI taxonomy): Eukaryota > Metazoa > Chordata > Mammalia > Primates > Tarsiidae > Cephalopachus > Cephalopachus bancanus. The sequence continues at coordinate 3,607,474 of JAPVLO010000095.1, read as the reverse complement.
GTCACTGGGCAGTAAACAGAAATTTTGTACAGCAGCTGAGAGTGGACCAGAATGTCTAGGTTAAGACCTCTGAAAAGTTATTTTAGTCTCTAAATAAACAATCTTTCATGTGGGACACTTGTGAGTCTCCACACTGGGAATGGGTGTGAAACACCAGAAAATAGGCATGTTAAGAGCAGTGTTTCTGAATCAGGATACCTAATTAGTACTACGTGACTGTCAGTTTCACTCTTTTTGCTAGAGTATAGCCCAAACAATTTGAAATCAGAAGACCTAAGTTCCTGTTTGTTTTCGTTGCCACTCAACTTGCTCCATGACTTGAAATCATTTGCCACTTCTTTGACCTTAGTTTCTTTATAAAATATGGCTGACAGTTTTAAATCTACCAGTCAACTAATTGAATAGCTCACTGAAGAGCCTCTCTGATCCCTTCAAATAATATATTGTAAGTAAAAGCAGTTGCAAGCTATATAGCTTATGTAAATGCATATTTATGTATATTTTATGTAAATGATTATTATTAACAATACATGAAATAAAATATATAAAATGGTAATATAATCCATTTAAGATATATGTATCTGTCATCAAAGTACCTAGAAAATCAATTACATTAACTAAAATAAGGGATAAAGAAGAAAAGCAGCCCTATATGAACTGGAAAAAGTTTTAATTATTAAAGACTTTTAGAAAAATTAATGTATTTTTAAATACTACTTCAAGTCTGGAAACTGCAGAATAATCACTGTTACTTCATTCTTGAAGAAACAAAATTATAGAAATTCTACTGCACATATGAAAAAATATTTATAGCCTCCTCCCCCAAAAAAACATGCCGCATAACTCTACAGTGAAAATTTGGAAAGGGAGGAAAGAAAGCATCTTGGAGCAGAAAAGAAAATAATTATTAATACAGTATTAAATTAGGTTATGAGAAAACATAGGAACAATTAAGTTACTAAAGCAACTTCACAACTGTGCAACAAGCCTTTTGGTAATCCATGACCTGTGTCATTATAGACCCACGTTAATGTGTGCGTCAAGGTGAGTGTCAGAAAAGAACAAATCTCTGACACCACTAAGAACAGGCATCCACATAAAGTCATCTGGGGCATTGCAGCATGGTAGCAAGGGGTGCCAGGCAGGAGTGAGCCGTGGAGAACTGCAAAAGGAATGTGGAATTTCAGTCTGTTGCTGATATCAAGAGGAGGAGAGGGAGGAGGAGGAAGAGGAGGGGAGGGAGAAGAGGGAGAGGAGGAAGAGGAAGAGTCAAGAGGGGAAGCAAGGAGAAGGGGAAAAGAAGAAGAAGGAGGCAAATGGGGGGAGGAGGAGAGGGAAAGAGGAGAAGGAGGATAAGTTGTGATTATCTAGCCTAGACTCTTCAAAAGTACAAACTGCAGTGCAAGACACCATGGGTATAACTTAAGCCCCAGCCAAAGAAGTAGGAACTCTGTGTCAGACCCTGCTTTCCAGTTATTTGCTCATTCCTCTACAGTGGAGAAAAATCATCTGTTAGGTTCTCCAAACCTGCTGAAGATAATGCTTTTAAATAACCACCTGATTCAGAATCACCATATTCTCAACTCTCTCTGTAACTATTAGAAGAATGGAAAGTCCTAACCCTATCTTTGACAACTTTTATTGAACACTTAACTCTGTTAGACAAAAGTAACCCCCAAGGTCATATCATTTTTATCTTCCCAATGACCCTTCAAAGTGGGCAGCATCCACATTTTACAGAGGAGAAGACCGAGACAAGGAGAGGTGAAGGGATATGCTCAGTTGGTAAATGGTGGAGCTCAAATTCAGACTCAGGCAATTTCACCCTGGCCCCCTCTCTCTTCTCTACGTTACTCCACATCTCACACTGCAATTTGTTTCCAAATTCCACCCGATATCAAAAAATATAGGATATTCTCCATAAGTCCAAATGATTAAAGACTTTTAGAAAAATTAACCTATTATTTTTATTTATTTATTTTATTTTATTTTTGAGTTGGAGTCTCACTCTGTTGCCCAGACTGGAGTGCAATGGCCGCTCCCAGCCACCGCAGTCTCAACCTGCTGGGCTCCGGCGATCCTTCCGTCTCAGCCTCCCAGTAGCTGGAACTACAGGCGCACGCTACCACACCCGGCTAATTTTTTGATTTATCATAGAGATGAGGTCTCACCAAGTTGCTCAGGCGGGTCTCAAACCTGTGGGCTCAGGCAATCCACTCACCTCAGCCTCCCAAGGTGCAGGATTATAGGCTGAGCCACCCAGCCGGCTTAACCTATTATTTTTAAATACTACTTCAAGTCTGGAAACTACAGGAGAATCACTATTACTCCATTTTTGAAGAAACCAACACTAATGGAATTCGACTGTACATATGAAAAAAGTATTTGTAGCCAAAAAAACATATCAAATAACTCTAAAATGAAAATTGTGTCTTTGGTTATAAATTAAGACATCTTTCCACATGGGTCCTGGTTGCCATCATTTTCTTCTCCAGATATCATGCCTATATTGCCTCAATGGCCCCAAATTGAGTCATACTTTATGAAATGGCATTCATGTTCCCAGATCTGGCTGTCCTCTGCCAAAATGCAATCTCACCTAAAAGGCCTCCCTCAGTATGCAGAGACCAAGTAATATAGTTAGTAAATACTAAATTACTTAATATTTATTTATTTTTCTGAGTCAGGATCTTAGTCTGTCACCCAGGCTGGAGTGCAGTGGAATGATTGCAACAATCATGGCTCATGGCAGCCTCGACCTCTTGGGTTCAGGCAATCCTTCCACCTCAGCACCCCGAGTAGCTGGGACTACAGGTGTGTACCACCATGCCTGGCTAATTTTTAAAACTTTTTTTTTGGAAAGGATTTTACTATGTTGCCTGGGCTGGTATTAAAGAAGCATAATTCATATCTACCACAAGCATGAGTATACTTTAAGAAGGACAATAGTAAGGACACCACAGTAGTCAGAAACTTCACCAAGACAATGTATCCCTAGTGGATAAGAACCTGACATGAACTTGATTTTCAGATAAGCCTGGACTCAAAGTCTATTCCCACTACCTGCTGCTTCTGTGATCTTAAACCTCTCAGAACCTTAGTATTTACAAAGTAAGTAGATTCCTAATACCCACCTCTGAGATACTGTAGATCAAGCTCCTTTTTGTACCAATGACTGGAATAAAAAACATTTTTGTTTGGTATTATTGCTACTAGTATAAATTGTATTCTTTCTATACAATCTCTTAAATATTCTTACCAAAAAAATAGTTTAGAAGAAGAGATTAGAAGAAGCGATTCTAATGAATTGCAAAAGTACCCCATACCCTAACTTTAACATTTTCATATTTCATGAGAATAGTCAAAAGAAATTCTACAGGAAAAAAAAGGATTTTTTGCCTCATAGATAAGCCTGATTGTTTAAATTGCTCTCTCACTTTACATTTTCCACTGAGAAACCTTCCTGGGCATAAGTAGCTATTTTCCTATGTGTCATTATGCTAAGCTCGGTATAGTTTGGGCACCCAATGCCATCACTGGTTTCTCAGCCCTTGAGACATATAGCATATTGCCTTTCCATAAAATAAGTTGGGAAAATATTCCATTCTGACAAACCTGACATTACATGCATTGACTGCTGGCATTTCCAGAGCAAGCAGTGTCTCTTTAAATAAGTCTCACATTGAAACAGAGCTCACTAAAGACGATAGTGCCAGTTTTCCTCTGAATGCCCGAAGAGGACTTTTCAAATCAGGTAAGATACCAACTGTATTTCTTTCCCACGGGGTATTTACTGAGGAGCTGATTTTCTCAGGGGTGGCAGAAAGGGCCTGAGTTGGTGACACTCACTACCCCAGTTTGAACCACAACAGGATCCCTCGTTTCTTCCAAAGCATAATTCAGAAAGTCTAGAAGAGTCTTTTAAAATAACAATAAGAATAAACCCTCATAATTGAGGTCAACGCTTATGTATTTCAAGATCACTGCTAGAAGAGTTCAGATTAAAGAAAGGTGTTCACCCATTCAGAAAATGTTTACTGGGCAGCTACTGTGTATCAGACTGTATCCCAACTCTGGGAACATACTGATGGATAGAACAGATGACAAGTGTCGCTGGTTCAAAGCAGTCCTTATTTTTTTTCTTTTTTCTTTTTTTTTTTGAGTTGAAGTCTCACTCTTGTCGCCCAGGCTGGAGTGCAGTCGCTTGCTCGTGGCCACTGCAGCCTCAACCTGCTGGGCTTAGGTGATTCTTCCACCTCTGCTTTCCAAGTAGTTGGAACCACAGATGCACACCACCACACCAGGCTTGTTTTTGCAATTTATTGTAGACACAAGGTCTCACTAAGTTGTCCAGGCTGATCTTAAACCCCCGTGGTCAAGCAATTCTCTCGCCTCAGCCTCCCAAAGTGCTGGGATTAAAGGCTGAGCCACTGCACCCGGTCAGTCCTTACATTTAAGACAGTGTCTAGGGTGGTTCCATGGCCTCGTGAACTAGCTGGGACAGGAGGGCGAGTGATGGCCGTAGTAAAGCATTTTCTTTGGCATCACAGTAACCAGGGTCACTCCTGGCATCGCCCTATTGTAACATTGGCCAAGTTTTTTTTATCCTCTCAGAGCTTCCTGTGGTGTAAGATCAGGACACTGACAGTGCCACTTCACAGGACTGTTATGAGGATTAGCCTCTTCAGACCATGGCCTAGATGACACTCAACAAAAAGCAGTTTCCTCCATTCCTTGTGGAAGCCCAGTTATCCCCAGTGGATGGATGGGAATAAGTAAAGACAAGACATTGAGGGAATAAGTTTGGTTTGTTTCTGAAATCGAGGTGGGGCTCTCCAAAGGTGACATCCTACTTGGACGTGTGAGTCATCTATCAGCAATTCAGGAGGATGCAGAAGACATGTGGCACACCCTGCCTCCTTGTATTCTCTTTTAAATTAGTCGAATCAATGATTCTTTGAGAAGTATGAAGTAGAAGTAGAGAACAAATCTTTAAGATATCTGCATCTATATATGTCCACTGAAAAAATCAAACTGCCACAATCTCCTCCAACAGATCCACAAGAAGCTTGGATTCTGCTTTCTTCTTACAAACCTTTCCTGGTTTTGAAAATAAACCTCCAACACTTCGCCTCCATTCGGTTCAGTAAAGGTAGCAGCATAGACATAAAAGTGCAAACACTGGGAAGAGGGGGGAAAAAAACCCAGCTGTGGCTAGCTGCCAGTTCTTGGCCAATCAGTCTTCACAGGGAATGTTGCGTCAGAGGCTTGGAGGCTGCTGGAACCCCCACAGCTGCCTGCAACACAGACCACCCAGGCCGCAGTGGCCGGGCATCTGGAGAGACACGCAAACAACGGAACGTTGGAGCCTGGCCTTTGCAAGCCAGAGACCTTGTGCCTGGGCTTAGCATGGACTTTGGAAGAGTCCTGGGCAGAAAAGAAATGTGATAGAAGCTAACTGCCCCTGCAATATGTGAGATGACTCACACATCTGAGCAGGACATCTTCAGTCAACAGCATAACTCCCAGAAAAAAAGAAAAAAAAAAACCTTTTGCAGTGGAAAATCACCCATCTTGGTGCTCAAGGATTTAGCTTTCAGCTGGTGTTGGGCTCTCACTCAGTGTCATTAACATCTTACCTGTGGGCGGCTGGCAGGAAGGCTTTATGCCTCTCTTGTCATCCCAGAACCCAATGCTTCCTGAAATGCTTCATGCAGACAAATAGGAAAAGATGTTTCTGAGGATAGACACCTTGGTCCAGGGCTCTCTGGTAGACCCTCCATTCTGCTCTTGGCAAACTTATTTTTTCTCATTTAAATGTCAGAGAATAGGCCCACATCACTCAAAGCCTTGCTCAAACATGAGCCATGCCAACTTGTTATAATTACAACACAACACAATAGCGGACATGGAGCAGGCCTAATTAAAGAGTTGGACCTGGCATCAGAGATGGAAAGCCAAGGATGGGGCCTCCTATCAGATCTGAATGAAAACCCAGCTCCACTGATGATGGATGTCTCTGGGAAACACACACCCTCCTAGCACCCAAAGTGCAGAAACTTGGGGAGAAGTGGGAGAGAAACATCCTACTAAGACTGAAACTGAAACTAAAACATGGGAGAAAACATTCATGCCTGCAACCCAACCCCAAGACTCTGATTTCATAGACCTGAGGTATAGCTTAAGTGCCATATTTTTTAAAATTCTCTAATGTGTAACCAAGGTTGAGAAACACTACAAAAGGTGCCTCAAATAATAACCACCCCTCTAGCAGAATACAACCTAGGAAGTCAGTGTATCATGGTAGAGCAAAACATAGCACTAATTCTATACATTGCACTATAAAAATCGACTTTGCCTCCTGAGCTAAGCTAGGAGCCCCAGGACGGTGTTTTTCTCCAGCTCCTGAGAGACAGCCCTAGAAATAGCCAATGCAGCAGAAGTATTTGCTCAGTCACTGGAGAGATGCTAAGAAAATGTCATACTGTCTATTGAAGCAAAAAAGACAAGCTTTATAGAAACATGTCTTCTACAATCCTGTAAAATTTTCATGTGCGTGAGAGGTTTATTAAATATGTGGGCTCCTATGCCTCACCCAAAACCTAAAGAGAGACCCAGAACATTTCTATCCAGTCAGCAGTGGGTGCACAAGAATTCTTCAAGTGCCAGGTGTATCCCAGGAACTAAACAGCACAATGACAAAATCCTTATATCTCAGACGAGAATCCATGAACAACCAACTAAACACAGGCAAGAGAAATTCCTTTCATCTAAGTTCATGAAACCAAAGATACATCTTAGGTGAATGATACCATGGACACCAAAGAGTTGCGTAGTTCGCTATAATTCAATGCTCAGAGAGAGCTGTTCCCACAGATTAAGATAAACAGGCATGCATGAGGTGGAACAAGCATTTGGACTCTGGGATGATGTTCAGCTATCAGAGGCTGTATTTCTGGCTGGGGGTAAAGCTTTCTACTCAGCAAAGGAAATTAGATGAGCTCCCTCCGAGGAGCACTGTAAGGCTCCAATCAAAGCTGCATTTTCATCACCTTAGGTAGGCTCTGAAGGATCCAAACTTTGGGGAAACCCCACAAAGCAAGTAGCCATAGGTCCTCACAAAAGAAGGGTCAGCGCACCAAGACAGAGTTCCAGTATCACTGCAAAACGGACAGGATGCTGCGGGCAGTTCTTCCTCCAGAGCTCATATAACCTCAGGGTGTGCAGGGGTTTCTTTCTTCAAGCCACAGGATTAGAATCCATTAGTGCCATTGTACAAATTTCCTTCAAATTCTGCTCTAGCCACATACTTGCTGAGTGACCTTGAACAAGTTACTTATCAATTTCTTCATCTTTGCCACGGGGAAATCATTGCTTATTTCAGAATTATGGTGAAATTCACATGTAAATTATTTAATATGGGACTGGTACATGCTGACTGACGATGATGATGATGATTTCACCTTCCTTCCTCTGGTCCTAGACAAAGTGAAATTTTTCCTGCCCAGTTGCCTAGTCACAATCCCTGCATTTATTTGACAGTTGTTTTATTTGAATCACTAAGTTGTTTTCTCCATCCTTCTCTGCCCCCCGTGGAATGAACTCTTCTAGGAACTTTGGAGACAACCCAACATCAGCCCAAATAAAAGCGTAGGTTAGCTGCTATTATGAGTAAACCCCACATTCTAACTGCTTAACACCAAGAGAGCTGATTTCCCACATAACAGCCCACAGCTGGTAGTTCTGATGGGTGGGTGGTTCTGCTTGTACGGCGATAAAGGGATCTTTGCCCTCTGGCTGCAGCTCACCATCCCCTCAGCCTCCCAGATTTCTGCACCCATCTCCAGACAGGAAATGGAGAATGAAGAAGCCCAGCCCACATCTTAAAAGCCCTTCCTTAGAAATAAGTCGCATCCCTTCTGGTCTCCTTCCGTTGGTGAGAAGTGTCATGTGTCTAAACCTGGAATGGTCAGCCAGTCAATGCCAGATTATTATGAGAATCTTGCTAGAAACAGTTTTCTTTCATGGACCCAGTTTAACCTCTGCTATAACCCAGAATAATTACCCACTCTTGCCTCCACAGACCTCAAACCAAATCAATGTAGATGTCAGTAGTCTTCCTTTGTCCCACTAAATGCCATAGCAGCTGGTGGGGTGGCTCATGCCTCTAATTCCAGAGCTTTGGGAGGCCGAGGCAGGAGGATTGCTTGTGCCCAGGAGTTCAAGACCAGCCTGGGCAACATAACAAGACCTCACCTCTACAAAAAAATTAGCTGGATATTGTGATGCCTGTAGTCCCAGCTACTCGGGAGGCTGAGACAGGAAGATTGCCTGAGCCCAGGAGGTCAAGGCTGCAGTGAGTCGTGATCGTGCCACTCTCCTTCAGCCTGGGTGACAGAATAAGACCCTGACTCAAAATAAATAAATAAATTAAATGATGAAAAATAAAAGCCCATAACTTTTTTAATGTCCTTTATACCCCATAGTTTGTAGACACTTCCCCATCATGTCCTCTCTCCACTGCAAGTACATCATGTGTCCCGGTTCCCCAGGGATTCGACTCCTGCCAAATGAGTACAATATTCCAGACACAGGACTGGGTATCCCATTTGGTGTCATCTTTTTAAAAATAACACTAACCAGGCTCACAGTCCTTCTTCACCTTTGTTTTTTCCTTTTTCCTAGATTTTAATTTCATTATTCACACTTCCTAAACCCACTGACATCTTCAGCCCTGATCTGTCTGCTCCTATTGTTATTTAAATTCCTGCCAGTCATTTTCTGGCCCCTCACCAAATTAACATTCTTGCAAGGGCTGTTCAGAAAGTAAATTTACAAGGTGTTTTTAGAAAACTGATTTTAAGAGATGGCAAGTAATCCCTGTAAGTGTTTAAACAGCCGTTGATTGCTAGGTTTCCACATAATCCAACTGATTCACACATTTGTCACACCGCAGGTCCAGGGTTTTTATGCCGGCTGAGTAAAACTAGCAGGGTCCCAGGTTATTAAATCACTTGCATCTCATATCACTGAGAACAAACTTTATTGAGTCCCAGCTTTGTTGCAAATAATGTCTCCGAGAGATAGAATGAGTTTTGCTTGACGCTGGGACCCGGATCCTTCCCCGTGTCTGTACTGAGGTTTCCAGCAACCCACTCTGTGTGTTCAGGGTCTCGAGTGACATCAGTTTGCTCACTGTTTTTCTACTTCCTCCCCAAACTGGGCATGTCATTCTGATACACTTTCAATTAAAAATGTTTTTGCCATAAATTTAAACAAGTTGACCGTGAAATTCTGCAGCAGAAACTACTTTTTTTTCCATTAAAAAAAAAAAATGGAAACACATGTTGTTAAAGAACATTTAATGACATGGAAAAATATTCAAGTTATATTGGTAGAGGGAAAAAGCAGATTTTTAAAGCACAACACAAATCCATATTTAAAAAACAGAATGTACATGTATATTCTTGCATAAGAAACTCCTAGGAAGATATTCACCAGGGCTGTCAGGTCCTCTCTTGGGTGGTATGTATTCTGAAGCTAATTTTTTCCTTCTTTTTTACTTAGCTATATTTTCTAAATTTTCTCTAATGAACATGAGAACTTTAATAAGGAGAAAACTTAGTGTTACTTATTTTTTTAATACAATAAAAATGGAAACATATCTCTTAATAATTAAACACTATACCACCTGTCCAGAAAAATTAATTTTTTTATAGTCAGGATACACAATACCTATCTGTTAGTTTATTGCCTAAGGAAACATTGTTATGGACTAAGTTTTTTTGCCCTCTCAAAATTCATATGTTAAAGCCCCAAACCCCAGTGTGACTGGACTTGGAAATGCAGCCTTTATGAAGTTAATGAAAGTTAAAGGAGGTCATAATCCAGTGGAATTCGTATACTCATAAAAAGAGACATGACAGTGAGCTCTGTCTACCCTGAGAGGACACAGCAAGGAGGCACCATCTGCAAACCAGGAAGCAGGCCCTCTCCGGGCCAACAACTTGATCTTGGATTTCCACTTCCAGAACTGTGATAAAATGCCTATCTGTTGGTAAATTTTTATTGTATTTTGTTACAGCAGCCTGAACTAACTGATATAAACACCATGGCCCAAAATATGCATCTTTATTACTATGCATTGGTAATTAACTTCACTGCTGATTTTTGGAGAAGTTGCACTACTGATAACCTTTTCCCATTGCTAGCAAGATGTGGAGCTGGGACCACCTATAATCCCAGAGTTTTGTGAGGCTAAGGTGGAAGGATTGCTTGAGGCCAGGAATTCAAGACCAACCTGAGTAACACAGCAAGACCTTGTCTCAAAAATAATTTAAAAATTAACTGGGCATGGTCATATGCATTTGTAGTTCCAGCTACTTGGGAGGCTGAGGAGGGAGGGTCACTTGAGCCCAAGAGTCAGAGGCTACAGTGAGCTCTCATTGCACTACCACACTTCAGCCTGGGTAACAGAGCAAGACCCTATTTTTAAAAATAAATAAATAAACATGTGGAAGAAGAGACAGTGCTCTTTCATCAAAATCTAAATGTTCAAATGTCCAAACCCACTTTTCCTTTTTAGACCTTTTTGATTTTCCTCCATACCCTGTTAATGATCCTGCCTGCTCATTTTTGGAGCCCTAGTGGTTCACATTTAATACATGTGGAAAGAGCTAAAGACACACACATGGTACGAGTGGCAGGGAGATTTTTATTTTTTATTTTTTATTTTTTTGAGCAACTGACATGGAGGCAGAAGTCAGAAAAGCAGATGGAAATAAAGAAAGGAATGTGGCACATCTTAATCTATGAAACACAAAGATACCTGCTGTAGGCACAGAATGTAAATTCAAATGAACTCAAACAACTCAAAGCAAAAACTACCTGTCAAAGCTCTCCCACTGACTTCAAAGGCAGATTTCAGCTACAGGGCAGGGAGGCAGAGAGGTCTTGGAAGTTGCCCCAAGCTTTGCATTTGTCTAGAGCAGAATTAAAGTTCTGAAACCCTGGAGGTGCGATCCCACAGGATGGAGGGAGAGTCTCTCCTTCCTCCAAAGGTTAGGGTCCTCCGAATGCTCATGTCAACAGGCGTCTCTGGGTGCCGGCACTCCCCTGTCCGAGGGTGCTGGATGCATTAGTGGAAACACAGCTTGCAACAGAGCCGCTTCCCTCCCTCTCGGTGCAGGAACGTATTTCAAAATGCCACTTTATTAGCAGCTAAACAAAAACACCTCTTTGACAGGGATGAGGGACCACGGAGTAAACATGTCATCCCCACCTATTGTTCTGCAGAGTGGAAATTCTCCTATGATTGATTATAAAAGGCAGTTCTAGTGGAAACTGTTTGAGTGTGCTGAATTAAAAACAAACAGTGGGCATTCACCACCAAGCAAAGCTGATGGATTAAACCACTCAGAGGAAAGACATCTCAAGTGACTCCGGAGCAAGCTGAGTCAGGATGGGAGGGAATTGGGCCTGTAATTTCCAATCAGGGGACAACTGGCGAGGTAGCAGGACAGGGGTCTTCTCAGATTTGCACATGATCTGCGAATTAGCAGGGACAACTGGTCGAGGTATCTCACCAGCTTGTGGCACAAGATAAAAAAAAACACCACGTGCTGTCACCACAGAATATGTCATTACTCTCGGCACCGGCTGAAAATTTCAGGGTACTTCATTGGAGAATTTGTATATATGTATTTTTCAAGACAAAATTATTGAAGCATCTCTAATCTAATTTTATGTTATCATTCCTGTGTAAGATAATTTTAGTGTCAGCAAGCCAAAAACTGAAGTAAATACTGCAGTAAATTGTAATACATGAAAATACCAGAGCAATGTGTCCATTTGGCCGTGACTTGATTGCTTAAGGACAAAAATAAAAATTCTTAGATACCATCAACACTGGAAATATATCCCGTTGTGTTGCCTCTGTGAGTCGGTCCACACAGCCGATGGTGTCTGGCAGCACGGACCCCAGCTCAGTTCCCTGGACGTGTGAATCACTCTCAAAAGAATCATAGATTTCCGTTTCCCTTAGTTAGGATTTATTATTTTTGCAAAATCTCTTTAAATCACCCTGTACCTCCTCACAAGGGAAATGCATTAGGACAGATTATTTAGCTTTAAATTATAACTAGGTTAATATTTGTTTTAAGATTGAGTTAAGACCTCGTTTAAATTCCTCCTTAAATTGTTAAGCAAGACAATTTGGGGCTATGAAAAGGAAACTAGACCTTGTTTTTCAGTAACATGATTTCATGGCAGAGGCTACCAAATCATACGAAAGCGATTTCTGGTTTTCCTGCTAATCAGGGATTACAGCAAGCATCTCCTGTACATGGGCTGTTCATTTGTGAGCTACATTCTGTTGAGCCTGCAATGCTTGGAAAGATGAAGCGATAACATTGCCTCCGAGAAGGGAATGCTGGCCCTAGCGCTATTTCTGTTCAGTAACTAACAATTTCTCTGCCTTTTTATGCCTTTGTTGCTCCAGAAGAGGGTAGTGAAAGGATTAGAGTGATTCCTGGTTCACAATGTCCATGCTTTTATTCATATAGTTTGTGTTTATAAGACATAAAACCGCCTTGGTTTTCTCCTGGTTGTCTGCCCACTGTTTCCTCGAGGAGGACATTGACATCAAGGATCCTGTTGGGTGTATCTTGTTATGATTCTTTTGGAAAGTGTCCTGGGATGTTAATGTCTGCCCATTGGCTTCCCTGTGATGTGAAGAATGAGAGCTAATGAGCCCTTGAATGACTCAGGCCGCCTCAGATGCTGATGTGCTGGCTCTCCAAGAGACTTCTTCCTATAGGTAGCAATCATTAAGCCCTAGGGATGGGAAGTCCTGAAAGTTTGAAACGTGTTGCCGGGGAAGTAGCCTCACTCAGCACATTTAAACCACAACTGGATTTTCTATCTTATGACTGCTTTTTAACTTAGAAATTTTATATTTTGCCTGTAATGACTCCTAATTAAAGCTTTGCACCAAGCTCAGCATAGAAAGGCAGAACCAGTGTGTGAACAAAATCCAGGCTGCCCTGTGATCTAATAAGCATGAACAGGACTGAGACCATCCCTGGTTTGAGAAACGCCAAACGCTGGAAGGACCCAGGCAATGGACCCAGGCAGCTGCCGTTCACATGGTGCACTCTGGTGACCAAAAGCATCGGAAAAGTGTTAACCCCACTGCTCTGGCTAAAAGCCGGTGAAGCATTTATAAGATGCTGCCTTTGAGTCCTTCTATGATGCCGAAAGTATGGGAGAGAAGGGGACCTTTCTGCCAGGCCTCATCCCTGCCAGATGTGCCCCTGAAATGGTTGTCCTCATGTCCCCTCAGAGGTGTTTCTCCTCAAAGGGTCCCTGACTCCCCAGGGCAAGAACTGACAGCTCTCTCTCGCTGAAGGTGAAAAGTTTTTGGAATCCTGCTGAGGGAAAGCAACTAAAGACGATGTGAAGTCACGACTGTCCACACCATGTGAACATCAACACTTCTCCAAACCAGCAGTTTGAGAGAGGAGTTAACTTGAGTACGCTGATTGATGCTCATGGGTCACTTTAGAGCCTTCTGTAGGGATACTCCCTGTCTCAGTCTGTTCACCCTGCTATACCAGAATACTGTAGATTGAATGACATATAAACAACAAACATTTATTGCTCACAGTTCAGGAGCCTAGGTGATCTAAGATCAAGGTGCCCACAGATTGGGTGTCTGGTGAAGTCTTGTTTCCTTGTTTGTGGATGGCTCTATGTCTTCTCACTATGTCCTCACGTGGCAGATGGGATGAGGGAGCTCACTGGGGCCTCTTTCATAAGGGCTCTAACCACATTTATGAGAGCTATCCTCATGACCCAATTAACTCCCAAAGGCCCCACCTCCTGATACCATCATGGTGATAAAAAGATTTCAGCATATGAATTTTAGGGACACGATCATTCAGTCTACAGCACCTCCAGCTAAAGAAGTATTTCCAAAAGAAGACTTCCTGTGCATACGCAGACTTAAAATGATTCATAAGAAGCAGTTACTGGGCATAACCAGTGCTCTTCTCATCTAGAATCTTCTTAACATCTGCCTTGCACTGTGGCATGGACCAGAAGCCTGACACAGAGCCAGTCTTGGCCAACCCAACACTCATCCATGAAAGGGAACCTCTTGAGCCCGGCTGGGTGTCCTCCTGGAACTGCCTGACTGCAACTATCGTGAGCATTTCTCTTACTCAAGGCATTTTTTATGTTTGCTTTTTGCTGCTAATATTATATATGCCACTTTTATCACTCTGATTTACTATATTTTGAAAATTTGTATAACTTTCTTCCAGTAAGGTCTTAGAAGACTTTCATGAAGTATCCTGACCTTCAAAAACCCACTCTGCAGAGGTCAAAGTTGAAGTTTGGTGATTTATCAGTCAGGAAGCAGAAGGCACACTCAAGCCAGGCATCAGAAGAGCTTTGTAAAGGGATTAGATACAAAGATGCAGGGAGAATGAGTGGGAAGCCCATAGGAGCTACCAACAGTTATGTAGCACTAACCGCCTTAGGGTGGCTGCAAAAACTCATCCAGTGCTATAGAAAACTATCCATCCTGACACAGGAGTTATGACCTTTGGTGGAGAAACAAAGACACTGACAGCTCATGGTGCAGTAGAAAGGTAACAAGAGAAACTAAGACTCCCATCACACTCACCTCCCACCCTCTTCTCTCCTGCCGCTTCCTCCATTGGACAAACTCAACCAGAAGCCAGAGAACAAAGGGACCATGTTGATGAAGTCCATGCAGGTCAGCCCCTAAGGTCCAGAGAAGGGCGAAGGTGGAAACTCCATCTGGAGGGGCCGACAGAGACCACCTAGCACCATGGGCGCTATCCAAGTTGATTAATTTGGTCAAGGAAATGCTTGAAGTAAAACAGGCATCTCATGAGTTCCTGAATCACTATAAAGCCCACCAGTAAAACAAATTTGTTACTGCTGTTCATTTCTTATGGATTTTCATAATAGTCCTCGGAGGCCAACAATTACTGTTAACTGCTGTTGTCACCGATGTATTAATAGAAACACTATATATATACATATATTTACATATATGTGTATATATATATATATATATATATATATATGTGTGTGTGTGTGTGTGTGTGTGTGTGTGTGTGTGTGTGTGTATCCCAACACATGTTAAGTAGTCTTCTAACTACGTTTTATCAAGAACTAATTTTACAGGCTCTTAATTATTTCCCCTAATTGTTTACATTTTCCTTTATGTTAATGTCTTGTTAATCACACATTAAAGTTCTATTTTTTGATAATAGGATTTTTTTAATGTATGATTAATAAGGCACTATCATTAGGAAAATGTAAACAACTAAAAAATAATTAAGAGCCTGTGAGGTAGCTCTTAATAAAGGTAATTAAAAGGTCACTCAGCATGTCTGCACATGAGCACACAAGGAATGGATATTTCTGGTCGACAACATGGATGAACCTGAAGAACATTATTTTGAATGAAAAAAGACAGGCACAGAAAGACAAATGACACATGATCTCACTCATCTCTGGAAATACAAAGCTAATCTCATGGAGATAGAAAGTGAATGGAGGTTCCCCAGAGGCTGAGTAGTTTGAGGTGTGGCATGTTGAGACGAGGTTGGCCAAAGGATATAAAATTGCAGTTAGACAAGAGGAATACATTCAAGAGATCTATATCACAAGATGATAACCATAGCTAATGATGATACACCGTATTTTTGAAAAATTCTAAAGGGTGGACAAGTGTTCTCACCACAAAAATGACAACTAGATGAGGTAAAGCACATGCTGATTAGCTAGACTTACCCACAATGTGTGTATACTACAAACCATCATGTTGTACATGATAAACACATACAATTTTATCAATTTAAATGATAATTTAATTAATTTTCTAAAAGGAAGTTCCATATTTTTATAATTTCAGACATAATTTTATCATTCCTATAGATTTATTAATGAGGACTTCTTTTCTCATTTTAAAAAAAATTTCTTTTCTGCTTTGTTTGTAAAACATCTTTATGTTGATGTTTTATGGTATCATAATTCACTCTCTCATTCTCTCCCTTTCCCTAGTAACCTAGATTAGATCTATCATAAGCCATGTTTTTCTACTCTAAATAGCTATTGTTCCCTAGCTTTACTGAAAAGATACTTCAACAAAAGCGATGGTCTGTCTCCTTTTCTACTTCATCTTTAACATTGTTTTTAGGGTAAAAATCAGGGATATACATCAATCCTATCTGTGACTTCAGTCTAGAATGCCCTCGTGTTGTTTACATTGAGTAATCCTCACTTAAACCCACCTAGGTCTACTCTTTGGCCTGAATTCTACATGTGAGAGGCTAATAGTCTTTGTGGCTAAAAGTAATCTCAATTTTCTCATTGGCAATCCTTTATTCAGTAAAATAGAAAATTTAAGCTGTAATAATATACATTTTTGTTGTTTGTTTCAGAGACAGGGTCTTATGAGACAGGGTCAATTACAGACAAGGTCAATGCCAGTGAATCAGTTCATCCAACTTCACTTTCTTATATAGCACAAGCGCTTCTTAAATCATTTCATCTAGTTCACCATTAACCTCTACACACCTAAAAGTAGGACAGGTCTTCCAGTGAGTTTATATCATTATACCAAGCCAGTAGCCTGTGAAGGCAGTCACTCCCAGCTTCGATCCGCCTGTCATCCTTGAGACGGGTCTCATGTCTGAGACAGATACAAGCAACCTTGATCAGCTTCTATGCAATGAACAAAAATGGTGGATGCACTAGAGAGGTAAACTCATTTGTTACCATGAATTGAATTATCTGCTTATATGTATGTCTAATCATCAAGACGTATGTATAGGGACACAAGTAATTCTATGGGATGTCAGCACGTGGAGGGACGCACTTTGTGAGTGCTTCCCTTAGGTGTCAGGAGGGTAGAGCTGGGACTTCACAGATATCAGTCTTTTAATACTCAAAAAAAACCATGAGGTAGGAATTACTAGTACTGTTACGTTTCTTCACCTTGGAGTCAATGTGCCCAATCAGGGTGTGTGATCAAAAGTTAGCACTGAGCCGATAGGTGCCTTGTGCAGTGTGAGGTATTGTCCAACTATGGACTATTTCCCCTATATATGGCTTCTTTCTTCCCCTTTCTCAGGGAGTGGCCTCTGGCCAAGGCTGGTCTCTGAAGGCTATGCCTATTCCCAGTAATGAGTCATGAGGTGCAGGTGATAGAGCAACACTGAATGCAATGTAGGTGTCACTCTTTTTTTTTTTTTTTTGAGTTGGGGTCTCACTCTGTCGCCCAGACTGGAGTGCAGTGGCCGCTCCCGGCCACCGCAGCCTCGACCTGCTGGGCTCCGGCGATCCTTCCGCCTCAGCCTTCCGAGTAGCCGGAATTACAGGCATGTGCTACCACGCCTTTTGATTTTATTGTAGAGATGAGGTCTCGCTGCCCAGGCGGGTCTCGAACTCGCGGGCTCAGGCAATCCACTCACCTCAGCCTCCCAAAGGCGCGGGATTACAGGCTGAGCCACCAAGCCTGGCTAGGTGTCACTCTTAATCCATGTAATTGTAAATACTGTATACTGATTTGAATATTAACTTGCTTGAAGATAAAACTGCTTTCTGTACTGTCCCACAGTATGGATTCTTCACCAATCAGCTGCCATCTGTGCTTCCTGTAAGTCCTCTAATCTCTTGCCCTGCTGAAACTCCTGGTTACTTCTTTGGAATAGGTAAAGAACATTACGCACAAGCATTTTCAGATTTGTGATTACTGAGTTACACACAGTGCTGCAATGGTAATTATTTGATAATTATTTCTAATAATGAAAACAAAGAATCATTGGAGGAATCCTCTGAACCCAGCATCAGAAAGGTCTTGGACAAATGGACTTGGAGTGTGGTTACTGGAAAGGGGGTGGCTTCTTACGGAGCGATTCAGAGTCCCCAGGGTGTAGTGGAATGAAGACAAGCTACATGCACGGCTTCAACCATCACATACCCAGAGCCAGACTCTTACCCAGGCGCCGTGTGGGATGGAATGTGGGTCTTACACCTGTGCTGTTTGCTTTTTTTCCCAGACAAATGTGCAAACTGATAACGAGACCATCTGCTTCTTCATTCTCAGATACAGAAGATGACTACATATACAGAGAACTCATCATTGCGCTCCCTCTCACTGCTTGCTCATTGCATAAATATCTTTGCACAGTTCCATTTAATAGACATTGCTATAGAACGTTCTAATCCTCAATTTTGTTTATATAGACTATTCACTTCCCAAGAATGCAAAAGCATCAAGTGGATTTCTTCATTTACAAGGTCACAACAATACTGCTTTCTTAGAAGTGAGATCCAAATGACTATCCCTCCATTATGCACCTTTAAGGGATTCTTGGACCTGATATTTGAAAGTTCCAAACGCAACTAGATGAACAAAAAGGAGTCAGGATGTCTGGCAAGGCAGTGTGACCTTGTGACAGAAGCCCTGGTGCCACCTCAGCCTACTTCACCATCCCACTCTGGCTTTTCTTGTTTGGGCCTGCCCTAACTCCTCCAACGTCTCCTGGGATTCCACCCAGGCCGCAGCTACCAGCACAGCTGATGTCCTTGACCATCTGCTCATCCGCAATCAATGACAATGGAAGAAATCTTCATTCCTATTCCTTTTATCAAGACTGCAGGGGAATATTTTAAAATGAGATCTTAGGAAACCAAGAACAAAGAAAACGAGTAGCAGAGTATAGACTGCCAGACATTTACAAAACACGCAAGTGGTACCTTAAAGTATGTGGTAGACAGGCAGCAGGGACACGATCCGTGTCCAATCCTGAGCTCCATTTGTCTACCCAGGAGTCTGAGATGCAGAAGAGGAATAGGGTACTGGAGTCCTGTAGCCTGTTCCAAGCCACACAAGTTGGAGCTGGCTTTTGGTTAAATCAGGTGAGAAGGTTATATAGTTTTATACTTCTTGTCCTTCTCACTTAGTTCCCAAAGTGATATTACTTTGAAAATAAAGTAACCTTCCTTTGTTAAAATAAAACATGAGGAAGCCCCAGCTATATATAACAGGAGCGGTAGGAGCTGTCTAAAGTCATGGTCTCCAAAATGGCTCCACTCACCCCGGGGGTGATGTGGTAAGAAAACATTAGAACCTGTATGCTTTGTTTATCTTATTTTTTAAAAAATAAAAGTTTTAGCCTTTCTTTATCCTGTAAAATATATATGTCAAATGCAATCTGGTAGACTGTGTATCTGATGCTTAAACAGATACCCATAAACTGGGGTGCCTAAGCAAAACTTTCTCCCTGAGGAGCATATAATGGAAAGAGTTGGAAGACCACTGCCCAAAATGACTAGCTCTGCGGCAACAGTTTCCATGGCAACTCAAGATCTGGGAGAAAGCTAGTCAAGCTAGACCAGAAGCTTCAAATCCAACAGGAAGGAGTCAAGAAACAGAATGCAACGAGCACTTCCTGTCTGGTGTTTTCCTTGAAACCACATTTTTGGCCTTCTGCATAACATTATGCTAAGTGCACAGGCTTTGTAATCAGAAAGAATCCCGTCTCCTTTGCTTTTTTGTTGTGTGGACTTCAGCAGGATTCTCCACTCTTCAAGCCTCAGTTTTTTTCTGTTAAATGTGATTAGTAATACCTTCATCATAGGGGTTATCAAAGACAAAATACAATCAGATAGATGTAATGCTTAAAATATTGCCTGACATGTAGAAAGCTCTCAATAATAGCTATTGTTATTTCTATTTGATTATTATTTTAAAGACCTCTAATCCCAAAGATCTAGACAATATAAATTTCAAAATTTTAGTTTGTGGTTTTACTGAGTGGTCATATCTTACTCCCCAAATAAGTAGAAGGGACTTGCAAGGAATGGCTCTGGCTTTACACAGATTCACCACTTAATCCCTACAGGTTAGGTAATATTATTTTCTTCATTTAACTTATCACAAAACCAAGGCACAAGGAAGTTGAGTAGTAACTCACCCATTGTTGCGCAGCTGCTCGGTGGTGGGGCTACGACTGGAACCCAGGAAATCTAGTTTCAGAGTCCTGTGTTCACCTGCTCCCTGAAGCTTCCTCCACCTGGGTCTATTGACATTTGGGCAGACGATTCTTTGTCATAGAGGCTGCCCTGGGCTTGTGGGATGTTTCGCAGCCCCTCCCCACCACCCACTAGATGCCAGTAGCATTCCCTCTCAGCAAACAAAAATGTCCCCAGACATCGCCAAGTGTCCCACATTGAAAACTACTGCTCCACACGAACCAATCCCTCTACTGTTTTAATTGTTATTATTTTCAGCCAGGCGTGGTGATTCACACCTGAAATCCCAGCACTTTAGAAGGCTGAGGTAGGAGGATCGCTTGAGCCCAGTTTAAGACCAGCCTGAGCAACACAGCAAGACCTCGTCTCTACAAAAAAAAAAAAAAAAAAAAATAGCTGTATGTGGTGGCACAAACCTGTAGCCCCAGCTACTCGGGAGGCTGAGATGGAAGGATTGCCCAGGAGATCAAAACTATGGTGAGTATTCTCACTCTTAATTCTCAGTTAGGTAATATCATTTCCCTTGTTTTATTTATAAAAAAAAACTAAGACACAAAGTTAATTCTTATTCCTAGTCATGACTATAGTGTAGAATCACATGGGAGCTTTTAAGAACCTTGATGCCCAACCTGCACCCCTGGATCAGGACCCCGGGAAGCAGGGGATATAGGTTTCAGTGTTTTCTGAGGCTCTTCAAGCAACTCCAGGATGCAGCCAATGGCTGGAGCTGAAGCTCTGGTCATGCTGTTTGTTTGTTTGTCTGTCTGTTTTTTGAGTTGGATTCTCACTCTGTCAACCAGGCTGCAGTACAGTGGCACACTCACAGCCACCACAGCCTTGACCTGCTGGGCTCAGGTGATCCTTCCACCTCAGCCTTCCAAGTAGCTGGCACTACAGGTGTGAGCTACCATGCCCAGCTTATTTGTTGATTTATTGTAGAGATGAGGTCTCACCAAGTTGCCCAGACTGGTCTCGGACCCCTGAGCTCAGGCAATCCTCTCACCTCAGCCTCCCAAAATGCTGGGATTAAGTGCTTGAGCCACTGCACCCAACCTGGTCATGCTTTTAGGAATCAATTCCTGGAACTATTGATCCTCTATGTACTTAGGAGTCAGCTCTGTAATTATAATGTACCTGTGTATCCCCTCTCCTGTATCTTCTCCAGACATTCCCACTCTGTGTCCCCCTCTCAGGGCACATGCATGAACATTTCTTTTCTCCCACCACACATTCCTCATCTGTCAGTGCCTCCCTGCTGTTTCATGGTGGTCTTTTTGAAAGGCTCTTCCCTTGTCCTTTCCTTCCCACATACTCAATCAGCATCACCTTTCATCTGACTTTGCATTAACTCTGTCTAGACATCACCATTTTGGGAAACCAGCCTCAATCCTCCCACGGACCACCACCATCCAAAGCACCAATGTGGCCCCTATCGACGTTACATTGGATATTGTCAATCTCCCTTCAACCTCCTCATTCTACCCCTAACACCACCAGACTGATCTCCAAGAGGGCTAAATCCACACCTCTGAAACCCCAACATTTACTGGAGTCTGACACCTTCAACCAGTTTAACATCGCTTGCTATATAAGAATGAATTACTTACCCCCATTCCCTTATCCTTGTCTTTCCCCACCCCCCATGTGGTGCTCTTTGTTCTTCATCTCATCACTGCCACACTTCCTTCCTTGTCTTGAGTCATTTGCCCACGGGTGAGAGTGATCGCTGAATGAACCATTTTCACCCCATGGGACTCAGGGGCAAAGCCAGGCAGCTGTACTAGAACCCATCTCTGACTCCAAAACCCGAGTGAAGCTATCATCAGCATGCTTCTGGTCACAGTGAGTGTTGGTCATGCTCAGATCAGCTCTGTCTTGATCACAGTTTGGGACCTGCACATTATAATCCAAGAGTATTCATGGAAGCGCCATGTTCTCTCTATGTCCTGTGATGGAAGCTAATCTAATGTGTCTACCATCATGAAGCTGCACATTTATCTCCTGGATTCACTCTGCAGGAAAGGAATTTATCTCTGTAAGATCAGTGTCACACAGAAGATTTACCAAATGCACTCAAAATTTGTGGGAAATACTCATGCTAAGTATGTTTCCTCATGTTATCAGTTCTTAGGACAAAGTAGAGCATGCAGAGTGTCTGTGAGGAGAGAAACTCAGTCATATGAAGAGAAACTCTTACTCATACAACAGAGGCCAGAGAAGACAGGACAGATGATGTGACCACCTCAGTACAGTGGACAGGCAAGTGCCCAGTTTCCCAACTACCTTCTCCTGCTGGTCTAACCATGACCCTGACCAAGTAACCCTAGGCTGGGCAGGGATGGATCTAGACCAAAGTGGGCTTCTAAGGATGGCTAAACCCTACGTCTAGCTCAGTCAGAACTCACCACAAACTGAATTTTCTAGAATAGTCCTTCTCTCCCCCAGTCTTCCACAAATACCCCTAACCTGTCCCTGAGTTAACAGTCTTTAAATCCTCCAAAGATAGTAATTTCTTCTCATGCGGAAAAACACTTTACTTCAGACTTACCAAAACACCATGTTGATCACCATCTACTCACATTATTTAAGAACCACCATAGATAAGTCAAAATAAAAACTACAACTTCCCACCAAAAGTAGAATTACAGCCAGCTCATAGTTTTTCATGATTGATGACTCTGATCTTGCTTGTTTCATTGGAAGTCTTTTGGACTAATGAAGAGATTTTGTCTAAAAGAGTTGATGAAGGTGACTCCATGATTTTTAAACACAGTAATATTTACAAGAAAGGAAAAAAGAGAGAGAAAGATTAAGGGGAGAGTAAAATCCTCCAAGTGTTCTTTCTGTTTAAATGGAAACTATTCTGTGAAGATTAGATAAATAACAGCTTCAGTAAAATCAACACAGAAATGAGCAATACATCACATGGAAGTTTCTCCTCTTTGCAGGGAAGTCACAAAAGCTGTTCCATCAGATACCTGCCAGCATCCTACCCAACTGTTCCCAAAGTTCATAAACTGTAAACTGTAGAACTAAAATGACTACTTCTATTGCCTAATATTTATTCATAGGGCTCCTTCCTCTCTGAGGAATGATTGTTTCAGTCACCCTAAATATTTCAACATTTTTTATCCCAGAGAGATAACTGACTGCTTGTGCATAGATTTGTTCAAGAATAAACATGAGCTGGCACTGAAAGACTGCTCTTAGAGTATCTTATGCACACTACTAGTCGCCAGAAGAAAGTTTCGGTTATGACACCTACATTTATAGATATACACATATGTGTGTCTATATACAGAAAAGTAGACTTTTACATAGAAAGACTTTGTGTGTATGAAAATGAGACCTTTATTTGCTTGTGCAATGTGCCAAAATATTAAAATTAGAAACTTCAGCCAAGTTCTTCACAGTTTTTTTTTTAAATATCTTTTAAAATTCATGCAAAATTGATTCACTTTCTTGAGAGTCTTGAAAGGCTCATGGGCCAATCTCGGTTTCACAATCTTTGGTCCTTAAGACTGCATTTAAACATTTTAAAACAGGTTAAAAAAACCCACAAAAGAAAAAATTAATCAATGTGAATGTATGGTAAAAGACAACTATTTCTTCACAGTCATGATTCTCCTCTTTCATCAGAGAGTCAGAACCAGCCATCAGCAAAAGTCATGGGACTAACAACAGCTGACTTGAACCCCCAGAAGTATGCTCATTCTCCATATCACCCCATGAATTCGTCCTGAAAATCTCCCTATTCCTGGCTGCTCCTCTTTTCTCCAGACTTTCCCCGCATACCTTCCCTGGTGTCTGGTGTCTCCTTTCCAAGCAGGAATGAGCTACTTGTGTGTATGCCACTCCAATAAGACTGTCAGTTCCTTGGGGTAAAATTTGGGTTGTTTCAGCTTCATAAGACTTAAAATAATGGCTTTCTTCCTTGTCGGAGATCAATACAGGCCTGTTAAGAAACTAATACTGAGGCAGGGTGTGGTGGCTCATGTCTGTACTCCCAGCACTTTTGGAGACCGAGGTAGGAGGACTGCTTGAACCCAGGAGTTTGAGACCAGCCTGGGCAACATAGTGAGACCTCATCTCTACAAAAAAAAAAAAAAAAAACTAGCCAGGGGTGATTACATGCACCTGTATTCCCCAGCTACTCCAGAGGCTGAGGCAGAAGAATTGCCTGGATCCAGGAAGTTGAGGCTGTGGTGACCTGTGATCATGCCACTGCACTCCAGCCTGGGTGACTGAGGGAGATCTCAATGAAAGAAAGAAAGAAAGAAAGATAGAAAGAAAGAAAGGAAGGAAGAAAGAAAGGAAGGAAGGAAGGAAGGAAGGAAGGAAGGAAGGAAGGAAGGAAGGAAGGAAGGAAGGGAAGGAGGGAAGGGGAGGGTGGGGAGAGGGAGAAAGGAGGAGTGGGGGAGGGAAGGAAGGAAGGAAGGAGAGAGAAGGAAAAAAGAAAGGAAAGAAAAGAAAAGAAAAAGAAAAAAACTAATGCCAAAAAAATGGAAGCCTGGTTGATAGCTACACCTTGAGACAGCAAGTTGCTGCTGCCATGGGCACTGCTCTTAGTGGCTACAGTTCTGCAACTCTGAGCAGTGAGCCAGGGATTGGGCAGCATTTCAGGGCCAAATGATAAATTTTCAAAATAGTTGAAACAACTCTTATTGAATCACAATGTCCTTCTTCATTCGACTGGCTCCATAAATTAGAGTCTCCCAGCTCCAAATAAATTACACCGGGAAAGGTCCTGTTCATCAGATCTAACACTAGAATAAAAACCATTGTGTCAAAAGAGTTGTATGGCTCACTCATTCATCTGTTTACTCATTAATTCATTCATTCCACTGGTTATTCTCTTCATTCGTATCTTTGTTTCTTCATTTGCTTTTACAATAATCAGGTGTGCAGAACTGAATTAATCCTAATCCTCAATTCGTAACATGCCCTCATCCCTGTTGCATGCGTGGCTCTGATTCACCTTAATTTCTTTTATTTTGTTGTTGGTCTGTTCTGATCATCCACTGAGTTCTCCTGATGCCAACACCCAGCTATAAAACAGCATTGACGATGACATCCATCCAAGCACTTCCTTCCTGTTTTGTCCCCGTTCTTTCCTGCATGAGGAAACCACCCTCCAGAATACATCTCCACATGCTTTCATTTTAGTTTTATCTCATTTTTTGTATATCTAAACAATGTCTTCACTTAAATCTATTCAAAAAAGTGTGTTCTGTTAATGTTTCTCACTTCAAAAAGTTAGTGAATATCATGCCAGAAAGACCAGTCATGCAGTTTAAAGTAGGGGCTTTGAGTTACACAGTGTTAGTTGACTTATAGTCTGCACATAACCTCTTGGGCAACCAACCAAACAATCAATTGATCATGCCTATGTAAAAAAGCCTTAATAAAAACTCTGCACATCGAGAAAAAAAAAGAAAGTTAGCAAATACTTTGTCTCACTGAGCTATCAGGTGAGCTTTAGCCAACATGCACAGAGCATATAGGCCTGGCTCAGGAGTCTCTGGGACAAGGTTTCAGGCCCAGGCAGGGTAAAACCACTCTGCCCTTGGCTGGTGCCCTTGTCCCTATGTCGCCACCACATCCTGTGCCCTGGAACTTATGGGAGCCAAGATGCCTCACAAAAGACATGCTCCCCTCTGCTGGTCACTAGTTGGTCCTCCAGGTGGGTGGCGATTGTGAATGGATCTAAAAAGACTCACATATGCTCTTTGAGGGCTTGGTCCTCAGCACGGGGCTCTCTTGGTCAAGGCTACTTCCTACCTGTGCCCTTTTCTATATTGCTGTTCTAGAAAGCTGTTTCCACACATGCAAACTGTTAATCTTCGCACTTAAAAGGATTATAACTCCATATTCACAGACACCAAAATGCCCACACTGATAGAAACATATGCTTGAGGGAGGAGTCACCCAGTCAGGGTCGTGTGTGGGAGACACCACCACCCTTCTCCAGTCCTCTTCTTGGAAGCCATCTGCTCATCTGGGTCAGACTCCAGGGCTCACCCACTGGCTTCAAGGACTTGGGTCCCTGGCCTCTCTCCCCTCTCTCCCTCTCTGTGGTTAGACTGTGAGTTGTAGGGAGAGGCAAGAGGTGATTGGGATCCAATTCATAAAAGATTGTGTGTGGGGCCTCACTTGAGAATTGCATAGTGTCTTCTGAGATAGTGTCTCGTTGGAACTTTACAAATCTCTCTGGTGATACACGGGCTGAGCATTTTGCTGGAGACTAAACGAAACTCAGAAAAGTGTACCAACTTGACCAAGGTGACAAGAGGAGGTGAAACCTAGAGTTTCTGATTTGAGTGCAATCCCTTCCTTCTACCTCCTTCCCACATACTACACTCCTCCCCAGATCGTATGCTCCTCCCCACCTTCTACCCTCCCCCTTCTTGCCCCTCCCCTCCACCTTCTCCCTTTCTCCCTTCCTGCTCCTCCCCTCTCCACCTTCTACCCACCTCCCTAGATTCGGCCTTCCTCATGACCTGCTCCTCCACTCCCTACCTTCCATCCTCTCCCTACCTTCTAGCCTCCTCCCCACATTCTCTCCTCCTCACCTTCTGATCTCCTCTTCACCTTCTACACTACTCCCCAGCTTCCACCCTCCTCCTTGCCTTCTACCCTCCTCCCCATCTTCTACCTTCCTCCCTACCTCCTCCTCCCTTCTCAACTTCTACCTCCTCCCTACCTTCGGCCTTTCTCCCCACCTACTTCTCCCCTCCCCACCTTCTATCCACCTCCCCACCTCCTAACTTACTCCCCACCTTCTACTCTCCTCCCCACCTTCTAACCTTCTCCCTACCTTCTCCCCTCCTTCCCAACTTCACCCCTCCTCCCCACCTTCTACCCTCCTCCCCACCTTCCATCTTCCTCCCTATCCTTCACCCTCCTCCCCACTTTCTACCACCCTACCCCCTTCTACCCTCCTCCCCACCTTCCACCCTCCTCCCCCTTCCACCCTCCTCCCCCTTCCATCCTCCTCCCCCCTTCCACCCTCCTCCCCACCTTCCACCCTCCTCCCCACCTTCTAACCTCTTTCCCATCTTCTTTCCTCCTCTCCACCTTCCACCCTCCCCCCATGTTCTACCCCTCTTCTCACCTTCCACCCTCCTCCCCACCTTCTTCTCCTTTTCTCCACCCTCCACCCCACCTTCCACGCTCTTCTCCATCTTCTTCTCTCCTCCCTTTCTGTCCTCCTTCCCACCTTATATCCTCCTCCCCTCTGTTGACTCTCCTCCTCACCTTCTTCCCTCTTCTCCATGTGCTCTTTCCCACCCCTCTAGCCCTCACCCAAACACAGGAGATAGTCATTCACCACAGCCTTTCTCTGGAGAAACTGAATTAATTGCACACCAGTTCACAACCGCACGCAGTGCTATGCCTTTTTTATTCAGCTATTTTTTTCCTTATATTTTTAAGAGGATAGTATGTGGTAAAGCAAGCTGGGTTTATGGTTAACTGACTTTAGAGGGACTTTCTTCAAACACAGACATTTCTTTACATGGTTTGTAATCATTGCTGTCCTGCCATTATTATTGGTGTCCATTGAAAGTTTTTCCTTAAAATGGTGTTAACCAACAGCCCTGACAGACAACCGTTAAGACCCTCAATGTCACTAGAATCCATTGCTCCTGCCCTGCATATGTCAATGTATATCCTTCCTTCATCTTTTCACTAAAAAAGGCTCTCAGTGATACCACCAGGCACAAGCAAGACTGCTTCCTCGCTTCACCTCACCTCAGCCCTGGCCACCCTGCCTACCTCAGCCATTTTTGGCTGGTAGAATCGCCCACCAAGAACAAAACGATATAGTTTGGGTATTTGTCCCCTCTGAATCTCATGTTGAAATGCAACCCCCAGTGTGGGAGGTGGGGCCTTGTGGGAGGTAATTGTGTCATGCGAGCAGGTCCCTCACGATTGACTCCGTCATGAGTGATTCCTGCTGTATTAGTTCACAGGACAGCTGGTTATTTAAAAGAGCCTGGCCCCTCCTCCCTCTCTTGCTTCCACTCTTACCATGATGTGCCTCCAGAAGTCAAAGCGCCCTGAGACCTCACCAGAAGCACAGCAGATGCCAGTGCCATGCAGAACCATGAGCCAAAGAAAACTTCTTTCTTCAAAAACTACTCACCCTCAGGTATTTCTTTTATGACAAGACAAAACTAATACAAGTGTTCCATAATCATCTTCCATAACTCATAACTAATCATGGGCATTGCACAAAGGAATGAAATGGAGAAAGTCGTTGGGAAACATGGGGTACTGGGAACCGTTATATGTCATACCTTGGATGCCATCAGCATCCTGACGATGTCACTCTGGCTTCTTTTTTTTAATTTGAGTTGGAGTCTCACTCCATTGCCCAGGCTGGAGTGCAGTGGCACACTCACAACCACCCCGGCATCAACCTGCTGGGCTCCGGCGATCCTTCCGCCTCAGCCTTTCAAGTAGCTGGAACGACAGGTGCACACTCCCACGCCCAACTAATTATTTATTTATTGTAGAGACAAGGTCTCACCAAGTTGCCCAGGCTGGTCTCAAACCCATAGGCTCAGGCAGGCTTCCCTTTTTAATAGCACAGTGCACGTACGGGAGACACACACCTTTCTGGTACCTGTGGGTGCATCTGCATTGCCAGAGTGGCTTCTCACAGCCACAGCCACTCAAGTACCACTCGGTCCCCTGGTACCCAGTTCTGTGTCCTCTGCCCTCCACAGGTTGTGGGAGCCCTCACAAGGCACCTGCAGTCCCCACACATTTATAAGCCTGCCCTGGGCTCCCAGGGGCTCTGCTGACCAGTGCAAGCCCTAGTAGAGGGGCAGGTGGGTGTGCCAAGCAGCCAGGTTTTATTCAGGCATTTGCCAGAAGGGAAATTGCTAAAATGTTTTAGGGCCCCCTCAGGAGTATAAAAATGTCACACTGACTTTAGCTTTTATCCCTCATTGAAATCAATGTTTTCTAAAAGAGAGCTTTTAATACTCTTATAAGAGTTTGGCTTCTGGTCCAGCTTATATTAATTAGGCAGATACTTTTGGCCAAGGTTTTTAATAACTTCATTTCCATAACAATCAGCTATTAATCACCTCCACCTCACAGCTGTAGAAACTGAGGCTGGGGGGGATAACTGGCCCACCCAGTCACACAGCAGAAGGGGCAGGAGCAGAATTTGCACCTGGTTCCCAGGATGCTGACTTTGGTGCCTCTGCAGCTCAGCATGCTCTGGTCCTCTGTCTGCAGGGAAAGAGTCAGGCTAAAGTTAAATGTGCTGTACCTGAGCTCCCTGCGGAGTTGTCATGATTCACTCACTCCTTTCAGCAACTGTTCATTGAGAAACAGCTATATTCCAGGCATTGTTTCAGGTGCCAAATGTGCAGTGGGGATCAAAACAGACCAAACTCTCTGCCTCACAGAGTTTACATCCACTGTGAGTTCCAGTCAATAAATCAGAGGCAAAAAGTAAAATGTAAGTAAATTAACCAACTGTAAGTGCTAAGAAGAAAACACAAATTAGGAGGTCAGGCACAGTGGCTCACATCTATAATCCCAACACTATGGGAGACCGATGAGGGAGGATGGCTGAGGCCAGGATTTAAATACCCATGTGAGCAATGTAGCAGGATGAAAGTTTAAAAAAAAAAAGAAAGAAAGAAAGAACAACGACAACAAAAAAAGAAAAACCCACAAATTAGGATCAAGAGACATGAAATGTCACATGTTGGGAGCGGTTGACCACTAAGGAAGGTATTCTTGAGAAGGAAATTTTTTTTGTCTTTTTTAGCCTTTTAGTTGCATTTGATTATCTCATGGGTTATTTGCTCTTCAGGATTGTTGTAGGGATCCCATCATTTCACTTCTAGGACATATACTGTATGAACCAACCTGATCATATTAATTGTCAAGGCCCCAGCACGAGTCTGAAGTGGCAATTATCCAGCACTAAGAACATGCTTTTAATGTAAGATACGAATATAAAATAAAACAGCAGAGCTTCTTTTAAAAAGTTTCAAAAGCACTTCCCTAAATATCTTCAAAAAGAGTAATAAACCAGAACTCAGTTTATAATTTTTTTTTTTTTTTTTTGAGTTGGAGTCTCATTCCTTCACCCAGGCTGGAATGCAGTAGCATGCACACTCACGGCCACTCCAGCATCGACTTTCTGGGCTCCAGCGATCCTTCCATCTCAGCCTTCCTAGTAGCCGGAACTACAGACGCATACTACGTACCACACCCGGCTATTTTTATTTTATTGTAGAGACGAGGTCTTGCCAATTTGCCTGGGCTGGTCTCGAACCTGCAGCTCAGGCAATCCTCTCGCCTCAGTCTCCCAAAGTGCTGGGATTACAGGCTGAGCCACTGAGTCTGGCCCAGTTTAGTATTTTGAAGAACAGCATTTATCAAGACACAGGTATCATTGTCCAGATGGCTATTTTTCATTAGTTTAAAAAGAAGAAGAAGAAATAGCAAATCCACCAAGAGTAAAGATAACATATAACCACAGTTTGTGTGTCCCTGGTCACTAGACATGTGTGAAGAAACTCAGGAGAGCTTGGTGATAGGAGTGCAGGAAGCTTCCAGTGACACTAAGAACAACAAGTCCCAGTTTTGCTGCATGTCTTTGGTTTACAAACTCTATTCCAGATTGTCCTGGGGCTCCACAAAATGCCACCAGCTGTAACTGGGTGATGGCAAGACCTTGAGACTAAGGCTTGACTCCTGACCTTGCTTCTCAAGGTCAGGGCCCTGACCTTCATGCTCATTGATTTTGTATATTGAGTCCCATGTAAAATTTATTTTTTTTTTTAATTCCATTGCTTCAAAAAAAAAAAAAAAAAGGTTTGGATGCCATGGCTTTGTGACTAGCATATGGTTTCCATACTAGTATACATTCGGTCTCCAGCCTAGTGTCTGACTGGCAGTAGCTCTTCCATGACTATTTGCTAAATAACTGGATCACGCTGGAAACTGGGGTAAACACAGATGACGCAGCTCCTGTGAAATCAACTCTATGTACCCCAGCCAGCACCAGCAGTCACAGGCTTCTGTCTCATACCCGAATAGACAGCATGGTTTGGGATCCCACTAAGAATGTTACCATGGAGAGGCTGTGGAATAGTAGATTCATAGATGATTAGTTAAATCAGGAGAGAGAGGTACTGGCTCTGAAGTCTGTCAAATCTGGGCTGAAATTCTGAAATTCTTATTAGCTGTGTGGCATTGGACAAGTGACTTGACTTTGCTAAGACTTAGTCCAGTTGTAAAACGGGAATAATGACAGTACCTACGTCGTTGGATTTTATACAGATTAAATGATATTCCATAGGGAGTTCTTAGCACAACGTGTGTCACGTGGAAAGTGTTCAGTAAATATTAGCTGCATACACACACACACACACACACACACACACACACACGTGTGTATGTTCATTAGAATCATAAATCTAAGAGAGATATTGAAAATCATTTAATCCTGTGATTTTAATGTTTTATTAGCAGTAAGACCCTTCTGTCAATACATGAAAATACCCCAATGTAAGGGCTCTCGGTTCAATCAAAAGGTGAGGTTAGAAAACCCATTCCCCCCAAACACACACACACACACACACACACACACACACACACACACGCACACACACTGTGCCAAGGCTGGCATGGATCACACTTTCTTTCTACCCTGAGTACTCTTCTCATCGTGTAAAAAAATGCTCCATCTCTTTGGAAAAGGTTCAACCATTAGTCAAATTCAACTTCCTCCCGTGGCAACAAAATAAAGAGGTTCAGAAAATGAGGATGTTTGCCTGATATTTATGGAATATCCACAGAATAGCTACTATTTATTGAGCACTAGCTGTATGTACTTCAGGTACTACATGGAGCAGTTTACCTACATTGCCCTAATTTTTTCAACAGCCCCATGAATTAGTTATTATTCTCTCTCTCTCTCTCTCTCTCTCTCTCTCTCTCTCTCTCTCTCTCTCTCTCTCTCACACACACACACACACTCGGATTAAATAACTTGGCCAAAAACCCAGAGGCAGTAAGTGCAGAAGCACATTTAAACTGGGTTTATATAATCCCAAAGCCTCAGCTCCATTGATAATATATATGGTGTCTTGATTCCCCATTTCATTGACTCGCATTCTGCCTTCATATTGTTCCAGAGGCCCTAACTGACAGGTTTCTTTTCATCTGAGAATATGAAAGTCCATCTCTGACTTATAAACGGATCAGTCACCTTCTTAATAGGTCCAATGTCCCAGCAAAAGATTGAAGCTGTGTCTACACTGTCAGTACTGTTGGCATCAACTCCACCAGCCTATGTTAACCGTGTTGCTCAGCCTTTCTTAAATGTTTGTTTGTGGAGAAAATAAAGCAACTAGAGGGCTGTGTGAAGCCTTTGGTGCTCTGAAGACCATTTTGGCGCTGTTTCAAAGAACACCTCACTCTCTAAAAAGCTGACATCATGGTCCCCTGATCGCAGAGAGTACTTCGTGATCAGCTTCTCAATGAGCAGCCCTGGCAGTCCTAGAGACAGAGGCACCGCATCAGTTTTTGTGGGTGCTGCCTTCCCACAAACCTCAATAAATTAGACATTTGCTGCCACACTTACAACTCACTACTGGATCATAGAAACCAACACGAGCATGTGTGATATAAAACAAGAGAGCCACTTGATGCTGGGGTTTTTGAGTAAATCAGCAATACTTTTGGCAAGAGGGCAGTATGTTTCCTTGATTCTGTATGTGTTATGACTCCTTCAAGCATCAGTAAGTGCATGACAACGAAACATTGCATCCATTTGCTTGTTAGGCACTTCTTAAAGAGTGCCAGGCACTGAATTAGAAACTGAATACTAATTTATTAAAATGTTTAAAATCTCTATTACTTGAGTGTTTACCAGGGTTCAGGTACTGTGCTAAATGTTTTGCTTACATGACCTCATGTAGCTTTCAAAATAGTGAACTTGATGCTGTTATTATTCCTGATTTACAGATGAGACAGAGACATCATATTAAGTAATTTGCCCCAAATACTATAGCTTTTTAGTCATGCAACTGAGAAATTTCTGATCATAATTGATTTGGGGGTGTTTATTGAATGACCCCAATGATGTTTGACCTCATAGTGGTGCTCAGTGGTGTTTAGAAAATGACCATAATGACACAGACATCCACAAGTTTTTTTTTATTATACACATAGAGAGTTTGACCTTCAAGAACCTTACAGCCTAATTGTATAGACCAATAGTTCTCAATTTGTGGAAATTTTGCCTCAAGGGGACATTCATCAATGTCTAAAGACAATTTTTATTTTCGTGACTGGGGAAACTATTTGTATCTAGTAGGTAGAGTCCAGAGATGCTATGAAACATACTACAATACAAAGAACATTCCCCTTAGCAAAGAATTGTTTGGCCCAAAATGGTAATATGTACAGCCAATGTTGGAAAACACTGGTACAGATAAGACAACCAACAGAAAGATATAATCAATCAATAACAAACAACTTAAATTACATAAAGGCTGTAAAGGAACAAAGAAGAGATTCGATTCTGGAGAAAGTTCAAAGAGGAAAGTTTTGGAGCTCAAATTCAAGCTTTTTTGTTGGACAAACCTGCATTTAACCTCAAGTCTGCCCTTAACTAATCATACAACTTTGACCAAATCTCAGCACCTTCATCTTTAATTGGAAATAAAAAATGCTGACCTCGTGGGAATATTATAACAATTGAGATGATGTATAAAATGTCCCCACCACCCTTAAAGCCATTCTGAAGAGAAGGGTTTTCTTTTCTTAAGCTGCAGATCATGACAAAGTGACTGAAACTGTTGATCCAGGTTGAGTATGATGTGGTTATATCAAATATCTTAATGACATAACAAGTTTCCACACAGTCTCAAGCTGATTGCTGCACCAATTACTATATTCTTGGACAAGCCCACAGTAAAACATAAGTCTTCTGCTGTCCCACCAGTGCCCTTGGCTCCTTCATGTTCTTGGTCGGTCACCACATCTCTATTTTGTACCACCACACAGTTCCTAAGTATTCAAGTTCACTTATCTTACCCTTGATCTAAAGAGTGGAGTACCGTGCTGGCCATTTGAAAGGGCACACTGAAGGCCTGAACATTTTTCATGGAGACAGCACCTACCTGGCCTTCCCTGCCTAGCCATTTCATCCCGGTTCATCCTGTTTTCAATCTGCTTTTCTGCAATCTAGGAGTCAAACAAGGGGAAGGTCTATATCTTCAGAGAACCCACCACAGTGACCCTGCAGCCAACCAAGGACAAGTACAGAACTTTCCAGGCAGATTCAGGCCCGTGTCAGTCTGACTCCCAAGATTGGGTCAATTGGTTTTGCAACTGAGAATGAAATCAGGCTCCCTAAAGGATTAGTGAAAGGTCACATGGTAGGATACTAGGTCACGCTAGGCCCAACAGGCCAGCAGTAATGTTTCCTTTCCTGAAAACCTTGAAACAGTCCCACTTTCCCAAAGAAAGGGAGCTGGAATGCCTGGGAATTGATCGTGGGGAATTTTTGGAAGAGTCCCCTTTGGCAAGTCAACTTGGTCAGAGATGGTGCTACCCACCCACAGGAGGGCCTGGCTTCCTCTAAATTCTACACTAGACCTTCTGCCATCAGCACAGAGCCTGCCCCAGCTGGGCTGCACACCTGGGCCCTATTCCACTGCCTGGCTTAGGGCAGCTTAGGGTCCTTTTCGTAAAACGCTGAAAGTTCGCATTTCTCTGTGCTGTCATATCAAAAGCAGAATTTACCTTCAATTCCATTGACGAGGGAAACTTCCTGCCCTGTTGAAGGGACTGACACAGTCCTGCTCCCTCACTCGCTACAGAGAGAACAGTCAAATCAGACATGCAAGTCTCACCCCAGGACCCACTGTACACTGAATGAGTGTGGCCACATGACAGCTGAGTGCATCATTCTCTGTGGAATAGAGAACAGAAAATTCTACCTACCTCAGGGGCTTGCTGTGGAGAAAAAATAAAGTGAAATAATGTGCATAAAGTTCCTTACTCAAGGCCTGGCACTCTGAAGGAGCTCAACAGAGAGCTATTGTAGCTGCTGTTGCTGTGACTATGACTGTGGTGGTTTCACTTCCCCATCTGTACAAGTGCATAGTTATTCGTTCTTCAGCACTGAACTAGGCGCCGGGATAGAGCAGTGAACAAGATAGACAAGGTTGTTGCCATCATGGAACTTACTTCCAAAGGTAGAGACACAGACACTATTAGGTGAAGAAATGAATGAGCAGGATAATTTCAGATGGCAAGAGACACTATGAAGAAAAGCATGACCATGTATTGGAGGATGGTTGCCTGGGAATGGGGTGTGTGTGACTGTAAATCTTATGATCAGAACAGCTTACATGAGAAAACTGCATTTGTGTTAAAAACTGAACATCAACAAGGAGTTAGCCCAGGAAAGAATTGGAGCAGGGGCTGCAGGCAGAGGAAACAGCAAGTGCAAAGATCCTGAAGCAAAAACACACTCGAAGTGCTCAAGGAAGAGAGAGACCAGGGTGCCTGCTGCACCTAAGACAGAAAAACAGAAGGAAGTGAGGTGGGGGTGGGGAGGTGGAGACATCAGAGGGTGGGAGGGGCTGACCGTGTGGGCTTGTGGCCATGGTAGAGGATTTGGACTTATTCACAGTGCACTGGACAGCCAGGGTAGGTTTTCAGGAAGAAGTCATGAGTTATAATTTATAGTTTTCAAAGATAATCTGAACTTCAGACACTCCATAAGCAGGCACAGGAGAGGGCCAGGGAGTGCCTCTAGACACAGGAGTCCTGGGTGAGCCAAGGGGACTGGACCACGGCAGGTGTTTCCATCTCTGCGGTATTATGGGGGATATATGAGAATCTAAGTGCATATAGAACACTTCCTGGCACAGAGTAGATGCTCAAAATACATTAATTCTCTTGCTTCCCACTGGAGCAGAGATCTCTATTTCCACAAAGGTAAATATGACGCCTGGATCTGAGAATGCCAGAGACTCAATGCCTCACCATCTAGTGTTGATACAGCAACATTGTAATAAAGCCCAGCCGACTGATTTCAGCCTGGTACATATTGCTCTGTGCTTCATCCTGTTAAAACTCCAAAAACTATTATGCTTGAATATTGTAAACTCATTCTTTAAAGTAGCACAGGGACCATAATGTGCGCTGCATTCACGATCAAGAATCACCATTCTCCTCTAGTCCAAAGAGAAGATTAAAATATTTCCAATTTAAAACTATCCCAGATTTGCCTTTCAATTAATGCTGTAGGCGCCATCCAGCTGTCCCAAATTCAAGCAGCTCTCAGTGCTATTGGCTGGCACTACTATGGGCTCTATTATAAAGGGATGGTTGTAAAATAAGTGTAAGAAAAACAATGTTACCTTTAATTCAGATGAGCAACAAGAAGTGCAGTTGATGCCTGGGGTAGTGGCTCATACCTGTAATTCCAAAATTTGGGGAGGCCAAAACAAGAAGATTGCCTGAGCCCAGGAGTTCGAGACCAACCTGGGCAATATAGTGAGACCTTGCCTCTACAATACATAAATAAATAATTCGCAGAGCATTATGGCACACACCTATAGTCCCGTAGCTACTCAGGAGGATGAGGCGGAAGGATTGCCTGAGCCCAGCAGGTCAAGGCTGTGGTAGCCGTGATCATGCCACTCCAACCCAGGTGACAGAGTGAGACTTCAACTAAAAAAAAAAGTACAGTTGATGCTAGATTGCTCTGGATGAAAGTGTCACAGTAAGCCAGGAAGCAAAAAGCAGGTAAGACTCCAGACACTGAAGAAAAATCTCCTAGCCGGGCTCGGTGGCTCAGCCTGTAATTCCAGCGCTTTGGGAGGCTGAGATGAGGGGATTGCCTGAGCCCGTGGGTTCGAGACCCGCCTGGGCAGCGAGACCTCATCTCTACAATAAATCAAAAAATCAGCCGGGCGTGGTAGCGCACACCTGTAGTTCCAGCTACTTGGAAGGCTGAGTGGAAAGATCGCCGGAGCCCAGCAGGTCGAGGCTGCGGTGGCCGGGAGAGTGCCACTGCACTCCAGTCTGGGCGATGGAGTGAGACTCCAACTCAAAAAAAAAAAAGAAAAATTTCCTGAGTGTGGACCCACCCTTCCCTCACTTATTCACACGTGTGTGTGACCTGGAGGGCATCTCTTAACCTCTCTAAAGACCAGTTTCCTCATTTGTGGAATGTGAAAAATAATTCTCCTTCTTTCATCAGATTGTGGTAAAGATTACACATAATCGTTGGTTGAGAGTGTTTAGCATGGCACCGGCATGACGTTTTGAGGTGTATCAGTTATCTTCATCATCCTCCAGTACCCAGACGCTCCATGAAGGAAATTGGAATTACTTATTCTGGTACGGAGAAGGCTCAGTGCATACTTTAGATTTTTATGATTAAAAAATGCCACAATGTATTGAGTCTTCAGGGGCTGGGTGATGTGCCAAGGGTTTATGTTAGAAAAGACAAAAAGCAGCCCAACATTCGGAAGCAGGCCAGGTGCCCACTACAGGCCTTATTATTCTCCTCATTGGAGACCACCTCACAGGACACCAGACTCAGACAAGAGTGCTCTGAGACCATGAAAAAATAAGGCAAAGCAAAGCCATCTGTAACATCATGTAAGCAAGGTCAAGGACCCCCATAAAAATTCCAACACCACTTTCTCTCCCCAAATGAATGACCACTGCTTTGTTTACCAATTTCAGCCTTATACCCCTGCCTGGATCCACTCCCTGTAGATAAGATTCGCTGAGCTACAGAGTTATAGAGTCACCTCTGCTTTCTGAATACACCTAATCTAGAGAAAACCCATCCCCAAATCTCCCACCTGAAGCCCAAATTTCACAATAGGTTATTTTTAACACCCTCCCATGGAGACACCCTGTCGTCCCATCGTATACAATCTTCCTTGCTGTGGCAAGGAATAGACTCAACTTGTCTTACTAGAGGTGTTTACTCTGTAGCCTGTGGCTGAAGAGCATTGAAACATCTCATTTAACCTTTAAACAACCCCATGAAAGCATGGAATATTACTTCTATTTAACAGCAGAAGAAACTGAGTTTCAGGGCTATTAAGAAACTTGCCCAAAATCCTTCACACAGTGAGTGACAGAAGACAGAAACCCGGCCTCCTCAATGCCATCATTTCATTCTGGCCTTAAAGGGAGTTCATACATACCCTTGGCAGGGTCCAACTGACCACAGGGCAAGAAAAAACATGCAGAAGCAACAGGATGGGCTAGATGATGGAAGGAAGGGGTCTTCTTAACAGGAAGGAGGTAGTGTGAGTTTTGGAAAGGGAACTAAATTTCCTACTTATAAAAGATTATTTTCTTAATTAGAATAAATTAAAATAATATTTAAAGAGGGTAAAAAGAGAGAGATATTTTGACTTGGAAAAAAGTCAAGGAACTTAGCAGGGCAAGTTGGAAGATCAAGGGATAGTTCCCATCCCCTTAAACCTTGTTTTTCTGTCATGTGACTCAGAGATGGTAGTCTATGGCTGAATGGTACCAATGGTGGTGGTGACGATACAGGAGCCCTTGTGGATAATAATGAGAGTTGGAAAAGGGGCTGAATCCCCATCCATGAAAGATTATTCTTTTTGTATCTTAATTAATCAAGAAAAAAATAATCCTTCACGGGTGGGGAATTCAGTTCCCTTCCTAACACTCACTACCCCCTTCCTGTTAAGAAGACATCATCCCTCCTGCCATCTGTACCATCCTGTTGATTCTTGACAGGTTCTCTTGCTCTGTGGTCAGTTGGACCCTGCCCCAAGTTACATATGACCACCCTTTAAGGCCAGAATGAAATGGTGGCATCGATAAGTCTAGGTTTTTGTCTTTTGTCATTCACTTTGTGAAGGATCTTGGGCAAGTTTCTTAATCCAAGTTTCTAAATCCCAAGCATTTGTTCAGACAAATAAGAAAGCATGGTTTTTCTTTCTATATTTCAAATCTGTCTTAGTAATTAGTTAATACATGATTTGGTTTTATTATTTTCCAGGCAGAAAGAGGATAACTGGCAAGTGAGCACTTAAGGGGGAAAAGAGAGAGCTTGCACAATTTAAAAATAAAATCTAGCAGTTTGCATGTTTAGCACCTTTCATGCAAGAATCTGAGCATTTTATAAAAATGAATTACTCCCTCTTCCCCTTCTCTACCACCCATGAAGAAGCTTTATTTTACAACTGCAAGAAAAGGTTTGTGACCATCCCTGAGAGGCCAGAGCCCTGGTGGAAAGAAGGGCTTGGTGTGTCTGCCTTTTGCATGGGTGCTCACCCACACGCATTAGCCAGTTCCCAGAGAAGCACACCCTACCTTTCAAGCCCTCTCTCTCCTCTCCCTGTGCCCCTAAAGGATCACTTTAAACCTTCTGTCCTTATCCTCTGGGGCCCCACACCTTCTTTCCCTCTACTCAGGAAATCAGTCATTCCATTTTATCTGGATTCCTTTGAATAGCCCAGGGAACTTGAGAGGAAGGACAGGGGTAAGGGAAGAGGGGGACTTTGAAAACATGCCCTTGCACCTGCAGGCTTATCAGACCCCCCCAGCCACAGGAGTGGCATCTTTAGCTATGCTAACTTAGAATTCACTTGCATGTTCAACAAAAACTACTGAGTACAGAGTTATCTAGACCATGCTGTTTCAGGGGACACAACCATGAACAAAATAGAGGTGAATCCCCACCCTCATGGGGTGTACATTCTAATGAAGGGAAGTCAATAAGCAAAATGCAGAAAGCAAATTGTCTAGTATGTTAGGAACTTAACTCTACAGGGAGAAACCAAGAAGGGAAGAGAGAAGGACCATGGAGGTGGGATATTTAAGTGGCATTGTCAAGAAAGATCTCACTGAAGTGACGTTTGAGCAAAAACCTGAGGAGGGAAGGAGCAAACCATTAGGGTATCTGGGAGAGGAATGTTTCAGATGGTGGAAGAACAAGATTCAAGGCCTGGAGCCAGGAGGATATCTGGGGTGCCCAGAATGTGGCTTGTGTGAGTGAGGAAAGAGAAGCAGCAATGAGAGGGGTCCACATGCAACAGGAGTTGAGGGATCGGACAGGGGTTCATGCATCACTGTAAGGACCCTAGTTTTGGAGGCCAGGCTTCATGGTTCATGCCTGTAATCCTAGCACTTATGGAAGCTGACACGAGAGGATCATTAGACGCCAGAGTTCAAGACTAGCCTGGGCAGCACAGTAAAACCAGCAACTCTTTAAAAAAATAAAATAATAAAATTAGCAGGGCATGGTGGCACGCTCCTCCTGTAATCCCAGCTACTGAGGAGGCGAAGATGGGAGGATTGCTTGAACCCAGAAGGTCGCGGCTGCAGTTTTGGAAGAAGAACTCGGCAGCGCACTTGGGGTTGTCACCCTGCAGATGTCCACTAGGCATTCAACAGGAGAGAGCCCGCAGGCAGCTCAACAGTCACATCTGATGATCACAGGGAGATAGAAATTCAGGAGCCGTCAACACAGTGACAATTCACAGCCATGGAGACAATGAGAGCACCAAGGCAGTGGACACTGGTGACAAAAAGGAGACGAGCGGCACCATTTCTTTCAATGTCAGGGAGGTGAAGAGGAACCCGCAGAGGAGACAGGAAGAGGTCTTAGGGAAGGGGGAGGAGTTTGGGAAGGTGAAGGATGCCGGGAGTCCAGCAAAGAAATGACTTCAAGGGGAAAGAAGTCATGGCATTAAACCATTCCGAGAGGCCAAGTATCAGCACTGAAAATAGACAGATAAATTTAGCAGGGTGGGGTCACTGGCAGCTCTGAGAAAAACAGCTTCCATACAGGGGTGAGGCTGGTATGGGAGAAACAACAGTGGCACATTTGTAAGTTGTGGAAATAACCCATGAGGGGAGATAAGTGAGTGACCTGGGAAAGAAAGCTCTAGGGCAGTGTCCTGGACAGCGCGGGATGGCATGGGACCCACTGCACATGGAACAGCTGTCCCTCAAGAGGAGTACTGATAGTCCTCCTACACCATGACACGAAAGAAGGGAGGAGACCACGTAACAGGTTCTGGAAGGCAGGCACAAGCAAGCTTCCTGGGTGTCGGTAGAAATAGAAAGCCAAGCTGTTTCCCATGACACAGAGACACTGCGGGTTTGGAAAGGAAGTAGGAGGAATGAACTTGCTACCCAGAACAGCAAGGTGGATAAACTAAGAAAATGTAGTGCGAGTCCTGGGAAGTCTTAGACACTCACATAAGGTTCATGGTCATATATTGAACAATAAGGTGAGTCCTTATGCTTGCATGAGTCCTGGCCACATTCAGGGCAGAGGAGCAGGCATAGAACAGGTAGAGACATGGATGTAACCAAGGCTGGGGTTTCACCAAGAGAATACAAGGAAGCAGGAGGGCAGGAGAGTCAAGGGTGAAGGCCAGGCAGTGATGACGGTGACTGGCCATGGTGTCTAGTTGACAAGGGAGGGAGAGTGAGGAGAAAGATGACAGGGTCACTGTGTGGCTGAAGGAAGTGGGGTTTGGGGGAGGCAGTAGGATCAACAGGTTGCAGGTTTCAGCAAGTTCAAGGAGTGATGGTGTTGGGCTGTTAGAGGGATCACTGAAAGGACAGGACATGGGATGCTTTGTTCACACAAAGTCTAGGGGGGATGCTAAGATGAGATCACTGGAGGAAAGGTGGCCGAGGGATGGACTTCCAGGGTGTCAGAAGTGTCATCTAGATGTTAAATAAGGGAGTATTGAGGCGAGAATGTCAGGCAGTCGGGAGCTAGAATCCACAGATGGACAGGAGTGATGGGGGGGGTCTACGGAAGATCCACCACAGAGGGTGGGTGGTAGAGTGTCAGAGCCACCCTCTGGGACTGTAAGGAGGGGAAGGATGGCCTGGATGCAGAAAGGCCAAACTAAGACATATGAAGATCCACCAAGAGGGTAGGAGGCAAGGGTGCCAGAGCTGGGGCTGTTAGGAGAGGGAGGCAGGACGGCCTGGACATGGAGATGCTGAACACCCCTGCAAATTCCAGGCCCAGGTGTAGGAGAGGAGAAGCAAGGAAAGCCTGGAAAGGGCTGCGGGGGAGCAGTGTGCTTAGAGGAAGCGCAGAGTTAAGTGAATTGTGCAAACACACATACACACGGACACACACATGCACACAGACACACACATGCACACATACTTGTACATGTACACACAAACACATTTGTGCATGTACACACATATATGTGCACACACTCTCCAACATGCACACATTCACACTTATACATGCACACACACAAACACACACCCTCTTCCACATGCACACACACAAACACACACCCTCTTCCACATGCACACAGAAATACACTTTTGTATGTGCACTCACACGCATATGCACACACTCTCCAACACATAAACACACTTGTGCATGCACAAACACTTGTACATGCACACTCTCTCCAGCACACACATACATCCTTGTACATGCACAAGCCGTCTCTCCAACACACACACATACATGCACATACACATACAAACACACTTGTACATACACACACCCTCTCTCACACACAAATGGACAAGGAAACCTACAGACGATTGTATGTTGGAATGG
The DNA here is from genome assembly GCA_027257055.1 of Cephalopachus bancanus. Lineage (NCBI taxonomy): Eukaryota > Metazoa > Chordata > Mammalia > Primates > Tarsiidae > Cephalopachus > Cephalopachus bancanus. Next base: position 3,564,783 of record JAPVLO010000095.1, on the reverse strand, counting down.
GTGGACATTATGGCATTTGGAATACACCTTACAAAAGCTGTTTGCTTAAAAAGAGAAAACGCACAGAGCGTTTTGAGAGCAAGAAAGTCAGACCCATGGTGACGCGGGGCAGTTGGGCAGGGGTCCTTCAAGAAAAGTCTCTTTGAGGAAGTGTCTAAGAGAGATATCCCCATATGAAAAACATCTATGAGCACATGTGGTATTATCTTCCCCTATGAATCAAGGTGTTCTCTCTGAGTGTCACCCACAGCCTGTCTGTCACACTCATTTGCATATGGGTCCTATGAGACAGTAAGACCCTGGAGAGGCTGGAGACTGTCCCCTGCAGTGTGATGCCCTCTGGAATGTGGGCTGTATCATAGAGCCTAACTCACAGGAGGCCCACGTGAATGTTTCTTTAAATGTATTGAGTTCCTTTAAATATTTATTATTTCAAAATATCTAAGTAGCACCCTATAAAACCATCTTTAAAAGAAACAAAATAGTTGGGAAAAGTACCATATTTATTCATATGAGAATTAAATCAAACATAAATGAGAATTTTTGCTATTACATTAACTAATAATCATCTTAGAGACTGAGGCTGAGAGAGAAATGGCACAGATAAATACCAAAAGTATGTCCAACATGCAAATTTTAGAATAAGATAGTGAAAAAAATGGTAGGTAATTACCAGGAAAGCTATTTAAAGCAGAAACATGTGATTAAAAATGCCAAAGGTGTAAACAGTCTTAATCTGCTAATTTATTACATATATCTCTTAGAGCCAAGTTTTATTTTAAGATTAGATCTTGAATATTTTCACTGTTACTGCAAAAGAAACTAAAATTTTCTAAACTGAAATGCTACTCATTTTTCATCTTTTAGATGTTACTTTATCTGCCCTGAAGCCAAGGTGATTTCTATCAAGGAAGCATTGTGAATATAGACATATACATCTTTGTTTCCCAAGACATTCCTTTAATGCCTACAAGGCACCATGGCAATACTCACCCCTGTCTGCTCTCCATCCACACACTGTGGAAGGAACAGACTAGTTATAGAAATGAGTTGCTTTTTTATTATTGAAACAGCAAATATGGCTTCAACTAAAAAAAGATAATTTAGGGCCACTTGCTGAGGAAAAGTATCCATTCGATCTTAGGTGGAGGAGGTGTGAAGGTGTGCAACAGACCCCATGTTCCACAGAGGACCCAATTACCTGTAACTCTTTCTTCCCTTACAATCCAAATTCTGCCTTGGTTTCTGGACAAGTCTAATTCTCACTGCTAGCTTAAGCCTCGAGCTATATAGGGGAGCAGTCACAATAAAAACTGGGGCCCAATCAAGTATTTAAAAGATGATTCACTACCAAAAGTAAGTGGTTTTTGAATAGTTCTATGTTCTCAAACTTTCCAACAAGGCTCGGCTACCTCCAGTCCCAAGAAACACCATTCTCCAGTTACACCTTGGTGAAATGTGAACTTTCTCCCCAGCTGGCACGTTTAGCCATAGTCATTAAAAAAGTACAGGTGTGCTGACAATTCCAGCTAGCACAACAGTGGCATGGTGTGAGACTCGGCGGATGGGAAGGGGAAATTTACAGGAAGGCTTGCACAAAATTGAATCCTTAATAGAACCTTAATAACGTGAGCTCTTTCAGCCTTTCCACCCCCTGTGAAATACTGTGATTCACTGAGAGCTTATGTAAAACTGCATTTCAGGGATATTGCAGGATTCAGGCACACAAAATATAAGTATTTGCCACATGTGTGACTTGCCCAAATTTTGCTGCTTTGTCTCCTTGAGCATGCAGTCCCCAGAAGAATGAGGAGTTTCTGACTAGTGGCTCTTAACCACTGTAGGAACCTCAAATTGTCCTGGTGTCTGAAAGGGAAGAGCTGGGACCAGTGATGAGAAAAGGGACGTGAATTTCATTTCCACATATGGAAGCACTGGATTAGAACTGCTACAAAAAACCATGAGCTTACCTGGAAAGCGTTTCATCACAGGAGGTATTCGGGAGGCAATGAGCAATCCTCTGTTTAGACGTTTCTGGGTGGCTTGTATTAGGTGACCTGAAAGACCTCTTTAGACTCTAAGGTCAGATTCCAGGTCCCCAGGGACATCCTCCACAGGTGCTGGTGTATTTCCTGATAGTATAGCCCTTTCTTTCACCTTGGTGTCTTTCTGCTCACTCTGCCTCCCACCTCCTCATCCCTTCAAATGTGAGCATATGAGTCAATTCCTTTACTTCCTTCTAGTCTTCACTATCCTAACAAACTTGGGTAAGGGCACTTTCCTGTATATTTTTGTACCACTCTCTACCCCCATCAAACTCCGTAGGGATGGAGAGCATGTCTTTGTCATAACGCTACACTCATCACCAACAGAAGGCCATCAGCCCAGTCAGTGCCCAATGAATGCACATGAAATGACTTAATTTGTTCATGAAAACCTTGCTGTGGCTTCCCCAGAAATCCACTGCACCTAGAAATAGTTTAACCAGAGATACTTTACCTTGCCTCATTCATCATATTATTTTATGGGTCTCAAGTCCTTTTCCCACCCAAGACATGCTCCCAATAGAACACTGGCACCTTCATGTACCATAGGAATCCTTATGTGCTGACATAGCACAAAGATCATCAGAAATAGGGCAGTTAATACTCACCAAGGCTGCACATACATAAAACCTCTAAATAAAGTTAAATATGTGTAATCCCAGCACTTTTGGAGGCTGAGGCGAGTGGATTGCCTGAGTCTGTGGGTTCCAGACCAGTTAGGCAACTTGGTGAGACCTCATCTCTACAATAAATCAAAAATGAGCCAGCGTGGTAGTTCCAGTTACTTGGAAGACTGAGACAGAAGGACTGCTGGAGCCCAGCGGCTCAATGCTGGCATGGCCGTGTATGTGCCAAAGCACTCCAGCCTGGGTGACAGAGTGAGACTCCAAATCAAAAAAAAAAAAAATTTAATTTAATTTAAAAAGTTAAATATGTTCATTTATACCAAGCTGACTTCTGGCTACCACCTTTATGACTCAGGTGCTTATTTGGGGTCAGGTGAATTGAGTTATAATTAAGCATCCTGACAATGCCAGTACCAGGGGGAACTTGGCCCCTGGCCAGTCCCCACAATTAAGCCGGGGATCTCCCACCCCCTGATGTTAAAAAAAATGCTCTGAATGGCTATGATGTGCAAGACATCTTGTTCAGCTAATTCCTGCAGCTGTCTTTCAGGGCAAGGGGGATAACTTAGCCCAGAAACTGCAATAAATGTGTGGACATCAATCCAGGACTCTAAATTAAAAGAAGATAATTCAAACTACTTTCTCACATTATATGAAACACAGCCATTAACATTACTGATTTAAAAGGATCAAACGAGCCGGGTTCGGTGGCTCAGCCTGTAATCCCACGCCTTTGGGAGGCTGAGGTGAGTGGATTGCCTGAACCCGCGGGTTCAAGACCCGCCTGGGCAGCGAGACCTCATCTCTACAATAAATCAAAAAATCAGCCGGGCGTGGTAGCGCATGCCTGTAATTCCGGCTACTTGGAAGGCTGAGGCGGAAGGCTCGCCGGAGCCCAGCAGGTTGAGGCTGCGGTGGCCGGGAGCGGCCACTGCACTCCAGTCTGAGCGACAGAGTGAGACTCCGACTCAAAAAAAAAAAAACCAAAATAAAAGGATCAAACAAACTCAAAGTTGAATGGGTGACTGAATAACCATTACTGCTTTATAACTGTTTCGTAAAGATGACTTTGGTCCTTTGAAACTCCATCAGCGAAGGTTGCCATTCAGAAGAACCGGATGGCCTGCACCACTGTGACTGAAGGTCAGAAATATCCACTGTTGACCACCCCACGACAGCCTGCAGACTTTGCCCCACTTCCTGGTGAGCCTGAGATTTTGCCTGCTCCCCACACTTTCGCCCTGTGCCTACTCTACACCTCCTGTGAAACCAGGACTCCACCCTCACTCTTTCAGGGCTATTGACTGCTCTCAAGCTTCCATATGCTTACGCATCACCTGGCATCTTGTGAAATGCAGAGTCTAATTCGGCAGTTCTGGGATGGGGCCTGAGATTATTCTGCTCTTATAGAAGGTTTCAGAGATTGCTGGTCTGTGGACATTAGGGCGGCAAGGACTCAGGTGAGGATTTGGCTAGGAATTCAATCTAAACAGCTCCCGCAGGTCTGCACATCCTTGGAGTTTTGAGAGGACGTTTATGTGTCTAGGATTTTCTGAGGAAGAGTCTATAATTGCTATTGGAGTCTCAAAGAAACTTGTGTGAAAGTTAGAAACTGTCAGGCACACTGGCTCACACCCATAATCCCAGCACTTGGGGAGGCCAAGGTAGGAGGCTCATCAGAGCCCAGGAGTTTGAGATCATCCCGGGTAACATAGCAAGACTTCGTCTTTACAAAAAATTATTAATAGCTGGCTATGGTGGCGTGTCCCTACAGTTCCAGTTACTTAGGAGGTTGAGGTGGGAGATTGACTGAGGCCAGGAGATCAAGGCTGCAGTGAACCATGATCATGCCACTGTACTCTAGCCTTGACTACAGAGTGAGACCCCAATTCAAAAAAAAGGAAAAGAAGAAGTTAGGAAAGGTTGGCCAAAGCTGCACAGCTCTACCCCAGCTATGTGATGTCTCCTTCCTCTCACTACCTGCTCCTAAAGCACTGACCCAGTCATCCCACAAGCAACCAGCTTACTATACCCGATCAAATTTACATGATTTGAGGTACCTGTTATGCTAGACAAATTCCTTTTAAGGAACACCAGTAAAAAAAAAAATTAAAGAGAGATTTAAGAAGAATGACTAAGAAACATGGGCATTAAAATAACATGATGTTGGGCAAAGAAAATGATGTGAAGAAACAGAAAGACCTGGATGGATGCAGAAAGACCTGGGTGGGAGCGCCATCTCCATTTCTGCCTGACTCTAGAATCATCTGCAGGTTAGCTGGCTTCTCTACACCACCGTTCCTACCTCTGTAATAAGACCTATAGGGACCTTCTTGTAAAAGTAAAATAACAAGGACCACCTTCCTGGTATGTAGTGTTTATAGAATTAATGACTTGCCAGTTTCCCTCCCTTTTATCACGGAAGAAGGACAAATTAAGATCTCAATTATAATATAATAATTTAAGATCAGAAGCGGTGGCTCACTCCTATAATCCCAACACTTTTAGAGGCTAAGGCAGGAAGATTGCTCGATCCCAGGAGTTCAAGACCAGCCTGGGCAACATAGTGAGACCTTGTCTCAACAAAAAATTAAAATAAAAAAAAGTAGTCTGATGTGGCAGCATGTGCCTGTAGTCCAAGCTACTTGGGAGGCTGAAGTAAGAGGATCACCTGAGCCCAGGAGGTCAAGGCTGCAGTGAGCTGTGATTGTGCCACTAAACTCTAGCCTGGGTGACAGAGTGAGACCCCTTCAAGTCAAAAAATAAATAAATAACAATAAATAAGTAGATAATTTAAAATTAAAGTCACAGTAAAATAAGTATCTTTTTAGACTTGAATTCTGAATAATAAAAATAGCTATTTTTAAAAGGACATTTAGGTAGTTTTTAATCTAGGATCTAAAATAGACTAGCACTGAAAGTTTTAGAGGATTTTTTAAGGGAAAACAAGGAGTTCTTATATGATATTTAACCTTTCTTGATTTGAGGAAATTGTGTGAGAAAATGCCTGCTTATGCAAGAACTCATAGCAAACATGTATCCAATTCTAACACAACATTATAAAATTATTTGGGGAAGTTAAAGTTAGTTATTAACAGACATGGGGTGGGAAAAATGTTTTCTAGAGGTTAAATGATTTTCCATGTGAAGAATCAGGCTTAAGGACTCTTAATCATAAGCCTTTCAGATATGGCATAATAAAAATGCCACTAGGTTTCTTATCATCCAGCTACTCGGCCCCATTAACACAATTTCATTGAACCGTAACACAGCTAATCGCTGCAGAACTATGTAAAAAGTTGCCCATTTCATGCTCAGTGTGAAATCACACCTTTACTTGTTTGTCCCAGAAAGTTAAGCATTTAAAAGACTTCATGACTCCAACACAGTATTTTAAAAGCATATTTATTATTCTATCATATTCTATTTTTAAAAACCACTGAAAGAATTTGGAGAAAAAGCAATCTCTTTGGACCGATTTGTCAAATAATGAGAGTTCAAAGCTCTAGTTATCTCTTACTCTAAAACATTCTGTTATCCCTCAAGGATAAATTTTTCCATTTCTGATAAGGTCCTTGTCCATTCCAAATTATAAGCAAAGGAAGTCTTGGGGGGAGGGGGGGACGTGTTTACTTATTTTTCCAAGTAACATCTTCAAAGAAAACTGCAGGAAGAAAGAACTGATCCTAAGGATATCTTCCAGAAGCAAAAAATTCAATAAGACATTTTCTTCATCCTCCTAAAACAATCTTTATCTCCAAGGAAATTGAACCGATACTCAAGATCCTACTTCTCAAAGCAATGTTTTTCCAAAAGAGTTGTCCTTATTCATCTAATATAAATATCATCTGTGGAGTCATCTTTTATACCCCCAAGATTCACATTAAAGCTTGTTTAAAAATAATTTGCCATTTACATATGTTTTCACTAGATTGAGAGTCAAGAGCTCTTCAACCCTTGCCATTCCGGCAACAAAAGATGGAACCACATTATCTTGGAGGTTTTAGTCAGCAAGATAGAGAGTAGAGCCTCTGAAAGAGATACATTTCTCATGGTGAAGGGTTAAAAGAGGACACCAAGTCACGCTCTGGAAGTCATTAAGTTACAAAGCCCAAGAAGATAAAAGTTTCCATTTTCTAAAATGTAAATCAAAAACATATTCATTAGTATTGCAAAACAAACATGCAAATCTTCACCACTTGAAAAGCTCGGCTAAATATGTACAAGGGCTAAACCCAAAAATACATCTGGTCCTCGGTTACAGAACTCGCTTTTTTGGTTTTATCTAAAGAGTTTGTCTGTCTTCCATGGTTGGCTTCTTGGATTATTGCAATTCATAATAAGCCTTTTAGCTAAGGATGAAATAAACAAAGATAAAGTCTATGTCCTAGTTTTAAATGATCCAGATGGGATGATTTGTCCATATGTTTAGCACACCCACTGTTTATTAATCATTGCTAGCGGAGCTTAGAGGATTACTGGGTTTATTGCCTGGGCAAGGGCTGAAATTTACAGTTTGTGTAATCTCTGCACACCTTTTATTATTCCATTCTTTCTGGATTGTTTTTTGTGCTTAAATCAGGTTGGGTGTGTGTCAAAATTCATGTGTGTGTGTGTGTGTGTGTGTGTGTGTGTGTGTGTGTGTGTGTGACATATTACAGGGTAGGGGATCTCAGCCAACTGATCAAGAGGCGGTTTTTGTGCCCAAATTTGGAGACAATATCAGTCTGAAGGAATGTGTTACATCATAACAATGACAATGTGGGTAAAACTGGCAATACTTGACTCACCACCCTGTGCAGTGATTTACTTAGTGTCTAGCAATCTGTTTTTCATATGATGTTTGTTTCTCATAAACAGTTTCAACATGGGAGAGCATGGTGTCAAGATAACAGTTATATCATTCGTCATTGCAGAACATACACAGGGCTTGCCAAGAAAAGAAGGTTCTTTCATCTTGGGCTTCTTACAAGTCTTTGCGTTCAGGAGACCGTTTCTCATCAATATGCCATATTGTTTTTTGAAACGTGACCCTCACCGCCTTGGTTACGTTGTCATTTCCATTTACCGTTAAATGAGATGATGTCCGTGGAAGGGTCGGCCTGGGGGAAAATGGAGGGAAAGAGAGGAGAAGTGGTCCCGGGACAGGTGCAGCCACTGGGCAGGAAAAGCCTGACTCAGAGCTGGGGCTACAAATTCACCTGCGATGTCTTTGTCCTTTTGTAAATGGACACGGCCATAGCTCATGTGTTGCCTCCATGTTCATGAGTGCAACAGGCTCCTCAGCATACTTTTGGTTGCAACACAGTTAAAACAGACCATTTGAGAGGTAGAAAGAAGAAACCTCTGTCTTTTTATATCACAATCTTCATGCCAGCCCATCAATCCGAGGGAATTCTGACAGAAGGCTTCCATATTTGGAACACCCCCTGAAACTTGGAAGGAGACAAAAGGGGGGAGATATTCTTTAAAAATTCTTTTAATAGAATTGGTTAAGACAGTTAATGCAGAAAATGTTATATTAATCATATACGCTTTTTATAGTGTTTTTACATGGTTTCTGAGATGTGGTTTTATATCTTCAGCCAGGAGAAGACTGGTAGGCCCCCACAGTGCACGAAAACAGACAGCTGTGGGCACAGAAAATGGAGTCTTCGGTCATTCAGAAAAAGGCTTTGAAATCATTCTCCTGGAGTCTTGTGTTCAGTAATCAAGCTTTGACCGAGCATCTTCTATGATAGCCTACCCGAGACTGTGGGCACATGTCATTTTCCCTATACAGTAAAATATAAAGCGTGTTCTCAGGAACCAGCATTTTTCAAATTAGCTATATAAAGGAGCAGAATTTAACTTATCTGTGGATGGAAACAATCTAACTTGAATGTGAATTTTCCATACTATGACCCAGATCATGGTCAGATATACTGGGAAATCGACACAAAAATCTCCTTCCGATATTCACCTTAGCTTGTGTGATGAGAAAATCTTGCTCTATTTAAAGCATTGTTGTCAGGTAAGTTGGTACCTGGCCCCCTTCATGGTTATAGATGAAGCCCACTTTACTATTCAAAGAAAAAAAATGTCTCTTTTGAGGATCTGGTGCATATAGAACATATCTCAAAAGAAAGAAAACTGGACTTCTCTGTTACAAAGTTCAGTCACCTTCTAAGAATGTCTTATAGTTGAAATGGAAAGAAAAGTTCTAGAAGGTCAATATCAAGTGATTCCCCAAAAAACCTACAGTGCACATAGCAAATTGCTAAGCTTTGGAGTTTAGTAGAAAAATATAGAAAAAGCATGCCTCTTTCTGAAATGACATTCCCCACCAAAACTGTCTCCTAGGCAAAGGAATGTTTTGCCATCTCTGAGTAGCAAATAACTCAAAAATTTAGCCAATATTCATGAGGGCTCTATTTATAGCTTCTTATCCTCAAAGTAATTGCATATGCAGATGGGTCCCTCCAAAAAACTGGATAATTAGAATAACGCAGCTTTTTTCTTCCTGAATAAATGGCTAAGTCCAGCAATTACTCCAAACAAGAGGGAATTTTGAAGGTGTGATTGGACAGTGGTCTAAGGTAGATAACTGAATCAGAATGCCATCTGAAATGGTCTTTTCCTCAAAACTCAGATCCTCCATCCCAATTGACATTACTAAATACCCCAAATCTCTCTGAACTAAGAAGTCCAAAATGTCTCAGTTCATGCCATATATTAGTCATCAATTCCATCCATTCCATCCATTCCATTCCATTCTTCTTTCAAATGCATACTCTCACTTCCAATATCTTACTTTTGTTCCACATTGCGCTATTCCGACTCTGGTCTAAGTATTGTGGCTAGTGGTCTCTAGAGAAGGGATTGCTGGGACGAGACTGGAAGCAAAGGAAGGTACGCATTTAGAACGCTTTTGCAGGAATTCAGGTCATGGAAATGCAGTCATCTAGGTAGATAGTAAAACTACCTTGCCTACATTACTAGATTACTAATCTGGGTCATGGAAATGCAGTCATCTAGGTAGATGGCAAAATTATTTTACCTAGTTTACCTAGATTACTAATCCGGGTCATTGAAATGCAGTAATCTAGGTAGATGGCAAGACTGCCTTGCCTAGTTTACCTAGATTACTGCAAGACCCTTCTAAATGTTCACTTTTATTTGCTTCTAGACTCTCCCCAGGAATCCACTCTATAGACTGCTCGCCAAAAGAAAGTTCCTAAAGAATTCATTTCATTCAGTCACAGTCCTGCTCAAAAGTGGCCACATGTTTCCCACTGGCCACAGGACCAAAGGCCAAACTTAGGCTGATGGCATTCAAAGTTGTTGAAATCTAGCCCACTGCCCTACCAGCATTCAGCCATAGAGCCCTACATTATGCTGTATCCGTCTCTTACCTCTAATTTCTCATCTCCCTTATCTTTGCCTGTCCAGATCCTGTCTAACCTCTGCTCTAGTTCAGATCTTTTCTGCTCCATGAAGCCTTTACCACTGCCAAAGTCCATATTGAGGTTTCCCTTCTCTGGGCCACTAAAATTCAGCCTGACTGACTATAAATACAGACATATAACCATGTGCTGTCTTGTATTTTAATGACAGTTTCATATCTAGTTTAGGTTTTCTTTTTTTTTTTCTTTTCTTCCTTTTTTTTTTTGAGACAAGTTTTCTCTCTGGTCACAGCCTCAACCTCTTGGGCTCTGGCAATCCTTCCTCTTTAGCCTCCTGAGTAGCTGAGACTACAGGCATGCAACATCATGCCCCACTAATGTTTTGTAGAGACACGGTCTTACTGGGTTGTCTAAGCTGATCTCAGACTCCTGGGCTCAAACAATCCTCCCACTTTGGCCTCCTAGAATGCTAGGATAACAGGCATAAGTCACTGCACCCGGCTAGCTTCTGTTTTCTTGACTATATGCTCCTGAGTGAAGAGGATTATTTCTGAAATGCACCAGTGACTACTGCACTGAACACCTGCTGTATGCCAGACACAAGGGCAGGCACATTCTCCAAGCTAGGTCACCCACTCTGGCATATAGACTCCAAGAGGACCTATCTGCGTAGCTCACATAGTGCTTGGTGAAGTGAAAAAGACACATGATTCTCTGGGATCTAGTGCCTAGATCAACATTCAGGGCCCAATTTTGAAAATAATTCAAATGTATCACAGAAAGTCCTAAGTATATAGATATTTTAGGGGGGTCACAGTCAATAGCCAAGGGAAGTTATTCTGGTAGAACAAAAATATTCTCTCCTCGTCTTAGAATTGTCTCGCTAGTTCCATTGGTTTGTTTCATATTACATAAATGAACTCTTATGACACTTCATTATTTCGCTGTGATTTTCCGTGGCTACACCCTTGACTTCAAACACTTGGTAGGACTTCCTGAGAGGACTGGCTGGACTCTGCTTCTGAGAGATCATTTTTGTCATATGAAAACACCTGACTAGATTATGCCACTTTATAGTAGTTATTTTCATTTTTCCACATTTTCAGTCGTTCGGTTAAATTTGAGAAGAAAATAAGGTTCCCAAAACCATTACCATGGCTTTATGCTTCACTTCTAGATTTCATCCATTTTGATCTTGAAAGAACCCTTAAGCCACTGTAGCAATACAGAAATATCCTATTGGAAATAGTCAAGCGGCACCCTGACAGGAAAATAAAAGCAACGCCGAGGCTCAAAGCTCTCATTGAATTAGAATGGAAGTTCGGAGGTCAAGATGGCACAGAGCGTATTCAGATAAACCCCACCCAGCACTTTCTTACACTTTCCAGAATAGTAACAGCCACTGATGCCAACTGAAATGAGAAATTATAAAACCAAACTTGGCCCAGTAGGGAAATATATTTTGTCCTACCACATTTTTACATTTGCATACATGGCACCCTTCAAAGCCAGGAGTTTATATTTTCCCACCAAGGCTCAGCATGTGTGAAAAATGCTTTCCAAGAAGTGAAGACTGGCTAAGATGCAAATGCAAATGTGAATTTGTGGGCAAACATATGCAATTTAACCTGAGCTGAGATCATTCATTCCTGCATACCTTGGATGAGCTTGTTGATAACCTCCAGACCAGAACTTTGAACCTCAAAATCGAAAATACAATGGCGCGAGGAAAGAATCAGTTGAGGAGCAAATGCAGTTCTCAATAGTGAATGCTCTATAATATACAACTGGAAAAATGGGGATTCAGCAGAAGAAAAAACATTCAAGGCCAAGAATTATTTTCTAGCCCATTCTTTCTTTGAAAAAGATTCTCTCTTGACCACAATTAAATGCCAAAGCCTCTGACTCTATGAAGGCTCTTTTTCCTAGAAAAGAGACAGTAGTAGACTAGAATCCTACTGTACTGATATCCAACTCTGAAAGGATTCTCAAAGTAAAGACATGGACAGAGGGTCTTATGCCAAAAGGGATTATTAGATTTACCTACTGCTTTCTCTCCCCACCATTCTAAAAAAGAAGCTTTGCTGTAGGTTGTCAAATCAACACAGACTTAAGTCTCAGAGGCCATAACAGGACAGCTCGCATCAGAAGCAGAAGCCAGTAGCTTACCTGGGCTGGAAGACATGGAAGAAGTTGGGAAGTTGCTACATAGACTTCATCTTTCCATATTATGTCATCCTTCCTCAACTTACAATGATTTATGCTCAATGGCACTGCTTCTTTCTTTTAGTGTCTTTGAAAATGACAGAAAAAAGATGTCCAAGAGAGATTGCATGGAGATTTGAGATATACTGAATGCATGGCTCTTTGGCTGCATATGGTGTAGTCCTGCAGAGAACAAGCTGCCAAGTATCTTCAATGGTTCTTGGGAACACCCCAGCTTCGGGTCCACTGCCTTGACTTTTCTGCACCGTTTTCATTGTTCCAATGAGATGCTGCATAGTGAACTGCCAAGTGCTGATGAACCAGCAATTTGCCAATCTGGATGTTAAAACCAAACAAGAAACACAGAGGTATTCCCTCCTCAAAGCAGAATGTCTCTTTTGGTGATCATTTTCTTCTCAGCTTTTTTGCAAAGACCATTTTATTTGGAACTATTTCGAGGGCTGAACATGAAGAATGACAAAAGCAGGCACTGGAGAATGGCCCTAGAGAGTGCCCCCTGCCAGGGTTCTGGGAAGTAAACAAACTTCTCTGCGGTGTGGTGCCGTGCCAGTCTAAGAAGGGAAAGCCAAAACCCCGAATGAGGACTGAGCTCGTAAAACTGTTCTTTCTCTTATCAAGATGAGGTTTGACGTTCAGATTTCAAGGGTTTGTTTTGATTTTTATGTTTTCTTAGAACAGCACGAGTAGCTCTCACATGTTTTACCTTGGACATTAAAATGGGCAACTAACACTACAAAAAAGATCAATTAACAGGAGCTGTTTATTAAATATACACAATGTGCAGGGTACCAGCCTAGACAATCAAAGAACATGAAAGAACAGGCAATATGGTTTCTTCCTGAGTTTCTCATAGGGCTCAGTGAAGGGCAGAGATGAAAGATAACATGGAAGTATCAGTGTTCTAAGAGTTGGAGAAAGTTCTGTGTTGGTTAAGAAAGGCTAAAGAGGCCAGGTATGGTGGCTCACACCTGTAATCTCAGCACTTTGGGAGAGCCAAGTGGGAGGATTGCTTGAGCCCAGAAGTTTGAGATCAGCCTGGGCAACATAATAAGACCTTGTCTCTACAAAAAATTTTAAAAATTAACCGGGTATAGTAGCAAATACTTATAGTCCCAGCTGCTCAGGAGGCTAAGGTGGAAAGATTGCCTAAGCCCAGGAGGTTGAGACTGCAGTGAGCCATGGTCATGCCACTGCATTCCAGCCTGGGCAACAGAGTAAGACCTTGACTCAAAAAAAAAAAAAAAATGAGATGTGAGCTAAAACTAAAAGAGCAGAAAACTCAAACTAGTGGGAAAAACAGGATAGGTCTTCATGGCAACACGTAGACATGTGAAAAAAGATTCTTGCAGAATCTGACAATGCAATAATTACAGCTTATACATATTCTTCTTTTCCTAAACCTAATTACAAACTATTTACATATTTGCACTTATCAATGTTCCTACAAAGGGAAGTCGACTTTATATAAATCAAAAATTGGGTTGCAATTGACCAAAGCCAAATTAAAAATTTTGCAGATACTAATGGATACTACCAAAACACAACTGTGAAAAAAATACTTAACCAGTAATATGGAGAAATGCAGTGCCTGTGCTACACATTTGGCCTGAAACTTAGACTCTTGCAGATCACCCTAAGGGGTAAATGTGGAAGTCTTCATGCTTGCTGAAAATCTTCTCATGAGTTCTTTGAAGACTGAGCTTGTGTCATTCAGCTCTGTACACTTTGCGCCTAATACATTTTCTGAGTTTATAGTGGGTATTCAGGTAAAACATATTAAACTGAACTGGTCTAAATCACATTTCAAGCTGAAAAAAATGAGATCATTTGTGAGTCATAATTTCTTCAGTATTAATAACCTTAGAAAGTATTTTCTTCCAACAATGTTTTTTAAATTCTCATTTTTGGTTCACCCCATCGGTACCATCTCTGGATGCAGAGACAGGAGTCAGGACTGAGGGATTCCCTTTACCCTGCTGGGATCCTCATGTTACACGAAGTCCTAATGTGAGAAGATCAAGAGTTCCTGGGATAGGGTGAAGTGACCTTAGTACAATGATCTCTTTCCATTAACAAAGCAAAAATCCTAGGTCATAATTGAGTGGTACATTGTTAGGGTGGTGCTCGCCAGAGAGGGTGTGCACAGAATGAGTTCCAGTCTTCCTCCCAAAGCAATAACAATTCACAATAGAAATTATACAGTGTTCTAAGGAGTAATTGAGCCAGTCAGAAATGAAAAGAAATATGCGTACACAACATAATAAGCAGATTTATTAGGGGGAAAGGCAGATTTATTAGGGGGAAATACACAGCTGAGGAGTGAATTACTGAGCCAAGAAAGAAACTATGGTAAAGATTGCCCAATGTAATTTCAAGATTTCACGTTGACTCCTAGACAGCCTTCTTAGTCTCCCCAAGACATAAGCCATTTAGATCCCAGTTTGGGCTGCTTGGGTTCATTCTTTCATAAAGAGTTGTAGATCCCAAACCTATATTTGCTACCAGTCTAAATGTGAGTCCCACCAAACATACAAGAGCCCAGAGCAAGCAGAAACTCATCTTAGCTCAAATCAGTAGGCCTGACTCACTGACCACTCTGAGTGTCCATGTGGGTCTTTCAGGAGCGCATTCATGATGCGTGATCTCTTCTTTTTTTTTCACTTTTCTGGCACACACATAAGCTTGGCATAATTTAATTTCCTATCCCCCAAAGCTTTGTTGAGCCACAACCACATGCAACACCAAAGAATTAATGCCACTGCTGGATCCCATGGATGCAATCATGAATGAGCCTTCAGCCCTGCCCTCAAGATGCCCATTATAATAGAAACAATCAAAGCAAAGGCGACCCCTGTGCCTGTGAGCTTGTAGAAGATGTTGGCTTAATAAACGAACATGCAAAAGAAAGCAGGACAACACAACAGACGATGACATCATGAATTAACCCATAATAGGGGAAGGTTGAGGCTTGGGGACCAACGAGCAAGTGTGATTGTCTTGTGAGAAAACTGTATATGATCAGTGTGGAGGGAGTGGAGCATGGCAGATGTTGAGACAGACTCATGCCCTCTCAGTCCTGTTAGGTCTTCCGTGACTTTCCCACAGGTGTTATTCTGCTGCCACTGGAAGAACAGAGGCGTTTGGGAGGCAGCCAGGAGGAATGTTCATCTTTGTCTTCACAGCCACTCCCAAAGCCACAAGGAGAGAACTCCCAGGCGGAGGTGCCAACCCCAGCACAAAGAATAATGCAGCAGACACAGAAACAAACTCAGCATGGAGTGGAAAGGGCTAGAAAGACAGACAGGGCCAGCGCAGTCTTCAACAAAACCTAGTACCATCCAGGTTAGAGCTTTGGGGAATGACTGTCATCAAAGGCGAAACCCTCCCTGAGTTGCCCTGCAAGACTGTTTATGCAACTGACTCTTTAATAGATAACACTGACCCATCTTGATCTGGAAAGATGGCCACTGGCTGTGCACGCAGTGTTCTAAAATCGTCAGACCTTGCAGATGCATACTAGATCCATCCTGAAAGGTAGCTTGCATCCAGGGACTTCCTCGGCAATCCCACTCCACCCTGAAGAACAACTGGATGGAATCAAGCATCTGCCCCTAGCAAATAGACCTGCAATTCTCCTGCAGGCCTCCACAGCAAACAAGCACTAGGTTCTTTCAAATCCTGGGTTATTCCTCTCATTCGACACTACTGGCTTTGAAGGTTTCTGGGTCAGAGCTTGAGTTCATGACCAGCTTTTTGTTGAATCTTAATTTTATTGGCATTCACTTTATTTTTTTCTTCTCTTAAATTTCAATAACTTTGGGGCATACAAATATTTTTGGCCCGGGCTTTAAAGAGTATCCACCATCCCCACACACTGTACCTAGTAGGTGATTTTTTTTGTCCCCCCACCCCCTTCTGAGTCTCTCACATCCATTATACCATTCTCTGTGTCTTTGACAATCCTTAGTTTAGCTCCCACTTATAAGTGATAGCCTGTGATGTTTGGTTTTCTGTTCCTGAGTTAGTTCACTTAGGATGATAGTCTCCAGTTCCATTCAAGTTGCTGCAAAAGACACTCATTCATTCTTTCATTCTTTTTGAAGGTTAAGTAATATTCCATAGTGCATAGATACCACATTTTAATTATTCACTGATTGGTTGCTGGGCATTTAGGCTGATTCCACATCTTTGCAATTGTGAATTGTGCTGCAGTGAACATGCAAGTGCAGGTATCATAACCAGTTTAGATGCCACCTTGGTCACCATGGAGGGAGGCACTCGCATTCTCAAGAGCCTCTCCACAGGCCCACCAGACACTCCTTTCCTATTTGTCCTTGAAGAAAGGAATAGAAATCTTACTAAATCACTGATGTCACTCCCTCCTTCTTCTCTCTCTTCGCTACTACGGGTCCCCAACTCCTAGGGTCCCTTCCTTACCACCAGAAGTTTCTCAGAACTGTCAAAGGATGATCTTTCCCTGCTTAAGGCTTGTTAATACATTTGCTCCATCGGGGTACCAGTTCAATATGCCATTATTTAGGTAAGTGCCCTCACCAGGTCCTGTGAGTGACGCAAAAAAAACCTACTATCTATAAAACGCTGGGTTCAAGGAACAAACCCTCTAGCAGGGATATCTAAAATTAAAAATAAATTGAGATACCACCGTAATAACTAATATTTGCAAGTTGCTTTGTGATTTGACAGGCATTTCCTCAATAATTATCTTGTTTAAATATTGGAAAAATGCCACATAGTTAAGAAGATTATTATCATCCCATTTTATCAGGGAGCCCTGAAGCTCATGCAGGCAAATGCCCTTCCTAGGGACACTCATAGCTTGAGTCCAGGAGTCCCTACCCCCCTTTCTCTTTCCCAGGCAAGGGGCTGTAAGGAAAGCCCAAGGAAGGTGGAAACCATGAAAATCAGAATATTCTCAAAACCACATCCCAGATGAGCTCCTCGCTGGGCCCTGGCTGCAGGGTCTCCAGCAAGTGGTTTATCAAGCAACCGCTACAAGTTCAGCCAGTGAGGTCCTTCCCTGGAGCTGCTTCTCCATTGCACAGAAGAGGCCACTGTGACCTTGCTGTTGTTTTCAGTCGCTCTGGAACAGAAGGTCTATCTTTCTAATTGCAAAGTTGTTAAGGTTGCCAGGTTCCTGTACTGAACAACAAAAGGATGGCGAGTTATCAGATTTTTAGCAGGAGACAAGAGAGGCGAAAAGGAAAGCCGGGCTCTCAGGTCTCTGAGTGACCCACCTCTCTCTAAATCATGAAGTTGCAACATTACAACTTAATTTTTCATCCAAGAAATCTTTATGAACCCCTTCTTCACGCAAGCCACTGTGCTCGGTGCTAGGGTAAGGAAATAGCTAACCACATAGGGCACAGGTGTCAAACACAGATGCCCACTTCTGAAGTGTATGTTACATATCTCAACACTTAGCTTTCCTGGACCCTGGGAGAAGCCACTGAAAAGCCACTGAGGCTATATGGCCCTGTCTGCAACGATTTCTGGCAACCTGAGCTTGCTGTTTGGTCACTGGTGTCTTATCATCCAATTCTCCAAACAAAACTGTATCCTCAGAAATGTTCTGACCATGCACTTAAGGAATTCCTGCTTTTATGGACTTCCAAGCCCTTTAGGGCCTCCTTGGGAGGTTATGACAGCATGTCAGATCTGTCCTTCGCCCGCCCCCAAGCTGCTTTCTCTCTGACCTTCTTAGAGAGATGGTAATCACGCATTTGGAAACCAAAAAATTTACCAGAGCCTCCCAACTGCTGATAACAAAGTTGAAAGGCTGTTTCCCTGGCACTTCCTCTGGGGGGGGGAGGGGAATTCCCCTAAGCAGGGATGGAACCTCTCTTCCATCCCTCGGGTGACATTGTTCCTAGTCTACAAGTCCCAGGAGCTGGGCTGTGGAAAAAGTGGGTTCATGACTGAGAGGGGCCTAACTTTTCTGTAGTCTCTCTCTCCTCCTCCTTTTGGGCATTTTAGTTTCTGCTTTGCTCAAGAAGCAAAAGCAGGGAAAGTTAAAACACACATACACACAGAGAGAGAGAGATCAAAATTTCTGAGGAATAAGCATCACTTTTGCTGTGTTTACACAAAGACACACAGGCCTCAGGTTTAGACCTACTCTGTTGAAAAATAGGAGGAGGCACTTCCCATGGCAGGCTCTGAAAGGCTACAGAAAGGAAAAGCTTTTTTTTTGAGTTGGGGGTGGGGTCTCGCTTTGTCACCCAAGCTGAAATGCAGTGGCAAGAGCATGGCTCACTGCAGCTTCGACTTCCTGGGCTCAGGCAATCCTCCCCCCTCAGCCTCCCCAGTAGATGGGACAATAGGTGTGCACCACCACGCCCAGCTAGTTTTTTTATTTTTTTATTTTTGTAGAGATGAAGTCTTGCTATGTTGCCTAGGCTGGTTTCAAACTCCTGGGCTCAAGTGATCCACCTGTCTCATTCCCCTAAAGTACTGGGATTACAGGCATGAGCCACCACGCCTCACAAGGAAAGTCATACAATGAAGCAACTCTTGTACTTCCAGAGGGCAAAAAATAAAATAATGTGAACTCGGGTAAATGAGTTGACCTATCTGAATGCTCAACTCTTCAATTTTCAAGTAATATTTGGATATATCTAAAATGATTGTACTGGCATCCATTCTGGAACATCTCATTCTGATCAATGCAAGAAGGCAGACATGGTAGAAAAGTTTCCATGAGTGTGCCCATTCTCAGGGCAGGAAAATGTTACCCAAGGAAACAAATTCTAACGGCTGAACCCTGAGAGAACATCTAAAGATTATGACCAAAGATATGCTTCTCAGAACTAGAGTCCTCCTACAGTTTCTGCCAGAATGTGCTCTACAGTCACATGAGCTTAGAATACCCAACAGAGGACAGCCGTTCATCGAATTCCCAAAGAACATTTCCATAGCAAAGATCTTGAAACATCTCATCTTAACTCAACCTGTATTAATTTTGTTGGACGCAACTTTTTCAGAACTTATTTAACTACAGATACACATTTTTTAAAGTATTAACCTTTCATAGATGAGAAACACTGCAGAAGAGGAAATAAATTCACCTTGAAAGAAGGATTGAGTCCCAAAACTGAACTAACTTCCTCAGCATGTAACTAGCTTAAGGGTACAGCAATGTCGTTATTATATGTCTGTCTAGAGCCTGCCAGACTGAAGTAATAGCTAATGCATTTTTCCTTCTCTAATTGGCATTCTAAGCCTTGGCACCTGGTCCTTAATTCGAATCACAAGACTCTGCCTCACTCCAATAAAGAGGCCTTCCTGAAGCTGCTTCCCCATGTGCACACACCCAGCCCCAGACTTTTTTTTAATATCCTTCTGTGCCTGTAGCTCCTACCCCAGAGACTGGGAACCTCTCCTCCCACCATATTTCATAGAAACCAATATTTGTGTAGGACTCATTAGCCCCACTCAGGCAGGGCAGCAGTCAATAAAAACATAGCTGCCTGGGAAGTCCACAGCCGTTTGAAGGCCCTGTTGCTTGAAAGACAACCAACAGAGGACGCACAGAAGGGGGAAGGGCCCACGATGGGAAGCTGGGCTGGAAAACAAGTTGGAGATGCCATCTTCATCCTGCTCCGGAAGTGAGCCCGTTACAATCCCAGGACTCTGGCCTGCACAGGCCGTAGATTTGCTATGGACTGTTGAGGGGCCTGAGGCCATATGAGACACCACTCTAGGTGGGTAGCATGTCTAGTGTCACAGTCCCTTCTCACATCAGCATGCTGACACCCCACCCAGCCCACCACCCGCCGAAAAGTGGCACACTTCTACTTCCGTAGCATGTTACAGTTTTTAAGCTCTTGCCTCATGGTTTCCCGTTGGCTGTTAGCTCTGCAGCTTTGAAGAACCATTTTCCTCACTGAGCTTTGTTTTGTTTTGTTCCTCACCTGCAGAATGAGAACAAGCAGGTCACGTGATCACTGGATTTTTCTTTAGCTTTTCATTCTGGTATTCATTTAGCAATGGCTTCCTGAGCCCGACCTGGAGGCCAGGCACTGTGCTAGGCACAGATGTAACAGCAGTGGTTCTTGGGAGTCAGGAAGGGATAATGGACAAGGTGAATTAACAAACAAACACAGTAACAGACCAAAAAAATGCTTTAAATAAAACTATCAGGGGCTGTGAAGAAGGAATAAAAGGGACAGCCAAAACTCCATAATGTTCTCAACACTTGCAGGCAGGGCAGAATGGAATAGAAGCTTGTGAGTATTCAGCCAGGGCGTGCAGCAATGTTGCTCCCTGGGTCCCCATGTCTTGGGCTCTCATGGACATGACTGTGAGCACTGGTGTCTAGAGGGGTGGAAAAGAAAAGGAGAAAAGGAAAAGGAAGAAGAAAAAGCAAAGAAAGAAAATTCCTAACTAAAAATAAAAATACGAGGAGGTAGCTCCCCCAAAAAAATCAGAGTTATCTTTTTGGAGGGCGGGCCCCTTGTAGTCCAGGTTTCCCCCACAAGGTAAGTGTTCTAGGAACCCATTGGCTTCCATGTTTGACTTCAGTGAAGGTTTTTTTGTTTGGCTGTTTCTGGAGATCCTTTCAACACGTTTTGCCCATTTCATGATGGATGATTAATGGGTGCACTTGCCCACACCACACTGAATGTTCAGCAGTTTGGGACCAAAAACAGCATGACCCCCAATGCCCTACCCTCCCTATTCACCTGATCTTGCCTCAAGTGATGTTTTTTGTTTCCCCCGAAGAAAAAAAGTCCTCACAGGGAAATGTTTTGCTGATGTGGAAGAGGTGAAACAAAAAACGGCAGAATCACTAACAGGCATCAACATTGGTGAGTTCAAAAACTGTTTTGAGCCATGGAAAAAGTGTCTCCATAGGTGTACTAGATCAAACGAAAAGTACTTCAGGTGAGTGAAGTTTAAACACATAAGAATACATTATTTTTTAGCCGGGTTCGGTGGCTCAGCTTGTAATCCTGCGCCTTTGGGAGGCTGAGGTGAGTGGATGGCCTGAGCCCGCAGGTTCGAGACCTGCCTGGGCAACTTGACGAGACCTCATCTCTACAGTAAATCAAAAATGAGCCAGGCGTGGTAGCGGGCACCTGTAGTTCCAGCTACCTGGAAGGCAGAGGCGGAAGGATCTCCAGAACCCAGCAGGTCAAGGCTGCGGTGGCCGGAAGGCTGCGGGTTCGAGACCTGCCTGGGCAGTGAGACCTCGTCTCTACAATAAATCAAAAAATCAGCCAGGCGTGGTAGCGCATGCCTGTAATTCTGGCTACTCGGAAGGCTGAGGCGGAAGGTCGAGGCTGGGCGGCCACTGCACTCCAGTCTGGGCGACAGAGTGAGACTCCAACTCAAAAAACAAAACAAAACAAAACAAAAAAGTAGGCTGGCATAAACAGCTCAGGCAATCCACTCACCTCAGCCTCCCAAAGGCGCAGGATTATAGGCTGAGCCACCGAGCCCAGCTCAGCCTACGTTTTTAACAAGAAAAAAGAGGGGAAATCTTCCCAGAAGTGCAAGCGAGGGCTGAGGTACATTGAGGTGCCAAGGGCCACCATCCCAGAGCAGGGATGTGGCTCTCTGCACAAAGGCACAGCCTGATGCCACAGGTCACTGCAGGTCACACATCATGCCCAGAGGCCCTGTCTGGGATTCGGCATACAGGCTTTATCACTGCCACAGCTGCGGGTAATTAATAGTGATAATAATAGATAATATTTACATAGGCTGTTTCCACTAATGTCCCAAGGCATGTGACAAGACCTGCACATTTCAGCACACACAGCCACCCCAGCAACATTCTTTGAGTGGCTTCTCATTTGCGTTGCACAGATGACACACAGTTACCTGTCACCAGGCACTCCAGCTGGGCAGCAGCTCAGGGCAGAAAGCAAAAAAGTAAAATTTAAATATTAATTTAGGCTTTAAAAAATCATAAACTCAATCCTTAAGAAAAATCAAAGACGGCCACTGTGGTGGCTCAGACCTATTATCCCAACACTTTGGGAGGCTGAGGTGGGAAGACTGCTTAAAACCAGGAGTTTAAGACCATCCTGGGCAACATGGCAAGACCTCGTTTCTATAAAAAAAAATAATAGCCAACCGTGGTGGTGCATGCCTGTAGTCCCAGCTACTGAGGAGGCTAAGGTGGGAGGATCGCCTGAACACCGCAGGTTGAGGTTGCCGTGAGCCATGACCATGCCACTGCATTCCCACCTGAGTGACAGAGTGAGACCCTGACTCAAAAAAAAAAGTGGATGGTAGATAGATACATGTCATTGTGCATTTGTCAAAGCCCATAGAATGTATCCATACCTGCTGGGATCCTCACTTGAGTTCATCAAGAGGTTCTTGGAAATGGTGACTTTAAGTGAAACATTGTATAACAAAACCAGTTTCACTACAGGCTAATTGATAGAAAGAAGAGTTAATTTCCTAGAGCATATTTCTTGTCACAGAAATATCACAAACTTCCAAACAAAGGTCAAAATACTTCTAATATGAAACGTGTGAACTATAAAGTCAAGAAAGATGAACAGAAACAAGCAAGGACATGATTTCCCTAGTGACACGAAGTCAGGGTCACTAGTGGCCAGAGCCTGTCCCTGCAGCTCAGAGACAAGGCAGAACCCAGTCCGGGACAGGACCCATCCCACCACAAGGCCACTCACACCCACACCCACTCACGCTAGGACTGTGTAGACATACCAGTGACCCTCATGTGCACAGCTCTGGGGTGTGGGAGGAGACAGGGACATGGAACCCAGGTAGGCCTGAGGAGGCTGCGTAGATACTATATACAGTGGCCCCAGCAGGAATGGATTATCTTTGCACCAATCTTAGAATGAAATGATGTTGAATGAAATGATGTGAATGATGTGTTGCTGTCCAACACCAAGAGTGACCTCTAACAGGAACTGCACACCTTGGCTGATAATGATGTGCCATGCTGGTTCTTCTACTGAAGTCAACAGGCTGCCTAGCACCAGAGGCTGGCAATATGGAGGCTGGGCTTTTGTGGAAGTCGGAGGACGGGTAAGTCTCTGTATTCCAAGCTCAATTTTGCGTGAATCTAAAACTGCTCTGAAACATAAAGTCTTTGAAAAACAAAAGCAGAAAGATAATAGAGTTTCTTTATGATAGACTGGGGATAGTTCAATGTCACATGAGCACCTTCTGCTTGAGTCCCCGAGTTAGTTCAGAGACCCTCCTGAGGATTTCTGGGCTCCTTCAGAAGTAGATCCTGACATTTGACTGCAGAGAGAATGGCTGAGAAGTGGGCCCAGGAAACACTGGTCAGCAGCTGGGACCTGGGCCAGGAAGAGACAGACCAGTCAGGGTACTTTGTTTAGCCATCAGCGCCTGGAGATCTAGCCCTCTGGAGAACGCTGGAATAGTCAGGACCCTCCTTCAGAATCCCCCCAACTGAAAAGCAAGGAAACTGGGGTATTACCCAACCATCCTGGTCTTTCGTTGGTTGAGGCTGCTTGTAAGGCATCAACTCTCTAGAACTTTCAACTTGCTCCACTGACCAAGAGCACATCTGCAGGGGAGGTGAGGGGGAGGTGGGAGGTGAGGGGGAGGTGGGAGGTGAGGGGGAGGTGAGGGGGAGGTGAGGGGGAGGTGAGGGGGGAGGTGAGGGGGGAGGTGTTGGTCTCAAGCAGAGAACCCAGGTGTTTCCAGTATACGGGTGAAGTCAGGCAATACGGGGAGGACTGACAGCATCTGCTACCCCGTTCAAGCCCTAGAGCATATCGCTGACCCTACCTATGCCTACAAATACATTGGGTTGAGGGGCTAAGATGGCGGTAAAAGACAAGCAACCTAGGCCCTTTTCTAACTCTTAGAGAAGGAAAAAGAAACACCTAAAACTGCAAACACCAAAACAAGGTTTCCAGTATCCGTGATGATATATTGTCATACCCATCCAAAAAAAAAGGTGATATATTGCTTCAGTAATGAACAGAGACTGCTGGTAAATAATTAATCTTGTTCTGTAACTCGAGCAGCACTTGGCAACACCCTGCACAGAAATCCTCACCGTGGAAATATGTGGACGTGTTTAAAGCATTTCAGATTTCTAGAAGATATGTGAGACGCCATGGTGGCACTTAATGAGATTGGTTTCACGATGTCCCCTTAAAACAACCGTTTCCTTCGAGGAGGTAAGCAGTAATGTAAAGCATGTTGTTTTTGTTGTGAAGTTTTAAAGAACTACAGTAACCACAAGAATACTGAGGTTTTTTTCCTTCATTAATATTCCAGTTAAATACACACCAGTGATGAGCTGCCCCCTGCCTGATAATGTCCTGGGACAAGATTTTTTTTTAAGTCTTACATGTCTGTTCTTCTGTGTGCTGAACATGAAAAAAATTAAGGAAAGGTTTTTGTTACTGAGGCACACAACAGAAGAGATTTTTTTTTAATTATTATATTTCCAATACACATTTTATCCTGAAGTGTTAAGGTGCTACCCATGACGAGGCCATTAGATCCACTGTGAAAGACAAGACCCCAGGTTGAATGGAAAAGGGTAAAAGGTGACATAAACTGTCCCACAAACTCTTTCCCTCTAAAGCAACCTTTTCTGTCCTTTCATCTCCCACTGCTCTAACCACTTCATCCCAAAGCCACCAGGCCGGTGCATAAATAAGAAACAAAGACAAGTCAAAGAGACAGGAAAAAATAATAATATTACTGTTTAGGCTGGAGTCAGTGGCTTATGCCTGTAATCCCAATGCTTTGGGAAGCAGAGACCAGAGACTTGCTTGAGCCCAGGAGTTCAAGACCAGTCCAGGAGTTCGAGACCAGCCTGGGCTCAAGCACTCATCTCTACAAAAAATAAAAATAAAAATTAGCCAGGTTTGGTGGCACACACCTGCAGTCCCAACTACTTGGGAGGCTGAGACCCTGGGAGGATCACTTGAGTTCAGGAAATTGAGGTTGCAGTGAGCCAGGATTACGCCACTGTACTTCACCCTGGGCAACAGAGTGAGACCCTTTATCAAAAAACAATTAAAATAAATTTTTAAAAATGTTTAAATGCTGTTTAAGAGATGGTGGCCAATATTGGGTAGCCCAGAGGAAGAGACTTGGAAATGAATATGAAAGTTAACTCTCCTTTGTGGATGTATCTGGGTTGTGCAAATGGAGCAATCCTCAGCAGAGAAACGCATTTCAATCAGTTCAGCTGTTTTGCGTCTTTTTCATCCATTCGATGGAATGATTTCCAACTTGAGCACAGAACATTCTGCTCCCATTGAAAGATTTAGATGTGTACACTGCAGCAGCAAGGGTTGCTTTTTGGTTCTGACTTTCCTATGGTGGAGGCCAAGGATCCAACAGGAAATAAACAACCTTATAAGGGCCTGTCTTACAAATCCAAGCCTAAAAGGAGACAGTAAACACCATGCTGACACTATGCTTCTGTTTGCAGCCAGAGAGCAGACACTACTACTTTCTTGTTTATCTTCCTCAACAGTAGTGAGCAGGGCGCCTACCTCCATGAGCTGGCAACGCCAGGAAGCCTTTCTCCTGAGCTGATTTCCTCCTCCATTTAAGAAACAAGGTCTTAAGAATAAATATTTTACACCATTCATTCATTCATTCATACAGCAAACGTTTACTGAGCGCCCACTGTAGGCTGAACACTGTTCACAGTGTGGACAAGACGAAGTCCACACCTTTCTGGGGTTTATGTGCCGGGGGCTCAGATCCTTCAGGAACGGCATCTCCTCTAGATACCGCAGCTGGTGGCTCTTCTTTCGTACTGAAATAAAAAGGTATCCTGAACACCTGATAGCTGCCCTACAGTCTTTCTACATCAACTCCATTCCCAAGACCCCCCCCAGAGGTGATGCTCCCCCATCAGCCCTCACTGTTTACTGACTCTTGGGTCCAACACTGGCTGTCCCATGGCCCAGGGAATCTCTGCTCTCCAAGGGACACTCCTCAACACAAGTCTCAAATTCCTCCCACAGCCCTCTCCATGGGGCTTACAGGAGGTTTTGAAGTTAAGCAAACTTGAATTTACATGCAGACTTAGCCCCTTTCTAGCCATGTATCCTTTGGGCAAGCTATCCAACTTCACTGAGCTTATTTCTTCTTCAAAAAATACAATAAGCCGGGTACAATGGTTCAAGCACTTTGGGAGGCTGAGGCGAGAAGACTGCCTGAGCCCACGGGTTTGAGACCAGCCTGGGCAACATGGTGAGACCTCATCTCTACAATAAATCAAAAAAAAGTTAGCCAGGTGTGGTAGCATGTGCCTGTAGTTCCAGCTACTTGGAAGGCTGAGGCAGAAGGATCCCCTGAGCCCAGCAGGTCGAGGCTGTGGTGACCAGGAGCATGCCACTGCACTCCAGCCTGGGTGATAAAGTGAGACTCCAACTCAAAAAAAAAAAAAAATACAATAATACTAACCCCATAGGTTAGTTGTGAGAATTAAAAAGATACCATTTATATTCTCATCACCTGGTGCCTCTCACTTAGAATTCTCATAATGGTATACAAAAACATGGATTTTGTGCCACTTATTGGGTAAGCATATCAACGTCCATCATGCAATATACTGAATGTTTGTTCCCTAACCCCCAAAATTTAAATGTTAAAATTCTAACCCCCAGTGTGATACAAATAGGAGCTGGGTCTTCAGGAGGGGATTAAGTCATGAAGGCAGAGCCTTTATTTATAGGATTTGTGGCCTTATTAAAAAGAACTCAGAGATTCTCTCTCTCTTTCTACCATGGGAGGATACAGTGAGAAGTTGGCCATCTGCACCCAGAAGAGGTCTCTTCCCAGAGCCCGACCATGCTGGCACCTTGACCTGGGACTTCTGGTCTCCAGTGCTGTAAGAAATAAATTTCTGTTGTTTAAGCCACCCAGTCGATGGTGCTTTTGCCACCCAAACTGACTGAGATACATCATGTCACTTAAATCTCCTAAGTCATGATGATCTCTGTTTTACAGATGAGCAAGCTGAGGCTCAGAGAGATTAGGGAACTCACCCAAGGCCAGTCCACTGGCTGCAAGAGACACAGCCAAAGACTCATGCAGAACTGTCTGACCTCCTCAAAAAAAAGGTCAGGCTTCCCACAGCGAAATTGCAAATCCACATTCCTTAGCTCAGGATCTGAGCAGGCTCAACCCAAGACAATGGACATTGAGAGAAGTCCCAAATGTATCCCAAGTTCAACTCAGTCTCAAGGAAATTAAACAGAATTGGAAGAAAGGAGGCTTCAACCAGGAGAAAGCTGTATTATAATAGAAAGATAATAATTGTAGATTTCTTCAGGCGACATCTCTCTAGGACCTTTATTTACTATACAGCTAAGGGTAGGAAGAGTTAGTAGATATGAATCTGCAGATACAAGTGATATCTAGCTGTGTTTTGACAAATCACAAGTCTATGTGACACATGACAGGACTTCGCAGCAGCTATTAGCATAAAGTAAGATTTTCTCTTTTGAAGGCTGTACATCAGATAGGAATCAAAGAGACTTTGACTCAAGGCTGTCCTCTGGAGAGAGAGCAAAATGGTGAGGAACAAAAGTCACTTCATATTGTCAAAGGCCACACCTGTTTTACATTAAGAAGTAGGCCAGGCAGCTAGCAAAAGGTAGAGTTGTTCTCATGGCTGGTGACATCCTGTCTAGACTTCAGAAAGATCCCCTCTTTCCTGATTCTGTGAGGTCTCTCAGACTGACTCTCACCCTGTGCCTTCTACTATCTCTTTTTCTGATATTCACCCCCTGGCACTTGCCATCACCCTAAGGATTAGACTCTAATCTTCCACTAACTTCTCTCAGATTTCATATCTACTTCTACAACCATTCCCTGGCACCAACTCCTCCCTAATTAAGTGTATCTGTCTTTTGAATTTGATTTGTTACTCACTGACCCTTCCCTGACTCCTTTATGGCTGGCTCCCACCAGGTTCTAAGACCCCAGCTCTGGCCTCAGTCCCAGCTCCACCCTGGGTCACCTATTCAGCTGAAGTCAAAGAAATATGAGAATTGTTTGAAGGAACTGGGATGGACAACCTGGAGAAAAGAAGATCCCAGGATCCAAGTGTCTGTAGATCAACGAAAGGCTACCACGTGGAAGGAATTCTAGATTTATACTGTGACTCTACACAGAAAATTAATACAAATGGGAAAACAGTCTTTGGCTCAATATAAAGAACTAATCTAACAATCGTGATTGTTCAACATTGGAACATCCTGCTGCTGGGCATGTTTTCCTGTCACTAGGGACCATTGAGCAAAGAAGTGATGATTTCTTGAGAATGTAGTGGAAGAGATTCATGAATCAAATAAGAGCTCAATCAAATCTAAGCCCAGGTGAGGCCCTGTGACTTTTGCAATACTGTGATTTGAGACACCAAAATTGTTTTTCTCAGCCAACTGGTGAGAAAAACTCTCAATAAAACCCCCATCAGGAAAATTGTTTGAGCCCAGGAGTTCAAGTCCAGCCTAAGCAACATAAAGAGACCCCCCCCCCGTGTCTACCAAAAAATAGAAAAATTAACCGGGTGAGGTGGCACATGCCTGTAGTCTCAGTTTCTCAAGAGGCTGAGTAGATTCACCTGACCCCTGGAGGCCGCGGCTGCAGTGACCATGATCATGCCACTGCACTCCATCCTGGTTAACAGGGTGAGACCCCAACTCAAAAACAAACACACACACACACAAAACTCTATCACTGCAACATCTCTTGAGTTACCTGTTCTTTTTTTCTTTTTGTGAAGGTGGTTCAGAACACTGGTGAGCCCACACATTTCTAAGACAGGCCCTATTATGAGATGACTGGAAATTCATATTACTCTCCAAATACAAACAAGCACTTTCTGTGTCAGTTTCAAGAAGGATGGGGCTGAGGAGTCCCACAAGGGCCCCCCTGTTAGAATCTTAGGAGAAAGTTCTTGGGTAGGGAAAACTGACACCACCACCCCCACTCGCCCCCACCCCCGCTGTGGAAGAAGGCCATTTGTTTGTGGCCTGTTTTCCACCTCCAGAGGAAAATGTTTCTGGTTTCAAGTTACAATCATTTAAAACATCAGAACTATCTTCCCAGAGCATAACCTGAGGCTACATTCTGAAACCAAATAAAATTCTATGGAAACAACTCAATTTGCTCAGCGGATCAGGAAGCCTCTCTTAAACAAATCCTTTCCCAGGAAATTTAAAACACAAATAGACACACTTCTCTTTTGGTTTTTTTTTTTTTTTTTTTTTTTTTTTGAGTTGGAGTCTCACTCTGTCACCCAAACTGGAGTGCAGTGGCCACTCCTCGACCTGCTGGGCTCTGGCGATCCTTCCGCCTCAACCTTCCAAGTAGCTGGAACTATAGGTGCACGCTACCATACCAGGCTAATTTTTTTTTTTTTTTAATTGTAGAGATGAGATCTCGCCAAGTTGCCCAGCCGGGTCTTGAACCCGCAGGCTCAGGCAATCCACTCACCTCGGCCTCCCAAAGCGCAGGATTACAGGCTGAGCCACGGAACCTGGCTTCTCTTTTGCTAATCACTCAACTTTACTGCCTCCGCCCAACAGAAATACACCAAAAAAAGGGCCCCGTGCTTTCCAACACCTCTGCCTTCAATATGCTGAAAATAATTCTTCAGACAGTGAGTTGAAATATTTCATGGCAGAGTCATTTATCTCCACAAAGCATTTCCTTAAAGAACTACATCAAATCCATTTGATGGAATATCACACAGCCATGAAACATTACACTGGCAAAGACTTTATAATAACAATACTAATGTTTTTGTCAAGTGGAAACAAAGCGACTATTTAAGCTTGGTGGCTCAGCCTGTAATCCCAGCGCTTTGGGAGGCTGAGGCGAGTGGATTGCCTGAGCCCGCGGGTTCGAGACCCGCCTGGGCAACTTGGCGAGACCTCATCTCTACAATAAATCAAAAAATTAGCCGGGTGTGGTAGCGCGCGCCTGTAGTTCCGGCAACTCGGAAAGCTGAGGCAGGTGGAGGCTGCGGTGGCCGGGAGCGGCCACTGCACTCCAGTCTGGGTGACAGAGTGAGACTTCAACTCAAAAAATAAAAAAATAAAAAATAAAGTTTGCTAGTGAACAAAAACCATGTATAAAAGAGTGTAGGCTCCGGTCAGGATGTCTCAGATAATCCAACCCTCAGTCATCCTTTCTGCTATAAATGCACAAAATGACAGGTTAAATATTACAAAGAGAAACCAAGAAGACATAGCTGGTACAAAAATAAGACAAATGCTTTGGAAGGCCAAGGTGGGAAGCTCACTTGAATGAAACTGGGCATTCAAGAGCAGCCCTGGCAACATAGCAGGACCCAAAATATTTTAAAAAAACAAAAACAAAAATTATCTAGGCATGGTAGTGTCCACCTCTACTCCTAACTACTCAGGAGGCTGAGATGAGAGGATCGCCTAAGCCTAAGTGTGAGGCAGCAGTGAGCTATGATTGTGTCACTGTGCTGCAGTCAGGGCAAGAACCTTTCTATTAAAAAAAAAAAGACATAATTTGTGGAGTAAAGATGTGACAGCGATACAAAATGATAGGCAGGACCAACATCTCAGGACTGTGAGGCTTTGTGTCCAACAGTGGCCAAAATAAGTAGATACTTGTCACCTTCAGGGAGCAGGAAGATTTAGTCACATGCCAGGCTCAGTGTTTGAAACCAAGAGCTGGAGTGACTTCTCTTAGCTCCTTCACTCCAGAGGAAGCATGAAAATAAAAACAGTGCAGGCCAACACCTATCTGGGACAAGTGCATCTCAACAGCTCCGAGTCCAGAAAGGCAGGCAGAACCCAGCACCAAAGCAAGCCCCCTCTGTCTCTGTGATAGATCAACACTCTCCCATTATGACTTTGTATCAGTTTCCCTAGACTGATACAACAAAGTATCCCAAAGTGGGTGACTTAAAACAGCAGAAGTTTATTCTATCACAGTTCTGGAGACCAGAAATCTGACAGAAATGTAAAGGTGTGGCAGGGCCATGCTCCCTCCAAAGGTCTTAGGAAAAAATTTTTCCTTGTCTCTCCCAGATCCTGGTGGCCCCAGGCATTCCTTGGCTTGTGGCAGCACCACTCCAATTTCTGCCTCCATCTTTACATAACCATCCTCTCCTGTGAGTGGGTCTCTGTGTTTAAATCTCCCTCTCCTTTTTTTTTTTTTTTTTGAATAAAAACTTCAGTTGGTTGGGTGGAGTGGTTCATGCCTGTAACCCCAAGCATGGATTGGGAAACCGAGGCAAGAGGATTGCTTGAGTCCAGGTGCTCAAGCCTAGGTTACAAAAAAATAAAAAATAAAAAATAAAAAAAATAGCCAGCTATGGTGATATACCCTGTAGTCCCAGCTGCTCGGGAGACTGAGGAGGAAGGATCACCTGAACCCAGAAGTTCAAGGCTGCAGTAAGCCATGATTGTCCCACTGCACTCCAGCCAAAAAAAAAAAAGCCAGAAAAACAAAAAACCTCAGTCTTGGATTAGAGCCACTCTAGTCTAGTATGACCTCATCTTAATGTGACTACATCTGCAAAGACCCTATTTCCAAATAAGGTCACATTTACAAGTACCAGAGTTAGGACTCAACAATCTTCTTGGGGGACACAGTCCAATGCACAGCATACCCTGGGGCAGGAATCCTTCACTGCCTTTGTCAGAGCTGGCTCTGGATTGAGGACTCAGAGAATGGATAAGGAAAACTGCAAAACCACCAGAGAAAAGTAAAGAAAATTAAAAGCCCCCTTTACTCAAAATGAGCACAAAAATAAAAATATCAAGATACGTGAGGAAGAATAATGCCACAAAGAATTGTCAATCAAGAAATAATTTGAACATAAATTCACATCAACATGAAACCAATTTCACAGAAATATCAGATCAAGTCTTTTAAATGAAGTACATTAAAGAGTAAAAGAAGACTTTCTTGTGCATTTAAAAGAGGAGGGAATCATTAAGCAGC
The DNA here is from genome assembly GCA_027257055.1 of Cephalopachus bancanus. Lineage (NCBI taxonomy): Eukaryota > Metazoa > Chordata > Mammalia > Primates > Tarsiidae > Cephalopachus > Cephalopachus bancanus. The sequence goes on along the minus strand of JAPVLO010000095.1, from coordinate 3,532,548 downwards.
AGAAATCAAACAAGAGCAAGGGGCTATGAAAAAGGACCAGTGAAGCCTGAAAAATACCAATTATGTTCATTGAAACAAAAGTGACATGACAGGATCAAATCTGGACTGTTCCTGGTTAAAGAGAGAATTCATTCACCAAAAGGTATTCCTGAGGAAGTCACTCAGAATGTGACACAGAAAGAAAAAATGGTTTTTAAAAAATTGGAAAGACACTGTAGAGATACAGATAAGAGAATGAGGGTTCCTATATTTAATTAAAGGATTTCACAAAGTAGAGAACAAAGGAAGTGGCAAAGATGCAATCTTCAAAACAGTGTTTGCTGAGCATTTCAGGGTGAAAGAGAGACATGAGCTCTCAGAGCAGATACCTTCTGATAAATAAAAATCAGCCCATTTCAGTAGGACATAAGGGACAAGGAAACAATCTCAGAAAGGGGCAGAGAGAAGACAGATCACACACTCGCTCTCGAGAGGCCTTCTAAGCAATGCCGTAGATGCCAAAGCTCAGTACGGTGGCACCACAGAATGCTGAGGGAAAATCAGTATTTATCTAGAATTTTATACCCAGTTAAATTCTTGTTCAAATGTGATGGTAAAAATACATATACACATATATGTTATGTATATATAATACATGTATATTTTTATAGACATAAAAGATCAAGGGTGTTTACCACGCAAAGGGATTTTCTAAAAGCATCATGAAAGAAATGCCTCAACAAAAAGAAAGATATACCCCATGGGGAAGACATGAGATAAAGGAAAATAACAGTGACCAGCCAGGCTCAGTGACTCAGCCTGTAATCCCAGCACTTTGGGAGGCCGAAGCGAGTGGATTGCCTGAGCCCATGGGTTCGAGACCCACCCTGGAAACTTGGCGAGACCTGGTCTCTACAATAAATCAAAAATTAGCCAGGCATGGTAGCACGTGCCTGTAGTTCCAGCTACTTGGAAGGCTGAGGTGGAAAGGATCACCGGAGCCCAGCAGGTCAAGGCTGCGGTGGCTGGGAGCATGCCACTGCACTCCAGTCTGGGCAACAGAGTGAGACTCCACTTCAAAAAAAAAGTGAACAGACATAAAAAGATCTGTGCATGTCAGTCAGTGAAGCTAACTACTGGCTGTGAACGATAATTACTATGCTTTATGTTAAAAAGCCATGAAACTCCCACTCCAAGCGGGCGTAACAGAAAGGTGGAGTGTTCAATAAGTAGTTACAGCATGGTAGGACTTGGAGAGAAAAGCAGACATACTAAGGAACTATAGGATCAGCAGGTGTGCATGGAAAAAAGACTGGAAAGAAATACAATAAAGTGTTGACAATGGTTGTCTCAGAGAAATGATGTAGCATTTTTTCTTTTCTTTTTAGTGTCCTCTGTGTTAAATTTTCTAAAAAGAAAAAATGTAACCACCTGTATATAATCACGTCATGTGACCTCTTCTCTTGTCTTCCCCTCATCTTGAAGGAATGCCCCCTCCCTAAAGATAGAAATGGCATTGCTGGGGCCAGGCAGAGTGGCACACCTGTAATCCCAGCACTTTGGGAAGCCAAGACAGGGAGATTGCTTGAGCCCAGGAGTTTGAGACCAGCCTGGGCAACATCGCGAGCCCCTGTCTCTACAAATCAAAAATCAAAAAATTAGCCAGGGATGGGAGCGCATCTCTGTAGTCCCAGCTACTTGGGAGGCTGAGACAAGAGGAAACCTACAGCTCAGGAGTTTGGGGCTGTGGTGACTTGTGAGAGTACTGCTTCACCTCAGTCTGGGCAACAGAGTGAGACCCCAACTCAATAAATAAATAAATACATAAATAAATGTTAAAAAGAAAGAAAGAAAAACATTGTTGGTAATGATAGCACTAGGAGGCCAAATGACATCCAGAACTTTCTCAAGATAATCTGGCCATTTTCATTGCTTTGCTGGACTGGTGTCTTAGTCAGCTCAGGCTGCTATAGCAAAATACCAGAACCTGGCCAGGCATGGTGGCTCAAGTCTGTAATCCCAGCACTTTGGGAGGCTAAGGTGAGAGTATTGCCTGAGCACAGGGGTTCAAGACCAGCCTGGGCAGCTTGTTGAGACCTCATCTCCACAATTATCAAAAAATTAGCCGGGCGTGGTAACACACGCCTATAGTTCCAGCTACTTGGAAGGCTGAGGTGGAAGGATCGCCAGAGCCCAGCAGGTCGAGGCTGGGGTAGCTGTGAGCATGCCACTGCTCTTCAACCTGGGCAACAGAGTGAGACTCCGACTCAAAAAAAAAGATACCAGAACCTGGATGGCTTAACAAAAATGTATTTCTCGTAGTTCAGGAGGCTGAAAAATCCAAGACTAAGGTGCTAGCTGATTTGGTTCCTGGTGAGGGCTCTCTTGCTGGCTTAAAGATGGCAGCCTTCATGCTATTTCCTCACTTGACCTTTCCTTGATGGTGCATTGGACAAAGAGAAAGCAAACTCTCCTTCTTATAAGGCCACCAATACCACTGGATTCGATTCCCACCCTGATGATCTCATTCAACCTTAATTACCTCCAAAAAGTCCTGTCTCCAAATACTATCACGCCTGGGGTTAGAGCTTCAATGGATGAATTCTGAGGGAACACAATTCAGTCCACAACAACTTGTATCCTGGAGATTTGTCAAACCAAATCATCCATTGCCACCCCAAGAATCTACCCACAAAGCCCTCACAGATTCAATATAACTGCCCGAACCCATCATGCGTGGATGAAAGGACTGTTACAGCCTTTAATAAAAATAATAAAGAAAATGAAGTTTTGTGACGTTCAAGGACATTTCTAATGTAAACTAACAAATAGCAACTGTCATTAAAAGGTAGCACCATCACTCCTTACAGGAGTGAATGCAATGGTTGCTTCCCTGATACAAATCTTTACTCAACACAAAAATAAATACTAGCATATGTCAGGTGGTAATATATCTTTTAAAGAAAAACAAAGCAGAAGATTTAGATACTATAGCTGGTGCTCTATTTGCCAGAGGCCTGAGGGGAAGAGGGGCACAGAGCAATTCATACGGAGATTTGATGGAAGAACATTCCATGCAAGGGGAACACCAGTAAAGTCCTCATGGAGTGTTTCAAGAAAGAGCCAGGAGATACAGCATGACTGGAATGGAGTGGTGGAAGCAATGGGATGACATGGGGCCAGGTCCTGAGGACTCCTCAAGACCTTTGAAGGACTTTGACTTTCACTCTGAATGAAATGGCCAGCCATTGATGAGGGACATGATCTGCCCTAACTAATCTCCAACTCTGTGCTGAAAATAGACTCTCCTGGGTCAAAGGTGGAAGCAGAGCGACCAGCGAAGAACCATTACAATAATCCGGGGGCGAATGACGGTGGCTTAGACTCGGGTGCAACAATGGAAGTTTGAAAAGTAATTGGATTCTGGGTGTATTCTGAAGGTGGAGGTGTTTGCTGATGAGCTGTGAAAGAAAGAGACCGATCTCCATACTTGATATTTCACTGACCACCTCGCCCCTCTGGGACATGACTAGAGTTCATCCATATACATCTTCCTGATCCAAGGGTCACACCTCTGGGTGGGTGGGATTCAGAGCCTACCTGTCCCTCATCCAGTCACCATTGAGTTGAGAGTCATGGGCAGACTTGGGGGGAAAAAAACCTTGAGGGGATACAAACCTGGACTTGAGAAATAATATTTGCTGAATTGAAAGAGCATTAAAAGCCGCTCTGTCTCTTCAGTTGCTTTTATTTAAACCCACAGAGATTCTAAAGGGAAATTCTACTGTCCAGTGTTCCCTGAATAACCTCCTCTCTCCTCCATCTCCACCCCTGCATGATAATCAAATATTTGCCAAGAGGAAGAAGAGAATTGTGCAACTAAACACAATATACTCTTTGAAAATGTTACCCCTCCCTGTGTTCCTCTGGAAGGCACATTGCACACATCTGCCTTACCAAATCTATTCATAGGCAGTAATTGCTCTGGCAATAAAAATTTTTTTACAAACTGGCTCTATGCCTATCTGGTTTGAGTCTTGTAGTTTCTTTTTCCTTAGTAAACACTTTGGCTAACTGAGGAAAGGAATATTTTACCCTAAACCTAAACCCCAAGAGAGACCTCAACAGTTTGAACAAAATTTATATTCTAAAGAAAAAAAATCACACCATCATGTTGTATCTTTTTCATCTGAAACATGTCCTAAAATGGATCAACTAGCCAATCGGTGTAATATTTCAGGGGAAAAAAAAATACAAAGAGCTATTCTAATACGGGGGAGGGGTGAGTACTTACCATAGGCTATTGGCAGGCTGCCTGTCTCTGTACATTTCTACATTTTTAAACAGTGCTTACCCAATGCTCTCCTTAATCCCATTAAATGAAAACTTTTTCTAATTTTAAAATTAAATTTCCTGTATTTCCTGATGGGCTTCCAAGTTATCCTCCTTCCCTCTTCTTCTCTGGGTCCCATGGCACTCCTACTAGAAGAAGGGCATTAGCTTCCTGGACAGATTCCAGTTGACACCACTGCCTGTAGCCACGCGCTACACCCTGGGGGCTCTCTGTTGGGCACAGATAGTTCCCTCACTTCTTTTTTTTTTTTTTTTTGAGTTGGAGTCTCACTCTGTTGCCCAGACTGGAGTGCAGTGGCCGTTCCCGGCCACCGCAGCCTCGACCTCCTGGGCTCCGGCGAGCCTTCCGCCTCAGCCTTCCGAGTAGCCGGAATAACAGGCATGCGCTACCACGCCCAGCTGATTTTTTGATTTATTGTAGAGATGAGGTCTCACTGCCCAGGCAGGTCTTGAACCCGCGGGCTCAGGCAATCCACTCACCTCAGCCTCCCAAAGGCGTGGGATTACAGGCTGAGCCACTGAGCCGGCTCCCTCACTTCTTGTTCTAAGGCAGTGGAAGGATGGTCCCAAAGTTTAGGGCTCACAGCAGTGGCTTTCCCCCCACCACGTGGGGGCACCCTTCAGTCATTTACTCCAACAATCGAAGCATTGCATCCAGACTTCTTTAATAAGTTACCCCAAAAGTAAGTAGCTTCTGAGCACATGCCGTCAACATGCATGTATCTATTTATAAACTGTATAACTTTATAAAATATAACTAAAAATTAAAATAAAAAATATTAGCCAGGCATGTTGGCTTACACCTGTAATTCCAGTACGTTGGAAGGCAGAGGTGGGAGGATTACTTGAGCCCAGGAGTTCGAAACCAACCTCGGCAACATAGCAAGACCTAGTATCTACAAAAAAAAAAAAAATGGCAAAATTAGCCAGATGTGGTGACGTGCACCTGTAGTTCCAGCTACACAGGAGGCTGAAGTGGATGGATAGCCTGAGCCCAGGTAGTCGAGGTTGTGATGAGCCAAGTGCCACTGCACTATAGCCTGGCAATAAAGTAATACCCTGACTCAAAAGATAAAAATTAGATAAAATAAGATATATTACTTTAATATTTTACATGTTAATAATAAAACAAAATAATTATTATAATATATTTTAGTGCAAAGTTACCAAATACCTGGCATTAATTTTCAAAATCTTGATGATACCACAATTCAATGATACGTTTGTCAGAGCTAAAGGGATGTCTTCCCAATAGAAGATACCCACTATGGCTCCACATATAAGTGCATGATTATTTATTAAGTATAATTATGTAAAAGTTTTGGTTGAAATTCCGCTAGTAAGCTTTCTATGCCACTCATTTTTGCTTGCAAACTAATTGGAAGATGTATTTTTATATTTTGCACAAATGGGCTAAAACCCACTGAAACTCTAGACTTTCAAGCAGGTTAGAAAATGCTGTCTCCATGTTTTTAATGTACAGACGTAAAAGTTTTTGGTAGACAAACACGTAATCATTTTTGGACGCAAAAGCACATAAAGCACAATTTAATTCTAAACTTGCTTCTTTAAGATTATTTCTCCATAGCAAGAATTCATCTTGAAAAGCAGTTATTTCTTATTTCTTTTCAAAACAACACATTTATCTGGTGGGATGGTGCTTTGATTTGAATGTGTGCCCCCTCCAAAATTTATATGGACACTTCATCCCTTTTGTAGGGTTATTAAGAAGTGGGGCCTTTGGGGAAATCATTAGGTCATGAGGGCTCTGCTCTCATGAATGAATTAGCTCTTATAAAAGAGACTTTGAAGAGAGTCCTCCCCTTTTAGTCCCTCATCTTCTGCCCTGTGAGAACACGATGTTCCTCCCCTTCAGAGGACACAGCAACAGGCGCCACCTTGGAAGCAGAGACGGCCCTCACCAGACACCGGACCACACAGCACCTTGATCTTGGACTTTCAGCCTCCAGAACTGTGAGAAATACAATTCTTTATAAATTACCCAGTCTCAAGTATTTTGTTAGAGCAGCACAAAAGAACTAAGACAGACAGATCAAATGTATTTCCAAAAATACCTCTTTGGTAGCATTTTAGGGAAGGCCACTTGATAATTTGAATTTACTTGTGATTTTGTTTAAAAATAAAATAAAAATGAGCACGGTATCTTTAAGTGTGATAATTCAAGAAATTTGTAATAAGATTGTTGTTGACAGTCTGCGCAGTACAAAATAGGAACATTCAATGTCTCAATACAAAATATTAAATTACTACTATGTGATCTTTTCCAAGGAAACAAAACCAAATATATATATATGTAGCCAGTTGTATGTGTGTGTATGTTGTGTGTGTGTGTGTAGAGAGAGAGAGAGAGAAAGATAAAGCAATGTATTTTAGTTGGGCTTGGTGGTTCAGCTTGTAATCCCAGCACTTTGGGAAGCCGAGGTGAGTGGATTGCCTGAGCCCACAGGTTTAAGACCATCCCAGGCAATTTGGTGAGATCTTGTTTCTGCAATAAACCAAAAATTAGCCTGGTGTGGTAGCACGTGCCTGTAGTTCTGGCTACTTGGAAGGCTGAGGTGGAAGGATCACCGGAGACCAACAGGTCGACGCTGGAGTAGCTGTGAGTATGCCATTGCACTTCAGCCTGGAAGATAGAGTGAGACTCCAACTAAAAAAAAAAGAAAGAAAGAAAAAGAAAAGAAATGTATTTTAAGGATCTTGCTTACACATTTGTGCAGGCTGGCAAGTCAAACTCACAGAGCAGAACAACAGGCTGGAAATCTAGGTGAGGCTGATGCTACAGTCTTGAGTCTGAATCTCACAGGACAGAAGACTGGAAACTCAGGCAGGATTTTTATGTTGCAATTTTGAGGTAGTTCCTTTTCAGGAAACATCAGTCATTTTTCTTAAGACCATCATCGGATTGGATGAGGCCCACCTACATTGTGGAGAGCAATCTGCTTTATTCAGACTCTACTGACTTAAATATTAATCACATCTTTAAAAACATCCTCACAGAAACATGTGGACTAGTGTTTGACCAAACAAGTGGGCACTATAGCCTAACCAAGTTGACACATATAGTTAATCATTAAATGTCCTTTTAAAAAATAAATGTGTGTGTGTGATTTTAAACATTTTGATATCGTTTAAACACTTTGATATAATCCACTGCATTAAAATGCATTGTTTAACAGTCTTCTGGAAGACACTAAAAGCCACCATTGTCAACCATCTGCGTTGAGGAGTCCCTGCCGACTCATGACACTATGACTGCCACACGTGATCTATGAAGCAAGACTGGGACACCAAAGTGCACAGTGCCAACCATGTCTGAATGTAAGTGATATTCACTTTCTTTCCTAACTTTTTAGATGAAAAACGTAAGCTGCAATTGAACACTTTTCTTACACATGTCCATCTGGAATCCATTGGTCCTAAGTATGAGGAACCGATGAGAAAGAAAGTCTCAGACCAATAATTTCAAATTTTGGAACACCAAAAAAACCCTAAAAATTGTGTTCTTAAGGCATATTTCTGTACCAAAAAAATCACAAACACCCCATAAATATGTACAATATTATATATCAATAAAATATAAAATTAAAAAATAATAATGCATATTTCTAGGATAGAGACACTGAAACTCTGAGTCAGTAAAACTGAAGTACAAGCCAGGGATCTGTGTGTTTCATCACTGCCCCAGGGATGTGATATCACTGTGTGGTCCAGCCGGCCCCATCAACTTGCGTTGCCATCGACTGAGAACTCAACCAGCACTGAGTGTTCCTGGGGAACCAGGTTCTAAGAGGGAGACATGATGCATCCCTTCCCCTCCAAAGGCCCTGAATGGGACTAGTCTCAAAGAATGAAGTTTTATATGATTCTTGACTCTTTAAAAGTACAAGTTATTGCTATGAAACCAGTAAATAATCTTTTGTATGGAAGTCTATTAGGCTGCCATTGTTTAGGAGAAATATTCTCAATTTTCCAATCTTCGATGCAGCAGACAGTCAAAGAAAGTGCCCTGACCGAGGACAGAACACTGGCTTCCGGTTTCAACTCACAATGTTACCATCAGTGAGTTACTAAATCTTTTTCTAGCTCAGCTTCCCTAAGTATAAAGTGAGGGGGTAGACAATGTGATTTGTACAGTCTCTTTCAACTCAAACAGCTGATGGCCTGCCTGCACCTGGGAAATCAGGGTAGATCTCTCTTCCTAACAAAAGCAAGATGCATTTTTAAATAACCAAAAAGATAGATGTCTTCAGCTGAATTTTGTATTCCCTCAATTAAAGTTCATCTGACTGATATAAAATGAATCAGATGCACAATGCCAGTCTGGCCTCTTCCGATAGGGCCCCTGTTCTCCAGAGTTTAGTCAAGTCTTAACCAAATTCACACAGGATAAAGCAAAAACATGACAGTGACTCAAGGTCATTCTAACCTACCAGTCTGAGGTGCGTGTGCTTTGTTCTGAGTTAGCTCCAGTCCAAATAGATGAGCTTTCTCAACTCCCTAGTGGGGGATGGATTACCCCATTTTTTTAACATCCCAGAAGTAAAGACACCTCATAATTAGATTGTTTGTTATTTGTTTTGTGTTAGGTCTCAACTCTATCACCAAGACTGGAGTGCACTGGCATAACGAGGCTCACTGCAGACTCTACCTCCTGCACTCAGGCAATCCTTCCACCTCAGCCTCCCAAGTAGCTGGAACAACAGGTGCAAGCCACCATGCCCAGCTAATTTTATAATTTTTTTTTGTAGAGACAAGGTCTCGCTGCTTTGCCCAGGCTGGTCTCAAACTCCTGAGCACAAGCAATCCTCCCACCTCAACCTTCCAAAGTGCTTGCAGGTATAAGCCACCATGCCCAGCCTTAGATTGTTTTTTTTACTAAAAATAATCTTTCACTAATGGGCTCATTTGTCCCAGGATGCTCATGCATTTCAGCCTTTCTGTTAGTGTCTGCAGAATAATGTAAAGCTCTCCAGATAAATAAACATTCATCAGCCTGTCTTTGTGTTTTCAAGGGTCTCCAATACCCTCTGCTTTTCACCATACTTCAATTAATAGTTATTGTTATAATAATAAATAATGTGTCTGGTTAGTCCTTTATATTCCGTGAGGTACTTTCATATGCATCACTTCACCTGGTCCTAACAACCACCCTGTGAGTTAACTGGCTCCTACACATAAGTTGCAGAGAAGTTGAGTGGCTTATCTGACGTCGCCGAGCAAAGCTGCAACCCATGACTTATACCCCTATTCTTTGAGTCCAGGAATTCATGGCCCCATGGTTATGGTGCCCTGGTTGACTAGCTCACACATCTGACCCCACCAGCATTGCTCCTAGGTGTGAAACCTTCCTTGCTTCACACCCAGACTCACCTTGTTCTTCTGGCCATCCTCTTTGAGGCCTTCTGTAAGTGAGTAAGTGAATCCTTGCTAAAACGTTCAAGGGTGCCGCTAAATTTGCTGTCTTCTCCCTCTAGATACCAGAAAAGATAATCTAACAAGGGTTTGTCTGAAGCCATGACATGTACCTCATAAATATATACAATGTCTTAACTCAGAAGGTAATATAGTCTAATGGTGGAGAAACAACTAGGCCAATTAGGAGCTGCAAAGGGTGTACATGTTAGAGCAAGGGAGCTTTTGTCCCTGTGTGAATCATAGTCACAAAGGTGCATAGCTTCCCCTAATGTTCTCTCATGTAGGCAGACCTACCAGGAAAACATTAGTACAGATAGCCCAAATCACTCAAATCCCAGTTGTATATAAGCCAACACTTACTGAGAACCAACTGCTTACAAGGCAACAGTCCACATGATAGTGAAAGTCAAGTAGCTAAAGAGAAAACCTTTGATCAGCTTTAACCAGGAAGGTTGATTAACAATATTATGAAAAAAAAATTGGACCAGTCTCTGTGGCTCATGCCCATAATCCCAGTATGTTGGGAGGCTGAAACTGGAGGAGTTTGAGACCAACCTGTACAACACAGTGAAACCTCGTCTCCACAAAAAACTTTTTAAAAATTAGCCAGGCATGGTGGCACACACCTGTAGCCCCAGCTACTTTGGAATCTTGAGGTGGAAGGATTGCCTGAGCCCAGGAGGTCGAGGATGCTGTGAGCCACTGTATTTCAGCCTGGGCAGCAGAATAAGACCCTGATTTAAAAAAAAAAATCAAAAAAGTTATTCAGGCATGGTAGTGCTCACCTGTAGTCCCAGCTACTTTTGGAGCTGAGACAGAAGGATCACTTGAGCCCAGGAGGTCAAGGCTGTGGTGGGCCATGATCATGCTATTGCACTCAAGCCTGGGTGACAGAGTGAGACCCCAACTCAAATATATACTGGGGTGTCAAAAAAATGTATACACGTTTTAAGAGATGCTATCTATGTATTACTTTTAGCTCACCATAATCAGAAGTGTCTAGACACTGACAGTAACCATGCTGAGCTCTCCTTGTAGTTGTAGAAGTCAAACGTGACTTGTATTTATCTTTTGTTATTGATATATACTATTATGATTTTAATACAGTTTTTTCCTTTATTAAAATGTGTATATTTTTTGGGCACCCTCTGTATATAGGAAATTATAGAATTTGAGTTTCTATCCAATGGGGAAATGCCATCATTAGCTTGTACCTAGTTTAGCATTAACACATTCTGACAAAACAAGGAACAAAATAAGATTCCCTCCCAAAACTGCCGCTTAGGCAGAATATGCGAGGTGAGGAAGGGCATGGAAGCAGCAGGCAGAGCCAGAAAGAAGAATGTAAACTACAAGGCCTCTAGAGAGAGGCCACAGCTGGAAAAGAAATAATTAGTAGGACATTAAACAACAACAACCATAGTACACACACACACACACACACACACACACACACACACACACACAAAACTGAAGCAAAGGAGCTCTCTTTCAACAGAACTGATTTGATAAACTTCCTGCACCAACTTTGAGCAACAGTTGTTTTAGAGACTGCAAATTAACTGCCAGTGGTAATAGGCACAAATATAAAATGTGACTCTGATCTAAATATCCTAAAATATGCAGAAGAGGGGCTGTAAAATTTGAACCTTAGAGAAAAGAAATCTGGACTTGAAATAGTCTAGACCCAACTCTTTTTTTTTGTTGTTGGAGTCTCACTCTTGTCTCCCAGGCTGGAGAGCAGTAGTACACTCACAGCTAACACTGCCTCGACCTGCAGAGCTTTGGCTATCCTTCCACCTTAGCCTTCCAGGTAGTTGGAACTACAGACATATGCCACCACACTCAGCTAGATTTTGTGATTTATTATAGAGACTAGGTCTCACCAAGTTGCCCAGGCTGATCTCAAACCCCTGGGCTCAGGCAATCCTCATTCCTTGGCCTCCCAAAGTGCTGGGATTACAGGCTGAGCCACCGCACCCAGCCTAGATCCAATTCTTAAAGACTTAACTCTCAGCTAAGTAAGGGCTTTCACCAGATTCATAGTGAAAAATAATTGGAAACTTATATATAGTCCTCACTGTAATTATTATACTGGATGATGCTTGAGTTAATACATTGTTGACTGTATATATTTTCTATGACATATTGTAAGGTCCTGTACTAAAGAGGCTTCCAAGTAATGTTATCAACAGATCCCCTGGACGAGGTAGACATCACCTGGCTACTGTAGTTATGCTCCTAAAATGCAAAAAGACTAGAACACATACTTTAGGAAAAGGAGTACCAAAATAACCAATAAACATAAAAAAGATGCTCAATTTCATCCATCATCAGGAGAAAAAAGAGTTAATTAAGATCAGTATGAGATACCACAACACACTCACCATTACGGCAAAAATGTAAAAGACTAGATATACCAAGTTTTGGCAAGAATGTGAAGCAACTAGAATTCTCTTACCTTGTGATGGTAGTGTCAACAGTACAACCACTTTGGAGAGTGTTTTGTAGCACCTATTAAAGCTAAATAGACATGTGTCCCCTGATCCAGCAACTCTCTCCTTGACACAGCTCCTACATAAAAGAGCACTCATGTTTTAGTCCATTTTGCAGCTATAACAGAATTCCAGTGACTGAATTATTTATAATGAACATAAATGCATTGGTTCATGGTTCTGGAGGCCGTCAAGTCCAAGATCAAGGGGCCATCAGATGGTGACGACCTTCTTGCTGCATCATCCAACGGCAGAAGTGCAACGAGAGGTCAAGACAGCAAGAAATCAAACTTGCAGCCTCAAGCTTCTATAATGACATTAATCCATTCTTGAGGATGGAGTTCTCATGACCTAACCACCTCCCATCAGCCCCACCCCCCAACACTGTTGCTTTGGGGATTAAATTTCCACACATACATTTTATGGGATACATTCAAACCATATCACCTACTAAAACCCATACATGTGCAAGGATGTTTGAATAGTCACTTTGTTTATGAGAACCAAAATTTAGAAAATGATATAAATGTTCATAAAAAAGTAGAAAGTGTGAGCATTCATACAGTGAAATACGACTCAGTAAGAAAAAGTAATAAACCCTATTGCTATAAGGAGCAACATGTCTAATTATTGCCAACATAAAGTTAAGTGAAAAAGTACTCTGTAATTCTGTTGTAGAAAGCTCAAAAATAACCTGTGGTGATAGAAGTTAGTGTTGCTGAATACCAGGGGTTCACTCGAGGTCCGGATGCTCACTCCATAGAAAACCAATCACTGAGACAACTAGTGTTGCCAGGGAGGAGGGCTTCATTGTGGGTGACAGAAGACAAGTCTCAAATATGTCTTTTCTTGACAGACTAGAGTTAGGGGCTTACAGAGCAGCGAGAAAATACAAATTAGAAAGGGGAAAGGAAGAGGAGTTGATCAATAGGCAGCAGGTGGTCGGATGAGGGGCCTGGTGCCTCTCTGTCCAGAAGCCATGATTTGGAAAGGTTTAGCTCCCTGATGCCATCTGGGAGGCCTGCCTGTCCATTTCCTGAGAAAGGAACTCAGGTAAGACAAATGTTAATTTCTCAAGCTTCAAGACTGGGAGGGTCAATTTCTATGCTTATTCCAAAGAGCCATCAATTCTATGGGAAAACTGGGCTGGTTTCATTAGGATAGTGGATGCCTAGAGTGTAGGGGGGAGAATTACTTACTGGGACAGATCTGAGGGAGACTTCTGAGATTCTGACAATGTTCTTTGTATCTTGATTTAGAGTAATGGATGAATAGATAAGTAGATAGATAGATGGACAGACAGATAGATGTATACATGCATACATACATAAAAATTAATATAGCTTTACACTTAAGATTTGTGTACTTTTCAATATGTTAGTTACATATATGCCATATATGAGAGGGGACCCTCAAAAAAGAATTGATTTATAAAAAATTGTGTATTCTTACATGTTTAAACTTCAGTCAACTTCAAAGTACTCTCTGTTTGAAGCAATACACTTATTGAAACTCTTTTCCCACTGCTCAAAACAGTTTTTGAACTTGTTAGTTTTGATTCTTTTTAGTGCTTCTGCTATTTTTTATTTCACTTCCACATTAGCAAAACTGTTTCCCTTTGAAAATTTTTGGTCAAAAACTGCTGAACACTCAGCGCAATGTGGACAAGTGCACTCATAATTCACCCATCATGAAAAAGGCAAATGCCTTAAAAGATTTTTTAAAAATTCACTGAAGCTGAACGCAGCCTCTCACAACATCGCTAGCTGGTACAGTGATAACAATGGTTTTCTAGAACACATACATAGTGGAGGAAGCCAGTACTATGAAGGGCCTACTCTCCAAAAAATAAGTCTGATTATAATAATTCATATATATATCTGAAGATGGACAAAATCAGATGTGAGCACCCTTAACAAAATGCTTCCCTGGCTGGGTGTTCTTAGTCTAGGTGAGCCTCACACTTCATCCTTAAGAAGTCCACGACCAATTCATGGGTAGAGGAAAGACTGAATTTACTGCTGGATGACATGGGACTGTGCCATATAATTTAAGAGCAAGCAAAGAGAAAAATTATTCCTCATGATGGACACAGAAAAAGCTTCAAAAGAGGTGACATTGCAGCAAGGCTCTGAATGGTGAGTAGACTTTAAGGTGGAGTTGAAAGGTGGGACATTCCCAGTAGAGAACACTGCATCCACAAAGCTGTGGAGGTAAAAATGCAAATGGCTTCCTCCATGGGGAAAAGTGTCCTTTGGTATAGGATCATGGGTAGTGTGACCCATCAGAGAAGTATGGGAAGGAAAACATGGTGGGCTTTGAATGCCATGGTTAGGCATTTAGGACTACAGGTTGGCTTATAGAGAGAGTACAGCGTGAAGACAGGGAACACATGTAGACAAATCTGGGAGAAGGGCTGCCAGATTTAATTAAACGGAAAACTTCCGTGTCTGAGGTAAAAATGGGACCCATGAGTCTGCCCTGAAACAGGCAAAACACTCTTATCAGCCCCAAACCCAAGGAGGAGAGCTAAGCCCTTAGCCAATTTTCTCAGAACATCATATCTGACTTTGAAAGTGGCACCTTCAACTTCAACATATACTCAAGGGTCCGGATCCAAAGGAATGACCCATCAAATACAAAATTAGGCCAGGAGTGGTGGTTCATGATTGTAATCCCAGCACTTTGGGAGGCCAAATAAAGGATTGCTTGAGCCCAGGAGTTCAAGACCAGCTCTAGAATTATTTACTGATTTTCAGGAACAAAGTTATGATAGTAATTTGTTATCATATAGTCCCTTTCATATCAACAGAGTTGAAACTTATAATTTTACAGTGGCAAAAGTTGTGCTCATTTATGAAACATAGGCAAGACCTTGTTTCTACAAAAAAACCAAAAAATTAGCTGAGCATGGTCTCAGCTACTCAGGAGGCTGAGGTGGAAGGATCATGTAAGCCAAGGAGGTTGAGCCTGTGGTGAGAAGTGATCATGCCACTGCACTCTAGCCTGGATGACAGAGACCCCAACTAAAAAAAAAATTAAAAATAGCCCCATGGGGTTAACATCAAACCTTATCAAAACCCTAATTCCAAGCATGTTCATTCACAGTGTCTCTACATAGAAATATAAACAAAGATGCTTTAAGTGATTCAGCCTGAATGTTGCTCTGAAGCCAGGAGTTGTTTATTTTGAGAAGAAAAAGACTTTACTACGACAGTTCATTTGGCAATTTCTCTTATTCAGAGTATGACTTATTCCGAGTTGCAGCACATGGTAATTAGCATGCTCTTTAATGCATGCTTTATTTTTTTAAAAAAAGTTCAGAGGTAGCAATTTTCTAGGATTGGCCAATGAGTCTTTCTTCATGGGGAAAAAAAAACCCAGCTCTGTGGATTTCAAGATTTAATAAAGCTCTGAGAATTATTTACTGATATTTTCAGGAACAAAGTTATGATAGTAATTTGTTATCGTATAGTCCCTTTCATACTAACAGAGTTGAAACTTACAATTTTACTGTGGCAAAAGTCATGCTCATTTATTAAACATAAACAGTTTTATACAAAATATGCCATGGAAACCAGTCACAAAGAAAATATATGACTTGGAACTAAGGTTCCAGGATATTAAGTGACAAACCCAAGATCACACAGCTCATAAGAAAAAGAGCTGGATCTGATCCCCAGTTTCCTGGTGCTGGTAGAGTTCTCATTCCACTTCAAAAGCACACAAAGGCTGTTGATATTTCGATCAGTGGGCTTGGGGCTAAGTGAGTTAACAACACTTGTAGCAGAAATGAGCTACAGAGGTCTCCTATCATATTTTTCCTTCCCTGGGCTGCCTCTCTCCTTGCCCCAGGTACATGATACTTTGGCTCTGTTCTGGGACTACCCAAAGCCACGGGTAGATCCTATTAAAGTGCCTTCCTGCCAGGCACTCATGCCTGTAATTCCAGCACTTTGGGAAGCCAAGGCAGGAGAATTGCTGTAGCCAGGAGTTCAAGATCAGCCTGGGCAACATAGCAAGACCGTATCTCTACAAACAACAACAACAACAACAAAATTAGCAGGGTGTGGTGGCGTATGCCTATAGTCCCAGCTACTAAGGAGGCTGGAAGGCTGAGGGGAAAGGATCACTTGAACCCAGGAGGTTGAGGCTGCAGTGAGCTATGGTGCCACTGTACTCCAGTATGGGTGACAGAGCAAGAATCTGTCTAACAAAATAAAAATAAAAAGCCTATTTCCCACTCGAGGGTATATCTCTGGTACCTGGATCCAGGAAGTCATCATGAGGCTACCACAGAGCAGAGGTTCAAACTTGGTTCCTTCCACCTGTTTGAAATCCTCATCCTTTTCTTCAATGTAGTAGTCCTTTACTCTCCTGTGTCTCCACTTCATCCCATGACTAAGCCCACTGTGGTACACACCAGCCTATCACTATTTCCTTGAACATCCTCCCCAACAGAAAATGTCCTTCCAAAAGTAGTTTTAAAACTGCCTTAATCTGTTTTGCATTGCCATAAAGGAATACTTGAGGCTGGGCAATTTATAAAGAAAAGAGGTTTATTTGGCTCACAGTTCTGCAGGTTGTACAGGAAGCACAATACTGGCTTCTGCTTCTGATGAGACCCCAGGAAGCTTCCAATCATGATGGAAGGGGATGGTGAGCCAGCATGTCACATGACGAGAGAAAAAGCAAGAGAGAGAAAGAGGTGCCAGGCTCTTTTAAGAAACCTGCTCTCTTGTGAACAAATAGAGTGAGAATCATTCATGACTACGGGAGGGCACCAAGCCATTCATGAGGGAACCCTCCCAGGATCCAACATCTCCAACACTGGGAACCACATTTCAACATGAGACCTGGATGGGACAACACCCAATCTATATTAAAAACCAACCAGACACACAGAACAATCAACACCCCCCACCCCTCCTCCATCCTTTCCTATCCTCTCTTCCCTTCTCCATCTTCACCCTCCAGGGAAGACATACAACTGTAATCCATCACGATACTGGACTTGCTATCCCAGCTGATATTCTCTTAGAAAGCACGGGGCCACTGCACTCTAGCCTGGGCAATGGAGTGAGACTCCAACTCAAAAAAAGAAAAAGCACAGGGCACAGAGAAGAAAACATGGCTCAATGACCCAGAACCTCTAAGTCACCAAAGAGGAAGGGAGAGGGAACAGGAGAGGGCTCTGAATGGAGGCGAAGGAGGAGAACGGGGAGCAAGGGAGAGAAGACAGCAGACATGAGCCATCCGTTCTCCATCCTGCATGTACAGCCACACAGTGGTGATGTCACATCCCCCCCATAACCCACTCACACCAAGAGCACCAGTGAATGAAGACCATTTGGCCACAGGATTCACAGGGGCAGGGATTCCAGCAGGGGGTTTTACATCACACACTCCACGGCCAGCACCGTCACAAAGCTAACACACCTCCTCTCAAGCCTCTCTGGCTATACCACATTATATATGTCTTTTCTGATCCCACCTCCACCTGGTCCTAGATAGCTGTCCTCCTTCCCAGAGCAATGTGGCTGTCTCCAGTTTTTTCCAAACATGCAGACCATACCCCACAAACACCAGCAGACACAGAGCTCAGGGCCAAGGTCCACCTTCCCTGAGGATCATGTAAGATTCTAAACAGCATGTGTCCCTGTAACTGACAGATAGACAGTCACTTATGGGATCAGAGAAGGGGGACTAAAATGCATTTTTCAACTCTCCTTGTGCACGGACGACATGTGGGAGGTTTTACACAGGCCTGCCAAGGGCGACTCTGAGGATTCCTACACTCGGTGACACAGACGTAACGCAGAGATGATTCATGTTCTCGCTGCCCAAGTGGAATTTCCATCTCCACCCTCTGAGAGAGGCGGGGTAGCCTAAAACAGAAATAAGTAGCACTCAGAGAAGTGTTGACACGACAGAGTGGGGAATGCAGGGCCCAGCCAGCTCAGGCCGTCCTTGGGGCCTCGGATAATTCAGGCCAGGCTTCCAACTAAGTGTGAATCGTCCAGCAGAAGAAAAGGAAAATGGGTAGGGAGGGAGGAAAAGGAGATGCTGTAGCAAAATAGATCACTTTCCGATGTCAGACAAGGCCTTTTATGATACCCCAAATGACAACTAGTTCCTTTCACTTAGAGAAGTTCTGGGATCAGCCTGAGACCAGCCTTCACGTGGACATTTGATGGAGAAGGAAACTTTGCCGGGTTGGTAGGACAGGAGGGCAGACTTCAGGACCACAGATGGGGAACCTTATGTGCAGATAGCTTTGAGGACATGAATAGAGACCGGTTCTCTGGAAGCAGGGACGGCAAGTGGAGCCTTGGTGAGCAAAGGCTGTTTTATCAGGAAATAAATCAGAGGCCAGCAGCGTGGCTACTTTTTTCCAGGCTCATCTTGGTGAGGAGGAGGGCATGTGCTCAGACCACAGGAATCTCCAAGCCACCCAGCTGCCTGTCAGCCCCCAGGGACGCCAGGCACACGGTGGCGAGAGCCCCAGACTACGACACTTTTGAGTCTTTGCTTTGCATCTTTCTGAGTGTGTGTGGTTTCTTTCACTGCTGTTTGTGTTGGACGTTTTTTATTTGTTTGTTTGTTGGGACGGTCTCGTTTGGAGGCTGGTGGTTACCGTCCTTTCCTCTGTGTGAAGTTGCTGCCAAGAAACCTGGCTCGAGGTGTGGGCCACAGTTTCTGCTGGCCTGGCTGGAAAAATGCATTCCGGTGGGCACAGAAAAGATGGAGGAGAGGGCACTTAGGGGCAGAGAATGCAGCAGGAACCCACCAACCTGTAGAGCTGACCCAGGGGAGAGACAAGTGTCTGTAGTAGACATGTTCATTGAGAGAGCCAAAAATACTAAAGTGGAGGCTGACTCACACTTCTAATTCCAGCACTTTGGGAGGCTGAGGAGGGAGGATCCCTTGAACTCAGGAGTTCAAGAACGGCATGGGCAACATAGTAAAACCCTGTCTCTACAGAAACAAATAAAAACAAACAAACAAAAAAAAGAAGAAAGGGGCCAGGTATGATAGCATTTGCTTGTAACCCCAGCTACTCGAGAGGATCACTGGAGTCCAGGAGTTGAAGACCAACCTGGGCAACATGGTAAAACTCTGCCTCTACAAAAAAATTTTAAGAACTAGCCAGGCATCTTGACATGTGCCTGTAATCCTAGCTACTTGGGAGGCTGAGGCAGCAGGATCACTTGAGTCCAGGAGTTCGAGACCAGCATGGGCAACATAGCAGGACCCTCATCTCTACAAGCAATAAAAATAAATGAAAATATGCAGAGGCAGGAATGCCGTTCTCTGGCTGGGATCCCTTTTGTACAGGAGTAATACACACTCCTATGGGAGGAACAGGGAATGGACTGGGGTTCCAGTGGACAACTATGGGGACAAAGGGAAGGGTTAGAACCAAAGGCAGTGGGACATCTTCCCTGACCATGGCCCAGAGGTGTGTCCTACCTCAAAACCTGAAATAACCCCGAGAGCCCCACCTTCAGAGAAGATGGAGTTGTTTTTTTAAAAAGCAGGCTTTCACTTTGAAGCTATTTCAAAAGCCAAAGATATAATTTAGTTTTGGGTGGGGGGAAGGAGAAGCCATGAGAAAGGAAAAGAAGCAAAAAACACAAGTTATACAAAAACAAAAATAAAGTCCTAGAATTAAACTTTGCAGCCGAAATACAGGCCTCTGGGCTCCCCCTCAATCACAGCGCTGTGTTGCTGTTTTGGTGGAGAGATTTCTGAATTTTATTTGGAATGGTATAATTTTCAGATTAAAATGTTAAAAGCAGTACAAGCCCAAAGGGGTATAGAAAATGGAAACAACTCTACACAACAACTCTGTACAACCGAGGGTGTGGACACGAGATAGGCCCAAATGACGGCTTCTTAAAATTCCCCGCTATTTCGGGCTCCGTGTGCTCTGTGTTGCAATGTCCCAGCTCCAAGCCTAGTCTGTCTGCATATGCTTGGAGAGAACATCAAGTCAGCGATTCTGTTAGCAAATCTCTGTTTTCAGAGACTTAGGTAAGGGTGTTTGGGGCTCAAGCTTGGCGGATACCATCTCAAACCAGCCATCAATCTGCTAGCGTGTTTTCAAGGGCAAACACCTGCTTGTTTTCTGATCCCAAAACACAAATAAACAGAAGGTCACACATGAAATTACTCATACTGGGTCCCCACCTGGGCAGGCCTGGTTAGTCAGGTCCTGAGGAGACCATCTGCAGAACAATGCCACTTTTTAAACTGGACATTCTTGGTGGAAAATGTACCCCAAGGACAGAAGTGTGGCAGAGGGAAGAGGAAGAGGGGAGACGGTTTTGTGAAAATTCTTGGTCATTTGTTTTTAGTGTTAAAATAAACCTTAAAGGAAGGGGAAAAGCAATTTCTTCTTCATTCCTGCCTTTCTAAAAGCTGTGTGAGGTAGTATTGTATTCATGTCTAATGCTGTCTGATTTTGTGTGTGTGTGTGTGTGTGTGTGTGTGTGTGTGTGTGTGTGTGTGTGTGTGTCGGGGCCTCACTCCATCACCCAGGCTGGAGTGCAATGGCACAATCACGATTCACCACAGCCTCAACCTTCTGGGCTCAGACAGTCCTTCTGCCTCAGCCTCCTGAGTAACTGGGACCACAAGTGTGTGCCACTGTGCCTGGCTAATTTTTTATTTTTGTAGGCATGAGATCTCCCTATGATGCCCAGGCTGGTGTTGAAGTTTTGGGCTCAAGCAATAGTCTTGCCTTGGCCTTCCAAAGTACTGGGATTACAGGCATGAGCCAGAGCCAGAGCACCTAGCCAGAGCTGTCTAAATTTTTGAGTGCAGAATTTGATATCCCGAACACGTACTACCTGTGTGCTGGGTATGGATACTGGATCTGGGGTCACTGAAAGATAAAAACCATGGCCAAACATGGTGGCTTATGCCTGTAATTCTGGCATTGTGGGAAGCCAAAGCAGAAGGATTACTTTAAACCAGGAGTTCAAGACCAACCTGGGCAACATAAAGAGGCCTTGTCTCTACAAGAATAAACATTTTTTAAAAGGTAAACACCGCGGCCATTGACTTCATAGTGTCAGGCTGAGAATATGGAACAAATAAAAAGTTAAATAAAAATATATGCGAGCATCAGCAGAGGAAGGTGGAAAGAATAGAAACAGCCTAGAAGGCCAGGCTTGTTTAACAGGCTTCTCAGCATGGGTTTTGGAGCCAAACCACCTGAAATTTCAACTTGGCCCTACCTTGGATTATGTACTTCATCTCTCAGAGTCTCAGTCTTCTCATCTGTAAAATGGGGCTAAATATAATACCCTTGTGGACTCATAAAGAAAGTAGAGCTGTGCCTGGAACACTTAGCAGTGTGAAATGTTAAACTGGTACGATTATTACAGAGAGAAGTTGATGATGGAGACAACCAGAACGAAAGGGTCCATGGTGAAAGGCCCAGTGACCTGCTGCTGCATCCTTCATTTGGCCATCCGGAGTCTTCAGTTATCCCTAATCTATTCCCCAACACTCCTCGAAGATCACGGACAGTGTCCCCGTATCACACTTGCAAGCCTTCTCAGGGCACATGAGGGCAGACCTCGGGCAGGGCTTGCTCTCTTCCCCCAGCTTGCTCTCCCTGCCATGCTCAGAGCTGGTGGTAACAGGCAAGAGAAGGGTCACAGGGCTTACAGGGCACCCTAGCTTCGCTGTTCCCAGCTTCCAAGCTTGATATGCACTTGTCCAGGTTGTTTTGGACACAAGCAGCAAAACTCAAACTCAAACCCACTTTGCTGAAGCAAGGATTTGCTAGAAGGACACTGTGAAAGGCAGGGACCAGGGCAAGGCAGGGACCAGGGCAGCTCTGGGGGCCAAGGAGCCTCCACCAACCAGGATACTGCTCACCTCCTGTGTTGCTTCTCCTTGCCCAGTAGCTGTGTTTCACCCATCTGCTCTGTAAGAGGCAAGAGCCATGTCTACCTGCAGCTTCCACTCACAGCTTCTTGCTTTGTCATGAGAGATCAAGATTCCTTAGGGTCTTTGTTTCAAACTGAAAAATGTCAGAGGATGACTCTGGCTGGGCATGGATCAATTTCCACCCCCAGACTGATCCCCATGGCTGGAAATGGGGCTGAGAGTCTGGGGTCAGGCCAGCTGGAACCATTTCCATGGCCAAGTACCTGGAGTCAGGTGAGAAGACAGTGGCTCATTTTACACTCAGACCACATGATGGGCTGGGGAAACCAGAAAGGGTTCCCTAGTACAAGGGAGTGCTATTCCCTTAAGGGAAGAGGGCTGCTGAGGGGACAAATCCAGCGATGTCCTTTACATTATAAAATGGCATTGTGGAAATGATACTTTTACAGATGCTATTTGGTAGAACTGGATAAAGTGGGCGGATCCCTCTTACAAAGATTCTTTACCTCCTTCCCTTCATGACAAAGCAATTCTTTCATTTCATAAAAGCCAAATGACTGTGTGGAGATGTCACATCCCACAATTCCAAAGGCCATATACTTTGTGTTCCAAAAGTTACATATAAAGGCAGTGGTGTTCCCTGGAGATCCTTCAGTGCCTTGTACATGGCACTTCTCAAGAAGTGTTTATTGCTGGAAAACATGAGTGAATGATCATCAAGAAATTTTCTTTCTCAGGTGCAGCAGTGGACTTGTAGAGAAATCAATCAGATGCCTATGCTAAAATACAGGGTCTGTGCCTATGTTAAAATACAGACAAAAAGGTAATGATTCCTTTCTCAGAGGATTGTCTTAGGATTGAAACAAGGTAACAAATATGGCAGTGAACACTTGTGCACTGCTCTTTTCCTATTAGCTTTCTCCTTTTTGTTTTTTTCCTTCACTACCACCAGCTCCTCCTGGGGGAAAAAAGGTAGAATTTTAGTATTGAAAGAGGAATTTAAAATAACTTAGTTCAGAGTTCTCATGTGTAAATCACTGATTCCGTGTAAGTTAGAGCATGTATTTTTAGTGGTCTCTGAGAACTATGAGAACTTTTCAAATTTGCTTTCCTTTCAAGTATCATATTAAAATTCATATGCACATATTCTGGATAAATTAGATGACCATCTTAAAAACAAGTACTGCCACTATCTTAAACAAGTACTGCCACCAAGCTTGTGTCGACAGTTAGGATTTTTTGGTGATAAATAATTGCCTAAAGAGGAGAAACCTAGATTTTATTCAAATCTCAGATGAATAGATGGATGGATAGATAGGCGGATGGATGGATAGATGGACGAATGGGTAGACGGATGTACGGACAGACAGATAGATAGGTGGGTAGGTAGGTAGGTGGATGGGCAGACGGACAGACAGACAGGTAGACAGATATGACAGCTAGACATAGAGATAGACATAGATTTAAACATAGACATGTGCTATTTGTTGAATGTCTTCTGTGTGTCAAGCTTTCTCCTAAGGACTTACTTACCTGATAGCTCAGTTAATCCTCTCCACAGCATTGCGAGATATTACACAGATTCGATTTATGAAGAAACTGAGGCTCAGAAAGTTTAAGTAACTTAGGTTAAAAAGCCAGAGCAGGGGAAGCCAGGGCAAGCTTCACCAGAGGTTCTGTCAGAAAACCTTCCTCAGCACTGCATGGACTCAATTCTGTGCTGCTTCTAAAGCTCTCCAGCTAGGTCTCTTTTCAAAGAGTCTCCTTTTTCTCAGCATTTCAAAATTTCATCTAACAAAGAAAGAAACTTCCAGCAAAAGAAAAAGGGAAACGAAGTTGTATGAGGAGCCAGAAACACAATGGATAATACGTTCGACTACAGATCAGAAAAAAAAGTCATGTGTGTGCATGCACATGCATGATGGATGGATGGAAGGATGGATGAATGTTTGTGTTCACGCACATACATGAAGGATGAATGTGTGTGTGTACACATATACATGATGGATGGAGGGATGTGTGTGTGCACATACATGCATGATGGATGGAGGGATGGATAAATGGAGGAATAGATGGATGGATGGATGGATGGATGGATGGATGGATGGATGGATGGATGGATGAAGGTGTCTGTGTGCATGCATGTGCATGATGGATGGACAGATGGATGGGGAAGCCAATACATTTTTCTCTACCAGATTCAACTTCTTATCATTTAGGTTATTGTCTACTATTCTCTCTAGGACACCTAATTCAGAAACAAACACCTAGAGTTTCCTATTTGACTTAAAATTGCTTAGCAAAATGGAGAGACTTACACCTGGTAACTTCTTAGCTATCAAGTACTGCAAAAATGCTTCAGAAGGTTGGCAGTGACTACCACTCTTGAAACAGAAAAAAGTTTTCTTCATGGAAACTAGCATTTCCTACTCTATCTTACAACTTAGCACCATAGACGCAAATGTGCTAATAAGTATTGTCCTGTTTAACCTTTACTGTTATCCCCAGATATTCTTATTATCCCCATATTGTGCAAACAAGGAGACTGTAACTCAGAATCAGTAGCCTGATGTGGGTTGGTTATCTAACATGTGACACAAGCAGGATTTAAACAGACTCAAGCTGGCTGTACAGCCATGGCCTTTAGTACCAAACTGGTCTTTTCGTCTGAATCTCCACCTTTCTTATGGAATTGACAGAAAGTCTGTCCTCTCACAAAGAAGAAAGTGGAAGATTATTCTGCACCTACAAGACCACCACATAGAATAATCATTCACATAACAGTACATGCTATAGAAGGGTCTACTCTCAGGGAAATTTTATCCTGGGAAAAGATGGATACATCAAATATTTTATGATTTTTTTTTTTTTTTTTTGAGTCCGAGTTTCATCCTGTCATCCAGACTGGAGTGAAGTGGCACAATCATGGCTCACCACAGCCTCGACCTCTTGGGCTCAGGTGATACTTCCACCTTGGCCTCCCAAGTAGGTTGGACTACAAGCGTGTACCACCATGCCCAGCTTCTTCTCCTTCTTTTTTTTTGGTAGAGACAAGGTCTTGCTATGTTGCTCAAGCTGGTCTTGAACTCCTGGGCTCAAGCAGTCTCTTGCCTCAGCCTCCCAAAGTGATGGGATTACAGACAGGAGCCACCTCATCTGACTGGTATTTTGATAATTTCTTCTAGCACAATATGGAAAAGGTAGATTGCATTGGCATGCAGAAGTAAAATTCCCACTTTACAGGATGCATAGCTTGAAAACCATTGGCCTAACTTCTTCAGGATGCCAACACCAGGGCCATCTCCTTTCCCCCGCCCCGGCTTTACCTTTTGAGAGTCTTTAGCCCTTACACCATGTCCCAACTGCTGTTTTTACTTCCCCAAACACTCCGTGCTGCTCTCTGGTGATATACCTTCCTTTTCTCTGTGAACTCTGCCTGTAACAAGCTTCCCACACATCAAACAACCTATACCCCCTTGTCCATCTGGGAATCTCTCAGAACACCCAAGAAGATGAGTGTGTGGAATTTTCTTGACTCTCTCCTCTCCCCAGTTTTGCTATGGCTTCCTCTGCACTAACTCTAAGCCTTCAACATATTGTGTAAAGAGTATGATGATGTCACATACTTTTCCACTCTGCTAGACCATGGGTAATTTGAGGACAGAAGTGTTTTGCTCTTCTTGAGATTCTCCACAACCCTGCCCCCCACCCCGGGGTCATATCACTACTTAATAAGTGACATTAGAGCAAATGAAACTGAATTTATTAAGAAGCAACTGAGAAGGTGTAAACTGAAGGTTTTAAAGACGTAAGCTCATTGTAGAGCCTTCCCCTCACTGCATGTGTCACCTGTGCATGCCTCTTTATGATCCAGAGAGCTTGTGGGCAAGTTGTCTTTGCAAGTAGCCCTGCCTTCTCCGTTCCAGTGCTTATTCAACATGCAGTGATGCAGCAACAACTGAATGTCAGGCACTGCATCAGGAGCTAGGGACAGAAACAAACATCTGAGTATCACATGTTCTCATTCATATAATGGACCTTGAACATCCAATGTAATACTATAAGAAAATGACTGACAGCACTGGGAAACTATGGGGAGGGATGGAATTAACAGTAGCAAATATCTGTCTGGGGAAGGGGAAACACCTCTTATCAACAGGGTGCCTGAATGAAACATAATTGTACACCTAACCCTTAACTGTACCCCACAAAACCATAATAAAAAATATTGATTTAAAAAAAAAAGAAAGATGGGTGAGTCAAGATTCCTGCCTCAAGGGACTGGCAATATGGCAAAGTTTCTGAGACATATTCAGAATAAAACACCATGGAACAAAGTAGAGAGGGGTCATTGCCACATAAGAAATGTGGCAAGTGTCTCGAGGAGGCAGAGAGGAGAGAAATCATCCAGGGTCAGGAAACACCACCTAGAGGAAAGGGTGCTGTTTGTACGGGATCTTGCATGGAAGGGTTTTGAAAGAACACAAGTATTCTCTAAATGTTCCACAAGTATGTGTGTGTGTGTGTGTGTGTGTGTGTATAAAATATATACATATTTTAAAATATATAAAGATATATATATATATATATATATACATATTTCCTAGCCATTTTTAAAAAGTAAAATTGCCCTAACCTAGAAATTTTTAACCACAGTATTGCCAAGTTTCTTTTGCATGTCTTCTCAGTCTATTCTGAAATCCAGGCAGACATTTTTCACCAATGTTGACAGTTCTTAGAACTGACCTTCTCTATGTAAATAAGCTGTAAGGATGTAGAAGGCACTGAAATCGCCGTCATTGTGTTGTTGTTGTTGTTGTGATAAATTCTATTACATTAACACTGCCAGAGGACAGAGTCAGAATGAACTAATCTTAGAAACAAATGTTCAGAAAAACAAGGAGATCTTTTTCATTACATTCAAGGGAGAAAGAGAAACGAGGACACAAGCCTATGGGTGGGAAAGACAGTGTCAGCAGATGACAAGAAGCATGGAACTCAGGGTTGTTGCCTTGCTTATATCTTCTCTTTAAAAATGTCTGTAATCCCAGCATTTTAGGAGGCGAGACAGGAGGATAGCTTGAGCTCAAGAGTTCAAAACCAGCCTAGGCAATATAGAGAGACCATGTCTCTACAAAAAATCAAAAATTTAGCTGGTCATGTGCACCTGTGATCCCAGCTACTTAGGGAGCTGAAGTGGGAAGATTATCTGAACCCAGGAGGTTGAGGTTACAGTGAGTCATGATCAAACCACTGCACTCCAGCCTGGGAGGCAGAGTAAGACCTCAATTTGAAAACAAACAAATAAATAATAAGATAAAATGCATTACAATTTATAGAGCAAAAATGGGGAGATTATTAACAACGCTGGTGACTGTTCTAGGTGACTCAAGTCTTCATGCCCCAATAACTTTTGTAGGGAAATTAAGAGAACCCCTAGGTGAATGCTGTTGGGGATTTCTGGAAAAAAACAGAAGTTGAGGCCAAATCATTGAAATTTAGTAGCTGTGTTTTTCAAAAAGTATACATCAGTTTGCTCAGTTTGAGCCAAAGCCATGTCCCTCACCCATAATTCAGATCTACTCTGGTGTGTCCGGTGAGGTGGACCCATCAGAAAATACACTGAATGAGAATCTTCTAGAAAATAGCTTATTGTAAGGAGAGAAGGACTCAGAGTGACAAGCCTGGCCCAATCAAAATGTGTCAGTTATTGGAGGAAATAAGCAGTAGGCCAGCGTTGACCTGGGTGTTGATTCACACTTAGTCGGAAAATTGGCAGTGTCATACACTGACAAGATGTGAGCAGGTAAAACCACCAACTTGAAGTCTGTCCTTCCTTTGGAAGGAGTAATGTTTGGGAAAAAGTGGAAGTGAAGGATGGTTATATATTTCTTTGTTGGTTTGTTTTTGTGAATCCGCTTTCTGAGCATAGATGCCATGCAACAAGTAGACAAGGATTCGAACTCTGAACACTGGGGGTAGTTAAGAAGGGCTAGTTGTCCTAGTTTCTAAAATTTGTGAAGAATGGTAGAAAAATTATAGTAAAGTTAATCTAGTTCTTATACTTGTTCCAGATGTTTTTAATTTATCTCTCACCATTTTCCCTTCTTAAATGAAGGATGCTCTAGTGCCACCATGGTCATTTCCCTGAAGCTCCAGCACTGAGTGGAGATGTTGCTGATGGTTTCAGCATGCTGTATGGAGAGACATGAGCGACTGAGTGACAGAAGGAGGCACTTTGCTCCCTTTTGGAAACTAGGGCCACGTGGACTCCTGCTCTCCCTCCCTCCTTTGTCCTAGAAAGAGCAGGAACTCAGCCACATTCAGCAGCCCTATGTGGGGCTGATATTTGTCAGATACACCTGAATGCCACGTCTGTTGTGTTTCTTTAAACCCAATACCTTTAAGTGAATGCAGTGAGAAGGTGCTAGCTTTCGAGCTTTGCCTTTGGGGTTAGACATAATGACCTTTGAGATTCTTTCCACATCTGCAGTATGTTTATTCTGAGAGCTTTATAACCTCCAATGAGATATATAGTTATCACAGAGGGATTCAGACCCATTTACAAATTTATGTTGAACACCATAGACCAAAGACTGTGGGCATTCTCATCAATAAGTAATGTACGAGCACATGGTGAACTTCTCTGGAGATTTATTAGAATGAATCAAAAGTCTTTAAAACACACCTACCCTTTGACATAGCAACACTTCTTCTAGAAATACATCTTAAGGAAATATTTTTAAATATGTTCAAAGAATTCAACACTAAAATGTGCAGATGATGTTTTTTGGAAAAATTTTTGGGAACCAGAAAATACTAAGATGCTCAGCAGGGGAGATGAGGGCTGTCAACCACAGTACATGTGCATTGGGGTACGGTGCAGTCATCAAACGCGAACAATGTGTATGTAGTTTCAAGTGAGAGGACAGAATAAGTGCAGTATTACAGCAAGATCTCATGTTTGTAGCAGACACCATTATATATACATTGAAAAAATAAGTCTTGGCAAAACTACACCCAAGTATGAATAGTTACACATTATTACCTCTGGTAAAAGACCAGTTTTTGAGTTGGAGTCTCACTGTGTTGCCCAGGCTAAAGTGCAACAGCATGCTCATGACCATCCCAGTGTCAACCTGCTGGGCTCCAGCAATTCTTCCACCTCAGCCTTCCAAGTAGCCGGAACTACAGACCTGCGATACCACACCTGACCTATTTTTTGATTTATTGTAGAGACGAGGTCTCAGCAAGTTGCCTGGGCTGGTCTCGAACCCGCTGGCTCAGGCAATCCTCTCAGCCTCCCAACAGGCTGAGGCACCCAACCTGGCCATAAAAGATCATTTCTATTTTAATCTCTCTGTGTGTATTCCTTTTCTAAATTGTCACAGTGAGTAAAACTTTGTGTTGTCTAAAAAGTTTAAAACACCAACGCATGTATTAGCATGTGTATTCATTAACACGTGTATTCATTCAATTATTTATCAAATGCCCTATATTCACGAAGCTTTGTGCCTACGGAAACCTCCCTGTAAAATCTCTGTTAACTACTCAATCGTTTTCTTAGTCATGGATGAGCAAAAGAAACCCATACAGTGGTGAAAATCAACACAAAGGTTGAAAAGCTTATTGAAAGCCACATAATGAATTCACAACCGCAGCTAGGACTTGGACCTGAAGTTCTCAAAGCCAAACCCCCAGAACAGATGCTGTTTTCCTATGAGTCCTCATGTCTTCTGTTCATTGTCTACTGGGACTGGAAGGCACCTTGAAGCGCTGGCTTGAAGAAAGCATTGGCCACACACTTGCAGCTGCTCAGGAAGAGTAGTCTATTCCCTGCCTCCTCCCATCTGGGCTGGTCTGTGGCTTGATTGCGCCAGTTCTGAACCTCAGTCTCCAAAGACGGCACCTTCCACCCTTTCAGAGGCTCTGACCACCATGTGAGTCAGCCTGGGTCAACCTGCTGAGGAAGGAGCAAGCTGGAGAAGCAGCAAGGCTCCAGCCAACCTGGCATCCAGACATGGCCATTGCAAGGCATCCGGTCCCTGCAGCCCCACCCGCTGACCACAGACACATGAGTGAGCCCCTCTGAGGCCAGCAAAACCACCCAGGGGAGGTCAGCCCCAAATGCCAGCCCACAGAACACTGAGCTAGATAAATGTTTGCTGTCTTGAGCCACGAGGTTCCGGGGTGGTTTGTCATGTGGCTAAAGCTAACAGATACACCTGGACCTATCCTTCATCCTCATTTTTCAGTTGAAAACTGAAGAGATCAGTGAAGTGGCTCACTTAAGTCGCACCATAAATCAGTCACACTGGAGCAGAACTGAGTCCTCCTGACTGCCACACCTCTGTCCTAGCTGCAGAAAGGAATAGGTTAACACAGTCCACACATCGAGACAGGATTAAGACCTTGGCAAAACAAGAATGGCCAATGAGCTCTGGTTACCGTGGACCCCATATTATCCTGCCAGCTCAACAGTTTGGCTGCAGGAGAAAGGCAAAATGTCTACATTCTGTTCTACCCTGGTCCCATCCCAGTCAGTTCCAACATTTCCCAAATTCACAGGCAATCTAGGAGCTAGGCCCCCAGAGACCTCAGAGTGTCCACTCTCTCTTCTCTTTTCCTTCCTTTCCTGCTCTCTTTTCTCTTCCTTCTTCTTCAGTCTCTTCTCTTTCTCGCTCTCTCTCAAAAACCAGAGACCCTGACCTACCTCCACATCTTTTTCTGACCTCACCCACCTCCCACCTTCCCAGAAGGATCAGATTGACAGAAGACCTCATCAAAAAACCCAATCTACAAGGAGCCTTGGAATTGCCCAAACAGTTCATCACTACACGCTCCATTTGAAAGGGCTGGCCCCGAACATCAGCCCACAGATCCTGCTCCTTATTCATGAGTTATAGATGAGGAAAACAAAACCAGGAGGACTCACTGCTGTACCCAAGCCTCAGAGGTGGGACAAGAGCCCTGTTCTCCTGGCAGGGGTCAAGGCCAGGCACAGCCCCTGAGCCACGGCCATCCCGGTGTGGACCCAGGGGCCGATGCCAAGGGCGACTCAGGCCTCGCCTTTCCCATTAGCCACAGGTGTGTTTCACTACAGCTGAACTAGCAGCTACTATTTATTCTCTAGGATTTGCTAAAAATGTGCTTTTGCAGACCTTCAAGCCAAAGGCATTCCCAGCACCGCCCTTTATTAAATTGAGCCACAGAAATGGATTGAAAATCATGAGCATTCTGAAGCAGACTGAGTCCTTTATGGCTGAAATCATCTAATAGACAAGCTGTTGTTAATTTACAACCTTAATTTTCAGACACACTTCTTGAGTCAAAAGTACTTCCTGCCCCGTAATTCCTGTAGGGATACAGGTGGCCTCAGCCTGAGTATACATCTACTGTACATTAAAATGTATTTCTTACTTAACTTAAACATTTCTGAAATCTCAAGTTTATGTCTAGACTATTTTAATCAGCGAAATGTCATAATAAGCCATATGTTGGTCCTGATCGGTTACATACACCAGCCCGGCTCATAAAGTATCAAAAGGTGTTTGTAAAAAGAAGTCTGTGCTTGTTTTACCAGGAAAATGGCACTTTCAGTCCATCATATCAGACATGCTGGCAAGCAGAAAGGGACTTTAAGTAACTGAGGGGGAAATGGAGTTTTTCCCTCTTCCTCCCATACCGCACTTTTGAACTTGGGCCTTTGGGAGCAAGAGGCTCACATAGGTCTAAAATGATACTTACTGGTCTAAAATGACCATGACGCACAAACATCCACACTTCAAGAAAACAGGATAATATTGAGCATGTATTTTTGTTGCCACTGTTGTCATTTTCCTGGGGTTGCTGTACCTCCCAACCCCAAGAAGAGCCACCGAGTCATCCGGACATAAGGATGGGAAACATGAACGCATTGCTGATTAAATCGATACCCAAATGTTCCTCGAGCACCTATCACCACAAAGACGCTGTGTTAGGACCTGCAGCCACAGAAATAAACCATGGAATCCCAACACCTGTTTCAGGGCTTGCAGTTTTATCAGGGAAGAGACATTCAACACTGAATTCTACAAATATCCATTTTCATTAGTGCTTTGAAGAGAAAGTGCTGGATACCACAGAGGTTCATATCAGAGACACAGAATGGTATGACGGGACAGAAGAGGTTTTCCCAAGGAGATGAAGTTAAGCTTTGACCTTAGGGATAAGTAGGCGCTGTCAGAAGGAGACTGGGAGTGGGGTGGGGCTGGGCAAATGGTGATTGGATGGAAAGGGAGGAAGGCAAAGGTGAAGAGGGGAGGAAGAAAAAGTAGGAGGTAAGGAAAGAAGACAGAGGAGGGAAGAGGAGAAGGAGGCAGGGGAGAAAGAAGGAGAAAAGAAATTCGAGTCTGTCAACTTCATTCTTTTAGACAAGTTAAGAAGCATCAGAAATTGTTTAAAGTAACTTGTTTCCAATTCTAAAGAAACATAACTGCAAGTGCATGCGTTAATCAAATTAAGAAACACAAGCTTTCTCATCAGTCTAAAGAGAGCTCTTAACCAAAACTATGAAAATGATACTTCAAGGGAAATAGGTAAATTGGGGTTAATGTTGACACCAGATAAAATTTTATGAACTGTGGATTAAGAATAAGAATTCTTGCACAGAGACTTTTCTGGAGATAAAAATGGCCATCATGCTTGGCCATGCTAGGCCTGGACAGAAACAAGGGGAGCTTGTTTCTCGAGACACCGCATGGCCAAGCTCGCACGTGGTTCACATAATCCAAAAAGCAGGAAATACTTTCTAATGAGAATATTTTTATTATTTATTTATTTATTTTGAGCTGGAGTCTCACTCTGTTGCCCAGGCAGTGGCACACTCTTGGCCACCCCACCTTCAACCTGCTGGGCTCCAGCAATCCTTCCGCCTCAGCTTTCTAAGTAACCAGAACTACAGGCATGTGCTACCATGCCCAGCTAATTTTTTTTTTAATTGTAGAGATGAGGTCTTGCCAAGTTGTCCGGGCCAGTCTCGAGCCTGTGAACTCAGGCAATCCACTCGCCTCAGTCTCCCAAAGTGCTGAGATTACAGGCTGAGCCATCGAACCCGGCCTTGAATTTATTTTTTGATTCAGCGTCTCTCCTTGTCATGCAGGCTGAAGTGCAGTGGCACAATCGCAGCTCACTGCAGCCACAACCTCCTGGGTTCAGGTGATCCTCCCTCCTCAGCCTCCTGAGTAGCTGGGCCTACAGGTGTGCCACCATACCAGCTAATTGTTTGATATTTTATAGAGATAAGGTCTTGCTATGTTCCCCAGGCGGGTCTCAAACTCTGAACTCAAGCAAACCTCCCACCTCATCCTCTAAAAGTGCTGGGATTACAGTGTGAACTACCATGACCAGCCTGAGAACATGTTTAAATGATAATTCTTTCTTTGGGCACCTTCTCAGTGCATGCTCTGCCTTCCTCAACCAGAGTGAGCGATTCTTGAGGGGAAGGCATGTGAGCATCCCATGGTGTCTCTTTGTGGAGTCTGCATACTGCACAGGACTGATTTCTTCACGTCCACACCAGCCAGAGTGTACTCTGCTGTGGCCTGTCCAGGCAGGACATGGTGGGGGCTGTTCATCAGCCTTTTCTCAGGCTCCTTCCAGACAGGTTTGCACCTTTCCACCTGGAATGGAGACTTGGCTGTATGGCCTACTTTGTCCTGTGAACTGACAACAGGAGTGAAGCAAGGCACTTCCAGGTGACACCCCAAGTGCTGATGCAAGAGTCACCTATGTAGTTAACCACTGCAGTGACATCAGAAGCACCTGTGACCTCTGGCTCTGTGGTCCCGCCTCCGTGGGACCCTCCTCCATGGGTCTTGCCCCCAGGACATTCCATCTCCATTGTTCCGCATTCATGGGTCCTGCACCTGTGAATTCAACCAACCTTAGATTTAAAAAAAAAATTTTAATGGGTGGTTGTCAAGCATCTAAAAACCAGGAAAAGTTGAAAGAGTGAGGTGTTATAACATGTTTGAATGTTTTAAAAATTCAAATGAAAGTAAATGGAATAGGCTGTGCACAATGGCTCATGTCTGTAAGCCCGACACTTTGAGAGGCTGAGATGGAAGGATTGTTTGAGCCCAGGAATTCAAGACATCCTGGGCAACGTAGCGAGACCTAGTCTCTATAAAAAATCAAAAGGTCGGGCTCAGTGGCTCAGCCTGTAATCCCAGGGAGGCCTAGGTGAGTGGATTGCCTGAGCCCACGGGTTCGAGACCAGCCCGGGCAACTTGGTGAGACTTTGTCTCTACAATAAATTTTTTTTAAAAAATAGCCAGGCATGGTAGCGTGCACCTGTAGTTTCATCTACTTGGAAGGCTGAGGCAGAAGGATCGCCTGAGACCAGCATGTCAAGGTTGTGGTGGCCGTGAGCATGCGCACTTCAGTCTGGGTGACAGAATGAGACTCCAACTCAAAAAAAAAAAGTCAAAAAATTTTCTGGGTGTGGTGGCATGCACTTGTAGTCCAGCACTTTGGGAGGCCGAGGAGGGAGAATCACTTGAACCCAGGATTTCGAGGCTGTAGTGAGCTATGCTCGCACCACTGCACTCCAGCCTGAACCTATCTCTAAAAAAAACAAACAAAAAAAATGGGGAAATCATTTGGTTCTAGGCAATCTGTTTTACTGTGACTTCCCTGAGAAGTACTTACCAAGCACCAATCACACTTAGTTTCCCTGTGCTAGAAACTAAGGAGGCATGATCTTTGCCCTCAAGGGACTTCACAGTCCAATTAAAAGTCAGAAAAATATGCAGAAGAAAAACTAAAGACACTGAATTTTATTTTTAATTAAAAGTACATGAAATGAAAGAACAACGCAGAGGGGTTCAGAGGAAGTGGAATGATGCAGAGAACCCAGGTTTTGGGTGAGAACCAGGATGGAAGTGAGCTGACATCCTGGTTCTGCTGTTTCCTTGCTAGATGATCTTGAGAAAATTAACTAGCCATTCAAAACCTGTTTCACTACCTGTGAAATGGGACTATGCCATGACCTGCTTCACGGGTGGCTATGACAATGCTGTACACATTTGGCACAGTGGTGGGCCTGGAATAGCCACTCACGACGGTGAATTCAATGAGAAGAGTGAGGTGGATCACTGTCCACAAGACCCGGGGAGCAGGTCACAGAGGATGGCGGGATTTCACGGGAATGTTCAGTCCTAGGGCTGGAGGAAGAACTTGGGGGGCTGTGGGTGAGTTTGGGGGCCCTGTGTAGATGTGTCTAGGTGACGTGTTCAGGAGATGTAGAAGAACGGGCGTGGACCCTGGGCGTCCCTCAGTCCAGACCAGGTTTGGGTTTTGTACCATGCCTGCCTTCCTCAGTAGAAGGGAGCCCCTTCTGAAGTGTCTTCAGCACTTATGAAAAATGCTTTAACTAGCAGTGCATTTTCCTAATAAACCCAGATACAATCATGGACAAAACATCTGTTTTTCCCTTCACATTGTTCAGGAGCAAATCCCAGTTTGATTTTATATTCAGAAGCTTGTTCTTCCCTAATGTAAAAAATACATAATGGCGCTCCAGTGGTGCATAAAACTATTTCAAAGGAATTTTAACTCTAAAAAAAAAAAAGTCTAATGAAGCCCCTTTAACCCCTGAGACACCAGAGGTAAGTGAATTCTTGTACTTTTCCATTTTTCTTCTAAGCTAGAAGCTTAAAAAAAAAAAAGTAAATAATAGCCGGGCTCGGTGGCTCAGCCTGTAATCCTGCGCCTTTGGGAGGCTGAGGTGAGTGGATTGCCTGAGCCCACGGGTTCGAGACCCGTCTGGGCAGCGAGACCTCGTCTCTACAATAAATCAAAAAATCAGCCAGGTGTGGTAGCGCATGCCTGTAATTCCGGCTACTCGGAAGGCTGAGGTGGAAGGATCGCCGGAGCCCAGCAGGTCGAGGCTGCGGTGGCCGGGAGCGGCCACTGCACTCCAGGCTGGGCGACAGAGTGAGACTCCAACTCAAAAAAAAAAAAAAAAGTAAATATTAACATAAGATTAATCTAATCTAATAGGTAAGGCCATTCTGAGTTAACGAAACTCCTAAATTATTCAATATGGTGAAAGCTGTCAACACTTTCTAGAACAATACAAATCATGGATTAACAGAGGGTCTGCCAGGTAGGTGTCTTAATGAACAGATGATCATGGGTAATTGTGCCTTAGTGAGCTTGATGTTAATGCATTCTGCTAAAACGATTTAAAGAGTGAATGGGAAAGTTCTTTGCCCTTTCAATACAATCCTACCTCCAATGAATCATATTAGGCACAAAAATGAATGAGACAGACTTCATGCCCTCAGGTGGCTCACAGTCTAATTTAAGCAAATTCTGACAAGCTTCAGAATGCTATTACAGACATACAGCTAGACTTACCAGTACTTAGACATCCATCCTGGAACTCTGCATTATTCCTTTTTAAAATAAATCCCATTTTTAAGAATAGTAAAAGACGGTGCTACTCTTGAATCTAAGATTTAATCCCATTCTCATCAGCTCCAAGTGGATTGATTCCAAACATATAAGATCTCAGTGCATGGAATATATGACACATAGATTCTTCTAAAAATCTTACTGACAGAAACATCATCTGTTGCAAAATTTCCTTCTTTGCCCTTTTCTTAGTTGAAGACTCAACTCTGAAAGCTTTGGGAGAACTAAGTTGTCTGTTTATCTGTCACTAGGAGGAGAGTTTCTTCATGATAAGGATTACTGCTTGAGTTTTCTTTGATTCCACAGATCCTAGAACAAATGAATAGAAGGTGAGAGAGAAAGGAGTGAAGGAGGGAGGGAAGGAGTGGACACTGCGGGGAGCAAGGGTTTGATCAGAGAACAGCCATTTTGTTGAAGAAATTTCATCTCATAACATAAAAATCAGAATCAGAACAGGCGATAATCATTGTGTACCTAACACATGTTGTGTTTTCTTCTAAGCACTTTATTTGTGATAGCTCGTGTAATGCTCCTGTCCCTAGGATGCCCTTCATTTTACAGGGAGGTTATATGATGTGGGGAGCTTGAACCCTGGTTAAGAATTCCGTGCCTGAGCACATGGCCCATCGGGGCTTTTGAAAACCTGCACCTAAATTTGCATGCTACTGAGCATATTTTCTAGGAAGAAGAGTCATACTTGATTCAGATACCTGAAGTGACCTAGGACATCCCCTCTCCCAAAAAGTGAAGATACTGTATATGTTTCAATCTCAACTTGGATATTCATGTTTAGTGAATGAAAATAGTCACTATGTTACATTGACTGTAAATTTCACAATGGTGATGCAAAATAAGGGTTTCTATGCTACAACTCAATTTTTTCCAGGTTTTCTCTAAAATATAAAGAATAAGAGAAAAAAGACCCTTAGAGAAACAAGTTCCACCAAACCTACCTGAATGTCCTGTCAGACATTTCCACGGGACAGAGGGGACAGGCAAGAGCAGTGCGGTGCACGGTGACCCTTCATAGCCACCCCACCTACATCCCTCCAGGTCTCCTTCCTTCCTGGTGGCATGAGCTCCCTTCCCAGCTCCTGGAAGTCCTCTCCCTCTGGGCTCCCAGCTACACCTGTCTCTAACTTCTGGTTTGTCTCCTTTATTGGCTTCTCCTCTCCAAAAACCTGCAGCCTCCCCCCTCCCCTCTTTCTCTGTCTCACATGTCGTCAGTGCTGTCACCCAGTCCCATCCCTGCAGCATGAACGAGCCTCAACCTAGCGACTCCTCTGTCCTTGAAGGTCATCCACGCCCTTTCTCCTAGGTTGACTCTGCACTTTCAGTGCACACTGGACATTGCCAAGGTCTGTCCTATTCCCATCTCGAATTCAACACACCTTCTTCCCTGTTAAGCCAACTCCCTTTCCATTTTCTAATTCCTCGGTGATATCACCATTCTTGTGATTGTTTGTGCTCAAAACCAAGAACCTACTTGGTGAGGCTTGTCCTTGCATTCCCCATAGCTAAAACCTACCTTTCACTTTTCAATATCTTTAAGACCTGCCTTTCCATATTTGCCTCCTTTGTCTCTTCCGTTCCATCCCGCCTGCTCTCACCCTAACTCGGATTCCTCTCCACTCCCTCCTGCCAATTGTGTCTAGTCTCTTGGATTTGTGTGTTGTTTTCTCTTTACTATTCCCTGTGCATCCTTTAAGTCTTAATTCAAGACCTCTTCCTCTCTCCTGCAAGCTTTCTTTTTTTTTTTTTGAGTTGGAGTCTCACTCTGTCGCCCAGCCTGGAGTGCAGTGGCCGCTCCCGGCCACCGCAGCCTCAACCTGCTGGGCTCCGGCGATCCTTCCGCCTCAGCCTTCCGAGTAGCCGGAACTACAGGCGTGCGCTTACCACACCCGGCTGATGTTTTGATTTATTGTAGAGATGAGGTCTCGCTGCCCAGGCGGGTCTTGAACTCACGGGCTCAGGCAATCCACTCACCTCAGCCTCCCAAAGGCGCGGGATTCCGAGCCCGGCTAAGCTTTCTTCAAGCACTCTGCAATGCTATCATTCTCCACCAAGTGGCCAAGCTGCTTATTTGATGCTTATAAAAATTCAACAAAAGCAGGGCATGATGGTGTGCACCCATAGTCCCAGCTACCCAAGAGGTTGAGTCAGGAGGATTGCTTGAGGCCAGGAGTTCAAGACTAGCCTTGGCAACATAGTGAGAGTGAGACACCATCTCAAAAAAAAAAAAAAAAAAAAGAGTTTGGAAAAGGATAGGTGGCCAGGCAAGGTGTCTCATGTCTGTTATTCCAGCACTTTGGGAGACTGAGGCAGGAGGATCACTTGAGGTCATGAGTTCAAGAACAGCCTGGTCAACATTGTGAGACCCTGTCTCTAAAAAAAATACAAAAAAAAATCAACTAACTGTGGTGGCGCATACCTGTATTCCTAGCTGCTCAGAAAACTGAGGCAGGAGGATCGCTTAAGCACTCCAGCCTGGGTTAAAGAGTGAGATCCTGTCTCAAAAAATTTAAAAATGAAAAAGAAAAAAAAATGGTGGGAAAACTTTTGTGTGACTCCCTATTTCACAAAAACAGTTCAGTGACTTGCCTGAGGTCGTGCCAGACAGACAAGCTCTGGAACCAGCGATTCTTTACTCCTAGCCCAGGTGGCCAGCTCCAGCACCAGACTCTCAGCTCCCGGGAGAGTAAAAGCACACCAGGCCCCTTCTCTGAAACCCTGCCTCTGCCCCCCCCCCATATCCAGCACATAGTAAATGCTCAATAAATGAAAATAATATGTAAGGAGAGTGGGAGATCTGCAGCAGGAAAGAAGAGAGAAAGCTAAGATTGTGTGATCAGGCTGGCTGTAATGTGGAATCCTCACGGGCCCAGCATCCATGCCTGTGCTCTCTCTGGTGAGGGGGTGAGAGTCGGCATCTGGACCGCACCTGGGAACACAGGAACACCGCGTCCCAGCCTCCAAGTGACTGCCGGCCTCGCCCGACACCGAGGGACTTTCACAAACCACCAGGGCTGCGTGGTTGGTGACTCAGAACTGTGCCTGGTGTCCGCGGTGTCATTTGCAAAGTGCCTTCTTGGAAAGGAAACGTTTCGGGCAGTTGGAAGGGATCCCTGGCCCGGGGCCGCAGGAGCCTTGTGTGTGTGTGAGAACCGGCCTCTCATTTGTCTCTCCTGGGCCTGTGTTTATTGAAATGTTGAGCCGCCACCGTGGGGTGCGCCCAGGATTCCGGGCAAGGGCCTTGGAACAGCCGGGGAGAGGCCTCCACGGCAGGGGCCGGGCAGTCATAGCACAGACCTCCGGGTGGGACTCAGAAAGTCTGGCCAGGATGGTGGGAGGCGAGGAGAGAGCTGCTGTTGAGTACCAGGCCAGCCTGTCATTATTGTGTTTGCTGTGGTGATTCCTGTCACTAGTGCCATTGCTCCTGGTGAATCTACTTCGTTGTGCCTCCGTCTGGGAGCAGTTTACATCTAGAAATGCCTGTGCATACATTAGCCAGCCTGGCTAGGTGACTCGTCTGAAAGAGTCAAGGTTGCTCAGGAGGGAGGGTGGCTGAAGGGGAAGGGACACCTCCAAGGAAGACTCACCTTTAGCAGCAGCGACACCAGGACCTCAGGTTGGCTCTCCCCAACCCTTGTCCCCCTGTTCACCTAGTGCCACCCGGTGGATCTGCCGCCATCCACATCTTGCCAGCAAGGAGGTGCCCAAAGGCACTGGGAATCCCTCCTCCCGCCAGCTTCTGCTCCATGGAAGCATGAGGAGGGTGAAAGGGTCTCCAGTATCTCCCTCTCCCAGCCAACGGTCCCAGCATTCCACTCATCACATCTTAGGACCAAGGGCAGAGTAACAAAGACTCGCTTGACTCAGGAGAAGCAGCTAGCTGACTGGGCAATGTCTCTCACTCCTATAATCCCAGCGCTGTGGGAGGCCAAGGCAGGAGGATGGCTTAAGTTTAGGAGTTTGAGACCAGCTTGGGCAACATAGTGAGATAATGTCTCTACCAGACAGATGATACATATATATATATATATATATATATATATAGAGAGAGAGAGAGAGAGAGAGAGAGAGAGAGAGAGAGGTAGAGATAGATAGATAGATAGATAGATAGATAGATAGATAGATAGATAGATGTAAAATGAAGAAGCAGCCAGGTTATTTTTTTCCTGCTGGAGACCTTTCCACACATACCAGTCATGGTGTATATTTATAAAATCTTCACCTGGTCTCCTACCTGGAGCACCTCTGCTTGCCAGGGGCTCACATGAGTGAGACTTCGTTCTACTTTCATCTTTTTTTCTTTTCTGTTCCCCCAAGAGAAGCAGGATTGAGGCTTTTTAGGGTTAGGGAAATTGTTTTAATAATCACCATTGTGCACTTTTCAGATTGGTGGGACAAAAGGAAACTGATGTTGAGAGCTACAAAAATTTTTGGACTCCCCATGGGAAACAGATATTCAACTATAGCCCTGCTCAGCCTCAGGCTTTAATAGTCAATTTTCAGCAGAATTCTGTTTTTCCGTGCTTTCTCTACCAGTGACTAGTGAGACATTGTGTATTTTTTGTTAAAGGGGGGCCTCATTAAAGATCACTCATTAAATATTTGTAAACTTAGCACTAATTTTTTTCTCTGAAGACTAAGAATGTAATGAACATATCCTTGCATATGGCATTTTTTTAAGTTGAATTCTTTTCTTGAAATAAAGTCCTAGGATCAATATTATTGGGTCAAAGTGTAGGCATATTTCTATAGCACTCAAGCTAAATAGATGACATATATATATCCTCACACATCTTTCTGAGACAGTTAGGCCAAATGGCAAGACCACCAGTAGAGTCTGCATGGATTCAGTTTCTAGAAGGTCACCAGTTGGTATTAAATGGATCACAGGTGCAATGTGGTGTTTCACCATCATGTCTAGTGTCTGATGGAAATAGATTTCATGCTCTAACACCTCTTTTTGCTCAAAGCCATCTTTGGTCATATGATCCACGATTTTTCTTCTTTTTTTTCCTTCCTTTTTTTTTTCCTTTTCTTTTTTTGTAGAAAGAGGGTCTTCATATGTTGCCCAGGCTGGTCTTGAACTCTTGGCCTCAGACAATCCTCCCAATTCAGCTGCCCAACATACTGGGATGACAAGCATAAGCCACCAGGCCTGGCCTCATTATGATTCCAATTAATATTTTGGAAAATGTTGATGACTTTCAGGGCAAGAATCCTGTAGCTACTTTGATTAGAATTGTGTATCTGTAAATTAAAATGATAAGCTCATAGATTAACTTTAAAAAAGATGGACATGTTGAAGGAATCCATGTTCCCCTCCATCCACTCTGTCTTCCGCCACTCTCCGCTCTCCCGTGGTGTCTGCAGTGCCAACAATACAGGGTGTGGAGAGAAGGCTGGTGGCCTCCTATCACATGTGGCTCCTGTCCTCCTGGCCTCCCCGGGAGACTCCGGTCCAGTGTTCTGGCAGCAGGCACAGTAGGTGACTGACCCCTGAGCACTGGAACATGGGAGCAAGTCGTGAGGTGCCTATGGATCTGACCTCCCCATCTCTCCCAAGAACCTCCTACGAGCTCTCCTCCCACTTCACTCCCAGACCGGTGCAGGGGACCTGGGGTGGACTCCAGGGCCCTGGAAGCTGACAGAGCCTCCAATAGAAGCCCAGCTCTCACTCCACCAAGGAGCTGCCACCTGCCTACACTCTGTTGACCCCTCCCATGTGAGGAAGCACAACAACTTTTGTGAGTCCACTGAGAGGCAGAGACTGTTCACCTGATGGCTGCAGAGGTACCTGCTTCCGTGCAGTAGGAAGACTCCCACATTCCAGCTGTAGACTCCAACTTAACTAGAGATTGTGTTAGTCAGGTTCTACAGAAGACCCGAACAGATAGGTGAGGGGGGAGGAGGGGGGAAGGGGGGGAGAGAGAGAGAGAGAGAGAGAGAAGAAAGAGAGAGGAGGGAGGCAGAAGGGGGAGAAGGAAAGGAGAGAGGTGGATGTGAATGGAGAGGGGAGGGAGAGAAAGGAGGGAGAGAGAAATGGGATGGAGGGAGAGAAGGGAGGGAAGGAGAGAGAGAGATGAGGTTAGAGGGAGGAAGGGAGGGGAGGGAGGAAGAGAGAGATTAATTTGAAGGAACTGGCTCACATAACTGTGGGGCTTGCAAGTCTGAAATCTGTAGGGTGGATTACCAGGCTGGAATTCAGGAAGAGTTGATGTTGTAGTCTTGGGTCTGAAATCCTCAGAGCAGGCCAGAAGGTCGGGAATTCAGGCAGATGTCTATGTTGCAGTCTTGAGACAGAATTCTTTTTTAATCTGCAGTCTTTGCTTTTTAAGGTCTTCAACTGATTAGATGAGGTCTACCTACATTATGGTGGGTAATCTGCTTAACAAAGTCTACTGATCGTAACTGTTAATCACATATTTAAAAATCCTGTCACAGCAACATGTAGACTGGTGTTTGACTAAACAACCAGGCCCCGGACCCTAGCAAAGTTGACATAGAAACCAAAACAGTCACATTTTTTAAAAAAAGGAATTAGAGACATCATATGTTAAAAAAATTAAAAATTAAAAACTACTTTGGGTTTAGGTAGAGGCAGATCTATTTGCATCACAAGCTCTTATCATTGCTGTAGTCTCAGTTTCCTCACCTACAAAATAGGGAAAATATCATACATCTGTGAGTTTGTGGCAAAAACTTAAAGGAGGCTGCTTTTGTAGAGCCAGTACTTGGCATGAGAGAGCAACCTTTCCCTTCTCTGTCTGTGCAGAGGGGATTGGTGCCCTGTCCTTCCCAGTAGCCTGAGGGTGACAGTATGACTCCTATATCCTCCAAGCTGCTCTTCTGAGGTGAGTCATGGGGCTTTCCAACCACTTTGTACTCAGTCCATTTAGACTGCAAGAGCTACTTCACCATCACACAGAATCACAAGGATTCAGGAACAGCAAGTTTATTTGCAGGTGGGTAAATTACAAGGACAGTAATATTGAGATATTGAACTTGACTGCCTTAACAAAAACGTGTGCCTCCAATTCAAAAGTTCCCCCTGTTGTGCCCATGTCCTATTTGTACGAGTCTACTGGAGATGCCATGACAAAGTACCATAGACAAGGTGGCTTAAACCACAGACATCTATTTCTGCACGGTTCTGGAGGTCAGAAGCCTGAGCTCACAGTGTTGGCAGCACGGGTTCCCCCAAGGCTTCTGTCCTCGGATTGTAGGCAGCATCTTCCCTGCAGCCTCATGTGGTCTTCCTTCTCTGTGTGTCTGTGTCCTCCTCTCCTCTCCTTATAAAATTGGGTTAGGGCCCCACCATGATCGTGATGACTTAATGTTAATTAACTTCACCACCTCTGCAAAGACCCTGTCTCCAAATGCAGCCACATCCTGAGGTACCGGGGTTAGGACTTCAAAATCTGAGTTTGAATTTGGAGGGAGGACACAGCTCAGCCCTTCCCACCACCAACTCACCAAC
Source organism: Cephalopachus bancanus (assembly GCA_027257055.1). Taxonomy (NCBI): domain Eukaryota; kingdom Metazoa; phylum Chordata; class Mammalia; order Primates; family Tarsiidae; genus Cephalopachus; species Cephalopachus bancanus. The sequence goes on along the minus strand of JAPVLO010000095.1, from coordinate 3,488,430 downwards.
CAACCCCACCCACTGCCCTCACCTGGTGACACACATGCAAACCAATTGGGCTCTGTCCTCACTCCCTAAAGTCCCTAAAGGGACTTGACCCTGCCTGCCTGTCCTGTTATCTACTCACCCCACAAGACATCATGAAAGATGTGCACATACACACACACACACATGTACACACACACGCACACGCATGCACACCCCTTGTGATCAGTGCTCCGTGTTGCAGACTTGCATTGCAGGGTACAGACAGGACCTGGAACTGAGTCACATGGGCCTCACTGACTCTGTGGCCCTGTTGCAGGCCTTGCCAGCCACTCACAGGAGGAAGGGAGCATACTAGAAATCACCAGAACAGGTTAGGCTCCTCTCAGTCTGCTTAGGTTGGGACACCAGCCATACTGCAGTCTGCTGGAGACAACCAAGACAAGAATGAAATGACCCAGAGTGCATGGACAGTATCTGTGATGAACTTGCCCATTGGTGGAAGGCATCGTAAGCATTTAATTCTCACCCAAGACAGAAGAACAAGTGTCCCAAGACTCTGCCAACAAAGAGGCAGGTGCCACTCTGAATCCTGAGCAGGTTTCTAAATCAAAAATCAGTAAATCATGTTGCTGATCATCTAAAAATAACCAGGATTTAAGAGATGAAATTAGGCAAGTGATTAATGCATCAGCTTCAGCCAGAGTGCCTTTGATAGTTGGAAGAAAATAAAAACTAGCCAAGTAGCAGACAACTTGCACTCAGGTCTGGGATCTGAGCTCCAAATATTCCCCAGAGCTTGAAGAGGGGCAGCCGCCCTGCGAGCCACTGTTCTCCACATAGGAGCAAGTCACTGTCCTCCAAGCAGCAGCGTGGCACAGGGCAGAGCTGCAGTCACATGTCACAGGTCCTCTTGGGAAACGTTGCTATGGGCCAAAGGGCAGGGACAAAAATGTGCTGGTTACCAGGGAGTTTGCCAAGGTCGCTAAGACAGGTTTGGGGTCTTTTATTTCCTTGCTGTTTCCATTTATACTGGGAATCCAAGAGCAGGGTAGAGTCTCCCACACTGAAACTGAGAGATGCCATGGTAGGACAAGCAAAAAATTAGGTAACAGGTCAATGTGTGTAAAGGGAAAGAGACAGAGGGACAGTGACAGAGAGATACAGAGAATGAGAGAGTGACAGAAACAGGAAGAGAAACAATGATAGAGAGAGACACAGAGAGAAACAATGTCAGAGAGGCTGAGAGACAGAGAGCTGGTGACAGAGAAAAACAGTGCCAGAGACAGAGAGGCAGTAACAGACAAAAACAGTGACAGAGACAGAAAGATAATGACAGAGAGAGAGACAGAGATAGTGACAGAGACAGAGAGACAGTGAAAGAGAGAGAGAAAGAGAAAGAGAAACAGAGACAGTAACAGAGAGAAAGGGAGGGAGACAGAGAGACCGGGGTGGACAGAAAGAGAGGGAGACAGAAAGACAAAAAGAGTGGGTGACAGAGGGAAAGACAGAGAAGTCCACGGTGGGTTATCCAGCACATAGCAGGAGCGAGGGAGCCTGGGCTCAAATCCCAGCTCTGCCCCTGGCTTGCTGTGTGGCCTTGGGCACTTCAACTCTCTGGGCCTCAGTTTTTCCATCTCCAAAATGGAAACAATGTAAACAGTACTTGTCTCATAGGACCATTAGGAGGACTGAGTTCACATGTGTAAAGCAAGAAGAGTAACAACTTTATGGATTTGCATAGTATATGCCATGCCGTAGAAGTGTAAACTGTCCTCATTACAGTAGGATTCCTTATTTTGTAAAACAAGTCCTCTCCCCCCGCAACAAGGCTTTTTGATAACAATGTGTATATTCCAGGGCTAAAGTGAGATGAACGAGGAAGAATAGCAGAATGCTCCTCAGGTGGGACATTTAAGAAACTCTGGCTATATGCAGGGGCTCACAACTGCAAACCCAGTACTTTGGGAGGCTAAGATGGGAGGATCACTTGAACCCAGGAGTTCAAGATCAGCCTGGGTAACATAGCAGGATCTCATCTCTACCAAAAATTTAAAAAGTGAGCTGAGCATGAGGGTGTGTGCCTGTAGTCCCAGTTACTTGGGAGGCTGAGGTGGGAGGACCACCTGAGCCCAAGAGGCTGAGGCTGTGGTTAGCTGTGATCATGCCACCATACTATAGCCTGAGCAACAGAGTGAGACTCTGGCTCAAAAAAAAAAAAAAGCCAAAAACTCAGTCATTGGGATAAATAACACCTCAATGCCATGTTTTCAAAAGAAATAAGAGTCAGAGCCGGGCATGGTAGCTCATGCCTATAATCCCAGCACTTGGGAGGCCAAGGCAGGAGGATTGCTTGAACCCTTCTGGGCTTCAAGACCAGCCTGAGCAACATAATGAAACCTCATCTCTACAAAAAAAAAATTTAAAAATTAGCAGGGCATGGTGGAATGCACCTGTAGTTCCACCTACTCAGGAGGCTGAAGCAGAAGGATCACCTGAGTCCAGGAGGTGGAGGTTGCCATGAGCCTTGATCATGCCACTGTACTCTAGCTTGGGTGACAGAGTGTGATCCCAAATCAAAAAAACAAAACAAAAAACTCCCTGGAGAGCTTTGCAGACAAAATCTCAATGCTTATACTGGTCTTTATGTATCTTTTTAAATTGCATATAAAAGATTCTACTAATAACACAGTTCCCAGTTTCCTTTTCACCTGTTACAGGATGAACTGTGTTCCTCCTAAAATTCATATGCTAGAGTCCTACCCCCCAGTGCCTCAAAATGTGACTGTATTTGTAAACAGAACCTTTAAAATGGGGCCTTTAAGGTGGACCCTAACCCAATCTGACTGTTGCCCTCATTAGAAGAAATTAGACACATAGACTCCTGGGGTGGGGAGACAGGTGAAGAAAATGGCTATCTGCAAGCCCAGGAGAGTGGCCTCCAATGAAACCAACCCCTCCAGCACCTTGACCTTGGCCTTCAACCTCCAGTCTGTGATAAATAGATTTCTGTGGTTGACACTCCCCCAGCCTGTGGCATTTTATGCAGCCTGAGCTGACTAACACACCTCTATTATCTTTTACTCATGCTTCTAACTAGCTCGTCTCTTCTTGGTGTGTGTGTTTCACTGGTCCGATGATCTCTTGGTGCATTTTACAAGTACCCATGGGCTGACTAAGGACCTGCCTGGGGAATGGAGTGGCAGGTACTGACTCGGCTTGGCCCTCCACCAGGCCCTGGGCCAGTTGAGCAGAGGAGATCTACAGCCACCAGAGACAGGGATCTGAGCCAGGCCACACGAGGCACGATTTTGAGGCTTCGATCGCTCAGATTTAAAGTGTTACCAACACAGCTGGCCTCACCCCAGAGATGGGGTTCTTTCCTGTTCAGTGTCACGAAGCCAATATATGAAACCAAATGTGCATGCCAAGCAAGGCTGGCTTTAATTCTGTGGCTGTTAATGGACAAGTGGGAGCATGGTTGGCAAACCAATCTCTCACAGTGGGGGAGCTGAGGGGGTTAAAACTTAGGGTTTCTTTGATGAAGAGGTTGAGAAGTAAAAGCAAGAAGAGGAATGGTCATGTCTTTTCTGGGATTGGGAAGTGACTGTCTCAGAACCAGAGTGCTGGCTTTCTTTTTTCCTTCTATGATGTCTCCCAGTCACTGTCATGGTGATTGTCAGATGTCATGGCACTTGTAGGCGTGTCACCCAGCATGGAAATTAGATGACAATGAGGTCTGAGGTTCTTCCAAGATCAAATGAGCTGCCATCTCAGATCCCACCAGTTTAGCTGGGCTGGTCAAGCGGGGAACTTCTGTCCACAGCCTTTCTGTTTCTCAAAGATAAGCAGAGCTAGCTCAGAATAGGAATTTAGCTACAACACCGAGGCATTACACTAGGTAACAAAGGATTGTGTAAATTCTTGTCCTCAACACCAACACAAATATGCAATTTCAAACTCCCTTCAAAGACATAGAACAAACACCAGGACAGTTTCTCTTGACTTTGAGTTTATTTTACTTGTCTCCCTCTGTTAAAGAAAAATATAGAGAGTATCAATTACTTCCTCCTTTGGTTCATTTCCACACCAAAACCTTGGTACTTTTTCCATTTTAAACCCAAAAGTGAACCAACCTCAGTGGCTCACACCAGTAATTCCAGCACTCTGGGAAGCCAAGGAGGAAGGATGAATTGAGCCTAGGAGTTTGAGACCAGCCTGGGCAATACAGCAAGTTCTCACCTCTATAAAAAAAAAAAAAAAACCCTCAAAAAATTAGCTGGTGTGGTGGCATGTACCTGTAGTCCCAACCACTCAGGAGGCTGCAGGGTAAGGATCACCTGGGCCCAGAAGGTAGAGGCTGCAGTGAGCCATGATTATGCCAATGCACTCCAGCCTGAGGGACAGAGTAAGACCCTGACTCAAAAAAAAAAAGTTGATTGTAGATAGAATTTGCATAAGATCTTAATATAATTTCCTAGAAAACATCAGTGAGTTTAACCAGCAATCCTGTTGACTTGCATCTAAACAAATGTGGAAAAGACAGGTAAGCAATTTCTGTGATGTCATGATTCACATGTCCACAGAGCACTGAACTTACCCCACCAAGGGCACCATAGTCTCTTCAGCTGTTTGGCTCAAAGTCCAATGGGAAGTCACGAGAAATGGAAGACAACCACATCCGGCCCCTCACAAAAAGGCCAGCTAAAGAAACCCTCATGGCCGAGAAGCTTTGCATGTCCCCATCTGCCTGTCTGTCTCTGAAAACAAAAAAAGAGTTGGATGCACACACTCACCAAGGATGTTACAGGGCATAGAAGGGTTGGCAGGGGTCAAGTGTGGCAGCCACTGAATGCAGTCATCTGGCTAAGAGAGAGAGAGTGACCAGGGGACCTGACTTTGAAGCTCGCTGTTGCATTGGTGTTGAGACCACACCTCCCATGGGCTGCTCTGCTGGCAAGATGCCAAAGCCAATAGGTGTCTGGGAGACACACAATTCCTACGATAGCCAAGTGGGGTTCTGAGACCCACTGCAGCCTTGCCAGTCTTCCTTGGGCTGTACAGCATGTGGGATGCATCCGACGATGCCCCACTCTTACTTCATGGTCTGCCAACTGCCCGAGCTGTCCCAGCTCCCTCCCATTTTCTCAACACAGGCATTTTCCCAAAGTAAGTCCTTGCATGTTTAGTCCTATCTCGGCATTTGCTGCTTGGGGAATCTGGATAGATACACCAGGCAGCGTCAGGAAAACACCATGCTTGGGAAAGAAAACCAAACCGGAAAAAAATGTCTCAGCTCCACTTTCTTCTGGTTGTGTCAAGCTACTTACAGAAACTTCACTTCCTCCTCTGCCATGTGAATCTACTGGTTTAGAAGTGGCTAGCCTCTTTTCTAGCCTCAAATCTTGGGTTCTAAGCTCCTGCCCTGCTGTTTATGACCACAGGGTAACTAGTGTCCTTGGAGACAATATGCCCAGCAAGGGCAGGGGTCACATCTTCACATGCTGCCCTTGGGTGAGAGGAAGGTACAGAGTAGCCAAAACCTCAACTAGAGAATGAGTGTCCTTGGCCTGGTCCCCTAGGGAATGAGTGAATGGAACATGGTTTTTGTAGTCCACGTTGCTTCATTACATCCTCAAGCTAGGAGCTTCCCTTGAAACCAGAGCCATGGTACATAACCAAACTGGCAGAGATTTCACCCACCTTGTTTTCTGAGTCCCCACAGCTCTGTGTCAGACCTCTCTCCAGAAGCTTAGCACTTGTGCTAACAAGGCCTTGGAGTCTGACACATATAACTTCAACTCACTGGGGAGCTGTGGGAGGCTACGTCAGTTAGGATTAGTTATAGCCATCTGTGTAGGAAACCCAAATAAACAGTGGCTTAAATGCTGTTTTTTGTTTTGAGGTCTTTTTTTTGGGGGGGGAGTCAGGGTCTTACTCTTTAGCCCAGGCTGAAGGCATGATCATGGTGACCATGGCTCTCCCTAGCCTAAACCTCCTGGCCTCAGCCTTCCAAGTAGCTGGGACTACAGATGCACACCACCATGCCCAAGTAACTTTTTGATATTTTGTAGAGACAGGTTCTCGCTATGTTGCCCAGGTTGGTCTTGAACTCCTGGACTCAAGTGACCCTCCCACCTCGATCTCCCAAAGTGCTAGGATTATAGGCATGAGCCACCATGTCTGGCCCACATCAGTGTTTCCTGTTTCTTGGACGAAGAACAGGAGAGAACCCCTTTCCTTTTTAAGACACATTTCCTAGATTTTTCACCAACACGCCTCCTTTCCTTCATGTTATTGACCACAACACACTCACGCAGCCTTACCTAACTGCAAGGAAGGTGAAGGATATAGTCTTAGAGTTGTTGGCATCCTGCTCAATTGAACAGGGTTCTAAATACCAAGGAAGAAGGGGCGCTGGATACCATGGGGTAATGAGCAGCTTCTACCACAAAGACCAAAGGGAAAAGCAAATTGGATGGGGGCTCTAGAGAGAGAGAGAGGGCTCACAGAGAAGGGGGCTGAACCAGACACGGAGAAAATGATCACTCACCATCTGGGGGTCACAGTTTGAGTATGTCTCAAACTTTTAGTATAACCAATAAGCAAATAAAGACTCGGCAATATTTACCCCATCTAAGAATAAATATAAGCATGATTCGATTTATATTATATAAGGTATATAGCTAATTCAAGTCTCATGTTATTTTATGTTGCTATGATTCAGACACTTTTTTTAAAAGATAGGATCTTGCTCTGTTGCCTAGGCTGGAGAGCAGTGGTATGATCACAGCTCACTGCAGCCTCCATCTATCTCCTGGGCTCCAGGTGATCCTCCCACCTAAGCCTCCCAAGTAGCTAGCACTACAAGCATGTACCACCATGCCCAACTAATTTTTTTTTATTTCTTCTAGAGATAGGGTCTCATTATGTTGCCTAGGCTGGTCTCAAATTCCTGGGCTCAACAGATTATCTCGCCTTGGCCTCCCAAAGTGCTGGGATTACAGGAAGCATAAGCCACCAAGCCTAGCCTGTCTCTCTCCTCTTGTTCTTTGTTTAATTATAGAATTTCAAAAACATTTTAATGTTGTGTTCTATTTAACATTTGTAATGTTATATGCAGAAAGAAACTATTCTTAGCAAAATACAAACAGGTTTGAAAGGAAACTACTAGAATAGTTATTTGTTTATTTATTCAACATTTATTTAAAGACCAAGCATTAAACACACAAAAATAGAAATGACATAGTTCTGTGTTCAAAATGATCAATCTGTGAAGAGGTGCAGACAGAATAAACGACAAGACACAGTAAGAACTACAATAAAGATATGCAAATAGTGTTGCAGGAACCTAGAAATGGGGCCCAGGGAACAGGTGCTTCATAAAAAAAATGAAACTTCAGTTGGTGTTTTCCGGGATGAATAAAAGTTTCCTCAGTGGAGTGAGAGGAATTAGTACCTAATCTTAAGTATTACATCTGAAATCATGAATAGTCAAGAGGGAAAGTTTGATTACTGCATTGAATCAGCATGTTAAAAGAAATTTTTAAAAATTTGTTGAGTCAGGGTCTTACTCTATTGCTCAGGCTGGACTGCAGTGGCACGATCATGGCTCACTATAGCCTTGACCTCCTGGGCTCATGTGATCCTCCCTCCTCAGCCTCCCGAGTAGCTGGGACAATGGCACACACCACCACACTTGGATAATTTAAAAAATATTTTTGTAGAGATTCAGTCTCATTTTGTTGCCCAAGCTGGTCTCAAACTCCTGGGCTGAAGAAATCCTCTTGCCACAGCCTCCCGAAGTGCTGGGATTGCAGGCATGAGTCACTGTGCCCAGTGAAAAGAAATACATCTTATAATAAAGAGATATTTAGAACGTGTGAAAATGAGAATTGTGGCCATTTTCTCCCCAGCCCCCCCAGTCCCCTCTCTCTTCATGGTTCAGAAGCCAGGTTAGAGGTGCTGAAGGCAGTTTGCCCTTCACTAGGAGATATCAGGAGGCAGAATTATTAACAATTATGGAGTGAGAAGTCTCATGTCACGAAAAGACTCCCAGTTAAAACTGCACAACCTGCAGGTATCAGAGCTCCATCTCAAAGCCCAGCCTCCCTCCTCAGCGCCCAGTGGCAAGACAGGCAAGAAGCAGGGTCTTTGGCAAGAAGTGGCTGCTGACTTACCCTGGAGAGCCAGCAGCAGGCTCAGTAATGCCTGTCCACCAAGCTAGCTATTCAGCCACAAGCTAGCTATTCAGAATGCTGAGCCAGAGCAAGAAACTCACGGGGGAAGACCTATGTAGATGTTCCTCCATGCTGCTGGAGAAGAACAACAGTCCACCCAGTCAACACAGCAGAAATCTGCCATTTTAAATCATCCCTTGTGGGGGTGGAGGAGTTTCCCTGAGACATGGGAGCTGGGACAATGCCATCTTCCAGAATCTAGATCCCTGTAATACACAGGGCAGTCCATGTACTATGGATGTGGGTACTTGGGGCCTGGCAACCACCCTTCCTCTAGCACAGGATTTGTCCAACTTGAGGCTGCAACCACTTAGGAGACCTAAAGGTCTATTAGCACAACCAGCTTTTTTTTGGGGGGGGTTGGAGTCTCACTCTGTCCCCCAGACTGGAGTGCAGTGGCTGCTCCCGGCTACCGCAGCCTCGACCTGCTGGGCTCCGGCGATAAGTAGCTGGAACTACAGGCACACGCTACCACGCCCGGCTAATTTTTGATTTTTATTGTAGAGATGAAGTCTCGCCAAGTTGCCCGGGTGGGTCTCGAACCCTCAGGCTCTGGCAATCCACTCACTTCAGCCTCCCAAAGGCGCAGGATTACAGGCTGAGCCACCAAGCCCGGCCACAACCAGCTTCTTAAAAACAGAAAACAGAATGGAAGGGGACAGAATGAAACACAATGAATGGATAAAATAGGGTAGCATAACTACTAATACTTAATATATAATAAATAATACAATTAGTAATAAAATAACAGAATTACTTTACCATATGTAATGCACTATATGAGAGCATTACACACAGTAGAGTTAATAATTGTTTTGTGCAACATTGTGAACCCGTGCATGCAAGGGCACACAATCTGCATCTTGATTGAAATGTATTTTTAACCATGGGTTCCAGGCAAAAAACCCTACTATCCCAGTGTGCCCCTTATCCTAGCAAGGCTTCCCAAACTGCAAAGACTAAACAACTAGAAGTGGCATTTCCCACAAGCTCCTGCAGTTAGAATTTAAATAGGATTTAGTTGGGCTAAACACACACGGTTGTGCGACATTTGGGAAGTATGATAAAGGCAAGGTCTCATGCCAGGCCCTTCTGATGCAGCTGTGACAGGCACGCCATGGGGGCCCTGGATTTTCCACAGCAACGAAGCAGAGGTCCAATACCCAGCTGCTGGCTTCACAGGGTGAGAGGCAGGATCAGGGTCCATGTTCTTGTACCTGGATCCAGAAGCCATGATCTGGCTTTGGAGGCGAGGGCTGCCAGGGCCTCTTCTTCACCCCTGGGCCACAGCCGAGATGTGTGTTCCTGGACCTGTCATTGGCCAAGTTGCTTCTTGGTCCCTCCTCTTCAGAACTGGGGGATGGCAGCTCCCAAAGTGGCCTAATTCTGTGGTGATGTTCTGGAAGTCACTTTGGAAGGCCCAGCCCAGCCCTCCGGCCCCCAGGGAGTTCATGAATGACTAATTCCCTTTCTGATTTAAGATGGCTGTGGTGGTTTATGTTCCCTGCAACTCAACCCTGTCTGGTCATAGAAAACAGGTATTGAGGGGAATGCAGTGAGTCACCAGAGTCTCACCTCCTCAGAGTTGAATTTGTGGCAATGCTGGGAGCTAAGGCCAGTTCTCTCAACAAGTCCCCTGTGTGGCTTGCTACCTCTCCCTGCACTTCTGCAAGAACAGAGAGAGAAAATGGCAATACGCTTGAAGAAAGGGCTCAGGTCTGAGGGGATACTTGGTGCCCAAATCTTACTCCCAAGTTCCCCTCACCTCCAGCAATCCTAATCAAGGAAGCAGTCACATGAGGAACAGACATCAAATGAAGAGCAAACGTGATACTTTTTTTAAGCAGGATTTATTGAGAGGACAGAAAAGCTCCCACAGAGAGAGGAGACCTGAGGAGATTGCCCAAACATGACACTTTCAAAAGCAGAACAAGATCCAACACTCCTACAGCGCAGGTGATCCCAGGTGACCTGAGGAGGAACCTGAAGTTTGGGCTTTCTCCACTGGAACAGAGATTGGGGAAAGAACCCAAGCAGCTGACCTGAGCAGCCCAGTGGACGAAGCTGGTCAGCCTATAACAGGGCTTCAGTGATGGTCAGGGCACATGAGGAGGAGCCCCTGTGGGAGACATGGAGACAGAGAAAGGATGGAGTACGGGTTCTGTGGGCTTTGGGGAGACACAGAAAGAAGACAGAGAGAGGAGAGAGAACGGGCTCTGGGGGGGGGTCTTGGGGGATACACCGAAAGAAGACAGAGGGAGCAGGGAGAACAGGTTCCTGGGGGATACACCAAGAGAAGAAATAACAGAGAGGAGAGAGAACAGGTTCCATGGGGAACAGAGAGAACAGATTCCATGGGGGCTTTGAGGGAGATACGGGAGAGAGAGAGAGAGAAGGGACAACAGCTTCTGTGGGAGCTTCAGGCTCTGCCCATCCAGAGTTGTGCCTCTTTCACTTGTATTGGGATGTGGGAATGGTAACTAAGAAAGAGATGGGTGGAGGAAGCGATGGAAGGGATGTAAGAATTCTTGACCCCCTTAAAGCAGAGGGAGGATGTGGGGAGGACCCTAAACACTGCTCCCCTGTAGGAAGCAGGCCCAGTGGGCACGTCCAGGTCCTAGAGATGGGGTGTCTTCACAGTCAGGGAAATGTAAGGGTTTCATGTCCTGGAAGAATTGGCGAAGAAGGTGAGAGAATGGTTAACAGAAGATGCAGGCATTAGAGAGCTCTTTTGTCCTCCTTCACTATTTTCCTCCAGAACCTTCCAGAATTCAGTGATCTCATGTCCACTCAGCTGTCACAGCACACAAATGTACAGGTGATCATCTCCTGCACTCAGGTACGGGGAAGGCAACGCTCCCACATTTCTTGCTGCTGGCATGGTTCCTCCCTTCTGAGTGAGTCCCGTGTGTAAGCTGGTGGTCATCGTACACAGCTGGGTTTATTTTATCACAGACTCACTGAGGGAAAAAAAACAAACACTGCAACTTTCCACAATAAAGTAAATATATCAAGACAAATGACAATGTTGGAACGGAAACCACTTAGGGATGCAGACTAGTCAAAAGCGAACAATTTCAAGACTATTAGCTGTGAAAGGTCACACCCTCCAACGCCCAAAAGGGTTTCCCCTGGATTTACAGCATGATCTCACGGGAGATTTATTGCATCTTAATGTTTCCCCCATGTTAACTTTCTAAGCGGTCAGCCTGGAATTCCTCCTGAGTCAGTCAGGAGTGAGGTGGTTGGTTTCTAAGAGCTGCTTCATGGTGCGTTCTCTGCAGTTCCGGTACCTTCCTTATGGATTCAATCATCCCCTCGCTGCCTGTCCATCTGCTCTCTCACCCAGGAAGCTGTCCTGGAAGAACCACAGAGGAAAGGCTTCCACTAGGGTTCACGCCCAGGGAGGTCCAGCCAGAGATTGGCCAGGTATAATGGTGCACTCCTATAGTCCCAGATACTTGGGAGACTAGTCCCAGATACTTGGGAGACTGTCGCAGGAGGGTTGCTTGAGGCCAGGAGTTTGAGGGAGGAGCTAGGTGTGGCCGTTTGCTGCCCTGGGTTTTTCCTGTCCAGGTGCCTCCCGCCAGGGTTCCCCCTCCACCCCCCTTCATCCCTCCTGCCCAGGTGCCTCCTATACGCTCAGACTGACTGCACCCTGGGTGAAAAGGATCAGTTCCGGTCGGGCAGCCTCTCCTCACAACCCTCTTAGGCCTCCAGAGTGTAGGATCCACCCTCTCGCTGCACTCATGCCTGTCATTGGCCTCTAAAAGTAATTTTCTCTCTCAGGGCCTACTCCACTGACCTTGGCTTGGCTGTTGGACTTGCGCTGGTCCATGGAGTGTAAGCAGGTATGACACCCAACTCATCAGAGCAGCAGCATTTTTTTTTTTCCCCCTCGGCAGGGTCTAATTTTGCTGCCCAGGCTAGCATGCAGTAGCATGATTGTAGCTCACCACAGCCTCAACCTCCTGAGCTCAGGTGACCCTTCCATCTCAGCCTCCTGAGTAGCTGGGACGACAGGTGTCACCACCACACCTGGCTAATCTTTAAATTTTTTGTAGAGATGAGTTCCTCTGTGTTGCCCAGGTTGATCTCAAACTCCTGGCCTCAAGCAACCCTCCTGCGACAGTCTCCCAAGTATCTGGGACTATAGGAGTGCACCATTATACCTGGCTACGTTTTTATTTTTACTTTTTGTAGAGAGAGGAGTCTCGCTATGTTGCCTAGGCTGGTCTCGAAATCCTGGCCTCAAGCAATCCTTCCACTTCAGTCTCCTAAAGTACTGGGCTTACAGGTGTGAGCCACTGTGCCCGGTCCTTCTAGTTGTCACAGCTGCTCCCCATTTCCCGTGAACCCTGTCTTGTCCCGAAGGCCTGTGTCAGGCCACCCTGTCCACCTCCAGCTTCTGCACTTTCTCCTGCTGCCTCTTCTCTTCCTGGAACTCCGCTATCACCTGCAGCACACCCAGCACCCCATCCTCCCTCTGAAGCACACCCAGCCCCTCCATCCTCCCTCTGATCCCTTCCCTTCCTCTCCCCTCTGGCTACTTGGGACCCACAACCTCCTTCCCTGTGCTGTGATCATCAGTTAATTGCCAAGCACAGCTGGATTCTTAAGCCAGTGGCTAATTGCAGGGACTGAGTTTCAAGTATTTGGAGTGTGAAGTAAGGAAGGCTCTGTGAGCAGACTGTCTGGAAACAAGTGAGCTGGACCCTGCAGCTTCCAAGGGCTGGGGGGCCTGGCTCCAGAGGGAAGGCAATGAGGGCCAGAGGCCACCCAGGGAGAGGTGGGGAGGGAGAGGGTGTTCTCAGGCCTACAGGAGGACTGTGGTCACTTCTCAGTTACCATGGCAGCCAGTCCACGGGACTTCGCTGGAATGAGGCAGCAAAGTCTTCAATGAAACCATGACCTTGGGAGCCTACGTCTCCCATCCCAGCAACTGTGGTCCCTGGTCATTACTACTAAAAAGGACCCCACCGATACTCTCACACAGAGGCACGAATATGTCAGAACCTATCCTGGAGCCAAGCACTGTGGCTCATCCCTGAAATTCCAGCATTTGGGAGGCTGAGGCAGGAGGATCGCTTGAGCCCAGAAGTTCGAGACCAGACTAGGCAACAGAGTAAGACCTCAACTATACAAATAAACAAACACAAAATTAGCCAGGCATGGTGGCACATACCTATAGTCCCAGCTACTCAGGAGAGACTGAGACAGGAGGATGGCTTGAGCCCAGGAGTTGGAGGCTGCAGTGAGCTATGATCATGCCACTGTACTCCAGCCTGAGCCAGAGAGCAAGATCCTGCCTCAAAAATAAATAAAATAAAATAAAATAAAAAGTCTGTTTGTTGTCACTCGTCAGCAATGCATCTCCCCACCTCCAACTGATTTGGTTTTCTCTCTTTTACCTTCCCTTTCTTTTTCTTCTCCCCCCACCCCCTTTTTAAACATCCTTGGAGACATTTTTCTGCCATCACTGTCAGCTCTCTGGGACTTGCAGGGCAAATGCGCAGGAAGATGTGTAGACCTGGGAGGAGCCATGGGACACACGGTGGGGGCGGGGGAGGCAAAGGAAACACCCAGCACGGGCACAGCCTCTGTCCCAGCCTCCCCTGCCCATCTCCAAGTGCACAGATGGGCAGAGAGCAGAATGAAGCACTTCATCACGCAGAACAGAATTCCTTAAAGGAGTGTTAGAAACGCAACTGTCCTCCAAGAGATGGTGCTGAGATGTGTATACATTGTGAACACATTTAAGGTCTAAGAGGCAAAGATGACAGCTAGCAGTAGGGCTGGAACCAAATGGAGATGGATAGTGTCAGAGATGAGGTGGGGTTCCCAGCCCCTGAGGCCAGGAATCACCTGAGATGCTCCTGCGAGTGTCCTTAACAACCCAGGTCAGAGGGCCAGACAGGGGCAGCAAAGGGAAGGAAGCGGGTTTGAGAACACAAGCCTGGTCCAGGCAGCAAGGTCTAGCACTTAAACAGCCATGGGCTCAGGAAGAGGCTCCTAGAGAAACTCTGAAGGCCAGCCTCCCTCCCAGCCTTTCTCATTCAGTCCTTTCCTGGCATCCTCTGTATATCACCTGTACAGAGTCCCCCACACACCCAGGGCTCAGCAGGGCCCCTGGATGGGCAGGAGTATGGGGCTAGGTGGACAGGATGCCACTGGCCTTCTGTGTAGATGCTTGCAGCTAATATGTGGACACTAGAGAGACGCACTGAGGCCCTGACATGCAGTCACAGCACTTGTCTCTGGCCTGTTTTGCCATTTTTTAGTGCAGTGGGGATGACGGGTACCTGTTTGACTCTGGGAGGCCCATCATGATTTGATGAAGAAGTGTCCAGCCACAAGACCAGCGTGTTCCAGTGTCCTCAGGGAGCAGACAAAGTTCAACTTCTTTGATATTTGATGTACGAGGTCTACATTGGATCACCTTCAAGTGTGTGCTTTGGGGCAGGAGGGGAATCCTTTTTTTCTGAAAAAATATGCAACCATTGAATTCCCAGGAAAAGAATATTAACAAGAGAAATTATCCTTTGTTGAGTCCCTAGAACCTTGTGACAACTTGCCAGACATCAGCTCTGTTTGCCCACTGTTTCTGTCTCTCTCTACTCCAGCCTCTCACTCTCGCTGGTATACTCTTCCCCGTCTCTCTTCCCCAGCCAACTCCTGCTTGGCTTCCAACTTTATCCCCAGGAATCCTGTCCCTAGGGAAGCCTTCTTAAACTTCCTAACACCCTTTGTGATCCACCTCATGGTCTCCCAAGCTTCTCCTCCACGGCCTGGATCACAATTTCAAATCCCAAATCACTGATGTCAGCATTTGTTTCATGCCTGTCTCCCCTTCCAGACTGCAAACTCCATGCAGGCAGTGTGGCAGCCCCAGAAACATGTCACCCAGATCTCCTGCTGCAGGGAGGGAGGGGACTAGCTGGCTCCCATCCAGAACTATGCTAAGCCACCTTCCCAAGGGCTACTTCCAGCCCCTGCCTGAGCACAGCACTGCATTATTTTATTTATTTTTTGAATTGGGGTCTGGCTCTGCCACTTAGGCTGAAGTTCAGTTGCGTGATCATGGCTCACTGCAGCCTCAACCTCCTAGGCTCCAGTGATCCTCCCACCTTGGCCTCCTCAGTAGCTAGGACCACAGTTCTGCAGGCAGACCCCTTCTGGCCTCTGGGACCCTTTGACAGGCTGTCTTGCAGCAAGAGCTCTGTATTCACCTGGCTAAAACTTTTCAGCGGGGGGCAGGGCAACCTCTTGCCCCCACCCCGGCCAGTGCTCTCTTACCCTGGGAGTGACTTGTGGGGCCATCTGAAGGCCCCTCACCCCCTCTAGCTCCCTTCCCTGAGGGGACCCGTAGGACATGCACTGATGCCAGCAGCAGTCCCTGCTGTGCTCCTGTTTTCTCCGTGCCTGGCACAAGGCCTGGTGTATAACAGGCCTGTGGAACGCAGTTGTGAGGACAGGTGATTGGAGCTGATCTGACTCACCTCTGGGACTCCAAGGCCCTGCCCCATGGAATAGGCACCCATGCCCCAATCCTGAAGCCTGTGTATTCCACAAATGGCAATGACTACAGAGAAGCACGCATCTCAACAGTGCAACAGCTGCCCGTTATTGAGCACTTAGTGTGTGTTAGGCATTGAGCACTACAGTTTAAAACATCAATCTATTTAATTCTCACAATGGCAGGATGAGGTTAATCTTACTCCCGTCTTACAGATGAGAAAACTGAGTCTTAGTCAGTGAGAACAGTTTAAGTTTTCCTGTGGTGACCACAAAAACCCTAACTTTGGTAGCTTAGAACGATTGTAGGAATACACTGTCCTCTCATCACTTACTCAGAGTCACAAAACAGAGTGAACATAGCATTTTGTTTCTAAAACTGCCTGTAACTTTCTCTTGGTATCATGTCATGTCAGAGCAGGAAGGGACTTTCAGATGCTTCCTGTTTCTTTAAAATACTGATCTACTAGACGTGCACATGGACCTGCATTCAGGGAGTCAGGAGGAGGGGGTTCTTGAATAGGGTTGGGAGGAAGGAATAAGTGTTGGCAGTTGTTTAAGAGGTAGGAGCTACTGGCTGTTTGCTTGCTGGTAGGAGAACACATTTGAGATCAGTGCTTATTGGGGGGTAGAGAGAAGTATTGTCCCAGGGCAAATTTCTTACAATAAAATCACCAAATCAACCGTACTCTGCACATCTTATCCTTCAACAAATGTCACCAAGTCAGTCTAAAAAACGTTTAAAGATCTTTTACCAACCTTCCATCAACGGCAAGAAAAAGTCTCATTCTCCATCTAGGCTTGACTCGTCTCTCATCTTGGCCAGTCCAGCGGGAGTGTGATGAGCATGACATTCATTTATATTTTTTATTGTAATCCACATAACACAAAAGTTGCCGATTTAAAGTAGACAGTTCAATGGTTTTCAGTATACTTGCAGAGTTGGACATCCATCACCACCACAATCAAATTTAGAACATTTCCAGCCAGGCGCGGTAGCTCATGCATACAGAAAAAAAAAAAAAGCAAATTTGCGAAGAAAGGGACTTGTACACAAGGTGGGGGGGATGCAAACTTGGACACCCCAGAACATCATTAGTCGAGAATGTCTCACTCAAGCATGCCCTTCCCCTCTGGGAAAACACAGAATTTTACATCTAGGTTATGGATAGTATTAAGGGCTTGATACTTACATAATAATGCTGCTGTGGTTGTACTTTTTAAAAGAGCACTTAACTTTTAAAAACACACACAAAAATATTTGTAAACGAGACTATAAAAAATATGAGATTTGCTTCAAATAAATCCAGATAATTTTCCCAATGACAAGTAGGAGGCTGTACAGATTAAAGAGGCTTGGGCGTGAGTTGGTCATTATGGAGGCTGGATGACAGGCACATGGGAGTCGTGGTGTCATTCTGTCCACTTACATGTATGTTTGGAATTGTCTATTGTTTTACTTTATTTTATTTTATTTTTTTGTAGAGATGAGGTCTCACTATGTTGCCCAGGCTGGTGTCAAAATCTTGGGCTCAAATAATCCTTCAGCCTTGGCCTCTCAAAGTGCTGGGATTATAGGCATGAGCCATTGTGCTCAACACATAATTTTTTTTTTTTTTGAGTTGGAGTCTCACTCTGTCACCCAGACTGGAGTGCAGTAGCCGCTCTCGGCCACCGCAGCCTCGACCTGCTGGGCTCCGGCGATCCTTCCGCCTCAGCCTTCCAAGTAGCTGGAACTACAGGCGTGCGCTACCACGCCTGGCTAAGTTTTGATTTATTGTAGAGATGAGGTCTCGCTGCCCAGGCGGGTCTCGAACCCGCGGGCTCAGGCAATCCACTCACCTCAGCCCCAACCCATAATTTTAAAAAAAGGTTTTAAGAAACAAACAGCCGGGTGTGGTGGCTCCTTCCTGAAATCTCAGTACCTGGGAGACTGAGATAGGAGGATTGCTTGAGCCCAGGAATTCAAGACTAGCCTAGGCAACATAGTAAGACTTTGTCTCAACAAAAAATTGGAAAATTAGCCGGGTGTGGTGGTGCACACTTGTAGTCCCAGCTACTCAGGAGGCTGAGGTGGAAGGATAGCCTGAGCCTAGGAAGTTGAGGCTGTAGTAAGCTGCCACTGCAGTCCAGCCTGGGTGACAGTGAGATCTTAGTTCCAAACAAAAAATTTTCTATTAACAGCTAAGCCATATAGTATACTTTAATTACTTTACTTTTCCTTTTTTGCAGAACTTTGTTTTCTATAGTGTTAAATATAATTTTTTGCTGTTATTGTCTGCTTAGTTTTCTCAACACTCAGGATCAATCTATTCCCACTTCTTTACCTAAGAGTCCTCTAAAAATTAAAATAGGCTGGGTACAGTGGCTCACACCTATAATCTCTGTTATCTCAGCACTTGGGAGGCCAAGATGAGAGGCTTGCTTGAGTCTAGGGATTCGAGATCAGCCTAGGCAATATAGCAAGACCTCATCTATACCAAAATGAAATTAGTCAGGCATGGTAGCACATGCCTATAGTCCCATTTACTTGGGAGGCTGAGGCAAGAGGACCACCTGAGCCCAGGAGGTGGAGGCTGGAGTGAAACATGTTTATTCCACTGCACCCCAGCCTAGGTATCAGAGTGAGACCTCAACTCAAAACAAGAAAACAAAAAGCCTATAGTAAATGAGTTCGGGTCCTGACATCCTGCAACCTCCCTGTCATTTTTCAAAGAAGGAAGCAAATAAGGCTTTGAACATACAAGTGTAGTTTGACCCCCAGATCCAGAATGACTGAGGCCCAGATTTGAGTTCCAGGATCTCCCTCCTGACTGGCTCAGACCCCACATCACGAGGAACCACTGATATCTTTGCTGAGACTTTGAACTGAGGTCATGTGCACAGATCTGTTCCTGTGCTGAGACCCCCTACCTGCTAGTCCTAACAACCACAGCAGCTGGCTTTCCTCCACAGCATGAAGCCCACTTGCTGGCCACGCCTATCCCTGACAGAAGCTGATGCTGGCCCTTGTGTGGACATGGCACTCTGTCATTTTCAGTCTTCATCTTATCTCTGTGGCAGTGTCCAGAATGCCTTGCTTTGGGTGTGTTGTTTCAGTCAGGCAACTAGAAGAGTCTATTTTTATTTCATTCCTTTTTTTTTTTGAGTTGGAGTGTCACTCTTGTCACCTAAACTGTAGTGCAGTGGCACACTCACGGCCACCGCAGCCTCAACCTGCTGGGTTTAGGCGATCCTTCCGCCTCAGCCTTCCAAATAGCTGGAACTGCAGACACACGCCACTATGCCCAGCTAGTTTTTTGATTTACTGTAGAGATGAGATCTCACCAAGTTGTCCAAGCTGGTCTCTAACCCCTGGGCTCAGGCAATCCTCTGGCCTCGGCTTCCCAAAGTGCTGGGATTACAGGCTGAGCCACTGCATCCAGCCTCATTCCCGTTTTTAAAAGTCCATGTCCCCTTTGATAAACATGACAATCCTCCGTCCTCCCAGCCATGTTTAGAATCACTGGCTATTTCACTTCTGGTGGTTCACTTGTAGCAAATCTACAATGGCCAAGTTACAGAACCAGCAGCCTCTCCTAAATTTCCAACACAAGATTAAACTGTAAGATTAAATATACCTGTTCAAGCTGCACTCAACTTCCTCCGCAGTCTTATGACCCTTCTGGGAATTCTGACTTGCTCCTTGCTGGTGACCACCGCCATTGACTCAGCGAAGGGATGACACGTTCTGCTCCCCCAGAATGGGCTGGGCATGACTGAATGTGACAAATGACCCCAACAGCCTCAGCAGGAAGCCATTTGAGTTCCAGGATCCCCTTCCAAAGAGATGACCTTAATACAGGTTTACAAAGGACAGAAGCAGCAGCTTATGAGGGCCTGCAAAGAGCCTGAGGTGAGTCCAGCAACTCCTCCCTATTCCCCGCCAGCTTGGTAAGGGCAGAAGACACAGAGCCTTGTGGGGAGCATGAGCTAGCCTACAGGACATCACCCCAACAGTGCGTGGCGGGGCTGCAGCTACCAGCTTGGGCCTTAAGCTTCATGTCTTGCTGCTTCTATGTCTACAGTGGGGACTAGGAAGCCACAACCAGGTCAAGTCCTGGTCAATGCCTGACAGCATCGCAATTTTCTGGAACACAGCACCCAGGCCTGACGTAACCCCTAGGGTCCCACCACGCAGGAGGCCAGGCCTGTGGGCAGTGCTGCCCACAACCCTCGAGACAGCACTCCTGGCCTCTCAGAGAGAAGCCAGCGGGGCCTGCACTGGGGAGTCCCCAGGCCCAGGAGCCTCAGCCAGAAACAGGGGCTCTGTGGTGACACTGTCCCTGGGTCAAGTGGCCATCACAACCGACCACCCTCAGCAAGTGCTTGTCATCAAAGGCCAGGTCTCATCGAGGCCTCCCAGCGATCCTATGAGGAAGGCATGATTGCACACTTACATCATGTGACAATCCTCCCAGAGATCCCATGAGGGAGGCATGTTTACATGCTTACATCATGTGACAGTAGAACTGACCTTAGCCACATGAAATTGCCCTTTTGTGTAGGCTAAATACTAGCAATTTCATGTAGATCAGGCTAACATTCGTATCTCCATTTTAAAGATGAGAAAACTTGCAAAGGTCCTGAAGCAGGAGAAAACATTTTTTTAAAAAAATGTTTTAAAAGATATGAACCACTGCACTCCAGCCTGGGCGATGGAGTGAGACTCTAACTCAAAAAACAAACGAAAATGATGAGAAAACAGCAGCAACCAGCCCATTTGCATCCAGTTAAAAAGTATAGGATAATAAAACTGATTCTTAAAACTTTACACTTCAGGCCAGGCACCATGTCTCACACCTCTATAGGCCCAGCAATTTAGGAGGCTGAAGGAGGAGGATCCCTTGAGACCAGGAGGTTGAGACTGAAATGAGCTATGATCACACCACAGCACTCCAGCCTGGGCCACAGAGCGAGACTCTGTCTCTAAAAAACAAAAATAAAAACTTTTCATTTTATATATTTTAAGTTTTGCTAATTTTGAAGTACTGTAAAGAACCCAATCTAATTGTTTAAGCAACCCTTTTCCAAGATTTACTGGAGAAAAATTTTATTGTGTTTTGTTTTGTTTTTTTAATCTCCAAGTAGCATCCATGAATATTCCACAAAACAAGTGCTCCTCAGGCCAGACTTGGGAAATACCTCCACTCTCTCCACCCCATCAAAGAGCCTGCAATATTCATGAGCACCATCTGCGTTCTCTGGCGGCAGCCTCCCTGCCTCCCAGAACCCCACACACCTGCTCTGCGCATGCCCAGGTTGAGACACTCAACCTGTGACCTAATGAAGCCTTGCACGTTGGTTTCCTAGCCCAACCCATTCCCTTCCTCCCATTTGCGATGCAAATAAACTGCATCTTCCATCAAAGCGACTCACTCTGCTTCTAAACTCAACTTCTTCTTGGGATTGATGTGCTGAGTCAGTTGCAGGTTTTTTTTTCTGGTAGTAGTTTCCAAAACTGGAGGCTGCCTTCTATTCCAGGTCAATTAAGCAACATGGTGTGTGCTTAGCTGGGCTTGCCGTCTTAGAGAGAGAACAATCCCAGGTACATGTGAACTTTACAGTCAGGGCCCCATTTATTACAGGCTTTCTTTAGGAGTCATATAAATCCATAATTTGTCATAATTGTTGTCCCCGCCCCCTCCTGAAACAGTAACTTGGAAGGGAGGTTAGAAATCTTTCATAACCAATGACAGACATCTGTGCATAAAAATAGCAAGCCTCAAGTTTAATATTTTACTGCCATATTTTCAAACAACTGGTTAGGCAGCTGCTACTGTTATCTTCCAATTACTTCTCATTTTTCCAGAGTTTTAAATGCAAGCTGTAACATATTAAATCCAAATTTCTATATGCTCTTAAAAAAAAAAGACTTTCAGAAACTACTACCAAAAAAAAAAGTTGAAATAGAGAGGGAATAGGGGCTAATGGCAGCAAGACAGAACCCTGACGACTTGCTTCAACTGCTGTTTGAGTGTGCAGATGGGCTGTCCCTGGGCCTGGGCATTCTCCATTGACCTGGAACTGAAAATGTGACAGTTTGCAAAAAAACACACTGTTCCTTGAGTCTTGCAAAGGTGCTCAAGAAGAAACCCCTTCCCTGGGCGTTGAATGTCCTGCATGCTCTGGTATGCCGCTCTACCCATGGTGTCCAAATACACACGAAATCTCTCAAAAGACTTAATAGTTCATATTTTGGAGGCATCAGTTCAAACAAAATTGCACATGATTCCGATTGAATGGCAATGCATAAAATGAGATTATTTTTCCAACATCAACATGATTTTCATGAGGCTTGTGTTTAGAAATTATAGTTTTGCTAGAAAAGTAACACATATTCTTATCTTCTGTTTTTTTTAATCTGACTCCTTGATCCTAATTAGGGAAAGTCAAGGTTGAGGGTAGGAGGCAGATTGTCACGCTTTCTCCACTCCTTGCCAGGTCTTAATGCAGATTTTAAAACACAACCAGTGTCACTGAGGCTTTTCTCAGGGCAAGGTTGTGAAGGAGCCACACAAGTGCTGTCCTACCTGATGCAGTCTACACTGCATGGCGGCCGCTGCTGTCACCATGCTACTGTCTTGGGTTGGATCCTTCCTCCTCCTCCTCTTCCATTCCTTCTCCTCCATCTCTTCTTCCTCCCTCCTCTTCCTCCATCCCTTTTCCTCCTCATCCCTCCTCCCCCACCCCTCCTCCTCCTCCTTTTCATCCATCCCTCCCCTTCCTCTATGGCCTAACATAACTATCACTCTTAACCTCTCCATAGAGGTGGTTACTCTACAGTGATTTATTATATCATATCTTCCCAATATCATCGGGTAACTTAAGAAAGATTACCAGGTCTCCCTACTTCAGACTTTATTTTTTTAACCTTTTCCTGTTTGCCCTGAGAATACTTGTCAGCAGTGCTTGTGGTCGCAGCGTTCACCCTGAGATTAAAAAGAAAAAGAAAAAGACAGAGCATCACAATATATAGTAATTCTTTTGCTGCTGTTGTAATTCTCGTTAGGATTAGAGACAAGTTCTATTTAGAAATAACTCCAAAAACAGTTTTTATATTTTATTTTCACACTGAAAACCAGTCAGATTTGCTTCAGTCCCAAAAAGCATGTTTATGTAAAATTAAATGAACATGGCAGCGAGCTGCACTTTTTTTTCTTAAATGGAATGGGTCAAAACTCCTGAGCAACACAACTAGTATTCCACTCTCCAGATGACCCTCGACTTGGGATGGTCTGACTGACCATTTTTCAACTTTTCAGTGGTACAACAACAATGTACATTCAGCGGAAACCATGCTTCCAGTTTTGAATTTTGATCTTTTCTGGGCTGGCAACAGGCGGCACGACACTCTCAGGACTGTCAGCCCTGACTACAAGGGTGAGCACCTGACAGCGTGCTGTGCTCAGTGCATTATAGGAGATGCTCAACACGTCATCAAACGGGCCTTGTGTCAGGAGACTGTGCCCAGCCGCAGGCCAACACGAGTGTGTGAGCATGTGTCAGGTGGGCCTGGCTGTGAGGCTCAGAAGGTGGGGTGTGTTCCATGCATTTTTGACTTAATGATACTTGCTCCTTGCGGTAGGTCTGAGAACCCACATAAGCCGAGGATCCTCGGCCGCAGCCCACTCCAGCAAGAGCTCCCGGCCCTGGGGAAACAAAAGGTGGGCAGGTTGGTCTGAAAGCTCCAGCTTCAGCAAGTCTGGGTGGTGGCCTGGAAACTTACATTTCTTTGGAGTCAAGGTCTCACTCTGTCCCCCAGACTGGAGTGCAGTGGCACAGTCACAGCTCACTGCAGTCTCAACCTCCTGGGCTCGGGATTCTTCTGCCTCAGTCGTTTGAGTAGCTGGGACTCCAGGCGTGTACCATCATGCCCAGCTAATTTTTTGAGTTTTTGTAGAGACAGGGTATTGATATGTTGCCCAGGCTGATCTCGAACTCCTGGGCTCAAGCGATCCTCTCACCTTGGCCTCCCAAAGTGCTGGGATTACAGGTGTGAGCCAGCACGCCCAGCCCGAAACTTACATTTCTAGCATGTTTACAGGAGACACTGGCCCAGGGCTCCAATCTGGGAAGCCCTGCACTTAGTGAAGACCCTGGAGGGTCAGGACCGCTGTCAACATGCTACAGTCTTGGGTTGGATCCTTCCTCCTCCTCCTCTTTCTCCTCCTCCTTTCTCTTCCTTCCTCCTCCTCTTCCATCCTCCTCCTCCTCTCTTTTCCTTCTCCTCCACCCCTTCTCCTCCTCATCCCTCCTCCTCCATCTCTCCCCTTCCTCTATGGCCTAACAACTACCACTCTTAACCTTTCCATAGAGGTGGCTACTCTACAATGATTTATTACATCATATCTTCCCAATATCATCAGGTAACTTAAGAAAGATTACCAAGTATCCCTATTTCAGACTTTATTTTTTTAACCTTTTCCTGTTTGCCCAGTGCTGAGCAGTGGTTGGGACATTTGTGTGTTGAGCGAATACCAGAAGGTGCCGTCCACACTACAGAAAAAGGCCCATAGTGACCATCATTTGGAGGTGCACGTTAGCAAGTCTACAAACTGTGTGCTCTACCTGGGAAGCTAAACCTACTCACCCAGTTAGAGATGGAGAGACCCAGATGCCTTGAATAGCAGAGTGGGCGACACCCCATACTCTAAGAGGAAAGATACCATTCCACTTCCCAGAAACACTGAGGGGTTTCTAGCCACAAGACATTGGGAGAAGACTGTCTTTCTGTTGAAGTGTGCTTCAAGTCGGGGGTCACAACTTGCTGTCAACACTGAGTATATCAGTATTCACCAGCCTCTAATGGCTTCTCAGCAGAGCACCCCAAGTTTGCCACAGTCCCTCTGTATGAGACAGGAGATTGTCATCTGAAACCTGCCACATCAGGGATTCATCAACATGCAAAATCAACACCTTCCCATCCTCCCTCTCCTACTCCAGATGATTTCTGAATTTCTGTACATTTGTGGAGTCAGAGAAACATGAACAGAATGACATGACCATCACAAATGCAAATGTATTTGTTCCTAGCACATTGCTCCAGCATACTGCTTCCTAAGTTTGGGAATGGGAGAGAAGGGACTCCAACCACTGCAAAGTCACCGGCACTTAGATGCCAGGGGCAAATGTGACTTACAGTTTTCCAAAGATTTTTGGCCAGGAGTAGCTAAAACTCTCACTCTCTTTCTCTCTCTCTCACGTTCTTTTCCCAATGCTGATTTGTGCTTTAATAAAGCTGACATCTGCATCTCTAAAGAAATACTCCACTGTCAAAAGAATCTAGCTTCATTTTGTTTGCTTGAAATGTTTTCATTTCAGACCAAATTTAGAATACCCTGCCACCTGTTTACACCACCCATCTCCAGCAAGGCTGCCAAGGCTCACCTCATCCCTTCCCTTCCCAGCTGGAACAGGCAAGGCAGGGCGGGAGATGCAGGGGGCTTTAAGTCAGCCCCTAACTCCTGGCCCTTCCTCTACAGAGGACACAGTGAGGCTCTGTGTACCTCAGGGAACGTCCTGCAAACAAAAGGTTCAGTCACACAAGTAGCGACACTCATGCTCCTAGGGAATGCTGCGGCCCAGGATGCCCCCAGGGAATGTTGTGGCCCAGAACGATATAGAGCAGGGCAGTCTGCCTTGGAAACAATATCGCAGTGCCCAATATGTGTTCCCACATCTGCAAATAGGGCTGTTCATGGCCGCTGAGAAACAGGGCTCATCCTTTCCCGCTCTCAGACTCTATGAACTGTTGCAAAACAGTCACTTGCATTCTCCTATTGCCACTTAAGGTTGCACCTTCTCACATCTATTGAGGCCTGAGAGAGAGCAAATAAGCCTTGGCATACACCCGAGTTGGGCTAGGTTTTCTTAAGGTTGAAAGCAACGGAAACCAACTCAAAATTGCTGGAGTAAAAAAAGGGTCGTGTTCATAAGAAAACTCAAATATGTCAGCATGGTGACTCACATTTCTAACCCAGCACTTTGGGAGGCCGTGGCAGGAGGTTTGCTTGAGCCTAGTTCAAGACCTGCCTGGGTAACATAGTGAGACACCATCTCTACAAAAAATAAAAATATTAGCCTTGCATGGTGGTACACTCCTGTAGTACCAGCTACTCGGGAGGCTGAGGTGGAAGGAACACCTGAGACTAAGATGTGTTCTCACAGTTTTCCAGATTTTTGGTCAGGAGTAGCTCAAACAGGAGGTGGAGCCATGATGGTGCCACTGTATTACAGCCTGGGTGACACAGTAAGACCCTGACTCGAAAAGAAGACTGAACTGTGTTTGTGAGATTCAAGGGCAAGAATCTCAACAGGTCTCAGGAGATGAATCAGAGTGAAGTGCTTGGACCCGAGGAAGTGTTTTCACCAGTCCTACTGACCTCCTGTGCTTTGCTGCTCAGATACAAAATAGTCACCCAGAGCTGCCATCTTCTCTTGCCAAGACATGAGCCCAGTGGACCCAGTGGCCTTTAATGCCTGTTCATCTGAAAGGGTCACTGACTAGACAAGGTATCCAACTTGGTCCAACTAGATGCACGGACACTGGATGATCATTACTAGGAGGCCAAGTTTGGGGGAGTGGGGTAAATTAGGGGGCAAAACAGTTCCCAGGAATGGGTAGAGGTAGGGAAGAATAGCTCACCACAAAAGAGAGGATACTCCACAAACAGGAGGGTATCTCGGAACAAGAACTATTTTTCCAGAGTCACGTTGAGAAGGGAGGTTGTGCCGTGTACAAGGCTCTAGGCCACAAGACCTGCTCCCCAGTCCTGGTCCTGCCACCGCCAGGTGGGTCGGCTTCAGGCAATTCCAACCTTTTTGAAGCTTGGTTCTATAATCCTTGGGCAGGAACTGTGTGTCTTGCTCCGAGTATTCCAGTACCAAGGCCCTGGCTTCATAATGCATCACACTCCCTTCTCATTCCAAATGAGACAACATAGGTGTGAGTACTTGGTGAAGAGCAAAATCTGGGTATTAATCTGGAAGCTGCTCTGAAATGCAATTTCCAATACAATACGCCTCTTCCCTCTCTTAGGAATCTGGGCCTTCTGCCTCCTAGCAAGGTGCCCTCAGCAGGTAGGGAATGTCAGACACTCCAAGTCACACCTCCCACACAAGAAAGCCAGGTGAGGCATTTTCCATGGGCAGTACACACGTTTGGCCTACCATCCCTGCAAGCACACTCCTTTCCTGGCATGTGGGCACAAGTGGAGTCGTCAGCTGCAATTCCTCTCCGCAGCTCATCAGAGGTCAAGGCCCCTAGTGCACAAGAAGACCCTCTATTTGCAATCATGGGAGCGGTGTGCATCACAGGGAGATGGGACCCTCGTCACTACCCTCTAGGTGAGGTTATAGTGACGCTTGCCCGCCTGGTTAGAAGATTATGACAGAGATGTGTGATGAGAACCAGGCCAAGTTAGACTCTTTGTGACTTTTAAAAATGAAATGCACTTTAAAAACAGAAGCCGCACAGACAGATGGAAACTGGGAGTGAGTTAAGCAAGAGCCAAATGACAAGACAAACAAGGATGGGGAAAGAGGACCCAGGGGAGGTGGCAAAACAAGAACCGCTTCCAGTACACACAAGCGGACACTGGCGAGAGAGACCACAGCCCACGAGGAGGAGGCAGGGACCATGTGCCGTCAGAGGTGGGGAACACGGCTGAAAGGTAAACACCACCTCTGCCTCTGTCCACAAAGGATGGAAGATGCCAGAAGCGGCTGTGTCCTGGAGAAGGGTCAAAGAGAAAAATATTACCAAGGGAAATGAAAAGTGACACCTGAGTTTATGTCATGGGGTTGACATGAATGCCAGAAACAATAAGAGTATTTTCCTAGTACGATCAACTTTAAACAGGGACTCTGGGCAGCAGGCCACACTGCCTTGGTAAGGGTCTGAAGAAGTGGAAGAGCCCTTCACTTCTGGCCAGATGTAAAAAACTAATCTATACATTAAAAGAGAAAACAGTTTTTTCTTCACCGGACAAGAGCAGGCGTCAAGTATTTTTTTATAATTATGGGGGGAGGGCGCGGTGCCCATGGAGAGAAAGCCAATAAGCATGTGCAGACTGTTTCAAGGGAGGACTCCCCGAAGCCCTTGACTCAGTACAAACCAGCACCGAGTGTCCTACCCCTCAACACAGTGCTCCCACCTAGACTTCAGCTAGGGAGGCTAAGGCTGTACTCGGTCCTAGCAGACTCTTACCATGCAGTCAATGAAGGGATTGAGAACAGGCTGCTGAAGTCATGGCTATAAGAAAACACAACTGGCCCCAACAACTAAGCCATCCAATCAAATTTTGACTCGACTGAGCCAATCACATGGCAACAGATGTGAGGGCTTAACAGACTCTGAGAACGAGAATGCAGGTTCTCAGAGAAAGAAATGTCTGGGATACACGATTCCCTTGGAACAGTCCCAAGCCCCCCACATTGGAGAGGGGGGTGATACTTGGACACCATTTCTTGTACCCCCAAAGTCATGACTGAGGCACCCTTACAGCTGTCCTGGGCTCTGCCTGAAGTTGTGGAGCCAAATGGGTGTGAAGTGCATTATAGGCCTCGTCTACACACCATGCAGAGGCTCCAGGTAGTGGGTACTAGGCTGCACCAATGTGCTCCAAAAACGGAAATTCCTCACCAGCTCTGATCCTGTCCCTTGCTCCCCATCCCAAATAATTTGGAGTCAAATAAACCACTCTTCCAACCTGTCCAAAGAGGTTTGGCTTCCAGTATGGGAATCTATACTAATAAGCAAGTTCCAACTCCCACGTGACAGCATGTCCAGGCCAGGGGTGCAGGAACCACGGCTTCTCAGTACTCACAGGTGCACGTGTGCCTCCTGCCTGTCATCACACAACTGACCACTGTCACCGCTTCCCTACATCCCACAAGGAAGGGGTCCCCCTCTGTGGGGACAGCCCAGAGCATTCTCCAAGGCATTTCTGACTCCATCTTCCTCTGTCAGGCACCTGTTGAGTCAAAGGCTCACATGGAATCTACATTCCGTTCATTTCTACAACAGAGTAGGTACTTGATAAATATTTAAATGTAGAGAGCCCAAAATTCTCATGGGAGAAGACGCCCAGTAAAAGAAAATGGGCCAACAATGCATTACACACTCAGTTCATTTGAGAAATGTTCACTCTAAAAATGGAGTTTACAACTAAAATAAATAATTCTTCCATAACATCCTGGTGTCCCCAAGCCAGGGCTCAAAGGCAGTGTGGTTTGAGTGAAGGTGGCACAGGTCTCCTAAAGGATGTCACAAAACCAATGTGAACAATGGAGTAGCATCTCAGAAGACACTAACATTTAAATATTTAGATGCTGCACAGGAGAAATCACATCCATCTCCACTAATTAAATTAGATAGCCACATTTCAATTGCCAAGCTTCCAAGTGGGGAGAACATTCTTTCAGCTTACACTGATATTTGAATAAGGCATTGGGAGCAGGGAAGCATTCTCTCAGGCATCTTCATTAGTGCTGTTTTTTTTTCAATGCTTTATAAAGCATTATCCATGAGTTGGGTTCACACCAAATATCTTTTACTTTCTTGGTTTTTAGCACTGAATTTTCCTTTAGATTAACATGCTAGTTTTTCCAGTCTTTTTGTTCTTGGGTAAGTGAATGATTTATTAGACCTGGTACTCAGTTTATGAGTTCTTCTTATTTCAACGTGAAGAAACTGCAAATATTTATAGCAGAAGAATCATGTTATTTGTTCCTGAAAATGTCAGAATACAGAACTCAGATCAGATGCCGAGCAGCAGTTATTCCCAAGCAGGGCATACTGTAGTGACTAAACGTCCATTGACAGGTTTTCTTTCAGTTTTTCCCACTACAATAATTTGTAAACTTAAAACTACAAAACTCTTCCATTAAGTGTGTATTCACATGCTGCTGAGTTATGGAACCTAAACAATCAAGGACTTGAAGAACCACACTTTTCAAAACCAGAACTGAATCGGTACTGTTAAATTAATCTTATGCTGTAAGGAATACAGTAATTAAGGTGCTGTTTGAATTTTCCTTCCTTTTTATCTTGCATGCCAACACTCCAAAGGAGCTTTGTCTAACTCCATAATGAAATTCCAGGCCTAGGCAATTAGAATGCAGGGAAATGAATCAATTGAGCATACACCCTACGAGGACAGGGCCGTGACCAGTTTTGTCTGTCAACATGCCCCCTCGGCCTAGTACAGTCACACTCAATTTGTGTTGACTGAAATAGCAGGTGTGGGTACAGATCAGAACACCCTCTTGAAGGCATCTGGCAATGCTGGTGAAAAGCCTTAATTCTGTACACCTTTGATGAGGATCAGCACAAGAAATGATTACATATGTGAGCAAGTACTTAGATTCTAGAACGTCCAAAGCTCTGAGCTTTTTAAAGCAAGACCTGGCTCGTAGCCTGGCATCCTGGACAGGTTGCCTGGATGTACCCCTCAGCTTAAGTACAGAAAGGCTGCTGTGTACCAACCAGTTCCACGGGGTTTCATCCAACCCCAGTGAACATCAAACCTCACAGCCACCCCGGAGGGTGATAAGGGTCAGGGACAGAGAGGTTAGGCCTCTTGCCCAAGAACACGCTGGAAGAAGACAGGTTCCAAACCGCTGTCTGATCCTAGAGCCCCAGTGGTACCGTCGAAGCAATGCTGAGAAGGTGAACACCTTTCAACAGGTTCTGCCTCCACCCATCCTCTTTTCTGATGCTTCTCCCCGGGGGCCAGCACTAGTGAGTCTCAGGAACACCTGCCTGACAGAACTAATGGGTCTAGTGTCACACAAGTAGCAGGACCTTTGTAAATCTTTCAAATGCAAAATCCGTAACATTTTTTCCAGTGTGCCACTGTTCTCCTGATTGCTCCTTCCCCACTTGCTGCTAGTGGAATTCTATTCCATGGTTTGGAAAGATAAACACAAACTTCTAACAAAGCCAGAGAAACAAAATGAATTTCACGTTCCTATAAAATATGGTCCTTTGCGGAAATGCTTTTTTAAAAAACTTGTGTCCACTAGCCTGTGAGGACAGGGACTATGTGGTATCATCTGGAGAAATGGAAAGGGCTGACAAGAAGCAGTCAGGCGACTCTGGGCCTGGGATGAGGGGTCCTAGGCTTCTGGGGCTTGCATGGGAGCAATGAAGCATAGACACCCACAGCAGGTGCCAGCCTGGGCCCAGGGTCAGGGAATGCAGCACTGGAGCATGGACTAAACGGGCACCTGAGATGGCAATGATGGGCCTGAGGGTCTGAACGCAGGGAAACTTCTGGTCAAACTTTGTTTTACCTTCTGTAAACAAACAAGTGTAAGTAAACAAAAGTAAGCTAGATAAAACACATCTAAAACCAAATGAGAACATAATCAAGATTTTGTTCTCTTTTATTACTGGCTAAAAAGACAATGTTACAGCCAAAAACAGCAATGATGTTCAAAGAATCCTCCAGTCTTTTCAGTATGCAAAGACATCTCTTCCAAAGCTGCCCTGGTGTGATGTCAGAGTTCATGGAACCTCTTTTCCGAAAACGTCCCTCCCTCAGTTGTTATACTCCTGCAGAGCCTGAGCCATGAAGAGTTTGCCCAGGTTCTGGGCAGTGAACTCCTTGATGTTCTGGCAGTAGGTGTTGATCTGGCCTGTGTAGGTGAGAACAAGAGAGAAAGGGAGAAGTTTCATGTTCTATAGAACCCAACGCAAACCAGAAAGTCAGCATAGTACAGAGCTTCCGGTATTCTGTCTAAAATCAAGAACTTAAGAGAATTCTATTTTTCCATAAGAGATAAGGAATGTAAGTTCTTTCGAAAATAAGCTGTCTTCCACTCTTGATTACATGGAGAATGAAGGAAAGCCACTCACTCTTTAAAGGCTATCAGCCTAAGAACACACTAGCTACTAGTCAGAAAATTCTGACTATGCAGATTAGACCGAGGCTGCACGAGACAACTGAGGAGGCTCACTGACTCACCCTCACAAGAAGGGAGAGCTTCACATAAAGTCACAGAACAGCAAACCCAGACCTGATGTAAATAGTAGAGCAGTTTCTAGCCTGGGCTAAACGTGAAGGGGTCATCCCAGGCTAGGAAAGAGAAAGGACGAGTCCATTTGAAGTCACTGCTTTTGAGTCTTAAAACTAATGATCTTATCTGATGCAGTAGTTACACATTTCTTGAAAGTATAAAAACCATAATGCTGTTTGAACTGGACTTTAAGGAAGGAACTGTGTCTCGGTTTCCCAAATTTAGTGTATATGTGTGCTAGAAAGGTTTAAGAAATCTGGATTTCTCCCCCATATATATCAATAGACTTGAGAAACTGTTGAAGATAGGCTTTTGAGTAGGATTATCACTCTAATAAAATCCCTCACAATTAGCTGATTAATCACATAGCATTTAACATTTCTGCAGGAATAAGGATACAGTCAAATAAGAGCATGAATGAAATATATTTGAGATCAAATCCTGCACATCACACAGGATCGCTATCACCTGAAGGTGATGCCGAATGCCAGAGAAAACTAATCTAGAGTCACACTTGTGTTGCCACAGTTTAAGTCAAAGGGAAACATTCGGCAGAGCGAGGTCCTGAGCTAGACGGTCTTTGCATTATGGGACTGCAAACCTTTCTTTCTTGGCTTCTATGAAAGATGACTTTTCCATTTTAGAAAGTTTACAAGGCCATCTCAAAGAAGTTCAGACAGAGTAAAGCATGCAAAGAACCTGAGAAATCACAAAGACACGTTCTCAGAAACCACAAGTGCTAGGTTCAAGACCACCCTACACCCACGTGCAGTCAACAAGCTCTGACGTGTACTGTTCTGTCTTAGCCTGTGCCTGCTGCTGTCTCCAGCATGAGGAAGCAGTCATACTTGAGCGCACCTGCTATGAGCAGTGAGTCCATCCGGGCGGGGGGCTGTGGTGGCTTGAAGAGCTTGGATAGGTCCTCCTCAGGCAGCGGGGGCTCTCCCCGGCTCTGGCGCTGCATGTTCTCCTGCTGACGACGCTGCTGATACTGCAATGAAAAGGAAAACCATGGGGTTCTCTTCTCCTTCTGAGAAGAAGAAAAGCCCTCCTTGCTCACGAGCAAAACCCTCACGGCTCTGAACTCCAGTCTCAGAGTCACCAACGGCAATGATTGTATCTTGCTTCTAAAGTAAATATGGCTACAGGAGAAGAAAATTCCCTTGGTGTATACTCTAGTGTCACTTTGAGCTCTAAGGGTTCTAAACAAATGATTCAGAAAACAAAACTGGTCATGTGAATAGCAGGGGCTTAAAAGGTGAAGTAGCTCATGATGGGGGTGGGAGGGGTGGAATGGGAGGGAGCCCCTGACACTGATGGCAAGAAGCAGCAAATGAGCCATTCATAGCGCTAACAATTGGGTCATGAATTAACACACTGGTTGTTCTGTTTACTTTATCCCCACTAAGAATAACAATGCTGACAATGTTATTATGGCTGTGATCACTATTATTACTCAACAGATACTCATCTGTGCCTCAGTTCTAGCTGAGAGTGGATACCAGCTCAGAAACCATTTCCAGTACTTTCAAACTCTGGGTTCCTAGGATTCTCTGAAGAAAAGTGGGATATGTACAAAGGTATAGACCAACTATAAGCAAATAGATCAGTTACAATAAGAGCCAAGAGCTGTGGATTACTCCAACAGTGCAGGAAATACTATCCCACACACAGCCTTAAAATAAGTCAGGTATAAGGAGCCAAAGTGGGCTGGTAAAAATGTAAAGTCCTTGGATTCCTATGAAAACCAAGGGAAATGATAACTCTTTCTACAGAAGGAAAGTGACTTGTTCTATAAAGATTTCTGCACTCATTAGGTGGTATGAGAGCAGAAGGGAAACAAATCTAAGAAGGCGTATGAGTGGTGCTGGTACATTAATGAGTAAGTGCCAAGTTTCTTAGGACATATAGAACTCCGAAAAATATCTATGAGATTGGATTCCAGAACTGACTCCCACAGGCGGCAGGCACTTGGTATCTACGCAGGAGCCAACAGGAGTGAGATCAAGTGGGGCAGGGTCTCCCCCTCTGTCTGTCAGAGGTTGGCAACCACCGTCATCTTTTCACTTTATAGAAATATATATGCTTTCTCAATTCCAAGTGTGGTAGAAGTAACATATTCTAAATTTCACTATATACTGTATATGAATTCCAATATCAAACTTTTTAAAGTACACTGTTCTCAGAACTACTTAGTTGTGCATAGAATACTGTACTTAACAATAATCTGTTTAAAGTACATTTAAATGAAAAGAGAGGTCACATATAAATACTACTTTCACATGTAAACATTCTGTGAACCAAATGCTCTAGTGTCACTTTGAGCTCTAAGGGTTCTAAACAAATGATTCAGAAAACAAAACTGGTCATGTGAATAGCAGGTGCTTAAAAGGTGAAGAAGCCCATGATGGGGGTGGGAAGGGTGGAATGGGAGGGAGCCCCTGACACTGATGGCAAGAAGCAGCAAATGAGCCATCATAGAGCTAACAATTGGGTCATGAATTAACACACTGGTCGTCCGTTTTAGCACGATACAGTCCAAAATGCATTGTGGGCATGGTGAAAGCAAGTGGCCTTCAGGTAGCACTACCACAGAAAGGGGCCATGGCTGTGTGCCCATGTACACAGGCACCCGAGGACATTCAGGGGCCTAAGGCTTCTGTCTTACACTGTCTACTTCACAGCAGTTGGTCTATTACTTCCTATCACAACTGCCTGCTCTTTGTCACAACTGCTCAACTTTTTAGTGGTCTGAAGATTGCTAACCACGCTGCCATGAGCCATTGCCAAGCCAATGACATTTAGGAAAGAAATGAGCTATAGTCCTTGGAATCTCTGCCTCTGAAGTTCGCCATAAATGTACCTCCTGTTTGCATAACCTTAGCACTGTACTTGAGCTTAACACTCTGGCTCTTTCTAACACAGGTGTTTATAAGTGCAACATGTATATAATACAGTAGAAGCATACTCTATAAAGGATAATCTCTAGAAATACAGAGATCCAGAGTTACAAACTAATAACAGTCACTGCTTCCCAAAGACCATCCAGAAGTTGAGGTCTGCAGTCTCGCGTGCAGGGCGAACCCCTGAGCCCCAACACCAACCTGGTGCTTCTGCTGCTGCTGCTTGCTGGTGTTCCTCATGTACGTGTTGTACTTTACAATGTCTTGGCTCATCTCATCCACTCTGTCCATCAGTAGCTGCAGGTTCTTCCCCAGGTGATTGCTGAAACAGAAACACACCAACACACCTTACTTTATGATGGGGGCTTGCCCCTGCTCCAAAGTTCTGCAATATGAACCTGATCTGCCTCTCCTAGAGGATGAGGACAGCGCCTGCACAAGAACAAGGTAGAGGGCAGAGTCATGTCACTTGGCTAATAACATTCCTATCAGACTCACACTGGGATCTTCGGGGCATCTGAAATAGCTTCGTCTCATGGCGAGAGCTCAGGTATGTTAGGAAGGACACTTACACCTAATGAGACATCATTAAAATTCACTACTCCTGAACCTTTTTTGCCATACCCCTAAATGTGCTCCAAAATATTCAAGAAACTAGTCACAGGAAAGAAATTTGCAAAGAGATGACTACTTCTGGCATATGATTTCTCTATCTAGAAGGTTTTGGATAAGTAACAGCAGAATTTATTCTACAAAGCCAGTGAAGAGGCTCTTGCCTGTCCTAGAATCTATAGTACAGTCTTTCATACTTCTTTTTCTCTCCAGAAATTTCCATTGCACATCAGTTACTAAAATCTCTTTATTTTTTGAGTTGGAGTCTTACTCTGTCATCCAGACAGGAGTGCAGAAGCATAATCATTGCTATTGCAGCCTTAACCTGCTGGGCTCAGGCAACTCTTCCACCTCAGTCTCCTGAGTAGCTGGGACTACAGAAGCAAGCTACAACACCCAGCTGATTTTTAAAAAATTTTTTGTAGAGACAAGGTCTTGCCATGTTGCCCAGGCTGGTCTTGAACTCTTGGTTTCAGGCAATCCTCTCACTTCACCCTCGCAAAGTGCTGGGGTTACCAGAATGAGACACCACGCCTGGCCTAAAATCTCTTTATAAAGTGATGTAATGGAGCCAGGCACAGTGGCTCATAGCTGTAACTCCAGCACTATGGGAGGCCAAGGCGAGAGAACTACCTGAGCCCAGGGGTTTGAGACCAGCCTGGGCAACATGACAAGATCTCACCTTTACAATAAATCAAAATTAAAAATAAATAAAATGATATCATAGTTGGTATAATGACCACCATATTCACTGATTTCTGTCTACAACTATTTCCTACCATGGTAATGCAAGGACGCCTATTATGTGCGTATATATAGCTAGACACACACATACACCCTCTAAAAATAGGAAGCTGACAAACAGCAGCGACCCATAACTTGAAAGCAGTATTTCCAAAATGCCTATTTTGTGCTAGGAGACAGGGAGACAAGAGTGAATGAGACATCCACAAGTCCTACTTCACTGAGCTCCTAATGGATGAGGAATAGGAGGTGAGGAGACACTTACTCTAGAGGGCACGATCACAACCCTGCCTTGAGGAGACAGTAGATTGACAGGGAAACACATTTAGAGAACTGTAAACAATCCAGTGCACCAAGTGCACGGGGCAGGGCCAGATCCAGAGAAAGAGCTGTGGCACAAAAGAGGCAGGCAAGAACCATGGTACAAAGACTCTTGTAAACACAAACCACCCATCTGGATTTGAGTCTAAGGAGCCAGGGAACTAGCTATGGGTTTTAAGCAAAGGAACAATATATGAGCATCCAATTTGCATTTAGGAAGATCACTACAACTTTGAAAGAGGAAATGGTTAAAATCAGGAAGTAAGGAGACCGTCAAAGTAATCAGGAACAGAAATAATAAGGTCCTGGCCCATGGTGGTCAAAGTCATGGAAAGAAGACAAAGTCACCCCAGGAACACATGTGGGGCAGAGACACCCTGGGGAACACGGATGCTTAGAGATGAGCACAAGAGAGCTCCCAGTGGGATGTGAGGAGTCCTGACAAGCTGCAGTGTCAAGACATCCAAGACAGCAAGGTGAGGAGTCAAGGCTGAAGAGCCTACAACACCTGCGACACAGTGACATGAAGTCTTCTGTGACTCCAGTGAGAGGTCTAACATACAATGGCTGGAAAGCCAGAGTGTTGAGCTAGGTGGGAAATGAGGAAATACAGACACTAACATGCAGGGACTTCTTTCAGGAAGTCCAACTGTGAAACAGGAGAAAGTGGACCCGAAGGTGACATGAGATGGGTCATGATGGCCTACGGTTGGAAGATATTCCTTTTATACTTTTTTTTAAAAGATGGGGGATACTTAAGTAAGTTTCAATGTCCTTATAGGACGTTTACAGGAGATGCAAGCTGAAGTAGTAAGGGGTTATAAATCATGTTTACTTCCAAGTGGTTTCAGGAAAAAAGTATACATTTCTGTATGCAATAGACAGAGAGTATGTGCAAACGTGCCAAGATATACAACTGGCAAATCTAAGAATCTAAGCAAAAGACGTACTGGTAGATGTTTGTTGTATCATTCTTCCAAATTGTCTAAAGAGTTGAACACTGTAAAAAAAAAAAGCACTACTATTGAGAGGATGTGAACATCTATGAAGAAGGGGACAGACCAGCCTAGTGAGGTCCCAAGAAGACATGAGGGACAGGCCTCAGGGGATCCTTTCATTTTCACCAATGAGAAAATCAAGGGTCAAAGAACTATAGTAAATGTAAAAGGAAATAAGAAAAAGGAAAGTTCCCCACCAATCCTGTGACTGGGAGGTTACAGGGAAAGCACTGACAGCAGAAAAACCAAAGGAAACGGTCTGCCATGTGCAGAGAAAAGTCCATTATTTGCACCTAGACCTGAAACCTTAGAGGTTGTCTACACTGGTTTTAGCAATGAGAAAGGTACTACTAAAACAGATTCCCACCCCCGCTTCCACCTCAAAATATCCTTAACATGAAGTACAGCATTCTCTGCTGCAAGTAAATATACTTGTAAAAGAACACTGCCACAGGCCACATATTGGACTTTAAGGATTCTCTAACAGTTATCTTATGATTGTGACCTGAAGAAACACAAACAATCAGAAACACTCAAGCATCTGCACAGGACAGGCCTTAATGGGCACCAGAAAGTAACAATGCCTAACTATCTCACAGATAACATTCACAAAAAAATCAGACCCATGACCAAGAGCAATTCTACAGGGATCTTCTCAGTACCAGTTCAACAGAATTTTGAACTGGGGCCTCATGGCGAGAAATTTCAAGAATACAGCCTTTTCTTTCATTGCCAAGGATACAAAGAACTGAAAACACAGAACCTGAACAGACTTGAACCAAGACAAGAAGCGTTAAGCCCGCTCTGGCTATAGCATGCTGATCACCCCTTGTGTATGATGTCCAACCTTATGATACCTCTTTTTAAAAAGAGGAAATAAAAGCTGAGTTGCTTTGCATGCATAAAAAGCTGAATGCCTCTGTTACACATTTTAAAATTAATAAAGGCAATAGGAACATTCGCCTGCTCCCCCCCAAAAAATAAAATAAAATGAATAGAAGTTGTTATGAAATATCCACTACTAGAACTCTCATCTAATACAATTAAAATTTTCAACTTTTTTAAAAAAAGAACACAAGCTGTTTTACTCATAGCACAGAACAAATGTATCAGGTAAATTAAGAACTGGCACCCATGTCCAGGTTGTGAAAGGGAAGACCAAGTGTCCTAGGAATGTACAAGAACAACTTCTGACGAGGTTTCTCATAAACACTTTCACAGCAGCTGGCTCGAATGCCATCATCACGCAACTCATGTCAGAAGTTACAATCCGAAATATCTACAGGTACACACAGTACAGTGCTCTCATGCAGGTCACTGTGAAAGTCCACTAGCATCAGCACTGCCTCAAGCGTGCTTCATTTTTTCCTCCCAACAGGAACACTTATACTTAAAAGCATTTCACATGGAAAGTGAAGGGCTTCTCTTTCTGTCACATGAAAATACAGAAGATAAAAACTAGAATCAAATATACGTCTAGCTCTTAGTTGTGATGGAAAACTGGGAACATTTCCTGGCTATGAGCAAGGCTGCTCTGGAAAGTGGAGAGTATGGCCCACCGCGGGTGGAGGACAGCACCACAGGGCTGCGTGGTCTGTGCGTTCAGGGAAGGAAAGCAGGCCTGGGGACGGGAAGGCATATGTAGTGAATGTGAAATTACAACACCAACACGTACTTCATACATCAAGCTGTAACCCTGCATGCTGAAAAAGGGTCTCAGCTTTAAATACAGGTGTGCTGAGTGTGTTTGTGAAAGCAATGAAGAAAAATATGACTTTCTAAAATAGATAGATTAAAGGACTATCATGAACACATGCTTGCAGACAGTACCCTCTGGTGCCAAATGAGCACTGCAGCCTGGCTGCCACTTAGCACTCCTTTCCTGCCCTTGAGACCTGCTAGTGGCCTTTGTGATGGATTAATACCATGGAAGGTGACACTTCAACCACAGGCCTACTCACGCCAGAGCATAAAGGAACATCAAGGTGTCTGGTCCTTCTGGGCTCATCTCATCTGCCTTCCACTGAAGAAGTACAAAGTCTGTATTCTATATTCTTTTTTACAAGCCTCTATCCAGGATGAACAGGAATCCGATAAATAACTGAGCTTCTGCTCCAAACTAACTGCTCAAAAAAAATAAAAAGACAACCCTTGTTTCTTTTAGCCAACATACATCGATTGTCTACCTATTCAGTTTCAACTACTGGTCTGAGGCTAGCCTCCTCCCACCACAGGGGGAAAAAAAAATCACTAACATAAAGCGAAAAGGGCATTTAAGAGAAGCTAAATATGGGACTTTTTAATTACAACTGGCACTTCTTCAAACATGTGCTCAAAGGTGATATTTGCTTTTTTTCAATCTATGAAGCATGTTAAAAATATTTTAGTCTGATGGTCAGAAGTAAGCGTTAAGTTTCAACATTCCTGCTAAGAGTAATAGATAGAGGAAATAAACTTCAATTTTATAAAAAAAACAATCTGTTTTGCAACACCTCAATCAGCATCTTACTCGTAAACATAATCTTACCAACTAGCTAGCTAAAGCAGTCACTCTGAGGGAATCCTGTCTCCAACTACCTAAGATAACCAAAGCCTGTGTAAGGTGCAGGAAATTCAAATCTTGGTTGAAAATTTGAACTGGAAGTTTATTACTGACAAAGTCTGCATTGAAAAAGGGCAAGTACAACTGGCAAATGGAGGAAGCGTTTCCGTTTCTGTCTCCATCCTTCCCTGGAACATTACTAAATAACCAGGGGTGATACCATGTGCTTCTCAGAATAGTGCACAAGAAACAAAGCAGAATGAAACAGCCTCCTTGTGGCACTTACCATATCAAAGCATAAACGATGTGTCAAAGAAGGAAGCAGAGGGTTCTTCTAAAGGAGAAATTAGTTTTCAAGCAATGTGCTTCACTTTATCAGTTAGGTGTTTCTCCTGGGATCTTAACAGAACCTGGCAAATACTACAGGCTACACATGTCTTAACGACCTGAACATGTTCTTAAGTTATTGTTTTCTTGTTTCACAGGTGAAGTCTGCATGAAAGAATCTTCTGCATTAAGTTATGAAAAAGGAACTTTTCATTAGGCAGGGCCACTTACCTGCTAGCAAGACTGAGCAATTCATGTTTATCGGCTACGGCTGACTTCTTTTCAAGTTCCCACATTAGGACATTGATCAGATGTGAATTTTTAATTACAATCGGCACTTCTTCAAACATGTGCTCAAAGGTGATATTTGCTTTTTTTAATCTGTGAAGCATGTTAAAAATACTTTAGTCTGATGGACAGAAGTGTTAAATTGACTACTCCATATATTTTACCTAATTACAGGCCCTCTCCTGTAATGATCTTTGTTTCATTAGCATTCTTTAAAAAATAAAATAATGGGGAAAGAAGCTAGTTTTATAGAGTCAAG
The DNA here is from genome assembly GCA_027257055.1 of Cephalopachus bancanus. Classification (NCBI taxonomy): domain Eukaryota; kingdom Metazoa; phylum Chordata; class Mammalia; order Primates; family Tarsiidae; genus Cephalopachus; species Cephalopachus bancanus. The sequence goes on along the minus strand of JAPVLO010000095.1, from coordinate 3,447,640 downwards.
CCTAAGTTGAGTGATTTCAGAAACTTTGAAAATGATACGAATTTGAGTTAAAGAAAATAAAGTTTTTATTCCTTCTAATCAGGTATCTTTAGAATTTCATTGATGTTGAAATGTAAATGTCACAGTAAGTTAATGCTGCACAACCTACATCTACAACCCAATTTAAAACAAATAGCTAGAAAAGAGAAACACTCTATTTCTTGGACTAGAGATGAACAAGCAGCAGAGCACTCTAGGAACTCCGCACACAACAGCTCAGACGCAAGAGCGGCTTCACCAGGAACTGTTCACAAGTTAGCTGGTCTTTTAAAATTCTATGCACCTAAAGTTTTAGGAGTCAATTGGGAAACTAGAAATGAACTGTCCTATATGAAGTTAAAGCCACTAACTGATTTAATAAGAAATAAAATTGTTCAAAGAATTATGGTGCTGCAAAAAAAAAAAAAAGCAATAAAACAAATAAAAATTTCTATAACAAAAAATGAAACAATTCTAAGTAATTACAAATTTTTAAAAAGCAAATATTCCAATGCCACTGAATGGGATCCCAAAACAGTTTTAACAGTTAATTCTCGGCATACCTGTCACCCACAAAATTCCCAATAAGCCACATTTTTGACTGAATCTGTAGAATGTTTCTATCTTTCCCATCCCCTCACAAAACAGAGGCTCACAACTGGGCAGACAGAGCTCACAATCTCACAGTCGCTGGTCACTCTTTTTTTCTCCCTTTATTCAATCATTCATTTCTTCCAATTCAGTAGCTAATTAATTCCCACTCTAATTGAATTCACCCTTGGTAAGAACAGATGAGACATTCCCTGGAAAATAATTTGAACATGGAAAGGCAGAAAGCAAGTGGCAATGAGGATGCAGAAGACTTCTACAGCACACATGGCAAAGGCATTACCACACGACAAGCAGGGGCTCAGTAAACGTGGCAAACAAAATCCTTAAAAAAAAACACCCCACCCATTACCATCTGCCCCAAACACTTACGCTTCAGGGGAAAAATCTTTCTCTTTACAGACTTCCATCAGTTTAGGAGTCAGTCTATACGCCTTCAGAGAGAGGGACCCTTGGGCAGTTTTTATGGGATCTCAAACAAGGAAAAGAGAGAATGTTGTCACTACCTGAGTTCAAATGACATTGGTTCTAGGCACTTTCTGTTACATATCACACAAACTTTGCAAAATAAATATCAAAATAAATAACCAGAACACAATTCGAAGCAGAACCAAATTATTATAGAAAACAGCAAGTGAAAATGTAGGACTATCTCTATCCTATTTACAGTAGGTAAAATCACTTTCTCTCTAAAATAAAACTGAAGACCCAAAATAATTTTCAAATCCATTCCTCAGCAAAAACTAGTCATCTTGTTGAAATTCAATATATCATGTCCTACACATCTTGTATAACTAGGAGGAAATTACTGATAAATACTGAACATGAAGACTTACTGCATGTACTTGTGGAGTGCAGTCACATCACTTAAAACGAATAGCCCTGCAAACAAAATTCATCCATCCTAACAATCACTGTTCACATTCCTTAGTTAAAACAGATTCTAAAAGCAAAACCACTAAAGCCCAAGTGCTATCACAAAAGTGTCACTTTAGTTTTGGAGAAACTAATTTTGTCAAAACCGCTGAAGCACTCCGTGAGTAAGGAGCTTAGCACTCGCGGCATGATAACGGCTCTGGCAGGCCAATATTCGCCCAAAACCTGTGTTAACATTCATGTTGTCTGAAACTTAACACAGTGAAACTTTTAGCAATAGGTGATAAAATGAAAACCAAAATAGATTGAAACAAGTGGAAAATTCATCAAGGTCTGATGATGCAATGTTTCCAGCCAATATAAGTACACTTTAACAACTTGTTCTTTACTGTAATCCAATTGTTAACATACTGAAACAATTTGGGGGCAGCTCATAAGATTGATCGTATTCATTAGTATTTTTTCTGACAGATACTCAGGACGTTACATTTACTTCTCAGCTGGAAACTATATGCAAGTCTGCCAGATATGGCAAACTGTGAGTGTTTGGGGAGGGGGAGGCCATAAAGCTGTTAAATTGCCTACAGTTCTGATACAGCACAGAACATCTGGTCTGGAGAGCTTGAGGAAACACCATTAAATAGGCCGAAAAGAAAAAAATCTTTGTGCTAAGAAACAGTCCAGGTTTTGTACGCTGTTGTCAGAGGTATAAAAAAACTTGGCATGCTGTCTGATGATTGGTCAGTCACGTACAGAGCCAGACACTCCAGCAAGTGGGGTTTGTTAGACATCTGGTCCGGTTCCACCAGCCCCTCAATGAGGGAGGGAGATGGAGGAATAAAAATGAAGCAGCTACTCCGGCATTCCAAAATGTACACATCAGGGCTCTGATAGCAAGAAAAATAAACAGAAAGAAGGAAACCCTGTCTAGACTGAGCTGCTGCTGAGGCTGCTGCAGAAACAGGGTTGGAATTTACTTGAGAAGGCCTGCCAGGCTGCTCTCAGAGGCAAACAAGACAGCAAAAATAGCAGTAATAATATTAAGGGAAGAGAAGAGTAATGCGGCAAGCTCCTACTGACCATAGATGAGAACGACAGATTCCTCAATGGCATGCTGGTAGCTGAACTGGGAGTCCAGCAGTGCGCGGGTGACAAACGAGCCATAGTAGGTGGACTGGTACCAGCCCACATGCAGGTGGTCGATGTTCACGTGGCGCAGGCTCCGCATCATCTCCATCTGATACTGGACTGGACAGTGGGGAGGAAAGAAAACGGCTGAACAGGGCCCCAACACCCAAACAAGACTCTTGGGAAACTATTCATTACTATCAGGAGCAGGATCCCAGATTTAAAATTCATTCAGTTCATGTAGAAAGCAAAACAAAATTAGGCTTTCAAATCACTGGGGATTCCCTTTATTTCTTTAATGAAAAACGTTTTGCAAATGTATTAAGCACACAATATTAATGTGTTGTTCTAACCAAGAAATTAGTAAATGTGGTTTTCACTCCCCTTTTTAAAACTCTAAAAATAGTAAATGTTTACAGAAAATGTGTGTAATTACTAAACAGGCAGGATGTAAGATGTTTCATTTGGATTAATAAATGAGAAGAATTATCAATCTCTTCTTCACACAGCTTTTAGACTGAGAAGTTACAACCATCAGGAAAACGAAGGGAAAGTTAGTACCACATTATTTACATGTGATCAGGACACAGGCTAGCACTGACTTTAAGTAGGAGGACTCATTTTTGCCTTCATCTGGTGCCCCCTGCTGCATATGCTACATTTTAAGAAGAATTATTTTTTTCTTGTCTGTGTGTTCCTTCATGTTAACAGACACTATTTTTTTCAATAGAATAGAGTTATATTTTAGTCATTACGTATGGAATAAAAACATTCAATGACTTTTAATTTTGCCAAATTAATGACTATTAACATATTAACATATTTCATTATCTTAAAGCAGTATTATCAGGAAAATAGGCTCAAACTGACAATACAATAAATGACATTTTAGAAATTAATATAGCACAATAATGCATTGCAAATATATAATACAGGAGAAAGAAAACTTTGCAGTCAACATAATATCCAAGATATTTCTATTATAACGAATGCATAACCATGTTGAGTGAACATATTTGCTTGACACAGAACCTAGCCGTTTCACTGCCAAAACTCTCAGTTTTAGCAAAAGTAAAGTTATATGTCATCATTCTTTTGGTTATAGCACTATGGTTCTACAAAGAAAACAAGATTCAGGATCACAAGATATAAAAGAGCCTTCCTCAGATGGACAGTCTTATTTTCCATCACTTGTTAATAGGCAAAGAAGTTATAAATCTGCTTATTCCAAGGAAAGTTATATTTCCTCTGCTAAAAGATGACAGCAAACTCATCAACTATTCAAGAATGATGTGTTTTTAGAGTTTTTCTTCTGCTATGCAGAAAAGTTAAAGAATTCAAACAAAATTCTCTGACCACTCTGTGAAGGGACTTTCTCAAGCCCATGGCAGTTGCAGCAGAGCTGGAAGCTTGTTCTACTGTCAAGATGCATACCAGTTTAACTAACTGTTTTAAAAAGGCTCAGCCCTTCGCAAAAAGGAAAGGTGTTAATACAGAGGTGACTTGGCTAGCATTACTTTTTTTGTTGTTTGTTTTTAAGGGTATGGGGGAAAGGTGATACTAGCAATACACCAGACACTTTTATATCCCAAACCACTGTGTCTATAGATGAATGAAATGTGAAAACAAGTCATTTAACCATGTTCCACTCTAAACCACTATTACAAATATCACAACTTTAGACCTATTTGATATACAATATGACAGCTTGAAAAAGCAGTATAAAATTAATATGACAATCTCCTATCAATTATCTTTTATCTCCCACTTTATCTCTCTGGCATATAGTAGAACTCCTACCTCTCCAACTAGTTTAAGAGTCTTAGCAATCACATAAATTTGGGAAGTGGGACAGAATCATTGCTATGATCCCTGCTTTAAAATTTCATAATTCTTTTAAATCAAAGTAAAATCTCTGATTTGGCTAATGAATTTTAAAGTTAATTTATGAATGAAAAGTCCCAATAAACAAAACAATAAACAGTAAAACAGGATCTGAAACTAAATTTATAGTTTATTTTGAAGGGAAAGGAAAGAGGAGATGAGGAGAGATTATCAAACAACTGATAATATGAACAAGATTTTATAGAACAATTTTTTTAAACCAGCACTTACAAAACATATTGATATACAACTCAGCTAAAATACAAGCAGAGATTGGTTCTACCAACTTACAATAGTAGAAAAGAAAAGATGAATATAAAGGTTAAAGGGTCAATTAATAAAATCCCTTATAAAAATCTACAATGCCCTGGAATCTCACATCATATAACAAAATATGTACTGAGTCTAATCTGTCAAGATCCTGGACATTCTTAACTTGGTTTGGACTTTCCACGCAACTTTAACTATTAAAGATGCTCTCTCAGAAGCATCCCACAGAGCAAAGAAGGATCTAAGAGGCCTGCACATGAGACCTGGATAGTAGGTGACAGAGACCCAGTGAAAGCCAGGGTACACGGGACCCAGTTCTCTGAGGACTGCTCACATGAAGTGCCAATGAACACATTGCTCTTCCGATTTTATACAACCCAGAAACAAGAGACACAGCTCACAAACCGTGTGCACATCTGACCTCTGTTGACATTTAGGTCTGTGTCCTCAGTCTAAAGTAGACGTGCACATGGATGACCCTCATCTCCCTCCACACACATAGTTTCTCCTCCATCCCATGCCCAAATTTTCAAAAAGTGCAAAACGAATCCTGCAGAAGCTTCGGGTGAGCCTAAGAGGAACAGCCTGACTATCTCAACACCGAGCTACTGGCAGTCACCGCCCATCAACTGAGCCGAGCTGCCATGCCAGTTGCCATCTGTTTACCCCTCTGCCTATGGCAGAGGCAGGGACATGGTGAAATAACACACTGGGAAACAAGGACCTTTCCTTCCAGATTCTCATCTCCTGGGTGAAGGCCCTGCTTCTCACTCTTAAGAGTGAGGCTGGGAGAGCAGGCAGGCACGCCAGAGTGCTGCTTTAGGTAAATGGGAGGTATCTCAGGTAGCTGGGAGTGGTTTGTGGCACTGGGGAATGCAGGGTAGTGCTGGTTGCCTCCTCATATCCAACAGGTCCTCACTTTCCTGGCTGGAGTTGAAAGAGGAGGATATAAAAGATGGAAGTGAGACTCACCCCTATCTAGGGAGTGGCTCACACTTCAGAAAGAAGAGACTCACAGTCAAAGAGACAAAAGGAAAAGAAACGGAGGCTTCTTTATACTGTCCCAAGTGCCCATTGCTGGCAACTCTGCATAGCTGTCAGAGTTAGACGTGTTGCCATTTTTGTTCTAAAGTTCTCATACTCAACAGAAGCCAGAACAGCAATTTCAACCATATGAATGACATTCACTTCTGAGTGGATGGCTAAATATTTCTGGGGAATTTCCCAAATATCCTACTGACTGAGCAAAGCAGGATGCAACAAACGAATTTCAAAGACAAATTAGTGGTTTCTATTAAGCCAAACTCAAATGACAAATACAAAAAGCTGCACAGTGACAGTGGCAGGAAACTATGGGGGGCGGGGAGGCAGGGAGGGGAAGGGAGGTGGGATTAACGGTAATCGATATCTGTCTGGGGACCGGGGGGAGGGGGCACACCTCATCAACAAGGGTACCTGCGCAATGCATATTTGTATACCTAACCCTTAACTGTACCCCGCAATTTTAAAATAAAAAATATGCAGTTAAAAAAAGCTGCACTTAGATGCAGTTGAGGCGATACTACAAACTTTGAAAGGATTATAAAATGGGCTGAAATTTTGCGAATCTCTTCAACCTCTACAACTATCTTAATTGGCTAAGCCTCTCCCAAGCAAAGAAAATCCTGCTTTACAACACTGAGTAACTTGTTGAAGTTTGGCACCAGGATATTCATATTCATTTTTTCCAGATATCCTCCTCTGCAAAACAATCCATTATCAAGTGCTGCCAAGAGCTAAAAACTTTCTTAACTGAGGCAGCCTGCCCAATTAGTATTCCTTTAGAATAAATAAATAAATAAATAAATAAATGACCACACTTGTCAGGCTTTCTCTTGTTTTATCTTCAAATATGAAAACACTGAAAATAATATACTGTCTCACATTTAAATGTGGTATCTGGAGTTACACTGTAACAAAACAAACAAGAGTGTGAGATCCAAGCACCCTGAAGATTACTGGCAAGGACAACAGAGCTTTTCAGTCCAGAAGAGTAATTCACCACCATTCTTTTCACCTTTAATGCTTCATCTTCATTTTTCAAAATATATTTTTGACTGTACTACCTCAAGTGAGCCCTCATGAAATAAAACTTCTTACTGAAAACCAGGAGCAAAGACTCGCCACCATTGGATTAGATAAACTAAAGTAGGAAAGTAAAGTTATAGTATACTCAAAATTAAACACTCGAGACCTGCCCTGCGGATTGAAGAAAAAAAGTGTTTTACATATGTGTTGTTATTAAGGAACTCTTAATGGAAAAAGTAATCTAAATTTTAAAAATTAAAAACACTTTAGGGACCTACTTACTGTCTAATAATGAGTAACTTCATATTTTATCAAATAAATCCAAATTAGTTAAAGCTACATGGCAATAAAATTATCTTAAAAATAAACATAGATAGAGTCCACAGGAAGTGTGGCACTAGACACAAGGAAAGAAACTGCCACTCAGTGAGCAGTCCTTGTGTCAGACTCCCTGCAAAGTGGGCCACATCATCTAACTTTATTCCTCACATTGATGCCAATGAGTTAATCATGATTATTGACATTCTTTCAGAACAGTTGTTTTTGCCACAGCTTCAACTTCTATTCAACTCAAACTCTGACTCTGAAGCCGAGGCAAGCACCCATCCAGTGAGGCTCAGCACTGCTGACATGAGGAGCAGGGTTCACTGCACAGTCACACAACAGAAACCTGCAGCAAACTGCAGGCTTTCTCAATCATAGCCTGTGTATGTCTGATCACTACATTAACCCATAATCTAGCAGCACCTGTAAGATTTTAAGTGATAAAACTACCAGAGATTTTTAAATGTCAAAGTTGATAAATATCACAAATATGCCATCAAACTCCTAAAATACTGCATTTGATGTTGCGATGAGGCTTGTGCCAAGAGTACTCTGTAACTAAGTGCTGGCTCATATAAAAAATGACCTGCACAAACATATCAAATGAGGGGACAAACTGAGGCCAGATCTTGCACATGCTATTAGCGCAAAAAACCTAAAGCTCCACCAGGAGTCACAAATGGCTTAAAAAGCAAGCAAGCAAGCAAACAAACAAAACCCACAATTTCCCCGAGACAAACCAATGATTTCAACAAATATGACAGAGAAGTGGAGTGCATAAAAATCTTCCATCTGCTCTGGCCTGAGCGCTAACGGAGGACTTCTAAGAAAATAATCACAGGCCTCTTTGCAGCTGCACTGTGGGACCCCCGTGTGCCTCGGGCTAACAGTGAAGGTTCTGGCCATTATGTCGCAAGACAAACCTGATCCTGCGCTTTCCTCTTCATATCAGACTTTCTGCCAAGCTGCACATACGTTTCAGGCAATGTTCAAAGCTAGTAGCAGATGTAGATTTAAGCAAACAGAATGTGCACTGGGAAAAAAAATTAAATAAGAGTCTACTTTGGGTGGAGAGAATTATGGAGTACACAGATTTCTTAAAATTTCCATACTGTCCTTACCCAGTCTGCTTCACGTAGTCACCTCTTTTTTTAATTAATACATCTGTTATTAATGTCACCCTTGTGACTGCTTAAGAAGTTTGCTAATAGTTCAATTTTTCACAATCAAGTATCCAACATAAATTCTACTCTATCTGTTCCATTTAAAAAGAATGGAAAAAATGCTGCCTTTCTTAATAATCTTACAAGATATTTTTTAAAAATAGTTCATCTGTCCTGGGTTGTTTAATCTTTAAAAGTGTTTATGAATTCTGACAAAATAATTATTTTTCTAGGCCAACCTGGGGGTGAAGGTGGGAATGGGGTGCGGTTGGCCACTCTATTTTTTCTTTTAAGACTAGTAAGGGCTGGGTTTGGATGGCTCAAGCCTGTGTTCTCAGCACTTTGGCAGACTGAGGCAAGAGGACTGCCTAAGCCCAGAGGTTCGAGACCAGCCTGGACAACTCGGCGAGACCTTGTCACTACAATAAATCAAAAAAAAAAATAGCCAGGCATGGTAGCGCACCTCAAATTCCAGCTACTTGGAAGGCTGAAGCAGAAGGATCGCCTGAGCTCAGCAGGTCGACGCTGGGGTGGCTGTGAGCGTGCCACTGCACTCCAACCTGGGCGACAGTGAGACTTCAACTCAAAAAAAGGAAAAAAAAAAAAGACTAGTAAGAACTTTGACAATTACTGGAAATCGGGTATTCTGAGGTTTTACTGTGTCTCAAGAAGTTTTACATGAAATTAAATGGATTCTTCAGAGAAAACAACATGTATATCCTATTACATTATATTTTGATCTTCTTAACAAAATCATAAAACACAGCTTCTTCGAGGTTATGAGAATTTAAAACACATATACATTTATGCCCTTGGGTCATGAAAACGTATGCATATAAGTGGATGATAGGGAGCCAAGTACTAACTTAATTTTATATTTTTTGAGATCTGTTTATACAAAGCGAATTCACCTGGAAGGGCCAGGGACAGAAACCCCTCACCATGAAGAGCTCTCACATAAAGAATGTGACCAATGCTACACCTCTTGCTACAATTAGAAGTATGGTATGTAAGCAGACCAAAGGAGAATTTCTGGGTTTGGGGGAGCAAAAAAATACACTATGTAATAGGCTCTTTCATAAGGACAAGTAACACCTCTGTCATATTTACAGTTACGTATGAGGTACTGGGTTAATGCTGGCACAAAGGTAGGTTCTGAAAACGTTCCAAAAGAATGGAGTATTTTAAAAACATGTGATTATTGTTAATGTACTAAAAAAAAGTCACAATTATTAAGAATTGTATACACAATTGTATGTGTATGTTCTGCCGCATTCACAAAGGACTTGAAGTAGCTTGCATTAAACCACACAAAACAATGGGTAATATCAGGACTAGAGAACATCTAAATTAGAATACAGAAAGTAGAAACTGAAAGTGAGGTAGAGACCTGAATAAAGTGAATCAGACTATAGATATTTCGATTAAAATATACAAATTTGGCTGAATCAAATCAATGCAAAAAGAAAAACATGGTTATTCACATTATCCAAAGAGAGAAAAATACCAGACAGAGCTGAGTAAATAAAACTTCCCCTAGCACTTAGCCCTAAAATGAAAATGTTGGGGGGGGGCCTTCAATGTTAACTACTGTGCAATTTTTAAGAGGACATATTTTTAACAGAAAAAAACAAACAAGCTTGATTTGCCTTTCCTATAAATCTGTGTTTTTAGTAAAACAAGGAGAAAATGACCTCGTGAGTACTTTTCAAGTCACAGAAAAGTTTGCTAAAGGTCCTTTTTAAAAAAAGAATAAAGGGCCAACAAAATGAATCAATAGTTCCATTCCATGAGAAACTCAATTTCAGACTCCAGTTGTTCAAAACACAGAATGTGATGCATCAGTAGTGACACCAAATATTCCAAAAAAGAACAAATGACTACTTTTTGGAAGTACCGTCTGCAGCATACACATAACAGCGTGGGGATAACTGGCTCATGAGATCACTTCACTTCATTCTGAACACCCTTACTGGGCACCACCTGCATGGGCACCTGACAAAGCTACAGCAACCTCATTTTCTAGGGTGCTCTCCAGTATGGTTCCCAACAAACCAGTGGTAGTTAACACATTTGACTTTCTGTGCCTTAATTTCCAAACCTAGAAATAATGGTTTCAACTTCCAACCATACGGTAATGGTAGTTTTAAAAGTTGACCAGTTGACTGGCTGGCTGCTCACTGAGCAGCATCTTCAGGGAAGCCCCACAGGCACCAGGCACCACACACCAACCCTACCAACCCCACCCTTGGTGGCTACTGCATTACTTCTGTATTTCCTCCCTCAGTGAGCAGATACTCTGAGTCATCAATTTTGACTACTTTTCCCTCACTCAACTCACGTAATCAGTTACCTTTTGAGTAGGATTTGTTTTCTCCAAGGCAAGAATCATTTAGAACATTTCTAAAAAAGTTAAATAGCCCATAAGATGTTAGGAGAAAAAAAGCAAAATATAAAACTATAAACTGTACAAATGCCAGTATGTAAACAATGTGGGCTGCTCCCGCCTCCTAAGGAGACTGGAAAGAAATATGCTAAAATGGTAATGGCACTAGTTCTCCAGAGAGTAAGATCATTTTGCATTCTTATTCTTACCATTATTTTCCCAAAACTTTTGGCAAAAGAATTGTCTAATACGTAAGATGTTAAAAAAAAAGTATGTAGATATACAGACAGAATATTTCTATCGCTGACTAACTTGCTGACCTTCCCATGGTCACCTATAACCTGGGTACTGATGCTCCTAAACTATGGATAGAGTACTTGGCTACTCAGAATCAGAAGCACCTAATCTGGTCTGGGTAACATCTTTACCACACATTAGTTGTGTAACATACAACAAATTATCTAGACCAGTCTCATCTCTTGCCAAAAAAGCAGGGGTTGAAGGGTAGAGACAGTATCTACTTCATAAGGTAGCTAAGATTAAATAAAATCATATACAACAAGAGTCTGGTACACTGAATGATTTCAGGAAGAACTCAAAAGGTCATCACCATCAGTCAACTCTTGTTCAAAACAACATCTGGAATCCAGAGACTATGGTATTTATCTGGGTCAAAGGAACTGTTTATGGAGAACTGGGTGTAGTTAACTTGGTTGCTCAGTGTTGCATAAACTCTCTGTTCATCTCCATATTGGAAAGGAGGGAAATGAGGAAAATGGGGAAGGGTACTGGAGACAGTATGCACGACCACAGAAAAGAAAGGCTGTGAATTTGTAACATTCGTTTCATGGAACAGAATTCAAATGTACAAACAGGAATATGATCAAAGAGCAATCTACCATGAGAAAGAATTACAAAAGGAAAAAATACTTCTTAGATACTAAAACTGTAAGCTAATTATATTCAGTACAATAAAAAACAGATTCAATAAAGAAAGAGACAAGCTACAGAAATTAGATTTCAAGAAAAGGTAATCTTGTGTGTTCTATTATTACTGTGTATATAACAATATAATTGCATTGTACTATATAAGTTTCTATCTCCCGATTCCATTTATAACTCTTCCAAAGAGAGGAAGTAAGTTTCCTGCCTGTTCTCCAATAGGTGACTTAAAAAAAAACACTCTGCGAGTGGGGATGTCAGGAGGGATAAACAGCCATGCCAGCTTCTCAGGGGACCAGACAGTCTATCTGGAAATACTGCCCACCGAAGCAAAGTGGCTGAGCCCAGTGGCTGAGCCCAATCAGACAGCAAACAGAGTTATCAAGTGCCACGCATTGCTAAGGAGAATGGTTCACTCCAGCAACCTCAATTGTCAAAGGTAAGTTTTCTTTATCTTCAGCCATCAGGACAATCTGGCTTAAAAACTTAGTACTCAGTATTAAAGATGCTAAAAAAGAAGGCCCAAGGAACACAATTTTTGAAGAGTAACCTTAACTGCAACCTAAGGATAGGGGGACCTTGCAAGAACAGAAAGTGATAGGAGTTAAAGAAAGGGTTAGGAAGGGCAAATTTCTTATGGTTTTGTTAAATCAGAAAACAAATATTTCTAACCACACACTCCACCCACCCTTTCTTGTCCTCACCTCTTTTCATACACACTCTGTTTCTCTTTTCTTTTTTTCTTGAGTTGGAGTCTCATTCTGTCACCCAGACTGGAGTACAGTGGCCGCTCACGGCCACCGCAGCCTTGACCTGCTGGGCTCCGGCGATCCTTCCGCCTCAGCCTTCCAAGTAGCCGGAATTACAGGCGTGCACTACCACGCCCGGCTGATTTTATTCATTTATTGTAGAGATGAGGTGTCGCCGCCCAGGCGGGTCTCGAACCCGCGGGCTCAGGCAATCCACTCACCTCAGCCTCCCAAAGGCGTGGGATTACAGGCTGAGTCACCGAGCCCAGCTCACACTCATTTCTTCCACACATTTTTTCAGGAGAAGAAATAGCTTCAAGCTGAAAAGGATTAAGTAGAAATCTTCATAGCAGCTCACGAAAAACCTGAGGTTAGAAACCTACAGCTTATCTTTAACTGAGCACTATCACTTTTCCTGTTCCTTTTAGGAGACGGAATCTAACCCAGGAGTGCTTACCCTGGGATGCCGAGGACTCTGATTTTCCCCAAATCATATGCATGCACACTCTTTTGGAGAGCAGGACCAAAGCTTTCACCACATTCTCAAAGGGGCTCAAGATCCAAAAGAGGGTGACAAGTGGAGAGGCAGTGGAAGACACGCCAGCATGCCCCTAGCTCTCCCAACTCCACTCTTTGGTGGTATGTGTGTGGGGAGGGAGGGCAGAGGCTGTGTGGAAGGCCATCATCCCCTAGGGCAGAGCAGCCATAGAGGAGCAAATTGGCAACCAGATCGGCCAGAGACACCTCAGGAAGAGCAGAAACCACAGACCAAGTTCATAGGACCCTCCATGAACAGCAGGAGAGCAACAGAAGAGCAGTGACCCTGCCCCATCCTGCTAATAGACGTACACAACAGGTAAGGCAGGATGGATGCTTCGCCCTGTGAAACAGACCAGCGTTCCCAAAGTGGACAAGAGGAAACAGGTGCCACAGCCAGAGAGCCATCCACCTTTAGAAAGACACACACTGACAATGTGGGGGAAAGTCAGTCTCTAGCAGAAACAGTCAATTATTAAACTATCCCAGAACAAATCTTACTCTAGAAAAGGACCTTAGAAGTGGACAGCTCTACAGGTGCACACTAAAGCCCATAGTCAAGCAACCCATGATCTTGCTCTATGCTGGAGTTTTTACACTCAGGCCTCTCAAATCATTACTGAGTTTGCCTGTGTCATTGTGTAACCTGTAGCTCATAAAGACACTCTTCTGTAGAGGGCTGCCTGGATTAGAGACGAAGGTGAAAAACAGTGTAAAGGGGGAAGTAAAGATTATTAAAAGGCACAAAAATTACTGTAGAAAGATAATAGAAGGCTACAAAGCAGAGCAAATAATTCTCTTGTACGATTGGTAAGCAGGCTCCCACCAGATGTTTAAAAGATAATTAGCTTCTATCAATTACACTGATGGAAATATACTGCACAAATGTAAACAAATACCTAGGGAAGCATAAATATCTGTATAGGCAAGGGGTATCTGACTTTCCTTATACTTGTTTCAGATTCTGTGTTGAGGGAACAAAACCTGTTCCTCAACACAGTACCCTCTGCTACTAAGCCAGCAGTGTCCCTAGGGATTGGCAAACATGCCAAAGGCAGACCAAGTGCTATCCACATGAGCTAAGTTTCAACAGAATATCTGCAATGTTTCAAAGCTTTTCAAACCAAGTAATATCACCTTATCAACAACAAAATCTTCCTGTTTCCTCAAGGATATATATCTTCTCCTTGAAGAAAAGATGGCCATCCTCATCCCCAGTTAAATAAAACAACAAAATGGCTTATGCGTTTCCTCCTCCTTATATCTGGGGGAGAAAATCTGAAACAGTAGATGCACATGTTCACTCCCATGATGAGTATTCATGTGAGGTCTCACTGGGCCAGATCATCTAGGTGCTGCCCAGACATTCAAGGTGTGTCCAGACCTGCTAGATGCTTTCCAGCACTGGGTAGTAAAGACAGAAAAGGCTCCTGGCGCTGACATGCTAGTGGAGAGGAGGCAGACAAGATAACAGCACAGGATGACTGTTAACACTCCTGGGTCTACCCCAATGCTTCCTGTTTGTCCCCTAAAGAAAATGCCTGGATAATCCCACAGAGTGCTCTATGCCTCTACATTATCAAGAACAACCAAGATGCCAAGCTCAGGAGTGAGGCCTGGCGTCACACCTGTGAAATACAACAATGCAATGAACAGCTGCAGGCTGAGAACATGGAAGGCCTGAGCTGCCTTTAAGAATAACAAAACAAAGCAGAGAAAAACCTCCAATAACGAAATGGCCCTTAAAAATAGTTTTTTAATCATCTCATATTTAATGCATCCCAAATGAAAAGATGGCCTAGTGTACTGAAACTGCAGCAGTAAAGGGCTAACAGGAAGTAATGGTCACCCTTCAGGGTAGAAGTGACATGTTCAGAGTTAGAGCAGGGACCAGAGAAACCTGCCATAAATAAAAGCCCATGTGTTTCTTTGCTAAGTTTTGATTTTTTTTTTCTTTTTTTTTTTTGGAGTCGGAGTCTCACTCTGTCACCCAGGCTGGAGTGCAGTGACATGCTCATGCACCACAGCGTCAACCTGCCAGGCTCAGGTAATCCTTCTGCCTCAGCCTTTCAAGTAGCTGGAACTACAGGCGTGCACCACCAAGCCCAACTAATTTTTCTTCATTTATTGTAGAGACAAGATCTCATCAAGTTGCCCAGGCTGGTCTCGAACCCCTGGGCTCAGGGACTTATATTCCACAGGAATAAGTGGGAAAAGTCAGTTTCACTAAAAATGAATCTAGAAGCTCCAACAACCTCAGAAGAACAGAAAATGAAAGTAAGACTCAAAATGGGGGGGGGGTAAACAGCGACAAGAACCACAGCTTATGAAGTGACAGGAGTTTTAGACTAAAGATGAGACCCAAAGAGTACATGCAGGTTCCCCACAAAGAAAATAGACCTTGGACAAACTTGTGTGGTGGGAGGAAGGGGGGCAGTGGGGTGGTGGGTAGGAGAGGGTAGGGCTGAAAAGGCAGCATTCGATTTTCTTCCTAACAATTTTACTTCAGACAAACAAGTAACAGTCTCTCTCAAATTTTTATCATTTGCAGACCCTTTAATGCATATATGGCACTCACAAAAACCACTGATCTCAAGTCTTAATATAATTATATACTTACTATAACTAAATATAATTAAAAATTTTAGTAAAATTACAAGAAACTGCTGTGTCTCCGTAACTGGGATGAGGAATGGCTTGTACCTACCCTCGATGTTTCAACAGATGAAAGCTTGGATTAGGAGCTCCACATCTAGGAAGCTTACTTCCTCACTCCATTTCTACTAAATTGGAAGTTCTTTACTCAGACTTATAGGACATCAATAAAGCAGCAAGCATTTGGTCATGGTCAGATGATCCTTGATATATGAGTGAAAGAGAGACTCCACAATTAAGATTTTACACTAAATGTCTGCCTAAGAAACAACTATACCTAAAAATTAATATTTCTTTTTTTTTTTGAGTTGGAGTCTCACTCTGTCGCCCAGACTGGAGTGCAGTGGCCGCTCCTGGCCACCGCGGACTCGACCTGCTGGTAGCTGGAACTACAGGCGCGCACTACCACGCCCGGCTAATTTTTTATTTATTGTAGAGATGAGGTCTCACCAAGTTGCCCAGGCGGGTCTCGAACCCGCGGGCTCAGGCAATCCACTCACCTCAGCCTCCCAAAGGCACGGGATTACAGGCTGAGCCATCGAGCCCGGCTAAAAATTAATATCTCAACTAGGAAAATTATGAAGATTAGATTCTGATCCTTTAACATTCGAAGCTATTCGTGTCTGTTGCATATTCAGATGTAGGTATTTAAAATATGCCGAGCCATCTCACCCATTTCTTCATCTAATAAATTAAAATGACCAAAGCTTAGTAAAGTTCCCACTTACTAATCCTAGCATTACAACCTCAAAGTTAAAAATGGTGACATTTTTACTCAGAACCAATAGTGTCTGGCTAGCCATGACACTTCAGCACCTTATTTACAAACTGGAACTAACTCTACTGGCAATGACTGTGTCATAAAGAATCTTCTCCCATGCCAAAGACTCATATGGGCATCCTGCTCCTCACAGGCAGTCTGGAAAAGCAGGGTCACACCTTGCTCTCTTGCCACACACTTCATTTGGCCCACTGTAAAGATGAACACAGAGACAGAGACTTCACATTCATTATTTCCACTACTTCCCTCCCACATTGAATTAAGATTAAAAAGTATAATACATTGTTTCGAGTTGAAGACTCCACTGAGTATAAGGAGAAACGGCTGGCGGCTTTAATTATACGATACCATGCATTAAAAGATGCATCGCAATTTCATAGAGTTCAGGTGCAAAAATGAGACACATGGGGCCAACTGGAAGTTTCTCTCTGCTTTGTTTTGTTGTCCTTATATGGCCAATCAAGCAGCTCTGGCGAACGGTGCAGGCTCAAGGTTGCAGTGTAGGAGCAACACCCTCTTCTCACAACACAACTGCTCTCTGCTTTGCCCACTCCATCCAACCTACTTTTTCCAGTCTTTTCATAACTCACACATAATTGTTAAATAAAAACTCTCTTCTCTTGAATCATGTATTTCCCATTATGAGCAAAAAGCCACCTGGCATGTCTTTATACAAGAACCAACACGTACTCAGAAAGAATGCTCCTGTGCAGATCTATTTTGAGCCTGAGTGTCTAGCACCATGTACACTTGCCTCTGGTGCTTCTGCACATAGTATGAGACTGACGTCAGGCAGTAAAGGAAACAATATAGCTACCCTCTTTCTCTCCAGACAATATTCGTCAATGATTTTGCAGCTGTCTTTCCGAGACTCTCTGCAGTAGTGTGACTTGGGCTGGGTTATATTAAATGAAGCGCTACTTTGAATGATGCTTCTGTAGTTGAGACTCTTGTCCATCTTCAGAGACAAGATTCATTATTTTTGGAAATAATCCTTTAGAAAGTGCACAATGTCTTATTTCACATGTGTCCTGGAGAAATTTTATTGATTTATTAAAAAGATGTCATTATAGCTTATTTTTAAATCACACATGTTTTGATGGCATTATGACACCACTTGACAAAGTTTCATAAACAGCCAAAAACTCTTGGAACCAGGGGCAAATGACTCAAGACACCAATGAAGTCTATTTTCAGACATGCAGTTCTTCTTCACGCTTTTCCTTTTCAATTGCTGGTGTAAAGCATCACATTTTTAGATCCAGACTCTACTGCCACCAGGGGTTCTCAACCTGGCCATTAATGACATTTTGGTCCCGTTCATTCTTGTTGTGGAGGGCTGGCCTGTACACTGCAGGATATTTTGCAGTGCCCCAGCCTCTACCCCCTAGATTCCAGTAGTGCAGACACATTGTTCCCCAAGTTGTGACTACAAAAATGCCTGCAAACATGCCCCATGTACCCTGGGAGTGAACCACCCAGCCCCTTCACCTCTAATCCAAGTGCTGACTTAGGCACTCGAGTTCAACTGCCACATTTATGTAATTCTGAGACAAGTGAACATCTTTATGACTGAATGATCTATTGTTGATCCATATTTGAGATGGGACTGTAATCTAATAAGGAGACTGAAACATCCAATTCAACAAAGTATGAACAAAGTATGAAACTGATGTAAAAATGTTAACCTAAACAAACCACCCTACTCACTGAATATTATCTGACACACATTAATTCACTGTCCTCCATAGTACACACGCAAACTTTACTAATCTCACTATTTTTAAAATCTTCTAGAAAAAGTATAACCAATCCTACTCTATGTAAAATGCATTTGAATATGATTGTTTCAATGTCTTTTCCTCTGAAAAGATCCAAATTTGAGGAAAGTTTAAGTAATAATAATAAAAAAAGCTATCTTAAACAGTAAGTATTTAATTTAATTCACTACCAAGTTATGATATAGGCCATGCAGGACTTGAAAAAGCTTAGATAAACTAACAACAGATGCACAGGCAGCTAAGATCTTTAAGCTAGCCGGGCTCGGTGGCTCAGCTTGTAATCTCGCGCTTTGGGAGGCCGAGGTGAGTGAACTGCCTGAGCCCTCAGGTTCGGGACCTGCCTGGGCAACTTGGCGAGACCTCATCTCTACAATAAATAAAAAATTAGCCGGGCGTGGTAGCGCGCGCCTGTAGTTCCAGCAACTTGGAAGGCTGAGGTGGAAGGATCGCTGGAGCCCAGGGAGTCAAGGCTGCGGTGGCTGGGAGCGGCCACCGCCCTCCAATCTGGGCGACTGAGTGAGACTCCAACTCAAAAAAAATAAAAAGATCTTTAAGCTGGTTGACTGTAGCAATCATAGCTTCCCATAACTGGTCTCTTGGTACAATACTACTTACAAATACTGATCAGAGAAGGAACAGGAGGTGGTCAGTACTATGGCTACAACGGCAGGCAAGAGAAATGCTAGACGTGTGGTGCTCATCTTTTGGGTCTGGGCTTAGAAGTTCCTGATTTATGTAAACGTTCCCAGATCCCCAAGCCCAGGTCAGGTACCTCCACTTTGTGCAGCGTATTCCTGCTTCCTTTTTTTTTTTTTTTTTTTTTGAGTTGGAGTTTCACTCCGTCACCCAGACTGGAGTGCAGTGGCCGCTCCCGGCCACCGCAGCCTCAACCTGCTGGGCTCCAGTGATCCTTCCGCCTCAGCCTTCCGAGTAGCCGGAATTACAGGCACGTGCTACCACGCCCGGCTCATTTTTGATTTATTGTAGAGATGAGGTCTCACCAAGTTGCCCAGCTGTCTCGAACCCGTGGGCTCAGGCAATCCACTCACCTCAGCCTCCCAAAGGCGCGGGATTACAGGCTGAGCCACCGAGCCCGGCTCCTGCTTTCATCAGATCTGCCCACCATGCTGTAATTGCCTCGCTTTGTCTACATTTTCCCAAAAATGTTGCCACTGCATACCCAGCAACAAGCAGATTTGATTGCCTGGCACTAAGGGTTGCTTCCCCAAGTCCTTGCTTACAAAAAAAAAATTCAACTGAATCCTGTGATCGCTCTCCTTATGGTATAAAAACACACACAAATTTATCCAAACTGATTAAGAATATCAACAGCAAAAAAGTAATTCCTAAAAGCAATCTAAAACTGCAATGACTCTAAGTTTTTAGAACTCTCAATGAGCACTGTATATGACTTTCTAAAGGGGCAGGTCAACAACACATAAGCTAATTTACTCATGTCTTTTTCAGAAAAATAAGGATAACATTTTAGATTATGTTTATATCCAGAATTTCACTTCATTGGGTTTATTCAAATAAGTCAGTTTACAAATCAATATATTTTGCAATCAAATTTAAACTAAATTTAAACTTCACCTGAAAAACATACAACTTTAAGAAAATGCTCTATGCTTGTTCAGATGAGGTCTAATTGTACAGTGACATATGTTCTAGTGTGGCTGAGTTCCCATTTATACTGTTGTCCTAATGTCCCACATGTTTCAGCATTTGCCTGGAACTAAAACATTCCAGTTTATATGGTAAATTAAATGGTCACAGTTAAATGGAACTCTCATATACTGAGAGCAACAACCCTTAAGAAAAAACGTTGACACTAATAATAACAGCTTCCACATAATAAACACCTACTATATTTAAATCAACAAATCAGATACTTTCCATATTTCTTATGTAAGGTAAGTATTAGTTTTTTAAATTGTCACATGAGTAACCCGTCCATATAATCATAGGTAAGTGACAACCATGACTCAAGGCTAGACTTTTCCAGCTACCAACCCCATGTTCCCCTCAATACACCACTAAAATGTTTATGTCCTAAGACTCTGACTCTATTGATGGAAATCTAGAGTAAAGCTATTAAAAAAAAATTGGGGGGAAAAATGTTTTTAAATGGTTACCAAAAATTGCTTATACTAACAAAAAAATTAGAAATTACCTAATATATCTGATAAGAGATGTTAAGTGGTAATGCATTCATGCCTTGAAGAATTGAATTAGTATAGTTTTAACAATAATGTGATGAAGATCACAGAACAATACAAGAATGTGTAATTTAATATGAAACATATATAAAAAGTAAAAACACAGCCAGGCTCGGTGGCTCAGCCTGTAATCCCGTGCCTTGGGAGCCTGAGGTGAGTGGATTGCCTGAGCCCGCAGGTTCGAGACCCGCCTGGGCAACTTGGCGAGACCTCATCTCTACCATAAATCAAAAAATTAGCTGGGCCTGGTAACGCATGCCTGTAATTCCAACTACTTGGAAGGCTGAGGCAGAAGGATCGCTGGAGCCCAGCAGGTCGAGGCTGCGGTGGCCGGGAGCGGCCATTGCACTCCAGCCTGGGCGACAGAGTGAGACTCCAACTCAAAAAAAAAAAAGAAAAGAAAAGAAAAGAAAAGTAAAAACACTAAAATTTAAAAATGCAAAGCGTCATATTTCAAAAGTTCAGAAAGAAATATATCAGAAAATCACTGTGTTAAAGATGACACAAAATGGATAATTCTTCTCTAAATTCGCTAAAATATCATTCTAATAATTTTATTATCCAAAAAACATTTAAAAAAGAGAAACCTAGCAAGGGCTAAAAGTCCACATAGAGTACATTCTGTTCTCTAACTCATAACAAAATTCACATGCTCACAAAAGTGATAAAGTTTAAAGATATAGATAAGATAGGGAGAGAAAAGGCAAAAAGAGAGCTACAAGAATATGAGTTCAGTAACAGAAGTATTTCAAAAGGTAAACCAGATGTCCCTACAGAACTGCAGGAAAGGGACCAGGAAACAGAAATCCAAGATGTTGATGACTATAGTCAGATCAAAAAAACATAAAAGTGAGTCCATCCACGACAGAACTGTCTGTTACACTGAAAGAATCAAGCCACACCACTCAAAACTCAAAACTAAAATCAGCTGAAGGCTGTTGGTTAAGAGAATACTGGAAAGACGAGACAATTGCTTCCTCAAGCATTTCACTGGGAAAAGGAAGCTCGGCAATCAGGTCAAAACATAGAGGTCAAAAGCATAATTTTTCTTTTCTTTTTTTTTTTTTGAGTTGGAATTGCTCTTTATCGCCCAGGCTGGAGTGCAGTGGCACACTCACGGCCACCGCAGCCTAGACCTGCTGGGTTCAGGTGATCCCTCCATCTCAGCCTTCCAAGTAGTTGGAACTACAGCACGTGCCACCATGCCCAGCTAATTTTTTAATTTTAATTGTAGAGATGAGGTCTCACCAAGTTGCCCAGGCTGGTCTCGAACCCGTGGGCTCAGGCAATATTCTCAACTCAGTCTCCCAAAGTGCTGGGATTATAGGCCAAAAGCATAATTAGTGAACAGTGTCTCACCTGAATGAGGCCGTAAGCAGTTACTAGCAGTGATTTGTATATATCCTTGTATTTGTTTTTGCTGCCATCATAAAGCCTTTCTCTCCAAGCATCTCTCTCTCTTGCTTTACTTTTGTATAGATTAGGTAATGCTGCAGATACTCCTTCCAAGGACATCTCAAAACCAGATGAAAAACTCTAAGATATTCCTGTCTCCAGAGGACACACAGCTCAAATGCCCTCACAAAACACTTTCCAGATCAATGGCACATGTCAAGAGGGTAAGAGGTGCATATTTTGGTTAAATTACTCACAACAGGTAAAAATTATTCCAGGTGGTCTGTACCTAATTAAAATGGAATTTTATTGAGGATACATAGGGTAGTCAGATGCCACTTAGGTGGAAATGTTTAATTTCTTGGAAGGGGTGAAAGTCTTACTTTTCAATTGCCTGCTATGGTTGTGACCCATGAACTTTTTCATACAGAATTCTGCTTAGATGAAATCATCTGACACTGAATTATAACCAGTACATTAAGTGCCTGTCCATGAATGTTAAAGGTCAAAATTTTCAGAGTACCTACCACTTAATAAACAATAACATTTTACAGATGGCATCGTAAGACAAAAATGTCAATATTCATCTGCTCTTCTATCAGGAATAAAGGTAGATAACAATACACTCCACACATTAAGCAGAATGCCTTTTCACTGTTGCAATAAGATGCAGAATAATGAATTTATCTCCTTAGCATAGAAAGACAGCAGCCTGCTCAGACCTGGCTGGTGACTCCAATTTTGAACTTCACTTGTGTATTACTCTGCTCAGGCTGCCATTTTTAAAAACCACTTAAAAAACCACTAAGAAAACCATAATGGGTGGCCTAAATAAAATAAATTTATTTTCTTACAATTTAGAGGCTAGAGAGTCCAAGATCAAAGTGCCAACCGATTACATTCTTGATGAGGGATTCTCCCTGGTTTGCAGGTGTCTTCTTACTGTGTTCTCACTTGGCACAAGAGAGAGATTGAGTTCTCTGGCGCCTCTTCTAACAAGGACACTAATCCCGTCAGACCATAGCCCTCACTCTCATGATGTCATCTAACCCTGATTACCTCCCTAAGGTCCACCTTGTGATAGCACATTAGGGGTTAGGGATTTAACATACAAATTTGAGGGACACAAACATTCAGCTCTTAACAACTTGCATTTAACTTTCTCAACTTGGTGTTGGTTTATGTGCATGGGGGTGGATGACAAACTAAACTTTTTAAATTTAAATAATAAATTTTTGAATAAAAATGGTTGATATTAATATTCATAGAAAAGACTATATAAGAATGCCAAATTGGGCAAAACAAATAACATAATCTCTGGTTATGAAGATTCTGTTTTGTAAATTCTAAAGATCACATTAGTACTTAAATTGTACCTTAGTTGTATTAGTACATTAGATATAAATCACTATTTATATAACTCAGGCAAGTTACATATGTTGAACTCTTTAATTTGAACTACACTTTTTTTTTCCTAAAGCAACAAAAATGATTAATAATATCCTACATTTATTCTTGGTTTACTACAAAGTGGCTACTTTGCATTGTATTTATGTTAATCCTCTCAATAGTTCTATGATTGGAGTACTATTACTCCATTTTACAGATGAAGAAACTATCAGCACTGTACACTATGTAGTATAATTTTAAAATGTAGATTTTAGAAGAGAGAAAATAAGACTTGTCTCTAATAATTCCCTCCTGGAAAGAGAACTAATCACACATCTGTAGCCTTTCATTTGACTATCAATAAAAAGAGCCTGTCTTTGTTCTGTGTTTTAATCTCAAAGAGAAGCTATTATGCCTCAACCACTGGAGAGGGCTAAGATGAGACCTGCAGAAAGGAAAGGATCAAGTTCTCCCCAGATGGAAGTCCTGCAGACATGAGAGCTCCTTCCAACGTACTGGATTGAAAGTCGGAAGAACAGAGTGGATCTTCTGAAACATATCCAATATAAAACTGTTCATTATGGATTCCCCTTAAAGTGAAAGTCTAGAATGCACACAATTTTAAAGCAAAGTTTCCAACAGGACAGACACTGTGATTCTTCCTTTCTTCAATTGGTATAAACTTTAAAATTACCTTACTGCTATTCTGTTCCTATTATTCCAAAGAAACAAGATAATACACTTCTCCTTAGCTACTACTGTTATTTTTACAAAGCAGCATTCCTCAATGTTACATAAAACTGCTACAGTTATTGATGGGAAGGAAAAACACAGAAATTTGGAATATCATGAAATCTTTTCCAGACTCAGAATTATGACTAGTGCTAAAATTCAAAGATTGGAGGAAACAGATAAGAACATAATTCTTTTGAACTATACGCATACACCACCGGAAATATGCATGGCATGGAATCAACACAGCATTTTACAGTGTTTATAAGCTAACATCCTGCAGATGTTCTGATTAGGAATATCCACAATTTGTTCATTATACAATGTTTTAAATTGTCAAATTAACAAGAAACTCATAACTGCTTCAAATGCTTTACTGGGAGAGGTATGTAAATCATAAATATTTTTTGCACAGTCAATAAAATATACTACTTTACCATTCATTTGTAAGAGGTACTCCTTAAAAATATAGTTTCCCAGCTTTTCATACAGAATGCAGTAACAACTAGAAAAAATATTCATAAAATGTCTTTCAAGTCAAAATGAAGCTGGGCTCGGTGGCTCAGCCTGTAATCCTGCGCCTTGGGAGGCTGAGGTGAGTGGATTGCCTGAGCCCGCGGGTTCGAGACCCGCCTGGGCAACTTGGTGAGACCTCATCTCTACAATAAATCAAAAAAAAAATAGCCAGGTGTGGTAGCACGCGCCTGTAGACCCAGCTACTTGGAAGGTTGAGGCAGAAGGATCGCTGGAGCCCAGCAGGTCGAGGCTGCAGTGGCCAGGAGCGGCCACTGCACTCCAGTCTGGGCGACTGAGTGAGACTCCAACTCAAAAAAATATAAAAATAAATAAAAATAAAATAAAATAAAATGAACTTCAAATTCTGACTTCCTACAGTATTTTATACAAGAAACTAACCAGGAAAATGCCCTGAAGAGATGGAACATCTGGGGACACATGCGACATGCCTCAGGACTGCATCTGCTAAGGTTAGTCTCCAATATGAGAGCTGCAAATGCCACAGCAAGCAGGAAAAGCATGATGAAGAATAAGAAGCTGCGGTGGCCGGGAGCGGCCACTGCACTCCAGTTTGGGCGACAGAGTGAGACTCCAACTCAAAAAAAAAAAAAAAAAAAAATGAAGGCACTACGAACATGTTCTTCAGCCCAGGAGTGCTTTCTTCTTTTCAGCAATATGCTAATAACTGGGCCTCACTGAGTACTTGGAGAAATATTTCCACAGTCAGGGAACACTTTGGTTCAGAATGCTTGCCTGTACAGTAGAATGCTCCACCATAATGACACCCCTCACCCCCCCACATCAACTCAGGTATAAACAGGATGTGTGTTCTTTCTTCTCTTTGATTTATCGATCTGTTCTTTTATTTTCCCACCAACCAGTAAAAGAATTGGGAGCAGAAGACATAGTAAAGGGAAATGAGAAAGTCCAGATGACCAGAAGAGATGGCATTGTCAACTCAAAAAGGCACACCAAGCTCAGCAGCCTTGTGCCTACACCTACTTTAACTTTCAATTTTCTGCCATAAACAGCAACAACCAAATTCTATGCTTACTTCAGGATAAATGGCTTACATATGTGACACTTTTAAAAGCCCCTACTGTGTCATGAAAGGTTTCCAAACAAGGAAAGATCTGCACAGCGGGAGAAGAACTTACTTGGATATTCCAACAGCTGTGAAGGATCAGTCTCCTAGAGTAACAGAAATCAACTGCAAACTGAAAAGTGTTTAGAAATAAAGCGTTTCTATCACCTCACACTATCAGCTACTTCCATTAGTGCCCAAGGAAAAGACACTGGATTTTAATACAATAAACCTTACTGACAGAAAGAATACAATTACAAACTAGACTTATTATTAAACACAAGAAGTCATTAATGAAGAGAAGGAACACTTCTGTCTCTTCACTACTGCACCAAACAAAAGCCTTCAAGAATCGTGTACAAATGTTATTTACAAAGCTTATTTCAGGTTCTATATTCTGAATTAAAAAATTATTAAAATATAAAAGCATTTAGCATCTCATTAGGAGTTAACTTTATATCAAGTTCAAAGTCAGTGATAAGCCCCATGGAATGGACTTTTTACATCTGTGGTGGTTTTGTGGATATCTGGAATACCTACTTATCAGAAAGGATAACACAGTCTGCATAACGTGGAAATTATAAGATACATAATCAAATGAGCTCAAGTCATCCATGTTACACTAAAAACAGGGGATGTGAGAAGATATTCAGTTATTACATATTCAATCCCAACTCCAGTTCTGGATGATTTCTGCCAATATTTCCTGAGCACTTCACTCTATTTTGAGACACTAAGGTAAAAGACACAGTCCTTGCCTCCCAGCAGTTCATAGCTGGTTTAAAAAAAAAAAACCTCAGAAACAATACTGAGTGATACATTCAACAGATGTACAGGGTCTTTAGGAAAGGTTTTGCAGAAGAAATGATACTTTTGCTAGGTTTTGCGGTATGGGTAAGAGTTTGCGAGGCAGAAAACGTAAAAGCAGCATTCCAGTCAGAGGAAACCACTGTGTAAAAGCATGGAAACATGGGGAAAAAAATGTTAGGATAATCTTTAAACAATCTCATACTATGTAATGTACACAGGAAAAATAGTAATAAGGAAAGCTAGGAAGGTAGGTCTCAGCCACACGTCAAACGACCAAGGACCAGAGAGACCTGAACATCACTATGCAGGCAAGGAGGTGCTATTGGAGGAGTCAGACAGAGGGTAATATTCTCAAACTTTTGTATTAAGACACTACTGGGGAGTGGAGGATGGAATGAAAAGAGACTCGGACAAGGAAACCTACTTAGAGGTTACTGCAACAATTCAGGCAAGAGATGATCATGAAAGCCTGAAGTTAGGTAACGTGGACAGACTGAATACAGCTAACATGAAAACCGGGGCATAAGCAGTAAACACACATCACCTTGAAAAGAGGCTCGGGAAAAAGAGCACGCCAACAAGAAAATGTCAAAATTCCAGAAGGCATTTCAGGTCAGACCCACAATACTAAAGAAACACTACAAAACAATGTCAATTACTAAGAATCAACAAAATTTACACATTCTAGAAAATGACTACAAGTCTCCCTCCATTCTACCTGCCCCAACTTCGGAGTTCTAGCAAGAGAAAAGCAAATTACAAATTTGATATCATTAAATGAACAAATCAACAGTGCAATCTGCAAGCTTTCAAATAAATCATTGCTATAATTCATAACTACACTGTTTTGTAACTATATCATCTAAAAACAAATGTAGGAATTCTAGAAAAAATTGATGTGGTTATTTTATAAGCTTTAGGAAGGGTCAGGAAAATTTTTAATCTGGGATATTTTTATAGAGTTTTAAAACCATATCATTTCCAAAATGTGTTTCTCAAGGATGCCTTCATTTCTGAAATAACTTTCAAATCACCTAATCTGAAAATAATAATAATAATAATGATAACCTTCTAACAATGAGGGTTGCTAGTTATTTATGTACTCCACAATTCCTTTTCTTTTTTGAGTTATGGTCCCACTTTAGCCTAGGCTGAAGTGCGGTGGCACAAGCACAGCTCACTGCAGCCTCAAACTCCTGGGCTCAGACAATCCTTCCACCTTAGCCTCCCAAGTAGCTAGGACTACAGGCACATACCACCACACCCAGCTAATTTATTTTTTGTAGAAATGAGGTGTTGCTATGTTGTCTAGGAGTCTGAGAACAACCTGGGCTGTTCTCAAACTCCTAGGCTCAAGCAATCCACCTGCCTCAGGTTCCCAAAATGCTGAGATTACAGGTATGAGCCACCTCACTCGGCCTCCATGATTCCTTTTGAAGATAACAGAGACACCATCACAAAAGCAACTGACCATTCAAATAAGGAATCTAAGATACCCAAGATGCCAATCTAGAATGAACTGGTTCTGACAAATGCCTATATCCTTATAATATAAGCTAAAGGATAGTTCAAAATTAAGCACTTTAGAAAGTCAAGACCTAAATATTCTGACTACAACTTAAATGCAAAACAATAAAGTGTTACTATCAATACAAATGAGTAAAATATAGAGATAAAGATTTTAACAGCCCAATTTAACTCATAATTTTCCTCACTTTTATCTATATGATATTCACATTATTGGGAAAAACAAAAAACACATTTCAGCTCCAAAAGAAAAGTTCAAAAATTCTTGCAGTAAACATGACAGTAGTGAAATACCTTCTACAGAATAGGCTCTAAACTTAGAATGATGTCTATTGCTCTGGTATTCATACCTTAGGTAAGGGTTGTAAAATGGTCAACTTCATAAGATAACTTCAGCAGACAAAAGTTCTGACATGTACAGTGATTTTAAAGATCCAGAAATTTGTGCTAGGTGTGGTGGCTCAAGCATGTAATCCCAGTACTTTGGGAGAAGGAGGTGAGAGGACTGCCTGAGTCCACAGGTTTGAGACCAGCCTGGGCAACATGGTGAGACGTTGTCTCTACAATAAATAAGTAAATAAATACATAAATAGGACAACCCCTTCGGGTCTTCTCCCACTGTAGGAGCTTCTTTTCTGCCCTCCCAATAAATCCTGTTTTTCACCACACCAAAAAAAAAAATAAAGCCAGGTGTGCTGGTGCACGCCTGTAGTTCCAGTTACTTGGAAGACTGAAGAGGAAGAATCACCGGAACCTGGCAGGTCAAGGCTGCAGTGTCGTTGAGTGTGCCACTGCACTCTAGCCCGGGTGACAGAGAGAGACTCTGACTCAAAATAAATCAATAAATAAAGTCCAGAAATTTCACATGAAAAGTAGGAACCCAAAAAGTGCAATATATTCATACAAAGAATATAGCAATGAAAAATGAATGAACTACAGAGCATGAAACTCACAAACATAATGCTGAGTAAAAGCAGCAAGACATAAAAGATACACTGTCATTACATTTATAAAGTTCAAAAACAGACAAAATTAAATTCACATTGCAGGCAAACACAGCTGGTAGAGCTACAGAAAATTAAACTTCATGAAAGTCAATATACCAGCTACTTCCATGGGGAAAGTGGAGGGCTGTGCTCAGCAGAACACTCAGGAGGCTCTGTGGTGCCCTTCATGTTCTAATTATTGACCAAAGTAGTGGGACATGGATATTTGCTTTATAATTATTCATTAAGTGACGTGTTTGTTTTATGTACTTCTTTCTTGTTTTTGAGTCAGAATCTCTGTCACTCACCCAGGCTGGAGTACACGGCTGGAGATCACGGCTCACCACCGCCTCGACCTCCTGGGTGCAGGTGATTCTTCCATCTCAGCCTCCCAAGTAGCTGGGACCACAGATATGTGCCACCATGCCTGGCTTATTTTTTTTGTTTTTTGTAGAGATGAGAACTCGCCATGTTGCCCAGGCTGGTCTTAAACTCCTGGGTGCAAACAATCTTCCTGCCTCAGTGTCCCAAAGCGCCTGGCTCTGTCTTATTTACTCCTCCTGTAAATATCTTTTGCAATGAAAAAATTCCTAAATAGAATATGAAAAGTAATATTTTTAATGATGCAAAAATCTCAAAATTAATGGGTGAAATGAAAAAAAATCATGTGTAAATGGTATAGCTGCACTGGAAACAGTCTCTTCAAACAATTACACACAGTTACCAAGTGACTCAGCAATTTCCTCGTCAGAATACGCAAAGATAAACGAAAACATAATGTCACAGAGTCTTGTACACAGATGTTTACAGCAGCATTACTCATAACAGCCAAATGTCCACCAATTGATGAATAAACAAAATGCAGTACATACATATGTAGGACGGAATACTACTCAGCCAAAACAAGGAATGAAATTCTGATATATGCTACCCTATGAATGAACCCTGAAAACAGTTATCTTAGTGAAATAAATCAGACACAAAAGGACAAATAGAATGATTCCACTTAAATGAGTTATCTAGAAAAGACAAATTGATAAAGACAGAAAGCAGTTTTGAGGATAACAGGGACTCGAAGGAATGTCTGAGATGATGAGAAAGTTTTGGAAATAGACAGTGGTGATGGCTGCATAACACAGTGAATATAATTAACACCACTTAACTGCAAACTTAAAAACTGTTAAAATGACAACTTTTATGTTATATATAGTTTATTACAATAAAACAAGTATTTCAAAAAAGGGATTGAGTACTGATACATGCTGCTACAACAGGGATGAATCCTGAAAATATTACACTAAGTGAAAGAAGCCAATCACAAAAGACCACATATTAAACGAATCCATTCATACAAAATGCACAAAACCGGGAAATTTAAAGGAAGAGAAGTATTTAGAGGTTTTCCAGGGTTATAAGTAGGGAGGAGAGGAGGGGAAAGAAAGGTACATGCTAAGAGGGGGCTGGATTTCTTTTGAGGTGATAAAAATGTTTTCAATTTGACTCCAGTGATGGTTGCACACATCTGTGAATATACTAAAGATCATAGAATTATACACTTTAAGTAGGGGTATTGTATGGTATAATAAGGTATAAAGACTTTACATCTCAATAAAACTGCCAAAAATAATGTGTAAAATATATCAATATAGGTAAGAGTAATTTTTTAGTATGATCTGTTTAAAACAACAATGCAGACAGTAGAACAATCCAAATTATATTTTTTAATGACTTCAGATTTGAGAATTACATAAACATTCCCATGAGCCAAATGCATGAACAGGTTGCAGTTTCTCTTCTAACAATTAATTACAGTGAGTATTTTTTTACAACAAAGAGGCAGGATCAAAGAAAGTAAGTACACTATAAAAGGGTCCTGTACCATGAGTTGTATATAAGTTCATTACTGACAGTATTGAGGCCAATATAATGCTATCGTGGGACCTTCAAGAACTCTGTGAACCATGTTTGTATGTACTTTGTAAAACTCAAGCATCATCAGAGGCTCTATTACATGGAAAGTCAAATCTCCTATGTTTCAGTTCAACTAAACCAACAGGAAAGCATACATAATATGAACACATCCCAGAAGACACAGAGGTGTGACATCTGGTGGCTCAATAATGGCATATCTACTCCTACCACACATAATAACATCATCTATAATAAGCATCGTAACTTTAATATCTGTCTAAAACAGTTTGTCTTTTCAGAATTATTATTGGAAGTTTGTCACACAAGTTTTTGGAGTGCACCAAGATCCCGGGTCCTTCTCCACACTGGCAGTCCATCTTTCTTTTCTGTTTCCTACTCATCTACTCTTTAGCCTCAAGTGAATGCAAAGAGCTGGTCCAGATCTTAGAGGTGACAAATCTCTGATGGACCATGAACAGACACTACTCAACTCACTTGCTCTATTACTGAAAACACAGCAACATAAAGCAATCAGATTGAAAGGCTAATACAACCTGAAGACAGCTCTTTTCTACCTTTATCCCTCAACCCCATCAATTACAATGGTTGCTGAAAATAAACCAGAAAAACCCCATGCAGTTTTAAAAGAACTTCTGAGCTGATGCACTTCCTAAAAAGGTTGCTGCAGCAGATGCTGAAGGCCAGAAAAGGGGACATGTGATATATTAATCCTTGTTACAGACTGCTATAACACTACTGAATCCCAACTACCATTCCCAGGCATGATTTAATATTGGGATCTAATTATAGCTAATTTTTTTCTTATAATTCTCAGTATCAAAGAAAAATATCTGATACAATTAGATATCAAATATTCAAAGATTATCTCTGCTCTCTGTACTCATTTTAAATAAAATACAAAGTAAAAACATGGGTAGAAAATGTTTTATGTATATTTGTTAAATTAAGCAAATTAAAGACTCTGATAAGTAGACAAGATGTGAGATCTATGAACACGTCATGGCTACATCTATACAAATTTTCACCAAAGTCAGTGACAGTGTACATCTCTGGGAACACATTCGACTCTCATGCATATTGTTCAGTAAGCCTTGTTGTGTCCAGTCTTCTTATATCAAAGGGGCATTTTATAGCACTAGTGCAAACACAGTTTACTTACATCCCTAAGACTGACGGCAACTCCCACGTGAGCAAAGCTGGGAGAACTACTTAGGATATGGAAGAACAACTCACATCTCCCATTTATGAATAACAACACATGTGCAGACTTCAACCATGACAAACACACATTACACCCTGAATGAAACACTGCTAACTGTGCTGACAGCTGGCTCCAGGTCAAGACCAAATGCCACCTTTTGGTTTGGATGCATTTTGGTATGTGCGCTCCTACAAACTCACGTTGGGAAAGAGGGTGTGGGGGGGATGATAGCACTTCAAAAGCCCTAGGACACTCCAAAGACATGGACTCTTGGGTGTTTTTTCTTTTGGTTAATGTGTACTGCACAATCTCCTTGCATTTCCTGCCTGACACACTATATTCTTCAGTCATCTGTCCAGGAAGCTTTATTTTAAAAGAAAAAAACCTACAAAAGAAATTCTCTTCTAACTGAACAAAAAGAGAGAAAACATCTGAAGTTTCTGTTTTGAATTTTAAGGCCTGGTGGATTAGATGAGATTATCTTTTGTGTCAATCCTCCTGGAACAGAGGTTTTCTCACAGCTAGTACAAACTCTGATACAAACTCCCTCTTCTCAAATGCCCCCACTGCCTCATGTTGCTGGCAGCTGAGGTCCTACTTTCTAGGTTAGTAACCTCCCAGGAAGTCCTTCCTAGGATCTCACTCAGACCCTACCTTTTTACCTGTTGGACTGGATTAAATCGAACAGACAACAGAATTCAGCAAGAAAGAGATGCACACAATTTTGCAAGCACTCTGAAAGGCTTCCTAAGTCCAATAAAAGTTTACCACAATTCCAATAACAGAACCTAAAAGTGGGAGAAAAGAATCATTACCATTCATTTTGTAAACATTTACCAAGATTCCTCTCAATTGCAAATCCTCAGCATATTTTTTAAAATTATAGATTTACAGAAAAGACTACCTAGATCATTAACTTTGAATAAAGATAAATTTTAAAATTTAACACAACTGGAACTTTAGGGAATGTACTGAATGATAAATGACTGAGACTTCATTAAAATAGAATTTCACAGCACAATTAAGGAAGGTGCACTCAGGAAAAGCATAATCTGCCCTCCAAAAAGGAAGCCCCTTCCTGTCACTCACATTACATTTTCATTTATATTGTGGCATTTAGACATTTTAAAATAATGTGTTCACAATAAGTGCACTTAATGAGTTTATTCTCCAAACAAAAATATTAAAATAGTAGTTTAATATTAAATTTGAAACACTAAGAAAGCAACTTCAGCAGATTTTCACAATCTGTTGAGACCCTATCTTCTTAATAAATCCCAAGTCCTTCTAACTGGTGTAAAGCTTAAATTTATTTTATCACTTTATCAATATCATACTTTCTGTTCACCTCTTTCTATTTGAGAATAAAATGGAACTAATTTATATATGATAAATTAACTTACTTTCTAGAAAAGATTTCTTAAGAACCGAGTCATTAAATATTCAAAATGCACACCCTGCAAGGCATATAATCAAACAAAAATATCATGCTTCTGAGCCCTAAGTAAGTTTTTGGCCTTCAGTGACAATGAGGCAGGAATATATGGGAAACTCAAAGTACTAAATCTGTGTAACCAAATAGAGTTAAAGTATAAACAAAAACATAAGGAATGTTCAATCTGTGGAAAACTGTATTCTTAATTTTATAACAAAGTCATCATCACTTGACATCAGAAAATGTTAGTAACTGTTCGGGACTATATTTAACAGCATACTGAGAAGTACTATTTTTCAGGGCCTTTTTTTCACTTTTCTAACGGCACCACCCATGTTATAATAGAGAATGACACTGCCTCATTGACAAGCGAGCCTGAACTGGGCAGTATGCTAGGCTAATTCACTAAATGACTACATTGTGACACCAAGCTGGAAGAAAGAATGATAAATCTCGTAATGTCAAGAGTCCACTAGAGCAATTTAAGTAAACAATTACATATCTGCTTCACATTAAAATTTGTTTTATCTATTGAAACTTTCCTCCTAAGACAAAGACTGAAATAATAAGGTTTAATTGACAACTAGAAAATCATTTACATGAAGATAGTAACTTACTAAGGAAACAATCCAAGAACACTAACATCTGAACAGGTCAGCGTAAATTATGTTTTTGACCACAGATATTACTTTTACAGCTTTGGCCCCAAATAACACACACCTTTGTTTCGAAATTTTAAAGAACCAAACATAAAGAAGTGAAAAGCGGGCTTCCCACTCACTCCTATTCCTCTCAGGCAGAGGGTCAGCACTCTGACCAGTTCATTCATGTGCTCTGAAGAGGTAGTCTATGCATACAAGCCTGCCATACATAAAGATACAGAAATACATACATACATTTTCAACATAAATGGCAGCATATTCAAAAATGAAAAAAATTGTTCCTTTAAATAATATGTCTGGGAGATTTTTCATATCTGTTCTTCAAGAGTTTTTCATATTTTTATATAAGACATGTGGCACTCCACTAAATGTATCATAACTCAATCATTCTACTACTGGTAAATATTAAGATTTTTCAATTTTTGACATTATACATTGCTGTGATATCCTCGTATGTACATCACTTCACACGTGTAAGATTACAAAAAAAATCAAATTTCTTGAAGCAAAACTACAAAGTCTGAGAATTCTGAGCAACATTTCTGTTTTGATATTGCCAAATTTCTCTTCAGTGTCCCAATGTCAGCTCCCATCAGCCATGCATGAGTGTGCCTGTTTCCCCCCACCATGTCTGTCAAATTTCACGTGCTCTAAAATTTTAATCTTTGCAAATCTGCAGTGTGAAAATTTGCGTTTTGTCATAATTTGAAAAGGCATTTCTTTCATTACCAGTGAAGGTAAGCATCATTTTGCATATTTAAGTGTCACTGTACCTTCTCCAGTGAACTGTCAGGACCGTCTTTGGTTGGCTGTTACAAACGGTCTGTTTCTACTTTTTCTTCTCTAAGTAATTTATTTAAAAAATAAAAATTTTTATTTAAAATTAAAAAAAAAACTATTTATATAATTTAAACCCTGCCCTTTTGTCAATGCTGAATTTCAACTATATTCTTTCACTTTTTTTTTTGAAAGCAGGATTTATTAGGAGTACAGAAAAGCTACCACAGTGGGAGGGGACCCAAGGTGGTTGCTCATTCTTTCACTTTTTATACATTTTTTTTTTGTATATTTACTTGTCTGAATTATGGACCACTTACTTTGTGCCTTCTGAGTTCTGTGCCATACACAGAAAGGTTTTACCTTAACTAATCTGAGATTACAATTAAATTATTCATGTTTTCTTTTAGTTCTTTCATGATTATATTTGTTTGTTTGTTTTATACATTGAAATAGCTGACCTACATAAGAATTAGAAGTTCAAATTATGTTTTAGAAGTTCTAGAACCAGTCCCTAAAAGGAGTCTTCCTAAAACTAAATTCTGTTCAGGAGAGAGAGAGACATGCTACACAAGGCAGATGATAGAATTCCCAAGACCTTCAGAGCTGCACCCAGCACCGCGACAGAGAGCAGGAAAAAAACAACGGATCTCCACACTTCCTCTGCTGGTCCAGGGTCCTGCCCAACACTCTACAAACAAAGCAGCAACCAAATAGTCCCATAGAGTGCAGCAATCCTTAAAAACCCAAGTAAATCTCCTAAAGTCTTAGGCCTAACTTTGTGTGGTCACATTTTTTCTGAAGGGCCACAGCTCTAGAGAAAAAGAATGCGTAATGAGAGAAGTGTCAGAGCCCAGGGAGGGAGGCAGCAGAGCAGGAGGCCTGCCCACCCACTCCTGGAGGTCATGAGGAGAAGTGTGGGAGCAGGAGGCACAGCACAGGGAGGCAGTGCCTGAGTAGGGTAGGGTAAATCAGGGATGGGCGCTGGTTTCAGAGCCCACGTAGGGTGAAGAGGGCATGGGGTGGTGTGTGGAGTGAGGCGGCTATGGGGAGGGAGGGAGAGGGAGAAGGGAGAAAGAGAAAGAGAAAGAGAAAGAGAGAGACACAGACAGAATATCAAAAGAAGACACCAAGAATTTTTAAAAGGAACAAAAAAAGGAACAAAACAAAACCAATAGTTAAGGCAGTACACACAGCGAAACAAGAAAGGCTTCCCATGTTGTATGATAATATAACCAGGGCACGGAGGTCCTAGTGTCTCACTGTGGCTTTCCAAAGGGTGGCAGATCACCCCAAGGGAAATACTGGGCTTGGAAGACGTCAAAAGAAAAAAAAAAACAAAACAGCAAAAAAAAAAAGAATCGATGTTTAGGTTTTTTTTTTTTAAGTGTAAAAAAGGAAAACTGCATGTCTGCTGCAAACACAGGACACTGACGGCCTGGTGCTACCTTCACCAGGCAAGGCTGGTCAGTGAGTGAGCACTGATGACCTGCTCTGACCTGCCTACTACACCTTCTTTAAGACTAACGCGAGTTCACACACCCCCATCAACTTCTGAATTAAGGTGGAATTGCAGAAATAACCACAACATACTATCTGTACTCAAGCCACTGTCCCTATTCCTTAAAACCACTACAAAAAAGTGAGATTCCCAATGAATTCTGTTACAAATTTATTTTTGCCCCCTTTACCAGAAACCTCCAGCTAAGCTTGTCTTCCTCATACTGAATTATGGTTTATGTTTCTCCCCTTGGGGTCTAAACTTGTATTTGTTCTTATTAAATAATCTCTTGCTTAAAAGCCTATATTTCAACTTGTTATGATTACTCTGAATTATACATTGTAAATGAGTCTACTCAATAAGGGCTAACCTTGAAACTTGTTAAGCATAATCTCAATTGATTAAGCTAAATTATGCCTTGGTGGAGGGCAGACCCTTTATATTTCAAATAACTGCAGGACACAATGAACTAATAACCATACAAGTTCTTTTGTGAAAAACAACAGTATCTACTACCACTCATTAAGTGCTTCCTAAGAGGCTTTAAGATTTTTACCTACATTCCTACAGAGTCCTCAGAGCAACACTAAAGGTGGACAGAATCCCCACCTCAGGATCAGATCAGACTCAAATGCACCCAGCATGTTGAATTCACGGCCCCTGTCCTGGTAGCTTCACCGGAGGGTCATCATCGTGGCTACTAGGTAGCCAGGATTCCACAGGCAAAGTAGGAATAACAACAGGTATTGTTTTACTATGGCTTTAACAAGCTGATCCATATGATACTATAAAATAAGTTAGGAAAGACTGATTGCTCAAAAATGTAAACCATACACATTTCATTCAACATGGGCATGTAGGCTGGGCACCGTGGCTCACGCCTGTATTCCCAGCACTTTGGGAGGTCAAGGCGGGTGGAATGTTTAAGTCAATACTTCAGGACCAGCCTGAGCAATACAGCTACTTGGGATGGTGAGGTGGAAAGATCTAAATCCATGTGCCATGATCACCGTGATCATGCCACTGCACTTCAGCCAGAGCTCCAGAGTAAGACTGACTCCAAACAAAAAATAAATAAACAAAGGTCAAATGGTGCAATTTTTGGTTAGCTGTCACTCACGGATACAAACATTCCTCCTATCTACCTTATCTTCACTCCCAACCCTAACTGGTCTTCCTGCATTCAAACAACATTTTTTTCTTTTTTTTTTTTTTTTTTTTTTTTTGAGTTGGAGTCTCACTCTGTTGCCCAGACTCGAGTGCAGTGGCCGCTCCCGGCCACCGCAGCCTCGACCTGCTGGGCTCCGGCAATCCTTCCACCTCAGCCTTCCGAGTAGCCGGAATTACAGGCGCACGCTACCACGCCCGGCTGATTTTTTGATTTATTGTAGAGATGAGGTCTTGCTGCCCAGGCGGGTCTCGAACCCGCGGGCTCAGGCAATCCACTCACCTCAGCCTCCCAAAGGCGCGGGATTACAGGCTGAGCCACCGAGCCCGGCTCATTTTTTTCTTAAAACAGATCTGAACACTGTCAAAAACACCTTCACAGATGTGCACTGCCAATGGTATAAAAGCCAAATTCTTGGCCAAAATGATCACAAGTAATACACACTGTATGGTAGATATCAACTGCCTGTTTTAAGATGAGGAAACCGAAGCTAAAAGACTATTAACACACCCTGCATCCCTCTGTATCTGTGCTCATGCGACCGTCCTCTATTTCAAAACCCTTCTGACCCACGTGGAGAAATCCTAATCTACCACATTTCACTTCTACTTCCTTAACACTGCCGATCCCCAATTTACACTGTTTACGAAGTTTTTTCTACTGAGAGATGCAAGACACTGTCAATACCAGTGTTTCAACAGAGCAAGACACAGAGGTAGAGCTGTTAAGAATGTGTGTATAAATACATAAATTCTCACATACACATATTTACTTGGGTTGTATATGCCTATCCCCATTGAGGAATAGGCCCGACATCCTTAAGTTACCCAACTATGACATTTTATGATTTGCAAAAATTATTGATGTGATGACATTCACTTATATACTCCCATCCATTTCATAGTTCAACTTCTCAACAATTTTTGTCATCAGTAAAACATCAGGCATTAGACTCCTCTAAGCTCAGTCAACTTGTTCCTTAAATCTTTCTAAAGCTGCTAATTTAAAGAAACACTCAGGTGCTCTGATTATTCTAAGGGTGGGGGCCTTAAAAAAAAAATCAATGGCAAATGACAATGTCGATTTTTAAAAAGTGAAACAACGAAAAAAAGGACAGGGTATGTTAAGAGTCTTAAGTAGCCACTGAGAAATCTGGCATTGGTTAACCAACTAAGGGAAAAATGGAGGTAGGGTAAAAATCATCCTTCTTGAGGCGGTGGCTACAGCAGCTGAAACAAAAGATTAAAATCAATTATCAATCATCTAAAGTTGTTGTCAGCAAGTTCTTCTTAAGAAAAAAAAATCCTCTTACTTTCTACCCACTACTTAGCAAAAAGGCAAAGGACAAATGGAAGAATAGCTTACTATCCTGTTTCCAGTGACTCGAGGAGAAGGTGGGTAGAGAAAGAGGGGTAAGAGGGGTGAGAGGAAAGAGGGGAAAGGGGGGAGATGGGACAAGAGACAAGAGAGACGGGAGAAGAGATTTACACGGTTTGAAAGGAACCAAGAGGCATCTACTACGGAAGTTAAATTTAGCATGGTCGGGTTCAGAGAGTCCATTTATAACACAAAAGTCAGGTTAAACATACTAACATTGGTACTTTTAAACACCTTTTTTGAGAAATGGGGAAGAATTTTTTTATCACTGCTAATTTACTTACAAATTATATGCTTTCCCAAGTAAATCCACCCTTCTAAATATAGGGTATGCTCAAAACATTCAGCTAGCCATCTTTAATCATAAAATAAGACTTCTGGTCTAAATTTATATTGTTAAATTGCTTTATTCTAATCATTTCTCCTTCAAAGCCAAGACATTATAAAAATACTTTCTGAATACCGTGTTAAATTTAGGAAGAATATATTACTTAATTTCAAACATATTTAAAACAAAGGAAAATGAAACAGTAACAAAATATTTTCAGTCACATAATTCCTACAGTTAATACTGCTCCACTATCTACAGGATGAAGTTCAGCTGTTAGCTTTGTTTGCAATTCACAATCTACCCCTTCAGCTTGATCCATTCTACAAATACACAAATAAAATTTTCAGGCAGGGTCTCGCTCTATCACCCAGGCTGGAATGCAATAGCACAATCACAGATCACTGCAGCCTTGAACTCCTGGGCTCAAGCAATCCTCTCACCTCAGCCTCCTGGGTAGCTGGGACTACAGCAATTCAGCATATATTTTATTGGACATTCTAGCAAACATCAGAATATAATAAACATTGAGGTAAAAATAAATAAGTTTCAGCCCCGGAGCTCAATAAGCATCCAGTTTAGTAGAAGTGAATAATAACTGAAAATGTAAGATATAGTCTGATAGTTCCCTTAATGTTTACTAATTACTGTAGGGGCATTTTTCATGAATTTCCAGAAACTCTTTGATAATGCTCCCACCAAGAAATGGAACTTAATTCCCCTCTTCTTGAGCGTGGGCTGGATGTAGTGTCAAATAGAGTATGGAAAGGGAAAAGTAGTAACTTTTCAGTGAAGAAACCAGGCAGTCTCCACCTAAACCAAGTAACCGAGGTTAACATCATCATCAAGACATGTCGAGATGATGTACCCCAGATCTGACGCACGAGAAGGGCACTGCACTTGTATCTCTCCCTCAAGTCCATCAACCCAACGTGATCAGAAAAACATCAAATCTAAATTGACAATGTACAAAAAAGTTGGCAAGCTCTGTTCCAAAGTGTCATGGTCAGGAAAACCAAGGAAAAGAAATAAACTGGAAAAGACTAAAGATATGATGAAATGCAACATGGTATCCTAAATTAGATCCTGGATCAGAAAAAGAACATGAGTGGGAAAAGTGGAGAAATATGAATAAAATCTGCAATTTAGTTAATGGCACTGTACGAATCCAAATTTCGAATTTCTGAACCAAAACTTCATGTCTCAATCGTTCCTTAGGTTCTAAAGATCTAAGATAGTAAAATAATTCAGAAAGACATCAGACACTACATCTTAACCCAGTGACCAAAGTTAGTATCACCAGTGATGTCATTTGGGTATCATTGTACCCCTGAAAGAATGTAATAAGATGGGAACTTCAACACTGTAACTTATTTCCCCAAAAACGTGTAACTCCATGCTAAACATGAAAAAAAAAAAAATCCCAACACAGAGCATTCAAGAGTGAAGGCATGACACACAGGAGTTTAATTCCTTTAGAACATGTCAGACAATAATGTTCTGATAACATTTAACACTCAAAATGTGAGTGTAGCCTTTTACTCAATCTTTTGTCACTTCTTTCTTCTCTCTATTATTTACCTTTTTATTCTTATTGCTACTGTCCATATTTCATTCAAGACCTCATTGTCTTTTTGTCCTGCTTCTAGCAGAAAAACATTGGTTTTAACCATCACATCTCAGCTGAAGAGCATACAATGATTGACAATTATCTCAAGTCTAAGCTTCATTTTCAAGAGTTCAAAGTCTTTCATAATCTGACCCTGTTATTTCAGACCATTTCCCAAACTAAGTCTCTGGTCTGACAGACCTCAAAATTCTAGCCTCACAACATATGCGTGTTCTAAATCTATGCCTCTGCATAGAGGTCTTCTTTCCTGAATTAAGGAGTTACACATTTCTAAAACTTAAAGTACAGCCCTACTTTCAAAAAAATAAAAATGTTTCAAGTTCTTGGTAAGCAATCTTTCTAAGTTCAAATCTTTCCCTATTTTTAAATATATTTCTCCTGTGCCTTATCAGAGAAAACAAAAAGGTTGTTGGTTATCATTTCCATATATTTCTTTCACTGCCAAGGGCAAATCAAAAGACTATTACATTCTCAAGTGCCTTTAACCAGGCTTAAGTTACACTGGGGCATGGAAAAGTCGAGCCAAATCACAACAGTGTAACAGAGTACTCAAAAGCCAAAAATGGATAAAAGTACAAAGCCTTTTACTTGTAAATTCTCAAAATAACACTTAATGATCATTATTATTAGTATGCTAAGGACAACAGTATCTTAAATTATTAAATATTCCTATCTCACTTTTACTAGTTAATATGAATAGTTCTCCAAGCCAAATCATTCACTTAAAAACATAACAAAGATACCATCAAATACCTGTGAAAGACTACAGTAAGGAAAATCAGTGAAAGTGTTGATTTTGATGACTATAAATTTCATTCATCTACATTAGCCTAAATAAAGTTTAAAGATGTCAAGTTCAAAGGCAGAGACAGACAATTTATCAAAAAAAATAATTGTGATTAATATAATTCATGCATTATGGGTGAAGTAGTTAAAAATATTTCCATAGGTTCTCAAAGATGTTCATTAAAGCCACTTAAAACCAGCCTAAGGGAAACAGACAGTAGCTGTACATTCTCAAAACATGAAACATATATTTTAAGTGTATATATTTATATCAAACAATAATTAATTGAATTACACCAAACATCCTTACAAGTACCCACTACCACATGAATAGAAGTATGATCCAATCAAAAACCTAAAGAAAAGCACAGCCAAATGAACCTAACATTCACCTGGTGTACTTTCAATTCTCTAGTTGAATGTTTAACAGGTTTTTGTGTTCTAAGGCTTACCTCCTTAGAATTTTGGTTAGGCCAGAGTCTTTCTATAAAAAAAAAGACAAAAAAAAAAATTTGCAATGAAAGAAATAATGTTCTAACAAAGATGACAAAAAACCTTAGCAATTTAAATAGACAAGTCTTGAAATAATGTTGTGATCAAAGCATCAAGCAGCCTAATAAAACCCAGGTGGCTCAGACTTATCATATATGGTACTCATTACCACAATTGCACTGTTTAATCTACTTCCTGGTGTCAACAAAAGCTTTCTGTTATTAATTCTCCCAGTTATGGATCTGCCTAAGTTACTGCATTTTCTGGTAAGACAACTCTTTGTCCAAAAAATTAAAAAGAGAAAGTGGGTCTCATTTTAAACATCTTAGAACTGAAGCCATGGATGGTAAAACCCCAGCCACTATAGTGGCTTTGTATTATCAGCCATCTATATAAGATTACAGTGATCCCTCAGGAGGTACCAGATGACTTGTGGCTAACACAATTTTGTAAGGGCTCATGCCAAAAAGGTAACCATATGCATGTACACAAAAAGAATAATTAGCGAAACTTAAGTAATTCTCCAAATTTAAGTCCACTGCCACAGGGAGACGGGCTGGGTTCTACCAGAGGTTCCTTGCCCATACACGACTTCATCATTCACATAGTTCCCTCGTGCTTACAATCTATAAGACTTCAAGCAATTCTCCCACCTGCAAGTCCTACTGCCTTTTTAAAAAGGACTTAATGTTTCTCAGGAACTTGCTTTACAGCATAATTTGCTTCCAAAAAGAAACTCCATTTAGAAAAGTAAAAACGCTAGGATTATTATACCTACCTCAATATTTGTGCCAAACTCTGAAGGAGCAAAAAAACTTATATCAAAAAGAGAAAAATAAGAGAAGGGCAGCATGACCATGGTCACTGTCACTGGATCTGCTGGCTTGTCTCAGTCACAGGTACCATGAAACCCGAAGATGACTTGTGAGGGCCATTCATGCCAGCACCTCCCCTTCACGAGCAGCTAAGGGAACTGGCTAGAGGGGAGGTCACCAGCTGCTCCACGTTTGCAAGTGGCAGCCAATGTCCACACAGGTTCCTCACAGCTAGATCACTGCCTTTTGTGCTCTCTTCTTCTG
Organism: Cephalopachus bancanus; assembly: GCA_027257055.1. Classification (NCBI taxonomy): domain Eukaryota; kingdom Metazoa; phylum Chordata; class Mammalia; order Primates; family Tarsiidae; genus Cephalopachus; species Cephalopachus bancanus. The sequence goes on along the minus strand of JAPVLO010000095.1, from coordinate 3,404,444 downwards.
TTCTGCTTGCCCAGATGGTAGTCACCACACAATACAGCACTCAGACAGACCATGTACCCGGTGAGGAAGGACATGCACAGCAGAGTGGACACACTGCACAACATGGCACTCAACCACACCATGCACTCAGTGAGGAAGGACACTCACAGTACAGTGGACACACCACAGAACACGGCACTCAGCCACACTGTATACTCAGTGAAGAAGGATACTCACAGCAGACACAATGCACAACATTCAGCCACGCCATGCACCCAGTGAAGGACACTTACATGACAGACTTTAGCAGCACTGTCTGCTATGTTACCTACAAAGCCAAGTTTCCCAGAATGTCTTCCTGTGTCATCAGTCAGGCACTAATTTCCTAAGTCAAATTAAGTCACCTAGTATTTGTAACTGTATTCAGGGACATTTAATAAGAACTCATTTTTCTTCCCCTATCCTACCTGGCTCGATATATACTTTCAATTAGTTTCTCCATTCCACGTAGCAAAATACTAGAGGTTATGCTGCCTTTCAGCAGTGAAACGGGTATCGAATGTCTACAGCTATTGAACTACCACCAATTTTCTGTTGACTTGAAGGTTAAAATCACCCTTCATTTTTACTTAATATCTAGTGTACACACACAACTTGAGAAACTTTCCAAACCTTAGTGTTAAATTCAACAATCATTTGATCTTAGCTGTGCTGACAGTCAATGATAACACTAAGAACTAGAACTAGTGTCTTAAGTAAATATAATACACCTACAAGTCACAATTATAGGCACCTGCGTCACTCACAGCAATTCTGACAAAATACTGGAATTACAGCAACTCTCCTAAATTGTGATGGATTATGCATTAGATGGACATACTGGGGTTTCTAGCTCTGAATGTGCCATTAATTTTAACCCTGGGCTTTCCTAGGCCTCAGTTTCTCATCTGCTAAAATAATTACAACAGGTTCTATTGTGATCCACTTTGCAAATATGAAAATTGAGGCTAGAGAGACCCAAGATTCCAATTAATAATAGAGCCAGAACTTTAGGCAGAACTCAGTCTAGATTTCCTGCCTTTTGTGCCTTTCATAAAGTCTGCAAGACTTGTATGTGATTTTAGGAATTTTCTCAACTAAGAGCTATATGGTATATGTGTACCCACATTATTTCCCTAATTGGCTACTAGTATTCTTTATGATCAGAGTGCCCAGAAGATGAGGAGACAATCTGGAAAGAATACAAATCTAGATTCTGAAGAAACACTGGATTCTCACTGTCAGTCATGTCAAATACCTCATAAGGGGCAGGGGAGTTACCCAGATATAGCCTACAGTGATCTTAACGCTCCATGTGACACCTATGCCATCCATTTTCCATCACCACCTAAGAAAACAGCCAACACCTTCAAGGTATGACATCACCCCTCTCCATCCCACCCCTTGCCTTCTTATTACTGTCTGTCTAACATTTTGTTTTATCTATGTTTGCAGGGTGAGAGTGGGGCTGGTGGTAGGAGGAGGCAGAGAAACTAAAACATTAAGGGTAAATAATTCACATTCCCAAGAGGCTTGGTAATAGACCTCTAAAACTATCTGAGTACATTTTAAGTTTGGAAGTTGCCACCAAATGCTAATCAATCAAAATCAAAACATTTCTTATATGACAATTAAAACAGATGGTCAATTTATAAATTTTCAAGAACAAAATTATTTTACAAAATAAATATATTTAGAATCACTTTGACTTACAAACTTGAAGATAGGCGTATCTGTAAATATATACATTTGTAACACCAAGTCATTCTCCAACTTACAGAAAAATATATCCTAGATACTTCCATCTGAGAAGTAACATAATCTTCATTTTATAATAATCTGACTCACTAATAATGCACTAACTACTCTCCCATGCTTCACATATTCAAACACACGGTCTTAAGTGGCTAAGCTCTATAAATAATGAACTTCAAAAAACATCCGCTGCAGAAATGCAGGTAAGCAAAAGCCAGAGAAGGGCAGGACAGAAATGTTGGTTTGATGAATAAATAACAAAAGAAGAAAGAAAGATGCACAAGGGACAAGTGACAGTGAGAATAGGTGAGCGTGGAAGTCACAGCAACTTGGGGACGCTGGCACTAGCTGGACGGCTGCTGCGGCTGTCACTGAGCCCTGCAGGGCTACCAGCATGCCACATGTCCAGAGGCACAGCAGGGCCTGCTGCAGACACCACCAGCACGGCTGCTGCTGTGAGGTTAGCACCTGCCACCAAAGCATGTTCCTACTAGGTTGCCACCTACCCAATTCTATAGTAACAGAAACAAGGTAAACACTGGAATAATTTTAGGGCCCTCTTGCCAGTCAAGCAGGGCAAAAGGGCTGTGTGTCTACTAAAAGACGGTGTCCACAGTTAAATGGTAGAGGGCAAAATGGGTGCCTGTGCATGAGGGCACGGGGGTATATGCAGGGCTGCACCGTAAACCTACACCGTTATAGTACTAATTAAGTCAAAATAGATACTGCCTTTATTTTCAACTCTTATCAGAAACACCTGAAATGTACTGAAATGTAAAAATTACTGATTAAAAAAAAAACAGTGAAGAATATTCATGGCAGAGAAGTGATTAAGGTATGAAACCCCAACTCTGCAACTGGTAACAGGCAAGAAAAGAAGAATCACCTCAAGCAGGTAAAAGCTTCAAGAACTAAGAAAGCCTCCCCTAGAGAGAGAGGACTACAGGGGACACAGAACATACCACAAGCATGACTAGATACCACCCTTTCAGCACGGAGGGCAGTTTGGAAAACTCAGCACTAGCACCAAAACATCAGATCTCATTATAATTAACTACCAATCTGTGAAACCTGAAGATCAGGTAACATATTTAATTGGCGGAATGAAACTGAGTGATGCTTCTGCTCCTGGGCAAGACAGGAAGCAAGCAGCGACTTGCTAGTTGGGACAATTTTTAGAAAAACAGAAAGAGCAAGGATCTTCGTCATATGCTCTACCTGTGACTTTTTGACATTTTAATCAGTACTAAAATAGATTGTTTTAAATGATTATTGCCTTTAAGTTTAGTAATAAATTCAAGTATCCACCCAAAGTTGTTGTGGGTCAAAAGAAAGACAGCTTTTATTTAATTAAAATTTAAACCACTGGGGACAGTAATTTAAGGATTACATTTTTAGACTTGGGAAACTTAGGAATTTTAAATACTATTTAAGTACTGTATCCACCTGTAATTTTCAAATCTTACAGTATTACTTTAAGTCTGCACAGAATTTGAACAGGTTTTCCTTGGCTTCTTTCCAAACCATAGCACTTACGCCTTGGGCCGGGGAGAGTACAGTGTAAAGCATTCTAATTTCTTTAAGCAGAAAAACCTTTTTACTTTACCTTCACCACATTTCCAATGGTGCATCCTCCCATGCACATGAGCTTCTCATTAAAATAATAATTTAAAAAAACTAAATTTTAACACATGAAGTAAAGGCAGAAATAGTTTTCAAGTTTATAAAGTGAAGTTGGACTCTGTTCCTGCTCTTGTATTTAGAATCCAGAGACACCAAAACTAGAAGAACAAAAAAGGCATAAAAACACAGGAATTGATACTTCATATTTGAATTTTATTTCTTGTATTCTAATCACTTTACTAAACCAAAAAACTAAACATATAAATTTAGGTCTAAGTTACCAAGTCTCAACTCACAAACCATAGGCTGTTGAGTGACCAAAAAAATGTGAGCAGTAACCTAAATGTCATTGCCCTGAATATTTAGCAGTAAATCATCAAACATGAACATCTTAACATTTTCAAAATACTACATTAGTAACTACAAAAAAAAAAAAGAGTCCCTGAGGAGTTGTATCATAATTAATGTACAGATTCTCTAGCTATCGACTTACACAATGTTTCTAAAATGAAGTATTTGTTAAATATTTAAATAGAGTTAACTGCAATATGGCCCCAAGGTTCCATAAACATGACCCTAACATCACTGCCAGGACGACTTTCGTATATTAAAATAAACGTCAAAAACAACTTCTGTACCTGAACACTAAAGCAACAGCAATATTTAAAAGGTATTTGCAAGGAATAGAATTATCTCTGAACAATAAATATGACAAATCAAGTATATACATTAGTTTGTTCTTTATTTCCAGAGATGCCTGTATTACTGATGAAAGCCCAAGATAGGAAGAATTGGAACACACAAGACATAATAACGTCCTTAACAATTTCTTAAAACTCCTAAGGACATCCATCTCCAAAATCAAACCTCACCTCTCCTGCAAAGTCATCCCCCAAAAGGAATCAGTAGCTGACATCTGAGTGTTTCCATCATTTTGTCCTTCCTTACTCTAGACTTCTATACACTGTTTCACTTTTTTTAACTTACATACATTTTTAAAATTTACACACTTTTAAATTTACATATTTAAGGCAGTAACCAGGATTTGATGTCTTTGTAACTTTTCTATCACCTATCCAATGTAATCTGCTGGATAAATGCTGAAATGAATTAATGTGAACAAAGTTTTTTCCTGAGATACTTGAAACATTTTATCAAACCTCCACACTTATTGATTTGAAGTTACTTGGTAAACATGATCCTATTTCTCCAATAAGTTCCAAAATGTACTCCCAAACTGTCTACATATTATTTCTAGTATTTCCACCAAGAAAAACTTTCTTTTAAAAATGCAACAAAAGAAACAGAAGTTTTAAAAAATGAATCTGTTGGACAGATCACAATGACCACTGACTAAACAGAGAGGGGATAAGACAAAATAATGAGTAAACACATGACTTTTCACAAAATGTTCCCATCTGACTAAAAAAAATAGAAAAAGCTTTCCCTATCCTGACTCAACTCTTCCCTGAACTCAAAAGCAATTCTAAGGCGAAAGAGCAATCCCAGTGGGGCTGTAGCAGGAGAATGAGGAGAAGGGATGGAGGCCGAGAAGGCGAGTGATTGAGCAGATTGCCTCCAACACGAACCTGGCTACCCATGGAGAGCACTGCAATACCACAACTCAACAACTCGCTCTCCCACACTCAGGGACACTTAAGCAACATCTACACTGTGGAAAGTTACTCTAAATGCATAATGTTTTTATTACATTTTTGTCAATTCATATTTTAGCCTTTGACAGGAAGGTCCTTCAACACTGCTTTTCTTTTAAAAACTTAAAATAATTATGTAGGTCAGTCTATACTAGTATTTCTTACTCTAACACCAACTCGAGTAATAAAAAAAAAAGCAACTTTCCAGCAATAATGTTCTCCTACTGAAAATGAACCAAGGAAAGCTAAAAGCTATGTGTTGTGTGTATGACATCAGTGTATCTCGTCACTGTAGCATCATACCTGATGACACATCACTGCCTGGGTGAAGCATCATGTCAGTCTCCAGCTGTGCTTCCATAGTGCAATACAGTCTTCATGTTTCCTTTTCAAAGAAACTGATTTTAGAGACCAAGGATCATTCTTTGTGACTAGCAAGCAAAGCAAAAAAATTTGTCCACTCCAAATATAAGAATTACAGATTTGGCACTGATGCAGAATACAGCAAGTTTCTCATATCACCTGCAATACTAAACGAATTTAGTCTGCTGAAAAACAAGACAGTGAGTTATTGAATCTATGTTTAATTCAGTGCGCTTTATGACATATTTAAGGAATTCAGTTGTATAAAATAGTATCTGAATCTTATCAGATGAAAATGTTTTTCCCTTTCAGCAAGCCTCAGGTTGCATGTCTGAGAACACAAATTAGTCTCCAGTTCTCCTAAGCTTGATAATAGTGCCCCCTAATGGGGATTTTAATACGAGTTTTTCTATTCACTTTTTTAAAAAAACATATTCTCTAATATGAGCAAGTTATATCTCTTTCAAGTAGAAGGTAAATTCTGTAAAATAAAAGTTTATTGCCAGGCGCAGTAGCTTAAACCCACAATACTAGTACTCTGGGAAGCCAAGGCAGAAGGATAGCTTGAGGCTAGGAGTTCAAGACCAGGCTAAGAAACATAGCAAGATCTTGTCTCTACAAAAAATATAAAAAGTCGAGTGTAGTGGCACGCACATGTAGTCCCAGCTACTCAGGAGGCTGAGGTGAAAGGATCACCTAAACCCAGGAGGCGAGGCTGCAGTGAGTTGTGACCGTGCCACTGCACTCTAGACTGAGCAACAGAGTGAGACTCCAACTCAAAAAAAAAAAAGCTATCAAGATTCAAACCACTCAAAGGAGAATTACTACGTGTGTAAAAACAAACTATGAATTAACAGAGAGAAAGTAACTGTAGAAAACTCATACCACAATAATTTTCTAGGTTTTGAAGCATCCTATAATAAACATAATCCAGGGCAGCACAATGCAAAATTAATCTCATGAGGACATTATCCTTCTCACTGTTTCTAGAACTCAGTGAGCCATTAGTACGTGCTAAATAAAAGATATCACAGTTAGAAAACATGGCTCAGGAGTGATTCAGCATCGCCCAGCTCCTACATACAGAGCAGAGATCTCACCCACGTTTCTTGGCTTCATACCATTACCTTGTGCCCAGTCACAAGTCTGCAACATGGATTTAATGTCTTTCTTCCGTATTGCACACAGAACATTCCCCTAGATTTCAACTTAATATATGCTTTTTTAGAAGAAAAAATGCACTAAAATTAAAGCAGAAGCTACCTATCCTGTTACTTCCTTCCTAGATGCACTATTGAGACAAACAGCCTTTTCAATTCAGTGCTCACAATACCTGCTGGACTCAGTCAGTATAGGGGTAATATTTAGAAGAAATAAACCACAAACTCAAAATCATCAATTTATGATAAAAAGATTCACTGACTTATTCTTTAACCTTACAAGAAAGGAAGAACAATAAGGAGTAAGAGAAATATAAATCGCAGGTGGCCAAACTTTCTTAAAGGGCCAGATAGCAAATTCTTTAGGCACAGGACCCACAGTCTCTGCCAACAATTCCACTGTGTCACTGGAGAGGGAATGCAACCACATAAAGTACAGAAACCAACAAGCACAGCAGTCTCTTTCCATGGGTCATAATTTGCCAACCTCTGATTTAAAACACTGACATTTCACTTTTGGACCACAGATTAAAAATCCACTCTCCACATGAGGCACCAAAACAAACAAACAAAACAACCCCTCCTCACTTCCCAAAAAAAAAACTCTAAGCAACTCATAGTAGATAATCATCAAAATTATGAACTATTTGGCATCTTGCTTGCAGAAGGTGGATGGTAGAAAAAAAAATTGTTCCATGAATTAATATTAGTTCTAGATGGCATAAAATTTAAAAAGCAGTACACAAAGCAGTGGGCCTTTACCAGAACTTAAAATAATCAACATATAGGACTACTCTGTTCTGCATATATCACCATATAATAAGAAATTTTAGTTTTTATCTAGGCTTGATTTTAAAAAATCTAATGGTGACTACATTCTAATGCCCATTAACACAGAATGAATGGGTTAGGTGAATGAACCTAAAATTCAAACCTACCACAGGAGGCTGCAAAAATATATAGAGTACTGTCTTAGGTTTTTCACATGTGTAAGAAAAATGGCAATTCCCATTAGTTTCTACAGGTAAACCTAGAAAAACAAATTTATTTTACACAAAAAGTGCATTTCAGATACAGAATAATGACAGCTCACATTCAACACCCTTAATCTCTGGAATATACTTCCCGGGGAGTCTCAGAGTAACACTCTGGAATGGAAAGCCATGGTATTGGTATCCAGGCAGCCACAGGTTTCAATCCCTACATTACCTCTTGAACAAGTTACTTATCCCACTAGGCATCAGTTTCCTAATCTGGAAAATGAGACTGTAAGACCCTCAACTGTGCAGAGTAACAACTCATCATGGGCAATTTATACAGAGTACGCAGTACACAATGCCCAACTGTTTATTATTTAATGCTAAACTGAAGGCTCTCCTTATCTCAGGGATGGTAAAACAGTTTTAATGATCTTCTCAAGGTAGATATTAGTGAAATAACATACTAGTCAATTAGTTCAGAATAAAAGAAGTTAGCTTTCAATGATTAAGACCTAGAATTAATAATAAGTTTTGCTTTATCTACCATAATTGCAGTGAACATTATTTCTTCATATTCTGAACCAAGAATTTTATTTTTAAAATTAACTACGTAAGAAAACTGTGACAGTGTGAACTGTTCTGAGATAGATTCTACTCTTAGCTATGCCACCAACTCAGTAATCAAATAAATCACTTCGAGGAAACCTCTCAAGATCCTCACTTGTAAACCAAAGAAATTGTATTAACAATCCCTGGCCTTCCAGTGATAAAGTAGTGATCACTGAAATATAATTAAGCACCCCCAGATATGCTCGTGCATAGGGGAACAAAGATATCTTAATACTGCCAGAATGGACTACAGTTCTCAACCTTAGTTGTCAGAGGTAATTCAGATGAAATAGGAAGAGCATAGCCAGGAGGGAAGAAAAGGCTGTACAAAGATTTTTAAAAAGAGCAAGGGTCCTAGCACTCAGTTTCCTACAACAAAAGTAGAAACCTTTGTTTCTAGAGACATCACTTTAATGAAAAACCAACTTGCAGACAAAATGCAAGGTATTAAACCATAGCCCGAATACACTTTGTGTCTGTTATATTCAAGGTACTATGAAGATCTGAAAGCAAATGAAATAAGTAACATTTCATCAAAGTTAGAGTGATCAGTTAAAACTTACATAGAAAATGGCAAAAAGATCAACGTGGTGGCTCACACCTGTAATTCTAGCAGCTTGGGAGGCTGAAGCAGAAGGATTGCTTGAGCCCAGGAGTTCAAGACCAGCCTGGGCAATATAATAAGACCTTCTACAAAAAATAAAACAAAAAGTTAGCCAGGCATGGTAGCGCACACCTGTCGCTCCACCTACTCAGGAGGAGGACTGCTTGAGCTCAAGCGTTCGAGACTGCAGTGAGCTATGAGTGTGCCACTGCACTCCAGCCTGGGTGACAGAGTGAGACCCTGTCAGAGAGAGAGAGAGAGAGAGAGAGAGAGACTCCATCACATACGTCAAGTGATCTTCAACAGGAATGCCCAAGAATGCCAAGACCACTCAGTGGGAAAGGACTATCTCTTCAAACAAAAGGTTCTAGGAAAACTGGATAGCCACAAACAAAAGAATGACGTTAGACCCTTACCTTACACTATATGCAGTACAAAAATTAAATCATCTGATTGTATATGCCAGGGTTGTTTAGACCAGAAACATATAAAACTCCTAGAAGAAAACGGGAAAAGCTTCATGACACTGGATTTGGTAACGATTTGAATTGATACCAAGCACCAGAAAAAAAAAACAAAAATTGGCAAAGAGGGAGTATATCAAACCTTGAAACTCCTACACAACAAAGAAACAATCAACAAAGCGAAAAGAAACCTACAAAATAGAAGGAAACACATATTACAAACCTTATAGCTGATATGAGGTCAACATCCAGAATATATAAAGAACTCCTTCAACTCAACAGCAAAAAAAATCCAATTGTAAAATGAGCAAAGGACTTAAGCAGACATTTTTCTAAAGATATACAAATCAGCAACAAACATACGAAAAGATGCTCAACATCAAGTAATCATTCAGAAAGTGCAAATCAAAACCATAATGAGATATCATTTCATAACTGTTAAAATGGACATTAAAACAGAAAATAAGTGTTGACAAGGATACTGAGAAACTGGAATCCTTGTGAACAGTCGGTGGGAAAGTAAAATGGTGCAGCTACTATAAAAAACAGTATCAAAGTTCCTCAACAAATTAAAAATAGAACTATCATATAATCCAGCAATACCACATATGGGTATATACCCCAAAGAAATTGAAAACAGGGTCTCGAAGAGATATTTGCACACCTATGTTCCTGGCAGCATTATTCCCAACAGCCAAGAGATAAAAACCTGGAACCATGGATAGATGACAGTATAAAGAAAATGTGGCATACACACATAATGGAATGTTATTTTATTTTAGAAAAAAGAAATCCTGCTCTATGCTACAATATAGATGAATTTTGAGGACATTATGCTAAGTATAATAAGCCATTCACAAAAATAAATACCACATGATTCCACTTAGATGAGGTATCAAAAGCAGTCAAACTTTCAGAATCAGAAAGTAGAATGGTGGTTGCTGGGAGGTAAAGGAAGTAGAAAAGGGAATTATTTGTTCAATGGATAGAGAGCTTCAGTTTTGCAAGATGAAAGTTCTAGACATCTACTGCACAACGTGCATAGCTAACACTACTGTTGTGTATACTTAAAAATGGTTAAGATGATCGATTTCATGTTATGTGTTTTTTTACCACAATACAAAAATGTTATATAAAAATTAAACTGTGAGAGTTCAAACAAGTGAGATGTTACATTCATCTAGATTTAATAAAATCTTTTAGATGTTGACTTTGGTCTTTCATGTGAGCTTTGAACTACTATCTCTCTTTGTTAACAAAACAATTATACCTGTAACACAAAAATAAGATGTTTCTGAAATGCTCAAAAAGTATCTTCTTTCTGAAGCAGAGGGCTGAACTCATATATTCTTGAACATGGATAGAAGAGAATGGATGGTGGATGCACACTGATGATCCGTGTCCTACACAATGTAAGTTTATCTGGCAAGCCCAATTTCATACTGGAAAAGTCAATATCAGCACAGTTCATATTAAAATCACTACAAATCAAAATCACAAACTAATGAAGTTTATGAAAGAAATCCTCATTTTCAAGGATTTATGTAATTTTTCCAAAAAATTAGAAAATCAAGTGAATTAGGCTAGCCTGGCAAACTCCCATTAACATTCTCAAAAGTTATGGTAAGAACTGTATTACCCACTTGTATGCACTAGAAGGGACACTGGAGAGGAGCAATCTTACCTTCATCAAAGTCCGCATCATCCTCTGTGTGCTGCGGGAAAGGGAAGCAGTTGGTAATTTCAAGTCGGTCTTCCACGACCAGGCCCAAGAGCACGCCTTGAACAACCTCAGTTCCTTGTCCTTCTTCTTGATAATGTTTGATTATCTTTAATACCACCTAAAAAATAAGCACAGAAGGGAGCTTAAAACCCAGTTTCTTATTTTATTTCTAATTTTAAAAACTATACTAGCAGGTTTGCAAAACTACAAAATTAAATAATAGAACTGAATAAATATCTTACAAATCATTTATTTTACCCTTAATAAATAATAAAGCTCACATAATCTAAATGTGTATCTGAAACTCCAAGAGCGTGACTACATGTCAAAAATGTCCATGTCTGGTGTGTATGCCCCTCAGTCTAGGCTCCCCAAGGTCTGGCATCCAGAAGTTCCTTCAACCAAATCAAACAGTACCCCTTAACCTGAAGTCAGTATTGAAGGAGAGATCCTGTCCACAGGAAGATAACTTTCTGACATCGATGGCAGAACCATCACTAGGACAGAGATAAAGATCTCACTGTCTGGACATTCAAAGGCAGAAGAACCCTCAGTCACACTCTCAAGTTCCCTTTCTCAACAGACCACCTCATCAGTCAGGGGATGCAACAACGGAAACACGTATCCAACAGTAATCCAATAGGTCAGAGAGAACAAAAGAGAATCTAGTCTCCAGTACCAACTAGTGCTCCTCAACCAGAAGGAAACACTATATAACTGCTAATGAAATAGCCAGCAATGGCATTACTTTCTCCTTTTAGATTCCCATAAAGATAAAGAAGGTAACACTGTGCCTGGTACGACAAGCAATAAATTTAAAGTCCACAAAAATAACCATCGTTAATAATAATTCCTATAGCATGGGTTAACTGTAAAATGCTTTGTACAGTACTTGGTACACAGTTCTTATTAACAGGAGACATATTTAACATAAGCCCACAGCCAGAAGACCTGGAAGACAACAGTCTAAGAAAGTTCACAGAGGAAAAAAAAATCTAACAACAAAATGACAATTTATCAGTATGTTATTGATTAGTGTTTCATTTAAAACAAATTAATAGAAACTAATTAGTGACTAGTAATAACAACAGGTTACAATTATTGAACATCATGTGCCAGCTAATCATCTAACTATTTTACATGTATTACCCAGTCACAAAATTCTCATAACAACCTTAGGAGAAAGGTATTATTATATTCACTAAGAAAACCGAGGCAGAGAAAAATTAAGTAAATGGCTAATGGCCACACATCTAGAGCCAAGATTTAAAGCCCGTTAAAGTCCAAAGCTTGTGTACATACTTTAATAGTCAGGTGACAATCTTCATATCAGTAACTCAATCGATAATTAAAATAATGAGTTAGTAATAGACCAGTGGTCCCCAGTCTTTTTGGCATCAGGAATCAGTTTCATGGAAGACAATTCTTCCATGGGTAGGAGCGATGGTTTCAGGATAATTCTATATAATGAAATAATTCTACAACTCACCATAGAAAGAAAAAAAAGAGGCGCAGGTAGACGTGGTAAATAAAATAATGGGCAGGCCATCTATGGACTAAAATAAGTGTTAGATTCTGACTTAAAGCCGCCACCAGATGCAGCTATGTACAACTGAAATATATTAACTCACTTGTCACTCACTGATAGGGTTTTGGTATGAGTCTACAAATAACTGATTTTATGCTGTGCAATCAAACCTCACTACTAAAGTTAATCTGCATTTGCAGCTAAATACAGATTACAGCACATGATGTTCAATAATACAGCTGCTCTCCAGTGTTAGCCTCACCACCTCAGCTTCACCTCAGACCATTAGGCATTAGATTCTCCTGAGAGAGTGCAACCTAGATCCACTACAATTCACAATAAGGTTCACATCACACTCCTATGAAAATCTAATGCCACTGCTGATCTGACAGAAGGTAGAGGTCAGGTGCTCATGCTAGTGATGGGGAATGGCTGTAAATACAGATGAAGCTTTGCATGCTAGCCCCGCCACTCATCTCTTACTGTGGAGTCCAGTTCCTAACAGGCCACAGACCAGTGACCCAAGGGTTGGGGGCCCCTGTAATAGACAAAGACTTTGTACAACAAAGACTCTGTTATGAACAGACCCAAAAAGCTTTACACCAGTAAGATAGAAAACTCCGAGCCGGGCTCGGTGGCTCAGCCTGTAATCCCGCGCCTTTGGGAGGCTGAGGTGAGTGGATTGTCTGAGCCCGCGGGTTCGAGATCCGCCTGGGCAGCGAGATCTCATCTCTACAATAAATCAAGAAATCAGTCGGGTGTGGTAGCGCATGCCTGTAATTCCGGCTACTGGGAAGGCTGAGGTGGAAGGATCCCCGGAGTCCAGCAGGTCGAGGCTGCGGTGGCCGGGAGCGGCCACTACACTCCAGTCTGGGCGACAGAGTGAGATTCCAACTTAAAAAAAAAAAAAAATAGAAAACTCCAAAGGACAGTGAGCAGCCAGCAGATAAAAGATCTCTATCTAGAAGAACATCAACCGGTAAAATTGTAGACCTTCCATACTATGAAATGAACACTTATTTCTGGATAAACGGCCTCTCTACTTGAAAGGCACAAAAATGCCCTAAGAATCTTAAAAGTATGGGTATGAGTTACAGCTCTAGCATTCACGAGCTATGACCTTGGGAAAGCTATTTAATCTTCCTAAGCCTTATATTCTAGTTTGTAAAATGAAACTACTTCATAACATTACTGACAATATTAAATATAAAAAGTATAGAGTACTTTGCACATGGTCCACCATGTAATAAGCGTTCGATAAATGATCAGTACTATTGATTTTTGTCAAGAAAAAGAAAGCAAATCGACTTAACTTCTATTCAACCAGAATTCTCTATCAAAAATGTTTACACATGGATGACTAACAAAGGACAAACCAAACTGACGAAGAGTTATTACAAACACATCTACCAATTAATCTAGGTTATCTAGGTTCCTGTATAGTCATCCCTGGTAATGCGATCACTAAACCACTACTGACATCAAAGTAAATGAGAGATGCTAAAGGACATGTACTTCATATAGATCGTTGGACAAATTCTAGAATTGATTCCTAAACCACTGATTCCTACATGTACAAAAAAGAATACTGATGACTAGGACCCAGCATAGTTTCACAAAGAAGCTGGGAGAAAACAACCTTACTATAATTCTGTTATAAAGAAAGCAGCAATTCAAAAGGCGTTAATATATTTTACAAACAAGTTATTAAAGTTCAAAATATCTTATACTGGAAAACATCTTAACTCTAAAAAAAGTGAATTATGATGGAATCAGTGAGGACAATGTGACCAAGCAGCACACCAAGCTTGAGATGCCTGCCAAAGAGGCCATGCAATGTTACACAGCATTAATAGAAGGAGAGTACCTCAACTAAGAGAATGATCATCATTTCATTCTTTTCAATATCACTGAACCGTTACTCACTTCTTTACAATGACCCCAGAGAAAATTTACCAGTAACAGTGCCCAACTAAGAAACGGGAAAAGCACAGTGGTGTGACTATCTGCTAAAGACAATCGACCTCGGTAAGAATACACAAAATAGGGTACTTAAAAGAAAAAAAGCTTGAAGCCCTGTGATGAGAACCAGCATAATGAATTCAGAACCAGCATAATGAATTCAGAGTTCCATCTAATCTAGGCAAGGGATACTCACAGAGCACTTTCCAGACAATGAAGGGTCATCGGGTACAGGGGATTAGTCACACTTTGAAGGTAAAATCTAGGACCACAGGTAATCGTTTCAGGAAATACTTCAATTTTAAGAATAAATTCTCTCTAGCACAGAAGGTTGTCCATACAGAAAGCATTTGGGAAAGGCTTGATCGCTAAAACAATTTCCAACTCACTATTTATGATCTTGTAATTTTAATATAATATGATGAGATACTCAGAAAAAAGGAAAACACTATTATTATCAAAACTAAGCTAGCTCATTCTTCATTTTGACATTTTGTGGTATTCCTATTTTCTACATACACACTAAAATCTCAATTCCTTAATTTAAAAAAATTAGTTAGCCGGGCTCGGTGGCTCAGCCTGTAATCCTGCGCCTTTGGGAGGCTGAGGTGAGTGGATTGCCTGAGCCCACGGGTTCGAGACCCGCCTGGGCAGCGAGACCTCATCTCTACAATAAATCAAAAAATCAGCTGGGCGTGGTAGTGCATGCCTGTAATTCCGGCTACTTGGAAGGCTGAGGCGGAAGGATCGCCGGAGCCCAGCAGGTCGAGGCTGCGGTGGCCGGGAGTGGCCATTGCACTCCAGTCTGGGTGACAGAGTGAGACTCCAACTCAAAAAAAAAAAAAAAAATTAGTTAAAAAATTAGCTCCAAAAATACCTTTTGAGTAGAAGTCATTTATATGTCATTAGATGTCAAAAGGAGTCATTTGGATGTCAAAGGCAAAGGAATTTCCTGACCAGAACTAAATAACATACATACCTTTGCTTTTCTATGTATATAACCAAAAATTTGCCATATATGCGTGTGTGTATATGTGTATAAAAGTTTCAAGATTAGAGGTGTCTTTCATAAGTGAGACAGAATCCATGTTCTCTCCTCACAAATAAAATCAAAGGAATGTTTCACTCACCACAGGTACTGACACATAATATATTAAAATATAATTACTGAAGGAATAAACAGCAAACACTGATCACTTATGCTATGTCACACACTCCACTAAAAGTCTTGCAAGCAATGACCCATGTAATCCTCACAACCACCCATGAAGTCAGATTATCTTCCCATTTCACCTAAGAAAACAGTAATAACTAACATGGAAGTGAGTCAGGGAGGGGTGATCTGACTGCTGAAAACAAGGCACTTTAATCCCCTCATAACAACAGAGTGAAAACAAACTGAATGCACCATATGTGCCTATCACAGCTAGGCCAACACAGTGAAGATGAGGTATCGGCAGCTCTAGAAGTCTTTGTCACTCAGGCTACGGAAACAGGTTTTCCCGTATGGAGCTATGGGAGTGGTGCCAGTGGTCACCTCCTTGTGCCCAGGTCACCACTGCAAGTCAAGAAGTACCAACAGAATGCTATCGCAGGTGCCTGAATGCAATGCAGACTTTAGTCGTCATCAACACTATTCTCACAAGCCATAAGACAGGAAGGATCCCCACTTCAGTCTCATAAACAGTTGTACACCTCTGTTCAGAACACAGTGCTGATGGAGACATTTACTTGTTCTGCTTGGAGAAGTGCTGATAGAGACGTTAACTAGTCCTGCTTAGAAATGTGCTGATGGAGATGTTAACTAGTCCTACTTTAGAGATGTGATGCTCCCTGTTCTCACTTTAAAAAACATACACGACAAACTCAACAATTCACCAAAACAAAAACACATCCCTATTTTATATCTTATTTACTCACATCCAAACAACCCCACACACCCAGGAGTCCTGCGACTCATTCTCAGCTTACATTAGGGCCATCTAGAAGGCTGCGAAATAGACTGATGGCTGCTGAATTTCAGATTTAAGGGATCGGGGATGGGTTCCTATATTGGGTTTTGGGGGGTTGTTTCTATTTGTTTTGGGGTTCTCTGGGTAATTATAGCATTGTATTTCACTGACTTTTAATGAAGCAGCATAACCTGGCTCTCTTTGGGTTTGGTTTTGCATAACTCAGGTGACTGCTGGTTAAACCGCAAGGTTCCTTTCCTGTCTCAAGACTGCTGAGTTGCTGAAAAGTGAAGACACTGAGAAATACAGACTCAAAAATGAACATCTTTTTTATAAAAGCATACATATCAGCTCTAATAAGAGGAAGTCAAACCCTTTTGGTAGAATCTCTACAACACCGACATGAGAGGAAAGGAAATACCAGCAGCCCATTTGAGAAGAGCTCATACTGTCTGTAGCCACAGTAGACAATGTCTGATGGCTCAACTCCACATTCCAGACTATTATGAACCAGTGGTGACTAGGTTTCTTCATCTATAAATTGGTGGGTACATGCGGCTTCCTCTATACAAATTTTGTCTCAGGTGATGGAAACAAACTAGCCAGCAGACACTAACTTACCAAATTCCACTATACCTTCTGAAACCTTGTAATGTGATAGGTCTAAAAGTTTAGCCTAGTTGCCCTGCACACAGTGTTGTTCTCTAAATAGGTCAGTTGTCTCTAGAACTGTCTCTCAGATTTCTGAGCACTATACAATCTCAAGCTGGGCAGATCTTAGCAAGGAATCCCAATCTGCAAGATAGAAAACAGATGTCCTTCCTGCTGAAATTACTCTAAAGGGGACACTTTTTTCTACCATTGTTTATTATCTAGTGCAGACTATTTGAAAAAAGCAAAGCAGACTATTATGCAATCTCTAATGAACACAGTATTATTCTTTTTAAGTACCTTGCTTAAAAAAAAAAAGAAAAGAAAAAGAAAATCTAAAACTCCAAAAATCTGAAAGCAACAAAGGACTTAAGTTCTAAGACAAAAGTATTCTCGATATTATAGAGTAAAATATAAATACCAACTAAAATATCCAAATAAACCAATTATGCTACAAGACAATAATTCTGAAACTTGAAAGAGTTAAGAATGATGGATAAAATTGTTCATTCTTCCTAAAAGGGAAGATTTAACAGAATCTCTAAGACCTCCCTATCTAAATCATATCAAAAATTTTCAGTTCCATGCCAGAGAACAGTTTAAAACTGATCAAAATAAAGATTATGCATTCTGATGAGCTAGAATAATTTTCTATCAAAAACAGTGAACATCAGTAACTACAGAGCGATTTGGAATCTTTATGAACAGATTCACCAGGTTTACATTATTTTGGCTTCTACTGTTCACTCATTCATTCATTCATTCACTTGGCTATTTACTGACTGACTTTTACACATCAGATCAGCCACCTCTCCAGGCCTGGGGAACATGAGAGTAAATCAAACACACAAGGTCTTGACCTTCATGGGGCTAATACCTTTAGAACAGAAAGTCATAAATGCACTGCTTCTCCTCACCCTCACACAACACTCCAGACGTGTGGGTGTTTTTTATACCATGCAATTCTTCAATTCTCCCCAAAAACAGCTGGGTATCTTACAATGTCATTCAATGCTGACACCATCTACCTGGGGTTGGTATCAGATTCCACAAGTCACGGGCATGGCCCCATAAGACAGTCCCCACTTCAGATGCCAACCCAAGACCAGGCCTCCAGTACTTCTGACAAAGCAGCTACAAGTTGGGGGATCCTGCGATGCCTTCCTCAGGCTTGATAATTTGCTAGGATGACTCAAAGAATTCAGGGAGAACTTTACTTACACCTCCCAGCTTATATAAAGGACATTCTAAATGACACAGATGAAAAGCCAGAATAGAGCACAGGGCAAGAGAGAAGGGCAGGCACAGCGTCCCCGGGTCTGCGGCCTTCCCAGCTCCTAGTGTCTAGACGCCCAAAAGCTCATCAAATCTTTCTGTTCAGTCTCCTGCTACTCTCTTCTTTCCAAATCCACCCAACCAACCACCCCACCTAAACCTTTATATTCACTGGTGTTCAGAAAAATGTTTGAGCATTTACTCTCAAGTAATGTATATATCCAAGTTTAAGTTACATATAAGTATTGCTGAAAAGTGGCACATAGTCTAATGAGGAAGTTACAGGCCCTGGAGTCAGACCTACTGGATTTGAATCCTGCTCTCATCCTTCCTGAGTGAACTGGGACTGGTTGCTTAATCCCCATCTTATTTTTCCCACCTGTAAAATAAAGATAATAACAATACCAACCTCACAGGGTATGAAGATTAAATTACTTCATATATGTAAAACTGCTAAGTACAGTATTCAGATAAAGAGTATGTGCTCAAAAGTGAACTTTTGAAAAAAATCTTGCTGTTCAAGAGTTTTTATGGAATCTAATGAAGCTGAACCTCCAGCCCACTCCCCACTTCTCACCAGAGGTCAGTGGGCTGAAAGTCCCAACCTTCTAATTGCAGGCTCTTTCTAGTGACCAGCCCCACCAAAGTGTCTGACCCTAAGTCACTCATTAGCAAGGACTCAGGTGTGGTCAAAGAGGCGGCATTATCAATAACAAAAGACACTCCTATCACTCTGGAAATTCTACAAAATATATATCCTATTGTACCACAAGGCCCTTAAAAATTAAAAGGTCTTAGCCGGGCTCGGTGGCTCAGCCTGTAATCCCGCGCCTTTGGGAGGCTGAGGTGAGTGGATTGCCTGAGCCCGCGGGTTCGAGACCCGCCTGGGCAGCGAGACCTCATCTCTACAATAAATCAAAAAATCAGCCGGGCGTGGTAGCGCATGCCTGTAATTCCAGCTACTTGGAAGGCTGAGGCGGAGGGATCGCCGGAGCCCAGCAGGTCGAGGCTGCGGTGGCCGGGAGCGGCCACTGCACTCCAGTCTGGGCGACAGAGTGAGACTCCAACTCAAAAAAAAAAAAAAAAAAAATTAAAAGGTCTTAAAAATTACTAAACACTCCCAAAGAACTTTTACATTGATATTTGCATATCAGAATTCAAATCGAGGAATGTTTGAAATATTTATTTTAAAAACACCAATAAACGTGTTATGTGTTAATATAAGCTACATGTTAATGAAAAGTAACTATCCTCCAAAACAAATTTTATTGGGAAATATGAATGACACTGTTTCACATTTTTATAAAAATTTACATTTTCAAGTCTGAGCACAGTGGCTCACACTTATAATCCCAGCACTTTGGGAGGCTAAGGTGAGAAGATTGCCTAAGCCCGTGGGTTCCAGACCAGCCCGGGCAACTTGACAAGGCCTCATCTCTAAAATAAACCAAAAAATTAGGTGGGCGTGGTGACGCATGTCTTTAGTTCCAGTTACTTGGAAGGCTGAGGCAGGGATCGCCTGAGCCCCCCAGCTCAAGGCCGCGGTGGCTGTGAGCATGGCACTGCACTCCAGCCTGGGCAACAGAGTGAAGACTCCAACTAAAAAAAAAAAAAAAAAATTACATTAAAAAAAATTTAATCAGGATAGAAGAATCAGAGTTTTACATTTTTGAAAATCTTTTTACTATCTGGTTTTACAGAAGCCAGATGAATTATCATATCTCCTTTGACATCCAATCTTCTATGATATCATATATCATGTAGCATCAGGAAATATCCACTAAACACTTATGTAAGAATGACAGTAAAAATGGCAAATTATATATTATTATGAAAATAAGTTTTGACATTGGAGACTCACTAAGAGGATGTCCAAGAACCTCACTTTAAGAACTACTATTCTAGAATGACAATTAAAATTAATGTGATTACAGATTGTGGAAAGCACTATGAAGAAAACGGGGAAGTCAGAAGGACCCAGGGAGGCAGCCTCTGAGGACACCTGGCAGAGCTGGAGAACAAGTCACCAGTCCTGCGAAGGCCAGGGGAGGAGGACACCTGGAACAAGCATATCCAATCTTTTACCAAAAATGCCAGTTATTTACTTTCACCAAGCACACAAGTTGTATCTTAGGGGAACAAAAAGGCCTGGGGTTGGATGAGCAGGGACCGAGAGGGTGAAGAGTTAGGCTGATCACGTTTTTTACTAAAAGCACTGGGAGGTAAGACCACCTGCTGGCAGAAACAGTTTTATCTTAAAAGGACATTACAAAACTCAAGACTACCAACTTCATACAGGTTTTGTTAATGAATTATAAAACACAACACGCAAATAAAATCCTGCCAGGAAAGGTTAACACTGTTTTTTAATTCGTAATATGTGTATTTCTCAGTGTCAGGGTCAATCTTTACCTGATAAATATATGCCTAAAGCTAAGTTGACATCCAAAATTCTTCTATTAAAGTTAAGAGGTAAAGAGGAAACTAAGAAACCTAGGTAGGACTCTCAGGCCCCACAGTTAATGCAGTAATGCCCAAAAGTACATCACACCTACATCTAGGAACTGAGATATATGTAACTCAATCTCTGCTCATGGGTCAGAAGATGGAGTCTTGAACTTGTCTAGGTCAGGGAAGCAGAAAAGGAGACCTTCTAAAAAGCTTAAGCTCCATGAAAATTGCTAGTGGGAAAGCAGAAGACAGTACAGTACCATGTGACTATACCTACTCCTAAGGATCTACCCAGGAGAAATAAAAACATATATCCACACAAAGACATGTTCACAAGTATTCATGGTAGCATTATTCATAACAACCAGAACCCAGAAGCCACCCAAAGGGCCACCAAACACAAATGAATAAACCAACTGCAGCACAGGGTGAGGATCCTTTATCCAAAACACCTGGGACCAGATGTGTTTCAGATTTAGGGTTTTCCAGACGTTGGAATATTTGCATTTTTAATATCTTTACAGCACAGAGGAGAAGATGGTGCATAGTGCCTTCCACACTGAGCAATGCATGTGGTGGTGGCCCCATATGGATTATCGGCCACTGACACTTCCTTACCCTCTGTGGGCATGCATGAAAAAATATAGAGCAGCTGATGGGGGCTGGGAGGGCTTTGCTTCCTTGGAGACAGTGAATAAAATGTGTGCTGTACACCTGCATTTTTACTGTGACCCACCACACAAAGTCATGTAAGGAATTCTCCATTTGTAGCATCGTGTAGGTGCTCAAAACGTTTCAAATTTTGGATCATTTACGATTTTCCAATTAGAGATATTCAATGTGTATATCCATTCTATGGAATTCTACTCAGCAACAAAAATGAACAAAATACCCATACACAGCAGGGAGGAATCTTAAAAACATGAAGTGACAGAAGGCAAATAAAATGCTGGGTACTACATAGATGACTTCATTTATATGAAGTTCTAGAAAAGGCAACAGTGAAAGCAAATAGAAAAGTGGTTTCCTGGGATCCAGGTGAGGAGGAGGAGGAGGAGGAGGACACTGACTACAGCAGGGCTTCAGGACACTGCCCAAGGGGACAGAACTGTTCCACATCTTGATCGCAGTGGCAGTTAAACAACTGTTTGCAATTACTGGGGTTCATCAAACTGAATTTAAAATCAGTGTCTTTATTATGTTTAAATAATACCTTAACTAAAAAAAAAGAAAAGAAAGCCACGCTTTTAAAAAGTCTGATGAAGAAACAATTCGTATGTGTACTCACTTCCAATTTTACTCTCAATTTCAGAGTTCAAAGACCCTGAAATGCTATAAAGACCAAGGAGCTAAGATAAGAACCATGACTACAACCTGACATTACATATAACATATGTATATATATTAACTCAAGTTTATAGTAAACCTAGGTCATCAAAAATAAACAATATCGCTTTAAAAGACATAGTATAATACTTACAATTTTTTGTTACTTTAAAGCATTTCGGAATTTAATGAAATTACTTAGACAACAGATAATTTCAGTTTCTAGAAAAACCTGCTTATGTAAAACAAATTTATCAAAGAAACTAGATATTAAATATTCACCTCCCCCTGCTCAAAAAAATGCAGTTTATAAAAAAAAATAAAAACCATATCACCCAAAATTCTAAGTCAAAACGTAAGCGACTCAAAGCATACAAGCCCTAACAGCAAACACTTAAACCCAACAGCCATGAGCTTGAAGAGATCTGTGAACCTCTTAAAATCATCAGCAATATTTTGTGTCTGTGTAGTTAAAGGTATTATCCTGGAAAAAAAGTCTTTTGAATTCATTCAATTCCCAAAGAGGACCATGACAACAAAAAAGCTAAAAAGTTTTAAAAATTAATAGTAACAAAAATCTATTACCTCTATGTTTGTATGAACAGGAATAGTGTGAAAGGACATTACCTTTTCCTTTATAAGTCTGTATTTTTACTCAGTTATAATAAGTGTGTGCTTGTTTTTAATTCAAATGAAAAACAGAAAAAAATTTTTAAAATACAATAATCACTGTGATTTGCAGTGTGGAGTTACAAAAAAATAGAACAAACTAATTTAATTTCCTTTTTTTAACAGTGCTACTGAGTTGACCTAATGGTGACCAAATATATGATGACCATCATACACCTTGACTTTAGCAGGTTTTTATGTTGGTAAAATATGAGCTGAATGAAGCATAGGTAAGTAGACTCAAAGAGAAAAAGAAAAAACCCACAGACCACAAGCCAAAGCACCTGCCAACTTTAAATTCCAATCTCTTGTTGACCTGTTTACTCTTCAACTCTATTCAGATATCAGTGCACACACATACACCAATTACTAGAAAATACACACACATGCACACCATCAACATAAAGAGGTGACGTCTGGATATAGAGACTGGTTTTCAACAGGCAGAGAGACCTGTTTAAAAGAAGCCTAGCCTGTGCCAATTATAAATCAACAATTCAAACTTATGCTAACTTATTATAGAAATCTTCACCGGCAAAAGCAGCATTGTCTCCGTAATAGACACAGAAATGACCTGCTGAAAAGCCCCACTAAAATAACCAGGAACACAGGTCGTTTTACATTGTTAGAATTATGTCATTTATCATCTTTAACCTTCTTTCATAAAGCTGAGCTCATAGGAAATGCTGAGGTTGCAACCTGTTCATCTTTTTAAACAACTCACAGACATTTAAAAAAACTGAAATTATTAAAACATCTTAGCACTAAAACTAATTTAAAGTAAATCTAGATGTATTTAGTGATCACAATACTATTTTAGATATATTACAGTTCAATTAAATATGACTGCTCTGGTTACAGGAAGATAGATGCTACTAGCCAAGATAGGTATGAAAATCATTTCTAACAATGCTTCTCAGGCTATCAGTGGTGAAGAACCCCTTTTCCCCAAGTCCATCACAGTCCATCTTAGTAAAATAGAATTACTTACTAGAAAAGTGAAAATTTTAACAAGAGATAAAGTACACGGGCCCAGGGGTCACACGTTTGGATAATCACAACTGTGCCAAACTGCTCTAAAAGTTTCGGAACACTCAATCCTGTGTTTCTCTCATGCAGCCCAGTGTTTAGAGAACCTGTTACATTAAGCAGGTACACAGTTCTTCCCCACTCCAGAAGTTGAACATGCAGACTTCAGAACCAAACACTGCTTAATTTACATCACAGATAGGAGATCTCTTAAAATACATCCAAACTGTGTAGCCACCAAGCCCATGGTTCTCTCCACCCTTGCTGCTTCTACAAGAGACAGGCGTGCTCCTCCACTGGGCTCAGACTCCCACTCCATCGGCTCCAATTCTATCCAAAACACTGTATTTTTAAGAATAGTGAAAACAAACTAGTTTCGGCAGCAGGGACCCACTCTGAATCAGCTCTGTAGGACGGAGGTAAGACAGCAAATTACTTCTCCCATGTGTGAGCACAGCTGACCCCAACACTCACATCTCTCACTGCCGGCTCCCCTTTGTTGCCTAGTACACAAGAATTCTACAAAGCTTTTTTTAAAAAAATGAAAACATGTCTGAAAGAAAAAACTGGCTGGGTGCAGTGGCTCAAGCCTGTAATCTCTGCATTTTGGGAGGCTGAGGCAAGAGGAATACCTGAGTCCAGGGGTTCGAGACCAGCCTCCTGGGTAACTTGGTGAGACCTCATTTCTACAATAAATCAAAATATTAGCTAGGTGTGGTAGTGTGCACCTCTAGTTCCAGGTACTTGGAAGGTTGAGGTGGAAGGATTGCCTGAGCCCAGCTGGTCGAGGTCGAGGCTGCGGCAGCAGTGAGTGTGCCACTGCATTCCAGCCTGGGTGACAGAGTGAGACTCCAACTCAAAAAAAAAGAAAAAGGAAAGAAAGAAAGAAAAAACTTTAGTAAAAGCTTAAAAATGATTTCTTATGAATATATACACAAATGTGACCCCTCTGGTTTGCACAAACAGAAAAATCATAGCACATAGTCATTGCAAGGCTGGGTACCAGAATCCAAAACCAAGACAGAGTGCCAGCCCTGTAGCCTTGGGCAAGTGACCTCCTCTGCCTGAGCCTCACCCCTTCCTGCATCCCAGTACCTATCTCAGGCACTTATGCAAGGACTGAAAGAGGATCCACCCAAACTACACAGCACATAATGCCCAGGGAATTCTCTTGGTAACTGTCAGCTACTATTCTGAGGACAACTGTTACAACAAACATGTCACCTACCCAGGGTATTCATCCACCCATCTGTCCATCCAACAAGTATTCAGCAAGTGACTAAACTATGCCAAGGACCCTCACAGCACTGACACTTGTCTACCCAGAATGTTTACGATTTTCAGTCTAGTAAGATGTGAATTATAACTTACTAAAAATCAACCACCTGACACCAAACTTCCTTTTCTGTTAAGACTTACCAATCAGTCAGACCTAGAACAATCTCATAGCAACCACCACCACAAATTTCCAGGCCAAGACTTTTAAAGTCTGCATTAAAAAGTCAAAAGTACGGTAAACTGATTAAGTATAAATATTCTGTATACATTTGTATGTGTATGTATCTCATTTTCCTTTAAAACATCACTAACCTAGCTAAAAACAAAGACCAATTTCAGTCCAGTTTATAAATAAAGACACAGCCCAGGCTGCACAAGTCGCCAGGCAGCTAAGACGAGGTCAGGCAGGACGCACATGCTAGGTGGTTTCCTGCAGTTCCAGAGCTCCTGGGAGGCAAGGCCACAGCCTGAATTTCTCACATCAATCACCGTCAAAGAACGGCTATTACTGTAGAGGGATTTTCTTTTCAAAGAAACTGTAATGCCACAAAACCTCCCCTTAGCATATTCGGTAAAGTCAATATCTAGACTTTCATTTAATTCTGGCTTCTTTCACTAACTGATCTGTGAACTTGGCAGTTTTCTTATTTGGTTAAGCCCAGATCATTTTTTCTAACACTGAACAAAGACGGTAGTTATTGCCAAAATGTAAATTCAAAAAGCAGAAATCCACATTAGCCTTAAATTTAACACATTTTACGGCTCAAGTGGGATAGGGGGTTCCATTTCATACTGGCTGAGTTAAACAATAAATGGGAGTTAAATCACTACTGCTGCTAAGTTTTGATGTGAAAGAAATTTAAGCAACCTGAATAGGGGAAAAAGATATTTTGTTCCAGACACATATGGGATTAGTTATAATGCTCCAATATACTTAATCAATATCTACCTCTATATTTCAGTTTGAAAGGGCATATTTTATTATTATTCTCTTAGATCTAATGCTCATTGATGGTTCACATTTTTAGAGTTAAATCAATTCATAATTGCTGGGGGAAAGAGCAGATGGAAAATTAACAGAATGACACTACTCTCACCATAAAAACTGGTCATGATAAAGTACAAGGATGCAGTCAAATGCACAAATATACAATCATGATTTAATGTTAAGTGATAAAGATGTTTAATTTAGAAGTTTCTTTCTTTCCTTTTTTTTGGGGGGGGGAGTCAGAGTCTCTGTTGCCCAGGCTGGAGTGCAGTGGCACTATCTCAGTCACTGCAACCTCAATGTGCTGGACTCAGGTGATCCTTCTGCCTCAGCCTTCCAAATAGCTGAGACCACAGGTGTGCACCACAATGCCTGACTTATTTTTTAAATCTATTGTAGAGATGAAGTCTCACCAAGTTGCCCAAGCTGTTCTCAAACTCCTGAGCTCAGGGAATCCTCTTGCCTTGGCCTCTGAAAGTGCTGAGATTACAGCCATGAGCCACCATGCTAGGCCTTAATTTATAAGTTTCTACTTTACCAACTCATCATGTATAACCAACCTGCAAATTTTCCCACATGAGGTTGGTATGTAATTTTTCTAACGAAATAATGAGTGATAAAAAGGCTTACCTGGAAAAAAATTCACTTCCTCTCATGCAAATCAACAAAAAAATTCAGAGCTGTTATGCACTGTCCACTTCTTAACACATTATAAGTTGATTAATTTAGGAGCACTGACCACAGCTTACATAGAGGCCTGCAGGTGACTGGGGACACTGATCATAATTGGTTTCTGACTCCTTAGGAGGAGGCAGTACTTGCTAAAACAAGTTCTGAAGGACGCATTGAAAAAGAGTGACTGTGCCCGCCTCTGGAAACAGGGTGGGTGGAAGGTAGGGAATGACAGTGAGTTTCTTTTCACTGCCTGCTCTTTTCATCTTCTGATGTATGTACCATGTGCATGTATTATCCAGTGTCGTGCTTGTGTTTCATTAGGGTTAATAAAAGCTATTTTCTGGTATAAAAAGTGTCCCACAGTAAATCCATGAAGTGATTACTCACCTCCTCTGGTCAAGAGGTCCCACAGAAGGAAAATTATGCATCCCTGCACAAAAGGTATAATGGAAGTTTTTTCCTTCTTTCCAAAAAGAAAATATTTTGGTTGTATTTGTTTCCAAGGCTATCAATAAACCACACTTTAAAACAGTATCTACAAGCCCTCATTTGGAGGATAACACAAAAGGTAGGGACCTCAAAAGTCTGATTTTTTAGGGGAAAGGGGGTCAGGGTCTCTGTTGTCCAGGTTCAAGTGCAGTGGCACAATCACACTCACAGCAGCCTCAACCTACAGGGCTCAAGCAATCCTCCCATCTCAGCCTCCCGAGTAGCTAGTATACACTGCCACACCCAGCTACCTTTTTCTATTTTCACCACGTTGCCCAGGCTGGTCTCAAACTCCTGGGTTCAAGTGATCCTCCCACAGCACTGAAATTACAACAGTGAGCCACCACACCTGCTCCTTAAATTATTTTCTTGAAGATTTTAAAAAATCTTAACATTCAGGTGGCAATGATGCCAAGAAAACAGTACTCCCACACTCCAGGTGGGAGGGTAAACTGCACTGTATGACTGTTGAGGAGAACAATTTGGCCACATGCTTAAAATGCAGATACTTAAAATTCGGCATACCCTTTAGCTCATTAATTTCAACTCTAGGTATTCATTAAAGCATAGGAAAAAAATACTAGAAAGATAAACCCAAAATCTTAACAGTGCCGCCTAACTTCACATTATAAATTTAAAGTGATTTCTTCTTTATGGTTTTTAGTGTTTTTTCCAAAGTTTTCTAGTTGTGGACAGGGAGAGGAGAAGGCATATCAAGAAAAAACTCTCACAGGCATCATCAGGATATGATAAATACCTTTAGCAATCAGGGACTAGTTGAGATACCATTTGGGGAAAATAAATCTTAAAATGTTATGCCAAAATACAGTTGACATTCAAAGGGTAAAAGACTCAAAGAGTTAAAAAAAGTTCATATTTTGACTAAGTTACCACTATTTTCCCTGAATCCTTTTTTTTCCTTGTGTGCTTGGGCTTGGTACCAACATTAACAAAAATATACTATACCACTCTGACATATACAAGTACTCATTCCAGTCCTTTCAGTTTTGATGAAGAAAGTACAATTTGTCACCAAACAGATGGGTAAGTAAACTGCACTGCACTTTGATGCTAAGTCTAATCTTTGCTGGGTATAACCATTTAATAGAATGATCTTCTACAAAGAGTAGTTTCCAAAAGAAGGCCAGATTTAAGTATATTGTCTCATACCTTGTCAAATGAAATAATATCCAAATATCATAAATTAAATATTTTACAAAAAAAAAATTATAAACGAATTTTGAAGAGAAAGCAAATGCAACCAAGTTTCCATGTAATGGCCAAAGTCATAAACTGCCATCTAAGGAGTTATCTAAGGTAGACTTAACAAAGTAAAAGTTAGAAAACATGAACACAAATGTAAGAACTCACAGATTATTTGCAGCACTTAATGCTTTGAAGAGGCTTTTCCCCCAGTGTCTAGGCTGGACTGAGCTGCACCACCAAGGCTAAAACACCAGGACTTCTTAGGACGGGTGTGGTGGCTCATGCCTATAATCCCAGCACTTTGGAAGGCCAAGATGAGAGGATTGCCTGAGTCCACAGGTTCGAGATCAGACTGGCCAACTTGGTGAGATCTCATCTCTACAATAAATCAAAAAATTAGCTGGGTATGGTGGTGCACGCCTGTAGTTCTAGCTACTTGGAAGGCTGAGGCGGAAGGATCACCTGAGCCCAGCAAGTCGAGGCTGCGGTGGCCATGAATGAGCCAATGCACTCCAGCCTAGGCAACAGAGTGAGACTCCAACTCAAAAAACAAAACAAAACAAAAAAACCCACCAGGACTTGCACAGACAAGCTAACAAAGTCCTAACTAATAAGCAAAGATCAGAATTTATCATTATATAGAAGCCAGTAGTTGAAGCCAAAGGTGACAAGAAAGCAACAGATAAAAAACCCAAGTCTGATTTAAAATGTGAATTGTGACCCACATATTTTAATGTCAAAACAGATATATGAGGAGTAAACCATGTATGTTATTTTATCCAGGCCGTATCTGATAACTAAAGTTAAATTTTCTTATCATAACCCATTTATTTGGCAAAGCTTCCAGTCTGGAATGCAACTCCAACTATCACTACCTATTAAAATCAACACTTACTACTAAAACTGCTATTGGCAATGATTAAACATCAGTAAGAAGTTACACAATGAGCTTCTACTTACTACAGTAAGAAGGCCATGCATTACCTTTATATTAAACCAAGGCCTAGAGATGCTAAGAGATTTATTAGATCATCTCCTCCATAAGAAATATTGTGTACGCTGGGCTCCTTAAATTATACTCAAGAAGATGGCTACAAGAAACAGCTGATACAACTTGTCATCACTAGTGAATATGCCACAAACTCAGTTAAAAAAAAAAAAAGGCAGCCGTCATGCAGTGGCTCACATCCATAACCCCATTGCTTAAAGCAATTGAGGTCAGAAGTTCGAGACCAACCTAAGACAACATAGCAAGACATTGCCTCTATAAAAAAAGAAAAACAAAAGAATAGCTGGGTATGGTGGTACATACCTGTAACCCCAGCCCCTTGGGAGGGTGAGGCAGGAGGAGGCTGCAGTGAGTGCCACTGCACTCCAACCTGGGCTGCAGAGATACCAACTCAACAACAAAAGCAATGAATTTCAAGGCTTCTGATCTTAAGAGAAAGGAGCAATGCCCAGGATATCTATAGGGTTATCCAAATCTCAGAAGCACTGTAAAAATGCAAAAGCAAGATGGACTTGAATTTACCTATTAACATAGGTACACTACCTTAGGAACACCTATCATGCTCCTGCCAACTCTCCTTAACACACTTGCTATTTCTTCACTACTGATCCCTAGTATCCTAGTATGTGAACGCATAAGCTAAAGGTTGCATTTTTTCAAACTTAAGAATATTTACTAAATTGACTTACAGAAAGCACATATATTCTCCCAGAATGTCATATTATTGACCCTTTTCACTCAGAGACATCTCGCAGATAGCCAATTAGCAACTCGACTGCACTTTTTTATGAAATAATGAAAAACTATTCATATTAACACTTTATATTAAGTAATAAAGCGCTGGAAACAATTATTTTAATTATTCATATTAACACTTTATATTAAGTAATAAAGCGCTGGAAACAATTCAGATATCTGAATTGAATTTTGGACTTTAAGGAACTTGTTTATGACAAAAACAAAAGTTTGCATCTTATATTTTTCAAACATGTGACAATGTATGAAACAGTCATTGACATGCATTACAGGCTCATTGATATATGTTGTGCAATACTAATTTGATGTCTTCCACCTGTTTTCTATTTGAGCAGACAATGAAGTCTCATTTTCTTCCTCCCATATTAATATGCAATTTATTGTCCAGTCTGTTGTTCAAAGAAGAAGTGGAAGGACGCACTCGTGATTCCTGAAAACCACTTCTCAATTGATCAATCATATTTCACTATATATTCCATCTCTTTATATGCTTTTTCATGCAATATGCATGGAAAATTCCAAGGAACATAACATTTTTTTAAAAACTTATGCTTGCATAAGTTTGTCCTATATAACCACCAGCAATCTCTTTATGACCTGAGAGGGGACATCCAAGTGGTTAGATTTACAATGTCTGACATCTGAGTACAAAGAGTTAAATATAAAGATTCTGATAAATTTCTTTCTCCAACATTTTAAAGTTATAATTCTGAAAGACACCTTAGTGTTTAAAAAAATACATTTCTAACACTAGGACAAGGAGCACTGAATTAACTGTTTTTGTGTATACCTTAACTTCTATTTTCCCCATCTTGACATTAACTAAATTCCATTATGTATTTGTATCTGAACTTCCTCACCGGTAAGATAGTTCCTGTATCATAGGGTTGTCATATGGCTTCAATGCTTGAATTATATAAAGTATTTACAACAGTATCTAGCACACAGAACTAACATCTATACAGTCCTAGCAGCTGTAATAGTGCAAGATTTAGAATGAGTCAAGGACGGCAAGATGTGATTTGAGTTCAAGCTCTAGGATATATTCACTTTGTGTCTTTGAAAAGCTTCTGTAGTGGGTGGATCATAAGTGTAATCCAGATAATACCAGTCTATCAGCTTCTGGAGCTACCAAGATATAACAGTGTATATTTAATGCTGTTTCCATTATAAAGAGTTATAATTTAAAAGCACTAACACCTTACTTGTCTAAGCAAAAAAATACAACTAAGCGGTCAAAATGTCAGACTTCATACTTAATTTAATCCCCACTCACTAGTGTACTTGCTCTCAGGTTAGAAATAATCCTGCCTGTTTTTTTAACCAAAAAAGGAAAAAACTGGAAATCAAGGAGGTAAGACACAGATATATTCCACCACCACCAAAAAAGCCAACCAGCTAGAAAGATAAACTATTCAAGGCACCTAAAATTCAATGACAGAAAACATTTATTATAGAAATAAGCAGACTACCCTAAGGATTCTTGAGAAGTACTGTCCAGTTTTTATCAGTAACTTATGTTCTTTTGTGTGTGTGTGTGTGTGTGTGTGTGTTGGAGTCTCACTTGGTCGCCCAGACTGGAGTGCAGTGGCCGCTCCCAGTCACCGCAGCCTCGACCTGCTGGGCTCTGGCCATCCTTCTGCCTCAGCCTTCCAAGTAGCCGGAATTACAGGCATGCGCTACCATGCCCGGCTGATTTTTTGATTTATTGTAGAGATGAGGTCTCGCTGCCCAAGCAGATCTCGAACTCGCGGGCTCAGGCAATCCACTCACCTCAGTCTCCCAAAGGCGCGGGATTACAGGGTGAGCCACCGAACCCGGCTACTTATGTTCTTAATGATAAATAATACCAAGTCTTCCAAATGTGGCTAGACTGTGGTCAACATTCTCTGACTAAAGATGGAGAAAACTGTCATACATACTTCAGAAATGTTTACAATTAAAATTGCTAAAACATAAAAGTTTTGGTGCTTGAAAGACTTCAAATTAACTGACTGAAAAATTCACACATGAAACAACTTATTTATTTTCCACTGAAGTCAGAAAACTGAAAGGAGGAGCCAAGGGCCATATAATTTTTTGCTGTTAAAACACTAACATATAAGGCCAAACCATATACTACTTGAGACTTGCATCTCAGCCAAGAGCTTCCACTTCATAGAATTCAATATGCTGTTATTTAGTCTCTTTAACTTCATACAGTGTCACAGAAGTTCACAATGATACCAGTGCTAGCTGAGCACTACACATCGGATTTACTCATCTCAATTCACAGTGCTTCCACCAACATGATCACACTGGATCTGAATAAACATCAGACAGGTAAGGCAGAGGTAACATCTACCTCCAAAGCTGCTGTAAGGACCAGATAAAACATAGCCAAACATTCTTGCACAGGGCCCTGAAGGTACTCAATTAACACTAGCAATTCTTCTAATCACACAAGCAAGTAACCAACAAGCAAAAAGGTAAAGAACCAGGAACACTGGCATCCCACACTCAATCCTGTGTTCTTTCTCACCAGCACCTCATTTATTTCTACAGGGCACTTATTTAACTCAGTTTCCCCATGACTGATTTTCAAGAAAATTTCTACACAACAGTGTAATAATTCACTCACAATACCTGTGTGCCTCCTATGTGTAAGGCACTGTTCTAGACACCTGGAAATACTATAGTGAACAAACCTGACATGGAAGTTGATATTCTAGTGTCAAGAGTCAAACAAGTAGACAAAAGCTTCAGACAGTAACAAGGATCCAACCAGATACCAAAATCTGCAGAGCTCAAGTACCTTCTATAAAATGATGCATTTGCATATAATCTACACATAACCTCTTGCACACTTTAAATCATCTCTAGGGTCCTTATAATTTCTAACAGAATGCAAATGCTATGTAAATAGTTGTTATGCTGTACTGTTATTTGCATTTTTAAAAATATTTTGGATCCACTATCGAATCCACACATGTGGGACCAGTGGATTTAGAATCCATGGATATATAGAGCTGACTGTATACGTAATTCAGACTTTTCCATTTATTAATAACATACTCTGCCTTACTTACAAAACAAGGGGAATACGGTAGTTAACAAGTTACCACTATGATAAACAATAAAGTAACTTCTTACATAAAACAAAATTTAAAAGGTAACATTTCAACACAATAGGTTTCAAGCACTGAAATATGGAGGATACAAATGTTTTATGCCTTAGCATTGAAAAGAGTTATTATCCCAGTGAGAAAGGGAAAATACATTAAGAATAAACCATTATTAACAGTATCAACAACATACCAAGAGAGATACAAGCTGTCCTCATTAACAAGTTCATAGAAAGGAAAATATCAATGTGGAAATGAGTCATGCTTCTCAAACTATGTACTGTAAATCACCTGATTTGGTGGGTCAGGAGAAGGGCCTGAGTTTCTGCAATACTCTACGTCTGCATTTCTAACAAGCTTCCAAATGTAGCCAGTGCTGTTCATCACACTCATCTACTAACTGATGGAACATACTTTTGAATAATAAAGGCCTAATGAACGTAAGAAAAGTAAAATTCAGACTGTTCAGAGAGCAAAATGAGTTTTACATAAAAAGTTCAACAGCTAGAATCAACTTGATCCTGCCTAAGAACAATGAGATCACTTGACTAGAATGAAGATCCACTCTTCCATTCCATAAGGATGACTGAGCATGGACTCCTGCAAGGTACACAGTAAGAGACACACTGAGAAGTCTATTGGAATGGACAACTAAAAAATTACGAGATTCCATTTCAACTTACTGGACTGACAAAAATGGATATCTAGCCATATGAAAGGTAGAAAAGATGTGAAGCAATGGGATTCCTCATAAACTGCTGGGACAAATGTGAAGTGGTACAGTTGTACCACTTGTACTTATGAAAACATTTTGACATTTCAATACTTTGTAAAGGGGACCATTAGCATCACATAAGACCTAACAATCATGGTATGAGATAAATATATCAAGACTCAAAGCCAGGAACAGTGGCTCATACCTGTAATCCGAGCATATTTGGAAGACTGCTTGAGACCTGGAGTTTGAGACCAGCCTGAGCAAAATAGTAATACTCTATCTCTACTATTTCTAAAATTAAAAATACACGTATTTTTTAAAAAAGATTCAAGGTATATACTATGATTTAATTCATATTCCATTCGTAGTTATTCATATAAATAGGTGAAACTAATCAAATTGTTTAGGAATACTCTGTGGCACAGCAACAAAAAAAATCATTAAAACAGCTCACAACAGTGAATCACATAAGGTGGAGACAAGAGACTGGAGGAAGGAATGAAAAAGAAGGGGTTTCAAAAATATTTGTAATGTTCTGTTTCTCAAATTGAATGGTGGGTAAGTGGATGCTTACTTCGTAATTTAAATTATGTATCATAGACACTACGTTGCATTATGCTATTTCAATATATTTTACAGTTCTTTGCTAATGTCATCAATGATACTTTTAAAAAAACGAATTCGCTCACACCTGTAATCCCAGCACTTTGGGAGGCCAAGGCAGGAGGACTGCTTGAGCCCAAGACTTCAAGTCCAGGCTGGGAAACACAGTGAGACCCTGTATCTATCAAAAAAAGAAGAAGAATTCAGGCAATGAATGGTGCCAGATTCTAACAGCAATGAAATCTAAGAAAGAATGAAAGACTACAAATATAAAATGGTTATTTAACCACCAGCTTCAACAGGTAAAAAGGCAAGGCTAAAAGTGGAACAGAAAAGCTAAAAGAGACAGGGCTAAAAATTTTAATATGGTAAAGTCCTGATGATATGACGCTAAGTGAAAAGAAATACAGCCGACACTTAAACAACATGGTCTTGAACTATATGGGTCCAGCGATTGGAAACTATATACAGGAGGGCAAACTTTTCCTACCTGCAGGTTCCACAGGGTTCCCCAGCCAACACAAAACTTTTTTATGCTGAATTATGGTAGATCTGGGGGTCCTGGAACCAATCCCTCAGATGCCAAGGAACTACTGTATTACAGACACAAAAATTGATAAAATCATTCTAAAGGCAAGTATGGAAAGGTTCGAGACTACAAGAAGAAATATTAGTCCCGACCATCAACTTGCCAGGAACAAGTGTGATTAAACAAAAGGCTAAACACAGGGTGAAATTAATCACTAGGTCCATCCATGTCCACATGTGGCTAAGAATGGTCACAAGGGCAGCAACTGTCTACCTTGCTCCCCACTGACCCCCGGAATCTCTCAGGCCATGATCTGGCACATCGTAGGCCATCAACCATTGTGTGAGATGAGTCCACAAAAGACTACATCTAGAGTACACAGAGTCAAGTTAAACTACACAGAGAATTTTTAAAAACCAGAATAAGTCAAGCCTATTAAGTCACATTTTTTTACTTCAATATGTGATGATGAGAGCAAGGAATTTCAAACAGAAAAAATGTCATGGAAAAAAGGTAAGATGCCAAAACTGTGCAGGATTTCTTCAGGAAAAAGCCAAGTAGTCCTAGGTGGCTGTAATGTCAAAGCTTCAACAGAAAGAAAATAAACCGGAACACAAAAACAGGAAGCAACGACATCCTGGTGGGCCTCGAATTCACTAGAAAGTCATTGAAAACATCTACGGAAGAAAGTTAATAACTGAACTCTTGAGCCGGGCTCGGTGGCTCAGCCTGTCCCACGCCTTTGGGAGGCTGAGGTGAGTGGATTGCCTGAGCCCGCGGGTTCGAGACCCGCCTGGGCAGCGAGACCTCATCTCTACAATAAATCAAAAACTCAGGCGGGCATGGTAGCGCATGCCTGTAATTCCAGCTGAGGGGGAAGAATCGCCGGAGTCCAGCAAGTTGAGGCTGCGGTGGCTGGGAGCGGCCACTACACTCCAGTCTGGGCGACAGAGTGAGACTCCAACTCAAAAAAAAAAAAAAAAAAAAATCTGAACTTTCACATTAAATGAGTATTTTAATAAAATTATGAAAGGTGGACTGAAAAGGCCTGACAGAACAGTTCAAAATACCATTAAAATAATCTATATAAGAAGCTATTAGGACCGGCAGGATGGCTCATACCTGTAATAGCACTTTGGGTGGCTGAAGTGAGAGGATTACCTGAGCCCAGAAGTTGGAGACCAGCCTGGGCAACTTGGTGAGACCTTGACTCTACAATAAATCAAGAAAAATTAGCCAGGCATGGTGGCGCACACCTGTAGTTCCAGCTACTTGGAAGGCTGAGGCGGAAGGATCGCCTGAGACCAGCAGGTTGAGGCTGAGGTGAGCAATGATAGGACCACTGCACTTCAGCCTGGGCACTCACTCCAGAGTGAAACTCCGAGTTAAAACAAACAAAAAAGACTTCCTTATTACAAGTATCTAAGGTCTGCGTTAATCTAAAGAAAAAAAACTAAGAGATCAAAGCAAGAGAAGATGCTTTTATCTTATTTTTCCATTTTGAAGAGATGAGGTCCTCCTATGGTGTCCAGTTTGGTCTCCAACTCCAGGCCTCAAGCGATCCTCCATCCTCGGCCTCTCAAAGTGCTGGATTACAGGTGTGAGCCACAGCACGCAGCCAAGAAGAAGATGCCTTTAAAACTTTTTAAAACTAGTACAAATGTATTTTGCTTAGAAACAGATAAAATTCCAGATCATTCTAGATTTGCCTTTTCCTAGCTGTTCATTCCCTATTCAAGAATTTCCTTAGATGCCCTAGTTCACTCACCTTAACCACTAAATACACAGTTGTCTCTGATATTCTTAGATTGTTCTAACACTACAAAAAATCTATTCCAATTATACAGTGCCAGTAAAGCGCTCAACTACAGGCTCAAGAGTGGCTACAATATAAATCTCCACTTGGAAAGTTTCAGATATCTGATCACAGCAGATAAGCAAGTGTTTCCCTTACTCTCTCCTTGCCAGAGCCCTAACCTAGGGTCCTAAATCCTTCTCGGCACCTTCGTCGCCGGCTTGTTCTCAAGTCTTTACCCAAAACCCCTCTCCCAGGCATCTCCAAACTAGACCCCAAGAGCCTGTCACACACACTCATAACTTCGGTACCCCCTCCTCAGTCCCCAACTGCCCAGTCAGAAGGCGGAGAGCGCTGTCACGTCTCCCCGACACAAAGTGAAGATGAAACAGAGGAGGACTGGGGGCAACCGCGGCCGGGTATCTGTAAGCCAAAGGAGAGGACGCTGGGACACGCACGCCCACGTGGGTTACGGCGGAGGAACCCCACTCACCAAGCCATCTATCTGCACTTGCTTCACCGCTGAATCTCCGGAGCCTCCTTTGCCCTTGCCTTTCCCTGCCGCGCTCGTGGCGGAACTGGAAGGGACGGCGTTGGGGCCGGCGCCTTCCTTGCGGGACGCCATCTTTCCAAGCAGACAGGAAGAAAGAGAAACGTGGGTTACTGGAAGCGGAAGTAGAAGTCGCACGTGACGTCGGCGCTGCCGGCGCTCAGTGGGCGGGGCTGGGTGGGGAGGCCCAAGTGGGACCCTGCCTGCCTTCTCTTTTTGGCTTTGCCGCCTTTCCCGGCGGAAGCCTGCGCACATGCGTACTGCGCATTTTCGGCCTTATTCTCATCGGTTTAAGACTGAAGCGGGGTTTTTTATATAGAATCATTCTGCACTAAGCAGATGGTCATCGTAATACTGTAACTCGCATTTCTGTGGCTTCGCCTGCGAAAAATGCTTTTACTTCTAATTTCTTATTTTCATTCCTAA
Organism: Cephalopachus bancanus; assembly: GCA_027257055.1. Lineage (NCBI taxonomy): Eukaryota > Metazoa > Chordata > Mammalia > Primates > Tarsiidae > Cephalopachus > Cephalopachus bancanus. The sequence goes on along the minus strand of JAPVLO010000095.1, from coordinate 3,366,521 downwards.
TCCTGGAAACCGTCAAGGACTGTGTTACCTCCCATTATGCATATTAGAAAACTGAGGCGCGATTTGCCCGACATTAGTTAGTGGCAAGCCAGTATTAAACGGCGTGTTTTATGTAACTTTAGACAGCTGTCTTTATCCACTTAGATTATACAGAAATTAATTAGAACATGGAAACTTTGATCAGAATTGCCTGAATTTATTAACAGCCTTTACATCTGTTTCATGTTCCAGCCAAGTTATTTTATGCAATGTTGACATATGGTGCAGATTGTATTTTCTAAAAATCACACTGACTTATGACACGTTACCCTGAAATACACATCTCAGGTCAGAATCGAGGCCTACGGCGGTGACTCATGACTGTAAACCCAACAATTTGGGAGGCCTAGCCCAGGAGTTCCGGATCAGCCTGGGCAATACGGCTGTACAAAAAACATACATACATACATACATACATACATAGTGACAGTTGTAGGAAGGCATTTTAGTTAAGTAATTTAAAAACATTCTCTCTCTGCTTCCAAACATCTTTTTACTATCTCTAATTTCTGAAATATCTTCTCGTTCATGCAATCTATATTCTGAATTGATGGAGTAAGTAGTTACATCATGTCGGGTGTATCCTGCCCTGAAGTTTTTTTGTTCTTGTCATTGGGATCTGGTGTTATATTTCAATCTGGGAGCAGAAATAGTTACACCTCACAAATTCCTAACACTACAAAATGAAAAATTAATGTCCATTCTTTTCAGACTACATCCTAAGCCACAGAGAAAGTCCACAAATCTAGAGGTATTGAAGGTTGATCATGGTAGAATTACACTAGAAGCTGGCAATAGAAAGGTATCAAAAAGAAAGAAAAATCTCGGCTGGGTGTCGTGGTTCACGCCAGTAATCCTAGCCCTTTGGGAAGGCCAAAGCAGAGGATTGCTTGAAGCAAGGAGTTCAAGACTAGCCTGAGCAACATAGCGAGACCTTGTCTCTACAAAAAATTTTTTAAAAATTGCCACACATAGTAGGGTGCACCTGCAGTCCAAGCTATTCAGGAAGTTGAGGTTGGAGGATGGTCTGACCCCAGGAGGTGAAGGCTGTGGTGAGCTGTGAACATGCCACTGTACTCTAGCTTGGGCAAAAGAGACCCTGACTCAAAGAAAAAGAAGAAAAGATAAGAAAGAAAAGAAAGAAGAAAGAAACATCTCACAGAATAACTAGAGTGGAGATTGGTGCCAACCCCAGGATGGCTGGAATAATAAGCATCAGAAAACAGAATACTTATAAACAACAATGAATTTATTCATTGCTTTATCCTACAACATACAGCATAACACAGTTTTGCTTCAAAGTTACAATACCATTGTTGTACTATATACTATTGTTAATAGTTAAACTAATAAATACAACTTAAGATTTCTTTGCAATTCTTTTGTCATTAGAAATATCTCACTAAGGTTTTGTGGCCATGTGTGCTAAACACATTAAAATGGGTTCTTTCAGCTGTTCCAAGACAGTTCATGTATGAAATAGCCCAGATCCAAGACAGACAGAGAGGGAGGAAAGGGGAGAGGAAGGGGAAAGGGGAGAGGGAAGAGGGAAGGAGTGAGGGAGGAGGGGGAAGAGAGGGGAGGAAGAAGTAGGAGGCAGAGGGGAGGAGAGAAGGGAGAAAGGCAGTGCCTACGAAGTAGAATTTGAATTAGAAAAACAGTAATATGATCACCCTGACTAGAAAGAGCCTAGAAGCAACGGCATTTCCTTCATTTGGATGCCTGGTTTCCTTCATATCTCGCTGGCTGCTCCCTCCCCTCTTCAACCTTTAAATAGTGAGGAGCACAATTTAGACCTTGAACATCTTCTTTCCCTTGCCTTTCCTCTCTTTCATGGTGATCTCATCCATTTTCCGGGCTCTGCACATCATGCATGTATTGATGCTTTCTAGATTTATATTCCTCAGACTTCTCCACTGAACTCCACACTAGCATGACCTAGCATGACCATCTGCCTATTCAACATCTCCACCTAAATGTCCAAAGGGTACCTCCAACATAACCTTTCCAAAATTGACCTGCAAATACCACACCCCTAAAAAATGTTTTTTCCACAGTGTTCCCAATCTCATCGGGTGACGGCTCTACTCTTCTAGTTGATAAGGCAAAAAAACGTTGCAACATAAAAAAAAAGTTGGTGTGATCTTTCACTGCTCTGTTTCCCTCATGCCCCACCCCTAATCCATTTAAAAAAAAAAAATCCTACAGGCTTTGTCTTAAAAATGTATAGTATTCAGAATCTAGACTTCTACTTCTGGGAAAATAGAAAACACTATTTTTCCTAATTGCTCATAATAAGTACAACTAACCCCTGGACATAATAGCTAAAAGAAATATAAGTAGACTAAAAGATAAAGAGAACAAAGAAAACTGGCTAGGGGCCTTGGGACCCAAGAAATAATACAGTGGTGGTTTCCCAGTGTTTCTATTTGTCACATACATCGCCAACTTGGAGCTGGAGTTCAGTGACCTGGAAACAGCAACAAACACAGACAAAAAAGAAAGCTCCAACTAAAGCCTGTTCTGTGCACTCTGTCAGTGAAGCTAGTGGGGAGCTTGGACTTCCACCCTCACCAGACAGAAATGAGACATCTGAGCTGCTCCCCAATGAAGCTGTATCAGCAGAGATCTCGTCAAGAGCAAGGATTTTGCCACAGTCAAGCGGGTAACGAGGTCACCCACCTGGTGGTGTCAATGGGGCAATATGGAGAACAGTAAGGAGGCTCTCCTACCCCTCCCATCCAGGAGGTATCAGTGATGCCTTGCGAGAGCTGGAACTCCCACACCTCTTTAGGAAGCCACCCCCATCTTTAAGGGAGTCAATGGAGGCCTAGTAGTAGTGTTCAGTGTTACTGTACCCTCTCCACACAGTAACAAATAGGACCCGCCCACCTACCCTTCAGTTGCCAGAGCTGTGTCAGAGGAAGCCAGCTAAAACAGGTCTCAATAAGATGCAGAATACAGAAACAAAATACCCAGATGTCTATGTTTCAGTCAAAAATCGCTCATCATCTCATCAAGAACCAGGAAGATCTCAGATGATGAAAAAAGACAATAGAGGCCAACATTGAAATGACAGAGAAGTAAGAATTATCTGACAAAGATTTTAAAGCAGCCACCATAACATGTTTCAGTAAACAATTACAAATAGACTTGAGACAAATATTGAAAAGTCTCAACAAGCAAATTCAGTCTTATCTAAGATGCAGAAGATATAAATAAGAACTGCATGGAAATTTGGAACGAAAAAATACAATAACCAAAACCAAAAACGCAATGAATGGACCTAATAGAAAAACCAAAAGAAAAATGAACAAAACAAAGCAAAACTAAACAAACAGTGAATTGGATTTTGAATGATATAAATTACTCAGCCTGTATATAAATGGAATGTAAAATGGTTCGCAATTGTAGAAAATAGTATGACAGTTCCTTGAAAAATTAAACATAGCATTACCAAATGATCCAGCAATTTCCCTTTCAGGTATATACGCAAAAGAATTGAAAGCAGAAACTCAAACAGATATTTGTACATCAGTGTTTGTAGCTGCATTATTCAAAATAGTCAAAAGGAAGAATTAACTTAAATGCCTATCAATGAATGAACAGATAAACAAAATGTGACATATACATACAATGAAACATTACTCAGACTTAAAAAATGAATTAAATTTTAGTTCATTGCAACATGAACAAACCTTGAAAATATTATGCTGTGGAATAAGTCAAAAACAAAAACAAATATTGCATAATTTCACTTAAAAGAACTCCTAGAATAGTCAAACTTCCTGAGAAAGTAGAATAATGTTTACCAGCACCTGGAGGGAGGGAAGAATAGGGAGTTATTATTTAATGGGTATCAAGTTTCAGTCAGGAATGATGGGAAAGTTCTAGAGATGGAGAGTGGTAATGGTTGCATAACAATGTAAACGTACTTTTTTATACACGCAAAAGGGGTTTAAAGGGTAAATGTTATGTATATTTTACCACAAAAAATAGACTGGCACCAAAAAAGATAGGAGCCTTGGGAAAAAGAAAAAAAAATCCAACAATCTTGTCATAAGAGTCTCAAAGGAGAGGAGAAAGAGCAGAGTTAAAAATGACATTCAAAAATTTAATGAGTGAAAATTTCCCATATAGGGCAAAAGTCATAACCTACAGATTCAAGAAGCTGAGCAAACTCCAGAAGGAAAACACCACAAACACTTTACACTAAGATATATCAAAACCAAACTTCAGAAAACCAAAGAAAAATGCTTGAAACAACACCTTAATTATAAGAGCAATTAAAATTAAAGTGAATTTTTCATCAGAAACTACAGAGCCCAGAAGGAAGTTATACATTTTCCAACTGCTGAAAGAAAAAAAAAAACTGTCAACCCAGAAACCTATATCTAGCAAAAATATCCTTCAAGAATAAAAAATAAATGGTAGAATGGATAAAAAACATGACCTAAACATAGGCTGTCTACAAGAAACTCACTTTAAATATAATGATATAAGTACATTGAAAATGAAGTGATGAGGCTGGGCGTGGTGGCTCATGCCTATACTCCCAGCACTTTGGGAGGCTGAAGTGAGAGGATTGCCTGAGCCCATGGGTTTGAGACCAGCCTGGGCAACTTGGTGAGATCTCAAAAAATTAGTCAGGCATGGTGGTACATGTCTGTAGTTCCAGCTACTTAGAAGGCTGAGGCAGAAGGATCACTTGAGCCTAGCAGGTCAAGGCTGCGGTTAACATGAGCATGCCACTGCACTCCAGCCTGGGTGACAGAATAAGACTCCAACTCAAAAAAAAAAGAAAAGAAAAGAAAATGAAATGAAATGATGAAAAAAAAATCATGTAACCAGTAATCAAAAGAAAGCAGGAGTGGCAATATTAATATCAGATAAAGCAAAATTGAGAGGAAGCAAAATCATCAGAGACAGAAGGAGATTTTATACGAGGGGAAACCCCCAAAAAACCAGAATTATCTTTTGGAGGGTGGGCCCATTGTAAATGGAATTTGTTCCCCCAGATCAAACAGTCAACCAAAGTTTTTATCTAGAAGTTCTGAGAAGGTTGTGTCATGATTTGCAGAAGAAATGTCGTAAGTTGTGGCAAACAGGTGACTGGTTCTTCCACCATGACAATGCATCTGCTCATACTATGCTGAGAGTTCAGCAGTTTTTGACCTAAAACAGCATGACCCCTGTGTCCCCCTCCCTGTTCTCCCCATCTCGCCCCAAGTGTCTTTTTTTTTTTTTCCAGATGAAAAAAGTTTTCAAAGAGAAACATTATGCCAGTGTGGAAGAAATGAAACAAACAATAGCAGAAGCACTAAGAGGTACCAAAATTGATGAGTTTAAAAACTGTTTTGAACAGTAGAAAAAGCATCTCAATAGGTGTATTGCATCAAACAGAGAGTAATTTGAAGGTGACTGAAATTTAAACATGTAAGAATAAGTACACAAATTTTTATAAATAAATTCAGGGCTTTTGGGGATCAACCTTGTATAACGATAAAATGGTCAATCACCAAGAGCACATAGCAATTCTAAATGTATATGCTCCAGCAGCAAATCAGAACTTATATGAAGAAAAACTTCATAGGACTGAAAGGACAAATAGGCAAATACACAATAATAGTTTTAGATGTCAACTCTTCTCTCTCAAAAATTGACACAAAACTAGAGAGAAAAACCAGTAAGGATATGAGAAACTCAACAATACCATCAACCAACAAGATCTAATTAACACTTGTAGAACACTCCAACTGCAGAATACCCATTCTTTTCAAGTGTCTGTGGAACATATAGATCATATCCTGAACCATAAACAAACCTCAGTAAGCTTAAACCTCAACAAATTGAATGACTTATGAATTTAAATCATTCATATCATGTTCTCCAACCACAGTATATTTAAACAAGAAATCAAAACATAAGATAGAAAAACTTCCAAATATTTGGAAACCAACATACTTCTAATAATCCACAGATCAAAAAGGAAGTCTCAAGGGAAATTAAAACACAGAACTGTATATACACACTCACTAAACTGGATGAATATAAAAATATAAAATGTAAAAATGTGTGAGTCAAAGCTACATCAGAACTAAGAGGAAAGTTTATTGCTAAAAGTCTACATTAGAAATGAGGAAATATCTCAAACCAATAATCTAAGTTCTCTCTTCAAGATCTTAAATAAGAGCAAAATAAATCTAAAGCACACAGAGGAAAAGACAATCAATTGAAGCAGAAACTGAATATATTCAATCATCCAAAGGTGATTGGTCACAATATTAAGTTGTATCTCTACCCTCCAAAGGGAGTTAGACATTGTAGGTATTAATTCCATCGTGAATATTAATTTACTGGATAAAATAAATGTATCCAGTATTTTCAACAGTATGTTCTTTATTCTCTCATCATAGGAACTCAACTTTTTTAGTGTACTCCACTATTTGATGGAAATATTTCAAATTTTGTTACATGCAAAAAAAGAGAGGCTGGAGAAGACCTTCCAAACCAAGCCTCAGGCCCTGTCCATGTGTAACCACCACATGGGGACAGGAAGCAGAGGATACCTGCCACACCTGAACAAACAAAAAAATAAACAGTCTGACTGGTTCTGCTTCTGTGGCATAATAACTCTACCCACTAGGAAGATACAGCTCAGTGAATGTCAGGCCGTGACTATTCTATGCTTTGGAACCAGCTGGTCTTGAATCTGCTTTTCCTTGCTTGGCTTAGACTTGTTTAAGCCCCTTTCAATGTAATAAAATGAGAGTTAAGACACCAAAGATGAGCCTCCAATTTTTTTGAATGCTGCTTTTTTTTTTTTTGCTATTCAATAGTCCCGTGAATCAAAAAAAAATTTTTTTAGTGTCAGTGTATCATTCCTATTTCATTGTTGCCTGCTTTCAATCCTCTATGGAAGCAGACTCTTTGGAACCTGAGCTGCCCTCTCAGTGAGGGAGGACGACCCAGGGAGCATGTCTGCTCAGGGCTTCCAGTCAGCCTCGATGGGATCAGCTCAGCACTTGTTCCTGCCTCAGTTAGTGAAGGAGCTGGGTAGGAAGCAATCTGAATGTTCCATTTCCAGTCCCTACGGGAAGTAACTGACATTCAAGTAAGAGGTGCATGAATTCTCTCTAGTGCCTACTAAAAACAAGGAAAGCAAGGAAGCATTTTCAGACAAGGAAGTTTCAACAGGAGCTTGTGTTAAGGGTATTCTCATTGCTTCTGTCAGATTGTTTTCTGTAAAAGGGACAGAAATATCTTTTTTTTAAGCTGAAGAATGAAAGTAAGAGTTTATTATCTTCATCTGTCCCCTGAGAAGGATATGTTGTCACATGATTGCTATGGCATGTCCCAAAACGTAAGGTTAGTCACACCTTCTTTAGGGAGTCACAAGTTGTGGAGAAATATGAGGCCTGATTAGGTGAGCAGCGATTAGGTAAACTGAGGAAGAAAATCTCAGGACCAGATTTTTCAAATGTTACAAAGAAACTTACTGACAACAGCAAAGAGCTGTAAAAGTTGGTTAGCCAGGTGTAAAACATCTGCAGTAATCAAAAAGTAGTTAACCATTTGTTGCTTGTTAACTATTGCTGTTAACTAATCTTAAAGAAACAAAATACCACAATCAATACACCACTTCACAAACCTCTGGAAATTTCCTTTTGCTGACTCCCCTCAAAGACAATTCCCAGTTCACTAAACCCTGACACCTCTCTTAAAAATAAAACACCCCTCTAGCCCCTGCCTCTTTGTAGACAGCAGACATTCTCTCTGCTGTGGGTCCATTGTGCCCCTCACAAGGTATCTTCCCTTTAATAAATCTATCTTTATTCATTCATAACTGATTTGGTAAATTTTTCTTGCCAACCCATGACTCTGGCCATACCTAGCCTGCTGCCACACACAGTACAAGTAATAGGATAGAAATACATAGAAGTCTACCTTCCAATACTGCTCACTTGCAGGGGATCAGAAATTGGTCAGAAATTGTAGGAACGCTATGGATATGGGAGGACAGGGCAGTGACTGTCCCAGCTCTCTCCATGAGAGGATATATGGTGCCATAATAATTAATGAGCAGATCTAAGACACACAAATTAGACACAAGCAAAGTCTGTCTGAGACATACAGTGGTCCGCGCCTGTAACGCCAGCACTTTGGGAGGCCAAGGCAGGTGGATTGCTAGAGCCTAGGGGTTCAAGACCAGCCTGGGCAACATAGAAAAACTTCATCTCTACAAAAACTAAAAAAAAAATTAGCCAGACATGGTGACACATACTTGTAGCCCCAACTACTCAGGAGGCTGAGGCAGGAGAATCCCTGAGCCAAGGAGGTTGGGGCTGAGCTGTGATCTTGCCACTGCACTCCAGCCAGGCTGACAGAGTGAAACCCTGATACAATATTACTTCTTTTGTTGTTTATTTTAAGAACTCTTCCCCAACCATAGAAATAAAAGTCTTTCTCTTTAGTATGATTGGGACCCACTTAAGATATACGCCATCTTCTGTGTCCATACATGGAACAAGACTACATATGCCTCCTGGTACACACGAGTAATGAGACTACATATAACTCCTTCTGTGTCCACACATGGAATGAGACTACCTGTGCCTCCTCCATGTACACAAATGGAATCAGACTACATATGCCTCCTTCCATATATACATGGAATGAGACTACACATACCTCTTCCTGTAAAAACACATGGGATGAGACTGCATATGCCTCCTTCTGTGTCCTCACATGGGAGATTACGTATGCCTCCTTCCATGTACACACATGGACTGAGACTACCTATGACTCCTCCGTGTACATAAATGGAATCAGACTACATATGCCTCCTTCCATGTATACATGGAATGAGACTACATATACCTCTTCCTGTATAAACATATACCTCCTGTATAAACATATGGACTGTGACTGCATATACCTCCTTCTGTGTCCTCACATAGGAGACTACGTATGCCTTCTTCCATGTAGGTAGGTAGGACTGAGACTACCTATGCCTCCTCCGTGTACACAAATGGAATCAGAATACATATGTCTCCTCCCATGTACACACGGAATGAGACTGTATATGCCACCATCTGTGTACACACATGGAATGAAATATGCCTCTTTCCATGTAGACACAGAATGAGACTATGTTTTTTTCCGTGTACACACATGGGATGAGACTACATCTGCTTCTTTCCATGTACACACGTGAGATGAGACTGCTCATACCTCCTTTCATGTACACTCATGGAATGAGACTATGGGAGCCTATACCTTGCAGAGCTAAGTGATTTGTTCAGTGTTAAGAAAGGGACAATAGAAAGGGTAAAATGGAGGTCAATAAAAAGAAAGGAATCTTCATTCATACAGAAGACTCGGTATGTGAATATTCTCTATATGTTTGCTAAAATAATAATGATTTCTAAAACGACATTTGACTTTTCATCCCAGTATTTTGATTTATGACTTACCAACTAATATTAAAACAAAATGATCTTGCATCGAAAAAAATCAGAGAGGATTCTAAAAGTGACTTTTATTTTGTTTGAATTTACTTAATTAATACCCTATATTGGTATAACTAAATTACAAATACCAGACTTTGAAATAACATTGTACTGGATTATTGAAAGCATATTTAATTTCTTGCCACCAGGAGTTCACTTTCTGCCTGAAGTCCTCCTGCTGCTTAAATATATATACAAAACCGTCAGTGAAAGAGTTGTCTTCGACTTTTTGTTCAAAATAAATAAATACTGTTTTTAGAAAATTCTTTTAAAGTTGTAATTTGACATAATTTCCAATCTTTAAACTCCTGTAAGTAACAGTAAAAATATTTGCTTACCTAGAATAACTTTATTAGGATTCATTAATCTAAAATGCTCTGACAGATTACAAACTGCTCTGATAGTACAAACTTCTCTGTCAGTTTCAGTTATGATTTAACTGAAAAGGCAGTTTGTTTTGCATCAAAGTAAAACATTTTTGCCATTGTTGCTGCTTCTAACTTTTTAAAAAAATTTTTTGATAAAGACGAGATCTTGCTATGTTGCCCAGGCTGATCTCAAACTCCTAGTCTCAAGCAATCCTTCCACCTCGGCCTCTCTAAGTACTGGAATTACAAGCACGAGCCACTGCACCAGCCTACTTCTAACTTTTTCCTTTTCTACATGAGTTTTTGTTTTCAGCACTCTAATTAATACCATTAAACATTTTGTAGACAAATGTCAATGGAGAGCACTATTCAAATGTGTTACAGAAAAATATTAAATTTCTTAAAATTTATCTAGGGTGGCAATATCGGTTCTCTGTGAGTATAATTTCATTCAAATAAACTATTACAGCAAGCAAACTTGCTAGTCTAATTTTATTTTATTTATTGAGTCAGAGTCTCACTCTGTTGCCCAGGATGGAATGCAGTGGCATGCTTACAGTCACTGCAGCTCAACCTGCTGGACTTAGGTGATCCTGCCGCCTCAGCCTTCCAAGTAGCTGGAACTACAGGTGCACATCGCCATGCCCAGCTAATTCTTTTGATTTATTGTAGAGACAAGGTTTATCATGTTGCCCAGTCTTGTTTTGAACCTCTTGGCTCAGGTAATCTTACCTCTGCCTCCCAAAGTGCTGAGATTATAGGAATGAGCCAATAGTCTACTTTTATAGTCATGTGACAAACAGTCAACTGTCATCTGGTAACTAATGATGGGCACTTCCTGGTTACTCTCTGGTTTAGAAATATGCTTGACAAACAGAAGTCTCTTGAAACCTTTTTCTAAGAAACAGTTTCTCCTTTGTCATTTTACCTGAGGAAGAGCTTTCTGGTACTAGCAGAGCTCATACACAGATATCCTACTTGCTTTCTTTAATTATCAAGTGGATGACACTAACTTTTCCTTGATACTTCTTACCCAAGCAGCTGGGGTTCTTCATATTTACCTAACTTTTCTCAACAAGAGATACATCCGCTGACAAACTGTTTATACTTTCAAAAGAAACCAACGCCAGGATGGCTTTTACAGTATGTGAAATACATACATACATTTTTTTAAAAAACTTGGTTTATTCTATTTTGAAAACTTTTTAGAGAAAACTTATAAACTAGGATTTTGAACCTGTTCAAAGAAAGGGCAATTATATTAACTAAGACCAACCAACATCAAGGTTTCATCAAATACATTGGTCCATATAAAATTCTCTAATTCTAGCAGGTGGTTTTAACTTTTATGTGGGTTTGGCCACACATAAAAGAAAATTAAAATAACTTTTTAAAACCCCCAAAACAAGATAGAAATTTCTTTTTTGTTTTTTGTTTTGAGTTGGGGGGCGTCTCACTCTGTCACCCAGGCTGGAGTTCAGTGGCATGATCACAGCTCACCACAGCCTCAAACTCCTGGGCTTAAGCGATCCTCCAACCTGAGCCTCCTGCGTAGACAGGACCACAGGCATGCACCACCTTGACTGATTAATTTTTTAATTTTTTGTAGATATGAGGTCTCCCTATGTTGCCCAGACTGATTTTGAACTCCTGGGCTCAAGCAATCCTTCCACCTTGGCCTCCCAAAGTGCTGGGATTACAGGTGTGAACCACTATGCCCTGCCACTGTGACCTGCCAAAAGTTTATTTCTCGCCTCATGTATAACAAGTCCAGTGGTAGGAAGTCTGGGTTTGGAAAAGCGGTTTCACAGTTGCAAGTGACCCATGAAGATAGGAGTGACCTTTTCTTATCTGTTTTGTCAGTGTTAGTTCATGACCTCCATCCTCAAAGTCACCTCATGATCTAAAATAGGCTGGCGCAGTTCCATTGATCACATCCAAATTCCAGAGTAGAAAGGAATGAGATAGAAAAAAACAAAAGTGCCCATTGCTAAGCTAAGTTGTCTTCGTTTAAACAGTCTTTTCAGAAGTTCATTTGACACTTACTCACACTTACATGTCTAGAACTTTATCTTGTGATTATACCTAACTGCATAGAAGGCTGGGAAATAGATTGTCTCTTTTTTTTTCATTTTTGTTTTTTAGAGATAGAGTCATGCTCTGTCATTCAGGCTGGAGTGCAGTGGTATGATTACAGCTCACCAAAATATCCAGCTCTGGAGCTCTAGTGATTCTCCTGCCTTGGCCTCCAAAAGCACTGGGGTTACAGGCGTGAGCCACCATGTCCCGCCTGGGAACAGATTCTCTTACCTGGCACATTACTGCCCAGAGCAAAATCAGGAGTCTTATTACTATAAGGAAGAGAAGAGATATTAGATGGAAATTCATAGACTATATCTATTGTTATAGTTGATGATTTTGTAGGAAATGTCATGCAACCATTAAGAGTAATGAATGAGAGCTTTGCTTTGCCAACGGATTTTGGCTAGGTGTGTGGGGACTTCTACGGGATCATTAGGGGAGAAAAGGAAAATGTATAGAAATGATACAATAATTTCATTTTTGCATAACAGAGTACATACATGTATGTATATGATATTTAAGTATGTGAATACAGAAACATTTCAGAGGCATACAGAAGAAATTGTTAATGTGTTATCTCGGTAAGGGGAGAAGGAATGACTATCTTTGTGTTGTTCCACTTGTTATAAGAGGCATATGTTATTTTCATAATTTGGAAAATACAAAAAATTATTATTTTTTATTTTTTTGAGTAGGAGTCTCCCTCTGTCACCCAGGCTGGAATGCAGTGGCACGCTGCTCACGGCCACCGCAGCCACTACCTGCTAGGCTCAGGTGATCCTTCCACCTCAGCCTTCCAAGTAGCTGGAACTACAGGCGCACACTACCATGTCTGGCTGATTTTTAAAATTTATTGTAGAGACTAGGTCTCACCAAATTGCCCAGGCTGGTCTTGAACCTCTGAGCTCAGGCAATCTCTCACCTCAGCCTCCCAAAGTGGCAGGATTAGGATTGAGCCACCACACCCAGCCCATAAAACATTATTTTATTTATTTATTGAGACAGGCCTTCACCCTGTTGCCCAGGTTGGAGTACAGTGGCATGATCTCGGCTCACTGCAGCCTCAAACCCTTGAGTTTAAGCAAGCCTCCTGAGTAGGCTGGGACTACAGGCGTGCATCAATATGCCCTGCTAATTTATTTTTTATTTTTTTGTATAGGCAGGGGTCTCTACAGCCCAGGCTGGTGGAAGTCCTGGGCTCAAGCAATCCCCTTGCCTTGGCCTCTTAAAGTGCTCAATGACAGGTGTGAGCCACCACACCCGGCCAAAAGCTTAATAATTATTTTTTAAAATGTGATACCCTCCACATCTAACCTTCATAATACCTTCTGACATACATGACACCTCACAGGAAGGCAGTCCATGATGAAGCCAATTCTAGGGGATCATAGTGAAGAATTTAATAGTACCTCAGTGCAAGCAGTTTACCTGAGTTGTTTTAAAATATTTACTTAACTAAATTATTGATTTAGAAAGCATGTTAGCTAGATAACGTTTGAAAGAACATTGTATTCTTTTTGAGCTAATGAATGTTAACAAATATAAACAAATGTTTATAAATATTTAAATATGAATATAAGGCAGAATAATATGACAATAGTTATATTAGTTGAAGTGTGTAAAATTTATGAAATAAAACACAATTATACCAACATTGATGAAATTTAAATATATATATTTATAAATTACATTTACTATCGTTATTTTTTGAGTTAGGATCTCACTCTGTTAGCCAGGCTGCACAATCACGGCTTAATGAAGCCTAGACTTTCTAGGCTCAGACAATTCTTCCACCTCAACCTCCCAAGTAGCTGGGACTACACAGACGAAGTCTCATTATATTGCTCAGGCTAATCTCGACCTCCTGTGCTCAAGCAATCCTCCTACCTCAGCCTTCCTAAATGCTGGGATTACAGGCATGAGCCACTGTACCTGCCTTATAAATTATATTTAATGCTTACCTATTTAATTCCATTTAGACCCTGAATCTTTCATGAAAAATTTCTATTTAGGAATTACACCTTTCAAGAATAAATCATTTTCATGTCAACTTGGCTTCATCAAAATTTCATGAAGAAAAACTTTCAAAATCATGCACAAAAACATACTATTATAAAATTATATTTGATCCAGACATAATAAAATAAAGAGTATAAAAAAATAAAGAAAAATAAATCAATCTCCTCCCTACCCGAGCTGAATGCAAATGTTTATTTGGCATGGAAAATGTCCAATGTAGTGACCTGAGAAAAAAGCTAACAGCTAGCAATGCTGTTATTAATGACTGTTGTTAATTATTATCTGTGCACTATAAGATAAAAAATGCAATGACTATTAAAGTTCTTAATAATTACATGGCAATTTTCAAAATAAAATTTCAGATTTAAACGTATATCAAAGAGTTCATCTAATACTGGCAATATTTGACTTCTGCCTTGGTTGTGGTCAAATGTTGATTTTTCATTACTAGATCATTTGGCATCTGGACAAAAGTGTATTAAGTAGACCATTTAGTAAAAATATCCTATTGACAGCCGAACTCGGTGGCTCAGCCTGTAATCCCGCGCCTTTGGGAGGCTGAGGTAAGTGGATTGCCTGAGCCCGCGGGTTTGAGACCCGCCTGGGCAGCAAGACCGCCTCTCTACAATAAATCAAAAAATCAGCCGGGTGTGGTAGCACATGCCTGTGATTCCGGCTACTTGGAAGGCTGAGGCGGAAGGATGGCCGGAGCTCAGCAGGTCGAGGCTGCAGTGGCCGGGAGCGGCCACTGCACTCGTCTGGGCAACAGAGTTGCCAACTCAAAAAAAAAAAAAAAAAAAGAAAATATCCTATTGGATAAACAGTGGTGCTTTACTGCAAAAAGGGCCTTCAGAAACACTCACGATGGTAAGAATGACCTGGAGAGATTGTAACAAATGTCACTTCCCTTTTAATAGTATCCCTCTCCCTCAATACTTGCTCTGAATCAGGAATGGGCATTTTAAACAAGCACAATAAGACCTTTTCTTGTACCAGGACCACCATGTTTTCTGAAACACTACTGTAACAGAAAACTGTTTTAAACTTGATAATCACCATTATGGGCTGTCTTCATGTTTCCATAATAAGGATAGGTGTGCAAGCTGGCACTTTCACATAAATAGAGCTTGAAAAAAATTGTGCTGTAGTTTAGTAAATTAAAAAACTACAAACAAACAAACAAAAAACCCCTAAGACATGACTCAAATCCCTAGTGCTGCACTACATTTTTCTTAGCACTGAAAAGTAGACAAGGAGCTGGTATGTAAATCTGTGAGACTATTAAAAAAAAAAAAACAGTTTTAACCGTTTTGCAAGGTTCAAGTGGTATCGTTTCCCTGTCTGTGGTAGGAGTACAGTTGAGATGGGGAGTTGGCATACAAGGGTAAGAAGAGAATTCAAATTGAAAAGTAGTTAGCAGTTATACTCAAGGACCATGAATTCAACTCTACAATGACTTTTCAAGGCTTTCAATTCCTAAATTTATTTTCCACTAAATGAAAGCAGCCATCTAAGTGATGTGCTGGGACTCAGGTCAGGGCTAACTTTATAGATCTTAGTTCCAATTTCATAAGCCTATATATTGAAATAAAACCCCAAATGCAAACAATTCATTTCAATCACATTGTAAATCATTTTTTTGTGTTGGTTCTTTCAATCTTTAGCCAAAATCTGTCTGGGACAGATTCCAGGTCAAGACAAAAATCCAAAATCCCATACTCCCCATTCTTTGATTATTTTGCCTTGAATTGGAGTGGATACTTAGCAGTTAGCCGCTGGGAGCTCAAATGTTTTGATTCGCTCTCTTCATTAATCAAATTGACCAAATAACTTCTAAATTTTCAGTCATCTTTTCCCTTCCCGTTACTAGCCTAGTGTGTAATCTTCCAACATCAGAGACTATGGGCACAGAAAATGTCCTCAAGATGAGTCTAGATTGGTAATCAGATTGACAACGAGGAGACTGAACCCAGCCCTTCTGGGGAGCTGCTCAAGGTCAAAGGCTCAGCTTTGGGTCAGTGGCAGAACCAGGACTCATGTTCAGGGATTCTGATTCTTGGAAAAGGAAGTTGCCTCAGAGCTCTCTGTGTGAGTGATTTAGGATGGTTTTAGAATTGGAGAAGATGGTGGGACCCTTTGTTTGGCTCCGAAATAGGATTAGTTCCTATGGGGGTGACAAAAGAAAAACTGTAGACAAATTAAACATAATTTAACTGAGCAAAGGAGGATAGATCTGGAGAGACTCTGGCGTAGCCACGTGGTGATGTATGGACAGAGAAAGAAAGTGCCCTGCAGAAAACAGAAGTGAGGCACTGAAACAGTCGCATTAGGTACAGCTCAGGGTTTGCTTTATCTGAACTAGGTTTGAACAGTTGGCCGCCTGTGATAGGCCCAAACTTGGTGATTGGAACAAGAGGAGGTGACAACCTGTTGACACATCCAGTTAGGTTACAGTTCACTACGTTGGGAGAAACGTCTAGGCAGAACTTTCAACACGTGGAGGCGGGTTTGGGCTAACCTTAATTGAGCAGGGGTGTAGCAATCACATGTGGCCTCAGGTGGGCAGCTGGGCTCCAGACACGAACCAGTCATTACCGGGGTCTCCTGCCGACTTCTGATGGGAAAGCCCAGGGCAACCCGCTGGCTACGAGCTGGCCCTTCCCTCCCCCTGGGAATTGAAATCACGTAAGATAGGTCGCTTAGGTCAGCGTCTGGGACACATTAAGGCTCAATACTGTCACTGATGAGGATGACACCCACAGGCATTCGGGCCGGCCACGTGCCTCTGAAACAGGTAACCTCAGTAACCTGTAAGCTGGCACAGAGTACGCATGTGCGCTCTTCAGTGGACTCGCGCCCCCCGGCGGCTTTCCCGCGCAAGCACAAGCTCCGCCCTGAGGACCCGCCCACTTCAGCGCGGGCACGGCGGTCGGCAAAGCGCGTGCTCGCCTGCGCGTGGCGTAAACCGGGGGACCGGCCCGGAAGACAGGGGCGTTTGCTTCCGGGGTCAGGGCGCTTTATTTCCGGGGGGAGCCGCGGGTGCGAGTACCGGGGCGTACGAGAGGTATCTGCTGCTGTGTCTGCTTTCCGTGGCTGCCTGGCCCGGCGGTCTCGGTCCCCAAGCCGAGTATGAAGATCACGAGGCAGAAACACGCCAAGAAGCATCTTGGCTTCTTCCGCAACAACTTCGGAGTCCGCGAGCCATACCAGATCCTGCTGGACGGCACCTTCTGCCAGGCGGCGCTGCGAGGCCGCATCCAGCTTCGCGAGCAGCTGCCCCGCTACCTCATGGCGGAGACGCAGCTGTGCACCACCAGGTGGGCCGGCGGGGCGGGGAGGCGCGGGGCCTGCGGGTGTGGTCGGGACGTGGTCGCTGCTTGCAGACCTCCGTTGGGAGCCCACGCTGCGCGACGCGCCCCGCCCACGAGGCTTAAGTCGCCTCGCCCGCGAGGTGCAAGACGCCGTTCCCACGAGGTGTAAGTCGCCCTCGCCCCCGCCCACGGGTCACAACACGCCCCTCCTACGGGATGTAAAGTGCCCCGCCACGCGTAGTTGACACTTAGTGAGGCGCTCAGATGGTCTGGCGGATCCCTACAATGTAGACAGAAAGCACAGTGCCCTGCCGGCATCACACATATTTAGTCTGGCGGATAAGAACACGTGTTGTAGGCAGATCTGCCTTCAATTTTTGGTCCCGACCCTACCAGCTCTTTGATTTCGGGCAAGATACTTAATCTCTCAGAGGCCTGATGCCTCATTCTTAAAATAGAGGTCATAACCGCCTATGAAGTTGCTGTAAAGTCAAAGGAGTATGGTATATGAGAGCATACTTCAGAATTCAAAACCTTCCCTCATCGGTGGTTGCTGTTATTTGCATGACTTTTCCTAGTTGAATCCCGAATTTTTTAAGCCTCACGGCTGCCTTTGAGTTGACATCTTTGATTCCCAAGACAAGAAATAAGTTCATGAGATTATGGAATTTGCCCAAGGTCACTTAATTATTCAACTCGCTTCATTAAGTACCAAGCACTGCTCCAGCAACTGAGGACACTTGAGTGGACAAAACACACTCCTAGATCTTATGGGTGTAAAGTGCACAAGTCGATCTCCAATGCAAGTGTTTCACTCCAGGTCTCGTGTTCTCCATTTCGTCACAGTGTGGGAACACTTAGGGTGTAACCTTGAAGGGTGGAATCGTGGAAGGTTTTGCAGAGCATGTGAGCTGTTCACTTCAGCCCTGAGGGGAAGGACTCTTTGGAACAGTGACATTCCTTGAACAACCAACTGAACGGTGTGAAATATCTGGGGAGGGGGTTACAACGTAGATTTGGAAATGAAGCTAGGAAGAAGATACATTGCGGTTATTAAGTTTAGTAGTTTTTTTTTTCAGTGGTGAATATTTCCTTTACAAAAGAAAAGAAGAAAACTTAAAAGCGTCCTAATACTACTACTCATGAGTCACCTCTGTAACAGTACTATAATCGTTCAATCAGTTCTTTACACACAGTTTTTTTTTTTTTTTGTAGAGACAAGTTCTCACTGTGTTGCCCAGGTTGGTCTCAAACCCCTGTACTCAAGCAATCCTCCCACCTCGGCCTTCCAAAGTCTGGGCTTTGACTTATGTATTCTGTGTTAATAGTCTGAGATAAGCAGGGCTAACAGATGAAGGGGGAGGGGTGAGGAGGAAAAGGTCAAATATGACTTCTATCTAGGGCTTCTGGGAAAATAATAATTTCAAATAGGTAACAAGTTTTGGAGGGGAAATTGGAGGCAGGAAGGTAATGTGAAGACATGATGAATTTGAAGAACTGGTGTCAGGTCCCCATAGGAAATAGATAATAAGTAGTTGGTAATACACAAAGTAAAGATCAAAACTAATGTATAAAGAAAGCAAATCTCATTTCTTTTTGTTTTTGTAGAGATGAGGTCTTGTTTTGTTGCCCAGGCTGGTCTCTAACTCCTGGCCTCCAGCAATCCTCCATCTATGGTCACTGGGATTACAGATGTGAGCCACTGCACCCAGACAAATCTCTTTTCTTAGGGGGAAAAAAACTAAACTAAAGAGGTAATAAAGGAGAATGAGGCAAGGAAGACCCTGGCAGAGGTTGCCTGGGATTGACGAAGTCTTGGATGCAATGGTTCTTGTAATTTTTTTTTTTTTTAAGTGGGAGGGAGGAAGTGCCTGAGGTTGTTTATCAAAATGCTCATATTTGGCTCTCTGACAAGGTGCAGATTGTTGAATGAGACAGGAGCTAGAATTTTTTTTCTTGTTTGTTTTGAGGCAGTGTCTCAGTGTCATCCACGCTGGAGTGCAGTGCACCATCATAGTTCCCTGCAGCCTTGACATCCTGGGCTCAGATGACCCTTCCGCCTCAGTCTCCTGAGTAGCTGGGACAATAGGCATGTGCCGCCACACCTGACTTGGGGTTGTTTTTTTTTTTTTTTTTTTTTTGTAGAGACAAGTTCTCACTGTGTTGCCCAGGTTGGTCTCAAATTCCTGTACTCAAGCAATCCTCCCACCTCAGCCTTCCAAAGTCTGGGAGCCACCTTGCCCCTCCAGGAGCTAGAAATTAATTAATACAATTTAATATCATGTAATTCTGATATGAATAATTTATACATGAGACTTTGACATATTAATCTGAAAATGCAGAGTGAAAATAAGTTGTGATTGTTTTTAAACAACCTGATGATGTGGGAATTTTTACTTTTCTGAATTGAAAATACTTTGAAATTGTACCAATTTACATTTGAAGGCAAAGCTTTTTACACTGTGGTTGGGGCAAGGGATCAGATGTCAAAATACCTGCATTCCTTCCTCGGTTCTACCACTTAATAGTTGTTTGAGCTTTGGCATGTTACTTGAAATCTCTCAGAATGCAGAACTCTAAAATAAGAATAATTTTAAGGTAAGCTACCTAGCTTCATAGGGTTATTTAGAGATTAAGCAAGTATTTATAGAAAGAGCAATTTGCATGCTGCCTGGAACACAATAAGTGCTCAGGGAATTTTAACCATCATAGTTCTTACTGCTTGGTACATGCATCTTCCAAGACTTCTTTTAAAAGTGAAATGGTAACCATGCAACAGATTCAGACTGTAATGTTGTAGTTTTACATTAAGAAACAATTGAGGGCAACTCGCTTGGGTTCCCTCCTGCTCTGGGAGCTTTTCTGTCCTCTCAATAAATCCTGCTTTAAAAAAAAAAAGAAAGAAATGATTACAATTTATTTTTTTCTGTTTGCTTTATGTAAACAACTGAAATGTTTTCTGTGGGGCACTAATTATTATTATTTTTTCCAGATGTGTATTAAAGGAGTTGGAAACCTTGGGAAAAGATTTATATGGGGCAAAACTGATTGCACAAAAATGTCAGGTTCGAAATTGTCCTCATTTCAAGAATGCAGTGAGTGGATCAGAATGTCTGCTTTCCATGGTGGAAGAGGGAAATCCTCATCATTATTTTGTGGCAACACAGGTGATACAACTTTCCAAACCACAAATCAATTTTAACCATTTCTATTTATGCTTCATATGGAACTACTATGTAATGAGACAATTAGGTGGTGAAGGGCTTAAATTACAGACACTGACACAAAGTTATAAGTAACAAAGGAGAGGTTTATTAACCAGATTCTGCCATGGCCGGTGACCACTTGCTGAATAACGAATTTTAAAACAAGGGCGGCCAGCTGCAGCACAGGGCTGTTTTAAGTAGTTTAGACTTATATCCTGGTGGGCTAAAGATAGAACTTGGGACATTCAGGTCTCTTATAGCATTATTCTGCAAGCGTGGGTAAGCAAGCAAGTTTACAGAAGCAGATGTAGCCGATTATGCAGGTGCAGTGGATGAGGGTGTTATTAATTTGCAACGTTTTTAAAACAGTTTTTGGAATAATTAGACTTTTAAAATGCAGACTTTTAAATTAATATGCAGTTAGTAAAAGCAGTTGTCATTTGAGAAGACCATAACCATGTTAATTTTCTTCTTAGTTACTGAAGGTTTTTTTGGTTTGGTGTTTGTTTTTGAGACAAGGGTCTTGTTATATTGCCCAGGTTTATCTCGAATTCCTGGACTCAAGTGATCCTCCCAGCTTAGTCTCCTGAATAGCTGGAACTATAGGTGTGTACCACCATGCCAGCAGAGGTTTCCTTTTTTAAAATGTGAAGTTTTTGACATGAGATGTGGCTTGTAGCATTCTTGAAAGGAAAATAAATAGAGCAGAGATCTTACATTTTATGTTTGTAAATGCTTTTTAATATTCCTATATATTATTTCTGAAAAAGTCATAATAGTGCATATTGTTTAAGATAGTACCAACAATATGGGATGTTCCAGGCTTTTGATGAAAACATTCCTATCTTCTCCTTGAGGCAGTAAAGGAGACTTTCAGGATTGATATTAAGAAGTTCACATACATACAGATTTGATTAAGTATATTTTCAGAACTATAAAATTACACAGAGGCAAAGCTGAATTTAGAGTCCGAATCAGCTCCTTCATACTTAATTTGTTTACCTTCAACCTCCTTGATCATTCTTGACCATTTCCAAAGTATTAATTAGAGAGGAGACGGGAAACCCATCTAACACATTTAGTTTTGCATTAGTTTGTAACTTGTGGTCCTAGAATATCAATAAATTCATTTCACACAGCTGCTACTTAAACTACTTGTGCTCAGTTTTATGTTTTTCTTTATTTATTATAAAATATACTCCCACTAGTGCAATGTATTCACTTGAAAAATAAAGGATATGATTTATTTTTAATATGCCCTCTTAAAATTCTTAGAAACCTATTTAGGACACCTTAATTGACATATTTGAACTAAATAATTATGTTTTTCTTTTTAATAGGATCAGAATTTGTCTGTGAAAGTAAAGAAGCAGCCTGGAGTTCCTCTCTTGTTTATTATTCAGAACACTATGGTCTTGGACAAACCTTCTTCCAAAACAATTGCGTTTGTTAAGTCGGTGGAGTCAGGTCAGCTTGTCTCAGTGCATGAGAAACAAAGTATCAAACAACTCAAAGAGGAACAGGGTTTAGTAAAAAACCCTGAGCAGAGAAGAAGAAAAAAGCGCAAGAAAACAAGTGGCCCCAATCCTCTTAGTTGCTTGAAAAAAAAGAAAAAGGCACAGGGCACACAACCATCTGCTTCTGAAAAGAAAAGAAAAAGAAAAAGAATCCGGAACAGATCTACCTCAAAAGCACTTTCTGAGCAGCAGAATACAGAAGGATGAGAATCCTATGGATACTTTCAAAGACATTCAAATGTGAAAAGAGAGTTTTATTTTTAAGCTATAGAAGTATTTATAATAAAGACTAAACTTATTTTTATAAGTGAATATTGACCCATATGCTTTTGCCAAAAATTATTTGTAACATAAAAATACTGGATGGGTTTAGGTGTGGTACAGTGCTCACGTTTCTTACTTAGTGGTTTTGGGAGGTGGTTTTCAATGTAAAATTATTGTCTCCTGTCTCTTCCTCATATCCACCTTCCTTCAAACATATGTAAATAGCTTAAAAATCAAATGGTTCTAAAAAGCTGTGATAAAAAACACGAAGTCCCTCTTTCACATCTACAGAGGAGACTTCCACTTTGAACTCTTCCAGGGGTGGTAGAATTTGCCTTTATATTTCCAAATTATATTATTAATAGTGCTACCTTTTGAGCCGTCCATTGTTTATTGACTTTCTTGAAAGAATGAAAATTTTGCTCACATTCACTGATTTTTCCAATGTGAATATTTTAATCTTTATGTATCACAGATTTAGTATTTTTGTTATTATGAGGAGGGTTGATTGATACTGTTCAGGGTTGTTCACTGCTGAACTGAGTAGTATGCTGTGATTGCATTTATTAATTGTTTTATAACTCCAGATGTAATAATGGCCTCATTTTAGCAATTGACTACCTTGTTGCATTCTCCAGTACATTTGTGAAGGACCTCACCATGTAATTTTCCATATGGCCCTGCCCAGCAGGTGATATCAATTCATTTTTTTCTGGAAATACTTCTGGATTCCTCTGAAGTCCTCCAGTGTAAGAGGGTTTCTGCCCAGCATGTTGCCCGGCCATCAACTGGGCACTTCTTGCCTTGTCCGGATAATTAACCTTTGTCACTTTGATTTCTTTTGTTCACTCTTCTTTTTGCTGTAGTGGATCATACAGTGCATAGGAAATACATTTTTTGAGCCCTCAGTGTCTCTATCCTCATGTTCGTTGCACTGACAGTCTAGCAAAATAAAAGATTCTTGGTTGACAATCATTTTACATTGTATCCCTTAAGAACCCTTTGGTGGTTTACAATGTGCTGTGGAAAAAATTTCTTTTGACTTTTGTTAAGTCCCTTTTGTTCTATAAGGGTGATTATTTTCTTTAAGATGCAAATGTTCAGTAGCAAGAATTCTAAAGTAATATTCACTTTAAAGTTAATTATGTTAACATAATTATGTTGAGAAGTAAATATGTTGAGAAGTGTCTACACTAGCCAGAGGGTCAATTCAATTAACTGAATAATCAAACTCATCTCAGCTCCTCCAATTGTATATCAATCAGGCCAAAATTAAAATGTTTTTGCATTATAAGACTGAAGTATAAAGTTGTTGAAAAAGTGAAATTTTCCCAGTAGCTCCTGACTTGGAACTTCCTGTGACATCTTAGAGCAATGATTTTCAGTCTACCATTAGATTACCATGATCAGGAGAGTAGTACATCATGAATAAGTTCTTATTAATGGTTAAATGATGTTTCTAAAATGTGAGACAATTCAAATATTCTCAGTTCAATTCAGAGATGCTTTTGTGGTGGAAAGTGGAATTACAGCTGTACTCCAGGGAGTGACAATGATATGCAAGCCAAGGTAGTATTTAGATTGCAATTTCATGATTCTCCTTCAATAAATTGACAGGAATATTTTTAATAAAGAAGACGAAAAATACTAGTCATGTAGTTTCTGTGAGGAAAGATAACATTTGTCAATGACGAGTTGGGGTCACCTAGTCAAATGCAGACAAAATGATAAAACAGATGAGCTGTATACTGAAGATACCCGTTTCAAGGTGCAAAAATGCATACATTTTAGGTATTCCTCATGTTGATTTATACTTATTTGGTACCAATTGCCTGTTTGTTTGGTTTTTTTTTTAAGTTGTATGGTACAATTCAGGATTAGAAATACAAGTGAATATTGTACAGGTAAAGTTTGTACCTTACTTTGGGCCCCACTTTGTGATGGCCTGCTAATAGTGTCTATGAATTGTAAAGCTGGAAAAATCCACTCATTTCTATGAAAGTAATTATTAAAGTGCTAAGAATTATACTGTATAGTAAATTACATTTAATATTTTAAAACTTTAGGCTGAGTGCAGTGTCTCACGCCTGTAATCCGAACACTTTGGGAGATCAAGGGGGTAGGTTTGCTTGAGCCCAGGAGTTCAAGACCAACCTAGGCAACATAACAAGACCTCATCTCTACAAAAACAACCAACAAAACCCCCCAAACCACACTTTGATTAGTCATTTCTAAATTTTTCCAGTAAAACTGCAAGATATTTTAACAAGAGTCTCATATACTTGTACTATGACTCTTTAGTAAACACTACCCTTATGCCACCACCCCTAAAGTCCTCAATTATTTGCTTTATTTTTCCAACAATGTGAGGAGAGGAGCTGTTGGAGGATGCACAAGTGAATGTATCCATCTTGTGGTTTGGGAAAATATGTGAACCTCTGCCTTAGAGGGTAGCTAATAGCTCTGTTAGGGATAAAGTAAAGCATATGCACTTTTGAACTCTTGAGAATTTGCCAGAATGAAAAAAGGTGTTTCTGAAGACCATTTCTTTCATGAACACTTAAAAATAAGTGTTTGCAGTTATGCAAACACTTGGGCAGGGCTCAATATTCTTCACATCTTTGTAGTCCTAGAGTCAATTCTTATCCCTGAAAGTTATAAACTAAACCAGAAGTCATTTCAGAACCACTTTGATACTAGAGTCAAAGGTAAGAAGATTTCATGCCTCTGCATCTAGGTAAAGCAAGATGACTGTGATTTGACAGGTTTAATTAATAGTTTTTAATGAATGGGTAAGGTGAATACATTCTTTAAAGTGTTATAAAAACATGTTTAATTGTACTATCACTTTTCTTAAGAATTTTTAGGTGTAAATGAAAAAAATAAGTTTGCTTACTATAACACACACACTTTACTCCCAACTAGTTTTACATCTTCAAGACAAATACACACGGTGCCAAAAAAAAAAATGTATGCACGTTTTAAGAGATGTTATCTATGTTACTTTTAGTTTGCTGTAATCAGAAGTGTCTGGACACTGATGGCAACTACTTTGAGCACTTCTTGCAATTGCAGAAGTCAAACGTGACTTGTATTCATCTTTTTATTGGTATATATTGAGTATTACAATTTTAGTTGTTTTTTTTCCCTTTCTTAAAGCATTTATGCTTTTTTTGGCACCTGTGTGTGTGTGTGTATGCATATATATACACACATATATATATATGTATATGCATATATATATATGCACACAAACACATATATATGTAATAGAGAATAAAGTCAAAGGATTAGGTATGTGGAAAACTGAAAATAAAGTCAAAAAACTAGTTGTGTGGACTAATCTTAGGAATTGATTTTCCATGTGATCTTCAATTGATGCCTCCAAATATCTAATTGTACATCCTCACCAGTTAAAAAAACGTGTTCACCTATAACATGTATTTATGAACTATATAGATTTACTACTATATAGTAAAGGATGGTAAACGTGAGTTATTTGAAAATCTTTGCTATTAGATGGCTTCATTAATATTTCAAGATAAAGTTTATCAGTGACATTGGATATAAAACTACCTCAAGTAGTTCTTACATTTTTTAAGTCAAATCTTACTAAATCATTACTTTGCTTTATAATGTTGATGATAAAGAATTAATACTAGGAGTGGGATGTGTCAATACACATGAAGGGGAACCCCCAAGCCCCCAGAATTTATATAAAATTATATGTTCTTACATATTCTTACATGTTTAAACTTATCACCTTCAAAGTACTCTCCATTTGATGCAATACCTATCAAGATGCTTTTTCTACCTCTCAAAACAATTTTTGAATTTGTCACTTTTGATGCTTTTTAGTGTTTCTGACATTTTTTGTTTTACTTCTTCCATATTGGCAAAACATTTCCCTTTGAGGACTTTTTACATCTGGGGGAGAAAAAGTCGCTTGGGGCAAGATCAGGTGAATAAAAAGGATGGAGTATGGAGGTTCACCATTTTGGGTCAAAAACTGCTGAACACTCAGCACGATGTGGGCAGGTGTGCTTGTAAATCATCCATCATGAAATGAACAAATGTGTTCAAAGAATCTCCAAAATAAAATTCACTGAAGGTGAACACAGTCTCTCACAACAACACTAACTGGTACATGGATGCTGATGGGTTCCTAGAACACTTGCCTAGCTGGGGAAGCCTGTACTATAAGGGGCCCACCCTCCAAAAGACAATTGTTTTTTGGGGGGGATCTTCCCTTGCATGTGTTGAATTAAAATAAGATCAGGTCTACCACAAAGGAAAGTCATGGGTTCTCATCCCGTTTCCAGACCCAACACGGCTCACCGGTTCAGAGCCCCTTAACTTGAGGGAAGGCTGGGTGCTCTTGAGGAAGGACCCTGAAGCACTGCTGAAAGTATATACTGTACATTTTCCTCAAAGCCTTTCCCAAAGGGACCTGTGACCACTTTCTTTTTTCTTTTGAGCTGGAGTCTCACTCTGTCGTCCAGGCTGGAGAGCAGTGGCACACTCGCATGCACTCCCGTGTCGACCTGCTAGGCTCTGGCGATCCTTCCGCCTCAGCCTTCCAAGTAGCTGGAACTACAGGTACGTGCTACCATGCCCAGCTAATTTTTTATTTATTGTAGAGGCAAGGTTTCACCAAGTTGCCCAGACTGGTCGCGAACCCACGGGCTCAGGCAATCCACTTTCCTTGGCTTCCCAAAGTGCTGGGATTGCAGGCTGGGCCACGGAGCCCAGCCCCTGTGGCCATTTTCTAAAGGGAATGTATCCTGGAAAATAGAAATATCCAGATTTTGGGGGGGTATTTCTGACTAATGAATGTTAATTAGTAAGGTCCCAAAATGCTACTGGACCACGAGGTAAAGTGGAAGTTTATGGTGGTCAGGTGATAGATAAATTGAGTTATAGGTCAGGTTTGAATCCAGTGAGCCCACACTGTTTTTACCCCAGTTCCAGAATGTATAATTTTTAAAGATATCTTTGGCAACTCACCACATTCCCATATTGGCTGTCTCTCATTTATGGGCTAAGGTCATTAGGGTAGGAAGTGTAAGGTGGGAGCTGTTGGAATTTCTCCCTCTTGCCAGGATGATAAACCCAAAGACTGGCCATCTACCATCATTAAATACTTGAATTAGGTAGAAGTGTTTATTCTTACTCCATCTCCACTTAGCACATCTATTGGGCCTGTGCAAAAGGCAGATGGGTCTTCAAGCATAACAATGGATTATTTTAATGTTAATGGGGTGATTCATTTGCAGCAGCTTTCCCAGATGTAATGTCTTTGCTGGAACAAATAAGCACAACTCTTGGCACCTGACACAGAAAATGCTTTGCCCCTCCCTGGCCTCCACCTCCCCACCTATGCCCTTCTTCATTCTCTGCTCCTTACCAATTTGCTAGGACCACCTGAAGAACCTTTCCTTGACAGGGTCAATAGCACCCGTCAGTCTTGCTTCATGTGTATGTCAGCTTACAGGCTCTCAGTCACAATACAGTCTGTAGAGATCTTGACCATCTTGACATCTGATGTAACATCACACTGGCCCACTACAGTGATTTATCTGTATGAAGACTAGTTGCATCGTGTACAATGAAGCAGGGAGCTGATCATTGTAAAAAGTTTAAATACAGATGGGTGCATGTGGATGCTGAGTAGCCAAAGGGTTGGACTGTGTCAGTCCCCAGCTCACTTTTCTATACTCTGCATCATGATCCTGGAGCTGGAACTCTGCAAACAACTCTTTCCTGGTGGCAGCTCCTTTTTGTTAGGTTCTGCCAATAAGGAGCACTAGAGGCAGGGCCTGGGAGGAGGACGGAAAAGGAAAGGACTTGCTTCTTCCTGTGAGCTAACTGCTTGCAGCTCTAGTGAGTGTCACATCTTCTCTTCTAGTAGTGACAGTTTCGCACCAAAGTGGTCCTCACATCCAGTTTGCAGCACTTGCAGAACTAGCTGTATTTATTTATTTATTTTGAGTTGAGGTCTCGCTCTGCTTCCTAGGCTTGAGTGTAGTAGCCTCGACCTCCTGGGCTCAGGTGATTTCCTGCCTCAGTCTCCAGGCCCAGCTAATTTTTGATTTTTTTTGTGTGTGTGTGGAGACAGTCTTACTATGTTGCCCAGACTGCTTTCAAACTCCAGGGCTGAAGCAATCCTCCTGCCTTGGCCTCCCAAAGTGCTGAGATTAGAGGCATGAGCCACCATGCCTGGCCAGAACCAGCTGTATTGCCTTAACCCACTTCTCCCCACCAGAGAACCAGTCTTCAGCATAGTTGGCTGGAGATGCTGGGGCCTGCCTCTAACCTAAGAGGTATTGGTATTAGTGGATTAGAGTCTACCTTCTCAGAGCTTTCAGTGCGTTTTTTTCAAGCTTTTACATTTAAAGAAGTCTAACCTCTTTCTTTTTTTCCCCCTTAACCTAAGAAAGGTTATTTCCAGGTATCTTCCTGCAGTTGGTACATCGAGAGTTCTTGGTGTTCTTGTTTTAGTTATTTAGTTACCTAGTTAACAACTTTGTACCAAATTAACATGTTTCTATTACATCTTCTCTGTTTTTATAACTGGTGTGTTCTTTCTCTTGAGTAGACCCTGACTGAATAGGATTCTAATTGGCCGTGCCTACTTCATGTGTTCATTCTGGAGCTCTGAGTCAGGGGTCAGCACTACCTAAATTATATAGACTGAGATGGAATAAGGAAGAGTCTACCAAAGGGAACAGATGGGTTACTAATACGAAGAAGGTCAAGGAGGGAGCAGGCAGAATCACATCTAAGCAGGAAGTATACCTTTAAAGGTTACAAACCACTGTCTCAGAGAATTTACAAAATGGAAGGACAGTTTTGCAAATAATGTATCTGATAAAGGAGTTGTTTCTAGAATGTAGAAAAAACTATTATAAGTCAATAATGAAAAAACCCAACATTACGTCAAATTAAAATTTAAAAAGCAATTAAAATGGGCAGAAAAAGCTGGGCTCGGTGGCTCAGCCTGTAATCCCGCACCTTTGGGAGGCTGAGGTGAGTGGATTGCCTGAGCCCGCGGGTTCAAGACCCGCCTGGGCAGCAAGACCTCATCTCTACAATAAATCAAAAAAATCAGCCGGGCGTGGTAGCGCATGCCTGTAATTCTGGCTACTGGGAAGGATGAGGCAGAAGGATTGCCGGAACCCAGAGGCTGCAGTGGCCGGGAGTGGCCACTACACTCCAGTCTGGGCGACAGAGTGAGATTGCAACTCAAAAAAATAAAATAAAATAAATGAGCAGAAATACAAATAGACATTTCTCCAAAGAAATATACAAATGGCTAGCAAGCAGATGAAAAGATGCTGAACATCATTAGCCATCAGGGAAATACAAACAAAACCACAGTGGTTGCCACTTCATACCCCCTAGGAAGGTTATAATCAAATAGACAGAAAATAAGTGTTGGAGACAATGTGGAGAAATTGAAACTCTCATTTATATGAAATGGTGCAACTGGTTTAAAAAAGGCTTTGGCAAGTTTTTTAAGTAGTCAGACATAGAATTACATATTATCCAGCAATTTTACCCTAGCTATATACCCAGGAAAAATAAAAACAGACGTCCATACAAAACATGTACAAGAAAATTCATAGCAGAACTATTGATAATACCAGAAGGTGGAGACAACCCAAATATCCATCAAGTGATGAATGGGTCAACAAAAGGTGGTACAACGGAATATTATTTAGCAATAAACAGAAATGATACAAACCACAAGATAGGTGACCTTGAAAATATAATGCTGAGCAAAAGAAACCAGTCACAAAGAATCATAGATTGTATAATTCTGAACATATGAAATGTCCAGAATAGGTAAATTATAGAGACAGAAAGTAGACAGTGGATATCCAGTGCTAGGAGCGGAGAGGGAGTTAAGGGTGTAGGGTTCTTTGGGGGGAGGTAATGAAAAGATTCTAAAGCTGATTGTGATGACTGAGGCACAATGTGACTATATTAAAAGCCACTGAGTTTGCATACTTTAAATGAGTGAATTGTGCATCATGTAAATTATATCTCAATAAGGATGTCTAAAAAGTGTTGTACATACAGCGGGCACATAATACATACTTATTCATGACCTAATCAAGTAACCAAGTGCATTGCACAAAATATATCTCTGCACTTTCTGTGTACTTTAATGGAAGTATTTTAAAGGTATACTTCCTGCTTAGCCAAAGAAGGAAAGAAAATGGAAGCAACTGTTTCCAGTTTCCTTAAAGGAAAATGTACTGACAAGCTATCTGAGTTATAATATTTCCTTTCTCTTTCTCCTCTGAATTAATCTCAGATGGGCCTTTGCCAGCTTGCTTATGCTTGCCGTCCACCACATGATGCTGTCAGAAAGATGCCATCTGTTCTTTCAGTTGCCAAAATGTTACCGATTACCCACAGGTTCGAAATGCTGAAAAGACAGACCTTCCAGACGCTCATTTTGCACGACAATTTCTCAACACTGTTTTGTTCAACTTGATGTGAAAAGGATAATTCCTATGTGGTGAAATATTTTGATCTCCAAAACTGAATTAGCAAATGTCAATCTTTTATGAACGTGCTACAGTTGAGCTACCTGAAGTAAGTGTTCATACTGGCACTCAGACAGTTTTCTACATTCATAAAGAGCAGGACGTGGAAGGAATGTCACTGGAGTTTCAAAGGCCCACGTTTGTTATCAGCACATATCGTCTCCACCTGAGACCCCGCGGGATGGAGGTAAGCCTGGATAACTTGTCTTTCAGAGCAGTCCTGATCACTACACCTCTGGGTTTTTATGTCTCATTATCATTCCCTGAAACGAGGTGTTTAGACAATTAGAGCTGTCAGTAGGATTTTCTTTGGTTGAAGTTCAAAGACATTGTTTCATTCTACCCTTGTTTTCTAGCGGTGCTTGATGTCATTTTTGGCACATAAGTGCTTAATAAAGGTTGAATAAATGATTAAGTGAATGAATGAATGAAGACATTCATTGGAATGAAGGCTATCATATCGCCTAGGTGGTAGGGTCTCCAGCCTCCATGACTCTTGCCTGTCACTGTCCTGGACTTTTGCTCACTCTTCCTTTCAAGTATGACCAAACAGCACACACGGTGCTCAACACTTTACACCTGGGACACCTGGGCATCTAGAAATAACCAGCAGTTAAAAAAAAAAACTTTCACTGTGGTCACCAGGAAGAAATATTTAAAAGCACGTTGGCTGGCAAATATCATGTATCCTACCTGAAATATCACTACTTCATCTACCTCTAACAATTATTTCCTACTTTTCACTTGGTTTGATGAATGATTTTTTTCCCTTGTATTTATTTATTTACTGTGGGGTCCCGCCCCACAAGGGTCGTGAGATATGTTGAAGGAGAGACAGATAGGCGACGACGACGATCATATACCGGACACCTGTTTTTTGAACAGATGACAGTTTAATGTTAGTTAATACAGAGCTTTTATATCATTTTTGAAGGGGCAAGACAAAGAAAACTCTTTCACATACATATCTTTTAAAAGTTATCAGCTAGTGGTCTTAGTAGCAAACAAACCAAGATTCCCATAGGCTTTAGTAGTAAATAAGCCAGGAATCTCATAGGCATTAGACAAGTCCTATTCATAAAGCCAACAATGACACTCTCAGTCCAATGTCCCAAATTACAAATGTTTCAAGAAAGTTTTTTTAAGTGTATATTTTTTTATGTGTCAGGAATATTCTCATCTTAGGCTCTTGTGTTCTTTAGAGTCCTGTGATCGCCTCCCTTGTCCAGATGTCTTCGTTACTTTTCTCTTATCTTGCAGTGCTTGTTTTTAAAGAGAACTCAAAAGAAGCTTTTAGTAATGTTTTCCAGGCCCCTCAAGGTTACTTTCTGTTTTAGCTGATCTGTCATAAAAAGTGTCTTATTATTATATTATGAGTTCAGTGAAAACCTATTCTATAAATGTTAGAGTTTTAACTATAGAATTAAGTAAAAAACTTAACATTAATCTTTATCCTAAGTCAGTGAAAACAGTGTTATAAGTCACCTACATAACTCCTAGATAAGTGTTAGAACTCATAATGAACTCATTATAAACTTGTGCTTCTAAAAATCCTTATATCTAAACACTAAACTGCATAGTCCTAAATCAAATAAGGAGTGGATATACTTATAGCATTTATACTTAAGCAATATCTATTAACTTATAACCAAGTGAAAGAAAGCATTTTTGATGTGCTTTAGAGTTTAACCCTTGCATATGTTAGAAAAGGCCAAGTGGCATAGTGGGAAAAATGGAAAAATAAACCATGACATTTCTAGGTTAGCTGTGAGTACTTCACATAAACATGTCATTTTCTTCTTCCACGACTGTACAGAATTATTTGGTGGTATCAAACAGCAAAGGTGAAGGACAGAAGGGCCTCAGCTTCCTGGGCTCGCCCTGCGGCCCGGGGTCTTTGGCCCACCTGGACCCTGTCAATCAGGTGGACCTCCAAGGCTGGCTCCCAACAATTTACTTCAATAACTTTGGGAGATACAAATAGTTTTTGGTTTAGGCTTTAAGAGTTCCCACCACCCCCACCAGTGCACATTGTACCCAACGAGTGATTATTTTGTCCCTTCACCCTTTCTCCCCCTCCCCCTCTTAGTCTTCAGGGTCCAGGTATGCCATTCTCTATGCTTTTTAATGAATTATTTTGTGGGGGGTAATCTGAATATGAGTGCATGCACACTGTTTCACATAAAACATCTAGTTTTTGGAAAATGTGGTTATAGTGCAAGGCTGCCTGTTGCCCCCCACTGCCAGCCATTCTGAAGCTGCTTCCTAGAGGTCATCAGTCATTCCAAGAGGACAGAGATACACTGTGTCTTCCCTTTCTACCTCTGTCAACCAAGAAAAACTGGTGACAAGAACCATCAACTAACCAGGGTCTGCTTTGGTGTCCTATCCACTGCTCTTTGCACAGACTTCCTAGGAGGACACCTATCTCCATCATTTCCCGTTCAAACGAAAAAGTACGATAGGCTTTTTGATATATGCAACAGCCTATCATTGTGCATCTGGCTCCTACCACGTTCTAGCTAAACACACTCAAGACCTTCTGAGATTTTTCTGTGTGTGACTTTGGTGAAGTAGCAAACAGCAGAGAAGAAAGTGACTCTGCTAAAACTGAAAAAAAAAAAAAGGATGTCAAGGTCTGGGCATGGTGGCTGATGCCAGTAATCCCAGCACTTTGGAGGCTGAGGAGAGAGGATCGCTTGAGGTTAGGAGTTCGAGACCAGACTGGGCAGCACAGTGAAACCCTGTCTCAAAATGGAAAAAGAAAAGAAAGAAAGGGGAGTCAGAAATAGGCATATTTACAATCCACGTGAGAAGCCAAACTCTCTGAGGTGGCTCTTAGCTCTCACTGTGTATTAGATCTTGGGGAATAGTAATAAACGAATAGATGCCCAACCCCCGCCAAACGGATTTCAATTCCTTTAGTCTGAGGTGGGGTCTGGGTGTTTGTTTTCCTTTTGAGTCAGGATCTCACTCTGTTGCCCAGGCTGGAGTGCAGTGGCATGATCATGACTCACTGTATCCTCAACCTCCTGGGCTCGAGAGGATCTTCTGCCTCAGCCTCCCGAGTAGCTGGGGCTACAGGCATGTGCCCCATGTCTGGTTATTTTTAAAATATTTTTTTGTAGAGACTAGTTCTCACTATGTTGCCCAGGCTGGTTTCCAACTCCTGGGTTCAGGCAATTCTTCCTCCTTGGCCTCCCAAAGTGCTGGGATTACAGGTGTGAACCACTGTGCCTGGCCCCATTTGTGTGATTTAAATGTACTCCAGGTGTCTCTAGTGTTTGGCCTGAGCAAGAACCTCTGGAGCAGAAAAGAACTTGAGTCTGATAGGTGGTTCCAAGTTTAGATAATCTACGTGGGGCTCTTTCAGCCTCAGTTTTCTTATGAGTAAAGTAGTGCTGATGGGGATTGTGGTAATTATACTGTCTATCATCTAGTATGTGCTCAATAAATAGCTCACAGGTTGCAATGGAATACTACGTATCCATTAAGACTCGCATTTTAGAAGGCTGTTTAATGACCTAAGAATAAAATGTTTGTCCCCCTCGCCCTCATTCTTTCTCCTACCCCCTACCCAGACTACTTCTGCAGGAACATGTCCAGGCTATCTTCCTTCCTCAGGACATCATGATTCAGAGCAGCGTTTCTCATCCCTTGGCTGCAAACTTGTCTCTGACAAGATCTTTCAAAAAAACGAAACGAGAATTTCCAAGGATGATGCCTGGGCTTTTGGATAGCTTAAAAGCTTCTCAAAGGGTTCTAGTATAAAGCTGAGGTTCAAAACTGTTAAAAAAAAACAATAGTAGATTCATTTTCATAAAATGGAAAGAAGCCTGCTAACGTGACCAAGAGCACATACTAGGAAGCAGACGTGACCAGAGGCCCATTAGAACGCAGGGAGGCATGGTAACAGTCACACTGGGGAAACAGAACTTACTCAAAAATGAGAAAACTCAAACCCTCCAATCAAATAGTAACAAGTACTTATTTTAACCTTATTTGAACTAAAGACCCTTTAGGTGATATCTGGGAAAGATTGTGACACCGTGGTCGCTGGCCAGTGAGGAACCGGGGGAGGGACCTGCACACTAGGAAATAACTTGCTTGTTGTAACTGTTCTGGGTGTGCCTGTCCACCAGACACCTGGTCTTGGAAGACCGTCATTAAAGTCTGACTTCTGCTGCACTCCACGTCTCTGTGTCCATCCTTTGATTTTGGATGGGTGAGTTCATTTTTCACAAAAAACACTTCATGGAACAGTAGATCTCAAATTTTGGCATGCCCAAGGATCATTTGGAGATTTTATTAAAACTGAGATCTCTGGGACTTACCCAGGCTGAAGGTCTGGGGCAGGGCCCATAAATCTGTATTTTTAACCAGTTCTCAGCTCCTAGGACCAGCATCAGCGTCAGCCAAGTGCTTGTCAGAATTGCAGATCTATGTGTCCTATTCCAGAACCTCTAGGGTGGGTTCCAGGAACCTTGGAACAAGCTCTCTAGGTGATTACCACACACACTAAAGTGTAGGAACCATGTACTCAGATGAGGACAAAGCAGAAAAGCAGGAGAGAAGGTGGGGTCGGGGGACTAGGAGCATAATATGACACAGATGAGTCAGGCTGGGATTAAGAAGTAGAATACAAGGCCAGCTCCAGTGAGCCAAAAGGATAAGGTGGAGGGGGAGAGGTGAGCCTTCCCAGGAAATCCAGCTGCCGTTCCAACATTGGGGAATAAATGTCAGGCACAGACATAGCTCTCCCTACAAGTACCCAAGTGGTGGGATAGTTCTGATAAAAAATGATGCATGTAAAAGCGCTTCTCAGTGTCTGGTACCTAAGTGTTTGGTCAGCTCCTATGAATTAGTTTTACTAATGCAGCGCATTGTGGGAATCAGTGTAATCTGGTTAGGAAATACAACCTTTATGTATCTGGGTTTTAGTTTATGTCTATGGTTCATCTCAAATTTTTTTGCATGGAGTGAGTTAAGGTCAAATTTCATTTTTTTGCCATGTGAATATCCAGTTGTTACAGTAGCCTTCTAAATAAAGGCTTTCCTTTCCTCATTACATGAACTTGGCTCCTATTCTCCCATTTTGGGAAACGGATCTCTTGCTGGCTTAGGCTTTATCTTGTGCTCCTCAGTATCTGTGCTAATTAGGACTTGGTTCAGGTCTGAGCACTAGGGAGCCAGAATGACAGAGCTCAAGCAAGTGTGTCAATCAGGCATTTCTAAACAGGAGACCATGATATACTCTGGTGCAGAGAATCCTTTGCAATTGTTGGCTGTGCTTGGCTGACCCAGGCTGAGCTCGACTGAGCAGTTCTCAGCAGCCAGAAATTCAGAAATTCTCAACTGAATTTCTTTGATTTGATGGAGATGGCCTCCTTCCTCCTTGGATGGTGTAGGGGCTGTGGGGCAGGCAAGTAGGCTAATGGGGCTGTTCTTCTCCTGGTAAAAGCAGAGATACAAAACAGGAAACAGAAAAACTGGTAGTTTTGTGAGGCCTAGGCTCAGAACAAGCACACTGCTTTCTACCCATGAAGAGGTCACATGGCCAAGCCCAAAATCAATGAGAGGGGAACCCGCTCTGCTGATGTGGAGGCCTAGAAAGGATTTGGATGGCTATGAGGAGGACTAGAGAACTGGGGACATTTATTCAATCCACCAAAACAAGCTAGAAGCTGATTTCTCACATGTGGAAGTCCAGAGGTAAGTGGTGCAGGCCTGATGCAGGCTGCAATTCTCAGGCTGCTTCTATATATTGTCGCTCCTCTGGATATGACCTCATTGTCAAGATCAACTCAAGGATCAAGGTGGCCCTAGCCATCAGATAAGAGGAAAGGGCAAAGGAGAAAGGGGACAGAAGGTGCATGCCAAGGGTTTTTTCAGGAAGATTCCTAGAAGTTGCCACTTGACACTTCCACAACATGCGGCCACAGGTAGTTGCAAGGGCGACTAAAAGTATCATCTTTATTCCACTTAGTCATGCACCCAAGTAAATCAGGGGATCTGTTTCTAAGGGAAACAGATTCTGTGGCAAGTAATGATTGATACGCAAAACTTTGTCCAGAGGAGGAGTTCACAAATGTTTGTTGCTTTTAACTTATATGGTATAAAACTCTGGTTGTTAATTTTCTCTATGAAGGAAACAAGTAGTCATTGTCAATAATAAAACATCAAAAAAATAGTACCCTTAAAAATTCAGTGGCTTAAATTTGTTTAACATTGTAAATGTTTTTTCAGATCCCACAATTACATCTGAGAAACACTTTCTGTATAAATTGCAGTATTCTCTCTGCGCCTCTACACTTGACTCAAGGGCTTCAACAAGTATGTAATCAAGGGATTAGAACTAATAAAATAAAAAAACCACAAAAAAGTAATACCACCACATACAACCAAATGGTGGTGAGACTGTAGAGTAACTAGGAACTCTCAAACATTGCTGGTGGGAATGCAAGAGTGCAGCCACTTTGGAAAATAGTTTGGACTCACTTATAAAGCTGAAC
This sequence comes from Cephalopachus bancanus, assembly GCA_027257055.1. NCBI lineage: Eukaryota > Metazoa > Chordata > Mammalia > Primates > Tarsiidae > Cephalopachus > Cephalopachus bancanus. The sequence continues at coordinate 3,329,133 of JAPVLO010000095.1, read as the reverse complement.
ACTGATATCCCATAAAACCAAGTAATCCCACTCCTAGGAATTTGGGAATTCCCAGGGGAAATACAGTCATACGTCCACCCAAAAACCTGTGTGCAGACGCTTATGGCAACTTTATTCATAGTGATTAAAAAACCGGAAACAATCTTAGTGTCCATCCACAGTTGAGTGGATGAACAACTTCTATAACATCTGATCTTATTGTCCATCCACAGATAAGTGGATGAACAAATTCTGTCACATCCACACAGTGGAATACTACTCAGTAACAAAAAAGGGGGGGAATTACTGATACCTGCAGCAATATGGATACATCTCAGAATTATGCTGTGAAAGAAGCCAGAATCAAAAAGCTACAGACCATATGATTTTATTTACATGACTTTATGCAAAAAATACAAGGACAGACAATAGACAAACTGATTGCTAAAGGCTGAGACTGAGGGGAGGGGACTGATTATAAAGGGGCATAATGAGGCTGGGCAGAGTGGCTCACCCCTGCAATGCTAGCACTTGGGGAACCCAAGACAGGAGGATCACTTGAGCCCAGGAGTTCAAGACCAGCTTGGACAACATAGAAAGACCTCCTCTCTATAAAAAAAATACAAAAATTAGTCAGGCATGGCGTCAAAAAATACAAAAAGCAGAGGATTTGGTCAGGTTTATTTATTTATTTATTTATTTTTGAGTAGGAGTCTCACTCTGTCGCCCAGACTGAAGTGCAATGGCCTCGACCCATTGGGCTTCGGTGATCCTTCCTCCTCAGCCTTCCAAGTAGCAGCAACTACAGGCGCGCGCTACCATGTCTGGCTAATTTTTGATTTATTGTAGAGATGAGGTCTTGCCAAGTTGCCTGGATGGGTCTCGAACCTGTGGGCCCAGGCAATCCACTCACCTCGGCCTCCCAAAGTGCTGGGATTACAGGCTGAGCCACTGAGCCTGGCCTGGTCAGGTTTATTAAGGTATAATATACATTCAGTAAAATTTACCCTTTTTAGATGTATAGTCCTGTGAAATTTGGCAAGGTATACGATTCTACAAACACCACTATAACAAGATAAAGAATATTTCCATCCCTTCAAAATGTTACCTTACACCCCTCCCACCCCTCCCTTTTTTTTTTGAGTGGGGGGTCTCACTCTGTCACCCAGGCTGGAGTGCAGTGGCATGCTCATGGCCACTGTAGCCCCAACCTACTGGGCTCATGTAATCCTTTTGCCTCAGCCTTCCAAGTAGTTGGAACTACAGGAGCATGCTACCACATACAGCTAATTTTTTTTGATTTATTGTAGTGACGAAATCTTGCCAGGTTGCCCAAGTTGGTCTCAACCCTTGGGCTCAGGCATTCCTCTTGCCTTGGCCTCCCAAAGTACTGGGATTATAGGCTTGAGCCACCATGCCCAGCCTGCTTTTTTTTTTTTTTAAACCAAATACTCTCCCTCCAAAAAATAAAAATAAAAAAAGTTATACAAGTCTGAGACAACTCAGCAGGGAAAAGTGATAATGGTTTAAATTGATAAATGAAACTTTTTTCAAACTAAGAAAACAGTGAAGTCAGTTATTTCTGTAATCAATGGTTCATGTGTAGCATGGAATGAAATCTAGCTTCCAAGAATTAATTACCCTACATTTTGTACTCTAGTCCAACCTCTGCATGTGCATGATGTGAAACAGATTGTCCTATTTGGGAAAATGCCTTTCTCTGCATTATCTGATCCTGACTTCGGCGGGTTTCAGTCTACCAGGTGTTGAGGCAATGGAGGAAATTCTTTGAGGAATGCAAAATTTCACATCCTGGAACCATGAAAATGACATGAGAAAATTATGCAAGAGTAAGTGTTCTGGCCGGGCTCGGTGGCTCAGCCTGTAATCCCGTGCCTTTGGGAGGCTGAGGTGAGTGGATTGCCTGAGCCCGCGGGTTCGAGACCCGCCTGGGCAGCGAGACCTCATCTCTACAATAAATCAAAAAATCAGCTGGGCGTGGTAGCGCATGCCTGTAATTCCGGCTACTCGGAAGGCTGAGGCGGAAGGATCACCGGAGCCCAGCAGGTCGAGGCTGCGGTGGCCGGGAGCGGCCACTGCACTCCAGTCTGGGTGACAGAGTGAGACTCCAACTCAAAAAAAAAAAAAAAAAAAAAGAGTAAGTGTTCTGTTCTGATAGGAGACAAGATGAATCATTGCCCTCTCGCAACTCGAGACATGGATCTCTGGCCTGACACGGTGGCTCACGCCTATCCTAGCACTTTGGAAGGGCAAGGCAAGAAGATCGCCTGAGCCCAGAGATTTGAGTCCAGCCTGGGCAACATAGCAAGACCTTGCCTCTACAATAAATAAATAAATAAATAAATAAATAAATAAATTAGCTGGGTGTGGTATGTAACTGTAGTTTCAGCTCCTTGGAAGACTGAGACGGGAGGATTGCCTGAGCTCAACAGGTTGAGGTTATGATAGCCATGATCGTGCCACTGCACTTCAGCCTGGGCCCCAGAGTGAGCTCCCACCTCAAAAAAAAAAAGACCTGGGTCTCTGCTTTCACTGCCACCCAGGCTTCCTCAGTGGGAGAGGTGGACAGAGGAAACAGCAAAGAAATCACAAAAGCCATCTATTATATGTTCCAAGCTTCCTCAACAGGCAGGGTTTGGATTGGTATAAAATGGTATCAAACACGGTGTGATGTTAGTGTAAAATGAGAGTAATGACCAGGCTTGGAATCCCAGGCTCCACCTGAAGGCATGTGTCTGCTCTGTCTTAACATTGCTCCCCACACTTATTTATCATCTAAACTGGACTTTTTGTCCAGAACAAATACTAAACCAGACAAGTGCAGACCAAGTAGTCCCAAGCAAACTGGAGCACCTGGCCACCCTCACTCTGTTTCTGGTTGGGACTTCCAGGGATCTCCAGGTTGTTGATGCTTACTGCTTTGGTCTGTTCCTGAAACATGGAGGAGGGTCAAGAGACTTCACCTCTTCACCACCTGGGACTGAGAGGGGTGGGGGCTCCCCTTCCCGGCCTTCCCCTACTTCCCTCCATTCTTTATCACCACCAAGAAGATATGAACATGAGCCTGGTCCCTCTCAGGGTGGGCATAAGACAGGCTCCAGTGACTGTTTGTATTATATCCAAATCGTCAGCAGCAGGCTTACGGCTTACTGGATTACGTTGATAAACACAAAAGAGCAAGAAATTGCAACCATAAATCTTCTTGATTATTTGTACGTCTATCTTGAAGCATGCTATATATCTCTTCTTTAGTTCCTAGCGAATGATACTTATGTTATTCTCTCCAGTAGACTGTGAACACCTTGAGGGCAAAGGCCATGTCTTTTTAATCTTTTCTCATCATTTTTGATCACAGTGTGTGGGTTTTGCAAACCTAAAGTTTAGTTTGTTAAACTAAACCAAAGTCTAATACAGTGAATATGTTATTAGATTCAGCAGCAGAGTTACACTGAGTGACTATTTCAATAAAGAACCATCCATATTTATTTGAGGCCTCAATATAGACTTCGTGGGAGACCCTAATGCGTTGTTTGATCGCAACAATATTTTATCTCTGATATTTTTGACAGTGATTATAACAGATAAACACTGCCACATCAACCCAGACAAGAGCATTGACTTTATTTTCAGTGGCAATTAGCTTCTGAGGAGCTAAGTGAGCTAAGTTCTGATTTATCAGTTGGCTTGACAGATGAAACAGATATTCCTGTAACATTTGTCACAATGTTAAGCAACAGTAGTATGTAGGTAAATGTTTAGCAGTCAGGTCTTCTGAAGAAAATAAACACTGATTTGTGGGACTTGCCAGTTTCTGTAGTGTCAACAGTCCCATAATGGCTGACCCCAAACTACTGGTGTGAAGTCACTGAACACAGAGCTAGAGGGAGGTGACCACAGTCAACTTCTGCAGGCTGGTGTCACAGGCACTGGCACACACTGACAAGGGCAGTTCAGACTGACCTGGGCTTGAGACTGATGTCATCCTTTGATGTTTATCCAACAGATATTTACTGAGGAACTATTGTATAGATGCTTGGGATATGATAGGGAACAAAAAGATACAATGATTACTACTACCTATGTGGGACTTTTATTTTATTTTATTTTATTTTATTTATTTATTTTGAGTTGGACTCTCACTCTGTCACCCAGACTGGAGTGCAGTGACCACTCCCGGCCACCGCAGCCTTGACCTGCTGGGCTCTGGCGATCCTTCTGCCTCAGCCTTCCAAGTAGCTGGAACTACAGGCATGTGCTACCACACCCAGCTGATTTTTTGATTTATTGTAGAGATGAGGACTCGCTGCCCAGGCGGGTCTCGAACCCGCGGGCTCAGGCAATCCACTCACCTCAGCCTCCCAAAGGCGCGGGATTACAGGCTGAGCCACCGAGCCTGGCTTATGTGGGACTTTTAAGTTCTTTTGGAGAAGGGGAGACAGAAGATGAACAATAAACACATTTAATAACTAGGTTATATAATATACTAGGAGGTGATAAATACCATGAAGAAAATGTAAGTAGACAAGGAAAGGGAGACTGAGAGTGTAGAAAACTTGTGCTATTAAATATCAAGGTACACTGTTTTGAGAAGATGACATTTCAGCAGAGATGGCTGCGAGGGAGCAAGATACCTGGATATCTAGGGCAAGGGTGCTCTAGGCTGAGGGAACATCCAGTGCAAAGGCTCTGAGGAACTGTTGGGAGGTCATTGTGGCTAAATGGGGTGGGGGGAAGAGGGGAGAGAGAGAGAATGAGAGAGGCTGACTCTAGGTAGAAGTGGAGGCTACAGGATAGAGATTGGTGCTTTAGCGAAGGGAGGAATGACCACATAAGACATTGTGAGGTCTCTAGATTTTACTCAGAGTGAAATGGAGAACCATTGCAGGCAAAGCAGAAAGTGACACAATCTGACTCAGATATTATTACTCTGGCTTTCATGCTAAAAGTAGACTCTTGCTGGGGACACAAGTGGAGTTAGGAGACCAGTGTGCAGTGTGGAGGTCATTACAGGTGGGTGAGTGGACACGGTGCAAAGTTGTCTTATTCTGGATATACATCCAAGGTAGTACCAACAAGATTTGTTTACCAGTAGTTTGGAGGATTGTATTTGTTTCCTAGAGTTGTCATTAAAAATACTGAAAAATGAATGGTTTAAAAAGGAAATTTATTATCTCACAGTTCTAGAAGCTGGAAGTCTGGAATCAAGACAGAGCCATGCTCTCGCTAAACCTGTAGGGGAGAATCCTTCCTTGCCACTTCCTAGCTTCTGGTGGTGGCCAGTGTTCCTTGGCATTCCTCTGTATGTGTTGCAGTTCCTTGACTTGTTACAGCAATACTTCAGTATCTGCCTCTGGAGTTACATAGTAGTATCCCTGGATGTGTGTCTCTGTGTCCCCTTTCCACTGCTTATAAGGACGTCAGTCATATTGGGCTAAAGGCCCACTCTACTCCAGTATGATCACATCCTAACTTAACTAAGTCCATCTGTAATAACCCTACTGGAAGTTAGAAATCAAGGTGTTGGCAGAGCCATGCTCTCTCCAATCCTGTAGGGAAATCTTTTCTCGTCTCTTCTAAATACTGTCACATTCTGAGGCACCAGGGGTTAGAACTTCAACAGATGTCTTTAAGGCATATGATTTAACTTACTAACAGAGTGGAAAGGAAAGCGAAGAGTTAAAGATGACTCTAAGGTTTTTGGTACCACTCCTCTTCAACACAGTACTGAAATTCCTAGCCAGAGCATTCCGGCAAAAGAAAGAAATAAAAGGTATCCAAACAGGAAAAGAGGAAGTTAAATCATCTCTCTTTCAGATGATATGATTCTATATCTAGAAACCTAAAGATTCTGCCAAAATACTCTTAGCACTAAGGAATGACTTCTAAAGTCTTGGAATACAAAACCATTCTCAAAAATCAGTATTGGCTGGGCTAGGTGGCTTAGCCTGTAATCCCAGCATTTTGGGAGACTGAGGCGAGTGGATTGCCTGAACCCGTGGGTTCAAGACCTGCTGAGGCAACTTGGTGAGACCTCGTCTCTACAATAAATAAAAATTTAGCCGGGTGTGGTAGCACATGCTTGTAGTTCCAGCTACTTGGAAGGCTGAGGCGGAAGGATCGCCAGAGCCCAGCAGGTCGAGGCTGTGGTGGCTGGGAGCATGCCACTATACTCTAGTCTGGGTGACAGAGTGAGACTCCAACTCAAGAAAAAAAAAAATCAGTAGTATTTCTATACACCTACAACATTCAAGCTGAGAACCAAATCAAGAACACATGCTGCCCAAAGTAATCTATATTTTGAATGCAATCCCTGTCAAATTACCAGCATTTTTTTCACAGATCAAGCAAAAACAATACTTAAATTCATATAGAAACAAAGAAAAGAGCCAAAACTGCCCAAGTAATCCTAAGCAAAAAGAACACAGCTGGAGGCATCATATTGCTAGACTTCAAACTCTGCTATAAGGCTATCGTAACTAAAAGGCACAGTACTGGTATAAAAGTAGACACAGACCAATGGAACAGAACTGAGAACCCAGAAGTAAAACCACTGACCTACAACCAATTGATCTTTGACAAGGTCAGCAGAAATAAACACTTAGGAAAGGACACCCTATTTAATGAGTGGTGCTAGGAAAACTGGCTAATCATATACAGAAGAGTGAAGCTGGACCCCTTCCTTTCACCATACAAAAAAATTAACTCAGGATGGATTCATGACTTACATATAAGACTTCAAACTATAAAAATCATAGAAGAAGCCTAGGGAACACTCTTTAGAACATCAGCCTACACAATGAATTCATGACTCAGTCCTCAAGAGCCAATGCTGCAAAAACAAAAATCTGCAAGTGGGACCTAATTAAATGAAAGAGATTCTGCACAGCAAATGAAATCATGATCAAAGTAAATAGACAGCCTACAGAATTAAGGAAAGTATTTGCAAACTATACATCCAACAAAGGACTAATATCCAGAGTCTATAAAGAACTTAAATGAGTTGACAGGAAAACAAACAAACAACCTTATTAACAAGTGTGCAAAGGACATTAACAGACTCTTCTAAAAGGAAGATATTCAAGTGGCCAAACATGAAAAAATGCTCCTCATCACTAACCATCAAAGAGATGCAAACTGAAACCACAATGAGATAACATCTCACACCACAGTGGCTATTTTTTTTTTTTTTTTTTAATCAGAATCTCATTCTGCCACCCAGGTTGGAATGCAGTGGCATGCTCACAGCTACCGCAGACTTGACCTGTTGTACTCAGGTGATCCTTCTGCCCCAACCTTCCAAGTAGCTGGAATTACAGGCACACGCCACCATGCTCAGCTAATTTCTTTATTTATTGCAGAGACAAGGTCTTGCCAAGTTGCCCAGGCTGGTCTCGAACCCTTGGGCTCAGGCAATCCTCTTGCCTCGGCTTCCCAAAGTGCTGGGATTACAGGTGTGAGCCACTGCACTCAGTTAGAATGGCTACTATTAAAAAGTAAAAATCAAACAAACAAACAAACAAACAAAAAACAGATGGTGAGTTTGCAGAGAAAAGGACATGCTCATTCACTGTTGGTAGGAATGTAAGATAGTACAGCTCCTGTGGAAAGCAGTTTGGAGATTTCTCAAAGAACTAAAAATAAATCTATCTTTCAGCTAGCAATCCCACTCCTGGGTACCTACCCAAAGAAGCATAAATCTTTCTACCAAAAAAACACCTGTCCTTGTTTGTTTGTTGGAGCACTACCCACAACAGCAAAGACATGGGACCAACCTAGGTACCCATCATTGGTGGGCTAGTAATAACAATGTGGTACATATACACCATGGAATACTAAACAACCATAAAAAAGAATGAAATGTCTTTTTCAGCATCATGGTTGCATCAAATTATTCTAAGCAAATTAACGCAGAAACAGAAAATCGTATACCACATGTTCTCCCTTATAAGTGGGAGCTAAACACTGGTTTAAGGTATAAGGATGGGAACAAAAGACAATGAGGACTCCCAAAGTGGGGAGGGAGGAAGGAGGAGGGTAAGGGCTGAAAAACTACCCAATGAGTGCTATGCTTACCTGCCTGGGCGACAGGTTCAAGAGAAGCCCAAATCTTCCATCACACAATGTGTCCATGTATCAATCCTGCATATGTACCCCTTGAATCTAAACTAAAATTTAAGAACAATTTTTAAAAAAGTTCTTGGCTTGAGCAATTTGAAGGGTGCAGTTGTCATCAGCTAAAACTGGTAAGGCCATGGATAGAGCACATTTTTGGGGAAAGACCAGAATTTTTCAAGCATTTCAAATCATACCACACAACTGAAAAAAGAGAGGAAAACTACATTCTTGTAAATTTATGTGGATTATGGCAAAAATAACTCTGAGAGCAACTGCACTCCTAAGAAAATCACACCGCGGGTGCCTAAAAATTGTATAAACATCTTAAGAGCTGTTACAGTAGCAAGTCTCACCACATTGCCCAGGTTGACCTCGAACTCCTGGACTCAGGCAATCCTCTCACCTCTGCCTCCCAAAGTGCTGGGATTACAGATGTGAGCCATTGTGCCCAGACTAATGCTTTTTTTTTTTTTTTCATTTGCTTCACATTTTATTCTCAATTGCATTGGGGTCATTGTAGATCATCAGGACCCAGGTTCTAACTGTCTCCAAACTCAGGATATGGATCCAAATCTCTGGAATCTAAACCAGAGGGTGACAACTCTGCTGGGGAAAAGTTTGGAGACAGGCATGAAGTTGATCATGGAGGGTTCATGTTCCAGGGTTCCCATCTGGGCACTTGAGGATTCTACACATAGCTCTGGGGATGAGGAGCCCATAGCAGCCATTCAAGGTGGATGGGGATGGCACAAACCCAGGGCTGGAACTCAGGAGGGGGAGTATGACCATGTCCGCACAGGGAGCATCTGAAAAGATGCTGTCCTTCCATCCATATCCATATCCCAGAATCCTGCATGAGATCTCCCCATGAGGACAGGACTGGAGTTGGTTCCTCGACCTCTGGCTGGTCTCCTGAGTAGTCCGATGGAAGTCTTGCAATCTTGACCATCTGCAGACACTTCTGCCAGCTCCTCCTTCTTGAGACGCTGGGCAATTGCTTTCAACCATTCGTGATTCTTCTTCCACAATTCTTCAAGGTCAAAAGCTCCCCATTCTTCTAGGAAGCGCTTGACTTTCTGACCACTCCAAGAGTTACTAAACTAGTCTGATGGTTCTTCTGGTTCTGTGGCTGAGTTTTCCTTCTTTACTTCCCGAGGTTTCTAGAAATTTTAGTTTAATTTAGCTTCACTTTCTTCATTTCTGAGTTGCCTCCTGGAATTCTTCTCACGGCAGCCACAGAGCCTGATCCTGGGTTGGCAGAGAACTAGCATTTCCACAGCCCTAGTGGGACCTGGGAAAGTTGGGAAGTGCCCAAGTGTGGAAGTGCCTTTGCTACTATTTTCTTCTGGTGGTGTCTGCAGCCCATACTTTTATTTTTTGAATTATGGCTGTGATTTTGAAGGATTTTGTGAGATTTTGTCAGACATTTTCTCTGCTGTGTTCGCTGCTGAATCTCTGTTGCCTAAGCACTGTCCCTAGTATGCAGTAAACACAGAACACATGTTTGTTGAAGAAAGGAAAACATACTAGGGCTTTTGTGATAACCAGCTTCTGTAGCTATTTTGGAAATCCTTTCAACGACTAATTTCTTTATTTCTCTCCAAAATGTCTAGAGGTCTTTCATGTTATCAAAGAAGGAATCTAACATCTTTGCAACCTATCCTGACCTATCCTGAGTCCAAATCCAATTATTCTTGGATATTCTTGATCACATTGCAAATTTAAAATTTTTAAATTCTCTCTCTCTCTCTCTCTCTCTCTCACATACACACATTCATAACAACCATTCTATTTATGTATCTTATCATGCTCTATCTACCATTTACTGAGAAGTCAAATTGAATTTCAGGTCAGGTTAGTCTGTCATTTGCTTTGCCCACAAAACATCTAGTTAGCAGAAATGAAGTTTATTCAGCTAACCATACATTTACTAATTGGATTTACTTTCCAAGATAGTGATCATATTATAAACAAGAATATGTGCTTAGAAGCATCCCATTACCTTGGTGATAATGTGAGTTTAGGTTGAAAACGAATGGGCTGGGTTTAGGTGACTAGGACCCAGTACAGGAGCAAGCCACAGAATAGGAGCTGGTGAAGAATGGAAACTGCGTTAGTCAAGATACTTATGGGTGCAAGTGACAGAAAGTTTGCTTCTAAAAAGTAGAATTTAATGGGCTGCATAAACTAATGGTCCTAGGATAGGTTTAGCTCCAGGTGGATCCATGTGTTTGATTTCATTCAGACTACTCTCCAGATCCATTTCTCACATCTGCTTTTCTTCATTCTGGTTTTATTCTCTGTTGGATGGTCTCCAGTTGGTGGCCTCCCAGAGGTTGTAGTTTAAAGACCCAACAGAAAAGAGCTCGTCTTTCTCTTGTCCCAGCAAGTCCCCAAGAATGTGCACATCCTGTACCAGTTGTGGAGGTCATCAGTATGTCTGGCAAGTTCAGAGATGCATGCCCAGCTCTGGTAGTGGAGCGAACTTCACTTGAACCATGTGAGTAGAGAATGGGTAAGAGGTGTTTTCCAAGGAAAAAACTGGATACCATCAGAAGAAGGGAGAGTGGAAGCCGGTATGTAAGATACAAATGGCTACAGCTGGTATGTGTGCGTTAGAGTTGAATTAAATTTTCACATGGTGCTGCTTACCTTTCTCACTCCCTTTGTCTGGCTTTGGTCTCCAGGAGCAATGAACAGAAAATGGGCAGACAGGCTAGCATTTTTTCATGGGGGACCACATTTTTATGTGACTTCTTATATGTCATTTTTTTTTTTCTTTTTTTGAGTTGGAGTCTCACTCTGTCACCCAGACTGAAGTGCAGTGGCACGCTCCCGGCCACCGCAGCCTCAACCTGCTGGGTTTTGGTGATCCTTCTGCCTCAGCCTTCCAAGTAGCTGGAACTACAGGTGTGCGCTACCACGCCTGACTAATTTTTTACTTTATTGTAGAGATGAGATCTCGCCAAGTTCCCCGGGTGGGTCTCGAACCCGCAGGCTCAGGTAATTCACTCACCTCAGCCTCTCAAAGCGCTAGGATTACAGACTGAGCCACCAAGCCCGGCTATGTCATCTTTTGAGAAGTGTCTGTTCATGTCCCTTGCCCACTTTTTTTTTTTTTTTGAGTTGGAGTCTCACTCTGTCGCCCAGACTGGAGTGCAGTGGCTGCTCCCGGCCACCACAGCCTCGACCTACTGGGCTCCGGCGATCCTTCTGCCTCAGCCTTCCAAGTATCTGGAACTACAGGCGCGCGCTACCACACCCGGCTAATTTTTTTGATTTATTGTAGAGATGAGGTCTCACCAAGTTGCCCAGGCGGGTCTCGAATCCGCGGGCTCAGGCAATCCACTCACCTCAGCCTCCTAAGGCGTGGGATTACAGGCTGAGCCACCGAGCCCGGCTCCTTGCCCACTTTTTAATAGGGTTGTTTGTTTTTTTCCTTTCAGTTCATTTGAGTTCCTTGTAGATCCTGGATGTTATTCCTTTTCCACATACGTAATGTGCAAATATTTTTTCTGTTCTGTGGGTTGTTTCTCCATTCTCTTGATGGTTTATTTTGCTGTGCAAAAGCTTTCCAGTTTGATGAGGTCCCAATTGTCTATCTTAGCTTTTATGGCATTTGATTTTGGGGATTTGGTCAAGAATTCGTTTTAACTTCGATGTGCGTAAGAGTGCTTCCTATACTGTCTTCTAGGATTCTTAAAGTTTGAGGTTAAACATTTAGGACTTTGATTCATTTAGATTTGATCATGAGAGAAATGCAAATCAAAACTGCAATGAGATACTACTAACTCTGCTAAAGATGGCTATTACTAAGAAGTCAGAACTCATAAGCATACCCTGAACATTTACCATAATACTATAAAAAAGCGATTGGCAGTAGTGGGATACTGCTGGGCTTGGGGGGGCGGTCACAATATCAATAAGGGTACCTGAACTCAAACCAGGCAAAGTGGGGACCAAAGGGAGGCCCAAGCTTTACCTGTATGATGTCCACTTGCATACCTAATCCTGAATTGTACTACACATCTTTAAAATAAAATATATATTTTTAAAAAGTCAAAAAAACAACATATGCTGGCATGAGTGTAGAGAAAAGAGTACACTTCTACACTGTTGATGGAAGTGCAAGCAAGTTCAACCTCTATGGAAAGCAGTGTGGTGATTCCTAAAAGAACTAAAAATTGATCTTCCATACAAGCCAGCAATTCCTCTCCTGGGAATATACCCAGAGGAACATAAATCATCCTACAAAAAAGACACCTGCACATGTATGCTTATTGCCGCACTATTCACATTGTCAAAAACATGTACAAACCTATGCTCATTGAAAGTGGACTGGATAAAGAAAATGTGGTATATTGATGAAGTATTATGCAGCCATAGAGAAGAACAGAATCATGGACTTTGCAGCAAATTGGATGGAATTGGAGACCTTCACACTTAATGATCTGTCACAGAAGCAAAGAACTGAATACTGCATGTTCTCACCCATAAACGGGACTTGAACATTAGTCATATTAGCACAAGGGAGGGAGCAGAAGTTGCTGGACACTGCCAGGGGAGGGAGGAAGGGAAGGGGAGGACATAACAACACAAAGAGTGCCTGGTCCTTTACCAGGGGGAGTGAGGGCCAGTTGGAGGCCCAGACTTCATCTGCATACAGCCTACTTGTGTAATTAATCCTTACTTGTACCCCACATCTCTCTAATAAAATAAAATTAAATTGAAAACCCTATCATGTTGCATACCATAAAAAAAAGAAGATGGGCAGACATTTGAGGAGAACCATGACAAATGTGTTTGCTTTTTTTGTAGAATTACATTTTAGAGAAAACACTTGAAAATTAGCACTTTCTGCCCTGGCTACCTAAGAAAGCTGATTGCAAAGAACTTTACACATGTATGTATTAACAATGCAAAAACAGCTGGGCTCGGTGGCTCAGCCTGTAATCCCACGCCTTTGGGAGGCTGAGGTGAGTGGATTGCCTGAGCCCGCGGGTTCGAGACCTGCCTGGGCAGCGAGATCTCATCTCTACAATAAATCAAAAAAATCAGCCAGGCGTGGTAGCGCACGCCTATAATTCCGGCTACTTGGAAGGCTGAGGCGGAAGGATTGCCGGAGCCCAGCGGGTTGAGGTTGCGGTGGCCGGGAGCAGCCACTGCACTCCAGTCTGGGTGACAGAGTGAGACTCCAACTCAAAAAAAAAAAAAAAATGCAAAACCAAAAATATCTGCTGGGATCTTGATTGTTAAAAGTGTTTATGTAATTTGAAGATTTCAGAAATTTCTCAGTGGTGGAACTAGATACCTTTTGAGGTTCAATTTGATTCTAACATCCTATAAAAAATATAATGTACAGCCATGTGCAGTGGTTCACACCTGTAATTTCAGCGCTTTTGAAGGCTGAGGCAGGAGGATCACTTGAGCCTAGACATTCTCAAGACTAGAGTGAGCAACATAATGAGACCTCATCTCTATAAAAAATTAAAAGCCAAGAGTGGGGGCACACGCCTATAGTCCCAGCTACTCAGGAAAGTGAGGATTTCCTGAGCCCAGGAGGTCGAGGCTGTAGTGAGCCATGATCGCATCACTACACTCCAGCCTGGGCAACAGAATGGGACCCCCAACTCAAAAAAAGGAAAAAAAGGCAATTTCAGTCTCAATGTCCCAACACTTGTAACTTACACAGTGCCTGGTATGTAATAGTCACTTAATATGTGCAGGATGACTGTGTAATCAAAAAAGTGTTTCATCTGTAACTGTGATGTCGTTCCCGTGATGCTGTCAAAAAAACTTCTTAAAAAAAGAGTACCTTCAGAGCCAGGGCTAGTTTCTGAGGATGCTTCATTTTGGCCCCTAGAGGGAGCTCCGGCCTCCTCTCTAAGTCTCCTTGTCAGCACTCTCATCCAGGATTTTCTCATTCCAAGTGCAAAGAGAGGAACTCTGCTAAGGGCAAAACATTCCTTGGGTATGTTTCATGGCAGCGGATGTCTTTCCTGACCAAAGTCATAGAAAGACTAGTTCAAGGTTGCTTCTACTTGGAACTGCCTCTTTTAGGAAGGGCTCTAGTCATTCATTATTTAACATATGCTATTTGAGTGCTTATCAGGTGCCAGTCACTTCTAGGGGTTTGAAACATAGCAGTGAACAAGTGACAGGAGGTCACCCTGGTGTGTTTTAGCATCTCTGCCTTAGTTCTTAGAAAGAAACTCCAGATACAGGCAGAAGCCCAAGCCCACAGCCTCTTTGTAATCTAAGGTGTTGTAAGTTTACACCACCTTGACAAGGGTGCTGTCCTGAATATAAATTGCCACGGTGTCAACATGAGCCCCTTCCCCTCTCCTCCCTTTCCCCTGGTCAAAGCTGATTGGCCAAGGAGTGGGCACCTGATCAAATGAACTCATCTATAGGTCAGATGATAGGATTGCCCGCTCTGAGAGCCTCACCCATCAGCGACGATGACCCATATCAGATGCCAAAAGAATGAGTCAGTAGGTGTTGGGAGAAAAAGCAGATTATCACCTCATGTCATGTCATTTCACATAAATGCCATGAAGAAGTGAGAACTTAGGGTAAAATGGGATGTAGAATGCACAGGCACATATCTACATAAGACTGTGGTCAAAGCATTAATTGAGTTAGTATCATAAAATGTTTATGTCTGTCTGAGCTATAATTTTTTGGATATGACTCCAAAAGCCCAGGCAACAAAAGCAAAAGTAGAGAAATGTGATGGCAGCAATGTGATGGTTCTGCACATTAAAGGAAAGAATCAGTACGGAGAAGAGATAGCCTGTGGAACAGGAGAAAAGATTCGCAAACCATGCATCTTGATAAGGGGTTAATATCCAAAACACACAAGGAACGTGGAATGTAACAACTCAATAGCAAGAAAACAAATCACCTCATCAAAAAATGGGCAAAGAATCTGAACAGACACTTCTCGAAACAAGACAGACACATGGCCAACAGATGCATGAAAAAGTCTCAGCACCACTAATCATCAGGAAAACACAAATTAGAATCACAATGGAATATCACCTCCTAGCTGTTAGAACGGCTTTTATCAAGAAGAGGAAAGGTAAGTGTTGGCAAAGATGTGAATGAAGAAAAGGAAACTCTTGTACACTGTCAGTGGGAATGTAAGTTAACTTCCAGCCATTATGGAAAATAGTATAGAAAAAAACCTAAAACTCAAAAAAACTAAAATAGAGCTATCATAGGATACAGCAATTCCATTCCTGGGTATACACCCAGAGGAAAGGAAATCAATAAGTTGAAGGAATGTTTGTGCTCCTGTGTTCACTGCTGCCCTACTCACAATTCCAAATATGGAACCAACCTAAGTGTTTATTGGCGGATGAACAGATAAAGAAAATATGGTGTATTTATATACACCATGGAAAACTACTCAGCCAAAAGGGGAGAAATCCTGTCATTTGTGATAACGTGGATGAATCTGGAGGACATTATGCTAAGTGAGATAAGCCAGGCACAGAAAGACAAATACCACATGATCTCACTCATGTGGAATCTAAAAAAAGTAAAAAAAAAAATTATAACTAGAGAGTGGAATGGTGGTTACCAGACTCTGGGGTTGGGAGAAAGGAGGAAAGGGACATTTGTTGATCAAAGGGTGCAAAATTTCAGAAAGACAGAGAGAATAGGTTTTGCCATCTATTGCACTGCTGGCTATAGTCAACAATAATGTATTGTATATTTCAAATTAACTAAAAAGAGTAAATTTAAAATATCTCACCTTCAAAAAATGATGTTAATTAGTTTGATTTAATCATGCCACATTGTATTCATACAGTGAAACATCACATTGTACCCATAAGTGTATACAATCATAATTTGTCAATCAAAGATATTACTAATAATAGTCAGGCATGGTGGCTCACACCTGTAATCCCAGCACTTTGGGAGGTGGAGACAAGATAACTGGACTTAAACCCAAGGGTTTAAGACAGCCTGAGCAACTTGGCAAGACCTTATCTCTACAATAAATCAAAATATTAGCCAGTCATGGTGGCATGCACCTGTATTTTCAGCTACTTGGAAGACTGAGGTGAAAGGATCTTCTGAGCCCAGCAGATTTAGGCTGCAGGGACCATGAGCATGCCATTGCACTCTAGCCTGGGCGACAGAGTGAGTGAGACTCCAACTCAAAAAAAAAAAAAAAAAAAGAGCTCGGATAATTTGCCCACATTTAAATAGATAAAAAGAGACAGAGTTGCGGTTTGCTCGGTGGCTCAGCCTGTAATCCCGCGCCTTTGGGAGGCTGAGGTGAGTGAATTGCCTGAGCCCGCGGGTTCGAGACCCGCCTGGGCAGCGAGACCTCATCTCTACAATAAATCAAAAAATCAGCTGGGCGTGGTGGCGCATGCCTGTAATTCCGGCTACTTGGAAGGCTGAGGCGGAAGGATCGGCGGAGCCCAGCAGGCCGAGGCTGCGGTGGCCGGGAGCGGCCACTGCACTCCAGTCTGGGCGACAGAGTGAGACTCCAACTCAAAAAAACAAAAAACAAAAACAAAAAAGAAATCTCTAAATCAAAGTGGTTTGGGGGCACAGGTGGAGGGAGGCATGGCAATGGAATCGCTGTGGCAGGACAAGAGTAAGATGTTTACATATTTTATGCCTTTTAAACAATAAGATTGATACCTCCTCCACTGAGGAGGACTTTGACTTTTGGAAATGCCTAAATACATTTATAATCGGTTTTGGAGAATAAAGTGTTTTGGGGGAAAATGAAAAGCAAGTTAAAATAATCTCTCTTGTTCTCTTATGCGCTTTTGAGACTTGTTCTGAAGATAATTTCAAATTTTGAAGGAACTTTTTGCAGTGTCAGCATTATTGAAAACTGCACTCTGTCCCAAGGTACTACGTTTAGGAATAACATTCACTTGGTGTTTACAAATATATATGTGTCTGGATTCATTTTCTGAACACCTACATGCATTGGGATTCAATGATGAACAAAATACAGTCTCCCCTCATAAAGTTTGTGACCCACTTGGGGAGACAGATAGATAGTGACTTTTATTATGCTGATATTAGTGTTATAAAAAAAGCTCTTCCAGTCACAAAATCATTTCATTATAATGGTATGTAACATTGGTCTGAATTCTTTTTTTTTTTGGCACAAGGAAACATAAACTATAAATGAGTAAATAAGTAAATTTATTTATAGTTAAAAAAAACTCATTTTGCCTGGGAGCTTTGGGAAAACTTGACAGGGAGGTGACATTTGAATTAGGGTGCAAGGTAATCTAATAAAAGTGTACGCCAGAGACAAAGAGGTATTCAATAAATATTTCTTAAATGAAGCCAGTAACAGAAGCAGCATGAGTCTTTCTTGAGGCCTGTATATATAGATATATAGTGTTATGCCTTCCTAAAAGTCAACCATCCTACTTAAATTATGTCCATTCTGGTAGAAAAATGCCCTCCCCCCACTCCCATTTGTGTGTGTGTGTGTGTGTGTGTGTGTGTGTGTGTGTGTGAGAATCTTACTCTGTCGCCCAGCTTTGACCTGCTGGGCTCAGGCGTTCCTTCCACTTCAGACTCCTGAGTAGTGAAACTACAGGTGTGCGCTACCATGTCCTGCTAATTTTTTTATTTATTGTAGAGATAAGGTCTCACCAAGTTGCCCAAGTTGGTCTCGATCCCTTGGGCTCAGGCAATCCTGTCACCTCCACCACCCAAAGTGCTAGGATTACATGAGCACTGTACCCAGCAAAAAAAAACCCCTTTGAAGCCTTAGTAAGGTAAGTAAGCAGAATTGGCTAACTGAATGAATACATGCATGTAGTCTACACTATCAAAGCAGGCCCATGAGACCTATACTGCCCAACACCAAAGCTTCAACAGGTATGATCAATGTGCAGCAACCTTGGATTCATGCCCCAGCAGTTTCATCAAGCCTAATGTTAGGCTACAGTTCTGAGAGGTTGTACTTTTTCTGAGGTTGTATACTCTGTATTTACTGGAGATTAAATGTCCTTTGGTATTACTTTTCTGAATATTTCCAGGGTCTTCTTGGTGAAGTCACAAGGACAGGATCAAAACAAGGTGATTGTGATTCTCACATACCTTGACATTTAAAATCTGAGAAGTGAGATAAAGGCGATTCGGGGCCAGGCGTGGTGGCTCATGCCTACAATCCCCCACTTTGGGAGGCCAAGGCAGGAGGCTGAGAAGGGAGGGCTTCTGCTTTAGCCCAGAAGTTTGAGATCAGCCTGGGTGGCATAGCGAGACCTCATCTCTACAAAAAACTTTTAAAAAATAGCCAGGCATGCTCCTGTTATCCCAGCTACTGGGGAGGCTGAAAAGGGAGGGTCATCTGAGCGCAGGAGGTCGAGGTTGTAGTGATTATGCCACTGCACTTTGTCTGGGTGACAGTGTGAGACTGACTCAGAAGAGGAAGAAGGAGAAGAAAGGAGATTTGTACTCTTCCCTCTACAGTTTCCAGTTTTCTTGGGAGATGACTGATGATATGGTGGCCCCCAACTGAGAGGCCGCCTGTTACCTCAGCCTTCTTCTCCTCATACAGTAACCCTGTGGCATGATTATTATTAGCCTTTTGACCAATGATAAGATGGGGTGCAATGGGTCAAGTACTCTCAGGATTCACAGGTGAAGGGTGTTAAACAACTGTTGTACATGACTTGCGTGCAGAGGAAAAGCCATGGGAGGATGTGGCTGAGATTGGAGGTGCCAGGGACAGTGGCACCTTCAATGTGTAAGGAAGACTGCACTGCCGGCTCTTGAGAGATGGTAGTTTTGTTTGTTTTTAACCTTTTTTCCCATATTTTATGGAAAAATTAAAGCATAGAAATGTGAATTGGAAAACATAAGTTAGTAGCTTAAATGTCCTAAGGAGGAGAGCAGTTAACTAAAATGTGGTACATCTCTCTTATAGAATTCTATGTAGCTATTAAAAAGAAGATTGAGGGCTGGGCATGGTAGACTCACGCCTCTAATCCCAGCACTTTGGGAGGCTGAGGTGGGAGAATTAATTTAGCCCAGGAATTCGAGATTAGCCTGGGCAACATAGCAAGACCTCGTTTCTACAAAAAAAAATCAAAAAATTAGACAGGCGTGATAGCACACACCTATAGTCTCAGGTACTTGGGAGGCCAAGGCAGAGGAATTGCCTGCATCCAGGAGGTCAAGGTTGCAGTGAGTCATGATTTCCCACTGCACTTCAGTCTGAGTGGCAGAGACCCTCAAAACAATTAAACAAACAAACAAAAAAACAAGTTTGAGGTGAAGATCTATGTATTGCTACAGGAAGAGCTTCAGCATGTAAGGTACAAAACAAATGCCAGAACATTACTTGAGTATGGTCTTGTGTATGTTTAAAACAACAACGAAAAGATGCAATATATATATACACACACACATTTATATAAAGTGCATACATGCATAAAAAGTGGAAGGGAAGATTGCTCACTAAACTATTGACTGTAAAGTGAAAATGGGAAGAATAAAGTGAGATTTTCATGTTTTGTTCTGTTTAATCCTTTTTTTAAAAAATATTTTTCTATGGGAACGTCTTTTCAAAAGATATGTGTCAGCCGGGCTCTGTGGCTCAGCCTGTAATCCCGTGCCTTTGGGAGGCTGAGGTGAGTGGATTGCCTGAGCCTGCGGGTTCGAGACCCGCCTGGCCAACTTGGCAAGACCTCATCTCTACAATAAATAAAAAATCAGCCGGGCGTGGTAGCACGTGCCTGTAATTCCGACTACTCGGAATGCTGAGGTGGAAGGATTGCCAGAGCTCAGCAAACTCCAGTCTGGGTGGCAGAGTGAGACTCCAACTCAAAAAAAAAAAAAAAAAAAAGATATGTGTCATTAGGGAAAACACTACAATTTCTTTTTAAGTGCAAGTTCATGTGAGAGGCCACCTTCAAAGCTACGTCTGTACCTTTGACACTTAGGGGTAAAGATGAAGAGCTGGAATGTGTGTGTTCAGTCGTTCATTCCACAGTGGTTTCTTTGCCAGACATGGGATGAGGCCCTGGAGATCAGCAGTATCTCAGATCCCATCCATGCCCTATTACAGAAGCCTGGGGGAGATGAATACAGTATAGTGGTGGCTCAGAAGGGGATCAAACTTGTTGAGCTGTTTCCTTCCACCTAATGGGGATTGTTTGGGATGGGCTATTCTAGAGACAGGAGAAAGCCATTAGTCCCCCCAGGGTCTCTAGGAGAGGAGCCAGGAAAGGAGGAAACAGCTTATGAGTTTGTTTGTTCTCAATCTTCACCTGTCCCAACATGTAGAACACTGACATCAGTGACCTGGGACACGCTTGCAGTTTGTCATTTGATCCTGGACAGTGTTCAAAACATGTTGATTTAGTTGCCAACACTTAAACATTATGGAATTTTACATAAAACAGATTTTTAGCCTTTTAAAAAAAATCCTTGGTGATCTGGCTACAGTGGACTTCTGGAAGGAGCAAGAACTCTTCAGTTTACTCCCTCCAGGCTTGTCTCATTTACTTGTGTCGTTTACCTATTCCCTGTAGACACTTGAGTTTTGACCTCTTCTTCAGTGGTTGTATCTTCCCTCTGCTCATTTCAGAAACCCTGGGGAAGACAGGCAATCCTGCACTTGGCAGAGAAGTAGAAGCTTCCATGGTACCTCAGTGGTGGTGAATACATGATCCCGCAGATGTGGCAGGTGGCAATATTAATGCTCAAAAGGCAGTTGTGGATCCGTCACTAAGAAGACTTCAATGACAATACCATTCAGCAGTGGTGATATACACATTGATATACACATCGATATACAATTTGCCTAGTACTATTTGGGAAAAAGACTATCCTTTCGCCACCAAATTACCTTTGCACCTTTATAAAAGAAATAAATTGAAAATCAATGTGTTGGTTATTTTCTGGGCAGTTTGTTCTATTTCATTACTCTGTTAGTCTATCTTGACACCAGTACCATACTTCAAAAAAAAAAAAATTACTGTAGCTTTATTATGCTTCTGTAAGTGGGAATGTTTGTTTGGTTTATTTTTTGGATAGTTTGTTGTTAGTGTATAGAAATGCTACTGATTGGTTTTGTTTTTGTTTTTGTTTTTTGAGTCAGAGTCTCACTCTGTCACCCAGGCTAGAGTGCAGTGGCACATTCATGGTCACCACAGCCTCGACCAGCTGGGTTTAAGCAATCCTTCCATCTCAGTCTTTCAAATAGCTGGAACTACAAGCATGCACTACCACACTTGGCTAATTTTTGATATATTGTAGAGACGAGGTCTTGCCAAGTTGCGTAGGCTGGTCTTGAAGCCCTGGGCTCAGGCAATCCTCTTGCCTCCCCCTCCCCAAATCCTGGGATTACAGGTGTGAGCCACTGTACCCAATTGAACTGCTACTGATTTTTCTATGTTGATTTTATGTCCTGCAACTTTACTGAATTTATTTATTATTTTTGACATTTTTTTGGTTGAGTCTTTTTGCATATAAAATCATCTGTAAAACAGAAACAGTTTAGCTTCTTCCCTCTGTTTGGAATGCCTTTTTTTCTTTTTTCTTGCCTAATCACTCTGGCTAAGACTTGCAGTGCTATTTTAAGTAGAAGTGCTAAGAGCAGGCATCCTTGTCTTTTTTTATCTTAGAGGAAAAACTTTTACCTTTTCACCATTGAGTATGGTGTAACTGTGAACTTGCTATATATGGCTTTTACTGTGTTGAGGTACATTTATTCTGTGTCTAATTTGTTGAGAGTTTTTATCATGAAAGGATGTTGGATGCTGTCAAATGCTCTTTCTGCATCTACTAAGATGATCACATTGTTTTTGTTCTTTTTTTTATTAATATAATGTATCACATTTATTGTTTTACATATGCTTAACCATACTTGTATCCAGAGATTAATCCCACTTGATCATAGCAAATGATCCTTTTAATGTGCTGTTGAGTCAACTTGCTAGTATTTTATTGAAAACTTGCATCTGTGTTTATCAGATATATTTGGTAGCAATTTTCTTTTTTTGTAGTGTTCTTGCCTGGATTTCATACCAAGACAATGCTGGCCTTGTAAAATGAGTCTGGACATATTCCCTCCTCTTCATTTTTTTTTGTAAGAGTTTGAGAAAGATTGGTTATTCTTCAAATGCTTGGTAGAATTCAGTCATGAAGTCATTTGGTGCTGGACTTTTCTTTGGTGATTTTTTTTGTTATGATTAAATTTCTTTACCTATCATTGATCTGTTCAAATTTCCTATTTCTTTATGATTTAGTGTTGGAAGCTTATATGTTTCTAAGAATCCATTAATTTCTTCTACGTATCCAATTTGTTGGCATATAATTGTCCATAGTTGTCTCTTAAGCTCTTTTGTATTTGCCGTATCAGTTATAATGTCTCCTCTTTCACTTCCGATTTTAGTTATTTGAGTTTTTTTGCTCTGTTTTTTAGTTAGCCTAGCTAAAGATTTGTCCATTTTATTTATCTTTTCAAAAAAAACAAATATTACTTTCATTGATCTTTTCTATTTTTTTCTCTAGACTCTATTTTATTTATTTCTCCTCTGATCTTCTACCTTTAGGCTTGGCTGGTTCTTCTTTTTCTGGTTCCTTGAGAAAACATTGGTTGCTTATTTGAGATCTTTCTTTTATAATGTGGGCATTTATTGCTGTTAACTTCACTCTTACAGCTATTTTTTGTATATCCCATAAGTTCTTTTTTTGTTTTGTTTTCATTTTTGTTTTTCTAAAGCTATTTTTAAGTTTTCCATTTGATTTATTCTTTGACCTATTGGTGGCTCATGAGCATGTTGTTTAATAGCCACATATTTGTGAAATTTTCTTAATTTCTCTTTTTATTGATTTCTAGTTCACCTTCATTTTTGAAATAAATTTTTGTTAGCCATAGAATTCTAGGTTTATAATTTTCATTTTTTAGGATTTTTAAGATTGTGCTCCACATTCTTCTGGCTATGGCATTGCCTCTGACTTCTTGTGCTTGTTCCTTTATATTTAATGGGTCTTATTCATCAGGGTGCTTTTAAGGATTTTTTTTTCTTTACAACTGGTTAAATGTAATCTGATTATAATGTGCTCTTGTACAGTTTATCTCATTTTTCTTGGATTTGAGACTTGGACTACATTAAGCATCTGAGGTTTGTGGGTTTATAGTTTTCATAAAATTTGAAAAGTTTTCAGCCATTATTTCTTCACTTTTTTCTGCCTCTGTCCTCTCTTTACTCAACTCTAATGACACATGTATTGGGTTTCCTGAAATTGTTGTACAGCTCAATGATGCTCTATTTTTTTCTAGTCTTTTCCCCATCTGTGTTTCATACACACACACACACACACACACACACACATACACACAAATGCCAAAAATGTGTGTATATTTTAAGTATGACACTCACTCAAAAGCTGGCATTAATCAAATGAATGCTAGCATCACCATGTGACAGGCAGGACAGTCAAAGAAAATGGTGGAAGCATGGATGAGTGAACATCATACTATACATTGCGACCATAATTTAATTCAACTTCAAAAAGTAATACATAGATAACATCTCTTAAAATGTGTAATAAATCTAGTCCTTGTTACTTCATCTTGGTTAGAAACAGACGTTTCTCAGTTGTTGTGCTTTTGAAACTTCAGTTAAAATATTAGTAACATTTAGTAAGAAATGGCTGGAAGAGGTCAAACAAAGAAGAGGAAGACCTGTATGGATATGCATAAGGTCAGTTCAAATGGGCATATTTGGGTTATTTGGTTATTACGAATGAGTCTTCTCTCTTTAATGGTGAAAATTCTATCGATCAAGATGAACTCTTTTTTTTGTGTGTGGTTTCACACTAGATGGGGCTATACAAAAGAAAAAAATGTGGGGAAGATGTGTCTTCCAAGTCTAGAGTAGCTGGAGATATGCTGTATTTGTTCTTACCATCTCTGGAGCCTCCTGCATGGGACAATTATTATTATTCATGTTAATAGCAAGTATTACTTCTTGAGTACTTTCTATATGCGGGAATTCTGCTATGTTACACAATTTATATAAGTATGCAACAATCTCAATAGGTAGATTTTTTAATCCTCACCATCTAAATAAGGAAAATAAATCTTAGATAAAATATCACACCCTTTGTCTCTCAGTTATCAAAAGTTACAGGTAGAATTTAAACCCAGATCAATATGAGTTCAAAGCCAAAATGTTTGTGTACTATGGTATGCTAAAGGAAATCTAGCCAGCCCCTCTAGTAGCTTCTTGAGAAGATCCTAAGGAATCAAGAATTCAGTCATGTTTCTGTACCTAGACCCACATTCAGCAAAGCGACTTGAGGAAGAAAGGATTGAATGTCACCAACCAGTAATGGTCTGGCTTGAATCAATCCCAGGAAAGACAAACTGGGAATGTGGATGGGCTCTCCCTCATCATGAATGCATTTGAAGTTCCAGGGCACTGTCTGAATTTCACCCTTTGAAACCTCAACTCAAATTACACAGAGATTGACAGGTCTCCCCTGGAGGAAATCTCATGTTTGCCAAATCCTGGGGGAGAGTTGGTCAAGTTGTCATTCCACTTCAACAAGTACTTTGAAGATAGAATCAAGACAGATGAATTTTTATTATCTTGAGTAAGAGTTCTAAGGTTCTGTTGCTAAGGCCAGGATTAAATTTGATTTAATTCAACAAGCATTTATTAAATGCCTTGTCTATGCCAGACACTTTTAGCCTGGGAAATCAAAGAGGAATAAGATGCAGCCCCTATCCTAGAGGAAATCAAAGGCTAGTTGGGGAGATGGATGCATAAACAATTACAGTGGGATAAGATAAGCATGACAGGATGAACAAACACAGAGGACTATGAGGGCTCAAAGGAGAATCATGATTCCAACCTGGGGTGGGAATGTCAGAGCAGGATTCTTCGGCCTTATTTGGTTGTTTCATGAGCAGTGGTCAGAGTTTCAAGACTTTTAATATTATATTAGCCTCTTCCAGGTATATAGCAGTCCTGTCATTTAATTTTTGTTCCTAGTAATTCCAAATGTGGCTCTAAAGCCACAGTGCTAGAGTACAGCACTGTGGCTTTAGAACCACATTTGGAATCACTAGGAATTCCAAGTAGAGTCATAATCTCTCTCTCTACCTTTGATGTGCTCATGACTTGAATATGTCACTGGGCCTTTTGATTTTCATCGGATAATGATCTTGTGACTTTGCTAAGTCACCTGTGAGATATTAACAGCAGAAGCCAAGAGTTTTCCCAGGGGAATGATGGGATAAGGATTCTATTCATACAGGGTGACATTCTCTTGATATGTGTTGAAATTAAATTACACTAGGATTATATTCTACAGTCTTAGAAAATGCAGTAACTGAGCTACATTTAACTTTGAAAAGTGTTATTAATAACACTTCTTACCAAGCTATACCTATTTCTTCCTCTAAATTAAATCTTTGTTTTCTTATAAAAGTTACATATGTTCATTAAAGGGAGGTACAGAGGCAAACAATATATTAATTTCCTACTGCTGCTGTAACAAATTAACACTAATGTAGTAGTTTTTAACAACACAAGTTTGTCCTTCTGGAGGTCAGAAGTTTGAGTCAGTTTCACTGGACTAAAGTCAAGGTGTTGGTGGGGCAAGTTGCTGCTGGAGGCTCAATGGAAAAATCTGTTGTTGTCGTTTTGTCTTTGCCATTTTCTAGTACCTACCCACACTGCTTGGCTTGTAACCTCCTTGCCCCATCTTCAAAGCACGTCACTTAAGTTTGACTTCTGCCCTATGATGGTCTACTCCTGGTTTCCCCTCATAAGGACCAGCATGAGTCTACTGGCCCAACCCAGATCATCCAGGATAATCTCTCCATCGCAAAACTCTTAATTCAATGGTATCAGCAAAATCCCTTTCGTCATATGAAGTAACATTCACAGGTTCTTGGCATTAAGATATAGAAATATTTGGGAGCCCATTAGCTACCATCTTAGTTTTAGGACTCTTTGTGTCTTTGGAAATTGACTTAATATTCTTCAACAATTTATATAATTCAGACTATTCTGTAATATACATTAGTATTATGCTCTTTCCACTTAACTTTGTATTATTTGTTCATCTCAAAATATTTTCTGAAATAATTAAAAAAAAATTGAGATAGGATATGACTCTGTCATTCAGGCTGAAGAGCAGTGGTACAATCATATCTCATTGCAGCCTCGAACTTCTGGGCTCAAACTATCCTCCTGTCTCAGCCTCTTGAGTAGTTGGGATTATAGGCCCATACCACAACACTTGACCATTTTTTTGTACTTTTTTGTAGAGACAGGGTCTTGCTACGTGGTCCAGGCTCACTTTGAATTCTTGGCTTCAAGTGATCCTCTCAAAATGCTGGAATTACAGGCATGAGCCACGATGCCCAACCTGAAATAATGCTTCTTGACAGCTGTACCATTGTTCTGCAGGGATAGATTATAATTTATTTAGCCATTGCATCACAGTCTGTGTTTGTCAGGGAACTTGGTTCTGAGTGACTTAAGCTGGTGACCAGCCAGGCTCTGTGGGATTCAGCGGGATTTGGGGGGCCACTAAAACCAGGGGTTCTCCTAGTTTTAGGACGCATTCTCTATCTTTATGTCCTCACACTCTCTCATTGAGACCAGTGTTTTTTTTTTTTTTAATTTTTTTTTTTAACATCATGATTTCATCCACAGGAGAGACACTAGTTAACCACAAGCTGTTTGTTTAACCAGGTCAATCCAAGCCCCTTGATAAAAAGCAAAACCCCAGTGTGATTCACCATGGCCTGAATTTAGTTTCAGGGAATTCAACCACAGGTCCTGGTGCCCTGAGTTCTTATTACTCAGAGTGTGGTCCACAATCCAACAGCACCCAGGACACCTGGCAGCTTGTTAAAGACACAGAACTCAGGCCCCACGCAGGACACAATGGATCACAATCTACCTCCTAAGGACACCCCAGGAGGCCTGTGTACCTTAGTTCTCTCTTCAGATTTTTTTTTTTTTTTGAGTTGGGGTCTCACTCTGTCTCCCACGCTGGTGTGCATTGGTACCATTCTGGCTCACCACAGCCTCAACTTCCTGGACTCAGACAATCCTGCCTCAACCTCCTGAGTACAGAGACTATAGGGATGCACCACTATGCCCAGGTAATTATTTAATTTTTTTCTAGAGATGAGGTCTCTCTATGTTGCCCAGGCTGGTCTCGAACTCCTGGGGTCAAGCAATCCTCCAACCTCAGCCTCCCAAAGTGCTGGGATTACAGGCGTGAGCCACTGTGTCTGGTCAGAAATATTCTCCATCTGAACTGTGTTAATATCAATGGCTTGGTTGAGATGTCAGGCTATGGCTTTGCAAAATGTTACTGTTGACAAATTGGGTAAAGAGTACCTGGAGTTTTATTTCTTACCATTGCATGTGAATCTACAACTATCTCAAAATAAACTGCTTAATTAAAACATGGCTCTGGAGTAGTATTTATCTTGATACTGAGTTTTTTTCCACCCTCTTAAATCGTCCTCCCATGGTGAGTACCTCCCCTGTCTCTGCCCAGTACCCTCCCACTCTCAGACTGAGTGCTACCTTCTAGTTGATAATCTAAGACAAACGAGATAACTTTCTCCAGCATCAGTTTTCTCATCTGTAAAATGGGAATGGCAGTGGTTCTTACTTCCTAGAGTTTTTGCCAGGATTAAATGAAATAATGAATGTAAAACGAGTCCAGAGCCTGGCAGATAGTAACTTCTGGCTAAATGTGCGTTATATAGTCACATGAGAACATGGGTACCTGAGTCCATGTGGAAGTGTGCACGCAGTTACAGGGGATGGGAGTAGAAGGAGGGCTCATTTTGCTTATAATGACTCAACTTCTTAGGGCGGGCTCACAGGCAAGTGACTTGCGCAGTTTCACAGGGTCTCATGCCCCGTTTAATGTTCTGCTGGCCTCGTCTTCTAACAAAAGGCCTCACGCTTTTCTCCTTCCTTCCTTCCTTCCTTCCTTCCTTCCTTCCTTCCTTCCTTCCTTCCTTCCTTCCTTCCTTCCTTCCTCCCTCCCTCCCTTTCTTCCTTCCTCCCTCCCTCCCTTCCTTCCTCCCTCTTTCCTTCTTTCCTTCTTTTCTTCCTTCCTGATTGAGTCAGAGTCTCACTCTGTCATCCAGGTTGGAGCAGAGTGGCATGATCATGGCTCACCACAGCCTCCACCTCCTAGACTCAGGTGACCCTCCTGCCTCAACCTCCCAAAGTAGCTGGGACTACAGGCGCACACTACCACTCCCAGCTAATTTTTTAAAAAGTTTTTTGGTAGAGACGTGGTCTCACTATGTTGCCCAGGCTAGTCTCAAACTCCTGTGCTCAAGCAATCCTCCTGCCTCAGCCTCCCAAAGTGCTGGGATTACAGACATGAGCCATTGTGCCTGGCCCATATTTTTCTTTTTTGCACTGGCCCACAATGATGTAGCTAGTCCTGGCTCCGCTTAATTAAAGCGCGTGTCCTTCCAGAGAGGGCAAGACTGACAGTCACTACCTCCTCTCCAGCATAGAGGAGGCTGGAACATCTCCCCAGCAGCCAGACAGTCTGTTCAACTCGATTACAAGAGTTCTGGAGCAGGCTGTCCTACCAGAACCTCCTCAAAACCAATTCTACCCTCAGGTGGAGACCTCGCTGGTGCTTTGTGAGTGTACCGGATTACCGGGTTGGGGCAGTCAGCAGAGGGGCTTCTCCCCACCTTGTGGGTCTGGGTACTTTTGTCCGGTCATTTCTCATTAGGCCACAGGGTTTTGTGAACAAGAGCAGGGCTCTGCTCAGCCACCATTAAAAAGTCTGTGGGTCTTTAGTGAGACAGGAGGCTGGAGAAGAATAACACCACTCGACTGCCTTGGTGGTATTTGCAAATTGTCAAAAGCACTCTGAAGTGTGTCTTGCTCCTGAGAGGCATTCCTGGGGTTTCACAGACGCGAGTTGGGAAAGAATTCCTCCACTGGGTGGCTGAGGAAGTGACTGGGAAGATGACCCACAGAGCGGTGCTGGCCTTGTGCCCAATGAGCGCAGGTCCTGTTTGCCCAGGTGCAGGGCTCTGTGCCGAGCTGCCCGCACAGCCACTCGGCCGCCAGGGCTGCGGGGCCGCCAGGTGGGGCCCAGGCTCGGGTGCGGCCCTGGGATTGCTGCACCTGGCATGAAGCTGGGGAAACGAGGATGGAATCCAGGGCTCCTGGCAGGGAAATGATGTGCCTGAAATTAGAAAGAAAAGAAATCACAACAAAAGGAACCCTCAGCAGAGGAGTTTTGACCAGGCTTGGAACTGATGGAAGTGAAAAGAAAACATAGTTGGGGTTCAGGCTGTGGCTAGGGTTGTGACAGTCCATAAATCAGAGGATCTGGAGAACGTTAAGTCCCAGCAATAATATTAAGACGTTGCAACACTGTCATTCTTCTACTGTTATTAGAAAGAAGTAATTAAGCTGGCGCCGTGGCTCATGCCTGTAATCTCAGCATTTTGGGAGGCCGAAGCATGAGGATTGCTTGAGGCCAGAAGTTCAAGACCACCCTGGGTAACATAGAGAGACTTCATCTCTACAAAAAGAAAAAAAAAGAAGTAATTATTAATTTTTAAAGTATTGTATTTTAAAGATGTAGGGCACAATTCAGAATTAGGTATACAAGTGGACATCGTATAGATAAAGTTTGGGCCTCCCTTTGGTCCCTACTTGGCGTGGTTTGAGATCAGGTACCCTTCTTGAAGTTGTGTCTCCATCCCCACCCTGGTAGTATCCCGCTACTGCCAATTCCTTTCTTATAGTATTATGGTAAATGTTCAGGGTCTACTTATAAGTGAAAAAATAGAAATTATTAACACCTGTGTTTCCTCTCTGCAGATAGCTTTGATTTATTCATTGGTAAGGCTTGTCTTCTCCAGGAGAGGGCACGGCATTTTGTAAATTAGATGGGTTTTGTCACTATGGCTATGTGGCTTTGATTAAGTGATTTAAGATCTCTGGGCCTCAGTTTATCTGTCTATAAATTGGATTTAATAATAATTGTACACATGGGTGGTGGCTTTTAAATATTTTAGCAGGAATCTGGAGTAAGAAATACTATCTAATGTCACAATGTAATATGCTAGATACACACATGCACCCACGCACGTATAGCTGAAACAAAGCTTTCATAAAATAGTGTGTCCCATCACCACATTTGATGCACTGTCATATTTTTATTCACTTTAAATCGTATTTTATTTAAGGAATATTGGTCGTAACCCACTAAAGTGATTTCATAACTTAATGTTTCAGAAATGGTAGGTGACTCTTCCCTATTAAAAAGGATATTGCTCACAAAGGAGCCAATAGATGGGAACACCACATCCTCAGGTAGCTAAACTTGGCATTGGTACAATTCATGTTTTGGGTTTCCGTGACATTGACATGTGTGATGCTTGTACATTTTCATAATACAGTAAATGAAAGACACTCCTTTGGGCTTCTCACACCAGCAATTTGAGCTGATGACAAGCTGTTGGACACCTTTGACTCTTCACCAGGAAATTATATGATCCTAAATCATATTTCATCTACAACAAACCAACATCCCTGGAAGTAAATGTTTGTCAAGGATTGCTACACCTCCACTGTGAAGGATTGTGCTTGTGTTCTCGGTCCTGCTGCAGATTAGAATAACTTGGGAACTTTTATTTTTATTGTATTTATTAATTTTTTTAGTTGGGCTCACTCTTTCCCCCAGGCTAGAGTGCAGTGGCATAATCATGGCTCAGCGCAGCCTTGACCTTGTGGGCTCAGGCAATCCTTCCACCCCAGCCTTCCGAGTAGCTGAGAGTACAGGCGTGTGCACCACTATGCCTGGCTAATTTTTTTATTTTTAGTGAGATGAAGTCTCACTGTGTTGCCCAGGCTGGTCTCGAATTCTTGGCCTCAAGCAACCCTATTGCCTCGACTTCCTAAAGTACTGGGATTATAGGCATGAGTCACCATGCCTGGCTGAAAAATATTATTTTAAATGGTAATTGCCTCAACTATGTTTAACTGTACCAGAAACGCCACTTGGAGGGTAACATACCTTGGATACACATGGCCTGTGTGTTCCGTTCATCCACTTCCACATGGTCACCTGCATGTCCTGCTGGAGCTTGGAAACCATCAGCCTCACCTTCTGTTCTGCCTTCCCCATCGCCTCCTGCACATGACCTGTGTGATGCCATCTCCCATGAAGCTTCCTCTGGTGAACAAAGATCACAGGTCCTTTGATACAAGTGTGAAATATTACAAATCACACTGTCTTTCTCCACTGCAAGCTGAGACACTCGGGGGGAACTTGGGATTAAGTTACTGACGTGGATTTCTGCCAGGATGCTGAAGTCTGAGACCATTGTGCCCTTCCGGGTCATTGTTTATAAGTTCAAAGCAGACTCCCATTTCTTAGGACCTATTTCAGCTGAAAAAGTCTTCCACAGACAACTTTCAACAGCTGTGGAAATGGACTTTCCCAAGCTTTGCTCATTTCCCCACTCTCTGTCACAACATCACCCTCACCAGTCTCTCTTCTGTTCTCTCCTAGAGAGAGAAAACTGGCTTTTGCCCAAGTCGGTTGCATTGCTTTTGCTCAGCTGGATGTCTGAGAAGCCACACATTAAAATCAGATAAAATAGATGAACGGGGTCAATCTAGCCACCAGTGATTGCTTTTCTAAAGGCTTCACACCCGAGATTCTTTCTGTTGAAAGCGTCCCTTGTGCCTTTGAGATGATTTACAAAACCCAGTTTACACAAATCTTTTCAAGAGCTCCTATTTTGATAAATATAATAATAAAGCACTATTAGTGTTGTTTTGAAATCCTTGGGTAGCATGCCTTGAGTACAAATCTCAAAAGAGGAAAAAGAAAACCCACATCTATATTTTAAAAATATAGTCTTTCGGCACTAAAGAGATTACAATCAAATGAGAAGCTGGCAGAATTACTGGTCTGGGAAGGAATGCATTCTCATGGTTCCCATAGTTCACTTCTGCACGCACTGAGATGCGTGTGGCGTTGTCTCATGATTCTGAAGATGACTTGGAGGCTTCATGCAAAATACTCTCCAGGTTGGACGTGGTGGCTCAAGCCTGTAATTCCAGCACTTTGGGAGGCTGAGGTGAGGGGACTGCCTTAGCCCAGGGGTTTGAGAATGGCCTGGACAACTTGGCGAGACCGCATCTCTACAATAAGTAAATAAAAAAATTAGCCAGGCGTGGTAGCATGCACCTGTAATTCTGGCTACTTGGAAGGCTGAGGCAGAAAGATCGCTTGAGCTCAACAGGTCGATGCTGGGGTGGCCGTGAGCATGCCACTACACTCCCGCCTGGGCCACAGAGTGAGACTCTGACTCAAAAAAAAAAGATACTCTCCAGTTGCAGAAACACCGACAGAACCAAGGGAGATGTAGTGCCTTACCTTGTTTTCTTTTAAAGCTTCCATTTTATCAGGTGTTTGCTATAGGCTGGATGATTCACAAAGGGCTTTATAGACATCATCCCATTTCACCTTTGCATGAAATCTGTGAACTAAAATTTATCATCTTCATCTTACCCATGAGAACACTGAGGCTCTGGAACGTGAAGGCAGGTGTCCAGGGTCACAAAGTTAATTGATAGTTCTGGATTCAATATGGGCTTGCACAGAACTGTAGCCAATACTTATGAGGCACTGACTGTGAGTGCAGGTGTGGGTCTCAGTGCTTTGCTGGGATGAAGTTCATTTAGCCATTCTACAGTTCTGTGGGGGTAGTTCTAACATCTCTCTCATTTCACATATGAGGAAATTAAGGCATCAGGAGGTTCGATGACTCATCTGAGGGTACACAGTGAGAGAATGGAAGCAATGGAATATGAACATGGATCCGGAATCTTCCCCCCAACATCGTGTCCTAGAGATTCTCTATAAAATCCCCATTCCCTACTTTATTCTTACTATAGCACTTCTCTTAGCTGGTATACTTTATATTTGCTTGGTTATGTTTTTCCTTTTTTTTTTTTTTTTTTGAGTCAGAATCTCACTGTTGCCCAGACTGGAGTGTAGTGGCACAATCACAACTCACTGCAGCCTCAACCTCCTAGGCTCAGGTGAACCTCCTGCCTTAGACTCCTGAGTAACTCGGAATATAGACACTTGCCACCACATCCAGCTAATTTTTTGAGTTTTTGTAGAGAAGGGGTCTGGCTATGTTGCCCAGGCTTGTTTCTTTTTTTCACTGGTCTCCTCACACTAGAATATAAACTCCAAGAGAGCAGGGGTGTCAGTGAAAACAGAAGATGCCAGCACTCCTTGCTGAGATCCTGGGATGACAGCAGTTTGACGCTGTCTACATAAGATGTCGAAAGAAGTCTGATCCTAAAAATGGTATCAGAGAAAATGATGGTTTGCTGCTACTGAGCCATGAAGCAGGGGACCGAATGTCACCTCATTTAAGACATATATTTCTTGTTGCCAGTCAGCAACATGGGCAGGACACAGCCTGGACCGTAGTTAGCATGAACTTGCCCCCTGAAAGGCTGTGAGGGAGGTGGCTGTGGACCATGATGGAGTGCTGGTGTAAGCTGTTTTCACTGACTCCACATTTGCAGGGGCAAAGCAATCGCTTCCCATCTTCATGTGCCCACAGGATCAACCAAAGAATCATATCAACAGGAACCAGGGATGACTTTTTTTCCATAGGGATGCAACCAAGGTTTCCTCACTGTGGTTCTGGCTTCACTTAGCCCTCTGGCTACGCTAGTCTAGTCAACATGGAATCTGCTTCCGGTTTATTCCTTGAAACTTGTGTATGCCCCTTTCTCTCTCTTCCCAGTACTCTCTAAGGCATGAATCTTTCCTCTTTCTTCTCTTGCTGATAGTTATTTTCATTCTCCAGGAATTGTCCTACTCAGGAACTCTCTTCTTGTCTTAGTTATCTGTGCTGAGTAACAAAATTATCCCCAGTCTCAGTGGTTTTAAATAACCCACTTTTACTATCTCAGCTTCTGAGTCAGGAATCTATGGGCAGATTTGCTGGTGCCTCTGGCTCAGGGTTGATCCCAAGGCTGCTATCAGGGCCTGGGCATGAACCAGTCTCCTCTGATCAGGAGATCTTCTTCCTACTGGAGGAAGATCAGCTTCCATGATGCTCCTGGCCCTAGGGCACTCACAGCATGGCAACTGGCGTCCTTAAGAGTAGGCAGGTGAGCGTGGGCATGATGGGCATCAGAGTATTTCTGTAACCCAATCTCTGGAGTGGCATCCCATCAATTTTGCCTTATTCCATTCTTCAGGGGCAAATCCTAGGCCCAGCACACACTCCCATGGAGGGAGAGGCATGAATGTCCACACATGGACATAATGACTGGTTATTTGCGTGTGTACTCACCCCCACGTGAACCTGACGATTGATGAGAATCTCAAGGACCACTTTAGAAACTGTCTACTGGGCTAGGCATGGTGACTCAAGCCTGTAATCCCAGTACTTTGAGAGGTCAAGGTGGGAAGATCACTTGCACCTAGGAGTTTGAGACCAGGCTGGGCAACATAGCAAGACCCTGTCTCTAAAAAAAAAAAAAAAAAAAAAAAATCTGAAAATTAGCCAGTCTTGGTGGTGCATGCGTGTAGTTCCAGCTACTCAGGAGGCTGAGACAGAAGGGGTAGCTTCTGACCAGGAAGCTGACCAGGAGGCTGACCAGGGGGTCAATGCTGAAGTGAACTATGACCGTGCCACTGCACTTCAGCTTGGGCGACAGAGTGAGACCTTGACTCAAACAAACAAAAAAACTGCCTACTATACTCACACCGGCAGCTTCCCCCTGCCTACGAGAGCTGTTTATTTTCCTCCAAGTAATGAGTGAGGGATGGCCCTTCCCAGATTCCTTCTGCACCCTGATTGAGGTCACTCTATAGATGGGATGGGCTCTCCCAGCACATGCCTCAAAACTCTACGTACATGTTGAAACTGATGGCACCATGCATGCCACAAGAGGGTGTGAAAATGTTTTTATTTTTTAATTTTATTATTATTTTAATCTCTTTATTTTTGTCTTTATTTCAATAGCTTTAGGTGAAAATGTTTATTACTCAAATAAGGAGGTTTTCTGTGGAGACCAGTGCTGGTCCAAAAATGGCTTGAAGAGTGGGAAGCCCAGCGTGGGACTGCTTGGTAGCTGGGGCCACGCTGGGTTCCTGTGTGTCAGCCGGGGCTTGGGTCCTTGCTGCTGGAGCTCATGGAGGGTGTAAGTGGGTTTTCTTCCCAGCTGCTCCAGATGTGTGCCAAGAACAAGGGGAAAGTGTGAGGTCTGCAGGTTGTCAATAGTCAAACCTCAAAAATGGAGTCAGGTTCTATCACAGTGTTAAATGAGAAATTTGGTGGCCAATTCAGTGTTAAGATGCTGCCGTCTGCTTCGCAGTGGACATGATGTCTGGTTATCTTATGTGTGTACTCATCAACACATGGACTTGATGGCTGGTTATTTGCCATGGACCTGACGTCTGGTTATCTTGTGTGTGTACACACCTACATGTGGACCTGATGCTGGTTATCTTGTATGTGTAGTCGCCCACATGTGGACCTGACACCTGGTTATTTTGCACGTGCACTCACCAACACATGGAGCCAGGTGCCTGAAAAGAGCCCCATGTCCTCAGTGAGGAGTGTCTGTAAGTAGGTAGGCCCGATCTCACCACGTGAGAAATCTAAACGAGTTGAACTTGGAGAAGCAGAACAGGATGGTGGTTACCAGGGGTTGAGGAGAGACTTGGAGAGATAGTGGACAAAATTCCAGTTTGACAGGAGGAAGAAGTCCGCATGCTGTTGGGCATTATGGGATGTTTTTCCAGTTTGAGGCCATTGTTAATTATCCTTCTGTGAGTATTTGTGTATAAGTTTCCATACAGACACACATGATCTCGTTTTTCTTAGGTAAATACTTAGGAGTAGAAAGACATATGCTAAGCATCTAACTTTTTAAGAAACTGCTCAACTGTTTTCTAAAGTGTGCTTGTACAATTTTGCATTCCCATCAATAGTGAATTAAACGTCTAGTTGCCCCATACCCACCAGCTACTAGGTATGGTCAAACTCTTAATTTTAGCCATTTTAGAAGAAACACGTTGTAGCATCTCATTGTGGTTTTAATTTGCATTTTCCTAATGACTAGTAATGTTGAGCAATTTTTTATGTGCAAACTTTGCTTTCCACATCTTTTCTCTAGTGTATTTATTTGAGTCTTTTGTACATTTTAAAAATGAATTGTTTGTCTTGTTATTGAGTTGTACTCTTTACATATTCTAGGTACTAGACCATTGTTATGTGTGTGTATATAAAAAATATTTTTTCTTAGTCTGTGGTTTGCTTTTTTAATCTTAACAAAAGTTTATGATATCGATGAAGTCCAACTTGTTGGGTTTTTTCCTTTTATAGGTCATGTTTTTTGTGTTTAAGACATCTTTGCAGCTGGGTACAGTGGCTTATGCCTGTAATCTCAACACTTAGGGAGGCTGAGGGAAGAGGATTGCTTTAGCCCAGGAGTTCAAGACCAGTCTAGGCAACATAGCAAGCTGTCGTCTCTACAAAAAAATGGAAAAGTTAGTCGGGTGTTGTGATGTGTGCCTAGAGTACCAGCAACTCAGGAGGCTGAGGTGGAAGGATTGTCTGAGCCAAGGAGGTCGAGGCTGCGGGGCTGTGCCGAGCCATGATTGTGGTGGTACTGCACTTCAGCCTGGGAAACAGCGAGATTCTGACTCAAAAGGAAAAAAAAAAGAAAAGAAAAGAAAGAAATATTTGCCAAACTCTAGATCATTAGAATTTTCTCCTTTGGTTTCTTTTTTAAAGTTTTATAGTTTTAGATTGTATACTTAGGTCTATTTGCCATTTAAAGTTAATTTTTGTGTATGATGTGAGGTAAAGGATAAGGTTCATTTCTTTACATACGTCTAGTCAATTGCTCTAGAACCATTTATTGAAAAGATTATTCTCTACCCACTGAATTGGCACCTTTGTCAACAATCAATTGACCGCTTATGTGTTTGTTGGTCTATTTCTGGACTCACTATTCTATTCTTTTTATTTATTTGTCTATCCTGATGCCAAAAGTGACACTGTATTTATTGATTATTATGACTTCATAATAAACCTTGAAATTATGTAGTAAAAATCTTTTAATTTTGTTATTGTTTTTCAAGTTGTTTTAGGTGTACAGTTAAGCATTTCTAATCTGAAAATTCAAAATTCAATATGTCCCAAAATCTGAAACTTTTTGAGCACTGACGTGATGCCACATGAGTGACTGAGATAGTGACACCTTTGATTTTGGATGGTTCAATGTACACTAACTTTTTTCCTGTACAAAATCATTAAAAATATTATATAAAATATAACATGTATATGAAACAAATGAATTTTGTGCTTTGATGATGGAAATATCCCCAAGATATTTCCTTATGTATAAACAAAATCTAAAGAAATCCAACATTCAAAGCACTTTTGGTCCCTAGCATTTTAAATAAGGGAAACTCAACCTATGCTTGGTTTTTTGCATTTCCATATCCTGTTGGGCTTTTGATTGGGATTCCATTAAACCTATAGATAATTTGGAGATAACTGACATTTTTAGCAATGAAGAGTCTTTTCATTGTCCTGCAACCTTGCTAAGCATTTAAAAATATGCATCTTTGAATTTTTTGCACAGATAGTCATGTTGCTTCTGGATATAGCTGTGGATGTTTTATAGATGCCCCTTATTAGGATGAGAAAGTTTTCTTCTTAGTTTGATGATAGCATTTATCAAGAATGAATTTGGGATTTTTTCAAATAAATGCTTTTAATGCATCTATTGAGATAATCATATGCTTTTCTGATTTTAGTCTGTTAAAATCGTGAATGACATATATTGATTTTCAAATATTAAAGCAATCTTAAATTCCTGGGATAGATCCCACTTGGTAATTGTGTACTATATATTTTTTATATTATTAGATTTTATTTGCTAACATTTTGTTGAAAAATTTTGCATCTGTATTTATGAGGGTTATTGGTGTACTTTTTTTGTTAACACTGTCCTGCACTATTTTTCCTTGTCTATTTTATTTCTTTTTTCTTTATTATTTCCTTTCCTATGCTTACTTTGGATGTAATATGCTCTTCTGTTTCCAGTTTTTAATAGTAAAATTTTAGGTCACTGATCAGACATTTATGCTTTAGTGATATAAATTTATTTCTATATACTTCATTAGCTGAACCTCATACATTTTAATAGTTTGTATTTTCAATTTTACCAGTTAAAAATAATTCATAATTTAAAAATTCTTATTTGATTCATGGATTATTTAAAAGTCTGTTATTTAGATAGGGGTTCTCTGCATATCTTTTTGTTGATTTCTAAATTAATTTTGTTGTGATCATTTATTTTTAATCTTTTAAAATTTTTAGAATCTTGTTTGTAGACCAGAATATGGTCTAACCTGAAAAATGTTTTGTGTGCATTTGTAAAGAATGTGTATTCTGTTGTTGGTGGTGGGAGAGTTTTTTTAAATATCATTTAAGTCAAGTTGATTAATAGTCTTGTCAGGACGTTCATGCCCTTACTGATTTTCTGTTCATTGTTTCTCACAATTTTTATGAAAAGGGTGATGAATATCCATCTCTAATTATGGATTTGCTTATTTCTCTTTGAGCTCTATCAGATTTATTTCTTGTGTTTTCAAGTTCTGTTATTAGGTGCATAACTATTTAGGATTTTATATTTTCTTGATGAATTGACCAATTTATCATGATGAAATGATCCTGGTAATACCTGTGGTAATATTCTTTACTCTGAAGCCTATATTGTCTGATAGTAACATAATCACACCAGTTTTCTTTTGATTAGTATTATATTTCTTTCCATCTTTTAATTTTTAATCTATTTGTGTCTTTATAGTAAAAATGGACTTTTGTAGGCTGTAAGAAATTTGAATGCTTCTATTTCTTTTATCTTGATTCTTTTCTACATAGCATGTCTTCATTTTCTGCCTGCTTAAGATTTTTCTTTTTATAAGCAAGTAATTTTATTTTATTTTTTTTAGAGATGGGGTCTCACTATGTCGCCCAGGCTGGTCTTGGACTCCTGGCCTCAAGTGATTCTCTTGCTTCAGTCTCTCAATATGCTGGGATTACAGGCATGAGCCACTGTGCTTAGCCAGTGAATAATTTTAAACAACTGACTATAATATACCTTGAAGTAGACTTCTTCATGATTACTATATTGGGAACTACTTGAGCTTTTTTAGAATTTTTTAGAATCATTTGGGGATTTTTTGACCATTATTTTCTTAAATATTTTTCTGTTTTTTCCTATTTTTCAGAAATTCTATTTGTATATTAGGTTGCCTGAATTTTTAGACCTCTCTATTTCTCTGTCAGTTTTATTTTTGTCTTTTTTCTCTCTGTTTCATTTTTTTCATCCTAGTTTGCATTTATTGACTTAATTGTATGCTCTTCATGAGAACCTCGAGTTTGAATTGGGAGGCCAGAACGGTAATTTTCACAACTTTTTGAACAACTTATATGGCAGCTGGAGTCATGCAGGAAATTAGAGATCACTATATTCTCTTGATATGCATTCAAGTTTCAACTAAATACTGTAACTTGCATTTTCAAATAAAAAAATATGACTTAGCTAGAAATGCAAGAACTTGGTTGTCCTTGTTGTAGTAATAGTTCTCTTCTATCTGGGAATGCCATTCTTTGCAGTTAGGAAGTGGGGAACTAGGAGGTGGGAGGTTGAAACCTAAGGAGGTAAAGGCCTTTCTTAGAATGAAACTAGTTATCAGTCACCACCAAGACCTCATGGTGGCTTGAATTCCAGAAATGGAGAAGAGTTCATCTTCTATTCTGTCTTCATGGGATATATCACTCTGGCTAACAACTAGTTCTAAATATGATGACTAAACTTCCAAGGTCATCATCCTTTTTTTTCCTTCTATATTTATCCTGCAGTAGAGGTCTTCAATTTTTAGATGTAATTTTTCTTTTTTTTTTTAGAAGCCACTTTATTATTATTATTATTATTAATTTATTTTTTTATTTTTTTGAGTTGGAGTCTCACTCTGTCGCCCAGACTGGAGTGCAGTGGCTGCTCCCGGCCACCACAGCCTCGATCTGCTGGGCTCCGGCGATGCTTCCACCTCAGCCTTCCGAGTAGCTGGAACTACAGGCGCGCGCTACTATGCCTGGCTAATTTTTTGATTTATTGTAGAGATGAGGTCTCGCCTGCCCAGGCGGGTCTCGAACCCATGGGCTCATGCAATCCACTCACCTCAGCCTAGATGTAATTTTTCAAGCAGTGTTATTATAAACCGTATAGACACCACATTTTCCTGAGAATGCTTCTGAATGCTAAAAATCAGGGTCAGTGTTTACTGATTTATTAGAAAAGGATATTGCAAAGCTACAGATGAAGTGTAGAGTGAGGTATGGTGGAAAGTATGTGGAACTTCCATGCATCACCCTTCAGGAATGTTCAAGTGTCCAGCTCTCTGGAAGCTGTGTTTTATTTTGGGTAGTTTCTATTGCTATGTCTTCAAGTTCACTAGTCTTTTCTTTTGTTGTATTTAATTGTCTGTTAATTCCATCCAGTGAACTTTTTATTTTAATCATTATATTTTCCAGAAGTTCCATTCTGATCTTCTAAAAAAATATATTTTACTTGTCTTTACTTAATATGTTTAATCTTTACCGTCAACATAAGGAATATAGTCATAGCAACTGTTTTATTGTTTTTGTCCATTAATTCTGTAATCTGTGTCATTTCTGGTTCATTATATATTGCATTTTCCTCTGTCTAAGCATGTCTAGAATTTGGGGATTGGCACACAGAACCTATGAACTTTACTTTGTTAGATGCTGCATATTTCTATATTCCTATATTATTGAGTTTCTCTTATGGGATACAGTTATGTTTCTAACCAACAGTTTGCTCCTTTCAAGGCTTGCTTTTACATTTTGTTAGGTAGATGCAGAACTGTCCTTGGTCTCAGGTTAACTTCCCTACTACTGAGGCACTTCTGAGGATTCTACCCACTTTTCTTCTGTTATAAAATTCACCACTGTTGTTGGTGGAACATTAACTATTTCCCTTTCTGTGAGGCCCCTTTCTGTGAGGCTGCTCCCTTTGTATGGTTCTTTCCCCAGGTTCAGGTAGCTTACTCATATGCATGCACTGATAAGGATCCAGCTGAAGAGCCAAGGTTGGCCCTCTTCAGAAAGCTTTACTATCTGCGGAGTTCTTTTCTGGAAGGTGACCCTGTGAATTCCAGTCTTCTCAACCTCACTTGACTCCCAGATCCATCTCTTCAACTCAGGGAGACTGTCAGGGTCTACTCTGGTTTCTCCTTTCTTCTCTGCAATTGGGAACCTTTCCCAAGGTGGTAAGTTAGACTGTAACAGGGCCCGTCAGGTATTTTCTTTCTGTCAGAGATTGCCATTCTGAGCTTCCTGATGATCAATGTCTGAAAACTATTGAATCAAATATTTTGTCTTTTAAAAAATTAGTTTTATGTAGGAGAATAAGCTCAGTCCCTGTGCTGCATACTGGCTGGAGGGGATAACTTTCAGGGTTGTGCTAATGTGTATTTCTCTATTATATGTGAGATTGAGAGTCTTATACTTTGTTTAAAGGTCATTTTTATTTCTTTTGCTTTTCTGTATGTTCCTGCTTTTTCCTTTTTATTTTATTGAATTGTTGGTCTTTTTCATTGCTAGAAGCTCATAACATAGAGATTAGCCCCCTTTTTAATAAACCATTTCCAGTCTCTAATTTATGTTTTCACTTTGCTTTTCTTTTTATTTTATTAATATGGTTTTAATTTTTATGTAGTCAAATTTATTAATATTTTCTCTTATTACATTTGAATTTTAAATCATATTTAGAAATGTCTTGCTGTGGCATATTTTTAATATCCTCAGAGCAACAATTAGTTGCTTGCTGATAGTAGGTTTAATTTTTGCCAATAGACTGAAATTATTTGGAATAAAATTTGGTGAATAAAGTGGAACAACAAATTGAGTTATTAACCATTCCTACTTAGCATAATACTGGAAGTCCTAACCAGAGCAATTGGGTGAGAGAAGTAAATTAGAGGTATCCAAATAGGAAAAGAAGAAGTAAAATTGTCTCTCTTGGCAGATGATATGGTTTTATACCTAGACAACTCAAAAGATTCCACCAAAGAGCTGATAAACTACTTCACTGATAAACTACTTCAGTAAAGTCTCAAGATACAAAAGCAATACTTAAAAATCAGTTGCATTTTTATATACACCAACAACAAGTAGTTTGAGAACCAAAGAAAAAAACACATGCCATTCACAATAGCCATACACACAAAAATACCTCAGAATACAACTTAAAAAAGAGGCGAAAGATCTTTACAATGAGAACTGCAAAACACTGCTTAAAGAAATCAGAGATGACACAAACAAATGGAAAAACATTCTACGTCTATGAATTGGAAGAATCAATATATTAAGCTCTCCATACTACTCAAACAATCTATAGAGTCAACATAATCGCTATCAAACTACTAGTGAAATTTTTCACAGATCTAGAAAAGACAATACTTAAATTCATAGGCAAGCAAAAAAGAGCTTGAATAGTCAAACCAATTCTCAGCAAGAAAAAAACAAAGTTGGTGGTATCACACTCCCAGACTTCAAAACTTTACTAAAAGGGTACAGTAACCAAAACTGCATGGTACTGGTTCAAAAATAGGCACATAGACCAATGGACCAGGATAGAGAACCTGAAAATAAAGCCACCGACCTACAGTAATCTTATATTTGACAAAGCTGACAAAACAAATATAGGGGGAAGAACATACTATTTAACAAATGAGCCAGGCTCCGTGGCTCAGCCTATAATCTCGCGCCTTTGGGAGGTTGAGGTGAGTGGATTGCCTGAGCCCGCGGGTTCGTGACCCGCCTGGGCAACTTGGTGAGACCTCATCTCTACAGTAAATAAAAAAATTAGCCGGGCGTGGTAGCACGCGCCTGTAGTTCCAGCTACTCGGAAGGCTGAAGTGGAAGGATCGCCAGAGTCCAGCAGGCGAGGTTGCGGTGGCTGGGAGCAGCCACTGCACTCCAGTCTGAGCTACAGAGTGAGACTCCAACTCAAAAACCACCCCCCAAAAACCAAAAAAAAAATGATGCTGAGAAAACTGGCTAACCATATGCAGAAGAGTGAAACTCGATCCCTACCTATCAACGTATAAAAAATTAACTCAAAATAGATCAAGGGCTTAAATGTAAGACCTGAAACTATAAAAATCTTAGAGGACAAACTATGGAACACTTTCTTGGATCAACCTGGGCAATGAATTCATGACCTCAAAAGCAAATGCAGTGAAAACAAAAATTGGCAAGTGGGAACTTATCAAGCTAAAAAGACTTCTGCATTGCAAAATAAACTACCAAGAAAGTAAAAAGAATGGGAGAAAATATTTGCAAACTATGCAGCTGACAAAGCCCTAATATCAGAATCTATAAGAAACTCAAAACAATCAACAGGGAAAAAAACAAATAACCCCATTAAAAAGTGGGCAAAGGGCATGAACAGACACTTCTCAAAGGAAGACATACAAGCAGCCAATAGACATGTAAAAAATGCTCAACCTCTCTAATCAGTAGATAAATGTAAATAAGAAACTATAATGAGATACCATCTCACACCCATTATTAAAAAATAAAAACAAAAAACAACAGATGTTGGTAAGGCTGTGGAGTAAAAGGAACTCTCATACATTGTTGGTGGAAATGTAAGCTGGTTCAGCCCCTATGGAAAGTAGTTTGGAGATTTCTCAAAGAACAAAAAAATAGACTTACCATTTGATCCAGCAATTCCACTTCTGGGAATATGCTCAATGGAAAAAAAAATTATATAAAAAAGAAAACTGCACTCATATGTTTGTTGCGACACTATTCACAATAGCAAAAACATCGAACCAACCCAAGTGCCCATTGACAGTGGACTGGATAAAGAAAATATGATACATATATACATATATATCATACATATATGAATACTACACAGCCATACAAAAGAACAAAATCACATATTTTGCATCAACATGATGCAGCTGGAGGTTATCATTCTAAGCGAATTATTACAGAAACAGAAAGCTGAATACCACATGCTCTTACTTATAAGTGGACACTAAACACTGGGCACACACGGACACAAAGATGGGAACAGCAGACACTGGGCACTGATAAGTGGAGAAGAAGGGAAAGGCTTATAAGGAATGCAAAATCACCCATTGAGTGCCATGCTCACCAGAATAGGGAGGGGTGGCTCATCAGAAGCCCAAACCTTGCCTTCATGCATTGGTCTATGTAACAAATCTTCACATGGACCCCCCTGATTCTAAAATTTAAAAAGAAAAAGAAAAACAAAGGTGAATAATTATAATTTTGATTGAATCACAAAGATTTGTAATTAGGAG
Source organism: Cephalopachus bancanus (assembly GCA_027257055.1). Taxonomy (NCBI): domain Eukaryota; kingdom Metazoa; phylum Chordata; class Mammalia; order Primates; family Tarsiidae; genus Cephalopachus; species Cephalopachus bancanus. The sequence goes on along the minus strand of JAPVLO010000095.1, from coordinate 3,284,541 downwards.
ATTGGGTTTTTTTTTTTTTTTTTGAAGTTGAAGTCTCACTCTGTCGCCCAGACTGGAGTGCAGTGGCCGCTCCCGGCCACTGCAGCCTCGACTTGCTGGGCTCCGGGGATCCTTCCACCTCAGCCTTCCCAGTAGCCGGAATTACAGGCATGTGCTAGCATGCCCGGCTGATTTTTTGATTTATTGAAGAGATGAGGTCTCGCCTGCTCAGGAGGGTCTCGAACCCGCAGGCTCAGGCAATCCACTCACCTCAGCCTCCCAAAGCCGCGGGATTACATGCTGAGCCACCGAGCCTGGCTAGGAGATTGGTTTTTATGTCAAATGCATACATTTGTCCTGAAGTTGATCCCAGAGTGGAATTTTAGAAATGTATAGTGAGACGATATTTTAAAATATACCTTTTTGTTTACTGTACTGCCTCAATTCTCTGGCCCATATTTAAGTCTGTCCTATACTTTATTGCCTCAGAGGAAATGAGTGCCAGTACTGTCCTGGGAAGGGTGTGGGTTCCAGAGAGGAGTGGACCTGTGGTACCCGTAGGAAGAAGCCCTGGGCCATCACCAAGAAAACATCTATGTCTTGGCAACACAGAACCACTGATCGGGAGTGAGACCTTAGAGAGGGACCATAGGCATCACAGTGGCCGCCTGTGGGGACAGTCAACCTGGGGGGCCTTCCCGAGATAACGTGAGACTGGGTAAGACCCTAGAATTGTGACAAGTTCCCAGAGCTGGTGGGAGAAACACTAAGAATGACTGACATGGGGTTTCTCACTAGTGTAATTATATGATGTCTTGCATTTAAAACTGTCAGTTTATAGCAAATAAAGACATCATATATATTTAGATGAGATCCCACTTCTTTACAAATATTTTGACCCAAAGCTAATGAGTGTATAGCTTTCTAAAGTTAGGGATTAGAAAATTTGCATCATTTGCCTCTCCGCTGGGGAGGGTGGGAACGGGAAAGGATGGGATACCAGCTATTTGGGAGGATGATCACTTGAGCCCAAGAGGTCAAGGGTGTGGTGAGCTGTGATCACACCTCTGTACTCCAACCTGGGCGACAGAGTGAGACCTGAACTCAAAAAAACCCCAAACAAACAAACAAACAACAGCAATAACAACACACACACACACACACACACACACACACACACACACACACACACACACACACACACAAACCCCACAAAAAACAAAAACAGAGAAGAGGTAGCAGGGCATCTCCTCCCTTCTATCTCCAGCTCTTCCCAGCTGACAGGTTGGAAGGTGAGGATGAACCCAACTCTGAGGGAACCTGCTCTTCTGTGCTTGGTGGGCTCAGTACACTGCAGGACCCTGCCACTTAACCATCGGATGGGAAATCACCACCAGGAGCAGGGCCACCTGTTTTTGGGGACTCAAACTCCTCAGCAAAGCTCAGCTCATGATAGATCTGCCTCTCTTCTTTCCTTGTGAGCTGGTGCCAAGATGACTTTCCACATCAGTGAAAGAACTTGAAATCTGACATTCTGAGCCTGGGGCCTCTTTTCGTTTAATCAGCACCGATTCTGTCCTTGTCTTGAAATCCATCACGGTCAGGGCACAGGCTGTGTCGTCGCATTTGCCTCCAGCGCTGCCTCTGCCCTCCCCACACTCCTTCTTCTCCATCGCACTCCCTCAAGCTGAGACTGCGATGGTGCCAGGAGGCAGGAGGGTTCCAGCATCCAAGAGCCTTGCAGGTCCTGCTGAGACAAGCTATCAGTTTTCACTGTTCGACAACAGGAGAATGGAAACAAGATCAAGCAAAGGCCACGGGGAGTTGAAGTCTCTGATCTTGTCATTCTTTTGACCACAAAACTTGCTGACCCAGAACTCTCTTTTTCTAAGACAAACTCAAAGACAGAACTTTCCAGCCTCTGTTGCCTGAGAACATTTTTCTGAACGTGTCTCCACTTTCTGGGTTGGCTGTAGTCATAAGCACTAACATTGACACCTTGTGAAGTACTTTCTTGGTTAGGATTTAACTTGGTCCTCAGAGCTCTTGCGTACCTCAGGTTTTCTTGCTCACATTTAACAAACGAGATATAGAAAAAAGGTTCGAGGCTAGCTCTGTCAACCCATGAGAACTGGGAGCTAACTTAGGACTCCTGTCCCCAGAGGCAATGCTGGCACTTCGGTCTTGCTCCTCCTGCACTGGAAAGGGCTGTGTGTGTGACACACACAAGCCTGTCCATCTGCGGGCTTGTCTGTATTTTGTGTTCTGCACATGGGTTTTGCTTCTTTCAACAATGTTGTAAAAACAATTCATGTGATGTTATTCACTCTAGTGTTATTATTATTGTTTTGTTTTGTTTGAATCAAGCTCTCACTCTGTTACCCTGGTTGGAGTGCAGTGGCACGATCACAGCTCACTGCAGTCTCAACCTCCTAGGCTCAGGTAATCCTGTGCCTGAGGAATTTTTTGGTTATTTGTAGAAATAAGGTCTCACTATGTTGCCTAACCTGGTCTCAAGCTCCTGGACTCAAGAAATCCTCTCGCTTTAGCCTCCCAAATGGCTGGGATTACAGGCATGAACCACCATGCCTGGCACACTTTAGTGTTGCTTAATATATTATTCAGTATAGTATGCTTGGAGTGATGATATGTTCTGAGATTAGATGGTAATGATTATTGAACAATATTGCAAATGTATCCAATGTCAGTGAGTTGTACACTTTACAGTGACTAAAATGGTAAATTTTATGAGTTTTTTTAATAATAAAAATATTGTATCAGTTGGCGTAAATGAAACAGCGGTAAAGCTCACTATGCGAAAAAAGATAATTCATATGAATTCCCAACATTAATTATTTTCATATCAAAATCTAGATTCCTGACTTTTTCTTTCCCTTTAAGTGAATCAAAAGTTCTGACTATATAAGGCATTTATTAACACAAGGCAGCCATTAGCTCAGTGCTCCTTTTAGAAGTAATATGGGTTTTCCAGATACTGCAGTCCTGGCCATTAGCCAAGGGGTGGGAGTCAGCACCATTGTGACCTGACAGGGAAAAACCAATGAAACAACCGATGTTTCACACATTACAGACTTCAAAAGAGTTGTCTCCACCTGTTGCCCTCAGCCACCAGTCCATTTCTGGCTTTCTTGGGTCTCTTAGGACAGGCCTGTGGGGAAAGCCTCGGGAAAAGTCAGGTCTACTTTCCAGAGAAGGATAGAAGGGCATCCCAAAGAAAGGATTTGGCTGTAGTCATAAGCACTAGTACTCCCACCATTAAGACTGTGTCAGTTGTCATTTATTATTATCTTCATGCTATTTTTTTTCTTAAAAGAGAATAAAGAAGAACAGTTCTGAAATTTCTTTCTCAAATGTGGTAAAACAAATTCTGAACTAGAGAACTTTTTGTTTCTTTTTAGCCTGATTTGCCTGGGTTCTGTAGAAATCTGAGTCTGTGATTAATTGTAGAGACGATTGTTCCCAAATCTGAATGTCCATTGTAATCATTTGGAAAATTTTGAAGAAGTACAGTTCTCTGGGCTGCATCACAGATCTGTTAATTCAGAATTTTCAGGAGTGGGTCCTAGGAATCTATAATTTTATAAATTACCAAATTATTCTGATGAGGAGACCACCAATTTAACCCTCATTATCCCGATTCATGCTGAAAGGAGCTGCTCTGGTTTGAATGTGTCCTCCAAAATTCACATACTGCCAACTTAATCCTCAATGAAATAGTGTTGGGAGGAGCCTAATGGAGGGTGCTTAGGTTGTGAGGGCTCCACTGCCATGAATGATTGATGCCATTGATCAAAGTGCTTGTGGGAGTGGGCTCACTTTCTTTGCCTTCTGGCATGTGAGGCATCAAGGTGCCATCTTGGAACCAGAGACTGAACCTGTCCATGCCTTGATCTTGGATCTTCCAGCCTCCAGAAGTGTGAGAAATAAATTTCTGTTCTTTATAAACCACCCAGTCTGTAGTATTCTGTTATAGCAGCACAAGATGGACTAAGACATGGACCTAGAAATCAGTCAGCATTTTAAAAAACTTCCTTTCTTTCTCTAGCTTCTTCATCTGAAAAACAAATGTAGGCAGAGACAGAGACAAAATCAGAGCCTGAACATTGGATTCCTAAATCCTAGACATAGTGTTCTTCCAATATGTACTTAATTTCATAGAACTGGCCTTTTTCTATGGGATTTTTTTCTTAAACTATATCATGATGGTCTAGATTGGAGAATATATATCTTACACACACACATACACACACAGGGGGTGCTAAAATAAATGTATACACATTTTAAGAGATGTTCACCATAATCAGACGTGTCAGGATGCTGATGGTAACCACTTTGAGCATCTCTTGTAATCTCAGAAATCAAACACAATTTGTATTCATCTTATTGAGTACTAAAATATTAATACAGTTTTTCCCTTTCTTAAAATGTGTATGCATTTTTTGGCTATACATAACATATATATGAGGGGGACCCAAACAAACCCTGACATTTATTTATTAAAAACTTGTGTATTTATTCTTACATGCTTAAACTTCAGTCACCTTCAAAGTACTTGTCATCTGATGCAGTACACCTATCGAGATGCTTTTCCATTGCCCCAAATAGTTTTTGAACTCATCAGTTTTGATGCTTTTAGTGTGTCTGCCATTTTTGTTTCACCTCTTCCACATGGGCAAAATGTTTTCCTTTGAGGACTTTTTTCATCTGAGGAAACAAAAAAAATTGCTTGGGGCAAGATTGGGTGAAGGGGGGCGGGGATGAGGTATGGGAGTCATGCTGTTTTTGATCAAAAACTGCTGAACACTCAGAGTGGTGTGGGCATGTGCACTTGTAAATCACCCATCATGAAATGGGCAAATGCACTGAAAGAATTTCCAAAAAAAATTCACTGAAGCTGAATGCAGCCTCTCACGACAATGCTAGCTGATACACTGATGCTGATGGGTTACTGGAACACTAACCTAGCAGGAAAGCCTGTACTACAAGGGCCCTACCCTCCAAAAATTAATTCTTTTTGGGGGGTGGGTGGGTCCTTTCACATGTTCCCAAGTCCAGAATGAAAAATTGGAACTTTCTTGTAATTTATTTACTACCACTTTTCTACATAAAAGACAAATTTATTCTAATGTTGAATATTCTATAGTCTGGGCCCACTATTTAAGGGAATCAGAGTGATGCTTTTTCTCAGCCTTTTTAGTATGAGCATAGTGGTAGTAGTAGTGTAGACATCTTTTACAGAGCACTGATTCTGTATAAGGACTCTCCTAGTCACCTTTTCTACATTATCTTGTTTGCGCGTTACAACAACCCCTTGCAGCAAGTACTTATTTTCACATTTTACATGTGAGGAGTCAGAATTGAAGCTCTGAAAATAAAGTAATTTTCTATCTATTGTGCAGCTCTCGTGTTCAGCACACACGTGGTAGAGTTGAAGATCTAGGATGTGTCTTCTGATTCTTAAGCCCATGGGCCATGTCTGCTTTTCAGGGCTGTGTTCTGTCTTTCCTTGGGCCCACCTCGGCCCGCACTCCAACTCTAGTTCTGGTAACATTTCTTTTCTTAATATTAATCTCTCTATTTTTCTCAGTTAGTATCCTGTCCAGGCCACATCTGCTGAGCCTGTCAGTGTGTGGGTCGGTGCTTGGACTACGGGAGGGTGGGATTAGAGGGACCTAGTTCCAGAGGCTGGGCACTAGGGCAGGGGTGCTGGTCACATCACCTTAATGCCAGGATTTCCCTCTTGAGGAAGGAATGAATCTAGTGGGTCACCAGCCAAGCCACACTTCCATATGACTTGGAAACGAACTACAGTTTGCATGGACCGAGTAAATGAATAAAGCTAGGAAATAGCAAGCTGTAACTGCATTATTTCATTTTTGAGGTTACTTTTCAAAGCTTTGTCACATATATGAGTTTATGGCATGATCAAGCAAATCCAGCAGCAGAGCAGATGTTTTGCACATGCAGCAGGTCCAGGAATAGGACAACTGGAGGTCACACCCCCTTGAGCCTCTCTAGAGCCCTGTCTCTTAGAGCGTGGCAGACACACCATGCAGGCTCCAGCTTGTTTCCTGGGCATAGGGAGTAGAGTGTGTGTGGTCTGTGAGTACCATCAGAGACATGGTTTCTGGTGGGAGCAAATGGGTTTTTGTAAATAGAATTGTGGGGTGGCCCCCTTTTGGTGGATGAATGTGAGGGTGCTGAGATTATGAGAGCCACTGGCCAACAACAGGAAAAGTTGTAGAGAAGAAATACATGATGGTGTAAGAAAACAAGATGGGATGCTGAAAAGGAATGTAGTTTCATGCTAACAGGAACTGAATGTTGGAACATAGTTACCCCCATCCCACCATACAATATGTCCTCTGGGAAAGCTGCACATAATACAGCTTCTGCATGTGAGGATACGTCTGTATCAGTTTAATGGACTTTTGATCGAATACCCAAACTTAAAAGTAGCAGGGCTGTGCTTCTGTCAAGAAGTAATTCTCCTCACAGTCCATTTCTCACATTAATGTGCAGAGGGGTGGCCTACGTACTGCTCTTTCCTTCCCTTTTTCTTTTTCATGACCATCCCAAGTATGTGTGTGTGTGTGTATATATATATATACATATATATGTATATATATATATATATATTTTTTTTTTTCAAAAAACAACCACTGACAACCCCAAAGCCATTGTTCTGAGCCCTTACTCCTGTGAATGTTTCAGTAATACTGTTCTTGGTATTTGATGTCATCTTGCTTATCCTTTCATTTACTTCCTTGACTGCCAAAGTCTCCCATTTATCTGTCTCCCCTCTCTGCTGTCTGAGAGGTGATTTTTCATCCTGTCTGTTTCCTTATCCCAATGGCCCATTCATTTTCTTTGGGCTCCTGTTCCTTCCTCCTCCGTGCCCTTTTATGACAGCACTTTCTCTAGTGAAGTTTTAAAGCATTCAGGAGTTGACAGCTGAGATAGTGATCGGGCTGGAATGAGAGAACAAGCTGATTTAATAGCTATAACAGGGTTTCAAATCAGTCAGGGCTCTTGGTTGCAAATGATGGAAACTCAGTTCAAGTTAGCTTAAGGGAAAGGGAATATATTGGGTCACTTGTCAGAAAGGATCCTGTGGGGAGCAGAATGGAGAGAACTACTTAGGAACCAGGACCTCATCAACTGAAACCAGAACTCAGAGCCACTGGGTCACTACCTTCCTTCTCTCCTCTCTCTCTCTTTTTTTTTTCTTATTTGTCTCATTCTGCTGACAGGCTTTCCCTATGTGCCAGGAAATATGACTACTGACTACTAGCTTAAGTTTCCCATTCTCCCGCAGAGAGTCCTCCTGACCCACCTAACACCACTCCCAGGGAATGCATCAGATTGGTTCAGCTTGATCATGTGTTCTCTTCTTGAACCAGCCTCTGAGGCTTAGCCAGACCTGAGTCAGGAGGTGGAACAGACAGGACCAGGATGTGGCACTGGGACTGCCAACCCCACCAGAACACTGACTACTGGGAAGATGGCTCTTCAAAAAAAAAAAAAAAAAGAGAGATATATATATTTTTTCAATCATTTGTTTTCCTGCAAAAGTGTACAAGGAAGAACTCTCTTTTTCTGGTGTTACCCTGAATTATTATAATTTTTAAAAATTACTTTAAAGATAATTATAGTATGAGGGTTATAAATTATAGTACAGGGAATTGACCAGTGGTGTTCACTAGTGCTGAAGGAAGAAGCCCTTTACATCATCCTGTGTGTGGCAGGGAGGGGGTTTCCCACATCATCACTGGTTGTGAAGTTGCACCCCATTGCAGGAAGGTACAGAAGGGGAGCATCTAAGCAAATAGTTTAACACAACAACAACAACAACAACACAATGTTGCAATACTTTCTAAAATGTCCACAATGATCCCCTTCCCTGAACCCACACTGCCTGAGTACCACCCCTCACACTGACTCTGGACTTGGCAGTTTGATTTGCTTTGGCTATTGAGACAATAACCAACATGATACAACATGGTTTTGAAATTCATCTGTTGACTGGGCATGGTGGCTCACGCCTGCAGGCCCAGTACTTTGGGAGGCTGAGGTGAGAGGATTGCTTGAGCCCAGGAGTTTGAGATCAGTCTGGGAAACTTAATGAGGCTCCATCTCTAAAAAATGCCAGGCATAGTGGTGTGCACCTGTAGTTCCAGCTGCTCGGGAGGTTGAGGCAGAAGGATTGCCTGAGCCTAGGAAGTCGAGGCAGCAGTGAGCCTTGATCGTGCCATTGAAACAAGCTTCAATGACTACCAGGTTGGTGACAATAATATCTTTGAAGAAAAAAATAGAGTCAGGAAAATTACTTCATTAACCACAGAGGCTGGGACAGCGAACTCTGCAGTAGAGACTCAGTGGCCACAGCCTGGAACAGGGACATTCACATTCTAAAATTATGTCATTAAAGTATTCAGCTAAGGCTCTTTGCTCAAATCCACACTCACCAGGTGCCATTCTGAACATGGCTTGGCTGCATGTAAAAGCTGTAGAATAGTCGGGTTCGGTGGCTCAGCCTATAATCCCGCGCCTTTGGGAGGCTGAGGTGAGTGGATTGCCTGAACCCGCGGGTTTGAGACTCACCTGGGCAGCGAGACCTCATCTTGACAATAAATCAAAAAATCAGCCGGCCGTGGTAGTGCATGCCTGTAATTCTGGCTACTTGGAAGGCTGAGGCGGAAGGATAGCTGGAGCCCAGCAGGTCGAGGCTGCGGTGGCTGGAAACGGCCACTGCACTCCAGTCTGGGCGACAGAGTGAGATTCCAACAGCAACAACAAAAAGGCTGTAGAATAACAATTCATTCATCCAAAATAAACACCAGATATCTTTTATACTTTAGAGTTTTTTGTCTGGGTCTTAGAGATACAAGTGTAAGGAGACAAAACCCGGTCCTCATGAAGGTTACATTTATTCCAGTGGACATACACACACACACACACACACACACACACACACACACACACATGCGTACAATCAAGCACACAACACACAACACATAACACACACATATGCACAGATGCATGCACACGTACACACACACATACACATGTACACACACATGCACACAGCACAGTGTTTTAGTTGTGGCTATGGGGAGAAATAAAACAGAGGAAAGTGTTGGAAGTTCTGGGGATGTTTCAATTTTATGAGAGGGTCGGGCAAGATCTCCTTGAGATGGTCGATTTAAGAAAAGTCTTGAAGAAGGTGAATGTGAGAGCCACGTGGCCATCCAAAGGAAGACCTTTCCAGACACAGGAAGCAGCAGAAGAGTATTCTTGAAGCGGGATGAACTCGACCTGTTCTAGGCACAACACAGAGACCAGTGTGACTGGAGTGGGTGAGGTGGGGGAGGGAGGAAGGAGGAAGCAAGAGCAGAGAACTCACGGAGGGATGGGGCTGCCTGAGCCCTCACAAGCCATCATGATAATGACAGTCATATACTCTGCATAAGATGGGAAGTGAGGGAAAGTTTTGGACAGAGGAGTGATGGGACCTGATGAAGGCTTTAATACAGTGACTCTACGTCTGTGTGGGAAGTCTGAGGGAGGAGCATGTGCTGTGGGGAGGGACACCAGCTGGGAGGCCACTGCAGTAGCTCAAAGGGACAGAGGAGGGCAACCTAAATGTGGACGGTGGCAATTAAAATGGTACAAAGTGGGGAATTCTGGCTAAATGTTGGAATTAGAGCAGTGGGATTTGCAAGGGGGTGTGAAGTGGTGAGTGTGAGAGAGACTGACGCTTCCAGGTGACTCCAAGGTTGTGCTTCTGAGCAACTGACAGGACAGAGTCCACTCATTATGGTGACAAGGCAGCAGGAAGAGATTGTTTGTAGGTGGAGCTCAGGAGGTCAACTCGGGGGACATTAAAACTGAGATATCTACCAGGCATCCCAGCGGAGATGTCCAAGAGGAAAATCACAGCCTGTAGAGAGACAGCAGGTTAAGAATCATCGGCATGTAGATGGCACTTAAAGTTATGAGACTAGAAGAGATGACCATGGAGTGTAAAGACAGGAAAGATAAGTTTACTGACTGAGTGTTGGGCTTTCCAATAGTAAGGGTTGGGAAATAAAGAGGAATCAAAGAAGGCAATTTGAGAATAGCTTCCAGTGAGGTAGGAAAAACAAACCAACTTCAAAGAGATTAAGGGTGGATACTGCAGGCGCAGGGCCAAGATGGGTTTCAAGGCCTCACTAGTGATCAGCTGTGTCAGCTGTGTGAGTGTGCCACCTAGTCGGGTCTGCAGAGTCATTGAGGGCCACATGACGGTCATGTTTCTTAATATAAATTAGTACATTGATTCCTAACTTAAGTCCGGTGGGGGTTGGACACTCTTTGCTGGACCCACAGTGATGAGTCTGCTTTGCTGACCCACATTCTGAAGATGGTTTGGTTGCATGTAGTCTCAGGGCTGTGGTAAAGTCCCATGACCTTGTGAGGCTGTTTGGCGACCTCTCTGCTTGTACTCTGGTTTTAGGGACATTGAAGCTTTGTCACATGAAGGGTCTGCTTGGGATTTCAGTCTGCACATCTGCCACTCACTGGCCTGTCCTGTCAGAGCTAATCTAGATGACTTTAAGAGGCAGCCTGTGTGTGTTGGGTCTTCCATGGATCCGTTTCCATCGTCACTCCCACATACCACGGTGGATGGTGTGACAGAAACTGTGGCCTTTATCACAGACTTGACTCTGTGTAGCAGAAGGAGGACTTGATGGGGAACCAGGATGCGTTGGTTCTAGCTCCAACCAGTTCAATTGCTTAACTAAATCTCTACCTACTAAACTCCTTGAGTCCTCAGTATACTATTCAGGCAGGCTCCATTATGGAGCAGTGACAAGTTAGCACTGACATCTCTGTGACTTCACACAACAAAGGCTTCTCTCTTGGTGGTGGTTGTGTGTCTGTCCCAGGTCTGTAAGGTGATTTTGCTCCCTATAGTTATTCAGGGACTTCAGCAGGGTGGAGGCTCCTCCATCTAGTACCTTCTGTGGCATTCCTACCCTCCTTACTCACTGGAGCCCAAGGAGAGGGGGAAGGAGGAGCCACATATCTGGCCTTTTCTCTGCTTTGATTCGAAAGAAATATGTGTGGTTTCTCAGAATCCGCAGGCCAGAATGAGTCACGTGAACTTACCTAACTACAGTCGAGCTGTGAAATGTAGAGGAGCACATGGAATCTCCAGTGATAATTATAGCTTCAGCCAGACTCAGTTTCCATGTCTGTTGATAAAGTTAATAGTAATAATTACAGAATCTCCCTCATAGAGATGTTGGGAAGATTAAATGAGATAAGGTACATGAAACATAGAGCATGGACCATGGAATGTGTCTCACAAATTCTAGCCATGATAAATGTATACTTATTGCTATAAAGTGGGCAATACATTATAGTAGTATTCTCGTGTGATTCTCCTAAGAGCACAAGTGCCTATGCTTGAGCTCTTAACTATGTGTCATCTTTGTGGCATTTAGAAGACATTCTGCCCAGAGCTCCCCTCAATAATCAGGAAAAGGGTCCTTGACAGGAACCCAGGAAGACTCATGGGGGCACAACTGCTCTCCACTGCCCCCTTGCCAGTGCTCCTGGCTGTGCATACCTGCCAGCAACCGGGGAAGCATCTTAGGATGCTGGAAGACTCTAGCTCCTTCTTTTCCTACATGGTTTCCAAGGCCCAGGGTTCTTCCTGTGCTCCCAGGCTGTTAACACGAGACCCTGCTGTGGCCCCTGGAGTCACTACAGATTGATCGGCTTCCTGGCAGGAAGGCTCAGGTGCAAACAGAGGAGCCAGGAGGACTCAGAATGGTCCTGTGCCACAAGCAGATGCTTGTCAGGAAACACTTTTCAGCCTCTCTGGCTTGTGAAGGAATAAAGACACACATGATCCATTAAAAGCAGAAAAGGTCGTTGTAGAAGAGGACACATTTATTGGTAAATATAAGGGTGTACAGCAGACCTTCTGTGCTGAAGGTAGGAGAAAGGCGAGGTGATCTTGGAAGCTTAACACCTGGTGGAAAAATCTAGGTGGCTTAGTCTGAGAGTTAGTCTGTTCTCTGACTGCTGCCTTGGCTTTGCTTTAATCTATTTGGGCTTTCAACTCAACACCCTTCCCTTTTACTGCCATGCCTTTGCCCATAGCGTTTCTCTTCCTGGAACACCCTCCCCTCCTGTCCTCTGCACTCCACCTGCTGAATGAAATCACACTCACTCTTCAAGGTGAGTTCACATGCTGCTCGCTGCCTCCTTGTGATGTTTGAAGGGCTAACTCCAAGGACCAAGTCTTTATATGCTATCGGTACCTGGCAGTGTCTGGTGTTCCAGTGTATGTTTGTTGAGTTTAAATTTCCCTCTTTTCTTCATTAATTTTACCTTTTAGGGTTATGCTAATGCAGACCATCAACTGGCACAAAATTTCAAGAAGTGTGTGGAGAGTCGCTTCTGCCCCAGAGTCCCATTGAGAAAAGCCTTAAGTATTGAAATTCCCCAAAACATTTGGACTCGTAACACTTGCGATGACTCCCTCAAGAAATCAATCTTAACTCTTCTATCTCCTCTTCTTACCTTGTGAAATTGACTTTCAAATTGAGGCCTGACATTCCCTTCAATCTCATATGGTGACTCTTCTTCCCAAGGAAGTGATATGGATCTTACAGCAACTACTTTTGTGGAGCGTCCCAGGCTGCTGAGTATGTGACATCCACCACTCTGTTCAGTGTTCAGCATGATCTGAGCTGAGGAGGCCGAGGGCAGTGTTTTGACGTACCTTCCATAATCAGGGGAGTCTAGGCCGGGCACAGTGGCTCATACCGGTAGTCCCAGCATTTTGGGAAGCCAAGGCGGGAGGATCACTAGAGCCCAGGAGTTTGAGACCAGCCTATGCAACATAACAAGACCTCATCTCTACAAAAATTTTAAAAAAATAGCCGAGTGTGGTGATGTGCACCTGTATTCTCAGCTACTCAGGAGTCTGAGGCAGAAGGATTGACTGAGCCCAGCTGGTTGATGCTGTGGTGGCTGTGATCCTGTCTCTGCACCCTAGCCTGAGCGACAGAATGAGATTCCAACTAAAAACAAAAACAAAAACAAAAAAACAGGGGGAGTCTAGCCATCTTTGCTATTTCAGCAGAATCAATCTAAACACATTTGGGCTGGTGTAGGAGGACAGAAACTCAGAATCTACCAGCTGCTAGTCCTCCCAAACAGCAGGAAGAAATGACACTGTGTCTCCTGGAGGGCAGGCTTCATACCAAGAATCACTGTGGGGGTTTGGAATCCCGTATCAAACATGCTCCTGTATTCACCACATGTTTAAGTTCTGAGGTGTTCTCCTCCAGACTGGCCAATATAGCACTGAACCCGGGACCCTTGACCTTCTGTACTGATTCAGTGCCCTCTGCTAGGTGTGCTCGGAGCCAACTGCACAAGGGCAAACCCCGCACGAGCTTCTTGCCTGCTACCTCAGTAGGTGAGGCTGGATCTGCTTGGTGGCCTGCAAAGGGAGGGTAGCTCATGGTCCAAGGAGCAAACCTTTGCCACTGGGAGGTGGAAGGTAGTTGATCAATTGTTCTTCCGTCCTTGTTAGTTTTTCTCCTTTTATTTTTTTTGGGGTTGGAGTCTCACTCTGTCGCCCAGACTGGAGTGCAGTGGTACATTCCCGGCCATCGCAGCCTCGATCTGCTGGGCTCCAGCGATCCTTCCGCCTCAACCTTCCAAGTAGCTGAAACTACAGGCGCGCGCTACCACGCCCGGCTAATTTTTGATTTATTGTAGAGATGAGGTCTTGACAAGTTGCCCAGGTGGGTCTCAAACCCGCGGGCTCAGGCAATCCACTCACCTCAGCCTCCCAAAGGCGCGGGATTACAGGCTGAGCCGCCGAGCCCGGTTAAAATTTAATAGTCACTTCTACTGGTAGAAAAAAAGAATGATCACTTCTGCTTCTAGACTACCAAATTTAGATTTTCAGCCCAAGCTTTTGAGATAGAATTAAGACTTGTATATTTACCCACTTCCTTAAAATCATAACCTGGATGTTTGTTAGCCATCTCAAACAGGCAATTCCTTTTATTTTTAAGGCAAAAAAATGAAGCTTTACAAACCATAAGTATTTTATTTACTTATTTATTTATTTATTTATTTATTTATTTATTTATTTATTTATAGAGACAGGGTCTTACTCTGTTGCCTGATGTAATCATAGCTCACTGAAGCCAGGAACTCCTGGGCTCAAGTGATCCTCCTGTTCAGAACTCCTGAGCAACTGGGAATACAGGCATGCACCACCATACTTAGTTAATTTCTAAAAGTTTTTTTGTAGAGACAGGGTCTTGCTATGTTGTTCAGGCTTGTCTTGAATTCCTGGCCTCAAGTGATCCTCCCGCCTCAACCTTCCAAGGTGTTAGGTTACACGCGTGAACCACAATGCCTGGCTACCACAAGAATTTATATTTCACTCTCAAGTTATTTTCATCCTCTACCACTGGTCATACTGAAGTTAATAAAAAATGTATCGTGACCCAACTCAGAGTCACATGCTGGGCTATGGAATTACGGAATTACAGATGTGTCTTCCAAGTTCATAGTCAAGTAGTCTAGAGAAGTGAGCAGGTAAAGTACAGTATTTTGTGATAAGTTTCATCAAAGAGGTATGAGTAAAATATTGTGGACATAGAGAAGATGGGGTAACAATTTCCCTGGGGGACTTGGAGAAGGGTTTACTCCTTTGGAGAATCTGTCCGGAGTATCTTGAACCTACCAAAAATGTAAGCTCTGAAAGGGCAGGGCCATGTATGTTTGGTTCATGTTAGTACACCTAGCACCAGAATCACTCCTTGCTCAGGATAAAGCACTCATTAAATATTTTGGCCTGAAAAACAGCAGGGAGACATAGAGTAGCGATTGCCGGCAGGCACTGTGCTATAAGGTCTTTCCTTGCATGATTGCATTGAGTCCTTGCAGGAGCCTTGTGCACCTTGGAGAGATCTCAGACTTGGAGAAGCGAAGAGATTCCCTATGTTTTCTAGCTGGAAGGGCTAAGACTGAACACAGTTTTCTTTCCTTCCAGCTGCTGTTCTTCACCGCTAGGCCAGTTCACTTGAAGAAGAGAAGCTGTGCTGCTGTTTGATGACTGCTGTTGACAGGATTATGGCCACTGTGGGTGTCCCATCACTTTCACAGCATGGAGGAGACTGCCAGCCACTAGGGTGATTAGACAGGACACGAGAAGCCCTCTGGCCAAACGCCTTCTGGAAATAACACGGTACCCGTTGGCTTAATGTGGAAAGCTTCAGCCTCTCCTTGAATTGGATGAGGATTTCCCTCAGAGCAGCTGTTGGACAGTTGAGAATGAGTTAGTACAGAGCATGAGTAATAGTTGATCCCAACCCCTGTGGCTCCAGATGGGGCTGAGCATTTGAAATCACAGTTCTGAGGACGAAACTGGGTTCTGGGATCTGCAGACATCATCTAGGGGTTGCCTGCTTGGGAAGCCAAAGGAGTGCTTGTAACAAATGCAGATTCTCGGACCAAATGTCAGGTCTATGGATTCACAACCTTCCACCTGACGCCTGGGCTCCCTTGATGTCTAGATCCCTGTGTCGTCTGGCTTTGGGGGATTTGAGGAGAAGAGATGTTTGTCCCTAGATTTACAATTTTCTTTTCTTTTCTTATTTTTTTAAAAATAGAGATGGAGTCTCACCATTTTGCCCAGGCTACTCTTGAACTCTTGGGCTCAAGAAATCCTCCCATCTCAGTCTTCCAAAGTGCTGGGATTACAGGCGTGAGTCAATGCAACCGGTTGGTCTACGTTTTTCAAGTCCTGCTTTTCAGAAGACATTTCCATCCGGCTGGGAAGTGAATGCAATGGTGATGACACAGGATTAGAGAGCGTGTCAAGTCAGACACGCGCTTTCCCTGTGGGTCTGTGGGCCTGCGGGCCTGCAGAAGGGACCAGGATAAACTCAGGACAGGACTCAGCTAGCCTGTGGCCTCTGGAGCCGTGACTGAGGACACAACCAGGAAACCTCGTACACAACCTGCTCTCCTCAGAGTCTGAAAATCAACAACAAAGCTACAAGCCTGAGGTTCAAGGCTGCATCTATCTGCAGGGCATGTGTGGTCTGCATGGGGTGAAAATAATTTTGCGTGTTTGCTTGTTTTTGTGTGTGTGTGTTTGTTTTTTTTTTTGAGGTGCAGTCTTACTCTGTCACTCAGGCTCGAGTGCAGTGGCATGCTCACGGCCACTGCAGCCTCGACCTGCTGGGCTCAGGGGACACTTCTGCCTCAGCCTTCCAAGCAGGCCTATGCTACCATGCCTGGCTTATTTTTTGATCTATTGTAGAGATGAAGTCTTACCAAGTTTCCCAGGCTGGTCTCAAACTCCTGAGCTCAGGCAGTCCTCTTACTTCGGCATCGCAAAGTACTGGAATTCCAGGCTTGAGCCACCGTGCCTGGCCTTGCTTGTTTTTTTGAGAAAGGGGTTTTGTTTTGTTGCCCAGGCTGGAGTGCCATGGGGCTGTTGCAGTTCACTGCAGCCTTGACCTCCTGGGCTCAAGTGACCCTCCCACCTTAGCCTCTCAAGTAGCTGAACTACAAGCACATACCACCACACCCAGCACATACCACCACACCCAGCTATTTATTTATTTATTTTTTTGTAGAGACAAGGGTCTTGCTATATCACCCAGGCTGGTCTCAAATTCCTGGACTCCACAGTCCTCCCACCTTGGCCTTCCAAAGTGCTGGGATTATAGGTGTGAGCCACCGTGTCCAGCCCATATATCACATTTAAAAATCAGGAGTATCTACATAAGACTCTCGATAACCCCTCAATATGGTCCCCTTCTTGGACCTAGCAGCTGCTAATGTTTTGGCAGATGCTATACCCTCCTCCACCCTCTTTGTCCAGTCACCACTGTCCCTCCCTCTCATGAGAGGCTGGCACTTGAGGCATCTGCCCTTGTACCTAGAGCACAGCTGGGAGGCCAGTGGGGAACACAGGGCGGATGTAGATGCCCCTGGCATGGTCTGGAAACAAGAACCTTCTGTCCTCCCTGCTGCTGGACCATCCCTATGCGATTCGCTGGCTGATGGGAGCCCAAGATGCTGGAGGAAACAGCTGGAAGCAAGACCGCAAGAAAGGATGACGCGGTGGTCAACAGTGGCTGTTTTCAGGATTGCTGAGCTGACCCAAAGCTCTGGCCCAACTCCTGAGGGAATAATACCCTGCCCAGGGCTTGGGGACCCGCTGTGCCTCTGTGTGCAACCCTTGGCTTCTACGTTGTAGCAGAGATTATGTGTGTGTGTGTATTTGTGTGTGTGCTCTCACTCTGTTGCCTAGACTAGGGTGCAGTGGTATGAGATCAGGGCTCACTCTAGCCTCGGCCTCCTAGTTTTAGGCCGTCCTTCGCCTCAGCCTCCCAAGTAGCTGGAACTACAGGAACATGCCACCACTCCTAGCTAATTTTTAATTTTTTGTAGAGATGAGGTCTCATAATGCTGCCTAGTCCAGTCTTGACCTCCTGGGCTCAAGCAATCCTACCGCCTTGGCCTCCCAAAGTGCTGGGATTCCAGGCATGATTTCTCATGGGCAGCCAGTTGAGTTGAATTTTTAAAATATTCTGCTGGGACTTGCAGACATCACTCACTTGTTCTGACATTGTGAGTTTAAGGGGAAAGAGGAAGCTTGAGGGAGGTGACCTTACATGTCATGATTCTTGCTAAGCTCTGACAGCTGCCGGCAGTGTCCACACAGTACCTCATGCAACCCTCAGACACCCCACGGGGCGGGCACTGTCTCTGGTGTTATGGGTGAAAGCAGGTTCAGAGAAGTAAAGAGGTTTTCCCAGGGTGCACTGGTGGGGAGTGACAGGCTGGACTTTAAATCTGGGTGTGGGCTGCACTCGGTGGCTCAGCCTGTAATTCTGGCACTTTGGGAGGCCAAGACGAGTGGATTGCCTGAGCCCATGGGTTTGAGACCAGCCCGGGCAACTTGGCAAGACCTTGTCTCTACCATAAATCAAAAATTATCCAGCTGTGGTAGCGCGCGACTGTAGTTCCAGCTACTGGAAGACTGAGGTAGAAGGATTGCTGGAGCCCAGCAGGTCAACGATGGGGTGGCCGTGAGTGTGCCACTGCACTCCAGCCTGGGCGACAGAGTGAGACTCCAACTCAAAAAAAAAAAAAAAAAAAAATCTGGGTGTGCCTCGTGGTGGTGTCAGTGCTCTTTTCTCCAAGAGGTCTAGTCTTACATCTTCTCATTTTAAAAATGTGATTTTAAGAGATACACTGTGCTGAAAGGACATGTGTACAATGCCTCTTAATGGATTGTGTTACACTAACCAGGTCATTCCACTTTGGAAACTGAACTCACAGGATGTTTCTAGATGGTGTGATGTTCAGCCTACCTTTGAGCTAGGATTTCCTCAGAGACTCCTGAAGGACTCCTCTGATTTCTACGAATGTGTGATTATTATCCATTATTATACTAATTTGGAAAGATATCTTTAAGGGGTGTCTTAAAACCTGCAATTTGCCAGGACTGGTGGTTCTTGTCTGTAATTCCAGCATTTTGGGAGGCGGAGGTAAGAGGACTGCCTAAGCCCCAGGGATTTGAGATGAGGCTGAGCAACATGGCAAGACCTCATCTCTAAAATAAATTAAAAAATCAGCCTGGTGTGGTGGCACATGCCTGTATTCCCAGCTACTTGGAAGGCTGAGGCGGGAGCCTCGCTGTAGCCCAGCAGGCTGAGGCTGTGGTAGCCATGAGTGTGCCACTGCACTCCAGCCTGGGTCAGAGAGTGAGACTCTGACTCAAAAACTTAAAAAACCAAAACGCAAGCCAAAAACTCCTGCAATCCCTCTCTAAGGTGATGGAAGAGTGTTGCCAATTAACTGTAAGTCTTTTTGTTCATCTCATTTCATTTCAGGTTTCAGCAGGAAACCTGACTTAGCGTGGGAAGAGGTGTGGCTCAGCTGGGTTTTCCTTAAGGAACCAACACACTTGGCTGGTGAGGGGGACACAGCTGGTGGAGGTGAGGGGGGTGGTCCCTGCTGGCAGAGGAAGGATAGTGCACTGGAAGGGAGGGCATTCAGGGCCCCTGTGCTCCAGGTGCCTTCTGCATCACACTGAGATTCCTATTCCTTACGATAGCCTCCAACCTCTCTGTCCTCCTCTCCAGGATCCCATTCTGTTGAATTTGTACTCTGAAAACCCCAATTCCCTATCGGGAATCCCCTGATTTAAACATCTTTACAAGAGCTGCCATCTATTGAGTGCCCTGTTTGGGCATATTAACACGCGTTCTTCTTTCACACGATCTTCATGAGACGCATCAAGTTGGGCACTAATGGTCGCATCATTGAGGACACTGAGACCCAAGGCCACACAACCCAGAACCATACGGCTACAAATGCCAGTTCTCTTTCTTTGGCCTGTGCTTTTCAAACTCAAGTACTGGGTCGGTACATCAGGAACTAAAACCAACCTCATAGTAAGACAGGCCTTCCAGAAGTGCCATTACTCGGATTGTGGTGGGAGACCCAACATTTAATAATTCCTTCCATCCTCTCAGCAGTGTGCTCCCTGGGTGATGAGGCCAGAGCGAACTTCAGGGAGTGGGGCGCAGACATCAACCTGAGGAATTTCTGCTGAACAGATCTGGCTCCGACTCCCACTCTACCTCCTACTGTCTCCCTCCCCGCCCGTCACACTGGTCTTGCTTTATCTTGAAAGAGTCAGGCACATTTATGCCTCAGAGCCTTCACTCTGGCCGACCCCTCTCCGAGCACTTCTCTACATCCCTGTCTTTGCTCAAAACCTCACCTTCCCAATGAAGCCTACCCTGTTCATGCTGCAACCTCTCCTCTCTTTCTAGTTTTTTTTTCTTTTTGAGTATCTCACCCTGTCACCCAGGCTGAAATGCAGTGGCATGATCACAGCTCACTGCAGACTTGGCCTCCTGGGCTTAAGCGATCCTTTAGCCTCAGACTCCCAAATAACTGGAAATACAGACACGTGCCACCATGACCGGCTAATTTTGATTTCTTCTCTCTCTACTAGTCACAAGTGGCTGTTGAACTTTCAAAATTCTGCTAGTCTGAATTGAGGTAAGTTGTAAAATACATGCTAGATTTTGAAGACTACCCTCTCAAAAGTAAAATACCTCATATACTTAAAATATGTTGATTACATTTAAAAATATTAATATTAATATATTTGAAGTATATCAATTTCACTTGGGTCTATTTTTCTTAATGTGACTACTGGAAAATTTAAGGTTACATATATGGCTTATATTAGACAGAGTTGAAAGAATATAGCCTAAACATAGGGGTTGCAAGTGTTTAAACCCCCTCAATGTCTTATAACTCAGTTTTATTGCCTTGCTGACATGAGTCAGTTTTATATTCCATTTTATCTCACCATTCCCATTTGTTTAAAAAATCCCATTCTTAAATTCTTACTGAGATTTAACCTGCTGGTTCAATTTTACTCTACCTATTAACAGCTAAGTAAAGCCAAGCATGGTGGTACACACCTGCAGTCTCAGCTACTTGGGAGGCCAGGAGGTCGAGGCTGCAGTGAACTATGATTGTGTCACTGCACTCCAGCCTAGGCAACAGAGCAAGACCATCTTTTAAAAAAGAAGAGCTAAACAGAACTCTGATGAGGGCTGTCTGAACATTGTTTTGACATTTTGGGAACTGTGTTGATGGTTCTAAGTATCTTTTGATTGAATGACTGTGGTTGTTGCAGTAATCTCCCCCAGTCTTAAAGTGGTGTGAGCAAGGGAGCATACTTGAAAATATGAACACCGAATCCCCAGGTAGTGGGGCTGGAGGTAAAGGGGCCGCTCTCCAGTGAGACATTAGGGAGGTAGGTGTACAAAACTGTTTTAGGTAAGTTGAGTGTGTTTCTCCAGGTGGGGATGCCCACTTCACACAAGGTACTCCAGGACCAGTGGGTTGCAACTCTTGCCCAGACACAGGCACCCAAGTTGCCTGAATGGAAGGCAGTGTTATCTCCTTACAGATATTTGCTGCTTTTCAAATTGCTTTTTATTGGCTCAGTGTTTCCACAGCTCCCAAAAGGGCTGGGACTTGATGTTTCATTTTATTTTAGATGCGGGCCCAGGCACAGGATGAGGCATCAAGCTTTCGCATCCTGAGGCACTGGGCCCCTGTCCACTGCTCCTTCCCGGCACCCCTTTGCCAGTCCCAGATGGACGTCAGATGGGAGGCCATGATCAGTCTCTACCTGGCCAATCCCACTTGCAGCTCTGCTCCATCTCAACCGCTGAGCTCAGCCAAGCTGAAAGCACGGCAAAGCCTTTCAGAACTGGGAACCTTTGTCCTGGACCTCCTGGGTACTCAGCAGACCATACTCCAGGCCCGTCACTCGCACCATACTACCACTCTCCACTAGCCTGTCACTTGGGCAGGGAGCAAACATGAAAGCTGCTTTGGGGTTGAGGATAATTGGTGCTTAATAAAAACTGGTCTTCTCATCACAAACAGCATCAAACCACTTATGCTTATGACATGCAGGCTTTAAACCATACAACTGTAGTGCCCAAAAGCTCATGGCAGCAGGCAGGATGGGAGGCTTGGACGTGGGAGGCAGTGCACGTTGGTTCCAAAAGTCCTGGCTTCGGGCAGGATTCTCAGACCCACCCAGGAAACCTGCAGCTCCTGTCCACCATAGAGCATTCCAAGCACTCAGGACACACCCCGCAGGTGTGCCAGAGTGCCTATGGCTCTGCAGTTACAGGGATGGATCTACGCCTCGAGGCTTCCTCAGCACCAGCTGTTTGCTGGTTCCTCTTCAGTCTGATACATCCTAGCACACGTCATAACCACGTCATAACAATTATACATTTATGAAAGCTTCAGATCACACAGTTGTGTTAACAAAGGGTTGAGACAAGCTACTCTAGTCTTCCACTTTTTAGTCTATGACTGCTTTTAAAACACTCACGACTTCTTACCAGTTACTCTGGGTAAGGCAAACAGCAGTGCCTGGCTATGTTAAAACTTTCTCGGTCACCTCTTTCCTGGGAACACCACAAACTGAATAACCAGCACTCCAAAGCATACAGCTTAGAACACAACTTTTATTAGAAAAGTTATACATAACATGAGCATCAACTATTTTCAAGAACAATATTAAACCCAATAAGCAACAAAACCAGACTAACAAAATGTGTAACAAGAAACGAATGACCTTTCTATAATCCAACATTCAATTATCTACAATGTCTTTTTACAAGGGGGAAAAGCCATGGTTTCAGGCACATCATACTGAAAATAGAGCTGCAACAGCAAGTTTATACAATCACCACGTTCAAGAAACTGAATCATTAAAACAGTAATTACGAGTTCACAAATTTAAAACATTTCACATAATTTTAAATTACTGGGTACACACTGAAGTCTGAGTTTCAAGTGATTTTTTTCCACAAAAGTGCCAACACTCAAGCTAGAACTCTCAGTGTTAATTTTGCCCTAAAATGTTAAGACATGTTTTGATAATCATAATAGTCACATAATTTCTGATGCTATCTGGTCTGTTAATAATAAAGCCTTTATTTGGATGTGTTGTTCTTCAATTAAATTACAGGAAACTGGATATAAAATTTCAGTTGCAAAGCTTTTAAAATAAAGTTCCAAACACAGGCGTGTGCAGCATTGGAAAAGAGACCAGTACTAAAATTTATAATAAATATCAGAGAAGCCATTAGTTTTTACAACATTGTTTGCTTAAAGGTTAAATCAACCAGGTGTCAAGTTTCCCATCAGTCTGTCCTTTTAGCAGGCAGGGCAATTTCTATTTTCATGATCTGAATACTCAAACAAATATATCCATCTTTTCAAAACTTTGATTTACAGCTCCTGGTAACTTATAAACATTTTTTAAAGTAGTCATTCTACTCTAATTAAGTCTATTTCTGCTCATTTTGGAGCCTAAAATATCAGATTTCAGGATAGCAAAGTTCACCAGAAAGATGCCAAGTTGAATGACTGTAAGAGTAAGACACTTTACACCCAGTCAGTCCTTTTTGCAGCTGAAGGGAACCAGTCACAACACAGTTTCACATACACCCTTGCTCACTGTGTATTATGCTTTTGAACCCATGGGAAGGACGACCTCTCCTATTTCCGGTGCCATACCTAAGCATGGTTCCTAACAAGATTACTGATGGAAAGACTTTTTTTCTGTCAGAGACTCACACCATAGTTCTTAAACTGCCAGGCATCTTCCCAGACAGGTTTTCTTTTCGATGTAGTAATGAAGAACTAAGATAAAAATCATGACTTCCAACTGCTACTCAACATGTTACATGCACCAATATTGCACACATCTGCTCTGAACTGTTACGATAATCTTCTGAGTCCTTGGGGTGCTGTTCTCTCCATCAGAACACAAACACAACCCACATCATCAGTTTCCCTTAAAAATGAAATGGATAAATTTAAAATACTGGAAAATAATGAAGAAAAAGGCAAAGACTTTGTACAGACAAAAACCTGTAAGTTCTCCAAGGGTCCTGTGTGCCCTACACACGGGGGCAATCTGTAGCACTAGTGAGGCGAGCACTAGTGACGGTGCCAAGTCCTCATATGATGTGGAACCTCGGGCCCGGCGTTGCAATGATGTCGCTGTATGGTTCTTCCTGCGTCAGCTCGATGGCTTGCTGCTTTTTCAGAACTAAGAAGCTGTAGAACTTGGCCGCAGCTTGCTTTCTGTTTGTGTTTCGACATAACTCAAGCAAACTGATAGATTCAGCTCCAGTTTTAGCAAGAGCTCGCTGAAAACAAAAAAGGATAAATTAAAGTAACCTGCGCAATGAAGCAGTACTTCATATATAAGGATGCCAATTCTGGTGGTTGGAAAAGTGCACTGTCTATTCTGTGAAGGGCCAAGGCCAAAGTATACTGTGGTATGCTGAAAATCAAAAGAAAAGTCCAAGACACAAGCACAGTTGCTCTGATGTGTTACTATG
Organism: Cephalopachus bancanus; assembly: GCA_027257055.1. NCBI lineage: Eukaryota > Metazoa > Chordata > Mammalia > Primates > Tarsiidae > Cephalopachus > Cephalopachus bancanus. Next base: position 3,260,524 of record JAPVLO010000095.1, on the reverse strand, counting down.
TCCAACAACTCATCTCTTTGTATATCTAATGTGATACAATAGTAAAATCTAGCAATTACAGTTTTTACAGCGAAATATTTTTTAAAGGTCAACTGTTCTTTGAATTAGGGAACTGTGAGCAATTTGCCTGGTATTTCATAGATGCTCAAGATATCCTATCTGTGTCTGGGATGTTAAGGCCCAGGGATAAGTGACATTTGATGCTACTCAATGACTCATTAAATTTGCTCAACCAAAAATAATCAGATGTAGACATACAGAGGAACTCTATAACCACCACTGAAGGCCTGCTTCTCAGGACAACCACGGGTAAGTGTTTATTCTTCCAAATGTTTTTCAGGTCTACTCTTGGCCTAATAGCTTTATCTATTTTACTAAAATACTTTAAAATAATGTAGTTCTGAGAAAAGTTGCATCAAGGTAGACTTGCTGTTCATAGCCTGCAACTTGCTTTTGAGGGAACAAGGCCGAAAGTCTCTGACGACACAAGCTCACACTTTCTCCCCAAGCTCACACTTCCTACCTGAAGACCATGAAGCATCTGCTGCGTCCTTTTGTTCCATCGTCTTTCTTCCTGGTCCTGATCACCTCCTGAAGCATCTTCATCCTGAAAGAAAATGACCCCCCAAAAGCTTACAAAACTACTCTGCTGCAAAACGAAATATTTCTATACCCTCTCCCTGGAAGCACTACATTAACTCAGAAAGTGTTTTTTGACCAACAGAAAACTGTACCTGATGCTGCTGAAACATTACTTAGCATTTCCTGTAAACTCTCAAGTTTGCCTTTCTTAAATTACATAAGATAGTCCTGCGTGTCTCAAGCATCTGGCTGGGCACATGATACTATGTTGCTCTGAAGACGTACGCCTCACTGTGGTCCAGGGATCAGCCCCATTAAAGAACTCACATGAGGATGTAAGTCAACTATGTAACCAAGCACACTGTTTATTTCAACTACCTGTATATTTGGTAACACAATTTTCTGATTTAGATTCCGGCACTCTTAATCTTACCATGGGCCAGTTTCAAAGAGTCTGTGGCCTAGCTAAGTTGAGTGATCAGTACTGGTCTCTATGGTGACGCCAAAGAAATGGGCTATCATCCTTATTATGTATTTTACTTGGGCAACTGGACTTCCAGCCACCTACACACCTGCTGCCCAAGTGACTTTCTGGACCCTGAGCTAGTGCAGGGTAGCTGCTGAGATGCCCCAAGGCTCACTGGAGTCACAAACCAACCTCCAAGGAGCCAGTCAGCAGCTCCACACAGCAAAGAAAGGACAACAAGCTCAATGCTTAGTCAGCACTGAGTCTGAGACAATGGCACACCCTAGCACATAGACTGGAGTAACCCTGATACTAATTCTGGCTTTAAGATAATGTAGTGTTCATATTAAAGAGAAGCATTAATCTATGGCTAGCATGTCAAATTAGAAATAAGAATATATACTATGAAAGTATATCCAATTTATAACCTTTAGTCTAAAAAGAAATTTAAACAGTTTCAATATCACCTGAAGGACACATTATCTTATTCTGTTTTTTAGAGACAGGGTCTCACTCAGTTGCCTAGGTTGGAGTGCAGTGGCTCATTCATAGCTCAGTCATAACAGCCTTGACTTCTTGCTTCCCAAGGTGCTGGGATAACAGGTGCGAGTCACCAAACCTGGCCATGACATCTTATTTTAAATTTAGAAGTTTAAATAAAATATTTAACACAGCATTAAATAGAAGAATAAATTTTTAGTCTTATGTCTTATACAATTTCAATAATTCAGAAACAAGGAAGGGAGAAAAAGTACCTTCAGCAGGTTAAACATTCCACAGGAGAAAGACATAGATTCCTAAGGTACCTCTGCTTTTTAAAAAGTAAAAGTCATTCGAGCCTTCACTCAGTCTGCTTTAGCAGTCATGCTCTACCCTGGTCTAATTACAAATAAAACAAAACAAAACAAAATGCAGACAAATGGAAAAGGTTTGGTTATCTGATTTCAGGCCATAGACGGGGGGACATCAGAGGCAGTCAGAAGCAGCAGTGAAAGTTGACCACGGACTGGACCACAAGAAAGCATTACAAGCAATTTGGAAGTGAGGCAGGAATCAGTCAAACGCAGCACACTGTCTTCATAAGATCCCCAGGAACGATGAGGGACAACCCTGTACAAATCCAGATACCCTTAAACATTTTTCTTAACTCTAATGCAACACCAATTAATTTAACCTTGATATGGGAAGTAAAAACAACCTGTTTTTGCTAGATCTGGAATGGGAATGAATCAGACATCTCTTTGAGTTTCCATACCTCCTCTTCTTCGTCGTCTTCTTTTTCCTTCTCTTTGTCCTTCTCTTTTTCTGGCAGAAGCTCTAACTCTGGAATCAGCTGACAGATATTTGGAGGTTCTTCTGGGGGAAGCTCTACAGGTGGTATTTCCATCTGCTCTACTTGCTGAGTTTGCTTAAAGCAATAAAAATAAGTCAATTTAAGATGGATGTTTAAGGACAGTTTCTTTTAAATATCTAAACACACAGTTGCTAAGGTTTTCTAGATGAAAAGAAGCAATGGAGTTATATCTCCCTACTTTTCCCAAATGCAAAAATTTATTACAGTATGTATCTTCTTTCTTTTTATTTATTGTAAAGCTACATTACTTACAAAATAAATGTACTATTATCTTAAACCTTAAGTGCTTCATTTTTATATTTACTTTTTAGAAGCCAAATACTTAAAAGTCTGTGTGAGAAATATGCCAAAAAAACCCCCCAAGAAACACTATAAGCAGCAAAATAGAAATAAAAGAAAAACTTTCTCCAGTAGTTTAGAAAATAAGAATACGCTGGGTGTGGTGGCTCATGCCTATAATCCCAGGCCGAGGTGGAAGGATCACTTCATCCCAGGAGTTTGAGACTGAGTAACACAGTGAGATCTCATCTCTACAAAAAGTAAAAAAAAAAAAAATGAGCTGGGTGTGGTGGTGCACACCTGTAGGTGCACACCTGTAGTCCCAGCTACTGGGGAGGCTGAGGTGAGAGGATCACCTGAGACCAAGGATTCAAGAACACAGTGAACCATGATCGTGCTCACTATATTCCAGCTTGGGAGACAAAGTGAGACCTCAACTCACTCCCAAGGAAAAATAAAGAATAAAAACAACCCTTTGTTTTATGGCAAAATAAGAATGTTAACCAGACCAGTATTTTCAACTATTAGTGCATAAATTGCTGTGAGGTTATCACAATGTAACGTGAAACCAAAGCTTTGGCTCTGGGAGCCCTGAACCCCTCATGGCAGTAGGGGATCGAGGACACTATTTTTCTGCCATCTCCTGTATGTCCTTCTCCTCAGGACTAATATAAAGAATTGAGAACATTAAAAAGCAAAGCCCTTAAAAAAAAAAAACAACGAAGAATTCCTGAGAGAGGTATTAGGTCACCTACTCATCACCTGGAAACGCTCTGACTGAAAACTCACCACTAGAGGGCACAAGAACTAGTTCCCTAAACTGGCAATAGAGGTGAACCAAAGCCTAAGATTATCAAAAGCCTTAATTTATTTTATAGACTTCAGATGGGAAACCCAATACCTCCTTTACACTTAAACAGTTTTTCTATCCTAGCTGAACTTCATGGTAGCCGAAGTCTGAATGAAGCAGCCAGATATTGCTTTACCTTTTGCCAGATATTTGACACGTTTATTCTGATCACTTAATAAGATCACCTGAAACTGCCTAGTATGGGAGGTCCGCAGAAATATTTGCTGAAGAATAAATCTGGAACAACTTCAGCATCGAGGACTCCATATTAGCCAAGGATGCTCACTTTGGACCCTCTGAGGCAAAACTATTCAGTCAGACAGATGCTACAAACTTGTACGACATTTCCTACCCAGAGCAGATACATGTTCACATCCTCAAGTACCATTCTGACTTTGGACCAACTCCTTGTCATTTTCTGTCTAACTGAGATGCTCCAGTGGGGCTTCCGAGACACTGTGTGTGGCCGACTGTATGAATACCCCCAACCATCCTGATGGGTGGACCTACTTACAGGAATCACAGGCTCTGGGTCAACCTGCCCGGCTTTCCGCTTAACTCCCTGAGGGGGTGGTGGGGGCATGGTGGACTCATCCAGGTTTGTTCTGCTGGCCTCCATCACTGACTCCTGGAGACGGCTTGGCTCTTCCAAAATGGGCTCATCTGTAATTGGTCGTAAGAGGAGACACAGGCCATATAGTTTTGAACAATACTTTAGGATCATTTATTTTTAAAAACTAAGTCATAGGTACTTTCCCTACTGAATAAGCTAAGATAAAACTTAGTCCACAAAGATACTCAATTTATAACAATATGAATAAAGGGGAGAGGGTGTTAAAAGACAAGTCCTTTCCCCAGTACAACACAGGACAATCCTTTAGTGGACACACTACCAACCTGCTGGTCCCGACTCCCAAACCTCTCCAAAGGCAGAAAGGCTCACACCTAAAGAAGGCAACCAGATCCAATGCATTTTCCAGTCCAAAAGTTTTATGCCTTTTCATCGTGATTTCACAGTATAAAGGTAAATTTTAAGCCAAATATTAATTTAAACTCCAACAAGGACTGATTCCAACAGAACACACCGATGACATCACGCTGCTGATGTTGCTGCTGCTGGTCTTCTCTAGGAACCTCTGGATTTTCAAATTCTTTGAGGAACTCATCCAAATTGTCTGCCTCCCCTCCTTTCCTCCTTTTCCTAAGGTCTTCTGGTACAAGTGGTGTAAGACAGCGTGTAAAGAGCTATAAAGAAAAGAAGAACTTCAACTCTAAGTCACACTAACTGAAATCCATCCATTTCTACCTTCTGAATGTTCTAAGTATACTTGTAATCAGTGTACATATAATTTAGCACTTATTTTTTACTTAATATCATATTCAAACTTCAATTCCATCTGAAAATGATTTTAAATAAAAACTTTCAATTATAAGTGCAGCTATTTTAGACAAAAAAATTTTAGCCATTATCTCACAACTCTAAGGTGTTGTTTGCTTCAAGTTTATTTTCATATTCAGACACTAAAAACTCAACTTAACTGGCATCACACCAAATAACTTTACACTGTGTTTTCAATTATATGGTAACCTTATTAAGCTGCCATTTACTACTTTTAATGGCTACATAACATTCCGTAAACAGAATGTCAATTTATCTTCACACTTGAATCATTTCTCTTTTTAATATTTTAGCTTTCTCTCTTTCAACTGTAACCAACAATGCAATCAACATCTTCAGAGAAGTGGCTTTTTCCATGTTTTGGAAAAATGTATAATAATGAGATTACAATTCACTGAATCAAAAGTGCTTTCAATAAAAAGAATTTTCACCATAACCTTGCTGCTTTGAAATACTTTAGGTTTGGAATACAGTAAAATACACAGTAAAATCAATTGGCTCTGTGCCTATTTCAACTTCAGACAGTAAACTGGTCTAACGTCACAGTTTCACTCATCAGATGACTCTGAGTCTTATTTTGAAATAGTCTGGAATATGAGCAGGATAGAGTTGAACAGTGAAAACAAATTTTCATGAGGCAAAATTCTTTATTGTGGGAAAAGTAGAACCACCCATGTTTTATTCAGAAAACAACAACCAAAGAATGCAGGTGTGAACCACACTGACAGCTTATTACAGGAAGTTGAGAGAACTATTATGCAAAATACCAGGTTTTTTAATGTAGGAAAAATTCATCCTACATTTTCTAGAAACGCAAACATCCTCTCTATATTCAGATGAGGTTCTGCCTAATATACTGTGATATAAGGAGGAAAAGAAAAAATGATGCCATATAGTTGAAAAATACTTGATCAAAAATAATTCTAACAAAGATTTAGATGTTGTTTTTTTAAAAAATAATGTATTTAAAAATGTGTAAGATACAGGAAATTCTAGAATCAGTATTACCTTCAGTAGTCTGTTATTCCACAAAGGCTGAGCAGGTAAAGAGAACAGTTTTTCAACTCCTCCTGTCTCTTTCCACATCATCAATTTCTTGGTGGGTGGGGCCAGATCCAACGTAGTAACAATATCAGAATAATCACTAAGTTGGGCTCTAATGGTCTTGCTATCCAACTCTTTGACACTGTCAACAATGAGCTTCCTCTTCCTCTTGGCTTTTGTTTCTTTGACTGCAAGAAGAAAACAAGGTAATTTTCCTGCAAGGCCAGCATGGAACACACAGTGAATAGACCTGACCCTATGGTAACCTAACCCTGCTTCTCTACCCTAGTAGAAGAGCTAAGCTCCATGAAGGCACAGAATGTTTCAACTGATGTTTTCTAACCATCATCTAGAATAGAGGCTTGTACAAAATAGGTGTTCAATAAAAATCTGCTGAATGAATATGTATAAACTTTAGCACAAAGTGAGTAAAATAATGTGAGGGCCAGTGCATTTCTGCCCACATACTTTGTACTGTAAAGAACGAACACATCACACTTGATTCAGGAGGGCTCATTTGAAATAGGGTCAGCCACTGCAGCTTCCTCCAGAGTCACACTGTCACATATGTTATAGTCCATAGGTTTTTGTTTATAAACATTCATGAAGGTCAGCATCAAAAAATACAGAGACATTATACAGTGACAATCTTTCTTCAACATGTCCCTCAGTCACTAAGTTCCCTTTCCCCATTATCTGTCACTAACTAACATGGCATATATTTCACTTAGTTATCCATGTTTCCCTAACTAGTACTAAGAGTTCCAGGAGGATAAAGATTCGTGTGCCTTGAGCCTTTAGCTCCTAAACACAACCAGGTTCATAGCAAGCACACTCTTTAGAGACTCAAGACATAATTCAGATCATTCTCAGTAGGAAACCCAAAGTTAATCTTACTCTACTCAAACTGAAAACTCTTGTCTTGGGGCACACTATGATTTCAAGTATTCTACCCTACTATTGCATAAGCTACTTAGAAACTGGAAGCAGCCCCCTAATTAATGTGTCTTGCAATGTTTCTTAATAAAGCAGTACAAGAAAATGATTACTGATTCTAGATTTTTTTGATATTTCTAGTTTTAAAAAAATGTTTTTGTAGAGATAGAGATCTTGTAGTTGCTCAGGCTAGTCTCAAACTCCTGGCCTCAAGCAATCTTCCTGCCTTGGCCTCCTAAAGCACTGAATTACAAGAATGAGCCACCACGCCTGGCCTTCAGTTTTTTTTTTAAATATATTTTTAAGTTTTTCCAGATTGTAGCCCAACTACACAGAATCTAGAACTCTGACAGATAATTGATAAGTCAATCTTTACTTTTACTGGAAAACACCCTGCGATGTTTCCTAGTTGCTATATGTGTGAGCAAACATTCTGGGAAGATACACATTAGCAGAAAGCCTGTTCTACACCTTATATTTCGCAGCAACTTATACAGACATTCTACAAAATACTGAAATAGATGGAATAAAGACTCTATGAACAATGACAGTGACATAAAAGTAGCAGTTATCCAAAACAACAACAGATCAGCAAACAGGCAGGAGTCAGAAATAGGAGCTCATAATCCATGTGGTGTAATTCTAAAGGTTTATTTGCTCACCAGTTATATCAATAGGTTCCAATGCAAATGCTTCCTCCTCATTTGGAACCAGTGTTGTCTGATCAGTCATAGTTGGCAGGGGCTCCACAGGGTCCACTGAATCAGGACTATCAGGCCCACCCACTAGAAAAACAAACAATCACAAAAGGCTTGGGTATATTATACTCTACAGATGGGGGAAAAAAAAATCCCTCCGTGAAATAGAAAGAAGGCCCACTAGCACTAAGAAAAAACACTTTTCTAGTTACGAAGAAGCCTTACCAAAGTTGAACCCAATTGGCCAAAGAAGAGGGAGGGGTATAAGATTAGACAAACGAGAATCAGAACTAGTGTTCAATCACAAGCACCAAATTTAAGGGTATTCTGAGAGTTCGTTAAAAAGTTTGGGTTTGCAGCCATTGGTAGTATCTTTCCAGATGCTTCTGCTACACCATTCCTGGAACAGCCCATCGTGTGTACTTACTCGACACGTTATCATCCTCATCCATGTCATCATGTGCTGGCTGCTCAGGCAACATCACCCCTGCCTCTGAGAGGGCAGGTGGGTCATCAAAGATGCCGCCATCATTATTACTAATAAGTTTGTCATCTGAAACGGAATGTCAGTCAGTCAAAATGCTAAAAGAACAACAGCCAATCACTGGAAAAATAAGATTATGTCAACAAGATTCCACTTAAATATTTATTCAATTTTTATGTTTCTCTTCAGGGTAGTTCATAAATGTATTTAGTTCATGAAAAAATATTATTCTTCATTTATATTCTCTACGTCACATAATTATTTAAAAAGTAATTCACTTAATATAGTTATCAAACAAATAGAGCAGTTTCAAGAACTAGTAAAATTTAGCATTCTGAGCAATCATCTTTAGGTTTTGCTATAACATTTTAAGAGGCTAGTTTTACAGAAAACTTATTGAACAAACTGATCACAATTCACACATATGTACCTAGACAGCTACCCAAGACCCAGAATTAGCAACTGCTCCAAAACCTTGCGAGTAAATAAATCAGGTCTATGTTAGAACAACCATCTTTTTGTGACATACCTAATATCCCACCATCATTTCCTTCTCCAAAATTGTCATCCTTATATTGGTCTTCATACTCTAAATGGTTAATTTTCTCATTCAGATTGCTGGTGCTCTGCTCAGGTTCCAAGAGGAGGTTGGAAGCACTGGTGCTCACCAACATGTCATCATCCTCAAAAGCACTGCCTTCTCTCATTATCTCACGATCATCCATTCCAAAGTCACCTAAACACATTTTAGAACATCTTTAGTTCCAAAGGTTATAAATACCACTGTTACAAAAGAAAACAGCTAATGAGTTACTATAATTATAACGTCACATTTGCTAAGTCTTATTTGTCTTCAAATAAGACTTTAAAACGTCTGGCTTAAACTCTAAATCTTTAGCATCTAAATTTCATCAACAGTCTCTTAATTATACACAGCTACAACACAGAGGCACAACTAGCAAATACAAACTTAGATATAAGTTACCCTAAATATATACAATAATAGATAAGCAATCCTAAATATGTACATATGTGAAGTTACATTAATATTTACAGCGTAAACTTCCTTGTTATAATGTGTTTCACCACGAAAGTAATTTGGTGCTGGTGCAGTGCCACATGCCTATAGTCTTAGAGCCCAAGAGTTCGAGACTGTAGTGCCTTGATCACGCCCATGAATAGCTACTGCACTCCAGCCTGGACAACATAAGAGACTCCCATGCCTTAAAAAAGACTTTGCCTTGCTAACAGCTTTAAATACCTGTTTTTGAATGGTAGGTACAATAATGTAATTAACTATTCCAAAATAGTTTAAAAGTGAGCACTCCTTTAGTGTTGGGACTCTTCACGCAATCAACATACAGGTTCCACTACTGAATACGGGGAACAGAAGCAGGCAAAAAATAAACTCTGAAAATAATGCTTCAGATACTGATAGCAAGCCAAATTCTTCTCTGGATGAAAATGCATTAGGTAAAATTTTAAGTCCTTCTGTCAATGTGAATGTAATGTAAGTCTGGTTTTTCTGAAATTGCTAGTAGTGCCACAACATAACTATAATATAGCTAATGGCTAACAATTAGTTTCTCTTTTACCAAAATCATTTTCTTGCAAAATACTGATGTTTCCAACTTCTTCTCTCATGGTTATCTCTTCAACTCTGCTCTGATTCAGGCTGAATTGCTGGGCCACATCAATGTCACTTTAAAAGAAGGTCAAATACACGTTAGTCTCAAGTCTCGTATTTATAAGAAAAAAAAAAAATCCCAATTCTCTCTATAAAAAAACCCTAATACAACTTACCAAATTAAAAAAATTTTAATATGTGATAAATTTCAATATATTCTAAGAATGTGAACAGTGATTTGAAAGCTAATTTGTATTTAAAATTTAAAGTCATCAATGATCATCAAATAAAATACAATATGTGGAAGTTGCTTAGGCAAATACAGAGGAAAAATAAGAAATGATGGACTGAATGGGCATGGGTTTTCACAGAGCCCTGCAGCTTACAGGCTGTGTGACCTCTGAAGTGGCTGGTCTTTTCTGAGACTGAGTATTTTCCTCTAATAAGCAAGAATAATCTCTCATATAAGTTTAAAATATTACATAGAAAATAAAAATAAAAACCGTATAATGTTAAATACCAACATGAAATACTTGTAGCCAAATCTAGAATGTAAATACCTCAAAACCGGGTTTGTACAGCAAATAAATTACAAGGACAAAAACATAAGAGGGACACAGAGGTGTCACAGAATCTCAGATGATGCATGAGATGCATCACACAAATGCAGCTTGTAAACTCTGTGTAGTGTCAACTCAAACTGAAAAAGAAGCCCATGTGTCAACTGCAGACATTTAAATGCTGCCCTGACATGATATAGGCATACCTCATTTTACTGCACTTTGCTTTATAGACGTGTGTTTTTTACAAATTGAAGGTTTGTGGCAAACCTATGTCAAACAACTCTACCAGCACTGTTTTTCCAATAGCAGGTGCTCACTTCATGTCTCTGTGTCATCTTTTGGTAATTCTCACAATATTTCAAACTTTTTCATTGTTACTATATCTATTATGATGATCTATGACCAGTGATCTTTGGTTTTACAATTTCAAGTGTTCTGAGGTAACCGCAAACCACACCCGTGAAGATGACCAACTGAACTGATAAATGTGTGTGTTGTGACTGCTCCACCAACTGGGAGTACCTCCACCTCACTTCCACACCTGGAGCCTCCCTGTTGCCTGAGACACAGACAATAACCCCACAGTAACCACTAATGTTCGAGTAAAAGGAATAGTCTCACATCTCTCACTTTAAATCAAAAGCTAGATTAGGTTTGGCGAGAAGGTATGTTGACAGCTGAGAGAGGCTGAAAACTAGGCCTTCGTGCCAAACAGTTAGCCAAGTTCTGAGTGCAAAGTTTTTGAAGAAAATTTAAAGTGCTACTTCAGTGAACACACAAATGATAAGAAAGTAAAACAGCTTTATTGCTGATTTGGAGAAAGTTTCAAGACTTTGAATAGAAGACCAAATCAGCTACAACACTCCCTTAAGCCAAGTCTAATCCAGGGCAAGGCTCCAGCTCTCTTAAATTCAATATTCCTTCTGCGAGGAAGCTATAGAACAAAAACTAGAAGCCAGCAGAGGCTGGTTCACAAGGTTTAGGTAAAGAAGCCGTCCTCCATAACATAAAAGTACAAGGTGAAGTGGCAAGTGCTGATGGAGAAGTTGAGATCTAGCTGAGATCATGGATGAAGGTGGCAAAACTAAACAACAGATTTTCAATGTAGATGAAACAGCCTTCTCTTGAAAGAAGATGCCATCTAGGACTTTCACAGCTAGAAAGAAGTCAATGGTTGGCCTCAAAGTTTCAAAGAACAAGTTGACTCTCTTGTTAGGGGCTTATGCAGATTACATAAACTTAGTTGATAAAGCAGTGGCAGGTTCTGAGATGAATGATTCCAACTGTGAAAGAAGTTCTATTGTGAATAAAATAATATCAAACAACATCCCACCCTAGAGAGGAGTCTGTCAAGAAAGGAAGAGTTGACTGATTATGGCAAACTTCATTGCTGTCTTATTTTAAGAAATTGCCAATCTTCAGCAATCCTCCTGATCAGCCAGCAGCCACCAACATCAAGGTTCATGTTGATGATCTTTTCTCCACCAGAAAAGATTACAACTCGTTAAAAGCTTGGATAATCATTAACTTTTTTAAAGCAGTAAAGTATTTTAAAATTAAGGTATGTACCTTTTTTTTAGACAATGTTGTCGCACACTTAACAGACTACAGGATAGTGTAAACGTAACTGTTTTAGGCACTAAGAAACAACAACAACAAAAATTGTTTGACTCGCTTTACTGTGTTGATATGGAACCAAACCTGCAATATCTACAAGGTATGTTTGTATTAAGGAACTACTGGTAGTTTTTTCAAAAGTTGTCATGTTATGCACGGTTTTAAAAAAAATTCCTTAACTCTAACACACAAATATTGAAGTATTTACAGATGAAATAAGATTATCTGTTATTTAATTTAAAATAATTCAGTGGGGGTTGTGAGGTGTGTTGAGTAAACATAGCTAAAACTGGCAATGTATTGATAATTAAAGAAGCTAAATAACTGAAACATGGGGGTCTTAATACTAATCTCCTACTTTTTGGCTATGTTTAAATTTTTCCATAAGAAAAAATTTAAAATGACATAAGGAGAGGAAAAAAGTAAATTAGCTATAATTAACAGCCACACACAATAACACAATAGGTGATAAACTTATCTCTAATTAGAAGTCACAGAAAGTTTCAAAAAGCAGAGAAATTCATCATACCATACAATAAATGGGGCTTGTTATAGTTTCTTGGCTGTCAACTATACTATTCAGTTACTTGAAAAGCTACAGTCACAGTTTCCATCATGGTATGATAGGTGAATTTTAAACACCTGAGAAGAAGGAAATATACTGCAGTGCACTGCAATAAATGGCCACCTGTATAACTCTACTCCTCTTAAGTGTGCGTCTTGACAATGACTCTTGCTCTTCCTAGAAAGTTAACTCATATATTTCTTAAAAAAGGAAAGAATTGTGGCTCTGAGTATAACCTGGCCAAGAAGATAACCAGTAGCTGACTTTAATATGTTAAACTGTGAAAAATATCAAAATACCAAGGCAGTAGCTCACATTTGCTGACATGTCAAGAACACACCTGGACAACTGTTTGGTTTCATAAGCTTTGGTCTATCCATATAAAATCCTCATATCTCAGCTGTGTTAAAGTTGACATCCACAAGATTTTTTCTTTTCTTTTTTCTTTTTTTGAGTTGGAGTCTCACTCTGTCACCCACGCTGGAGGGCGGTGGCATGATCCTTGCCACCGCAGCCTCAAGCTGCTGGGCTCAGGCAATCCTTCCTCCTCAGCCTTCCAAGTAGCTGGAACTACAAGTCACATGCCACCATGCCTGGTTAATTTTTGATTTATTGTAGAGATGAGGTCTCACCAAGTTGCCCAGGCTGATCTTGAACCCACAGGCTCAGGAAATCCTCTCACCTTGGCCTCCCAAAATGCTGGGATTATAGGAGTGAGCCACTACACCTGGCCAAATAGTTTTTTTATAGAAGAACTTTCTAGGTTATATGTTTCATACTTATGCACTATCTTATTAAATAAAAGTATCTGTATTTTAGCTCCATGTTAATTCAACGTAAAACATTCCAAGGAAAGCTTTACATTTGGAAACTAATACTACTGCCTTTTGTAAACCAAACCAACAATTAAAAAGGGACACATACTCTAAGTCGGGTAGTGGCTGATCAAAGTCGTGGAATTCTTCAGGTAAAGTGATGGCGTTGTAGGCAGCTTCCCGATTTTCCTCAGGCAGGTCAACAACACCTGGAAAAGGAATGCTAAGCTTAAACATCTAGGAATCAAAGGGAGGTGAAGTCAATATCACTTCCTAAGCTTAAAACCTAGAAAAGCTGATAACAGATGCAAAGTTCCCCGGAGCATAAGAATTTGTTTTTCTATGGTTATTAAGTCATAATCCTTGATTTATAAATAAGTCAAAGCACTGATTATGCATTAAGTTGAATAATTTTTAAATGGACATATCAACAAATAAGAGCTTCCTAATTAAGTATATTTATGAGAAGGAAAAAGAATGACTGCAAAGGAGTACCCTGAATATTAAAAGGAGCCAGTTATTTTAAAGCAAGAGGAATTATACAATTTTCTTTAAATTTTTCCTGTATTTTTCAAGTTGTAATAAATATACCTTACTTAAACATGTTATTTAAACAAAATGTTATTTTATTTATTTAAACAAAATGTGCATGTTATTTAAACAAAATGCACATAGTACCCTAGTATTAGAAAGCATTTAAATATCATAGCCTTCTCAATATTTTACTTTTAAATAAAATCTTAGATCACATTTTACTGTTCACATATTAAAATAAACTGAAGTATTGGAAAATAGCCTCAGCAGAAACTATTATATAAGGCATTTTTCCTATGGATTCAGAATAAAATTTCATCAGTGCTTTAACACTGCAGAAAGATACATGGATTCAGATAAATACCCTAGTAATTACCTACTCAGATGCAAGTTTGGTTTGGCAGACTCCAGTTTTAGAACAAATCATTACCTAAAACAAAATGACAATAACAAAAAAACTACAAAGAACATTTATTCAGGAAAAAAAATCCTAAGATTGTATTTTATGAACTATATCTAAAAAATAATCACGTAACAATAAGTCTTCAACATTTCAACCTCTGCTGACTCAGTTCTATGTAAGTTGCAGAAAAAAGTGTTAAAAGAAAAAGGCAATTCCAAATAAAATAAAAAGATGGCGTGACTTGAACAGAACAGATACAAGTAAAGCAGGTTTCTTACCCAAGTCATGGCCTCCCCAAGCCTTCCCCTATTTTTGTCAGGGTACTGGTATTGCAATTAAAACAAAACATGGTGACCTAGAAAATGTGTTTAGCTACAGAAATAAGAAAACACGGCAAACCCCAAAGTAAAAAGAAAAAAGCAGTTCAATAATACCTGGCCGAAAAGCCATCTTTATCTTAATGAAGGCTTCATTACAGTCTGCAAGAAGATATTTGGCTTTCCTGTGATAGATTCGAACTACTCCCAGCAAGAGATGTCCTGATGTCCGCAATGCCATCTTCACCTATGAATGGAAAGTTAATACTCATTAAATTTATGAAGTTTATGCGACAGTTCTAGAGGAAATCTATACTTCAAACCTTGCTGTTTATGCTATTTATAGGGAGTTTTTAACTTTATCTTTTCATACCCTTTTCATTTATTTTAAAGGTGCCTCATAATTACCTATATTTTATTTCTCACTGTCTTTACCTATAAGTTATCTGATTTTCCTCAAAAGATAGATGTGGTAGTAAATCGTAAATTCATAGAAACATGGAGGTCACTATGAAGCCAAGTACTAAACCATTCCATGACTTGTGTCACTAGCACATTAAGGAGCAAGTGACACTTCTGTTTGCCAATCCCAAGCCCTGCTTCTGGCTGGCTAATTGAATCCCGATTCTTTCTGAGAAGTGAATGGTCTCAGCCTTGGAAGATGATAACCTCACTCCCCTCTGCTATCAAGTTCAGCCACTTGATAACAGGTAGTATGCCAGAGGGCTTCTAAGAAAGAAAAAATGTTTCCCTTTTCCGTCCCTTTGTCCTGTACTGTGAAGAGGCAGGGCCTGGTGCTGCATGAGGTCACCACGTAGCCACAATGCTGTAAGCATGCCCCATATACTAAGGATGGTGAGTCCTTGCATGACATCAAGCTGCTGAACCAATATGAGATCTCCTTGTATCCAAACTTCTAGTTGGTTAAGACTGTTATTTCCCTTACTGTTTAAGATAATTTTGACTAAGCTTCTATTACTTACCTGGAAAACATAGTAACTGATGTAGGATAATGGTGTTCATCTTTTTTTCTACCAAAAATATACTCCTTACCCTTTTTCAAGGCAGATCTTGAACAATGCTACATGTGGGACCCAGTGTGTGGGGTGAGGAGCAGTAGTTGGAATAAAAATGAGCAGGTAAAGAATTGATCTAAACACAAGGATTCAAAATTCCTCTGGCTATAAGGTAAATTTATTTAAACAAAGCAATGTTGGTTTAACATTTCCCCATAAAGTTAACTAAGTCACGCTGTAAGACTTATCAAATTCTAAGGTAACAAAGAAAATGTTACCTTTGCTTAAACATACTATGATGAGTATATTATACGATTTATAAAATAAAAAGTTGTATTCTAAGTTTTATGTGTGCTCTCTATGGCACTCTAAGACCCTACTTCAGCCTCTGAGGCTCTAGATTTATGGGCATTTTATGCGACTTACAGCATAAATTATGAAGTTTACAGTCATATATTTAACATATTTTGGTATAACCTAAAATTATATCAAGTGTGTGATCAAATCTAGGACTCAGATGGTAAATCCTTGATTTAAAAAAATTTCCAATAAAAACTTTGCTCCTAATGGAAAAACAATCTATTTTAAGTGGTCTTAAGAAATTTAAAATTAATATTGATTGTACCTTTACCTAAGAAAGGGAAAAGTCTCAGCTCCCCATTACCTTGTCTAGGACCAGCAACTTTCAGAAAGTGGTGTCTGGGCAAAGACTCTCTTTCTGGTTTAGTCTGGTTCAGAGTTGAGTCTAGGAGTAGGTAAAATACAGTCTGGCAGTTGCTTGTGAGCTAGTGTGTGCTCAAGAGTGTAAGTATAATAAAGATCACAGGGGAAACTCTGCAAAGGTGCCAGTGGCTCTTCAGCGGGAGAGAGAAAAGACAAAGAGCATGCAAGCTTGCAGTGGCAACCAAGACCCATGTTTGCCAACAGAAGAAATTTTCAGGTGTCACTCTGTGGAAATATCTTTATAGCCTGTTACAATGAAAAAAACAAAAACAAAAAACCGGACTAAAAGCCCACTTAGAAATGGTTTAAAAAGTGTGATGTTATTCACTCTCGCTCACACACACTACCATCTTTCCTATGATTTCTGAAGTGTACGCTTTGTGTGTAGCTTTTGGTGTAAACCGTCATGATTCAGATTGTCTCACACTCCTGTTCTTATGGGGCACAAAGTATTCTGGACATACTATGAAAAATATTTGTTATTCTTTTAAGCCAAATACTCAGTATTTGCTTATTGATGTTAAAGATTAGCCACACATTATCAATTTCAAAATAAAAAGTGCAATTTCTTCCTTTTCCATTTACTTATCTCAGCAAGCATATCTATTTTTTAAAATGGAAAACACCATGTTCTCATACAACACAGCAGTGCAAACTGGTTCAATTTCAACAGAGTAAACTGTTAACACATCAGAAATTTTAAAAACATGTATTATCACTTGACCCATCAATTATATTCCTAAACATAAATCTTAAAGAAAGACTTAAGGATATAATAAACAAAGATTTAAAAGACATGTTTACCAAATGGCTAGTTTTAAAAAAGAAAATAGGCCGGGTGCGGTGGCTCACACCTGTAATACCAGCACTTTGGGAGGCTGAGGCAGGAGGATTGTTATAGCCCAGGAGTTCAAAACCAGCCTGGGCACAAAGGGAGACTGCTTCTCTGCAAAAAAATAAAAAAATTAGCTGGGCATGGTGGCACACACCTCTCTTGTCCTAGTAATCCTACCAACTAGATAAATCTTTACTTATATTTTGGTATGCCTTCTAAGCTTTCCTATGTGCATATTTTTATCTGTGCATGTACACACAATTTTTCTTTGTGTATGTGTGTATACACATAAAAACTATTACAGTGGTTGCTACAAGACTGCATCCAGGAAAAACTCTTTTCATAGCTCTATTTTTTTTAATAGACTATTTTTTAGAGTAGTTTTAGGTTCATAGCAGAACTCAGCAGAAGGTACACAGATTTCCCATACATGTATCTCTTCCCCCACACATGTACTTCCCCACTATCAACACCTCCCATCAGTGTTACATTTATTATAACTGATAAATTTACATCACCACATCATTACCCAAAGTCCATTGCTTACACTTGGGTACACCCTTGGTGCTGTACATTCTACAAGTCTGGACAAATGTATAATGACATTTACAGTACTATGAAGAAGAGATTCAATGCCCTAAACAAACCCTCTGTGCTCTGCCTACTCACCCTTCCCTTCCCACCCCAACCCCTCTTCTTTTTCTGTGTCCATAGTTTTGACTTTTCCAGTGTCCCATAGCAAGAATTATATAGCACATAGCCCTTTCAGGTTGGCTTATTTTACTTAGTAACATGCATTTAAGGTTTCTTCACACTTTTTCATGACTTGGAAGTTCATTTCTTTTTAGCATTAAATAATACTTCATTGATTGGATGTATCACAGTTGATTTATCCATTCACCTACTAGTTGCTTTCAAGTTTTGGCAATTATGAATAAAGCTTCCATAAACATCTGTGTGCAGGTTTTTGTATAGACATAAGTTTTCAACTACTTTGAATAACTAACAAGGAGTAAACTATATGGTAAGAGTATGTTTAGTTTGATAAAAAACATCACCAAACTGTTTTTCAAAGTGGCTGTACCAGTTTGCATTTATATATGCAATGGGGGTTCTAGTTGCTTCACATTCTTGTCAGCATTTAGTGTTGCCAGTGTTTCGGATTTTGGCCATTTTAATAGGCATGCAGTGATATCTCACTTTGTTGCCCAGGCTGGAGGGCAGTGCATGCTCACAGCCACTGCAGCTTCGACCTGCTGGGCTCAGGTGATCCTTCTGCCTCAGCCTTCCAAGTAGCTGGAGCTACAAGCATTTGTCACCACATCCAGCTTATTTTTTGATTTATTGTAGAGATGAAGTCTCACCAAGCTGGTCTTGAACCCGTGGGCTCAGGCAATCCCCTCACCTTGGCCTCCCAAAGTGCTAGGATTATAGGTGTGAGCCACCATGCCCAGCTTTCATTGCTGTTTCAATTTGCATTTCCCTGATGCTATATGATGTGGGACATCTTTGCATATGCTTATTTGTCATCTGCATATCTTTAACAGGTATCTGTTAAAGTCTATGGCCCATTTTTTAAATTGGGTTGTTTTCTTATTGTTGAGTTTTAGGAGTTGTCTATTTTAGGTAACAGTCATCAGATAAGTTTTTTGCAAATGTTTTTTCCTAGCCCATGGCTTGTCTTTTCGTTCTCTTGACAGTTACCTTTTTAGAGCAGAACATTTTAATTTAACGAAGTACAGCTTATGAACCTTTTCTTTCATGTATCATACCTTTGATGGTCTATCTAAAAAGTCACCATCAAACCTAAGGTCATCTAGATTTTCTACTACATTATCTTCTAGTTTTATATTCTTGTTTTTTTACACTTGTCTATGATTCACTGTGAGTGAATTGTTTTGGAGAGTGTGAGGTCTGTTTAGCTAGATTCATTTTTTGCATGTCGAGATCTGGTTTCCTACACTGTATTGTTCTGTCATAGTTTTTAATTGCATCACTGTACAGGACCAAATAATTAAATTTCAAAGAATTAGAAATAATGTAAACTATCCAAAAAGAGAAAAGAAAGGTACAATACAATAAATCATGTATAGTCAAAACAATGATTTATAGGTCTATAATTCCTTATCTGAAATATTAGAGGCCAAATGTTTTAGAATTCAGAGCTTCCTGATTATAAACATTATGGAATATTTTATATATATAGAATTTTACAATATTCCTAGAAGGGTCCGGAGCAGCCTCTTCCCTGGCAATTATACATACAACCATGAAAAATGATTGCAGAGCTTTGAACACAGCTGCTTGTTACAGAACAATATAATGCAGTTTTTGTGTACATGTCTAAAAAATGATGTGTATTATACATGTGCACACAAAAGTCTAGTAGGCATACCAAAATATTACTAAAGGTTTCTCTAGGTGATAGAAGTACAGATTGTTTATCTTCCTCTGCGTGTTTTCACTCTGTTAATACCCATAAATTCCAAAGTTATAATTCTAAGCCTAGCCAAAATGCCATTATAAATATGGAAACTTTATTATTTACTGGAATCCAAAGTAAAAATTTTCACACCCCTATTTATTTTTTTCCACATAACTTTTCTGAACAAGTCTCTACTACATCCCCATCTTCAGTCTTCTGAGACCCTGTCACTCTTCCAGCACTAAAAAACTACTCTTTTTTATTTAACATATTATGCCAACACTATCCAAACTGGCAGTGCTAAGAATAGTTCCTAATGCTGGTCCACACAGCTATGATCTGGAACACTCTTCACAACAGGTCAGTTGTTGCATGCATGTGGCATATATATGCATATATATATGTAAGCATATGTAAATAAAAGAAGTAGGAAAGGACCCTTAAAACACAGATGTAAATATATATGCAAATTTAAGGATTTTTTTCCTTTGCTTTGAGATTAGTCTTTCATACTATTTTTTTTGGTTAGGGTCTCACTCTGTCGCCCAAGCTGGAGTATGGTGGCACGATCACGGCTCACTGTAGCCTCAATCTCCTGGGCTCAGGTGATCCTTCTGCCCTAGCCTTCCAAGTTGCTGGAACTGAAGGTGCGCACTATCACGACTGGCTAATTTTCTGATAGACACAAGGTCTAGCTATGTTGCCCAGACTGATCTCTAACTCCTGGGATCAAGCGATCCTCTCGTCTCAGCCTCCCAAAGTGCTGAGATTACAGGCATGAGCCAGTGTGCCTGGCTGGTCCTTTATACATTTTGAAGTCAACATGTCTATTCTTCAATGAAATACTAATAATGATGGTAGGTGGTAGTTCCGTCTATATATTTTAAAGGTCTTTTCTTGGCAAAGCAAAAGCCCAAACAGTGTTTCTTTAAGTTGTACAATTTGTGAAATCCAAGAGTGTGAACCACTGTTTTAGAACGATTTCGCAGACTAGCAATAAAAGCGCCTCTAGGAACAGATCAGTAAACACAGCAGATAAGGTGAGCATATTCTTGAGGCTTCTATCCTAGTAGGACACAGATAGTATGAAATAATGCAGCAAATATTTAGGAAAAGAATGTTTCTTGGAAAGGATCTAGCAAGTGCAAAAGCTCTGAGACAGAAAAGCTTAGTGTCCTCAAGAAAAAGCAAGTAGGTCTGAGAGGCTGAGGCATGGAAAGTATCTGTTAGGTAAACAAGGTAGTTTGATCTGGCCTCTGAAACATCTTCTAAATAATGGTCTTTTAACTTGGAATATTTTGTAAATTTCTAAATCAGGAACACATATACACATATTCTCTAAGTATAAAAACATCCAGAAAACTAAATATAAAACATTTAGGCACTGCCCCATCTTATGCTTATTTACCATTAAAACAGGCAAATTAAAGTATCTGTGCACCTAAAGAATTCTTAAAGAAAGAAGACAAACTGTGACTATATCAAATCATATCCAGAGGTGACAAAGACTTCATACAATGGAGAAAAACTGTGGCTCATCTTTGTTTCATAAATTTTACTTCACATATCAATAAACATGCAACAAACAATAAAAATACCAACATCAAACATACCTTTGGTGAGATGATGCTCTCCACACTGCTCTCTAAATTACACTCAAACACATGGGCTTTGGTTAGCTTCTTATCCCAATGGGCCGCTAGCCAAATTTTGGCCAGAGGCCCTCTTTTACTGAGCACAAAATGTGCGTAGAACATTGTTCTGGTTGACTATGAAACAGTAAGAAACCTGAGAAGAACAAAAGTTAACGTAAGTATCATATAAGCAATAAATACTTATCAAGATATTAAAAAAATCTGAAAATCAAGGTTTCCTACTATTTTTAATATGGGAACTACAGAAGTCTTGAATGTTTAATATGCATTAAAAATCTATTGTTTTAATTTTGAGGACAAAAATAAAGGCCCCAAAATATTAAGAGCTGAAGGTAAAAGGAACAAAAGAATCAAGTTGCCTTCAAGCCTTGTTTCTTCTTATCCAGACTACTAACAGTGGAAACAGTCTGCATACTAGCCAAAGGTTAGACAATATACTTTTCATAGCAAGAAAAGGATGTCTAAGAAAGATACTCAGGCAGATATTAATCCATGCAGAAATTTCCATTTTTAGAATCCCATTAAAAATGGAGATTCTGAGCAAAATGCTTTGTTAAATGACTGCTATGTTACAAGCAACTGTGTTAAGCATTTTACATTCCACCAAGCAAAGGTAAGCAGGTGAGGTGGCTCCATTTTACAGGTAGGTAGTGCAGAAAAACAGTAAAAAATTATATATACTTTTTTCTTAACTCAAGAACTTAAAAGTATTTGTCTACTTAGAATTTAAATATTAAACCAAGGACAATGGTACAGTACAGTCTTGTGATTTAAATAGTCATGGAATCACAAGCATTACCGACATTTTACTTTTCTTTCACAGGCTAATGTATTAAAAGAAAGGCAGCCTGAAAACCCCAGTAGGAAGAGTATATTAACTGTGTGACATTCCCTTTATATTATTTAATTCCCTCTTTCACAGAAGATTTAAAAGAAATCTACGCTGTCAAGTGAACGTCTGCCTTTTTCTAAAATGCTCAACAACTAAGATTTATATACTTTGCTTTTACAGAGATAAAATCAAGTACACTCACAATACACTAAAAAGCACTTAAAGATTTTAATTTTAAATAATTATAGATTTACAGGGAATTGTAAAATAGTAGAAGTCCCATGTACTCCTTACCCAGTTTCTCCTATGGTGACATCTTACATAAAAATAATATAGTATCAAAGCCAGGACACTGGCATTGAGTCCATGCTTCTTTATGATTTTATGCCATTTTACCACATTTTTTAAACAAAGACTTGTGTAATCACCACTGCAAAAAGATACAGAACTACTCTTATCACCACAAAGCTTCATCACATCCATCCCTTGCTTCCTACCATTCCCAAGTCTTGACAACCACCACTCTGTTCTACATTTCTAACTTAGTGATTTTTTTTTTTTTTTAAGCAATGGGGTTTTCTTGTTGTCTAGGCTTAAGTGTAGTGTGATCAAAGCTCACTGCAGCCTCAGACTCCTGGGCTCAGGCAATCCTCCCGCTTCAGTCTCCCAAGTAGCTGGGACTACAGGCACGTGCCACCGCGACTGGCTTAATTTCTTCACTTTGAGAAAGTTATATAAATGAAATAATATAGTAAAATGGCTATTTGGATTCAGCATAATGCTCTTGAGATCCATCCAAATTGTTACATTCACCAATAATATATTCCATTTTATCTCTGG
Source organism: Cephalopachus bancanus (assembly GCA_027257055.1). Classification (NCBI taxonomy): domain Eukaryota; kingdom Metazoa; phylum Chordata; class Mammalia; order Primates; family Tarsiidae; genus Cephalopachus; species Cephalopachus bancanus. The sequence continues at coordinate 3,237,665 of JAPVLO010000095.1, read as the reverse complement.
GCAGCATTCCATGGGATAGATATACCACAATTTGCTTAGACATTTACCTATTGAAGGATATTTTATTGTTTCCAGTTTTTGGCTATTACAATATTCATGTACAGACTTTTGGTGAACATAAGTTTTCATTTCTCTGTCCCGAGGTGTGGTTGCTGGGAAGTATGATAAATGTTTAATTTTTAAAGAAACAATAATGACAACTATCACAATAAGTGTGGTCTTTTACAGCTGTTGATAAGAATATTCTGAAATTTATATGGAAGGGCAAGGGACTAGCAAAGTTAAAACTATTATGAAGAGTTAGTTCCCTTGATTTCAAGACTTACTTTATAACTATAATACTCATCATTAAGGTACTGGTGCAGGGAGAAACACACAGATCAATGGAACAGAACAGAAAACCTAGAAGTAGACCTCACTAATAAGGTCAACCGATTTTTTACAAAGGAGCAAAGGCAATTCAAAGAAGGAATGATAAGGTTTTTTTCAACAAATGATGCTAGAGTGATTGAATATTATCCGACGGCCAAAGCAAAAACACAACGAACAGCAAGGAAAAACCCTCCACCTAAATCTCACACGTATAAAATTAACCAAACTAGATCACAATGTAAGTGTAAAACTACAAAACTTAAAAAAAAGGGGGGTACTTCAGTACCTAAAGCTTGGTAAAAATTTTGACACAACACCAAAATCTGATAAAAGTTCTCAAATCAACTGGCTTTCATCAACTTAAACACTTCTGCTTTACAAAAGACCCCACTACACAGATAAGCCACAGACTGAGAAAAAAAATTTGCAAATCACCCCACTAGAACCTGGATCTAGAATATGTAAAGAACTCTCAAAACTCAAGAGTAGAAAAAAGTCCAATTAAAAAACGAGCAAAAGAAATAAGGACAAATTGCACAGAAAAGAATTACCAATGACAAATAAGAACATCAACTGTTCAACATCACTAGCCAAATGCAAATCAAGGCCAAGTGAGCTGCCACCCCACATACTTATTAGAAAAGCTAAAATAAACGGTGGTGACAGCCAGCTCGGTGGCTCAGCCTGTAATCCCAGGGCTTTGGGAGGCTGAGGTGAGTGGATTGCCTGAACCCGCAGGTTTGAGACCCGCCTGGGCAACTTGGCAAGACCTCATCTCTACAATATACCAAAAATTAGCCAGGCATGGTAGCGTGAGCCTGTAGTTCCAGCTATTTGGAAGGCTGAGGCCGAAGGATTGCTGGAGTCCAGCAGGTCGAGGCTGCAGAGGCTGGGAGTGGCCACTGCACTCCAGTCTGGGACAGAGACTCCAACTCAAAAAAAACCAAAAAACGGTGGTGACATCAAATGCTGGTGAGGACATAGAGAAACTAGAGCTATTACACTGCAGGTGGGACAATAAGATCTCTTTTGAATTACTTTTTCTCAAAAATACAGAATAACTCATGTTTTCATAGAGACAGTAAATTTTAAAATGAGAATTTGCTTACTGTATTTTCAGTTAAAGTGTGCTCACTCTTGCCAATGATGTACAAAAAATACATTTTAGTTAAGCATATCATAGGCACGAGATTACTTGCATGTCAACAATATTTGGGAGAGCGGAAGGTGGCTGTGCAAGACTAATGCTGTCAGGTTGCCTCATCTCCACTTCCTATCACTTAATAGCAAAGGATCCTGGCTCATTCTCTGAACCTAATGCTCCCAGATGATCATTAACTCTTACTAAGAAAACTTTCTCAAAAGAAACAAAAAGCCAGGCTTTGAACACTGTAAACTTTCTCCCTAATTTGAAGTTAAAGTCTAAGAAATATTATACTAGAAAGTATTCAGATCAAACACTCTAAGGTAGAAGCATTTAAAAACATCTCAAGGATCTCTTATTTGCCAATATTTTATAGATCAAAATATGCTTCCCATAATCAAAGAAAGCCTCCTATGTTTTAAATCAGTTACTACTACAAACCTTAAAATGTGTTAGCATAGAAACTTAAGCCCCTACAGTGTTGTAACTAAAATCCAGGGAATTTTAAAGAAATTCAATATGGCAGTGTGTTCTGAGACTTAGTCACTGTTATACTTGACGAGCCCGTTTCACAATGGAAGCAACAACTGTGTTCCAAATAAACAAAAAACTCCTTAACATTAAGCTCCTAAAATATTGTCTGCCACATGACGATCACTAAATATGTACTTAATGAATAAGTAAGATACATCAAGTGACTTCATAATTGACATATGTTAAAAATTTTAGAAGTTTCAGAAATTAAAAACCAGCAGCTCTTTTCAACAGGTGTCAGTGGCTCAGGCCAGCACTTCAGCTGCTGGTCAGAGCACCATGCCCAAAATACTCCAGCTATGCAGCGGCAGAGAGTCCTCAATAGATGCCTTCTTGGCATGGGATAAGGATAAATAAAGCAGAATGGAGCTAACATTAATCTGGGAAACAATTAGCAAGAGGAAATCACTCTAATAACTAAAGGAAGCCAAATATTGCCTTTTAAGCCAACTTTTCCTTTGACAATACCAAACTTAACGCAACCTCAAAAAAAAAAAGGTTGATCTGTAGGTCTTAAAGATTCTATATTCTACTAATCCCTTTTAATCAATGACCTCACCAGAATACCTGCACTTGATACCAGAGCACAGCTTAGCAATTTCATGATTTCTGGATCACTTTTTTCTAAAGCAGCAAGTAATTTTTAAAAATTATTCCTAAAAAATTAATTAAGTCTGATTTGAAATGGCAGAAAGCTTGCTATACCAAAGAATCAAAGTCAAATTGAAGCTCATGTTTCTAGGATAAGGTCAGGTTATTACCAATATTTCCGTCATCTATTAGAAAGCACAGCAGCACTGTAGTTGCGTACATTGCTATGATCTCTCTGAAAGAAAATATGGTAGCATCTTATAAAAATTTCAAACACTTATATTTTTTAACACAGTAACCAATACAAGATACACTTGGAGATGAATATTACTACAGAGACACACACACCGAAAAACCAAAAGCAAACTTACTAAGCACTAAGTCTTTTAAGATCTTACCTCTTCATGACAGTCTATTGGACTGTAAATGCTGGCAGAAAACAGAGCAGAGGAGAGGATAAAGAAATGTCACCAGGACTTAATGGAAGTAGAGCTTGAACTTCAGAACTCACACTTCTAACTATGATACTAGTCTACCATGCCAGAATAGAAGAGCAAAACATTAGGAATAACCTACCTGGCCTCAATGAGTGATAGGAAAATTTAATAGGCCAGGTGTGGTGGCTCAAGCCTGTGATCCCAGCACTTTGGGAGGCTAAGATTGCCTGAGCCCAGGGGTTCGAGACCAGCTTGGGCAACTTGGTGAGACCTTGTCACTAAAATATATCAACAAAATTAGCTGGGCATGGTAGCGCATGCTTGTAGTTCCTGCTTCTTGGAAGGCTGAGGCAGAAGGATCCTGAGCCCAAGCAGGTCAATGCTGGAGTGGCTGTGAGAGTGCCACTGCCCTCCAGCCTGGGTGACAAAGTAAGAGTCTGACGGAAAAAAAAAAAAAAGAAAATTTAATATACCCATAAAACAATACAGTCTGCCTCCTTATCCAGGGGTTCTATATCTGCAGACTCAATCAGCCCAGAATCCAAAATATTTAGGGGGGAAACAAATAAAAAGTAACAATGAAAATTAGAAAAAAACAGCACAACAACTATCTACACAGCATTTACATTGTAGCAGGTATTATAAGTAACCTAGAGATGATTTAAAGAAAATGAATGTGTACAGATTATATGCAAATACTACACTATTTTAAATAAAGGACTTGAGCATCCTCGACTTTGATCCTGGAATCAATCCTAGGACAACTGTACAATGCAGCCTTAAACAAGGATACAAAACTTGTAATAACATGGAAAAGCTCAGGTTACGTGCAAAAGTTGCAGTTTTTTTTTTTTTTTTAAAGAGTGGCACTTCTTTTTCCCTAAATTTACATGGAATAAGCATGAACTATCCGTGGAGTACACATGAAACTGGTGACACTGGTTACCTCTGGAAAGTGGGTATGCAGGAAAAGGAAAAGTGAGGCCTACCTTTTCATACTGTTTGGTGTGTGTTTCAACTCGGGGCCTACACACACATACCACCTATTCAAATAAAAATGACTACATGAGAAGACGTAATCCTGCTTTACCATTAACTAGCATGTTAAGCTGCTTAACTGCATATTGCTGAGTTTCCCTACTATATATACCTAAAAGGTTAAAATCTGGTGATTTACTAACCTTGAAAAACATCAGTACCTAACTCAGATAAGAATGGCGCTATCTCTTTGGGGAGTGGAGGGAGGATCTCAGGCAGAGAAGGTATTTCCAAACCCACACACTAGAATTCCCCTCCCATCTGATTCTAAGATCCTGTGACAAGGGTTTTATAACCAGATAGTCATAGGTTCAAATCAGCTCCTTCCTTACTTAGTCGTTTTGTAATGGTGAATAAGTTATTTCATCTCGGTTTTAGCCTTATCAGCTATAAAGTGGGAACAACATTCACCAAAAAGGATTATGAAAATTAAATGGACTAGCACAGCTAACATGGTGCCACTGCAGATGTAAACAGTAACTATGAAAAAAACAAATGTTATGCAACAAAACACTAACCAGCCAGCATGATCATGCCTAACAACTGATGGGACACTTAAGAAAAAAAATCAGTCTTTATTTCTCAAGAATTAGAAAATTTCCCTTCTGTACTAAACTGTAAAAGACACAATTTCTCAAAATTTGTATGTTCCGCTACAAAGAAATCCATCAGGAAAGAAATCTTCAACTTTCAGAATACTCTAACCACATACCGCTCTAAGTGGAAAGCTCAGTTCTACAGTACATTCGTGGATTGCCTTTTCAAACACAAAAAAGATGCTCCACCAACGCAATTCTGACTTGTGCATAAAAGGCACTGTGTCCACTGGTTATGACTGCTGTCACTCCAGCCACACACTCACTGTTAAGTGATCACCAGACAGGGCACATATCCTCATCAAAGCCTTTCCAAAAATGATGAGTTGCCTTCAACACTGAGCAAAGATAATGGCTTTACAACTAGAGAAAACTTCTTCAACCTGTCTACGAAATTCTGCAGACTCAGAGCTCACTGACATGTTTATGCTCATTTTAAGAAAATAGAATTTTTTTCCCTGGATATCTACTATTACTTATTCTAAGCAGTACATCGAGAAGCAAAGATTCACTTTCCCTTGCAAGGAAAAGCCGAGAAACACAAGCCTTCACCAAAAACCCTGGGCAAAAGGCATCTGAACGCCGAAGAGTCTCTCCCTTCCCAAAGCGGAGGGGTCCGCCACGTCCAACAGCACAACCTGAGTGTCACACACGCGACCAGGGCAGGTCACTCGCAGTGACGGAAAAGGCACCGAGCACTTATCAGACAAGCACGTCTCTTCCAAAACGCCTCGACAACACCCGATACTCTTCATCGCTAAAAGGAATGACTGGAAACGTCGAGGAGAAAACCACTTATGCCAATTTCCTAAGGAGTAGAAGCAACTTCCCTTCCCGGCGTTTTCTACTAGCCTGTGCGATACTCAATATTCCCATCATAAACGTTTTCCTTCAAAAGGAGGGGGACAGCGAAGGTCCCGGGGCGAGGGTCCCCGCCCGCCTGACCCAGACCCCCGCGCCGGGCGACCGCGCAGCCCCAGCCGCTCCCGCCTCCTCCCGCCGCGCATCCAGCGTCTTCGCCGACAGCCATTTTCGCCGGGGAGTGGGCGGCCCGGCGCCCAGAGCGGGCTCGTTCAAACCAGCTCCCGCCCTCCGCGCCAGGGCCGCCCGGCCTCGAGGGGCGTGGAGGGGCCGCCCCGAGGGCCCACAGGGGACAGCCCGGGGCCAAGAGTGACCGGCGGGCGCGGACGCGGCCCAGCCTGCGCGGGGCCTGGGGAGGGCAGTAGCGGGGACAGGCGGGGCGCCCCGGGGCGCAGAAGAAGCAGCGCGCGGGGCCCGGCCGCTCCCGGCCCTCTCGCCCCGGAGCCCGGCTCCCCGACGGCGGCAAGCGGGGACCGGTGGGGGGGAGCCTCAGTGGCAGAAAGGGTCGCCGAGCGTCTCACCTGGCTCTCCGCGGGGAGCGGGCAGGCTGGGTGGTCTGGGGAGGGGAAAAGGGTCGGGGGAGGGGGCGGGGAAAGGGGGGCGCCCTGGTGCAGTGTCGCTTCGGAGTAGCTCCCGCCGCCGCCACAGCCGCCGCCTCCTTTCCGATTCACTCAAACAAACAAGATGGCTGCCGTTACGCCGCGGCTCTTCCTGCCGCCCAAATCCTCGGTTCAAATCGGCAGGATGTTTACGGTCAAAATGGTACCTGTGCGCCTGCGCAGCCGGCCCCGGACCCAGACGCCGCGACGCAGGCGCAGGGACCACTTCCTGTTCCTTGCAACCCGCCCTCGGGTTGGAGCGTCCGCATCTGAGCATGCGCAAAGGTGAATGTCTTGGTGGAGGTTCTCGGAGAGTTGCGGTGCTGGCGAATGGCTCTCATGCGGTGTTGGCTAGTGTGGTGACTATTTGGGCTTAGTTTTATGCTTGTGCTTGTTTTAAAGAAAAGAGCTAACTTTGTGCGCCCCTTACACACAATTTTATTTTAATGGCTCTACGTCAGCGAGGGTAACAAAAAAAACCTCAAACTTGCTCCATAAAAATATAGAGATTTATTCATTCGGTCAACTATACTTAGAGAGGGTCTTCTGTTGGTCACATAAGGGGCCAGCCAGGTTCTGAGATGTAATGATGAATACAGCAGAGATAATACCTACCCTCTTGAATCTTAGAGTATAGCAAAGGAGGAATCTTACCATTCCTTATTTTAAAAGACTCATTTGAGCTATGAAGAAGTTTACTTTTGTTTTCCTTGTAGAGATCCTTGTTTTCCTTGTAGAGATCTATTGGTGAAAGGAAGTGAGGAAGACACAAAAAAAATTACAAAGATATTTATGTTCACGGATTGCAAGAGTTAATATTTTTAAAATGTCTATACTACCCAAAGTAATCTTCAGATTCAATGCAATGACTACCAAAATACCAATGATATTCTTCACAGAAATAGAAAAAAAATCTTAAAATTTACATGAAGTCACAAGATACACCGCATAGCCAAAGCATTCCTGATCAAAAATAACAAAACTGTAGGCATTACATTACCCAAATTATATTATACTATAAAACTATAATAACCAAGGCAGCATGGTTTTGGCATAAAAACAGACAGACTAATGGAACAGAATATAGTACCCAGAAATAAATCCATGCACTTACAGCCAACTGATTTTTGACAAAGATGCCAAAGACACAATGGAGAAAGGAGAGTCTTAATAGATGTGCTGGGAAAACTGGATATTTATATGCAGAAGAATGCAACTAGACCTCTATATAAAATATACTAAAAGTAAAATGCATTAAAGACTTAAATGTAAGACCTGAAACTATGAAACTACTGGAAGAAAACATTGGGGAAACATTCCAGGACGTTGGTCTGGGCAAAGATTTCTTGTGTAAAACCTCAAAAACACAGGCAACCAAAGCACAAATGGACAAATAGGATCACATCAAGCTAAAAACCTTCTGAATAGCAAAGGAAACAGCAAAATGAAGAGATAATCCACAGAATGAGAGAAAGTATTTGCAAAATACCTATCTGACAAGGAATAAATAGCCAGAATATGTAAGGAGCCAAAACAACTCAATAGCAAAATAATGTTTCAATTAAAAAATGGGCAAAAACATCTGAATAGGCATTTTTCAAAAGAAGACATACTAGCTAATAGCTAATAGGTATGTGGGGGACCCTCCAAAATAAAACTATGTATTTATTCTTACATGTTTAAACTTCAGTCATCTTCAAAGTACTCTCTGTTTACTGCAATACACCTATGGAGATGGCTTTTTCTGCTGCTCAAAACAGTTTTTGAACTTGTCGATGTCTTTTGGTACTTCAGCTGTTTTTTGTTTCAACATTTACACATGTGCAAAACCTTTTCCTTTGAGGATATTTTTTGTCCAGGAAAGCAAACAGAAAAATGTCTCTTGGGTAGAGAGATCGGGTGAATAGGGAGGGTGAGGTATGGAGGTCATGCTGGTTTTTAGTTAAAAACTGCTGAACACTCAGCACGATGTGGGCAGGTTGTTTGTGTAAATCACCCATCACAAAATGGGCAAACATGCTGAAAGAATCTCCATAAAAAATTCACTGAAGCTGAACACAGCCACTCACAACAATGCTAGCTTATACGCCAATGCCAATGGGTTCTTAGAACACTATCTAGCAGGGGCACTCTCTACTACCACAAGGGGCCCGTACTCCAAAAAATAATCCTGTGGTTTTTTTTGGGGGTCCCCCCTCGCATATGGAAAAATATTCAACCTCACTAAGCCTCACAGAAATGCAAGTTAAAACTACAATGAGAGATCTCACTCCAGTTAAAATGGCTTTTATCTAAAAGATAGGCAAGAACAGATGCTGACAAAGATGTGGAGAAAAGGGAACCCCCATACACTGTGGGTGGGAATGTAAACTAGTACAGCTACTATGGATAACAATATGATGATTCCTCAGACAACTAAAAATTGAACTACCATATCATGCTGCAGTACCACTGCTGGGTACATATCCAAAAGAAAGGAAATTAGTATATCAAAGAGATACCTGCATCCCCATGTTTACTGCTGCTTTGTTCACAATAGCCATGGTATGGAATCAACATAGTGTTCACCAATGGATGAATGGATAAAGAAAATGAGGTAAATATACACAGTGGAATATTAATTAGACATAGCAAACGATGAAATTCTGTTATTTGCAACAACATAGACGGAACAAGAGGCCATTAGCTTAAGTGAAATAAGGCACAGAAAGGCAAATATCACATGTTCTTACAAATATGTGGGAATTGGAAAAAAATGAACTAGTAAAGGTAGAAAGTAGAATAAGGGTTGGGAAGGGTAGTGAGGAGGCGGGGAGGAAGACAGGATGGTTAGTGGATACAAAAATGCAAGTGATAGAAGGAGTAAGATCTGGTGTTTGTTAGCACAATAGGGAAACTATAGTTAAAAATAATTTGTATTTCAAAATAAAAGGGTGGAATTGGAATGTTCCTAACAGAAAGCAATGATATATGCTCGAGGCATTGAATACCCCAATTACCTTGACTTGATGATTACCCATTGTATGCTTGTACTGAAATGTAGATGTATCTTGTAAATATTTACGACCATTACATATCCATAGTAATTACAAATAAAAAATCGACTTCTTTCTGGTTTCTGAGTGTATACTCATTTTAAAGTAAAACATTTAGGAAAAACAGACATGTAAACACATATATGTATTCATCAGTAACCAGTACCCTTACGTCCTGGACCTTTCCAGGGTTTTAACAACACAAAAAACAACTCTCTTTAGCCTTTCTTATGTCGTTATAGCAGGTGGATAAGCAAGTGGGCAGACTGTACTCCGCTCACTGTGGGTCAGCTTTTTGGCTTGGGGCAGGGTCCATTTCACTGACTGGAGTCCATTAACCAAATGGCCACGCCAGCCAGAACTCAGAGCTTTGTCAAGTTAATTCCTGGTTTAGTTGGCCAAATATTCTATTTGCTCTTTTCTTTGTTTTTAGTGGAGACTTTAATACATTGCATTAAGGACAGTTGTTAAAATCCCAAGCTGAGGAGGGAAGTGTTGTAAGCACTTTAACTATTTTTAGCATGCATTCCCTGGAATCAAGATTAAATACTCAAAACATTTAAATTCTTCCTGCTGGTGTGACTTTAAGTAAACTCATCACTGGCATTTGTTGCATCATCTCAAAAAAACCCCACACTTTATCATTAACAATGAAACTTCTTATAACAAATTAGATTTCTGTCAGTAAATGTAATTCTTCAATAATAATTAGTGTAAGCGTATCAGCTGCTAAATAACCTCCTAAAACTCACTGTCTGGGAAAAATCTACTGTCAGTTTAAGGATCATACAGGTAAGATTTTTCTTTGTTGTTGATATTAAATTTCAGTTTGAATCTCTCAGTTTCAAACTCCGGTCAGATGAACATGCATAGCCACTTTTGGTCTCTCTTATACTACATTAGCTTTCAGAGTTTTTGTTTGTGGAATCATGTGTATATCCTCAGAATCTGAGTGAAAACAATTCTATATTTAAAGTTTCTTGTGATAAGTCTGATTCTGACATTTAAATGACCAGACTTATCTTTAAGACTTTATCTACCTTTGAAGGATGGATATGAACATGGACTATGGGTTCAAATTCCTCTCTTTTACCTCCCAACTGTTTTACCATGTGCAAATTATTTAATATCTCTGGGCTTTGGTTTCTTTATTTATAAACTGGAGATGATACTTGTCACAATTGTTGAAAAGATTCAGTGGGATCATAAATACAAGGTGCTTAGCACAGAGCATGGAATTGAGTCATTACTCATATGGTGGCTGTTACTCTAGCTCTTACCTTCTGAGTTAGAAAATACCCAGCAAGGTATAGCAAATACTTATCAGATATTCAACTTTGAAGAACATCAGTAGATACCTGGACACTCTAAATGTCCCATTTTAGTATGTTCTGCTCTATGCCTGTATTAAAAAATGATTCTCTTTCTCCCTTCTGTTTTGCATACTGCCCCCAGCCCCTAATTAGAACTCCCAAGGTACTTCATGTCTTTTCTCTTGAACCATTTATTCTCGCTCAATAGCTCTCAACTCTGAGCCTACCTTTCATTCAAGGATTTTACTATCGTTTCTTCATATACAACCCTAATCCCCTAAACCTGCTGGATTTGATTCTTCTGAATAAGGTGTATGTTCTGTTCCGGCTCAGTGTCCCATCTTATCAACAGACTCATTCATCTCCTTGTATTAAAATGTCACGTTAAATTTCTCACTGCCAGAGTTAGCAGCAGCATCTCCTCTACCTGGCAACACTTACCTGTAGTGTCACATTTAGTAATTGTGAATTTGTTTGCAATCATGACAGGACAGATTTCCATGACACATTTAGTCTTTTTTTCCACTGAAAATGGACTACTTTCCTTTTCTGATTACTCAGTTGATGACTTGTATGATTTGGAACAATCACTGTCTGAGAATCACTGGATGTTGCCATTGTCTTGAGTGTATCGGTAAAAACAGCCATGTTCTTCTATGTCATATTATTTTATGACACCCCCCCACAACAGAAACTTTTTTTGTAAGTTAAACACTGTTATAAAAAAGATGATAAGATGTATAGTAGAAGATTTGTGTTAGATTTACACATACTTTTGTAGCCCTGGTCCTCTGAACTGGCAAACTTTTAAAACAGGATTCTCTGTAACATTAAAAGAATTTAGTAAGTATGTTGGGCATGGTGGCTCATACCTGTAAACCTAGCACTTTAAGGCAGGAGTATCCCTTGAGCCCAGGAATTCAAGACCAGCCTAGGCAACACAGTGAGACCTCATCTCTACAAAGATTAAAAAAAAAAAAAAAGCTGGACATGGTGTTACATGCCTGTATTCCCAGCTACTTGGAAGGCTGAGGCAGAAGGATATAGCCTGAACCCAGGGTCAAGGCTATGGTGAGCTGTGATTGTGCCACTGCACTTCAGCATGGACAACAGAAAGGCCAAAGTAAAAAAAAAAAAAATTACAGTAAGCAGAAAGGGATTAGAAGAAGAGAATCATATGGCAAGAAGATAAATTTTCAGAAATATTTCAATGTTAGTGATGAGTGACATTAAATATGTTGCACCTACATTTACAAATGTTTAAATAAAAAAGCATAAACTATTTGTTGCATGAGGTTTCTAAAATTGATCAAAGTTCATAAAGGATGAATAGCTTCTTTTTTTTTTTTTTTTGAGTTGGAGTCTCACTCAGTCGCCCAGACTGGAGTGCAGTGGCCACTCCTGGCCACCGCAGCCTCAACCTGCTGGGCTCTGGCGATCCTTCTGCCTCAGCCTTCCGAGTATCTGGAACTACAGGCGCACGCTACCATGTCTGGCTAATTTTTTTGATTTATTGTAGAGATGAGGTCTTGCCAAGCTGCCCAGGCAGGTCTCGAACCCGCGGGCTCGGGCATTCACTCACCTTGGACTCCCAAAGCGCGGGATTACAGGTTGAGCCACCGAGCCCGGCCACGAATAGCTTCTTTAAGGTTTTTAGTTAAGTAGAGGAAAATGGACTAAAAGTGACTAAAAAAAACAACTATAGATTTTTATCTTTCCTTCTAGTGTCACCAGTATCTTATCTTTCCCTAAAAGTGGTTTCAGCAAAACAGGGAATGCATTTTAAGGACAAACTCATAGTAAAAAAAAAAAAAAAGTCATGATCAGTCACAGAAATTATGTGAGAAGTAGAGGAATTAAGAATAAAATGCCATTATTTGAACTATCCATTGTTTATTTTTTTGAGTGGGGAGCCTCACTTTGTTGTCCAGGCCAGAGTTTCTTAATAAGGATCTAAAAGAAAAAATATTTCATTATATTCACCAACAGTGTATCAATTGAAAATAAGATTTCTCATTCATACTTTTTTTTTTTTTTTACACAAAATAAATAACTTTAGCCCTAGTCTCACTGGGGCCAGACAAATTGGGGTGAAATCGAATGAATATGTTCAGCAGTCTATCAGTCTCTATGGTCTTCTATAGTTCTATACTTTTCTACTACCATCATTCATTTCTTTAGTATAGTGAGGCAAGGGGTATCAGGAGAAGAGGGGGGCATGATATCATCTACTAGAGCTCTAACAGTTTTTTGTTGTTGTTGTTGTTGTTGTTTTGAGTTGGAGTCTCACTCTGTTGCCCAGACTGGAATACAGTGGCCGCTCCCGGCCACCACAGCCTCGACCTGCTGGGCTCTGGCGATCCTTCCGCCTCAGTCTTCCAAGTAGCTGGATCTACAGGCGTGCACTACCATGCCCGGCTGATTTTTGATTTATTGTAGAGATGAGGTCTCGCCAAGTTGCCCGGGCGGGTCTCTAACCCGAGGACTCAGGCAATCCTACTCACCTCAGCCTCCCAAGGCACAGGATTACAGGCTGAGCCACCGAGCCTGGCAGCTCTAACAGTTTTAATGGCAGTCTTCATTTATTCATCCCGAGGTGAATTCTGACACCCTCTATGCTTCTCTGGTAACCATACATCTATTCACCCACGCTACAGCACCTCTTTGATAATTATTGCATAATGAAACTACCTTCAGTGTTTTAAAGCCTTTCCTTTCACCCTACACCCACTGCACTATTTCTCAGCTTTCCTTTATAGCAAAATTTCCTGAAAGAATTTTCCATTCCTCCAATTCCTCCCCTCTCATAATCTACCTTTTTATTGTGGTAAAATGTACATAATATAAAGCTCACAATGTTAGCCATTTTAAATTTTATAATCTGGGAACACTTAGTACATTTACATGTTGCATTACAGTCACTACCATATAGTTCCAGGACATTTTCATTACCCTAAAAGGTGACCCTCTACCGATTAATCAGCCCCCCCCGCTGCTCCTGGCAACTACTTATCTAGAAATCTGCCTATTTTGTATACTTATATTTCACATAAATGGTGTCATGAAAAATGTGACTTTTGGTATCTGGATAATTTCACTCAGCATGATGTTTTTTAGATTCAGCCACATTGCAGGTGTGTTATACTGCATTTCTTTTTATGGCTGAATACTGTTCCATTGATTGGAGCTACCATACTTTGTTTATCCACTCATCAGTTGATGAAAATTTGGATTGTTTCTACCTTTTGACTATTATGAGCAGTGTTGCTATGCACATTCATATGCATGTTTTTGTTTAAATATGTGTTTTTAGCTTTTTGGGGTGTATACCTAGGAGTGAATTTGCTGGATCTTGTGGCAACTCAATGTTTAACTTTGAGGAAGAGCCAAATTCTTCCATAGCAGCTGCCCCATTTTACATTTCTACCAGTAATGTATCAGGGTTCCAGTTTGCCACATTCTCACCAAAACTTGTAAGGTTTTGAGTTTGAAATATGCTATCTGAGTAAGTGTGAAATGGTATCTCACTGTGGTTTTAATCTGAATTTTCCTAAAGATTAAATTATACTGGACATCCTTTCATGTGCTTATTGGCCATTTGGATATCTTCTATGGAAAAAAATGTCTATTCAAGTCTTTTTTTCCCTTGAGTTGGGGGTCTCACTCTGTCACCCAGAGTGCAAAGGCATGATAACGGATCATCACAGCCTTAACTTCCTGGGCTCAGGTGATCCTCCTGCTTCAGTCTCCTGAGTAGCTAAGACTACAGGGTGTGTACCACCACACCCAGTCAAATTTTTTATTTTTGTAGAGACAGGGTCTCACTATGCTGCCCAAGCAGGTCCTGAACTCCCGGCTTCAAGCAATCCTCCTGCCTTGGTCTCCCAAAATGCTGGGATTCAGGTATGAACCACCACACCCAGCTCAAGTACATCTTAAGGTTTTTAAATTTTTTTTGTCATTTTATTGTTGAGGTGTATGAGTTCTTAACGTATTTTGAATCCTAGACACTTATCAGATATATTTTTTTGCAAATATACTAATGATCATATTTAAGAAGAGATACCTCAAAGCTTAAACATTTCAAATATTCTGACATTCATTGTGTGGGTTGAGAGTGTAGATTAAAAACTTATATTTTGTCTATGGACTATTAGTAGAATTAAAAAAAAAATTCAAATCTTCTATTTGTAGGTAATAGTAGAGTCCATTTCTAATGACCAAACAGTTCCCCCAAAATTGAAGTATTTAGATGTATAATTTAGGTCTCAAAACCCCATCTTGGAACCATAATTAAAACAAACATTAATTGGTTTGATGAAGGCCACCACACAGAAATTCAATGTTTTGGGGTATTTCCTGATTCCTAGACATTTGCAAAATGATATATTTAGTTACATTTAATGTACCATATTACCAGCTTGGAAATTTGGTCTTATGTGCCTGACATTAAAACAAATAGGGTAGTTTATTTTGGTACTGGTAAGCATCTGACATTTGTGTAAAATTAAGATACCCCATGGAGAATTCCTGTGAACTTCCTAGAGGTGATATGTCAGTCAGGGACTAGTCAGGAGAAAGAAATTACTCAGTAATTTAAGTGGAACATTTCAATATAAAGATCATCTCATCAAAAACGAATACTTTACTAACAACAGGGGATTAACTACCAAGCAATAAAGAAAACATGACAGAATACAAGAATAGCAAATACTGGGAGTAACTACTACCTCTACAGCTGAGGCTGATGCCCATGGAAGGACAAGACTCAGAAGGAACCCAACAATGAGATCTAGACTCCCTTGGAGAGCATGTGACATGCTTAATGGCAGAGAAATTTGCAGAGGCATCACAGGACAGCTCTGGCTGGAAACCACCTGTTAGGGTATCAGTGAACTAGCTGGGAATCAGCCCTCTGGACTCCTTGTAAAACTCACTGAAAAGCCACCCTTTAAGGTTCTAATAAGACTTCACACTGGCAAAACTGGAAGGAGCCTGACTGCCAATTTTTGTCTCACACTGCTTACTGTCAAGAGCTACCAAAGTAGAAACGCATGCAAGAAACCGGGAAAAGCCCCTTCCTCCTGCAATGTCTCTCCAGAGCGCCCTGCTGGCAAGGCCTAACATTGCACCCACTGACTAAGGGAAAGTGTTTACATAACCCAGCACTGTGTCACAAAGACTTTGAAACTGAGATGCCATACACTGGGAACTGACACAGACGGTGATTTGTGGACATTTGAGAGAAGAATCCAGGAAAAAAATTGTGTGTGAGGAAAAATTTTAGAAGTGGTTATTTATGTATTACAGAGTGGCAATGTGATTACTTTGAGGACAAATACTTAATAATGACTGAATCAGAAAATTGCAATAATTAAAAAATATATATGTTCAGAACCTAAGAGTCAAAAAAATGTCCAAAGCAGAAAATTTTCTCTTGGAGCAGACCCAAAGACGATGTCAAAAGTAGGTACTATACTATCAAGTATGAGCCAATATCACGTGTTCTAGAGAAAGTGTTATTTTAAATGAAGGATTGCAGATATAAGCAAACAAGTGATACTGTTTGTGTGTTTGTTTTGTCTGGGGCTGCTGTGGTGAAGGAACCTGTGAAAGATTAGACTGACCTCAAAAAATATAAATTATTCCTTTAAAAAAGCGTATCAATAGAAGTATATCCATTAGGAAAGCTTTTTGCTGCAGGTAATAAATTATCTGAATAACAGTGATTTCAGAAATAATAAAACATGTAATTGTCTCATATAACAAAATATGTGGAGAAAGCAGCTCCTTGATACCTTCAATGATCCACGACTTTTGCATCTTTTTGCTCTGGCATCCTTTGGATATTGACTTGTTTCTTCATGGTTGGAACATGGTACCTGTTGTTCTAGGCACCTTTCACCATAGAGGCAAGAAGAAGGAAGAAAAAAGTTGACATCTATATCTGCATTCAGCAGACATCAGTAGTATCCAGCTTTTGACAAATATTAATTAAACCATCATTCTGTGGCAATGTGTCAGGCTGTGGGACTTAATTAGTCAAAAAATGTACAATCTGGATCATTTAGCAAATCCCACAGGTCCAAATATGAGACTTCTTCCAATAATTTCCTTTTTCATCTTGTGCATGCCTGACTCTGCACAGAGAAGGGTCATTCTCCAACCGATGTTCACACACACCAGTTCTTCTGCCCTGAATCTTCCTGGTGCATTCTGGGAGTTATCCTACTTGCTTATACGTACTATAAATTTAAGATAACATTTTTTGTAATAGTGTTTTGTGTCATAATTCTTTAATATAAAATATTTAAAAAAATATAATTTCTATGGATGGTAACATTTTATTTTCACTCCCCCCTCTTTTTTAAACCTAATATCATGTTAAATGATATGAACTGGCAAAATTTGGGGGGTTTTGTTTTTAGGGTCTGATTTTCATTTGAGCAGTGTGCAATTTAAAGTTGACTTTAATGCAAAGATAGAATTCCTTTTTTCCAATATTTTTTGGACAATTTCTCATTATCTAATGCACAACTTTGACGGAGCCTTTCATTCCTTTTGTACTTTTTGGGATCAGTTCCTAAAAACTTATGGAATAACTTTTTTTAAAAAAATTTTTTGAGTTGGAGTCTCACTCTGCTGCCCAGGCTGGAGTGCAGTGGCATGCTCCCGGCCACCGCAGCCTCGACCTGCTGGGCTCAGGCAATTCTTTTGCCTCATCCTTCCAAGTAGCTGGAACTACAGTTGCGAGCCACCATGTCCGGCCATTTAAAAAAAATTTTATTGTAGAGATGAGGTCTCCCCAAGTTGCCCAGGCTGGTCTCAAACCCCTGGTCTGAGGCAATCCTCTTGCCTTGGCCTCCCAAAGTGCTGGGATTACAGGCTTGAGCCACCGTGCCCGGCGGAGTAATTTTTAAAATAAATAGAAAAAACACAGTGTGATAAAAGTGCAATATAATCAACCCACATGTTATTTGATAACGTTGTATTAGTAGTCTTCAAATATTTCTGAAAATGCAAGTTGGCACTACTGATTCTCTGCTCCTTCAACTTCATTTGCTCTCTACATTGTGAAATGTCCAGCAACAGGTTTGGTTCTTCAGAGGACAAACCTGTCCTTGGCTTGTCTGTATAATGTTATGTAAATAGTGAATAGGTTTTCCCCCTACATGTTTTTCCAAGATGGTTTTCTCTGGAAAAAAATGTTTTCAGTTTCAAAAGCAAACTCCACAAATGCACCAAAAATAACTAAACATAAAAAGATGTTAGTTGCCTCAACATAATATGCAAGAGACAGGAGCCAATCAGCTAGATTCTCAGTCTCTGATTGTCCCAAATCACACAAGTCATCAACTGAGTAATCGGAAAAAGAAAACAAACCATGTTTAGTTGAAAGAAATGTTATTCAAATATATGCACTAAACCCACAATGAATGTTTTATAACCAAATAGCCAATTTTGTGACTTAATGTGAGTTTCCTATTGCAACATTTTTTGAAAATTCTTAGAATATCACACATTATACATTATGCCAAACAGTCAACTGTTGAGATAGAAGATTTTATTGTCTTTGGGCACACCCTTTGTAAGCATTGGTAGTAGATGCAAATAATTCCAAAAAGAAGGATGGGCCAGAAAGAATATATTTATTTATTAGTTCCAGAAATTTATGTTTCTGAGGATTAGAAGGGGAATTTCTTGAATGGAGTAAATTTTAAATACTTTGAGCTATTAACAAAGGAATCTAGAATTGTCCTGTGATATTGTGAAATATATATTTGGTCTTCGTCCCATTTCCTGGCATAAAGCTCCTAAAATTCTTGGATTCTCCTGAGTGATGAGGTCTTTTCTGGGGGGCGGAGGGTATGGTAATGAGATAACGGTGGCTGGGGATGTCTAGGGAGCTTCAGGATGGAGGTTAGTCAGGATGGAGGCTAGTCCTTGAAAGACCAAGGCATAATTAGAGTGTTGGGACTTTTAGCCCCCCAACCCTACCTCCCAGGCAGGAGAGAGGGACTGAAGGTTAAGTTGATCACCAAGGGCAAATGACATAATCAACCATGCCTATGTGATGAAGCCTCCATAAAGATTCAAAAGGACAGGACTCAGAAGGGTTTCTGAATTGCTGAACACATGGAAGTTCCTGTAGGGTGGCATGCCCACAGGTGGCATGGGAACTCCACTCACGTTCCCACACACCATCTGGTTCTTCTGTAGGCTTTGTTATAGCCTGTGGATTATTTTGTTTGTGGGATCATATAAACTTGAGCTTGACTTACTGTTGTCATTTAATGTTCCTGATATTTTTCTTTTGTTGTAAAATGTGGCTATAATAATATTACCTTATTGGGAGTCATTTGCAGATAATAGGAAACACTCAGATACTCCAAAAAATAAGAGGCTAATCATGGGAAACAGCTAGCTCTAGGCTGTGTCACCTGGACTAACTTCCATAATATCACCTGAGAACCAACTCACCAGAGAAAGAGCTACCTTCAGGAAACTTGGGAGTCAGGAGGGCACTGTGCCAAACACTTGACTCTGGCATCACACCACCTTAGTTACAAACTCGAGCAAGAAGCTGCCATCAGTATTATAAGCTCAGAGACACATCGTCCCTGCAAATCCACTCCAGAAAAATGAATGTCACTAGCATCCCTACGTTTCCTTCCTTTTATTTGCTGATTAATGCAATGCATGTTTGCTGAATACTTACTACAACAAAGAAGTAAAATATTTAGTACATTAGGAGGGATTAATTGTCATGGAGAAAAATGGTGCAGGGAGTGGTGTAGAGAGGATTGAGGAAATCTGTCAAGTCTATTTTCCTATAAAATAATACCTAAGGCTAGGCAATTCATAAAGAAAAGTGGTTTGCTTGGCTCGTGGTTCTATAGGCTGTACAAGAAACATGGTGCCAGCATCCACTTCTGGTGAGGACTTCAAGCTGCTTCCACTCACTATAGAAGGTAAAGTGAAGCTGGCATGCACAGAGACCATATGGTGAGAGAGGAAGCAAGAGAAAGAGGGGATTAAGGTTCCAGACTTATTTTAGCAACCAGATCTTATGGGAACTAACAGAGTGAGAACTCCCATTACCTTGAGGATGGCACCAGGCCATTCATGAGGGATCTCTGCTTCCATGACCAAACATCTCCCATTAGACCTCACCTTCAACATTGGGGATCATATTCCAATAGGAGGCTTGGAGGAGTCAAATATCCAAAGGAAGTCAGGGTCTGAGAAGTCTTCCCTTTTAAGATGGAATTTATGTGAAGATTTAAAGAACGTGAGAGGATGGGCCATGTGGGTCTTTGCAGAGAAGCATCCAGAAGAGAGACGAGATGGTGCGAAGGTTCGGAGACAGGAGATTCCCTGGAAAGACCAAGCAACAGCGGAGAGACCAGCATGGCTAGGGTGGAGTGAGTGAGGGAATGAGTGAGGGAATTTGTTAGCAATTCAAACTTATTCCAAAGTAGAAATTTCCTAGGTAGCCTATTGCTTGATTTTTTTTTTTTTTTTGTATGGACAGTGTGTCTGAATCTTGAACTAACATCTTCAAATAATTTGACAGAATTTAAACTAATATCACAGGACAGGTGCCTACGGAAGGATTTAAACTAATATGTGCTCCTTATTGATTGATTGATTGATTGATTGATTGAATTGGAGTCTCACTCTGTCACCCAGACTGGAGTGCAGTGGTACGCTCCCAGCCACCGCAGCCTCAACCTGCTGGACTCTGGCGATCCTTTTGCCTTGGCCTTCCAAGTAGGTGAAACTACAGGTGCATGCTACCACAATCGGCTAATTTTTTTTTTTTTTTGAGTTGGAGTCTCTCTCTGTCACCCAGACTGGAGTGTAGTGGCCGCTCCCGGCCACTGCAGCCTCGACCTGCTGGGCTCCGGCGATCCTTCCGCCTCAGCCTTCCAAGTAGCTGGAACTACAGGTGCGCGCTACCATGCCCGGCTAATTTTTAAAAATTTATTGTAGAGATGAGGTCTCGCCTGCCCAGGTGGGTCTCGAACACATGGGCTCAGGCAATCCACTCACCTCAGCCTCCCAAAGGTGCAGGATTACAGGCTGAGCCACTGAGCCCAGCTAATTTTTGATTTATTGTAGAGACTAGGTCTTGCCAAGTTGCCTGGGTGGGTCTTGAACCCATAGGCTCAGGCAATCCACTCACCTTGGCATCCCAAATTGCTGGGATTACAGGCTGAGCCACTGAGCCTGTCCTATGTGCTCCTTTAATTGAAAAGACAGATCTACCAACATCACTATATTTGGAACTGCTGTTCTTTTGTATAATATTTTGTGCTATTATTGATGTTATCTGGTTTGCTATGTTTTCTTTTTCATAAGACTTTTTTATCATAAAAATTCAAAAATACATATCTGCCTCTGATGTAATGTTTCTGTGTAGAATTAATGAATTATATGATTGACTTTCACCTTTTAAAGGAGTCTTTCAACAAGCTTCCCCTTTGAAATAGTAAAGTTATTATAGCTGAAGTTGTCAAATTTATCACTGAAACATGTCTTAAGGGTGAAGAATAATAAGTAAGCTGGCTTTGACATGACTTCTTTTTAATGGAAGGCTAAAAGTGAGAAAATAAACTCATTTCTATAGGAGATAGCAACTTACATTTGACAAAATGTTCCACCTTCACAATTGATACACATATTTGAAAAATATTAGTTCTTGTCTGAGACAGAAGTGATCTTGGATTTTCCATTTTAAAATGGTGCCATGGCAACAAGCTGGTTTTACTCTCCCCCATCCTGCAGAAACCAAAAACAAATACACAGTGCTGAGATTTTCACCAGTAACATCCCAGAATTCATATATGTGCATGAGACAGATCCTGAGGCTACAAAGAAGCAGATTGTAAGAGAATTGGACTTCCACATCTGTGATACCTCTCTCCTCATTATACCTAGCAGCAAGTCTGGGGGGAAATCTTCCCCCATCTCACAGCTTCTACACTGGAAAAAGTGAGATAGAGGTAGGTAACCAGATTTCCCACTGTCTTAGTTTTTCTGGCAAGAGGAACCCATGAAAAACACTGTGTCTGACCGAAGGGAGAAATATCCCTGAGAAAGGCAGAGACAAAGGGGGAAGGAGGGAATGCTATCTCTAGCTCTGGAACTTGCTCTGTAACCCACCCAAGAGGAAGCCAAATCAAAGTGGCTGTTCAGCACCATACCATAGGAGGTATGTTTCACCAGTCCTTTGGGCACAAACTTCTAGCCAGCCTTCCACGGCCATAGCAATCCCTTTGGGACTTCCCACATTCAGGACAGACAATGCTCTGATTATTTATTAGAGTTGAGGCAAACCTGGGCTTAAGACATCACCGAGAGCCAGATAGGAGACAGTGATCTAGTGATAAAGATTTGCTAAGCAAATATATCCAAAAAAACCTCAAAGCACATTAAGCAGGAACAATTGAAATAAATAACCAATCCTCCAATGCAAAGACATAAACCTATTCAGAAGGGAGTGGAATGACATTTTCAAAGTGATTGAAGAAGAAAAACTGTCACCCAAGAATACTGTACCCAGCAAAATTATCCTTTAAACAAGAAGAGAGTCTTTCTCAGATAAACAAAAACTGAGAGAATTCATCGCCACTGGACCTGCTTTACAAGAAATGCTGAAGAAAGTCCTTCATCTTGAAAGAAAAAAACCCACTAATGCAAAAATAAAACATTTCAAGGTATAAAATCCACTGGTAAAATTAAATACACGGATAAACCCAGAATACTCTATTAAGATAATGGTAGGTGTGAAATCCACTCATAGCTCTAGTATAAAGCTCGAAAGACAAGTATCTCAAAAGCAATAATAGCTACAGCAACCTATTGAGAGCTAGGTAATAGAAAATGCATAAACCAAGACAAGTAAAAGTCAAAATGTGGAAGGAATAGAGTTAAAGTATAGATTTTTTTGTGTGTATGTTTTGTCTTCATTTTATTTTTTTATTTGTGAGCTGATATGTTGTCATCTCTTTAAAATCTTGTTATAGCTATAATTTTTGTATGCATCATAATAACTATAGTGCAAAACTTATGATAGAATCACTAAAAATAAAATGTAATCAATTAAATCATACTGCCAGTGATTAAATTGCTTTACCACAAAAGAAGACAATAAGAAAAGAAGAAAGGAATAGAAGGGTCTCAAAACAATGGAAATCAGGTAACAAAATGGCAGTATAGGTTCTTTCTTGTCAATAACATTGAATGTAAATGTTCTCAATTCCCCAATTAATAGACATGATAGAGAAACAAGACCCAACTATATGCTGCCTTTAAGAAACCCACTTTATATATAAAGAACACATAGACTGAAAGTGAAGGAGCGGAAAAAGATATTTCATGCGACTAGAAACCAAAAAAAAGAGTAGAAGAATCTATACTTAGATAGAATAGGCTACAAGTCCAAGATTATAAAAAGGGACAAAGAAGGTCACTATATAATGATAAAGGGATCAATTCAGCAAGATGATATAACAATTATACACCCAACACTAGCGCTTCCAAGTATATAAAACAAATATTTAAAAAATCTGAAGAGAATGATAGACTGTAACACAGTAATAGTAGGTGACTTTAACACCCCATTCTCAATAATGGACATATCATTCAGAGAGAAAATAAACGAAGAAACCATGGCGTTAAACTACATGCTAGATTTAATAAGCCTAACTGACATTTACAGAACATTTTGCACAATTGCTACCAAATATATATTCTTCTCATTAGCACATGAAATATTTTCCATGATAGAAAATATCTTAGAACACAAAAGAAGTTCAAACAAATTTTAAAAAATAAAAATTATACCTGGTATCTTTCCCGACAGTGAAATAAAACTAGAAATCAGTAAAGAAAGGAACATTGGAAACCACATACAAATGTGGAAATTAAACACATGCTGCTTCTTTTAAAGAAAAAAAAAATTTTCAAATTGTACTGTAATGTATTTGGTACTTTTTTTTTGCATTGGAGTCTCACTTTGTTGCCTAGACAGGACTACAGTGGCATGCTCGTGGCTATCGTAGTCTCGACCTGCTGGCCTCTGGCAATCCTTCCGCCTCAGCCTTCCAAGTAGCTGGAACCACAGGAGTATACCACCATGCCCGGCCATTTATTTAAAAGAAGAGGTCTCACCAAGTTGTCCAGGCTGGTTTCAGACCCCTGGACTCAGGCAATCATCTTACCTCTGCCTCCCAAGTGTTGGGATTACAGGCACCTTGCCCAGCCAAACAACATGCTTCTGAATAACCAATATGTCAATAAAAAAATTAAGAAGTTTTAAAAAATCTTGAAACAACTGAAAATGGAAGTAAGTATATTAAAATCTATGGGAAATAGTAAAAGCAGTAGTAAGAGGGAAGACTGACAGGGTCAGAGACACAGTAAGGGGCTATAGTGCTTTGTCTTCAAGAAAGGCCACCAGCAGGGCTCGGTGGCTCAGCCTGTAATCCCGCACTTTGGGAGGCCGAGGTGAGGGGATTGCCTGAGCCCGCGGGTTCGAGACCCGCCTGGGCAACTTGGCGAGACCTCATCTCTACAATAAATCAAAAAATTAGCCGGGGGTGGTAGTGCGCACCTGTAGTTCCAGCTACTTGGTAGGCTGAGGTGGAAGGATTGCCCGAGCCCAGCAGGTTGAGGCTGCAGTGGTTGGGAGCGGCCACTGCATTCCAGTCTGGGTGACAGAGAGACTCCAACTCAAAACAAAAAAAAAAAGGAAAAAAAGAAAGGCTGCCATCAATCATCTTGACTGGCAAGGAGAGCAGTGGGAGCGAGGCTCTGAGACTTCCAAGGAAGATCACCACAAAATGTCAGCATTCTGTTGGGCCTCTTTGAATGCTTAGAGGAAAACCAGCTACCACCTAAAAAGTTCAGCTGCTATGAGACCACCGTTATGTAAGGAAGCCCAAGCTAGCTATGTTGTAAGATCCCATGGAGAGAGTAATGCAGGTCAGTCCCTAGCTGTTTGGACCATTGCAGTCAAAGACTAGGAATGTGGGTGAAGAAGTCACCTTGGACTTTGTGATGCCCCAGACATTGGGGAGCACATATGAGCCATTTCTACTTCTTCTTGTACACTTTGTTCACACAAAATGTGACTAATTTTTGTGTGTGTTGGGATCTCTTTCGGTCCCTAGGCTGGAGTGCAGTGGCATGGATCAGGGCTCACCACAGCCTCAGTCTCTTGGCTCAGGCAAACCTGTCTTAACCTCCCGAGTAACTGGGACTACATGTATGTGCCACTACACCCAGCTAATTTTCTGATATTATGTAGACAAGGTCTTGCTATGTTGCACAGACTGGACTTGAACTCCTGGGCTCAGGCAGTCCTCCTGCCTAAGTCTCCCAAAGTGTTGAAATTATAGGTATGAGCCACTGCACCTGGCCAACAGGCTGTTTTTTTTTTTTTTTTTTTTTTTCTTTCTGAGTTGGAGTCTCACTCTGTCGCCCAGACTGGAGTGCAGTGGCCGCTCCCGGCCACCGCAGCCTCGACCTGTTGGGCTCCGGCGATCCTTCCGCCTCAGCCTTCTGAGTAGCCGGAATTACAGGCATGCGCTACCACGCCCGGATGAGTTTTTGATTTATTGTAGAGATGAGGTCTCGCTGCCCAGGTGGGTCTCAAACCTGCGGGCTCAGGCAATCCACTCACCTCAGTCTCCCAAAAGCATGGGATTACAGGCTGAGCCACCGAGCCCGGCTGACAGGCTGATTTTTAAATGCAACTGTATGTTATGGTAGTTTGTTACACAGCAACTCCTTTTATTATGAAATAATAAATAATAATAATAAAATAATAAATATATTATTATATTTATTATATATAAAAATATATAAATAAAAATAATAAAAAAATAATAATAATAAAAGCAACTCCTTTTATTATGAAAATAATAATGATTTTTGTAATAATGACAATACTGGTAAGTATCTTTTATTGAGGGTATAGCATATCTTGCATTCTCTAATTTTTAAATTTATTTTTTATAAGTGTGAGTAGTATATGTTCATTCAGTTAGATCAGTTTGCACATTTGCATATGGTGGTAGAATCCATCCAACCAGAACTCACATGACTACTCTCCCCATTACACAAATGTGGAGGGTCTTACAAGGCAGATCAAGAATTTTGGACTTATCTTAAAGGCAATGAGCAACCATTGGAGTAATTTTAGCAGGTAATTGATGTTACCATATTAGAGTATTTACAAACTATTTTTGACTGCAATGGGGAATAATATTGCTTCAGTGGTCTAGCAGTCTTAAAGTAATGAGTTTGATATTTACGTGGAGATAACTGGCTAAGTATGGAAATGATTGTACCCAGAATAGATGGTTGGACTTGGGGTTATTTCTCCAAGTTTTTTTTTTAACTTTAATTTTTTTACTTTAAAAGTATTGGGTACAATTCAGGGTTAGGTATACAAATGTTCATTATGCAGGTACCCTTGTTGATGCGGTGTGCTCCCCCTTCCCTAGGCAGATTCCCATTACTGCCAATCCCTCTTCCCCACCCCACTCCCAGCAGTTTCCTGCTGCAGTCAATCCTATTCTTATAGTATTATGATACTTGTTCAAGGTCTGCTTATGAGTGAGAACATGTCATACTCAGTTCTTTGTTTCTGTGAAAGATCACTCAGTATCATAGACTCTAAATCCATCCAGGTTGCTGTGAAGTTCATGATTTTGTTCTTCTTTATGGCTGTGTAATATTCCATCATGTATATGTAGCACATTGTTTTATCCAGTCCTCTTTTGATGGACAGCACAGTTGGTTCCACGTGCTTGCTACTGTGAACAATGCTGTGATAAACATATGTGTGCAGGTATCTTTTTTATAGAATGATTTGAGTTCTTCCAGGTATATTCCCAGTAGGGGGATTGCAGAGTCATATTGAAGGTTGAGTTTTAGATTTTTTAGAAATCGCCACACTGTTTTCCACAGAGGCTGTACTAGTTTATACTCTCACCGACAGTGTAGAAGTGTTCCCTTTTTGACACATTCTCTCCAGCATCTGTTGTTTTTTGAGTTATTGATGATGGCCATTCTGACTGGAGTTAGGTGGTGTCTCAGTGTGGTTTTAATTTGCATTTCTTTGATGACTAGTGAGGCTGAGCATTTTTTCATGTATCTGTTGCCTGCTCATATGTCTTCTTTTGAGAACTGTCTATTCGTGTCTTTTGCCCACTTTGTAATGGGGTTGTTTGTGTTTTCTTCTCAGCACATTTGAGTTCCTTGTAGATCCTAGATGTTAGGCCTTTGTCAGACATACAGTTGGCAAATACTTTTTCCCAGTCTGTGGACTGTCACTCCGCTCTCTTGGTGGTTTCTTTGGCTTTGCAGAAGCTTGTCAGTTTGATGAGGTCCCACTTATCTATCTTATCTCTTATGGCATGGGCAGTTGGGGCTTTGATCAGGAATTGGTTGCCAGTTCCAATTTTCATAAGGGTGTCTCCTGCACTTTCTAAGGTTCTTATAGTTTGAGGTTTTACATTTAGGTCTTTGATCCATTTAAAGTGAGTTTTGTATATGGGGTTTTGTTTTAGTCTTCTACATGTGGTCAGCCAGTTTTCCCAGCACCATTTACTGAATAGGTTCTCCTCTTCCCAGTTGTTGGTGGTGGAGGCTTTGTTGAAGATAAGTTGATTGATTTCTCCAAGTTTTTATTCACATATTCCCAGAAATGTTTATGGGTTATATTGCCGGACCTGGCAGATCTGGCAAATTGCATATAATTTAATTTCTCTTGCTATCAACCTAAGACTTAGTTTCAATTTGTTGAGGGAGAGGAAAGGCAGGTACCTTGATGATCTCTCATTCTCCCAACAACAGGACCTTCCCAGTTATGGGAGGGAGTGGAAAAGGGGATGTTTGTTTTTAGACATATGCTCTCACGGGGTTCATGGTGCCAGGTGTGATTATAGTGTCTTACCTTGCAACAGAAAAGGAAGATGCAAACAGTTCAATTTTTAAATAAAGTCAGGATAGTGAGTATGGTGGTGGGACTTGTTGAAACTTTGGGTTTATCTGGGAGGGAACATTGGTCATAAAATTGAGGTAAGCTGGTAGGAGGTTTTCCTCTTCACACAGTTATACTTGTTTCCATCCTCTTGGCTCACTGCACAAAGCCTGAATTAATGGTCTTCTTTTAAAAATGTTTATGTATTTATTTTTTTGACTCAAGGTACATGTGCAGATTTGTCACATAGGAGTATTGTGTGATGGTGAAGTCTGAGCTTCTATTGAGCCTATTACCCGGGTGGCAGACATGGTACCCAGTGGGTAGTTTTCAACACTTAACCTCTCTTGTTAGGAGTGCCCTAGTGTCTGTTGTGCTTGTCCTTGTGCTTGTGTGCATACAGTGTTTAGCTCCCATTTATTAGGGGGAAAATGCATTTGAGTTTTTAAATTTCTATGATAACTCACTCAGATGATGGTCTCTAGTTGCATCCATGTTACTGCAAAGGGCATGATTTCACTTTTTTTAAATAGCTGCTTAAGTATTCCATTGAGTATATGTACCACATTTTCCTTAGCTATTCCACCACTGATGGGCACCTAGGTAGGGTCCATGTTTTTGCTATTGTGGATAGTGCTGCAACAAACATACAAGTGCAGGTATCTTTTGAGTAATTTGTGCTCCTTTGTATATATACCCAGTAGGGCGATTGGTGGTTTGAGTGGTAAGTTTATTTTTAGCTCTTCAAGAAATCTCTAAACTGCTTTCCATGGGAGTTGAACTAGCTTACATTCCCACCAACAATGCACAGGGGTTCCCTTTTCTCCACATTCTTGCCAATATCTGTTGTTTTTTGACTTTTTCTGACTGGTGTGAGATTTCATTATATTTTGATTTGTATTTCTCTGATGATTAGTGATATCGAACATTTTCTCATATGTTTGTTGGCTACATGTATGTCATCCTTTGAGAAGTGACTGTTCACATCCTTTGCCCACTTTTGAATGGGGTTATTAGTTTTTCTCTTGCTTGTGCTTTGAGATCTTTGTAGATTCTGGATATTAGGCCTTTATCAGATGGATAGTTTGCAAATATTTTCTTCCAGTCTGTAGGTCATCTGTTAACTTGGTTGTGGTCTTTTTTGCTGTGCAGAAGCTCTTGGAGTTTGATTATATCCCACATGTCAACTTTTGCTTTTGAGATCTTGGCCATGAACTCATTGTCTAGGCTGATGTCCAGAAGAATGTTTCCTATGCTTTCTTCTACAACTTCTATAATTAAAGTTCTTATGTTTAAGTCATTAATTCATCTTGAGTTAATTTTGTATCTGGTGAGAGAAAGGAGGGTCTAGTTTTATTCTTTTGCATATGGTTTGTCCATTTTCCCAGCACTATTTGTTAAAATTTAGACTATCCTTTCTCCAGAGTTTGTATTTGTCAGCCTCTCAAAGATAAATGACTGTATGGTAGTGGCTTTATTTTTGGGATCTCAACTCTGTTCCATTTGTCTAGGTGTCTATTTTTATACCAGTACCATGCTGTTTTGGTTACTGTTGCCTTGTAGTAAAGCTTGAAGTCGGGTAATGTGACGCCTCTAGCTTTGTTCTTTTTGCTTAGGATTGCTCTGGCTATTTGGGCTCTTTTTTGCTTCCATATATATTTAAGTACTGTTTTTTCTAGATCTGTGAAAAATGATGCTGCTAATTTGATAGAGATTGTGTTGAATCTATAAATTGCTTTGGGTAGTATGGACATTTTAACAATATTAATTCTTCCAATCCATGAACATGGAATGTTTCTCCATTTGTTTGTGTTAACTTTGATTTCTTTCAGCAGTGTTTTGTGGTTCTTGTTTTAGAGGTCTTCACTTCTTTGGTTAGATGTATTCTGAGGTTGTGTGTGTGAGTGTGTGTTTGTGTGTGTGTGTGTGTGTGTGTGTGTGTGTGTGTGTGTGTGTGGCTATTGTAAATGGGGTTGTGTTCCTGCTGTGATTCTCAACTTGAATGGTGTTGGCGTATAGAAAAGCATTGATTTTGTAGCCCAAGATTTTACTGAAGTCGCTTATGTGTGTTAGAGTCTTTTGGTGGAATCTTTTGGGTTCTCTAGATACAGAATAATGTAATCTGTGAAGGGAAATGGTTTAACTTTCTCTTTACCTATTAGCATAACTTTTACTTCCTTCTCTTGCCTGATTGCTCTGGCTAGACTTCCAGTTCTATGTTGAATAAGAGTGGTGAGGGTGGACATCCTTGTCTCATTCCAGTTCTTAAGAGGAATGCTTCCAACTTCTGTCCATTAAGTATGATGTTGGCTAGGGGTTTGTCCCTTGTTCTCATTCTCTTGACTCACTGTACATGACCCAGTAATAGTTTACAAGGGTCACTTTCCTTTTTTTATTTTAAAGATGTGGGGTACAATTGAGGATTAGGTGCAAAAGTCATCATCATACAGGTTAAGAGTCACTTTCAAGCTATGAGTTTCCCAGAAAATGGAACATTAATGGATTTTCTTGGTTGGTTCAGAGGCATGTGGGTTAATTTGCATACGATCTTGATTTTTTTCTAACTCAACACTAAAGGTAGCCGTTGACATATAAACAGTGCTTTCTATATAGTGCCAGACACTGTTCTAATAATCTTTTAGTATTAATTTGTTTAATCATTATGAAAACCTTATGAGATAAGCATCATCATTATCTGCATTTTGCAGAAACAGAATGAACAGCAGGGAGGCTTTGAACTTATCCAAGATCACCAGGAAGCTTGTATTTAAACCATGAAACTCTGGCTTCATGGACAATAATTTTAACCAATGGGCTGAAGTTAGTAATTCTTGTCAATAATAATAATAATAATTTTGATAGTCACATCTATTTCTTGATCATTTGCTGTATTAAATACACTTTGATAGGTAGTAAGTGAAAGTAGACATGAGCACTGTTTAGTTTCTAGAAAAAATATCATATATGCAGAAATGATTGATTTAGATACAAATGCTATTTTTATCCCATTTCACAAATGGGGAAACTGAGACCTATAGGGGTTTAAGTATCTGCTAGTAAGTGGTAGATTCACTCTTTGAATTGAGCTCTGTCTGACTCCACAAAACTTGTGATCAACTCTCAGCTAATACCTCCTTAGATTTTGAAAATTTGGTTTTACTAATGGTCTCTGCGGCATCCTGCAGGTCTTTCCCAGCAGGATCTCGTTGGACTAAAACAACTCTGCATGAAGCCCAAAGATGGGATCAAAGAGTCAATGTCTTCTTTGAATTACGCAATCCCAGCACCTCCGGTGTAGTTTTACAACTCATACCAGACTGCATTTGTTACAGGTACATCTGATGCAGAGACCAAGTATTTTGCTTTGTGAGCTCTAAGATAGCAGGAGGAATCTTTCAGTTTTCTAATGCAGAAGTAGAAGTTGCCTGCAAGAACTTTCCATACTTCCATTACTGGTGCTTGCATTCATATAGCTGAATCCATAATTTTATAGGAAATTGTAGTAATTTCTTCATCCTAGAAGTCAGAAGTTTCCAAGAAGAAAAGCAAATGGACTTTCACATAATTTTCTTGGTTCATTTATATTGAGGAGGTTTTTGCCATGTGAGGTTTCCTGAGTGTAGCTTAGAGGCAAATGAATCTCTCACTTTAAATAGCATGAAACATCTGGGAGTTAGCTCTTATCTGTTAAATTAGCAGTTTAGGGAACTCCTTTAAAAGTTTGTCCTAAATTCAGGGTAGAATGAAAATCCTTTTCCCTGGTAGAAAAAAATCTTTGCTTCTAAGCTGAAATTGGTTTTGACAAAAATTGCAGTTTGCTCATTGATTTAGTTGGGTGGTTCTCATTCTATGTTACTTTAAGGTGTCTTTATGGGATTCAGTCAATGTTTTTCAACAGAGATATGATGCGAACAGGAATGAGTTATCAGCTATTATCAGAAAGTTGACTTAGTCATTAGATGCCAGGTCAGAACGACCTGAGGTGATGTGTTCTCAAGAGTCGTCTTCGGTGGGTACAAATCAGACTGCGGCCCATACCAGCTCTTCCCTTTGTAGGGGCAGCATCACCTTTACGATTCAAAGCAAATGGGAAGCATGACATTCTCTATTAAACACTTTCTGTAGCAGATACTCTGTTCAACATTTTCTGTGGAGAATTTATTTCAATAAATATTTGCAAGCCTAAACATGCATTTCCAACATACAAAATTGTTCCCTTTTGTTCTAAACAGAGCCCTGTTTTCCAAATGCAGTCTAACCATCACAGAATGAAGCTGATTGATTTTCTCACTCATTATAAACTTTTAATGATGATATGGAAGACCCAAACGTAGTCCCAAACATTGGCACAAAATAAACACCAATCTTAGTAAAGGCATTCTTAGTAAAGGCATTTTATAGAAAAGAGAGTGGTCAGCTAATCTATCTTGGACTATAGATAATGATGTTTCTTAACAGTCACTGAGTGAGAGTCAGCTAACAGGGTGGATTCCTGGCTTTTCAGAAGAAGACCTAAATCCATTAAACCTCATCAGAAATTGCTAATGCAAGCCGGGCTCGGTGGCTCAGGCTGTAATCCTGTGCTTTGGGAGGGTGAGGTGAGTGGATTGCCTGAGCCCATGGGTTCGAGACCCGCCTGGGAAACTTGGCGAGACCTCATCTCTACAATAAATCAAAAAAATTAGCCAGGCGTGGTAGCGCACGCCTGTAGTTCCAGCTACTTGGAAGGCTGAGGCGGAAGGATCGCCGGAGCCCAGCAGGTCAAGGTTGCGGTGGCCGGGAGCATGCCACTGTACTCCAGTCTAGGTGACAGAGTGAGACTCTGACTCAAAAAAAAAAAAAAAAGAATTGTTAATGCATTTTACCAGGAAGACTAATTTCTTCCCAATAGGAGGTCTTTTTTATTTTCTTTTTTTTTAGACAGGATTTCACTCTGTGGCCCAAGCTGGGATGCAGTGCCATGATCACAGTTCACTGCAGTCTCAAACTCCCGGGCTCAAGAGATCCCCCTGCCTCAGCCTCCTGAATTGTTTGGACTGCGTGTGCACCACCATGCCTGGCTAATTTTTCTTTTTCTTTTTGTAGAAACAGGATCTTGCTTTCTTGCCCAGGCTGATCTTAAACCCCTGGCTACAAGTGATCCTCCTGCCTCAGACTCCCAAATTGCTGGAATTGCAGGCATGAGCCACCATGCCCATCTGAGAGGGAGATCTTGAATAATATTACAAAATAGGATTTTGTTCCATACCAGGTTTTGGACAACTTTTCCTTTTTATATATACAACTGGGTCTTGTATCCATAAATGAACCTGACTTAAAAAATACATAGTTCAGTTCAGTTGTGTTAAAGAATTCAAATTTAGGTCTCACTCTTGGCGCTCTTGGTATTTGTTTGTAAGGTTTGTACAGAGATAATTTTATGTGTGTGTGTGTGTGTGTGTGTGTGTGTGTGTGCGTGTGCGCGTGCGCGTGTGCATGTGCATGTGTGCATGCTCCACTCTTTCAATCTGATGGATACAAGATCACAAAAACTGCCCTCAAGCACTCTGATCATTTATTACAAAGCAGGTGTTGCAGGAGCATGTTGAAACAAAACAAGAAAGAATGCAGGTGTCAACAACATTATATTTCAAGCCAGTAAGGACTAGTTCAAAAATATGAAGACCCAAAAGACCTGTGTAAGGCATTAAAACTGTGGGGATAGATTTTGCCTTAGCCAAATGATACCACAGCAATGAATCCAAGATTACAGAATAGAGGATTAATGAGGAATGTCTAGGTGCATTTTAATGCCATGTATCTGATTTATTCTGAAAGCAGATTCCGTTTGGAACATTTATTTATTCTTTTAAAAAGATATTTTGCCATTTAAATAATTTAAACACCCAATTTTATATGAGATCTTGATTTATGCTAATTGGGAGTTTGACAAAAATAGGACTTTTCAGGAATGTAGATTTATTTTAGAGGTTACCAAGAGATTACTGCATACACTCACCTAGAACAAAAATCATGCTTAATTTGTCTGCTCAGTAAGCAATCAGAAATTTTTGTTGCATGTACCTGTTGGACAAAGGGGAAAATGCATCCTGCAGTTTTAAAAAAATCTATTAAGGGCAAACCAGGATATGATATGGTACCAAGTCATAAGTCCTTTGATGGATGGATAGATGGATGAATGCATGGAATTATCTATTGATCACTATTTGGGAGCTGAGGATTCACAGCTTACAAAAGTAGTCCTATTACTATCACTATGTTTGTCTTTTCTTTAGTAACTAGACTTAAAAAAAATTAAACCATCCTTATCCCTGTTTCAGGTGCTATATCATTTCACAATTACTGTCTTTCATTTTGTTTTGACATATCATCACTTTAACAGAAATATTTCACTTTTCAAGTGACTATTATTCCCTTTTTCTATTTTTAGTGGCTTAAAAATAGCTGTTGAAAATGACTAGAAGTAATATATTGATGCTAAAGTGAGGTGATGTGATTAGGATTGTGTTTTGTGATTTTATATTTATGTACAACTAGTGGGAGTTACTTTTTTACATAAAAATGTATTAAAAAATCTTACAACTAAAGTTTATGTAGTTTTCTTCCCCAGCTCCTGAATTTTCTTAAGATACTTAACCTGAAAACTCCATGCCCACACTTCTAATAGATATACTAGAAGAATTGTGCAATATAGAAGGAATTCAGCCAGAATAATATGGGGCTAACTTTTATGATTCTACAACATTCATAATATATCCTACCATTTTGAGGGCACATAAACAGTGTGCTAAGTCCTAGGGACAACAAGGTACATACAA
Organism: Cephalopachus bancanus; assembly: GCA_027257055.1. Taxonomy (NCBI): domain Eukaryota; kingdom Metazoa; phylum Chordata; class Mammalia; order Primates; family Tarsiidae; genus Cephalopachus; species Cephalopachus bancanus. The sequence goes on along the minus strand of JAPVLO010000095.1, from coordinate 3,203,328 downwards.
CACTATCCCTGTCCATGCAGAGCTTGCATATAGGAGCATAGATATTGTCTAAAATATATGTAGTCAGTGCTGAGAGGTGAACTTTTTGGAATGCTGTAGAGCTGAAAGGATGTCGTGGCTCATTGCACCTCCCAGAAGGCTTAGCACAATATTTATAAAATAGGCAACAGACTTCTCTTAAACTAAGTCTTGAAGTGTTGAGTGTTGTAGGGCAGACAAAAGAGGAACATTTGGTCCAGATAAAGGGAAAGGAAGCCGTGCAAACATGCAGCCAGTGTCACAGATGATTATGAAAGTCATGTGAACAGTTTGGACTTGGGGACCATCACAATTTCTGACTTCACATGAATTGTTGCCACTGAACAGAAGTGACTGTCTCTTATAGGAATTGCCAACTGTCAGTATGACTGAGACATAGTAGTGCACAGAAGAGTTTCCTGCTTGTACCTATGTTCTCAAGCTATTGTTATTTTTGAGTCGGAGTCTTACTCTGTCACACAGATTGGAGTGCAGTGGCACAATCATGGCTTCATTGCAGCTTCGATCTCAAGCTATCAGAATCCCCATAACCAAAAAAGATTGTTGAGTGAAGCACACAGTGCTTTTCAGCGTAGATTCTAGAATCATACTGCTTGGTGTCACATCTCCAGCCCCACCATCTAGTGTGTCTTTGAACATGACCATCAGTTATAGGAAATACTTTCTCCCAATCTAGTCTGTATGTTTAGCCTAGACTATATTGTAATTTATTGAGCAGAAGTCAATTCTGAGGTGGTCAAATACATCAATTTTGGAGCCTACGATATGTGCTGTTGGTAACTTATTTGCAAATGTTTTCCTCATCCCTGTATAATAGAGATGTGCTTCTGTATTTTCTTCTATTAGCCTTGTACTTTCTCCTTTCACATTTGATTCTACAACCCAGATGCAGGTATTTAGGGCTTCACATTTTATTTTATTTATTTGAGTTGGAATCTCACTCTGTCACCCAGGCTGGAGTGCAGTGACACATTCATGACAATCACAGCCTCAACCTGCTGGGCTCAGGTGATCCTTCCACCTCAGCCTTTCCAGTAGCTGGAATCATAGGCATGTACCATCATACTAGGCTAATTGTTTTTCATTTATTGTAGAGAAGGGTTCTTGCCACATTGCATAGGCTGGTCTCAAACCCCTAGGCTCAGGTAATTCTCTTGTCTCTGCTTTCCAATGTGCTGGCATTATAAATAGCTTTATCTTATATAAAAATTCTTGCCAAAATGGGAACATTTCTGCTTGAATAAAACACTAAAAGCAGGCCAGGTCTGGTGGTGGCTCACACCTATAATCCTAGCACTTTGGGTGGCCAAGGAGGGAGTATTGCTTGAGCCCAGGAGTTCAAGAAAAGCTAAAAGCAAAGATATTTTGCTAGGAGTTATTTCAATTACTAAGCACCTCTCAATAGATATTTATAATTCTCGGACTATGAAGTCAAATTTTGTCTTGCTAATAACTTCTTGAGATTATGAAGTCAAATAGCAATAATTTATCATATTAATTAAAGGACATTGCAATGATGTGTTTAATAGTAATAGTAATTACTCAGTATTATTAAGGACTGAGTGGATATATAAAATAATGCTATTCATGACTAAAATTTATCTTGATTCATTTTCTAAAAATAACTCTATATATTTCTAGGGTACTTTTATTACAATTCTCTATGAATATCATTTAGGTTAGGTAGGAGTTTTTATTAATTAAGCATACATCATAATAAGTCCAGGCAGGAAAGAATAAAGTTATCTGTAAGTATTAACATATCTGAGAGTAAATGATAAAAATTAATCTAACCAAGATGCCAGCCGTTAAATAAATTACATGGCTGAAGAAAAATGTGAACATCAAATAAAAAAGAGGAATTACATTCTAAATCTAAGGTAAGGTAGACGAGCAGAGCTGAGTTCCATTAAAAGAAAGATTCGAAGTCATAACTATCACTAGACTTTACTTCAAGCCATCAAATGTCAATTTAGTGTTTTTCTTGCCCTGAGCTGCAGTGAGTATGTCTCCATTTCATGATGAACGCTGTTACAAATGATGAGGAGCGATAAGCAGAGTCAGGGCAAAGTCCTTCTAGGGCGAAATGTCATCCACAGGGGCAGGAAGAAGACCGATTAAGTCTAAATTAATGCCCATCATTTTGGAAGCCCCATCATCAGGCCAAGGAAAACCTTTGTTACATGTTACTTCAATTTTCAATTTTACCTGAATAAATAACCAGTAAGTGTAAAGATTTTCCCAACAAAAAAAGTAAAGGTCTATACAAGAAAGCTTTGGTAGTAATGAGAAATTGTCATCAGGAGAAATACTCAGTAAAGGCAAAAAAAAATACACTAGGCAATTTCCGTTTTAATTTTTTCCACTCAACTTATAAGATACTGATGTCCCCTTAATTGATACATGCTTATTATAGAAAAAACTTTAAAATAAAGACAAACAAAAAGCAGATAAGTATCCTATGCAATGTTTACCACTCAGACAAAGGCAATCTAAATCTTGTTTAGAACACTCTTGAGCTTTTATTATTCTTTTAAACATAATTATGTTCATATTGAACATACGGTTTTGTATTCTGTATTTTTACTTAATGTAACATCATGTTTCCATATTATTACATATCTTCACAAATATATGAATAGTATGAATATTTACTAATTTGATACATACAGACAAACAGCTTTCCAGAATGGCACCAATTTACACCATTATTAACCATCATATTGTGAGGGTGCCTATTTCACTGTGTTTTCAACAACACGAATCTGTTTCTGAATTGTTCATTCCATCTCCTAGGTGTCTTTATTCCAGTTTAAAAAACAAAGCTTTAGGGTATGTTTTGATATTGGACAGGCAAATTTCCCCAGAGATTTTTCTTTTGTCACCAATTCTTTAAAAAGTTTTATTAGTCCTTCACTGATACTAACACTGAGATTGCTTCCAAATGCAATTTTATTTTGGTTGTGTCTTATTTATTCAAGTCCTTCATTGACTTCCTTTTTGTCTAGGGCAGGGGTTCTCAACCAGGGAGTGATTTGGTCCCCCGGGGGAAATTGGGCAACAGATGGAGACATTTTGGTTGCCACACCTTGGAGGTGGAGTTGGCAGAGGGAGAGGTGGGAGGGGAGGACTGCTACTGACATCTAGAGGTTAAAGCCAGAGATGCTGCTAAACATTCTTCATTGCACTGCATAGAACAGCACCTCTGCCCCCAACAAAGAATTTCCCCAAGTTTTCCAAAATGTCAGTAGCGTGGGGTTTGAAAAACTCTGGTCTATGGGATAAATTGAAAACTACTTTGAAAACTCCTTTGCTTGGCACGCGAGCCTCTCTTTCATCCAATACAACTGTCTTCTAACTGAGGCACCTAAAAACCCTGGCGGTCAGTTTCTAGCCCCTCAAACTGATCTGCTGGGTAACCTACTAAAGCTCAAAATAGTACTCCTAAGGAAGATGGGGGTGGAGGTGGGGGTGGGAGGGGAGGGGTAGGTGGAGGAGAAAGAGAGGCTTATTGTTTATTCATTTCAAATCACACTATGTTGCAATTGCCCTAGGGTAAAAAAAAAAAAAAAAAAAAAAAGAGCATCTTATTTTACAGAAGACTCTTGATAGTGCATAAATCCAGGTAGCTTCAGCCTTTTTTAAAAAAAATGGGACACAGTGTGCAGTTAATATTTGGTAGGGTTAATCTTATCGTTTCTCTTGTTTTATTTTTTCCTAGATATTCTCATATATTTTAACTCCATTTGAACTCAAAAACTGGTTCAGTTATCAAAAAAATCAAATTCAGAGTGATATATTTGTTACAATCAATGAATCTTCCTTAACACATCATTATCCCTACTTATATACAGGCATAAAAACTGCTTTTCCAGAACTTTATCCTGAGGAGTGAAGTAGAGTTGAATATAAAAATGCACAAATGATACCAACATTTTTAGGATGCTTACAACGTCAGGCATCCTAATACATGACTGATGACTTAGTAACACTAGGATCTTCACTTTATAATGAAAACTGAGGCCCAGAGCAGAAATTTATCTCAGGTCATGAATCTATGAAATAAGAGTCTAGATCAAACCAAAATCTATCAGATGTCAAGATCCTGTGTTCGTTTTTTTCTAAATAGCAGTCTTTTGGTTCCACCTTCGTGTGCATGTTTGTATGTTTCAAAGTAGTTGAACACCAATATCATGGCTTTGGATTTTGATGTGTTAGGTCTGTTTCCCCAAACACAGTTTGAACATGTTCCACCTACAAGCCTCTCAGGGAGGCTGGCTCTCTGTTTTACAGTCTCAGCACTTTGCTTGAAAAGTGAACATGAGAGTGACCTGAAGGCAGGACAGGTAAGTGTCAAGTCAGACAGGCTTCAGGTCGGTCAAGAGGGACCTTCAAAACTTGACCAATGTCACTGAATTCCTGGGCTTGTTTGATTCCTGCACCACTGGCATCTGAGAGCACTGTGTCTTGTAACTTACTCCTTATTAATCATCTATAGCAAACATCACTCATTCTCATTATACCAGTGAAAATTACTGTTAATGCCTTACACTAATGAACACAGTCTAGTGTAGATATCAATAAGAGTAGTTTAAGTACCAAGTAATCTTCAACTGAAAGGTTGCTCTCTCTTAGGATATTTCAAGTGCTGGTTAACTGCCCCAAGAAGTGGATTAGGGAGAATTTTCATTATGCTATGAAAGGCAAGCTTGCACATGCTCACACATACGCACATACATCTCTCAAGATGTTTATATTGAAGCAATTTAAAGTAAATTTAAAGTAAATTATCAAGCAGACCACAGAACTACAAGAATTTTTATTTCAGTGTTACTTATAAAAATAACAAAACTTTAAAAAATGTCTAAAAGAAAGGCTTTGTTCAAAAAAAATCCTGATACATTCTTAGATTTTTTAACTGAAATGCTTTTGGTATTTGGGGCTGGAGACTTCTTTGTTGTGCGATATTGTCCTATGTGTTGCTGGATGTTCGGTAGCAGTCCTGGCTTCTGCCCACTGGTTGCAAGTCGTTCCTCTCTTCCCCAAGTTGTGCCAATCAAAACCATCTCTAGACATTGCAGAATGTCCACTGGGGACAAAACTGTACCCGATGAGAACCAGTGACCGACAGAATGGAACACTGTCTATGCAGCTATTAACAATATAGTATAATGAACATTTAATGACAGGAAAATATTTATGGTATTTTTAATGGAAGAATCATGATATAAAACAATAGATAAGTTTGACCCTGATTTATAAAGTAAAAATGGATGTATATTACATGTACAATGACAACTAACATTTTTGTGTGCTTACTTTGTACAGACACTAAGCTTTTTTATGTTTTGTTTTTTTTTTTTTTGTTTGCGTCAGAGTCTCACTCTGTTGCCCAGACTAGAGCACAGTGGCACGCTCACAACCACCGCAGCCTCGACCTGCTGGGTTTAGGTGATCCTTCTGCTTCAGCCTTCAAGTAGCTGGGACCATAGGCATGAGCCGCCATGCCTGGCTAATTTTTTAAAAAATTTATTGTAGAGACGCGGTCTCACTAAGTTGCCCAGGCTGATCTCGAATCCCTGGACTCAGGCAGTACCTCTTGCCTCAGTCTCCCAAAGTGCTGGGATTACAGGTGTGAGCCACTGAGTCCATCTTCACTAAGCTTTTTTACGTGCTATCTATTTAATTTCCATAATAACCTTAAGAGGTTGGTAATTAACCCCATGTGACAAATAAGGAAAGGGAATCTTGGGGAGGTTAAGGAACTGTGAAAGGTAATTCCATAATATTAACAGCAGTCATGTCTGGGTAGGGAAATTAAGTGGAAGTTATTTATCTCTTTACTTTCTAAGCTTTCCACAATAAGCATGTATTACTTTTAACAGAAAATTTTAAAAAGACATTATAGACTCATTAACCTTTCTTTTAGAGAATAAAATGTATATTGAATGTGTTCTGGTTCTGACTGCATTGTTTTAGAGAAGAAAACATAGTTATTGAACGCTGTCTGGTTATCTTAATTAAATGCTTATATTCTTAACCTTTTTCCCCCCATGCTCTAACTTTTTTTAATAAGATGTTCTTTCCAATTATTCAACTACTGAAACTTGTAATAGAGTCTTTCCCATTAGTCTAGCTCAGGTATGTATTTAGTACTTTGACTTAGAGACTTGAATCACTGAAGTAAAATCTTGATGAACTCTAGAGAAATAAGGCACCCAGATTTGCTAAAACAATTGTTCAATCTATATTCAACCAGTATACATTTACTGTCATTACAATTTACTAGAAAAGCCCCCAAAATCCTGATGAAGATCATTTGAAAATCTGTCAACCAATATCCCCCTCCTTGGTGAAGTATGTTAGCAGGTAGAACAAATCAAAGCAGCACTTCTGTCCTTTGAAGACAGAATTTCCTTGGGGTTCGGGAGGCTCAGTTTTCCAGATGTACATGATCAGGACACAATACTGATGCTGAAGAAAGTAAGGCCTGTGTGACAACTGGGAATTGTTTAGTATGTTGCTTCTTGCCTGCTCCAGGGTTATTCAAACTGCTAACACGGGTGGTTTCTTGATCACTAACAAAGGCATTTTCTGTGTACTGCTCATTTATGTTACTCTCCTGGGGTTGCAAAGAAGGGCTCCTTCATGGTCATGACTAGCCTCTGCTTACTCTCTTGACAATGCCTCCAAATTCCTTACCCTCATTTAGTCTGTATTAGTTGCCCTCTCCCCTTGTATTTTATGAGAACCCAGAGATTTATCACAACATCATCAGTGGAAACCCATCTAATTTCATATGCTGCCTCTTTCTGGAAGTAGGTGGGGTGTTATTGACAAACAAGTAGCACTACTGCATACTAACCATCACCCAAAGTTCACATGGTTTTTCTGTATTTTTTAGATAGATTAATTGCCATACAATATTTGACTCTAAGCTTCGAAGTTAAGTTCCAAATCATGAAACATTCAGTTCTACTTTCCAGTCTTCGTTCCCACAATGTACTTGCCGAAAAGGTATTTCTCAAAATTAAACACATGTCTAGCACACTGAGTTTTTGCATGTGTATTGGGTCCTTGTCCAATCCCCTCTTTATTCAATATCTCTTTTTAAAGAGTAAATGTATAAGAAAAGAAAAGTCAGGTGTACAATCTCGACTATCGACCAAAGGTACTTTAGAAGAGACAACCAGAGGTAAAAGAGCTAGTAGGATCAGTACTAGCATTTTGTTAGAATATGTTTGTGCAACTTAGAGTCAGTGAGGTCTTCTCAGACAGGTTTCTGCTTCTAAAACAAACATTTATTGGCTGCCAGAAAGGTTATACAAGATCTATAATTAAGGAGGCTCACGCCATATTTTCTTACCCTTTGTTTCCTTTTTTCCTTATCAACCTCCACTTTTTTTTCCTGACTAAATGTGAGAAATCTGGTGTACATGGTGAGGTGAGAAGATCTTTTGGGGAATGAAGATGAAGAATGAGCTCAGCATATTCAAGTATGTTGAAATATATTTTCTATAGAAATAAAATTCCTCAAATGTGTGTTGCTATTCATTCATTTGAAATTATCTACCAAAAGATGTTAAATTAGTAAAGTGCACAATTGTTCAATCTATTTTCAACCAGCATACATTTACTGCTATATTTTGCTAGTAAAATACTGCCATAAGTAAAAAATTATTATTGTCATTTGCATTAGCTCTTACGAAGTTAGTTTATCTAACAGTTATTGTTTATAGTTCTTTTGAGAAGTGTCTACTCATGTCCTTTGCCCATCTTTTGATGGAATTGGTTTTTTCATGTTGAGTTGTTTGAGTTTCTTGTATTCTGGCTATTAGTTCTTTGTCTGAGTCATAACTTTTTCACTCATTCATTCTGTAGGTTTTCTGTTCACTCTGTTAATTATTTCTTTTGATGTGCACAAGACTTTTAGTTTAATTAAATCCCACTTGCTTATTTTTGTTTTTGTTGTACTTGTTTTTGGGGTATATGTCATAAATTCTTTTCCTACATCAATGTTTAGAAGAGTGTTTCCTATGTTTTCTTCTAGATTTTTATAGTTTGAGGTTTTATTTTTAAGACTTGGTCTATCTTGAGTTAATTTTTGTATATGGTGAGAGGTAGGGGTCTAGTTTCATTCTTCTGCATATGGTTAGTAAATTTTCCCAGCAACATATTTTGAATAGAGTGTCCTCTTCCCATTGTGTATTTTTTGTCAGTTTTGTCAAAAATCAGTTGGTTGTAGGCATGTGACTTTACTGCTTGATCTTCTATCCTATCCATTGATTTATCTGTCTATTTTGTACCAGTACCATGCTGTTTTAGTTACAATAGTCTTGTAGCATAATTTGAAGTCAGGCAATGCAATGCCTCTGCATTTGTTCTTTTTACTTAAGAATTCTTTAGCTATTCAGAGTCTTTTTTGAGTTCTATATAAACTTTAGGTTTTTTTCAAGTTCTGTGAATAATGATTTTGGTATTTTGATAGAGATTTCATTTAATCTGTAGATGGCTTTGGGCAGTATTGTCATTTTAATGATATCAGTTCTTCTGATCCACTAGCATATGGTATTCTTCCATTTGTTTGTGTTGTCTATGATCTCTTTCATCAATGTTTTCTAGTTTCCTTGCAGAGCAATTTTACCTCCTTGGTCAAATGTGTTCCTAGTTTTTCTTGTAGTTGTAAATAGGATTGAGTTTTTGATTTAGTTCTTGGCTTGAGCATTATTGTTGTATAGAAGTACTATACATTGATTTTGTATCCTGTAATTTTACTGAAGTAATTTATCATGTCTATGAGTCTCTTGGAGGGGTCTTCAGGATTTTCTTGGTTTACAGTCGTGTCATCAGAAAACAGATAGTTAAACTTCCTCCTTGCCAATGTGGACACCTTTTATTTCATTCTCTTGCCTGATTTCTCTGACAAGGACTTCCAATACTATGTTGAATAGCAGTGGTCCTACAGTTTTATTATTATTATTTTTAAAGATAAAAATAAGAATCTGTCACTCAGTCTGGATTGCAGTGGAGCGATTGGCATTCACTGTAGCCTTGAACTCCTGGACTCAGGTGATCTTCCCATCTCAATCTCTCTAGTACCTGGGACTACAGGTGCTTGCCATGATGTCCCATTTTTTATTTTTTTTTTGATATGAGGTCTTGCTATATTGCCCAGGCTGGTCTTGTACTCCTGGCCTCAAGGGATCCTCTGGTCTTAGCTTCTCAAAGTCCTGGGATTATAGCATGAACTACCATGTCTGACCTGGGCCTAGGGTTTTTCTTTTTTTTTTTTTTTGAGTTAGAGTCTCACTCCGTCACCCAGGTTAGAGTGCAGTGGCACGCTCACGGCCACCCCAGCATTGACTTGCTGGGCTCAGGCGATCCATCCACCTTAGCCTTTCAAGTAGCTGGAACTACAGGCGTGTGCTACCACACCCAGCTAAATTTTTTGATGTATTGTAGAGATGAGGTCTTGCCAAGTTGCCCAGGCTGGACTCGAACCTGTAGTCTCAGGCAATCCTCTCACCTTGGCCTCCCAAAGTGCTGGGATTACAGGCTTGACCCAACCCTGCCTAGTTGACCTAGGGTTTTAAATGTCAAAAATCTAAGAGGTCAGAAAGAGCAGGTAGTTCCCCAATATTAGGGAACCAGTCAACAAAATTGGTAAAACTCTATTAGTGAAATATCAGATTTCAGTGGAATGAGAGAGGCAGGAGGTGAGGAGTGTGTCTCTGGCTCTGATCATGGTGCAGGTGTGATATCAGGAGGAGCTGAACTGTGGTAGCATTAGGGCTTAGAAGGGAGAATGCAGGCTGGATGCAGAACCAATGTCTTGGAAGGAAGCAAGTGATTAAGACCTTTGCAGCCAGAATCCCTGGCTCAAATCCCAGCTCTACTCCTTGCCATAAACATGACTTCAGGAAGTTCTCTGACCATCCTCAGTCTCAGTTTCCCTCTCACTGAAGTGAGCATAACAGTCTGACTGACAGGGTGACCGAAAGATGAAATGACATGTAGTGCATGTGGTGAACTTAGCATAGTGCCTGGCCCATAGCACAGGTTCAAGTTCAGCCACACTGCTGAAACAAGGAACAGGAACAGGAAGACAGGGAGTGTGAATCCCGGATGATTTGGACTGTGGTGACTCCATTAAGAAGAATGGAAAACCCAGGAGGAGGATCTGGCTGATTCAGAAGGAGGGTGGTAACAACAGTGGATAATGATGCTCTGGAGCATGAAACGCTGAAAGTAAAATTTGAAGGCTGCATGTAAGTGTTCAACACTGCCCTGTTAGCCTGGAGAGAGGCTGAGGTGTCTTCTATTTTTCTGGACAGCAGGGGGCTCCCAGGCACTAGAAAGCAGTGAGTGAGGGTCTCCTATTGTTTTTTATACTTGGCTTGGTTCTATGTTATTGCTTGTGAAGAGAACTAACTGCATCTGAGGCTGTGGTTACAAAGAAGTTGTGTATTTCTGGAATAATATATATGCACAATTATAAACTTTTTTTTTTTTTAGAGCCAGGAACTCATTCTGTCATTTAGGCTGGAGTGCAGTGATGCCATCATAGCTCATGGTAGCCCTGAACTCATAGTATCAAACAATTCTCCTAAGTAGCTGGGACTTCATAAGTAGCTGGGACTACAGAAGTGCACCACCATGCCTGGATAATTTTTATTTTTATTTTTTTGTAGAAAAAAGTGTCTTGCTATGTTGTCCGGTCTGGTCCTAAACTTCTGGTTTCAAACAGACCTTCCTGTCTTGTCCACCAAAAGTGCTGGGATTGCAGGCATGGACCACTGTGCCCTGCCATAAACTCACACTTTTTCTATTATGTACTTGAAACCCAAGAATCAATCTCAGCTCTTGGTTTAACATCCATCAATTCATTCTTCCTACAGCATTTGTGGAACAGTGGGTTAGACTCCAAAAAAGGACAAAGTGCTTGCATCAGAAACTCACAGGTTACAGGGAATAACAAGGACAGAGTCTGGCATGAAAAGAAGAAAGCTTGGAGTGGTGGGCGGAGCTCTGCTTCTGCCTTGGGAATTTAAGGAGGGCTCCTCAGAAGAGCTGGGAAAAGCAGGAAGGGCATTCCACGTAGTAACAGCCCTTGTGCAAAGGCACAGAGAATTGAAATTTCCTGAGAACTGTTCTGGGCACAGTAAACTCACTTTGTAGAAAAGTAACATGAGAAAAAGAGAGGCAGAGAGAGCAAGCACCGCCCATGGATTTAAATCCAAGTGAGTAAAGAGTGCACTTCCCCCTTCACTTTGCTGGTCTAATTTCCTCTACAGCAGCAGTCCCCAAACTTTTTGACATCAGGGACTGATTTCATGAAAGACAATTTTTTCATGGACCAGGCATGGGAATGGTTTTGAGATGTTCCAAGCACATAACATTTATTGTACACTTTATTTCTATTATTATTACATTGTTTTATATAATAAAATAATCATACCATTCACCATAGAAAAAAAAGGAAGTATGAATGGAAGTGGTAAATAAAATAATGAGTGGTAAATAAAATAATGCAAACTAAAATAAGTGTCAGATTCTGACATAAAAGGCTGCCACCAGATGCAACTGTGCAATTGAAGTACAATCAAATCACTTGCCACTCACTGATAGGGTTTTGACACGAATTTGCAAGCAATTGATTTATTATGGTCTCTGTGCAGTTAAACCTCACTGCTAATGTTAATCTGTATTTGCAGCTGTTTCCTAGCTCTAGCATCACCACCTCAACTCCATTTCAGATCATCAAGCATTAGATTCTCATAAGACACATGCAACCTAGATCCCTCACAAGTGTAGTTCAGCTCCTATGAGGATCTAATGCCACCGCTGACCGGAGTCAGAGCTTAGGTGATAATGTGAGTGATGGGAAGAGGCTGTAAATACAGATGAAGCTTCACTGGCTCACCCACTGCTTACCTCTTGCTGTGCAGCCTGGTTCCCAATAGGCCACGAACTGATATTGGTCCGTGACCCATGGATTGGATAACCCTGCTCTATGGGGTTAAGAGCTGCAGGTTACTAAGTTACTGATTTTGCAATTTTTGGACATGATGTTTCTATCAGCATGTTTTTCAGTTATTAATTCTTTTCTTTGTCTCTCAAAGAATCGATTCTCAGAAGTCACTTTCTTATTTCACTCTTTCTAATTTTATTTTTTATGGGCCTCAGAAATGACTGGAACTTTAACATGCTGAGAAATCTTAGGAGCTGCCTCAGAATCAAAGTCTCTCTAACCTTGTCTTTTTCCCTCCCCAGGGGCAGGAAGGGACTCCCTGGAATTTCCTTACCTGACCAAGAGAGTTTCTTTCCCTTCAAAATGCAATGTTCTTAAACCCTTTCTGTAGGGATCTCATCAAGTAACCAGGAAAGATCGACCACCAGAGAAGAGAAGAGACTGGAAATTCTCACCACACCCGGACAGAACTTTTAAATTTTTTTTATTATTTGTAGAGACGGTATCTCACTATGTTGCTCAAACTTCTATCAAACCACTGGCCTCAAGTAATTCTCCTGCCTCAACCTCCCCAAGCTGCTGGGATTACAGGTGTGAAATACCACGCTCAGACTAGACTTTTAATCTGTTCTTTTGTGGCAGCTCTGAGGGATTTCCAGATTTGTCTGCATAGTAAAGCAACCTTGCTCCCTGCAGCTCCAGCTCTCACCTTCCTTTAAGGTCTCTGCCTTCCTCCTCTGGGGTCCATTTGCTCTCCCTAATTATTTACTGCCCCTCAAAAGATTTGCTTATGCACCTCATATTTCTCCCCACCTATGAAAAAGGGTGTAAAGGGTCCTGTACTGCACTGGGTCACTAGACTATCACGCTAGGATTCCCCCCTGCACATTAACAAGTATGTGTGCTTTTTTCCTATTAATCTGCCTTTGTCAGCTAATTTTCAGAGGGCCAAGGGTATCTCTTTGCCCCTATAATTTCTTATTTTTACTTAGAATTTTTCTGTAATTTTAAAAAGAGTTATTTGAAAAGCAGGTGTCTATAGCGTCTTACACTGAACTAAAACAGAAATAACTGACAAGTAGAGTCCACTCCTGGTGGATTCTTTCTTTTCTTTTTAAAAAATTTTTAATTTTAAATATGTGAGGTACAATTCAGGGTTAGGAATACAAATGTTCATTATACAGGTACTCTTGTTGATGAGGTATGACTGCCCCCTCCCCTGGCAGTTTCCCCCTACTGTCAATCCTTTTCTTATAGTATTACGATAATTGTTCAAGTTCCGCTTATGAGTGAGAACATGTGATACTCAGTTCTTTGTTTCTGTGATAGATTGCTCAGTATTATAGACTCTAAGTCCATCCAAGTTGTTGTGAAGTTCATAATTTTGTTCTTCTTTGTGGTTGTGTAATATTCCATCGTGTATGTGTACCACCTTTTTTTTTTTTTAATTCAGCCCTCTTTTGATGGGCATCACAGTTGGTTCCATGTTTTTGCTGTTTTGAACAATGCTGCAATAAACATGCACATGCAGGGATTCATTCTTTTCATCATCTAAGTTCACACTTAAATATTTACCTGTCCCAAGGAATGTGACTATACTAGTAGTCAAAGAAAGTCATCATGCAACCAATAAATGAGACCTCTCTGAAAACTTTAGAGTGTAATCATTAGATTGATCTCAAGCAAGAGAGATATTACTGCTGTTGTCTTATTAATGGAATGGTTTCAGCCATAAATGTTAGTTTACAGGACTATCATTTTTCAAGACTGGGAAACTCATTTGTTCTTCTCTGAATGTGGATTTGAAAGGATGAAAGAAAATAAAGGCTGGATCATGCCTGTAATCCCAGCACTTTGGGAGGCCAAAGTGGGAGACTGTCTTGAGCCCAGGAGTTCGAGAGTATTCTGGGCAACATAGTGAGACTCCGCCACTACAAAAAAAACTTAGTAAAAACAATCAAACTAATGTGAAAAAGATAACAGTAACAAAAATCGTGTTTATACCTGCATCTAGCACTGCGCCTGGCAGATAATAGGCACTCCAATGTATATATATATACATTTGAAAGGTGGTCTTGCTATGTCACTCAGGCTGGAGTACAGTGGCTATTCACAGGCGTGATCATAGAACACTATAACCTTGAACTTCTGGACTGAAGCAATCCTCCTGCCTCAGCCTCCCGAGTAGCTGGGAGTAAAGACACTGCCACCATGTCTGGCTTCCCAAAATGCTTCCTGAATGAGTGAATGTTGAGTGAATGAATGTTGGTGCTCTTTCCCTTACTTCCAGGTACATCCAAGAAAATCAGCATGAATTGATACACATGGTTTTAGGTGCAAGACTGTCTCAATATTACATGAAAACTAATCCTCCACTTGATAGCCTTGGTCTTTTTCCTGAAATAATAAACCACAAGTTGCAATATCAATTGTTTCTTCTTATCTTCATGGCCATTTAAAATATCTGGCTCTTTTTCTCTCTTATGTGCACCATGATTTTCAGGTATTTTTTAATGTTGTATCTACCAGAGGCTGTCAGTGTTGTTATGACTCTATTAACGCTTCTTTATAGAAGGAGCCTGTAAAGTAATATTGATATATAAGTATGATGTGAGAAGCAATCAACTTCATTTCTCTGCTTCGAGTAGAAAGGAGGTAAAAGAATGAGCAATACAGCCCTTCTAGAAATTCTAATGCTTTTTCAATCAACTTGATACAAGTCTGATAGCAGTGGTCTCCTGGTAGAAGAAATAGCTTTTTTCTGTCCAACAGAGAAAGGCCATGTGTCCCAATAAGCCCCACTTGGTTCTATTGATCTCAGAGCATTACTAGGTAAGTTGTAGCTAAATGTCACCTTGTGTTTCCTTACTAGACACTTAATGTTATACTTTTATTTAATGCTACATTTATTTAACTTTAATTTAATTTTTAAAATATTATATTGATAGAAAAATAACATACGTTTTAAAAAATTAAAATCTTATGTTTAGGATCTGAGGAATTTGATTTTACTTCTCAATCAGATGGATTCTATAAGGGGGAACCCAAAAGAACCTGGAATTTTCTTTTGGAGGGCAGGCTTCTTGTAGTACAGGCTTCCCTTGCTAGGTAAATGTTTTAGGAACCCAGCTGCATCAGTACACCAGCTAGTGTTCTTGTGAGAGGCTGTGTTGAGCTTCAGTGGATTTTTTCAAGAGAGTTTTTCAACGCGTTTTCCCATTTCATGATAGGCGATTTACATGAACAACTTGCCCACACCCTGCAGCAGTTTTTGACCAAAATATGGCAAGATCCCTGTGCTCCACCATCCCTATTCACCCGATCTCACCCCGACCGACTGTTTTTTTTTTTTGGTTTCAGTTCTCAAAGGAAACATTTTGCCAACGTGAAAGAGATGAAACAAGAAACGGCAGAAGCACTAAAAGGCATAAAAATCAATGAGTTCAAAAACTGTTTTGAGCAGTGGAAAAAGCATCTCAACAGATGTATCGTGTCAAACAGAGAGTACTTTGATGGTGACTGAAGATTAAACATGTAAGAATAGATAAATAAATAAATTCAGGTGATTTTGGGGTCCCCCCATCTTATAAAGAGTGGAACAAAAAAGACACAAGGTGTATTTCCATTTCTATTCAGAGCCTTAAGAAAATCTGATCTCTTGGGGTTTCCTATCCCTTTTTGTTAAGTGATAAAGAAGCATTCTGAAAATGTCACTGTGCAGATATATAGAGTAGCATTTGGTATTTCCTTAAAAAATTAACTCACATAAATATTGTGAGTGTCTGTGTTTTACTCAAACAATGGAGCCATTATGTGCTTGCCATTAACGTAACTGAAGATTTGAAGTAGTTTCCTGTATTTACCAATAATTCACAAGGGACGCATTTAGGTGTATCTTTCCTACCAAGCCCACAGCGTCTTGGCTGAGTGTTTACATTGGTGTCTGTACCAGAGAGAAGTGATTCCACGGAGAGGCCATTCATTAACCTGCACTTGTTTTTCTAGTTTCTTGACTGGGATTATACCTGCATAAAAGATGTAAATTTGGAAACCAGTTGAGAAACAAGAAAAACAAGTGCAGGTTAATAAGTTGCATAAACATTTATATTTTATGTCTGTATAGAATACTTAACTAAGACCCAACACGAAAGGAAAATTAGCAGAAGCTCAAAATAAAAGAATCTGAATGTTCAGATAGCATTTCTGTTGTGCACTGGTAGGTTTGGACCATGGCCCAATGTCAGCCAGGAGCTCGGCGTGGGCCACTGAAGTGGGATGCTGTCTACAGAAATCCCCAGTGATCAGGGGAGAATGGGTCCTGATCGACTCCTCTCTCTTTTTCTTCACCCCCATTATTTTATTATATTTTTTATTTTTTTTGAGTTGGAGTCTCACTCTGTCGCCCAGACTGGAGTACAGTGGCCACTCCCAGCCACCGCAAGCTCAACCTGCTGGGCTCCTGCGATCTTTACGCCTCAGCCTTCCAAGTAGCTGGAACTACAGGCGTGCACTACCACGCCTGGCTAATTTTTGATTTATTGTAGAGATGAGGTCTTGCCAAGTTGCCCAGGTGGGTCTTGAACCCGCGGCCTCAGGCAATACACTCACCTCAGTCTCCCAAAGCGCGGGATTACAGGCTGAGTCACCGAGCCCGGGTCACCCCCATTATTTTATAACAAATAATTTGGCATATATTAATTGTTAAGCATTGAAATTGGAAGATATGTACACACGAAGAATAAAAGACTCCTGCCTTAATTACCTCCCAGCCCCCCAAAGTAACCATTGCTAACAATTTTGCATTTATTTTCTAAACCCTCTTTTAAATATATATGAAACATATCTATCTACTGTTTGCAAAAAATGATATCTGATGATATATTTTATATCACTTTTTCTTTGTCTTTTGTTTTTGAATGGGATCTCATTACGTTGTCTAGTCTGAACTTGAACTTCTGAGCTCAAATGATCCTCCAGCTTCAGCCTCCTGAGTAACTAAGACTACAAGCACATGCCATAGCACCCAGCTAATTTTTTCTCTTGATATGTTTTGAACTTTTCCCCATGATAGTACATAGATATATCTTTCTAAAGATTGGGTTTATGGACTTCTAAATTATGAAAATATCATAATGTATTATGTCTTCCCATTGAGTTAGTTACAAACTATTTTGGCTATTAGTATAAGATATTAAAAGAAAAAGTGGCACAAAAACATTAGAAGTTTTATCTTTCTCATATAAAAAGAGTTGGGCAGTCCTGAGCAGATGTAATGACTCCATGATGTTTTCAAGGTTAGATTGATTTCAGTATTCTGATACGGAGTGTGACTTCTGTCCTCAAGGTAATATTAGGGTTCCAAAGTGGCTGTTGAGATTCAGCAATCAATACTTCATTCTAGGCAGGAAGAAGTGAAAGGTAAGGAACAAAAGTCATGCACCAGCAAAATTTGTTTCTTTTTCAAAGCCCTATTTGACAATTTCTGCTTATATTCCATTGGTTGTATCTTTTTTTTAATTGGAAACTATCATTTATTTAAAAAGTAAATTAGAGAGCAAGAAAGAGGATATTCACCTCCCCAAGGTAGGGAAGGGGGCCAAAGCAAGGAAACATGGCGACAGCCATAGCTCAAAGAGCACATGGCCACACTAGAGTCCAGTAAGGCAATGGCCATTGGTTATATCTTAACACATAGTCAACCCTTTTTGAAAGGAACTAAGGGAAAAATAATTTTTCAGTTGGTTATATTGACACCACCAACAATCAGGGTTCTGTTGGTAAGGAAGAAGGGAGAATAGAGACCGGGTGGGTATATAGCAATCTCTACCACATTTATTGATAGAACTTTTGGTTGTTTACAGTTTTCACTGTAACAAGTGCTGCGATGAATATTCATGAGCATTTTTTTAATGGTATTTGCTTCATTATTGCTGTAACCCCTGCTTTTTAACAAAACTTCAATTGATTTATTGATTACCTTTCATGTGTTACATCCTTCCATTATTTATAATCTTGCCCATTTTCTTCTGCCCTTGGCTCTAAGGAGGAAGTACCCCACTCTCTTCTAGGTCTTGTCCCTTTTTCCCTCTTTGAGCTTCATAGTGAAAACAATTACAGGTTAAGCTATTGGTGTTTTCCATGGGATGCTAGGCAGCCATAAAAAGGAATGAAATCAAGTCCTTTGCAGCAACATGGATGGAGCTGGAGATCATCAACCTAAGTGACCTGGCTCAGAAACAGAATACCACCCACTACATGTTCTCACTCTTGTGGGAGTTGGATGGTCACAAAGATGGAAATAAAAGACATTGGGACACCAATAAAGGGGGAATGGAGAGGGGGGTTAGGGTACAGAAATTACCTGTGGGGCACAATGTTCACTATCTGGAGAATGGGCCATCTGAGTCCCAACCCCACCACTACATGAAATGTCCATGTAATAGATATGCATGTGTACCCCTTGAATCTTAAAAAAAAAAGGTCAAAATATTTGAGCTGTAAAAAAAAAAGAAGATATTGGTGTTTGGAGGTAAAAGAGAGATAAATTGAGGGTGACTCTACCTGACCATCCTTGTTAAGAAGTAAGGCAGTCCAGTGGCAGAGCACAGACTGGACAACCCTTCTTACTCTACTACTTCCTAAGGGTTATGACCTTCAAGGAATTGCTTAATCTCTTTGTGCCTTAGTTTTTCCATCTGTAAAACGTTGTTAATCTTGGTACTTACCTCAGAGGGTAGCTGTGAGGATTGAATGTAAAGCACCTGGAATAGTAGCTGGCATATAATAAGTGTGGTATGAGTTAATGGTTGTTAACTATTGCCTCAATGAAGTTAAAAAAAAAAAAGTTTATGGGCAGTATGATGGGAATAAATGGAAGGTGGTGGTCAGAGTCCAGAACAGTCTTTGTGAGAGATTTGAGGTGGTTAGGGAGGAAAAGGTTCAAGGACTGTTGAGCAAGGTTGAGAGTTCAGCTGAGATGGGGATGATCAAGGCAGTGTCTGACTGCTCAAGAGCAGGAGTAGGACAATGGATACATAGGTTATGTCAGGACTGTAGTTAACTGGGCTGGGCTGGCAGAGGCCAAGTGGATAGAGCCTTGGATGGTGTCAATATGGGTTAGATGAAATGATTTACCATAGGGTTCTGACTGGGAAAGGAGAGCTCTGAAGGTGGAAGAATGCTTCAGAAAGTAGTTTCTCCTGAATTGAGGGACTGGGAAGAATTAGGGATAGAAGAAAGGGTGTGGACTGAGAGCAGATTTTGAGAATCCAGACTTTTAGAGGTTTCATTTTGGGGGCTAATGAATTTCCAGGTGTGGCTCATGTGACTAGGTTGCTGAAGTGAAGCAACTGCCACAGCTGAAGGTCAGGGAAACAGAGGGAATCAAAGATTCTGTTCAGTTTAATTAAATAGGCAATTAATAATCACCTAGTATGTGCCAGTGGGTGTGTTTTGTTGTCATGAACAAGATAAAGGTATTTTATTTTACTTAACCTGAAGTTGCATATTATCTAGTGAACTGGGAGGACAGACTCTTGATTGAATTATGAGGTGGAATTTGCAGTCACTTGAGCACACTGGAAGAAACATGAAGAGATCAATAAGCCAATAACCAAAGTCCACAATGAATTTGGAGGAATGGCTAGTAGTGTATGACAGGGGTTGTGAAACTCAGTTGTAGGATGCAGAATGTGATATTGTGAGTTGTTGACATGTTTACCTGTTTCACTAACTTTGAAATCCCTGAGGGCAGGGACTAGGTCCATAATTTTTATCACCCATTTGAAGACTTGGCACATGGTAGGACTAAAATAAGTGTTTATTGATTTACCATGAACAGAAGAAATAAATTTTCCAATACTTAAAAATACCATATAATTTATTGCTATGTAACAAATTATTTTAGAACTTAGAAGCTTAAAATAACAAACATTTATTATCTCAAAATATCTGTGTTGAGGAATCTGGGTACAGCATAGTGGGTCTCTCTGTTTCAGGTCTCTCATGAGGACACATTCAGGATATAGGGTGGGCTGCTGTATTATCTGAAGTCTCCACTGGAGGCTGCAGGATCATCTGAAGGCTCTGCTGGGGCAGGATCCCCATCCAAGCTTGATGATGTGGTTGTGCCAGGATTTGATTCTTTATGGGCTGTTGGATTGAGGGCTTTAGGTCCTCACCAGCTGCTGGCTAGTGTCGCTCTCTGCTACCTGGGCCCTTCTGTAGGGCAACTCACAGTAAAGCAGCCAGCTTCCTTCAGAACAAGTGACTAAAGAAAGCAAGAAAGAGTGAGCAAGACGAAACTCAGTCTTTTGGTGAATGAATATCTGAAATAATTCCATCACTTTTATTTGTTCTATCTTTTAGAAGTGAGTTAACAGGTCCAGGCAGGAGTGGTTGGGGGTCATTTTAGAGTCTGTCTAATAAAATTACTAGAAAGGTCTTTGGAAATTATTCTTTCAATTTAAATTTATGTCATCAGTTACAAAACAAATGCATTTTTTAAATTTACTCCTCTGCCTGGGTGCTCTTTGAACAGTGCATTGTACTTAGTTCAAAAAAATCCATATATGCTTATTGGCTATGAATAATATTTCAACTTTACTGAAAGAAAGTTCAATCTTAAAATGAGATAATAATATTCTCAAGCAGATGTTGCTTTTGGACAATGTAGACTTTTCTTAGAGTTGAAATTGCCAAAAAAAAATAGTTACTTGTGTACTGTATGTTAAAATAGAAATATATTTACTAGAGTGAATATCAGAGTTGCTGTTTAGACATATTTGACATTAATTCTATTTCTCAAAACTCTTGAAAATTACAGTACACAAAAGGCTCTGCAGAAAAGGGCCATAAGTTTTCTAGTTTTTATACGTTTAAGGTGTCAGGTTTAGTTGAATCTTAGAGAAAAGGTGTAATTGAAATGTCTTCAAGATACAAAGCATAACGACAGGATAAAAAGTGAAAACCATATTAAAAAAGACATAGCCCTTTTTATATTTAGTGTGGGAGCATGTGATGATCTTCCCTGACTATATAAACTGACAGTCTAAAATTATACAGTATTCTGTATATGAGTTTTTATATATTCTCTGTCAATAAAAGACCTGTATTACAGATAATTCTGTATTTCATACCTGACTTTTATAATTCCATTAATAAAAGAGAAAATGTATTTGAACAGTTGCTAGAACTTTTATGTATCTCCGAACAACTAAATTGTCTTATCTGAGGCAAATATACTTCTATATATCACCCCAGAGAAATGATTTGGTAAAATTTAATTTCGCCAGAACTCTCAGTCCTCTGCATGCTCACGTATGTACTCTACTTTTAGGGAGAGGAGACAGATTAAAGGCCAAATCAGATATCAGGTTCTCAAAGAGCAAACACGCTAATCTTCATGGGTTACTGCACACATTTATTTCTTAGACAACACATCCGTGATAGGCCAGCATCTCCTCTGCTCCATGATCTCTTCATTCCAGGACCCAGGAACTCTTACACTTTTGGTCCTGGGGCATGGCTGGAAAAGACAAGGTGTGGATTGTGTGATGTCACTGAAAGTTTTTGCTGGCAAATGGCACATAACTCTTCTGTTCACAGTTCACTGGCTTAAGCAAGTCCATTGCCAAGCCTGAGGTCAGTGGAGAGGAGAGATAGAATTCCACCAGGAGAGGAGAATATTTTAAACAATGATACAATCCACATACACACTTAGATGTGATTGAGATGATTATACTGGTTCTATATGATCACTGACAATTTAAAATAGCCATTCAACCCATGGGAACAGACACTGGTCAGCTTGGTATTACAGTTGTAGTTCAGACTTTTGCTTGTTATCTGAATACTAACTCTTCTGTATGTTTTAGATACAGAGCACTGCAATGCTCACTGATGCAATGTTCAGTAACATGTCTCTATAGCAAGAACTTCCATCACATCCCTGTGTAAGAAATAGGAATAACATTTATGATTTGTCATGAACTTGGCACAGTGCACTTCTTGGCAGCAATCAGGTGAAAAGGAAAAGATTATCCTCATTTTACTTGTGAACAAATTGACTCAAAGAGCTTACACAAAGTCACATGGCCAGCAAGGGGTGAAATGGGATGTGAAGCCATCTATATCTAGATCAGCATCTGTATTTATATTTCCACATTCATATCCAATCCGCTTTCATACTCATATCTTATTTTTTCTATCTACCTAATCTCTCTCTTTCTCTCTCTCTCTATCAATCTATGATTTATCTATCAATCATTGCTTAAGAGGTGCTCTGTGATTGTTAATTGCCTTCTCTTCTGCTGTATTAACCAACAACTAGTATTTGTTAAATGTTTTTTCTATGCCAGCACTATACTAGTTTCTGGAGATGTGGAAAAGGTGATTAAGACTCAGATATTATTAGCAAGAAACTGAAAGGAGAAATGAGCTACATGATTCCAGGCATTACATAGTTTCAGACAGTCAGCTGAGACGCTGGACTGAGGAGCTGATGGTTTGCTGGACTTAAGGCTGATGACGTGACCTACCATTCAATCACACAATCCACTTTACTCAAGTGCATAGAAGAAATATACTACATGGACAGGAGTTATTTATTTTTTTTCTTTAGAGGTTACTGAGTTCTTTTCATTCAGGCCCAACTTATCACTTTGGAGTCACCTAGGACAATTGCATCAACCTACATGATATTCCATGTTTGTTTCAGCTGCCTGATCGGTCCTTTCAACTTCTTCCTCCTTATCATCTCCCCTTCTTCCTTCTTTTTGTCTTGCTTTCCTCCCTCTCTCTTTTCAGTCATTTATTAAAATTAATGTAGTGCCAACCAAGAGCTCGGTACTATTCTAAGAATTGGGTATACAGCAGTTAACAAAAGAAAGTATCTGTTCTCATACAGATGATATTTTATTGGGGAAAACAGACAACAGGTGAGAAAACAGATACATATACAATATGACAGTTGGTATAAGTGTTAAGAAATAAAAAGCAGGATAAAGAGAGAGTGACAGGGATGGAGGGATGTGTATATGCTAGTTTAGATCTAGGAAGGCCTCTTTGATGGTATGGCATTTGAGCAGAGACCTGAACTCGGTAAGGGAACTAACCATCCACATGTCTGGAAGAAGAGAATTCTGGATGAAGTACCAAGGCAAAGGCTCTAAGATGAGGACAACGAAGAGACCAGAGTGGCTGCAATGCAGTGAGCAAAGGGGAGAGAGGAAGGTGATAAGATCAGATACATGAAGGGAATGCCATGTAGGGCAAATCAGGAAAGGCCTTGTAAACTACGGCAGAGCATTGTACAAGGGGAACCTAAAAAACTTGGAATTTATTTATTAAAAAATTGTGTATTTATTCTTACATGTTTAAACTCCATTCACCTTCAAAGGACTCTCCGTTTGATGCAATATACTAGCAAGATGCTTTTACTGCTCAAAACAGTTTATAAACCTGTCAATTTTGATACCTTTTAGTGCTTCTGCCATTTTTTTGTTTCACCTCTTCCACATCGACAAAATGTTTCCCTTTGAGGATTTTTTCATCCGGAGAAACAAAAAAAAAGTTGCTCAGAGTGAGATTGAGTATATAGGGAGGGTGGGGGCACAGACGTCATGACTTTTTGGTCAAAAACTGCTAAACACTCAGCTTGGTGTGGGCAGGTGTGCTGGTAAATCACCTGTCACGAAATGGGCAAACATGTTGAAAGAATTCTCCAGAAAAAAAAAAAAATTCACTAACGATGAACGCAGACTCACAACAATCCTAACTTGTACACTGATGCCAATGGGTTCCTAGAACACTTACCTATTGGGGGAAGCCTGTACTACATCTAAAAGATAATTTCTTTGTGTGTGCCCCTCACAGAGGTAATAAAAGTGATGGAACAAGACAAAACCACTTTGTAGTGAAGGGAGATAGAGAAAAGCGGCTTCAGGGACAGAATCTAGGGCATTCCAGTTAAAAGATCTCAAGGATGAGAGGAATCAGTAAACAAGACTGAGAAGGATACTGGGACAACATTTTTTCTGGGATCACTGTACTTCACTGCCTGATATCCAGTTTCTTGAAATCTGTTTCTTACATTTTGTGTTTCTTGATTATTTCAGGTGGAAAGACAAATGTATCTCCTGTCAGACCATCTTTATAAAACACAGATGTCATGTATTTGTATTTAAAGTGCATCTCTTTTAGAATAAATATATTTTTTCCCACTTTTGTTTTGAACATCTCTGCCTTTTAGTTGAGTGTTTAGTACATTAATAGTTAATGTTATCTTTTATGTAGTCTAATTTAGCTCTAGCATTTAACCGATTGTCGTATGTATGTCACCTCTGTGTTTTGATCCTCTGTATGCTCTTTTCTTCCTCATTTTGAATACTATAAATATCTTAGAAACATATCTTAGTTAATACACTGTTTTTTTTAATCTACTTTTTTTGCATTTTTTAGTGATTGCTCTAGGCTTGATATAACACATACACACATGCTCTG
Organism: Cephalopachus bancanus; assembly: GCA_027257055.1. Lineage (NCBI taxonomy): Eukaryota > Metazoa > Chordata > Mammalia > Primates > Tarsiidae > Cephalopachus > Cephalopachus bancanus. Next base: position 3,178,817 of record JAPVLO010000095.1, on the reverse strand, counting down.
ATCCTTTCACAGTGTATTAGGACTTATATCATACTATTTACATAAGATATGTAACTTCATTTATCATTTCCCCCCAAGGCTCTTTTTGCTATGGTTGTCATATAAATTCAATACACATCTTTTTTTTTTTTTGAGTTGGAGTCTCACTCTGTCGCCCAGACTGGAGTGCAATGGCCGCTCCCGGCCACCGCAGCCTCGACCTGCTGGGCTCCGGCGATCCTTCCGCCTTAGCCTTCTAAGTAGCCAGAATTACAGGCATGCGCTACCACGCCCGGCTGATTTTTTTTTTTTTAATTTATTGTAGAGATGAGGTCTCGCTGCCCAGGCGGGTCTCAAACCCACGGGGTCAGGCAATCCACTCACCTCAGCCTCCCAAAGGCACGGGATTACAGGCTGAGCCACCGAGCCCGGCTCCTTTTTTTTTTTTTCGAATCAGAGTTTCACTCTAGGTTGGAGTGTAGTGGCATGATCATGGCTCACTGCAGCCTCAACCTCCTGGGCTCAGGTGATCTTTCTGTCTCAGCCTCTGAAGAAGCTGGGACTGCAGGCAAGTGCCACAACCCAGCTGACTTTTTGATTAAAAATTTTTTTTTTAGAGATGAGGCCTTACTATTTGCCCAGGCTGGTCTCAAACTCCTGGGCTCAAGTGATCCTCTTGCCTGAACCTCCCAAAGTACTAGGATTATAGGTGTGAGCCACCATACCTGGCCTCACTATACATCTATTACATCTAAATTCACTATAAACCATACAAAACAATGCTAATTTTTTCCCTTTAAATGGTCATATGCTTTTATTTCCTTATTTTTATTTGCTTTTAAAAATTATTTTTAAATTTTATTGACAAATAATTGTATGTTTATAGGGTACTGTGTGACATTTTGATATATGTTTACAATGCTGAATTACTAAATAAGGCTAATTAACAAGTCCATCACCTCACATACTCATCATTTGTTTGTGATGAAAACATTTAAAATCTATTCTTTTAGCAATTTTGAAATATACAATGCATTATTATTATTATAGTGACCATCTTATACAGTAGATCACTAAAGCTTATTCATCCTAACTAAGCCTTGTATCCTTTCCTTCTTCATCAGCCTCTCTAATCATCACTTTACTCTACTTCTATAAGTTTGACATTTTTAGATTCCACATATAAGTAAGATTATGCAGTATTTGCTCTCTGTGCCTACCTTATTTCACTTAGAATGATGCTCTCTGGGTTCATCCACGTTGTCACAAATAACAAGACTCCTCCTTTTTAAGGCTAAATAGTACTCCATTGTATGTCCACATGATGTTTTCTTTATGCATTTGTCTGATGGTGGACACCCAGCTTGTTTTCATATCTTAGTTATTGTGCATTATGCTGCAATAAACATGGTAGTGCATCTCTTTGGCATACCGATTTCAATTCCTTTGGATATATGCCCAGAAGTGGGATTGTTGGATCATATGGCAATTCTGTTCTGTTTCTGTGAAAATGCCATACTGTTTTCCATATGGGTGTATTAATTTACATTCCCATCAAGAGAACACATGGATTCCCCTTTCTTTACATCCTTGCCCACATTTGCTATTCTTTGTCCTTTTAGTAATAGCCAGTGCAACAGGTGGGAGATGATTTCTTACTATGGTTTAATTTGCATTTCCCCAGTGATTAGTGATGAAGAACATTTTTTCATATATCTGTTGGCCATTCATAGATCTTCTTTGGGAAATTATCTATTTAGGTCCTTTACCTCATTTTCTGATTGGGTTATTTGCTTTCTTGCTGTTGAGTTGAGTTCCTTGTATATTTTGCATAGCAGCCTCTTGTCAGATGCATGATTTGCAAATATTCTCTGAATACGCAGGTTGTTTCTTCCACTCTGTTGCTTCCTTTGCTGCACAGAAGCTTTTTAGTTTAATGCAACCTCATTTGTTTATTTTTGCTTTTGTTGACTGTACTATTCAGGTCATATCTAAGAAATCTTTGCCCAGATCAATGTTGTGGAGAATTTCTCCAATTTTCTTCTAGCAGTTTTACAGTTACAGGTCTTATGTTTAAATCTTTAATTCATTTTGAGTTGATTTTTGTAAACACTATGTGAGTCTAATTTTATTTTTCTGTTTGTGGATATTCAGTTTTCCCGGCACTACTTATTGAAGAGACTGTCCTTTCTCCATTGTGTGTTCTTGACACCTTTGTCAATAAATCAATTGGCCTTAAATACACAGGTTTATTTCTAGGTGCTCTATCTTTTCAGTTGGTCAATATGCCTGTTTTTTTTCCCTTCTCGCCATTACCATGCTGTTTTGATTGCTATAGCTTGGCCTCAAAACTTGTTAGAGATTTTGATGTCAGGTAGTGCAATGCCTTCAACAGTCATATATTTTTTAAAAATTAAGAGGAATCAAAAGTCATTTATAGATACCTAGGTACTTACCATTTCTTATACTCCCTATTTCTTTCTGAAGATCTGTCTTCCTCTACTATTATTCTACTCTAGTTTGAGGAATTTCCTTTAGGATTTTTTATAGTGTAGGTCTGTCTATAACAAATTCTTATAATTTTCTTTTTCTCAAAAACATTTTTTGGATTAATTTTTTTTGAAGAATATTTTTGCTAGACATAGAAATCTGTGTTATTTATCTCTCTCCACAATGAAAAAATAGCAATGTTTTATGACCTTTATTTTTTTCTGATAGTCATTGGAATCATTGTTTACATTTATGTAATGTATAACTTTTTCCTGTGGTGGTTTTAAAATATATCTGTATTTTTTAAATATCTATTACTTCAAAAGGTGCAGCCAAATTTTTCTCCCCTTGAATGTGGTTTGGACGTAGAACTTGATGCTGATGAACAGAATGTGGTAAAAGTGATGTTGTGTGATTTCCAAAGCTAGGTCATAAAAATGTGGCTCAGAGTACATATGAAGGGCTTCCCTCTGGCTCTCTCTTTATTTTTTTCTCCTCTTGTTCTGAGAGAGGCCAGCCACAATATCATGAAGACATTCAAGCAGTGCTAGGGAAGATTGCATGTGGAGAGAAACTGAGGCCTCTTGCCAAGCGCCAGACCAGCTGCCAGCCACATGAGTAATTCACCTTTCAAATATACCCTGCAGCTCCAATCACATCCCACCTCAGAGGGTTGCAGTCTTCCCTAATTCCCTAGTTGGGACCTAGTTGGGACATAAGCTCTTCCCAAAAACCCTGAGAGATAATAAAAGTTTTTTTTAACTTAAATGTCTGTGCATGTTACATTCATCCCAGTTCTTCATTTCTTCAGTTCACTTAGCCTGCATAAAAGAAAGATCTTATCATAAAATTTAAGGGGCACCACAGCTGAAAACTCAATTGATGGAAGAAAATTATTAATTTGTGGTAAAATCAATCTATTTTAAAACATCATTTTGTCTCTTTGGTTTACCATTGTAACCTGAACACCTTGTATAATACTTGGCACATAAGACATTAAGTAAATATTGTTGAATGAATGAATGAATGAATGAATGAATGAATTTGCTTCCTGAGGCTTTAAGCCTCTGGGAGGGCAAAAACTGTGCCTTCATCATCTTTGTATCTTTCTCCTATGGTATAATGCTTAACACTAAATCTGCACCATTCACTGTTGAATTAGATTGAACTTAACTGAGACTCTTGTTGAAGTAAATGATCTGGAAATAGCAGTGAAAAATCATGGCAGAAAACTCATTTTTGACATTTATATTGTTCATTGACTAGTGTTGGTTTTCAAGCCCCATCAACCTATCACCAAAAAACACTCAAAACCACAAAACAAAAAACCCCTCTAAATTTATACTCTGTTGGTTCATAGTAGACCATATGGAATTTTTTTTTGTATAATTTCTACCAATAGAACACATCTTCAGAGGTTTCTAGGGAATCTTTATGAAGCAATATACACTGATAAGTACTTTGCTGTTGTGAACTAAGCACAATAAAGAAAAGTGCTTGCTCTCATTTGGTCTTGCCCTCGCTGCTCTCACCCTCACCTTCTGACCCTCCCAATGGTCCTCCCTCTGGCCCTGTCCCTCCTTCCCCTCCCTCTCCCCATTCCTCTCACCATGTGATGCTTGTTTCCCTTTGCTTTCCACCGTGACTGGAAACCTCCTGAGGTCCTTCACCGGAAGCAGATGCTGGTGCCATGCTTCTCGTACAGCAGGGCAACCACTTTTTATAAGTTCCTCAAGCCTCAGATATTCCTTTATAGCAACACAAAAACATACTAATCTGCCCCTTCATAAACGTGGGCATGGCAGAAAGGAATGCAGTATGGAAAGGCCCATGGACATTCAGAATCTCGGGCAGGCCTGATTTAGCTTGTGGAAAGACCATCCTGAGGGCCAACAGAGCCAGCTTCTCCACCTTGACTGTGGGCAATACCTGGGGGAAGGCAGGGGCTCTAATTAGCCTTTACACCCCAAACCTGGCACAATGCTTGGCGCAGAGTAGAAAGTCGGAAAAAAATGGCTTTAAAGGAATGAAGTCTTGGACAGTCGAGGCAACTGGGAAGCTTTGTGTCGACATATTCTTGCTTTGGTCCCAAACCTTCCACCTGTGCCTCGATGCATGGACTGAGTGCTCAAGCCCCAATCTTGCTTCTTAGAGACTTTCCCTTCACACCAAGGAGCAGGAACAAATGACCCAGCTGAGACTGCTCAGTTCTAGAACCCACCTCCTCCCTTTGCTGCTATTGAGAGATGAGACGACTGGGCAGGAACTGAGGAGCATCTCCTAGAGGGGCAGTAAGGGCTTCCCCCCCCCCCCGGGCGGGGCCCCGTGGGTCTGGATCTGTTAATGACCCGGTCCCTACCCTAGTCGTCAAACTCGGAAACAAATCCTAAGCAAGAAGGCTGGAGGGACTCGCCTCCCCGCCATGGGCCTGGACCTGGGAGCGGCTGCAGACTGAGCATTTTCTGGGGCCCGTGGAGATCAGGCGGAGCGACCTCAGCCACCAGCTTCTCCCTGCACGGCTTCATGGGACAGCAGGAGAGCAGGCGTCCAGGAGGAAGCGGCCGACTTGGGGGACTGAGGCCCGCGGGAGGAGCGGAGCCAGAAGCACAGGGCGGGGGGCGTGTGGGAGGCGCGTGGGTGTGTGGGGGGCGCCTTGGGGGGGCTCTGGCCAGGCTGTGCGCCAAACTTATTTATCATTATAAATAAGAATCACTCTCTTTCCTCAAAATTGTCGGTCTAGCCTAGTCTGTGTGTCACGAGAGGCACATGTACAGCATGTCTGCCCGTGCAATCCGGGAAACCATCTCAGAGCAGTTGGCGTTTTACTGGGTTCAGCATAAAGAGAGGTGGCAAAGACATCTTAAACAGAGGGGGCAGGAGAAGGTACGCCTCAGTGTGGCATTTATTCAGGGACTGGTAAGGTTTCTGACCGGCTGCTGGGGGAGCCAGAATGGGGAAGAGAGCCAGGAAATGGAGCCAGGAGAATTAGGGCAGGATCATAGCTCATTTGGGCTATGCTAGAGACTACAGCTTCCTGTGGGCAGCACAGGGGCTTTCTTCAGTGGTGATTACTGTTACTGCTTGTTTTCTGGATGCTCATCTACTTTATTGTTTGCTAACTTATTCTTTATTCTTTGCTAATTCTTGCAGTTAGAGCAGTGGTTCCAGGTGCTAAAGAGTGGAGAAAAGTGTCTCAGAGGAAAACAAAAAGATGGTTTTATCCAGTAGCTTTATTTTGCACATTAGGAGGTGACTATCATATTTGCCTTTTACCAACACATCACCTTGGTTCATCCTGGGGTGGTCTCTACTGATAAGTTGAGATTTAAGCAGAGTAAATTCCTTATAATTGCAAACAAATCCTAATTGAAGAAATTTGCAAGTAGTCGATCACTAGTTTTCAGCTATAATATAATACAAAGAAATGTTGGTCTAAGCCACCAGGTACTATGCCATTTTATAATTTTAACACATGAGGACCTTCCTAAACTCTCCCATTGGAGAGGGTATAAATCAGCCTTGCTGTACAAGAGATTTCACTCTAGAGTGAAAAGTGTTAGATTATATAAGTACGCATAACTACACATGTGCCTCTAAGGTGTCGTTAAATGGTTTTGCTTGGCAGGGAGACCATTTAAAATCTTGGAAACTTGAAATGACAAGTAATCAAGTAAATGGGCACAGTTTCTGAATCCTCAGGGGGCCGCAAGCAGTTATCCCGAGGCTCAGAAAGCTCATGAAGATCAATGACTCCTTGTGGGTCACACGCCAGTGCTGGAAAACAGCCTTCAGCGCGAGGGTATTTTTCATGCGGACAGCTTTGTGCATCAGCTAGTTTTGTTTTCATTTCAAGGCCATTTTTAAAGCTATTTATCTATCTGGATTTTACCTTGTCGTATAGAAAGTCAGTTTTATAGCCAGGCCAAACAGTCAAAACTGGAAAATAAGCTAAGAAATACATCTTTCTTGATATCTTAGTTTCCTTTCCTGTAAATGCCTTATTTCTTCTGTGTAGTCAGAGAGTGGTTTCATTTGATCTGTATCTCAGGCTAATAGAAATCATTCTGTAATTTTTTCTAACTTTTAGCAGAAAATGCATTTCCCAAATTGTCAGTCAGCTAGAACTTTACTGGACCTAAGCAGGGAAATGCAGCAACTTGAAACAGGAGTAGGAACTGGAAATTGCATCAGCATCTCAAAGCCCGAAATATGCTGCTGAGAATCTGGAATAGGGAAATGCACAGTTGAAGATCTGAACCCTAATAGTGACAGACAACTCTGGAACAATTCTGACAGGAACACTGTGGGAACTTTGCACAAGCTTTGGGCAATTAATAGACCCCAAACTTAGGTGCCAAGGGGAGGTGACTAAAAACAGAGAGGGGAGAGAGAAAAGTGGCATGTTACTGTGTTTTAAAGTTATTTACTCATTGTTTTGACTGGGACATAGAAGTTAAAAAAAATATCGGCCAGCTTAGATCAGCAGAGTTCCTTTAGGTTACTTGCACTACATGGTAAGAGGAGGAGGAAAATAAAAAATAAAAATAAAAATAAAAAATATCGGCAAGAGCCTTAATGCCAACTTCTAGTATTCCATCTTATATCACCTGACTTTGCTGGTATCTCCTGAACTTTCAAAGTCTGTGCTGGTTTTTGTTCTACTTGGTTATTTAGTCTTGGTTTGCCTGTCCAGCGGCCTATTCAGTATCCTATAGCTCCCTCCCCCTTTTGGAGCATGACTTCTGTTGGAGACCAACCACACCCTTCAGGTGGTCTCCCTTAAGGACACCCCACCTCCCTGGTTAGAATCCTGTGGATCAAGGCAGGCGGATGGATTGTTCTCAGGATTTTGTGAATGGGCACTCAGGAGTAGATGAGTATTTCCTGTTGGTAGAAGCTGTGGGATAAGGGGCTTGTGGACTGCTGGTGGTCCCCACGGAAGACAGCCCAAGCCCCAAGGAAGGGTATGAAATGGAACCAATGAAACACAGTGGAGGAGGGAGGGAGTTGATCTCCCTTTCCCTGGGGTAAGATTGTTTGAAACCCTGGCCTTTCTGTTGTTTATATACATGAACTACTCTGGTGTCATTCTCACAAAATCTCCTTTTGTTTAAGTTAATTCAACTTGGAGTTTCATGATTTGTATCCAGATGGATCTTAACTAATACAATTGCTTAGGTTTTAGGAATTAAAATAGTTCTTGTTGTTGCATTAGAATATCTAACCATGCCCTAAAAATACTGTCTTTTTAATGCAAATAATAAAGCAAATAAGAAATAACTGCAGATCTAAATGATATACCTAATGGTTATTGTCTGCAAAAATAATTAATTTGTAACCATCTATGTAATTATAACAATTGATAAACAATAAAAGTAAGTTTTTGGAGCAAAAAATACAGGGTCTTTCTCTTTTTTAAGAATAAATGCTATTGGTGGCTTTGTTATAGGTGAGTTAGTTGAGAGACAGTGTTTTTACTTCTGGAATCTCTGTCCAGTTCCATTTGTTTATGTGCCCTATTCCCTACCAATACTATGCAGTCTTGTCTACTTTAGCCTGGTAATAAAGTTTAAAGTTTGGAATTGTGATACTTCCTGCTTCGTTCCTTTTACTAAGCATTGTTTTAGCTAGTCATGCTCTTTTTTGTTTCCATATGAATTTCTGTATTGCCACTTCTAGATCTGTGAAAAATGATGTTGGCTATTTGATGCGTATTACATAGAATCTGTAGATTGCCTTGGGTAGGATGGACATCTTGACAATACTGATTCTTTCAATCCATGAGCATGGGATATTTTTCCATTTGTTTGTGTCCTTGATTTCTTCGAGTGGCATTTTTTCTTCTCATTGTCTTCTCATTGTCAAGGTCTTTCATTTCTCTGGTTAGGTGGATGCAAAGGTATTTCTTTTTATTTTGTGGCTATTGTGAATGAGATTGTGTTTTTAATTTGGTTCTCAGCCTGCTTGTTGTTGGTGTATAGAAATGCAACTGTATTTTGCACGTTGATTTTGTAACCTGAGACTTTACCAAAATCATTTATCAATGCAGGGAGACTTTTGACAGACTCCCTAGGATTTTCCAGGTATAGAATCATATTGTCTACAAAGAGAAATAACTTTACTTCCTCTTTTCCTATTTGGATACCCTTGATTTCCTTCTCTTGCCTGATTACTCTAGCTATGATTTCCAGCATGATGTTGAATAGGAGGGGTGAGAGTGGGCATCCTTGTCTTGTTCCAGTTGTTAAGAAGAATGCTTCCATCTTCTGTCCATTGAGCAATAGGTTGGCTACAGGCTTATCACAAATGGCTCTTATTGTTTTAAGGAATATTCCTTATATGGCTGGGTGTTTAGAGGGTTTTTTTTTTAATCAAGATGGGATGTTGGATTTTGCCAAATGCTTTTTCTGCATCTAATGAGATAATCATGTGGTTATTGGCTTTATATCTGTTAATGTGCTGAATTGCAAATGTTGAACCAGATCTGCATGCTAGGAATGAAGCCCACTTTATCATGGTGGACAATCTTTGAGATGTATTGTTGGATCCTATTTGCTAGAATCCTGTTGAAAATTTTTGCCTCTATGTTCATCAGGGAGACTGGCTTGTAATTCTCTTTCCTTGTTAGGTATCAGTGTAATGCAAGTTTCATATGTGAATTAAGGATAATTTCATTGTTCTTGATTTCCTGGAATATTTTTAATAAGATTGTTATCAGTTCCTCCTTGTATGTATTGTGGAATTCAGCTGGGAAGCCATTTGGTCCAGGGCTTTTTTTTTTAGCAGGAGATTTCTTATGACTGAGTTGATTTCTTGGATTGTTATTGGTCTGTTTGGGGTTTCAGTTTCTTCTTGTTTCAAGATGTTGTGTGATGCCAGAAAATCTTCTATTTCCTTTATATTTTCTAGTTTATTTTGCACACAGATGTTCATAGTAATCTCTGATAATCTTCTGAAGTTCTTCAGGTCAGTTGTGACATCATCTTTTTTTTTTGAGTTGGAGTCTCACTCTGTCACCCAGACTGGAGTGCAGTGGCCGCTCCCGGCCACACAGCCTCGACCTGCTGGGCTCCGGCGATCATTCCACCTCAGCCTTCTGAGTAGCCAGAATTACAGGCATGCGCTACCACGCCTGGCTGATTTTTTGATTTTTTGTAGAGATGAGGTCTCGCTGTCCAGGCGGCTCTCGAACCTGCGGGCTCAGACAATCCACTCACCTCAGCCTCCCAAAGGAGCGGGATTACAGGCTGAGCCACCGAGCCCGGCTTATCTTTTTTATTTTTAATTGTGTTTATTTGAGTTTTCTCTCTCTCTTTTTTAGTTAATCTTGCCAGAGGTCCATGAATCCTATCTATCCATTCAAAGAGCCAGTTTTTTGTCTTGTTGATCCTTTCTGTGATATTTTTGTCTTCTAAATCCTTAGTTGTGCTTTTTCTTAGTAATCTGGATTTTTCTACTAAAATTAGTATTTAGATGATCTTGCTTTTCCAACTCCTTTAGGCATGACATTAGGCTATTTGCTTGTGATCTTTCTGTTTTCTTGTGTGCAGTGCTATGAATTTTCCTCTCAACACTGATTTCATGGCATCTCAGAGATAAGATATGTCTTTGTTTTTAGTTGTTTCTAGGAATCTTTTTATTTCTGTCTTGATTTCTGTGTTGACTCAGAAGTCATTCAACAGCATGTTGTTTAGTGCCCATGTCTTTTTGTGTTTTAGAAGGCTTTTATTGGTGGTGATATTTATTTTTATTCTACTGTGATCTTAGAAGATGCATGGTGTTATTTTGACCTTTTGAAATCTGCTCACTCTTGGTTCATGTCCATCAATGTGATCAATCTGGGAGTATGTTCCATGTGTTGATAAGTAGAATGAATACTCTGTGGTTGTTGGGTGGAGTGTTCTTTAGATGTGTATTAAATCTACTTGGTCAAGTGTCAAGTTAAGTTTCCAGATCTACTTGTTATTTTTTTCCTCGATGATCTGTCTAGGCCTGTTAGCGGGTATTGAGTTTCTAACTATGATTGTGTGAGTGTCTATGTCCTCTCTTAGTTTACTTTGTAGTTGTTTTTAAAAACTCCTGTGTTGAGTGCATATATGTTTAAGATGGACATTTCTTGCTAGTGTGATATTCTTCCCCTTTTTTTGGGAAGGGCCTGAGTTTAAGAGGGATGCATGTATGTGCTTATACGAATACCCTTTGATCTATCTCATCAATATCTGAGGAGTGAAGAATCATTCCTGAAAGGACTGTAGAGAGTGTGGAAGAAAGTGGAACACAGTGATAGTCGTCATAAGGTTGTGGGAATGAGGAGTAAAGGACAATGGTGGTAGAGAATGTGGTTCCTCTGACATATTTCCTGGGAGCTCTCATCAGCTTTGAGTGGATGATTGCTGGTTAACTAGAGCTACACCCAGATTTCTAGTACAACGATACGAAAGGACACAGCCGAACAATGTTGAAAATGTGATGCTGCCAGGAGAGAAACAGCTCCTGTGAAATTTCTGGCAGAGAATTCCAAACCAGGGAGGTAAAGGTAGGCCAATGAGGCCACTGGGAAAGAGCCAGATGTCCTGCTGTTTACCTAAGGGGAACTACTACAACCCTTGAGCTTCTCCATTACTAACCTTCTGATAAAATTGAACTTCTGTATGATACAACAATCCTTCTCCTGGGAATATACCCAAAGGAACATAGATCACTCTACCAAAACAAAACAAAACATGCACATGCTTGTTTATCACCACACTATTCACAATAGCAAAAACATGGAACTAACTCCATTGCCCATCAAAAGTGGAGTGCACAAAGAAAATGTGATCCATATACATCATGGAATATTATGCAGCCATAAAGAACAGCAAAATCATGACCTTCGTAGCAACTTGGATGCAGTTGGAGTTGGATGCACTGTACTAAGTGCACTGTCACAGAATCAAAGAACTGAATGCCACATGTTCTCACTCATAAGTGTGCCCTAAACACTAGTCACACTAGCATAAGGGTGGGATCAGTAGTTGCTGGGTACTGCTAAAAGAGGGAGGGAGGGAGACATGTGACAACACAAAGGGTAGCTTGTCCACAACCGGGGGATGAGGGTCACCTAGATGCCACTTTTTAAGTAGCAGAAGTCAGATAGATGTTTTTGCTCTGCTGTGATGCTCAGTGGGTTGTTGTCAGCGTTGAAACCTCCGCTTGCTGCTGGGCACACGTGACAGCAGGGGACTCTTCCAAGGGATGTGAGGATGCGCCTGCAGTTGTTACACTTTCCCTCTTTCCAAGAGTGAGAGCTATAGTGTGACACTTTATAGACATGAGGTGAGAGGACCAAACTGGCACCAACTGGAGGGGAAAGTAATTATGACCCAGATGATGTATCAGGGAAGCAGTCACCAGATGAGCCGGAGAAAGCTGGACACCCACAGCGATGGTGGAGAGGGGCCAGAAAGGAGACACTGGAAACAGTTTTGTGAGCAAAATAGGTGCTTGGGTTTTCCAAATGACAGTTTCTCACAGCTTTAATTATGGGGGATCTACCCATATTGGCGGGAAACAGGCCTTCGTCATACAGAACTTGTTAGCATCTATCAGCCGCTACCTGCCAAGTTGATGATGACAGTTAGGAGCCTTGCTATGTGGCAAGGCATCCGGTCCTTTCACAGGAGCCTGGTTGACTGTATGTGTTGTCTTTGTTAAACAACTTTTGCACTGACGAATACCACTGCAGTTCACAGTCTGGGGTCAGAGCCGTGTCTGTGGTGGTAACCCCATGACGGCCGAGCCTGCACTCATGTCATTACAGAATCCTAGCTCCCCCATCCCTTCCTGGTAGCACCCTGGGCCTGTGCAGCCACTGACTCTGCTCATTTACTGTCATGATCACTGCCAGAGTCCCCGTGTGCCAGGCCTGGCATGAGGCCCTGCAGTGCCAGCTGCTTTTCTCTTGATCGCTTCTTGTGCTGTGGCTGCAGTTCAGCTTTTTGCCTCTTGGATTATGGCAGGAATGAAGGTTGCAGCGGATGAGATATGTGGTGAGGTGAGCGGGTTCTAAGCATTGGGCATGCAAGCACAAAAGCGGGAACAACAACTGCTGGGCACTGCTAAAGCTGTGAGAAAAGGAGGGGGATAAGGTGTGTACAGCCACCCACTGGGTATCAGGTCCACCTTCCTGGGAGACAGAGGGTTCACTTGAAGCTCAAACCTCACCTACATGCAATATACCTATGTAGCCAATCCTCACATGTACCCCACAACCCTAAAACTAAAACAAAAATAAATAAATGTGGTGAGGGCTAGAGTTGCCTCTGTGCCAGGCTGCCCACCTCTTGTCTGGCAGTCTCTCATTCTATCCAAAGGAGTGGATGCCTTCTCTAGCAACCTGGTCAGGTGCTGCTTCCAGGGGTTGGGTCTCTCCTGCTGCCTCCTGGTCCTGGCATGGAAACATGTTGGGATTGGAGGACTTCACCTTTTGCTCAGGGGAAATAATGCCATTGTCTTTGCTGGGACCCATGCAAGAGAGATCCTTGCAATGCAATGATAATAATGAAATTAACAATGAAACCAGCCACCACTCCCAGGCGGGTCATTATGCCAAGAACTTCACATGCATCAGCTTATTTAAGCCTTATGATGACATATAGGCACGTGGGACCTATTTTTGGAGTTATTTGGCCTTGGCATTTAGTCCTGGCTCTGTCATTTATCAGCTGTATGACCTAAAGCAAATTGATTTCAGATTTTTATTTTCTCTCCCTCCCTCCCTTCTTTCCTTCCTTCCTTCCTCCCTCCCTTCTTTCCTTCCTTCCTTCCTTCCTTCTTTCCTTCCTTCCTTCCCTTCCTCCCTCCCTTCCATTTTATGGGGTCTTGGTCTGCCACCCAGACTGGAGTGCAGTGGTGTGATCATAGCTCACTGCAGTCTCAGTCACCTGGGCTCAAGTGATCCTCCTGCCTCATCCTCCCGAGTAGCTGGGACTCGAAGTGTGAGCCACTGCACCCAGCTCTTAATGTCTCTAAGTTTGTCTGAAGAGGTGAGTAAAAATGGGCTTGTCTTATTTAAGTCTTGAGGAATTCAAATTGAAGAGCCCCAAAATGGGCTGGGAGAATGAGTTAACAGAGAAGCTTCTTCCATCTTGGGTGTCTCTTCCTCCCATATCTTTAGTTTTATACGATCTCTTGGATTATGGCAGGAATGAAGGTTGCAGTGGATGAGAAATGTGGTGAGGTGAGCGGGCTCACCAAAGGCACTGTGAGGTAGGAATGGTTGCTTTTCCTGTTTTAAAGGAAAAACTGAGTACTGGGAGGTGGGGCCATTTGCCACGGGCCACTGGGCTGGCAAGTGGCACTGTCACAGCTCACATCAAGGTTGGGAGTGGTCTGCTATTGGGTCCTCCAAACTAATAGGTGAGAGTAATGGGTGGCTTTGGAATCCAGTTCCGTTCAATATGATGTAAGGGGAGGTTTCCTGGGGGTCTCTGAGAAATATTTTCTTTCCTTGCACAAATGAATAAAGTTCATCTGTAATACAGAAGCATGCCTGAAGTGCCAGGGAGGCTTTCTGCAAGCCAGACAGAGAAGGTATCACTGGGGACCCGCCACCAAGTTATTACTTTGTCCACTTGGAAAAAGTCCTCACATCCTGTATAAACTAGGTGAGTGATCATGGATGAATTATTCTATTTTGTTTTCTTATCTGAAAATGAGAGGGATGGTGGAAATGGCCCCTCAAACATCGCTCCAATGTAGAAACCTCTATCTGTTCTAATCCTGCCTGCTCGTACCTGGACTCTTCCTTGCTTGCCCTGCCTCACCGAGACTCTCTGCTATCTGTGGTGGCATGATGGGCAGCTGACCATGGATTGCTGCCCCGGGGCCAGGATTCCAGCCCCAGCTTGCACAGCCCTGATGGCGACTGAATGCCACTGTCACCTGGGTCCTTTCTACCACCGTGACAAAGCACACAGAAGCCCCCTCCTGCACTCAATTTACTTATGTAGCAAGTTACATTGTCCCAAAGGCACTGTGAGGTTGGAATGGTTGCTTTTCCCGTTTTTAAAGAAAAACTGAGTACTGGGAGGTGGGGCCATTTGCCACGGGCCACTGGGCTGGCAAGTGGCACTGTCACAGCTCACATCAAGGTTGGGAGTGGTCTGCTATTGGGTCCTCCAAACTAATAGGTGAGAGTAATGGGTGGCTTTGGAATCCAGTTCCGTTCAATATGATGTAAGGGGAGGTTTCCTGGGGGTCTCTGAGAAATATTTTCTTTCCTTGCACAAATGAATAAAGTTCATCTTGTAATACAGAAGCATGCCTGAAGTGCCAGGGAGGCTTTCTGCAAGCCAGACAGAGAAGGTATCACTGGGGACCCGCCACCAAGTTATTACTTTGTCCACTTGGAAAAAGTCCTCACATCCTGTATAAACTAGGTGAGTGATCATGGATGAATTATTCTATTTTGTTTTCTTATCTGAAAATGAGAGGGATGGTGGAAATGGCCCCTCAAACATCGCTCCAATGTAGAAACCTCTATTCTGTTCTAATCCTGCCTGCTCGTACCTGGACTCTTCCTTGCTTGCCCTGCCTCACCGAGACTCTCTGCTATCTGTGGTGGCATGATGGGCAGCTGACCATGGATTGCTGCCCCGGGGCCAGGATTCCAGCCCCAGCTTGCACAGCCCTGATGGCGACTGAATGCCATGCTTGTCACGCTTGGAGACCCTCTGCTTTCTTACCCACCGTGACTACATTTCCTTTCCTAGCACACGGAAGATGGGAGGTGAGTTCTCCTCCTCTCTGCCTCTTCTGTCCTTGTTTCTGGATGTTGTCCCTGAGCTCATCAAGCTTGCACCAGCTGAAGCCGCCCTGTGGGAAATACATGGGCACTTTGAGGATGAGGAAAGAGGGATGAGATGAAGTCCTGTCTGATGACACCTCTGAGCTGCTGAGCCAAGTCAGTGCCTGCCTGTCCACAGCCAGTCTTGCTCTGGGGCACAACGATAGCAGCAACATGGCCCAATTGTGTAAGCCACTTTTATTTGGGTATTCAGTTCCTTGCACCCCAAAGCACCCTAACTGAGGCACCAGAATCCCACAGGCTCCCGGGACAAAGTTCACAGCAGTGTATTGTCTGCTGGCAACTGAATATCATGGAAATTGTGGGTGAGGACTCTAGAGACATTCACATGTGCCCTTGGTGAAGACGTGTCCTACACAACAGGAGACCAGCTGGAGCTCCTCAAGGGAAGCTCATCTGAGGGGAGTCCCCTCCCAGCCCTGTGAGACTCTTGTGTCTAGCTTAATGGGAAACATTCTGACTGTTGGAAACATTTCTCACACCCACCTCCACTGAGAGTGCCCATGTGCCTGTGGAACCTGCCACCATTGGATTCTGTTACAGAAACCTCTTTATTTTTCAACAACTAAGAGAAGTAGGGATGAATTATTTCCTTAAAGTGTCCCAGGACTTAACTGGCAGTAAAACACAGTATACAGTTAATCAGGTGTTACATTTTTATCTCAAGGAAGTTTAGCAAGCTGTCAAAAAAACAGCCTGAAACTGAATTTCTAGAAAAAAATGCTTCCAAGTTGATACTAAGGATGCTAGTTCCTCTAAACTCCACTAGGAGTCAGTCTAGAAATTGTCATGCACAGAATTATCTCAGGAGTTTAAGGTGGGATTGCTGGGTTCTGAGGGCAGTGTCCTCTGGAACCTAGCAACATTTGTACTGGGCTTTGTGATTTCCAGTTTACAAGGTACTTTACTGTTTACCAAGTGCTTTCCAGTTTCCAGTTTACCAGGCACTGTCATAATTGATAGCTCATTGAACCTACAACAACCCTCTGAAGTAGGTGTTTCTTGAGGCTATTGAAGGTTAAGGGACATCAAGAAAGTTTGCCTGTCTGATGTTGGAAATGCCACCCTCTTCTTGCCTTCCCAGGGTGTTCCTCTCTCTAAATAAATGGTGTCACCTCCTGGGGAGGGGGGTACAAGGTCGGGTGTCTGAAGACCCAGCTGCAGGAGTTGGCTCTCAGCTGAACTTGCTGTGTGATACCTGGTGAGTCATTGATGTCTCTGGGTTTCAGTTTCCTCATTTGTAGAGAATGAGGAATGTAGGTTTGTAGAGTTCAAAATAATCTGTGAAATACTTTGGGTTTAGTACTGTCATCTCCTGCTAGTGCTTCTAAAATCACCCTTTGCAATGGTATTGTCACCAACTCTTGAGAGTGAATAAGCTTGAGTGGTGATAGAAAGCTCTGAGTTTAGAGGGTACTTAGCAAGCAGTTAAAGAGAGGAAGGGGACAGGAAAAAAAGAAACCAAAAAAAGAAAAATCCTGAATTTAAATTCCTTGGGTTTTTTTTTTTTTTGAGTTGGAGTTTCATTCTGTCACCCAGACTGGAGTGCAGTGGTAGTGGAGTGCAGTGGTCCCGGCCACTGAAGCCTCGACCTGCTGGGCTCTGGTGATCTTTCCGCCTCAGTCTTCCAAGTAGCTGGAACTACAGGCGCGCTACCACGCCCAGCTAATTTTTGATTTATTGTAGAGATGAAGTCTCACCAAGTTGCCCAGTTGGGTCTCGAACCCGCGGGCTCAGGCAATCGACTCACCTCAGTCTTTCAAAGCGCGGGATTACAGGCTGAGCCACCGAGTCCGGCAACTCCTTGTATTTTATAATTTACCTTGAGTTAGCTTTATTGAACAACATTAATCTAACAGTTAAAAACTTTATCCCTTTCATTTGTTTATTAATTCATTCATTCAACTTTATTTTCATGTCTACTGTGTGCCAGGCACTGTCCTATGAACGTGTTGAATATCAACTTTGAAATAAGCATCTTGCTGAATGCTGAGTGTAGGATGATAATATAGTTTGGATATTTGTCCCCTCCAAATTTCATATAGAAATGGGGCTCCCAATGTTGGAGGTGGGGCTTGGTGGGAGAAGATTGGGTCATGGGAGCGAAGTCCTTATGAATGACTTGGTTCCCTCACTGGTTGTTTAAGAGTCTGGTACATTCTCTTTCTTCCTTTGTTCTTACCGTGTGACTCACCTGCTCCCTCTCTGGACACCATTCCCAGCCTGTATGAACATGAGGTTCCATTCTCTTTAGCTCTTTCAGATTGTTTTTGCTCTGCCCTTGGGCAATTTTGTTACATGCGTGTATTGAGAAGTATTCTGATGACTTATCAGGGGAGACCTTTTGAAGATCTCAAGGGTCTCTTTCTACACACCTCTCACCTTTGTGTTGGTCTGTCTTGTGATCTCCAGCTGCCTTGGTTCAGCACACTCTCAATTCAGTCTCCTCAAGACAGAGAACTTGTCAGGTTTCTCCCTGCACTGCAACCTGGAAGCTTCCCAAGGCAGTCATCTGGGTCCCCTGCATGGGATCTCTGTGTTTGTTTTCTGTCTTTCAGAGATCCCTGTTTTTTGTTGCCCAATATCTAGTGTGTTTAAAATTGTTTTTTTCACATATTTTGTTTTTATTTTGTTTGTGTCAGGTGGGAAGATAAATCTAGCCCTGGCTGAAACTGCCTATCTCATCATCTTTTAGGGTTGTTGGTTTCTGAGGACCGATGAAGTAATTCACAATAGAACATTGCCTCACTTGATAGGATGGAGAAGCACATTTCACTCTCGCCTTTTGAAAGGGTGCTCTTTATTATGAATAATAGAGAAACAAAGAAAATTCAACAGCTCTTATATGCTTAAATTGGTGTTAGTCATGGGCTTTTTTTCCACAGTAATTTGAGAAAAGGAGATAATTACTGAGACAAGGTAGTAAGAAGCTGAACAAGCAAACTTACCTCACTCGTTCATCACTTTCATAGCCTTGACCAAGGGAAATATTGAAAGGATTTGTAATTAGAGGTGTGATCTATTACCTCTCAGCAAGTATGTTGCTATCAATATCATTGCTAGCATTTACAGCTTAGAATAGGAAGGAGGGGGAGGTGGCTCCCTTTTTTAGATGTCTATAGACTGGTCTCCACACATAGCAAATAAGTAAGAGGTAGAGAAGGGTTGAATGTAGTTATGCAACCAATTATTTTTGAAAGCAATTCTACAAATTCATCCAAATAAGTGGCTAAGTGTATTGGTGTGTGTGTGTGTGTGTGTGTGTGTGTGTGTGTGTGTGTGCGTGCGTCTGCATTCTTAATTTCTTTCTACTTGTTTAGAGTAGAATAGATAGACTATGGAGTAATTACACAAAATTTGAAGCAATCACATGTGAAGAAATAGGGGAAATGCAGATCTTGACATTTTAAATGAGATGATAATGTTAGGAAAATCTCCTTCTGATTTTTATCTTAAAGAATGTGAAAGAGGCTCAGGCTGTAATCCCGCGCCTTTGGGAGGCTGAGATGAGTGGATTGCCTGAGCCCGCGGGTTCGAGACCCGCCTGGGCAGCGAGACCTCATCTCTACAATAAATCAAAAAATCAGCCAGGCGTGGTAGCGCATGCCTGTAATTCCGGCTGCTCAGAAGGCTGAGGCGGAAGGATTGCCGGAGCCCGGAAGGATTGCCGGAGCCCGGAAGGCGAGGCTGCGGTCGCTGAGAGCGGCCACTGCACTCCAGTCTGGGCAACCAAGTGAGACTCCAACTCAAAAAAAATAAAAATAAAAATGTGAACGACATTAATACTTGCATGCAGTTGTGATCTGTTTTCATCTCTTTATGATTCTCCTATTTTAAATAATGAGCATTTAAAGATATTTTCAGTATCTTTAGTACAAAACAAACAAAAAAGAGACAGGAAGGAGGAATGAAAGAAAGGAAGGAAAGCCAAGAACAGCTATTTGTTTATTTACTTATTTGTTTAAGGTACAGTTGAGTATATTTATGTATTAATACAATACTTTGTTTTAAAAGGATTTATGACAACGTTAAAAATCATACATAATGTAAATGCGGAAAAGCAGATGAAGATAAGAAGTCTGGTCAAAGAGAAATTAAACATGGCAGAAGCGTTGACAGCAGGGTCAAGTCTATGTTTGCTATAACAGAACACCATAAACTGGGTAATTTATTTAAAAAAATACACTTATTTCTCAAAGTTTTGGGAAGATCAAGGCACTGGCCTCTGGGAGGGCCTTCTTGCTGTATCTCCTGGAGGGGAGGAATGCCACATCCTCACATGACAGAAGGCGGAAGGAAAGGCGAGAGAGAGAAACTGCTTTCATGAGAACTCTTTATAACGGCTTGATCTACTCATGAAGGCAGTGCCGTCATTACCTACACAACTCCCATTAGGTCCCATGTCCCAACACTATTGGGTTAAGGATCGTTTCTAACACATAAATTTCTGGGGAACACATTCAAACCACAGGAGTCGATACATGAAATATCAAGTCTTGAATACTTAAAAGCAATAGGTTGAATATTGAGCCCTGAGCTTTCTAGCGAACAGCTGCAAAAACAAAAAAGAAAAACTAGAATCGATAATTGATGTACCATTGAAGGCAAATTGTTTGCCATATCTGTGCCTGGGAACTAAATAAGTTAACTCATTTTATTGGCTGTTTAACTGGAAGGCAATTAGGTCCTGTGGTGGCTGCCAGCAATGATGCCTCCTGGCTTTAGGGCAGTTAAGCAGTAGACCTCAAAGAGTGGTAACTAAGAATAAGGACCACTTTCTGTGTAGACCAATCCCAAGTTTTGCCAATAAAAGCTATGCTACCTGCATATCAAAAAATGGTTATGCTAATCTTAAGCAGTCGCTCCCTTTCCCCCGCCTTCATTTTAACCTTCTCATTCTACATTAATGTCAAGACATTATCCCATCATAGCCTTTCTTCTCCCCAATCCATCACAAAACTGTTCTTGCACTCACTCTAGTCACAGCATTAAGGTCACAGAATTTTATGAGCATCAATAGCCTGGGAATGGTTTGATTTTATTCAGTTAGGCTAATAGTTAATTCATCTTTACAGAATCAAAAATTAAAGAGATCAATATAAGTCACACAAATTTCATGCTGCTCTTAACACATTTATTCATTAGGTGATATAGAGAAACCACAGTTATGTCTAAAGGTACCTGCTTCGCACATGTGACATTGACCCGCAAAGGCCTGGGTCAGTTTATTGGAAGGGAAATGGATACACCCTTTATTAGAAGGACAATTTAGTGAACTAATAGGTTAATAGTTTGGGATCAGTGTATGGCTGTCATCTGAATACACAAGGTAGAGTAATTCCAGGAATCCTTCCCATGTGCCAAGGAAGGATACAAGGCAGAGGACAAGGACAAATTGCAGGCTCAAGGGGCTGAGTGTAATGGGAAGGGGACAAGTCAGCAAACAGTTATGACATGATCTGATGGTTTGACGGTATTAAAAAGAGATAAACAAGCACCTCATTGGCCTGGGAATTGAGGAAGTCAGGGAAAGCTTAAGGATTTAAGAAATCTTCAGGCCTGAAGGAATGATCTCACATCATGGAATTGGGAAAATTACTTAAATTGGGCTTTGTTCATTCTTCTAGAACTCCAGGGAATCTAAACATCCTTCTTAGATTTTAGGCAAGTCTGTAGTCATCCCTGTTCAGAAACATGAGAATTGAAATTAAATTTAAAAAAATATGGCAGAATACACATAACATACAATTTATCATTAGTGACATTTAGGACATTATGCCATTGTACAACCATCATGACTATATTTTCATTACCCCCAAATGAAACCCTGTACTCATTCAGCAATCACTCCATCCCCCCTCATCCCAATCCTGATAACCACTAATTGATTTTATATCTCTTTGGACTTGTCAATTCTGAATATTTCATATAAGTGGAATCAATACAAACTTTTGTGTCTGGCTTCTTTCACTGAGCGTAATATTTTCGAGTTTGATCCATGTTGTGTTAGCATGCCCTTCCTTTTTTATGATTGAATAATATTCTATTGTATGGATATCCCACATTTTGTTTATTCATTCATCAGTTGACAGAGATTTGGGTTGGTTCCACTCTTTAGCTGTTGCGAATGGTGCCGTTATGAACAACTGTGTTTGTGTTGTGTATAAACATTTCTTTGAATACCCGTTTTTGTTTCTTTGGAGTGTATAATTAGAGGTGGAATTGCTAGGTCACATGGCAATTCTATATTTATTTATTAAAGAACTGCCAAATTTCTTTCCTCAGAACTTGCACCATTTCACTGAACTTACTTATTTTATTTTATTTTTTGAGTGGGGAGTTTCATTCTGTTGTCCAAGCTGGAGTGCAGTGGCACGATCATGGTTCACGCAGTCTCAATCTCCTGGGCTCAGGCGATCTTCCTTCTTTAGCCTCCTCAAGAGTTAGGACTACAGGCATGTGCCCCCGTGCCTGGCTAATTTTTTGATTTTTTTTTGTAGATGCAAGGTCTCCCTATGTTGCCCAGGCTGGCCTTGAACTCCTGGACTCAAGCAATCCTCCTGCCTTGGCCTACCAAAGTGCTGGAATGGCACTTGCCATTCCACTATGCCTGGCCTGAACTTACTTTTAGTGAGAAAGAATTTTGTTCAAGGTTACTGTGTGCCTTGATAATTTATTCTCCCTACCAACTTCAAAAGATTGTTCTGAGGATTAATAACCTTTGTGAAACTGTTAAAGGCCTTCCAAAAGCAGCCTTTATATAAATTAAAGGTCTTATGGACTCAGGCATTCATCCTAGTGTAGTCTGCAAAGAGTTTGATAGTTCAATAAATTTACATGAAATTCGATCTGGATAGGTGTGGGTTTTTACAATCTTACAAGGCCTGGAGCTGAAAAGAGACAAATTGAGTTGAATTAGTTTGTCTCAACTTGACCTGTTTTTTCTAATGAGATATTGGAGGCATTAAAAAAAACGTGCTCTCCTTTTGAAGTATGGGCACACTGATTCCGGTTGTTAGATCCATTAATTAATTTATCTCTATTTGGAGCATTCTAATGAACTAAAACCTAAGATTGTTGTTAATTTAAAGCAGAAGCAAAAGTGTGACTGAGCAAGACTTTTGTAATGGTTTCTGAGAGACAACCGAGTGGGAAACAGATTCAAACTCTTTCCGTGACTCTAGACTATGTTTTGAAACTTGTTAGGGGATGGCAGCTCCTGGCGTGTGTCGGGTGTGTGCGGTGCCCATAGGGGGCTCATCAGCCTCGTAGAGTGTCCCTGCAGCACCTGGGGCCTGGGTGCAAGGCTCCTTTTGCCAGGCTTGAGTCGATCATGACATGCCCCGTGGATCAATGTGCAGCAGACACTCACTCAGTGGGCACAAAAGCCACAGGAAGATACCCAGAGCCCTGTCTAGGTTTTTATCTAATTTATCATTTCAAAATTGCCTGTGGCCACTCATCATCTCTCCTGCCTCTACTCAAGCCCCATGCTGGCACAGGCAGCACCTTTGCATACTTTGACCCAGTGAACACTTGTGAGTGAGTTTAGAAGTGTCGAGTCTTTTAGTACCTTCTGTGTATTATGAAGTTTAGATTTATTTATTTTATTTTATTTTTGTAGGGATGGGGTCTTGATGTGTTGGCCAGGCTGGTCTTAAACTCCTGGGCTCAAGTGATCCTCCCATGGTGGCCTCCTAAAGTGTTGGGATTGCCAGGCATGAGCCATTGCACCAGGCCTTAAAATTAAAATTAAAATTTATTATTTCAGATCCTTACAACAACCATGTGAAGTAGCTAGCACTTTAACGCATCATTTTAAAAGTGAAGAAACTGGGTCTCTGGAGAATAAGTAATTAGCAAAGTCGAAATACAAACCAAAGGATAGCTGATTCTAAAGCCTGAGTTCTTGCTCATACACCAGCTACCTTCTCAAATAAAATGAGGGAAATGCAAAAATAGTAACAAATGTTAAAAAAAAAATTCTTCCAAGCCAAGATATAAGATACATCAGACTGCTTAAAAATTGTTTTACATTTATCTACCTGTACCAAGATATCACCTGAGGCTGCTCTGTTTTTTGAGACTCAAGTGAACTTGACTGTAACCCTCAGTCTCCTGCAGGGTGGGCGCACCATGTCGTCCTGGGATTTGGAGGGTTTACCCTTCGCCTGTTCACGCTGGCTCCCAGCTCCAGCCTCTTCTGAGTTAGTTTAGTTTTAGAACAACCCCCCTTTCTCTCTTCTTGCCATGGAATAAAGAAAAAAAGTAGACTGGACTCAAGTCAGTTTTGGCTTATAACATTTTATTCTTCCATTATATGAATCCTGGGCAGAAAAATCCCTGAATAATTCTTGCTACCAGCCAGCTTTTTACTACTATAACTTCTCTGTACTAGAGGTGCTTCCCTAAGAATGTTTAAACTTTTTTATAAGGTAAAGCAAGTTAAGCGTGTAACTGACAGCTTGATCTGGAGTGCATGAGTGCAGGAGATGGAAGGTATAGAGAGGTTCACTCCGTACACCCTCATGTGATAGCTGAGAACACTATGGATGCTATGGGCTCTGGCTTGCTTGAGCTTGACACTGGTGAGCTGACACATATGACTTTAGTCCCATATTCCTCCTCGCCACCCATAGCTCTTTCTCTCTACTCTCTTCTTGGTGGTGTCTGCCTTTCTTGAGCTTCCTGTAGCTGAGAGTTAGTTTCTGGCATTCCAAGTTCACCAGTCCTATGAGACAGAAGTGGGGAATGAGGTTACAGTCCTAGAAAAATATTGTGCCTTAAAAGAATTCCTCAAAGTCTGTAATACCCTTGGCTCACTTTATAGGATGCTTCCTCCTTTCTTCTTCTCTGACTTTTACAGTCCCAAGCAGCACTCAGAAAGCCACATTTCAGGTTCCCCAGAACCGACAGATTATAAGGAAGTAGAGATTCTAGTGAACTTAGTCACAGAAAACCTGTTTCAGATAAGAATAATGAGAATCTCAATAGTCTTAGGTGACGTCAGATTCTTGTGGAAATATTTGCCCAGTAATAGAAGAAAACTGCCAGGGAGATAAGAGAAGGAGATGTTGTTACTAGGGCACAAAACAAAAACCAAAAGCCCACCAGGGGCAGGAAGGCAATGGAGCTCAGTTCCAGAGAATACTAATCGCTGATTTCCTGTCCTCTGAACACGTGTCTAAATGCAAGGACCAAAATTTAAAATAAAATCAGTCTCCAACCCTGTCACCAAAAGGATGCTTGGAACAATTTGCAATAAACTATTCTCATCCGAACATTTCTGACCCTTCAGTTGCTTCTTTGAAACCTCGAAAAATAATAAACAGCTATATCTTGTCTTTGTCACAAAAGAAAAGTAAAAGTATGCATTCTGTGCAGGACCAAGAAAATATGTCTCAAATAAACATCCTCCAGTGTCGAGAAATTGACTTTTAGCAATGTAGAATAAATATTTTTGCAAGATTTCTCTGTCTTAAATGGTAGCCTAAGTTTAAAAACACAAATAACCCTCCCTCAAAACCAATTGATCTTATATGAAAAAGTAGATGGAAGAGAAGTTTGGAGTTAATGAAAGAGTAACAAAAAATGAAGAACAACTAAATATCTTTTTCATATGATTTTCAGATTGCCTGGAGGAACTAGTTTAGTTTGAGCTAATGTGTATCTACTCTCTGATGTGAATTATCTAATCATATCTTTATCTCCTCATTGCTCTGGTGATTGTCCACTCAGGACGTTGACAGCAACAGTGTGCTTTCTGATTTCTATGCTGATTATGCTAAAATTTACACCTATAACTTTGAAGTATCAAGTTGAACTGGATTTTTCAGTCTTCAAATTCTAATACTTTATCTTTCAGAATTCACAGGAGTTAATGAGTGTGTATTCAAATAGACAAAGTCTCTAAATAATCGTAAATATTGATAAAATATGCAGTGGTTTTGTTATGGTAGTTCATAGGTTTATACAGCATGATCATCTATAGCTAGAAGTGATAGTTCTTTCTACACAACATAATATAGTTTTATAGATTAGTAATTGGAACAAATACTGTGACATACCCAGCAATGAAGAGCTACTTCCAGTTCAGGTTGGTTGAAGGTTGGAGATTCTAAGTTTTCAGGCTCCAGTGTCACAAACTCTACAGGTAATATGAACTTTCCCGAGTTTTCTCTCCTTCTGGAAGAAGATGCAATGCAGTTTCATGAGAAAGACCTGTGCCTTGCCTTGGAGTTAGATAGATAAAGGTTGGGATGGCTTTGTGATACTAATGCTATGATCTTGGTCACATTATTTCAAGTGAGATGTGTTTTCTTCTTTATAAAGGATAGGCAAAAATATTTTCCTGATAAAGCATGTGGAGGTTCTTGACTTACTCAAATATATCAAATTACCTTTTGAATTATGAAGAACAACATATTGTATGTGCAAGATTTAATGATTTGTTTCAATTCACATTGACTCTCAGGAGATGGTACTGTACTAATTAACTGTGCTGCAGTAACAAGTAATCCCCCAATTTTAGCAGATTAGAACAGTGAACATTTATTCGTGCACCTGTTACACATCAATAGCTCTGAGCTGGATGGAGCAGCATCTACGTGAGAACTGTTTATTAATGGCGGAGGGAGATTGAAAATGGAAGATCATAATAGAGTCTCTTCAGGCTTCTGTGGGAATGTGGCAGGCTGACATTCCATTGGCCAAAATAAGTCACATGACCAGAAATACCATTCACGGGGAAGGGAAGGGTAGAAGTACCACCAAAGGCACTGCAGGTCTTGTGGCAATGAATGTACATATTTGATTCTCTTACAGGAAGGGGGAGTGATTCGTTGGGAACAATAATACATTCTACCACCTTTACTACTAAAGATGTCACAGAGGCTGCATGGGATGGTGGGAGGACGGACTCTGAATGTGGGTTTTTGTATCACTCACCTCCAGCATTACTCGCTGTAAGAACTTGGGCAAATTGACTAGCACTTCTGTGATTAGTCAGCTCACCCAGAAAACTGGGATAATAATAGTACTACCTCATCTCATAGAATTAAAAAATAATGTGTGTGCTTGTGAATGTATACAGTCATGCATTGTTTAACGTGTTGGATGATTTTGTCATTGTGTGAGCATCATAGAGTGTACTTAACACACACCTAGATGATGTAAGTACATTGCACACTTGGACTGTACAGCTCCTGGGCTACAAACCTGTACAACATATGACAATACTGAATATTGTAGGGAATTGTAACACAATGGTAAGTATTCATGTATCTAAGCATATCTAAATGTAGAGAAAGTACAGTAAAAATATGGAAAAAAAAATTAAAGTGGCACCCTTTTATAGGGCACTTACCATGAATGGAGCTTGCAGGACTGGACGTTGCTCTGATGAGTCAGTGAGTGATGGTGAGTGAATGTGAAAGCTAATGACACTTTAAAAATTCTTCCTTTAATAATAAATTAACTTTAGCTTACTGTAATGATTTTACTTTATAAACTTTTCAATCTTTCAAAAACTTTTAGACACCTTTGTAACGACATTTAACTTGAAACATTAACACACTGTACGAAATATTTTCTTTCTTTAAATCCTTATTATATAAGCTTTTTTCTAGTTTTTTTTTTTTTTTTTTTGAGTCGGAGTCTCACTGTTATACAGGTTGGCGTTCAGTGGTATGCTCACGGCCACCGCAGCCTCAACCTGCTGAACTCAGACGATTCTTCCGCCTCAGTCTTCCAAGTAGCTGGAACTACAGGCGTGCATCACCACGTCCGGCTAGTTTTCCTTGATTTATTGTAGAGATGAGGTCTCACCAAGTTGCCCAGGCTGGTCTCAAACCCATGGACTCAGGCAATCCTCTCACCTTGGCCTCCCAAAGTGCTGGGATTATAGGTGTGAACCACCCCGTCTGGACTGCTTTTTTCTACTTTTTAAGTTAAATTTTTTTAAAAAGTTTTTGTTAAAAATAAAGACACACACCCATATATAAAGTCACTTAGAACAAAGACTGACATACATTGTAAGCACCATGTGTTAGCTATGTTTATTATTATTACTGGTTATATTGAAGGATTAGTAAATTCAGAGGGCCATCCCCTGTAGAAAAAAAAAATCAACTAAATGAAAGATGCTGTGGTGGGGGAGTGGGGGACACATTTCCCATGTCTCCCCATTTGAATGATCAATGCACAGTTCATTGGTCCATGCCATGGATTCCTCACCACTATCTTCCTCTGTCTTATAGTCATCACCTTTGGAGATGAACAGGCAGAAGAATGTAAGCTGGGAGATTTCATGGCTAACATTATGGCATAAACCACTAACTTTGTTTCCCTTCTTTGAGACCTTTTGATGATATTCCTATTTTTCAATAGCTTTTAGGGAAAACAATTTTTAAAAAGTTTTGGAATATTTTCCTCTGTTTTAAAAGAATCAGATTAGAAAGATGTTGGACTCTGATCATGAATGTTAGTCCCTTTTTCCCTCGTGGGCTTGTCTTCTTAGACCATGAGCGTTGTATCCTTACACTACTTTTTATGCTCTATTTTGAGGAATTATCCAATACACTTTTCCTAATAGTTGTTCAGCAGTAATAATGCAGATGGCCTTTCTGTCACAACGATGGAGGTTTTATAAAGCAAATTAAGTGTGGCGTATTTATCTATATCACAGAGTGTGCCTCAATTTCCTTTGAATAAAACTTTTGGAATGTAGTAGGTATTTCCCATAAGAAAACAAGCCCGAGTCACAAAGGCCTGTGGATTTTCTCACCCGTAGAGAATCCACCAGGCTCCCTAGCAAGCAAGCAGAAAGTGCATTGTCTAGAAGGGTGCCCTATCCAATACCTGTAGATGGGCCACCGAGAGTTGTGGGTGAGGGAGACTCTCCCAGAGCATGTGGCTGGGAGTGCAGAGGGCAAGTGGCAGGGGAATCTTCCCAAGGACTACATTTGAAGTCACTTCCTCCTCTGCAAGGGCTGGTGGTCCTCACAATTATGGCTTGCCAGAAGGTCATCAGTGCTAAGGACCAGTGAATGCGGACTACCCCCATTCTTTTCTGTTCTAAGTGGGAGATTGTATTGTAGGTGTGTGGATCCTGTTCTATTTTTTCCCTTGGTGTTAGACTTTAAAATAAATATAAATAATCCAATCTATTGGGTGGGTGGGTGGGGGGCTCTCTTCTACATGGTGAAAAATAAGCTCAGCTGATTTTTTTTCTGTTCTGGTGGTTGTACTTTTATCTGGAATTTTTTTTTTAAGATTAGCTGTTTGTCATGAACTTTCCTTTTCTCCCTGCCTGCTTGCTGGGAAGTGGCTACTATCTGAGGAGAGTGTTGAAGATGGCAGAGCTGTCCCGCCAACTTTGATCTATTCCCCTCTAGATTGTACTGAGAGAGAAAAACAACCTTCTTATTTAAGTTCCTGCATTTTGGTTACCTTTTCACACTAGTACAGCCTGCACTGTAACTAGTAAGTACTCAACACAAAAGTCCTACTCTTTCTACATAGTGGTTAGATATATGAAGCTAGTATTTCAAGGTATGAATGTGTCCAGTATTCTATGCACAGTATTCCATGGTATGAATATGTCACAATCTGTTTAGCCTTTCACTTGTTGAAGGACATCAGGGTTGTTCCTAGGTTTTTCTACTATAAGCATAGCTGCTATGGATATTCATGTATAAGTTTTTATGTGAACATCAGTTTTTGTTTTTCTGGGATAAATGCCAAGGAGTACAATTGTTGTAGATGGAAGTTGCATGTTTAGTTTTTTAAAGAAACAGCCAAACTCTTTCCAGGGTGGCTGTACCATATTCCATTTCTACCAGCAATCAATGAGTGATTCTGTTTCTCCATGTCCTCATCAGCTTTTGGTCTTTTCATGATTTTGAATTCTAAATATTCTGATAGCTCTGTAATGATATCTCCTTGTGGTTTTAATTTGCATGTGGTGTTGAACAACTTCATGTGCCTATTTACCATCTCTATATTCTCTTCAGTAAAAGGTCTGTGCATGTATCTTGCCCACTTTCTTACTGGGCTGTTCTTCATCACCCCTTTTGTTTCTCTTTGTTATTTCAATGGCTACAAATGTCTTTTTTTAAACTGTTGAGTTTTGAGAGTTTTTTAAATATATTCTAAATACAAGGACTTTGACATGTAATTTGCAGATATTTTCTCCATGTCTGTAGTTTATCTTCTCATCCTTTTCACTGGTCTATCCCAGAGGAAGTTTTTAATCAAGGTGTAATCTAATTTACATTTAAAAATGAACTGTGTTCTTGGTGCCAAGTCTAAAAACCCTTTCCCAGCGTTTGATATGATATTTGATATGATACTAATATTTTTTCCCTTGGTATTAAACTTTAAAAATAAATATATATAATCTAATCTATCAGATTTTTAATTTATGGTTTCTATGTTTGTGTGTTGCTAGAGAGACCTTCTCAACCCCAAAATGACAAAAATTAATCCACTTATTATTTTAGATGTAAGTTTTTTTACTAACTACTTTTTATATATAAAAGTAAAACATGCTCATTAAAATAATAAAAAACATAGAAAGGCAAAATTTGAAAAAAAGTTGCCTTTACTTCTACCAGTTTTATTTCCTGAGGTAGCCATTGTCATTAATTTATTATATATCTTTCTAGAATTTCTCCAAGCATATACAAGCACATGCATGTACATACACATACTCTTTTTTTAAGCCCAAGGGGAATACTTGCTGTATCTTTCTTCAGCAGTCCATAGAGACCATTCTCATTATTTTTAACAGCTGTGGGGATAATTCTTATAATCTTTCTCCTAATAATAGACAATTAGTTTGTTTATAGAAATTTCATCTGTTATGATAAATAATGCTGCAATAAATGTTCTTGTACATATTATTGTTCAAGAATTTATGAAGAATAAATTCCTGGACATGGAATTGTTAAATTATAGGGTATATGATTTTTCAATTTTGATAACACTGACAAACTATCCTTTCAAAATGGAGCATCAAAATATGTCTGCTAACAATGTATGAAAGTACCAATTTTCCGCCATCCTCACCAATGTATGAAAGTACCAATTTTCCTCCATCCTCACTTGCTCTGGAAATTACCTAATTTTATATTCTCTGCCTATCTAAGAAGCAAGAAATGCTCTCCAGTTTTTTAGAATTCTTAACAGATTTAAAGATGGCGAGTAAGTTGGGCTCGGTGGCTCAGCCTGTAATCCCGTGCCTTTGGGAGGCTGAGGTGAGTTGGATTGCCTGAGCCCGCGGGTTCGAGACCCACCTGGGCAGTGAGACCTCATCTCTACAATAAATCAAAAAATCAGCCGGGCGTGGTAGTGCATGCCTGTAATTCCGGCTACTTGGAAGGCTGAGGTGGAAGGATCGCCAGAGCCCAGCAGGTCGAGGCTGCGGTGGCCGGGAGCGGCCACTGCACTCCAGTCTGGGCGACATAGTGAGACTCCAACTCAAAAAAAAAAAAAAAGATGGCGAGTGTGTTCCTGCCTATGTATGTCACAATAAGGTTGTCAAGGAACACAGTTTTATACTACAAAATTGAAGTTCTTTGGAATATGTGCTAAGGTTTTATAAAACATATAAAAGCTTGCTTCCAAAACCAACAGTGATGCGTCTTAACACTGGAGGGCCAGCAACTTTATACTTACCTTTGCTAATGAGAGAAGGGATGGGATTCATTGGAAGGATCATCCGTAGGGAACATATCACCCACCATGTAATTCTAGAAGTCTGACTAAAACACCTAGTAGTTGTTGATTAAAGGAAGTTTCTGTGTAAACAAACCAAAAAAAACCCCAATACATAGTTTCTCCTTAGTTTTCTTCGTGGTTTACTCATCGATTCATCTATACGCTCATTTGTTTACTTAATTACTATTTATTTATCATCCTGTTGGCATTGGCCTGGGCACTGGGGACACAGGAATTGAGTGCTCTGACTCAGTCTGATCTGGGCTTGGGAGAGAACTGGGTGAGCATGTCCTCACACTGGAGCACTAGGAGCCTCTATAGACTCCTGGAGAGGGAGTCAGTTGAAGATGGAGGAGGACAAGCTTAAATTCCATGTTGATGAACAAGTGCTAGGGTAGAAAGGGCAATCCTGCCTATTGGACATTTTGGAAGCTGGATCGAAAACTTAATTAAAATTCAAATTAAAAGCTGAATCAAAACACTTAATTTCCATTAATGATCTGCAATGAGAATCAATCACCATTCAGAAGATGGACCTAAAAACAAACAACATTAGCAGCTCATCTCATAGGGTGCTCAAGGAGAATTAATCAGTCGGACCCCAGTCCAGAAATCTAGGTAGCAGAACATGTGACAGCCTTCTCAGTCATCATGACCACAGTGCAAGACTGGGGAAGGCAGGGAAGGTACCTGAAGGTTTTGCAAATAGATGATTTGAAGTAGATTTTTCACTACAACTTATAATGATGATCCTCATGCACAAGTAGATTCTATTTTTATAAATCTGGATATGAAGGAGGAAAAAAATGTAGTCTTAAGAAAAATCAAGCTTTTTCATTTCCTATGTCTTTATTCTTGCCTCACCACCTTTCATTTCTAAGGAGAGATGGTAAACACAATGATACAGGCATGGTCCTGTACATTATTACTGTTTAGTCTTCATATGCTAGAATACATCTTTAAGTGAAAGACACATACGATGCCCTGTCAACAAGAACACATTGGTGTAGGAGAAAAATCCATTTTCAGAGTTAGAAATAGAATGTCTTGCCCAAGTCAGAGAACCCAGTTTCTATTCATGTCATGGTATTGAACTTCTTCTGTGGGATAGATTTCTGAAAGGCTTTTTATAATAAGGGGAAGGCTCTGTTAAAGTCTTGAGATGATTAAAGTAAACATCTTCCAGGTTTGACTCAGGGAAGTGGAATTCCATGCCCACAAAGTCTCGGTACTTCACTTTCAAGTGTTGAATACCAATATGAAGCTCCATAAGCTGTTTTGTTAGCATTAGATCCAGGCATCTTATCACCATCTGCCAAGAAAGAAAAAGAAATCCATAGCTTATGAAGCTAGGCAAAGTTTACCCTTAATTCTTTTCTTTATTATTTCCATTTTTTAGTAGGTACCCTCTTTCCTTAACTCCTTTAACTGAGATTTCCCCATTTGCACTTGGCCTCATTGGAGTCGAGCTCCATGTTCTAAGCTTACAAGAGTGAGGCACATGTTTACCCTCCCTCTGATAAACTCCTTCATGTAGATGATCTGACAAGCAACCCATCACAGGGGCATTTTTGAGGCAAGGAGCCCATGGCAAGTGATGAGAAAATACCATAGGGTCAGCTTCCGGTTGAACGCTGATCTATGAACTATACAGTCAGAGGATGGGGCTGAGGGCCATGAGGTTCGGGCCCTCTTCTTTCCTTCCATAGACTGCCTCCTCACCAGCTCCATCTTGCACAGGCACCTCCCTTTTTCCTACTCGCACCAGCCTTTTCTAGTATACATCCTGATGACTCTTGTTTTGGGGCTCTTCCCTCTTTGGTAGTGGTGATTTGGCACCATATGCATATTACCTCCTGTTATTTATTTGAAATTTGGCTCAAAACTCATTGTCTTAAAAGCCTCCTAGAATTTTTGCCCTTCCCTCCCATTAATTCATTTTAGGTAATTTTCCTGTGTGCCTCCTTAGCACCTTATGCACTCTTTCCTCAGAACACTTGTCAAAGACCATGCTTATAATCTGTTCGTTTAGCAAAAGCAAGCTCCAATAAAGGTAATTATTCACATTCTTGTTGTTAGTTATTTAACTATAATCTCCAGCCTCTAATGAAACAGAGGGCTTATACTTGGAATTTGATAAATATTTGTAGACTGACTGAAAAACTCAAGCTTGCATCGAATTATCCTTGCCTTCTCTGCTACTTCCTTTGGATTATCTTGGTAGGAAGTGATCCCTAGCTTCCTAATGCCTGTAATACTTCTCTCCTATTCATATAGGATCTCATCATGTTCCCTGATTTGTGCAAATGTCTCCTCTTGTAGGGTATGATCTCCTCAATGACAGTAATACTATCCTATGATGTGGTCCCTATGAAGCATAGCACAAGTCATTGAATGAGGTAGATATTCAGATGAGAGCAGACATGTTATTAAAAAAATAAGTTTGAGTGAATACAAAATAGATAAATAGGCAGGGTCACAACTATTGATTTCCTAGAACCATATCATATTTATTCTGAGTTAAACTTGAAGGAGAAGTAAATAAAGATCCTGGTAACTTCGAATGTGCTATGCAACTCCAGTTCCCCAAGAAAGACTGTTGAATAAATGCTAAGATATTTGCTGAAGAGCAAGGGTAAATTTGAGGCAGTGTTTTCATACTGGAAGTCAAAATAAGAAATAATATTAGGTTTCTGTTTATGCATCTATTTCCAATGCTAATGCTTTAAGTTGGGTGCTACAATAAGGTAAATTTCATAATCTAAAAATTAGATTTTCGATTTGACATTTCAAAGTCCAAAAATGGATGACATTTTAAGACTTTGTAACATATATTTGGATTCTCAGTGTGATGACTTCATCACTAAGAGCTTCAGACGAAAACAGCTAAAGGAGGTACCTAAATTGCTCGTTCCTTATCCCATCTACCTTGTCCCAGGACTGTTGTCATCTGATCTTGAAAGCAAAGCGGTATAATAAAAAAATGGTGATGACTGTAGATGTAGTAGAGGGATTAAGTGGGAAGCTGTTTGTGATTGAGGATGAGGACAGGCATAATACAGAAGAGGCCATCTCAGTCTATACTGTGAAGTTGGAGCAGAACTGAAATCCCACTGGAACTGTGTCATGGGAAACAGCTTCTTGCTGGGCCTGGTGGTCAGTCTTCTGTTCACATTTGCTAATAAGGGCAAATAGTTGCTAACTTGCATACTAATGATTCTGGTCAGTTGATAATAAAAGAAATCCAGGAGGTACAGGAGATAAAATGAAAAAGGATTTCTTGTCCGGGCGGCTAGTGGTGTCTGCCTTGAGATGGTATAGTGTGTCCATGCACTTATCATCTCCAGGCTACATCATCTACCTAGTCATTCAAATGAAGAGCAGGAACTGCAAACCAATTGTCAATTCTCATGACTGAAATCATAATAATTAAGTTTTTATGGTGTTGGGCTTTGTAATATGCTATATACCGGCTTGGTATTGTTATAAAAGACTGAGAAAAAAGTTTAGATTTTTTTCTGTCTTGTCTCACTTGTTCCTAAAATCCAGGTTTTAGAAACACTTGCTGCCTCTCCAGGAGATGGATTCTCATCTTCCTGTCCCCTTCAGAGACTCTTTCAAAGAATAGTGTATTGAAAGGGGAGAAAAATGTAACACTATAGTGGGGGGATCTGGTGAACCCCGATGCCACACCAATGTCATGTGCTCTCCACTATGAGGTGATCAGGGTTCTTCACTTCTGTAGTGTGCCTTCCTAAACCCAAAAGCTCTAAGTTTAATTATGAGAAAGTATTAAACCAAACCTAAGTTAAGAGGCATTCTACAAACACTCAGTACTCCTCAAAACTGTCAAAGTCTTGCAAAACCCCGGGAAGATGTGTCAAGGCTGAGAGGCGTTCTGAGGCAATATGGTAACTAAATGCACTGCATATCCTGGATTGGAAAGGGAATATTAATGGAAAGCTGGTGAAATCAGTTGAAGTCTGAGGTTTGATTGATAGCCATGTACTACTGTTGGTGTCTGATTTTGACAAAGGTACCATGATAATGCAAGTTGGTAATACAGGGGGAATGGGTGAGGGCACACAGGAACCCTGTATTATCTTTGCAACTTTCTACAAATTTATAATTATTCCAAAATAAAGCATTTATTTAAAAAGCTACCAAAAAACAAAACTTGCTGAAGAGGTATGTGTATTCATGCATACACATGTGTATGTGTGCATGTGAGAGACAGACAGAGTGAAAGAGAGAGAGAGAGAGAGAGAGTGGAAAAGCGACAGCGAGAGGGACAGAGAGAGAGAGAGAGAGAGAGAGAGAGAGAGAGAGAGAGCCACCCACACCATATTTATGCTGAGTTAAACATAGAGGAGAGGTGAATAAAGATCCTAGTAAATTTGAATGGGCCATGCAACTCCATCTCCCCCAAGAAAGACTGTTGAATAAATGCTAAAATATTTGCTGAAGAACAACTTTAAGCAGAGACAGACAGAGAAAAACAGAGATACACACGCACACACAGAACTAAGACTTTGCTCAAATAATGTGGGGTTAAAGTCTGGGCCTTGGAATAAGAATATTTTAGTCGGGGAGAGTCTTGTGAGGTGAGTGTTATTGATGACTTGTTTAGTTATTATTTGCTATTCTGTTTTTGAATCTCCTTCACCTTTCAACAGCTAGGAGAAATTCCCCTCTTCCGTTTCCCTTTACGAATGAAGTTCTAGAAGAATAGTTAGCATTTTTCTTATTTCCAAGCACTTCTACTTTCAAATCCTCATCCCAGTCTTTAATCAAGACTCTCTCTTTTGATGTCTAACCATATTTTCATGATATTCCAAACTACTGTACTTTCTATTTTCTTCCAATTTACTTGAAAAGCTTAAATACCCTTTTTATCACTCGTCATCAATTATGAATCTTAATCTTTAAACCAAATAAAAGATTTGCCTTGACAATACATATGCAAATTCAGCTCTGTCATTTTTTTTCCCTGCTGATATTAGTTGGTGTACATTCATAATATTAGAATTTAAATGACTTTTTCTGATTAGAAAAATACTTTCCCTCTGACTTGCAGCCTCTAGGAATCATCCTGGGTCCACTGCTAATGCAGAGAAAGAACATGAGCACATATGATGATGTTTATCAAGGTCCATTTAACTTTGTAGGAAGTGTCTTGTGGCCCTGAAGACTGTCAGTGCAGGGCAGCCTGAAATAACATCCTGTTCTTCACCAGTTATTAAATAAGTTTAAAATTTATGGTTCTGGTGAATATTTTGGCTTTTTATGTGTCACTTATTAACTAAGAATATTTCCCTGGGGAGATTTATTTGACTAAAATGCATTAAAATTACTTGCATCAGTGAACTATATTAAGGTGAAACTCTGTATAAATTATGTAGGAGGGGATTCAAAAATAACAAGGTGACAAAGCTTAGAAAACCAGTCACGCCATCTCTTCCTTTGATTTGGTTTTAGCTTATTTTAACTTTTAGGCCAGAACTAGAAAGTTAAAGTGAAAATGAGGGATTTTTGCAGTGACAGAGTAACATTTATCAGGCTAACTCCTCTTCCAAGAAAAATTGTGAAAGTTGAATTAAAGTTGAAAAAAGCAAAAAACAGGTGTTTGAGGGTATTGAAAAGAAACCAAGGTGACCAGAAGTATGGGGCTAAGAATCAACAGGCAGAGAACATAACTAATGAGCCCTAAACTCGTCATGAGTTTTATACTCTAAGAGCGTTTGCCTAGATAAGTATGAGCCTCAGAAACTAAGAAAGGTGGGTCCTGGAGATGGTGACAATCTCTTAAGTGGGAGAGACAGTAATTGGCGAGCGAGACTAGCAAAGCAATCACAAAAAAGGGAGTCCAAACGTTTATATGCAGCTTCTTCACGGGCATTTACCAATTATAGAGTACTGCCTTCATTGACCAGGAAGCTCAGACATTGGGCAGAGAGAGGAGGCTAAGAGACTAGAACCTAAGGAGAGGAGAATTTCTTGTCTGGCATTGAGCTTTTTCTATGGTAATAGACATATACAAGAGCTGGACAAAGTATGTAAAATAAATGTTTGCAGCTATTGGGTAGCTACCAACTCAGCGCTTCTGCCCTTGAGAGAAGGAAAGTAAAAGAGGTGACCCCTCATTCTTGATGCTTTCTCCTGATAGCATTTCCCAATGTACAGAGCAAGAAGATAAAGCTTGAGCTGGCAACTGTGGTCTTGCTGGGTGAAGGAGAGAGAGATTGAAGTTTCAGAGTGCCAAGGTGGCTGAGATTTGGCATAGTCCCAGAGGAAAGACAGCCCAGTTAAAGGGGAAAAGCCTCACAGATCTGAATAAATAATCTCCTAATCTCAAGCTACCCAGACACACGGTGCAACTCTGAGGGGCTTTGGAGAATAGTGACTGCGAAGCTTGAGAGTTGAGCATATCATAGAGGTTGCACAGTGCTGGAGAGATAGAGTTTGGAGCAAGGTCCAGAAAGGGCAGAGCACCCTCAGGAATACCCTGGAACCTCACCTGGGACAACAGAACACCCTGGAATCTTACCTGGGACAATGGAACACCCGGGAATCTCACCTGGGACCACATGAAGGCCACATCTTAGGAGTAAACACAATGCACTAAGTGTGTGGGTAACACTAAAACTTAAGAGCTGCCTTGACAGCATAATGATGGTTTGTTTATTATTTAACTATCTACTACAACAAACTTGACATTCTTGAGAGAAAGAAAGCCTAATTCACAGCATAAGTCAAAATATCTAATGTCTAAAAATTACTGGCATGTGAAGATGCAGGAAAAGTAATCAATTATAAAAAGAAAAGACAGAACCAGACCCAGAGACAATCTAGATGTTAGTGTTAGCATTTAATCATGTCAAAATAACCATAATTATATGTTAAATAATAGAAGAAAAGATGAAAAATGCATGAAAATACAGTAAAAATAAGCATATAATCAGAATATATAAAAAATGAACATTCTAGAATTGTAAAACACAGTATCTAAAATTGAGAACTCATTGGATGGGGTTAAAAGCATACTAAACACAACAGAAGACAAGATCAATAGACTCAAGAACTTGTCAGCATAAAATATCCAATACGAAAAATCAAGTGAGAAGTGAAAAGTAAGTAAAAAGGTGAGTACCTTTTAAAATAAAACATAAAACAAAATGCATGAGGTACACAATCAGGATGATATTATAAAAATGTAATACCAATAAGTTTGAAATTTTAGATTTAATGGAAAATTTCTTGAAAAATACAACTTGACAAAATTGACAGAGGGCTAAAAAAAAAAATAACATTCCTGTATCTACTAAAGAAATGGAATCTGCAATTAAAAATCTTGCTACAAGGCTCTTGGGAACCAGAGTCCTCTCTTGAGGGCTAAAAGAAGAAAGCAAATTTGAGAAGGAATTGTAGTGCTAGGAAAAATAAATGCTCCTAAACAAACCAATAATAATAATAATAAAATTTAAAAATCCTGCTGCAAAACCCACAAAAACAAAACAACAACAAAGCAAAAACAAACAAACAAAAAACCACTCTAGGTCCAAATAGCTTCACTAGTGAATTTTTCCAAAATTTTAAAGAAGAGATAAAACTAACCTCACACAAATGATTCAAGGGAATATAAACGGAAAGGATATGGAGAAACTGATCTTCTCTTACTTGTGGACATGGACATTGGTGCAACCACTTTGGAAAAGCTTGGCACTATGTACCAAATCTAAACATAGGTAGGCCCCCATGACATATGTGCACAGAAAGAAATTTACAAGTGTTCACAGCATCATTACTCATGATAGAAGCAACCCAGATGTTCAGACGGCATCAAATGGAAAAATAAATTGTGGCTAGTCACACAATAGGATACTACACAGCAATGAGAAAAAAAATTACAGCTACTGTTTTCAACATGGAAAAATCTCACAGAAATCATGTTAGCTGGAAGAAGACTGACCTAAAAGAACACACAATCCCGTAAGATTCTGCTTGTTCATGTTACGAAACAGGCAAAAAAACTCATCTATGCTCACAGAAGGTAGAAGTGGCCACTTGGAACAGTCACGTCAGAAAACATTGAGAAAGAGGTTTCCAGGATCCTGGTAATGTACTATTCCTTCATCCGGGAATTGGTTATTCAGGTGGGCTTCTTTGTAAAAACTCATTGAGTTGTAAACTTAGGATTTATGAATTATTTGTACATATATTATAATTCAATAATAAATTCTATTTTCTTCTCCTTCCCAAAAGCAAAGTAGGTCCTCAAAATTGTAACGTGTATAATTCCCGCATATTGAAGCATGAAAAAATGACTTGTTATGTGTTTTAGCTGGTATAAGAAGGACTTTCTTGAAATGTATAATGCACCTATTAGTGGAGGAAGACTGAAAATGTAGTTGGACTAATGTCAAGTGACTTTTTTTCTCTCTTTTTCACCTTCCTTTTTTCCTTTTGTGTCTGTATGCCCTCACATAAAAGGCCCTGCTAATACCTCTTCAAATATTAAGGTAATGTATATATGAATGTAACACATAAAACAGATACCGAGCTGCCCTAGGAAAGAGATCTCAGCCTGCCCTACCCCACGATGGCTGTGACACCATTTTTCTGCCTTGAAGCAAAGTACAATACGTGTTTGTTTGTAAAGTGCTGAAGATGTTGGGTTAAGCTCTTGAAATGCCAAGAAGTCATTGGAAAGATGCATGCGTTTAGACCTAAAGGGGTCCAACTAGGTCACCAAATAGAGCCATTTGAACAGGCCACCCATGACCAATTTTCGAATAGTGCTGAGTGACTTCATAACAACACATCGGTGGTGAAAAGACTCCATCCCCACTAGACGAAGTTCTCCCTGGTGGTACACAGTAGAGTGCAATCCCTTTCCAAATTTACTTTCTTTTTTTTTAGCTCTCAAGATAGGGCTCTGTTTCCCAAAAGCCTTGCAGCAAGATTTTTAATTGTAGATTCTATTTGATATGGAAACGTTATTATTATTTTTCTCTATCAATTTTGTCACGTTTATAAAATATGAGAGCCCTGAGTACTTCCTGGTTATGGAATTTGAGTCTGGAGGCAAAGGCCATAGGGTGTGTCCCTTAGAAAGCCCCTCTGTAGCTAAGACACATGGTGTGGCCAGAGCTGGAATGGATGGGTGATATGGCAGGCACTGATACGTTGGAGACATCGGGGGGTGATGGGGGATAGTCATTTAAATAGCCCCTATATTCAAGGTTTTGTATCTTCTAAGTAGAAAAGCTTCTAATAAGTAAAATGGACTATAAGTCTTTTTATTGTGAGAATGATAAAATGTTGACTCTAAAAAGATCTTAGAGATTGTTTTGTGCAAATCGCTCATTTGTGCAAGGAAACTGAGGCTCAGATACTGAGCTAGGGTGAGAACTCAGTGCTTCGGGCTTTCAGTCTGGGACACTTTGAAAACATACTGTTTTTAGTATTTTTATTTTAATTATTAATTGTTTAAAATCTACACATAACAACTGCATATTTGTAGTGTAAAACATGATGCTTTGAAGTATGTATACTTTGTAGAATGGCTAAATCAAGCTAATCAATGTATGTGTTACTTCGGATACTTATTTTTTCGTGGTGAGGACACTTGAAATTTACTCTCAGTCATTTTCTTTTTCTTTTTTTTTTTGAGTTGGAGTCTCACTCTGTCACCCAGACTGGAGTGCAGTGGCCGCTCCCGGCCACCGCAGCCTCGACCTGCTGGGCTCCGGCGATCCTTCCGCCTCAGCCTTCGAGTAGCTGGAATTACAGGCATGAGCTACCATACCCGGCTGACTTTTTGATTTATTGTAGAGATGAGGTCTCGCTGCCCAGGCGGGTCTCGAACCCGTGGGCTCAGGCAATCCACTCACCTCAGTCTCCCAAAGGCGCGGGATTACAGGCTGAGCCACCGAGCCCGGCTAATTTTTGATTTATTGTAGAGATTAGGTCTTGCCAAGTTGCCTGGGTGGGTCTCGAACCCATAAGCTCAGGCAATCCACTCACCTTGGCATCTCAAATTGCTGGGATTACAGGCTGAGCCACTGAGCCTGTCCTATGTGCTCCTTTAATTAAAAAGACAGATCTACCAACATCACTATATTTGGAACCAGCAACTCGCAGTCGTTTTCAAATACTACATCCAATATATTGTTATAAACTATAGTCACCATGTTGTACAGTGTATCTCTTGAACATATTCCTGCTGTCTAGTTGAAATTTTATAGCCTTTGGTTCCTACAGCCTTCTGATACTCCTTCTCCCTAATCCCTAACTCTCTATCTCTCTGTCTCTGTCTCTCTCTTCTCTTTTTCTGATCAGGGAGAGTGACCTAGGTCAGGATCAGAGACTTTACTTTTATCTTGTGGGGGTCTTAAGCCCCCACACATACACCCCTGTACAGGTCAGCCCCGTGTGTTGTTCTAGGAGGTATAAACTTGTGAGACAGGTTGGTAGCCGCACATGTATTTAGTAGCTATAAAACCTTAAGAGCTTGGTGTTTTGCATGTATCTCTAGAGATGTTCAGGCATCTGGAAAGGCATGTGGAACATTCTCATCAGAAGAAAAGTGCAAAAGCCAACGGAAATGTGGCCCGACTCCAAAACCCTATTGTTTGCACTGTTTCCAAAATAACAAATGATTTAAATACAGATACTTGGAGTACTTCAAGATGGAGGCGTTCTTAATCATAACTTCCCCCTTCAGAGTCCAATTTAGCAAAGACAACATGTGTAGTATTTGTGTGTCCAAGGAGTAGATGACTGCTTGGGCAGTCTCTAAGAAACTGTGTGCACATTTGAACCGCCAAGAGGCAGAAGTCAAAGGTGTGAAACAGGCTTCATAACACAATCCTGCAATCACTATCCACTGCTGAAGTGTCACTGTTTGGAGGTTAATGGGTTACAATACCAGGAGCTGAATAGCTTGCCTGTTCTTCCAGCCACCATCTTTATGGGATATGAGCCCAGAGCACGCTGTAAAGTGTGATCTATAATTTATTGCAGATGAACCGTAAAATGCAAAAACATTAATTTTTACCACAAGTCTCATTATTTATAACATTTCCCTGTCCTCTATTAAAAATATTTCTTTGTTAGATGTATAGAATGTTCACAGCTGCTAGATTATTTACAAGGGGGCTGATAAACAGTTTTAATGATGTAGCCATTAGAAAGTTAAAGCAGCTTTTAAAAAGTAACTTGTTTCTGAAATGTTTTTGTGTGGAATAAAGACTAGAACAGGGAAATGAAATTCACTTACCAAAACCTAAGTGTCAAGTGAAATTGATCTAAAAATAGGACGTTGAAACTGTATTTCAGACAGAATACATAGCAAAACACTCCAGATGATGTTTTAAAAATCAAGAATATTTATTAGAGAAATTTCTTTGGAATGAGGAAAAAAGTAGAAATATGATTAAATGAGATTCAAGACTCATCAAGCTGTTGCAGTTGTTCTGCTTGTTCATTCATTCATCCATTCATTCATCCTGTGAGTATTGAAAGGCCTGTTAGAGCCACAAGTAGTGCCAGGTATTGGGAACATAAAGATGTTTAAACGAGGCCAGGTACAGTGTCTCATGCCTGTAATCCCAGCATTTTGGGAAGCTGAGGCAGGAGGATTGATGAGCCTAGGAGTTTGAGATCAGCTTGGACAACATAGTGAGACACCCCATTTCTACAAAAAATTAAAATAAATAGCAGAGCATGGTGATGTGTGCCTGTTGTACTAGCTGTTTGGGAGGCTAAGGCAGAAGGAACAGGACATCGAGACTGTGGTGAGCCGTGATAGTACCACTGTACTCCAACCTGGGTGACAGAGTGAAACCCCAACTTAAAAAAAAATAAAACAGGTTATCTGCCTCAAGGGATTCTCAGTCTATAGGTGAGATGAGCACATGAATAGCAAGCGATTGTCTGGCCACTGCTCACTGCTGCCAAGGAGCTATGTGTGCAGAATTTGTGGGGTAGAGCCCTCTCTGTGTTTGTGGGGTCTGAGAAGACTCACCAGAACTGAGAATATCTGTGCTAAGCAGAGTTGTAAGGTGGTGGTGGCTTATTCTGCTTGACCTCTACAGCATGCCTATACAAGTTGAAGGGGAAACCTATCAGTGGGATATAGTACACTGATGTCTTGATGTACCCAGACATGTAGCAATAGGAGATAAAGGATGAAAAAAGAAAGCTGAACAGACATAGGTAGGTTCAAATCAAGGCAAACACCTTCAGGAACTAGAAATGGAACAGAAACATGAACGGGAGCAGGGCTGAAGCAGAGGCACTGTGCTCTCAGCTGTGGCCATGGCCAGAAATTTGGCTTCTTCAGGGAGCTGAGCATCCTGCACATGAAACAGAAGTCTCTCCTATGCCACTTAAATGAAAAGCTGGAAAAAAAAATGCAGTAGATCTCTGCTTGAGTCAAAGTAACAGGAAACAACCTTGTGAGCTGGATAAAGCCATCCTGCCAGCTTGGTGTCTGTGTTCTCTTCAACTCCATCTAAGGTTCTATGTCCTGTAGTGAAATGAACAGTGTTCCCCCAAATTCATGGCCACCCAGAACCTCAGAACATAACTGAACGTGGAAATAAAGTCTTTGCAGACGCAACTAATTAAAGATCTTGAGATGACATAATCTCACATGCTTTAGGTGAGTCCTAAACCCAATGACTATGGCACCCTTATAACAAGAGGAGAAGTCACAGAGACATCCTGGGGAGAAGACCATGTGAAGAAAGAGGTGGACATTGTACTGAAGCAGCTGCAAAACCCAAGGAATGGCGGGAAAGAGGAAGGAGGGATTCTTCCCTAAAGCCTTCAGGAGAGCATAGCCTGTCCGCCACCTTGCTTTCATACGTCTGGCCTACCAGGATGACGAGAGAATAAATTCCTATTGTTTTAATCCACAAAGTGTGTGGTAATGTATTACAGCAGCCCTCGGAAACTAACATATGCCCCCAAACTCCTTTAAAAGACCTGGTTCTGGACTGAGGACGGTGGTGGGAACA
Organism: Cephalopachus bancanus; assembly: GCA_027257055.1. Lineage (NCBI taxonomy): Eukaryota > Metazoa > Chordata > Mammalia > Primates > Tarsiidae > Cephalopachus > Cephalopachus bancanus. The sequence continues at coordinate 3,134,753 of JAPVLO010000095.1, read as the reverse complement.
GGCATGAAAAGGTGGCCATGGAGGAAAGCATGGGGGGGGGCTCTGTAACACAAGTGAACACAAAAAGTGACAGCAAGAAGGAGAGAAAGTGAATGAGAGCAGGAGAGCATGAGTGTGAGGGAAAGAAAGTCACAGCCAAACACTGACCAAAAGATATTGTCTCCAAGTGAGCCTGCAACCACAAGTTCATAAACTCCCACAGGAGACTGGCGTTAAAGGAAACAGCTACCAAATGCAACCACTGGAGCATCAATGTACTCCAGATACAAGCGATTCTGTTACAGCATATGACATAGACTTTACTTTATTTATTTCATTAATAACCGAGGCTCCCATTTATGCCGTCATAGGTAACCCATTTTACACCATAAATTCTTTGATATTTTATATTGACATAGACTTTAAAATAATTATCTCAGTATATTCAAAGAGATAAACTGAAGTTTCACTGCCATAAAAAGGAAAATAAATTATGAAACAAAAACAAGCAGGCATGAAAAAATAATAGAGAGATGTGAAAACAATGAATTACAAAGAATTTTATTGGCTGCCAGAGAACAGCAATAGAAATGTTTTCCTGAAAGTTCTACATCCATGAGGAAGCAGGACTCAGGAAGACTTTTGTTCTATGAACTAACATGGCCGTGGGGATTTTGGTCTCTTGGAGATCCTTAGTGGAAAGTCTGGTTCTGTGAGGAACATGATTACGCTTATGCCAATTGGAGGCAGGAAAGGTTCAATAATTTTTTTTTTTTTTTTCTGGCTGTTTGAGCTGTTTGCTTTGTTTTATTTTTATCTTATTTATTTGAGTTGGCATCCCACTCTGTCACCCAGGCTGGAGTGCAGTGGCATGATCACAGCTCATCACAGCCTTGACTTCCTGGGCTCAAGTGATTCTGCCACCTCAGCCTCCTGAGTAGTTGGAGCTATCGGCATGCACCGCCATGTCCAGCTAATTTTTTAAATTATTATTTTGTGTAGAGATGAGGCCTCTCTATGTTGCCCAGACAGGCCTTGTACTACTCTTAGACTCCAGCAGTCCCCCTGCCTCGGCCTCCCAAAGCGCTGACAGTAGAGTCACTATATCTGGCCTGGTTACTGTCTTTTAAATGCTGTGACTCAGACCAAGTTTCGCTAGCCCTGAATCCTAAGCTGTGGACACCAGTTGTCGTTTCTTGAAATCAGCACTGGCCTTCTAGTGAGGTGTAGGTCCATGAGGTGGGGGTGGGCGGCGATGCAGGCACAAATTCCCATGACCAGCGGTCTGACCCTGGATGAGGACCCACATTTAAATCCCGTGTAAGCCGGGCTCTGTGGCTCAGCCTGTAATCCCGCGCCTTTGGGAGGCTGAGGTGAGTGGATTGCCTGAGCCCGCGGGTTCGAGACCCGCCTGGGCAGGGAGACCTCATCTCTACAATAAATCAAAAAATCAGCCGGGTGTGGTAGCGCATGCCTGTAATTCCGGGTACTTGGAAGGCTGAGGCGGAAGGATCGCCGGAGCCCAGCAGGTCGAGGCTGCGGTGGCCGGGAGCCGCCACTGCACTCCAGTCTGGGCGACAGAGTGAGACTCCAACTCAAAAAAAAAAAAAAAAAAAAATCCCGTGTAGACGTTTTTAGCCAGTACACCCGTATCGTGGGCCCTGACCCTTGCCCATCCAGGTCCAGCCTCTAGGAATTCTGATCAGGTTTGTTGTAAGGATCCCCTGAGCAAATCCAAGCTGTGGAAACTCCGAAGAGCTATGGAAGTATTTACATTGCAAACTTAAAATGAAGGGAAAGTGTCTTACCTTATCCAATGTGCTCAGCTTTGTGCATGGACTTAGACATTTGTTGACTTGAAAAGTGAAAATAATTGTAAACTAGTATATTCATCCACATCCCTTGGTTGTATCTGTTGGTATTTAATGTTAAGATAGAAGATTTTTTTAAAAAAGGAATAAAAACCCTACCATATTTTAGAAAGTGAAATAGTCTAGTGGTTATTATTAAAAGCTTTTACTGGTTGGGTGCTCTGTGCCAAGAATTGTTCAAAGTGGTTTAAAAGCCGAATGGGCTTTGGAGTCAGACAGCCAGGGTTCAAATGTCGACTTTACTACACAATGGCTATGTGAACTTGGGTCAGTCATCTAACCTTTCTAGATTTCACTGTTCTCATTTAAAATTGAGATGCTAATGGGCATATTGGAAGTATTAAATGTGATGATATACAGGGTTTCATATCTTGTACCTGACATGTTAATGACCTCTTAATAAATCTTAGCTTACATAGGAGCATTTGTTGGTTGCTTCCCCTTCACCTTTCTTTCAACATGATCTTGAATTTTTAAGTGATATGGTTTGTATGTGGATGACCCCACCATTGGTGTATTAGGAATGGGCTCTGACTAACCTAAGTCAAACAGCTGGTTTTCTAAATTCTTGGCCATAGATATTATGTTAGGGATAGGCTAATGACCCAATTTGAAGCAATAAGGTAGGAGGGAATGTTTGCAGGGAGTTTTTTGTAGAGGAGCTTTCTCTTTGCCCCTGGGTCAGTGGGAAAGCATGTAGCATTGGTGCTGCTAAAAATTATATTATGATTACAAGGGCCACCTTTTGTGAAGTTGATATCATGCAAAGCAGACTGTAGAAATGAAAAGAAACTAGGTCATTGGTAAAATTATCGTGCAGCTGAACCAAGTAGCACCTGAAACTTGTTATCTCTTTACGCCTCAATTATATGAGCATTTATTTTATTGTTTTTGCTTCTTGAGTAGGGTTCTTCTCTAAATCGTAACTGAAAGCATCGTGATACAAGTATTACTATTGCAACATATCAAATGACTGACATTGTAAAATGATGGTAATTTCTGACATTACAGAAAACATTCAGATGAATATACTAAGTTTTCCTTTTTCATGCGAACATTTAAGTTTTGAAATTAGGCTAGCTTGTCGTGGTGGCTCACACCTGTAATCCCAGCACTTTGGGAGGCAGAGGTGAGAGAATTGCCTGAACCCAGGGGTTCCAGATCAGCCTGGACAACTTGGCAAGACCTCATCTCTACAATAAACCCCAAAATTAGCCAAGTGTGGTGGCGCATGCCTGTATTTCCAGCTACTTGGAAGGCTGAGGCTGAAGGATCACCTGAGCCCAGAAGGTCGAGGCTATGGTGGCCATGAGCATGCCACTGCACTCCAGTCTGGGTGACAGAGTGAGACTGTGACTTGAAAAATAAATGAAATTGAAAAAATTGGGCTAAGATAATGTTTCTGCAATAGTAAAATTGACTTTAGGTACATTGCTTAGGAGATGGAGAAGAAAGAGAATCAAACTATAAAAATCAGTTTTCTCCAGATAATCCTCACTACCATAGAAACAATAGTATCATATCAACTTCTAGTCAATGGATTCTCCTAGATACTTTTCTTTAGTTCTTTCTTAGAATTACTTCATATAAGAAAACAGATGCGTAGAGAATGGTTTTAAAGGCAAGTACCTAAAGCAGTGCCCAGCATAAACTAAGCTCTCAATAAATAATTGGTGTGTGTTAATTACCCATTCAAGTAAGTATAAAACTGAGGTTCAGACTTCTGCCTACTTTCCTCCAAAGTCTTTTCTTCTGTCATTATACCACATCACTTTCCTGCATCAAAGCTCCCATTCTGTTGTTACTAGACCTATGTCTACTGGTCTAATTGACTGCATTGGCATCTAAGGCAAGTAGCTGTCAACTAAGAAAGTTTTGCCCCTTCAGAGGCAATTCTTAATTTGATAACATAGACCATTTTTTTTCCAGAAAGTGGACTTCTTAGATCATTGCCAAGAGCAAGAGAGATAAGGTGTATAAACTCCAGTTTGCTAAGCCCAAGTAGTTTCTAGTCCTCAATGGAATTCCTTCTGTTACAAATTAGATGCCTTGAGTTAACATCCAAATCTTGCCTCAAGGAACTTTAAAAAGAGCTGAAAATTTGTGTCCCAGATCTAAGATTGGTTATGTCAAATACAGTTTTGAAATTTTTGTTCCTCCTTGATATGACTTTAAAAATATAATTCTTTTTTTCAATTTGTCTTAAAAGTTAAAAAAATTATCTAGAATAAGAACATGTGATTTATAATGAAGATTCAGTAAGTGTTGCTATTGAAAGATGCCTTATTTTAGCATCCATTAATTGTGAAGTGCAATATTTTAAAATATGTTTTCATGTCTAGATTGACCAACTTGAATTGCATACAGTAAATGAAAGTCAAAGTATTCTGTGTCTATGAAGAATGACCTTATTTTCTTCAAGGAAAACAAAACGAAAAATGGCAGATATCTAACTAATCTTGTTGAATTTCATAGCTTTCAGTATTATCTGCTACAGCTCCTTTGCTGCTGAGTGTAAAATTCAAGATCCAGATTGCCTATGGTAAATGTAACACTCAGAGCCTCTGAGAACATGTGATTATATCGTATTAACATTTCTCATCAAGACCTACTTGGTTCATCAATAAACAACTGGCATTGTCAACATGCATGTAATGAGAACTTATATTTATTGATACCTACTAAGTGGTAGGTGAATTGAGAAGGGTAGAACACTGAATTGGAATATGCATGCTTGTTAAAGCTTACAAAACATGTTACCCTAACCAACTTATGAAATTACTCAGTTTTCTCAGATTTACCATGAAAAATAATAGTAACCACCTTGGAGGTTGTTGTGCAGATTAGATATACTGCATTACGTATAAAGTTTTGTGTCTGGCAAGGTTTCAATACATACCATGATTGTTGTTATCACTAAATTTAAAAGGTTGAGTGGCAGAGCCAGGACTACAAACACTAATGTAAAGTCCAGCAAGAATTCTTGTATATCCTGCTGCCTTCTTTGGTATAATAGATAAAATGGCACCACGGGACTTGGGCACGGATGTACAAGGTTTTATGGAAAGGATGATATTTGATCTGTGCCTTAGGAAGAGTAGGATTTTAGAAAGTGAAAATAATCAGCACTTTCTCCTCCAGGCTCTTTAGAATCTTAGTAACATAGGCAATAAGGCAAATCGATTTCCCTATTAATTTATTTACAATAATTCATTGGCAGAGTGAAGCAATCAATTAGTGGTGTGTGTCGTGTGGGCCAGAGGGAAACTTTTTGTCATCTCTACCTTATCTTCCTCTATGAGTCTGTTTTGTTTCCCCTTAATTTTTGGTCCTTGAAAAAATGCTTCTGTTAAAACCAGAACTTTGGATATTGCAAGTCAGAGAACACAATTTATCCAATATGGTTTTCATAGACATGTTTGAAGGGACAACTATATATCTTGTTTTAGTAGCAACATGGTAGACGATATTAAAAATGAAAACCAACTTTTGGGATCTGAGTTATGGCAAAATTCCATAGCATCTCATTGTCAAATCCTTATTTACAGGCCTCTGCACCAGCTGTAGTAAGTTCAAGGGGACAGATATTAATGGCCACAACCCTTTAAACAACTCGTTATCCTCTTTAATCTGCACTTGTTCTCGTTTTTGTTCTTCCAGAGATTTCATCCTAAAGTTTCTATCACAGCTAAAGAACATGCTACTTAAAATGTCACAAAGCTGTTGTAGGATAAACCTAGTCAGACAAGGGGTTAGGAAGCATATTTTGAAGGAACCGTTTTCAATCCTTTTCAAAATAGTTCTGCCACGAAGTCTAATCTTTGAAGAAAGTACTGGGAAATATAAACTAAGTTGCACATATATAATACTTATTAGAAAGTGATTCCTCTTGGAATCCTCGAGTTCTTTGGAGTGAGTCATCAAAGGAGGCTTCGACAACATCCATGAGTGTGCTCCTGTCTATGTGGACAGACACTAACTCCCTATCTGAGGATATTTGGTACCACAAAAAGAACTCTGAAAACAAATCTACTTCAAAAGGTACCAGTATTTCATGACGAATAACTAGATAATCAATCACTCAATCAACAAAAGGTTTGATCGGATTGTTATCTTTACACAGAAGCCAAAAATTAGGCAAATAAGTATGCTTTCTCTTACATTAAATACAGTGATGGTTATGAATCTCTGCACTAGTTAAAACAAAGAATGTACCAGAGTTGACGGTTGTTTTCTTTTTACTAGAATTTTTCTGAGTAAATTGTATAATAGTACCAAATGCCAGTCTTCACTGTACATCTGACTTTTAGCAACAAGGACATCTTTACAAAAATATTCAAAGGTTGATCTATTTTTCCAAGAGCCTCTCTCAATTCTCTGATATTGATATCATTTTTCCTTCTCACCTTTAAAAAAACAGCTTTATTAAAATATAACTCACATATCATACAATTCATTTACTTAAAGTGTGCTACTCATGGTTTTATCATATACTCAGAGTTGTGCCACCATTACTATAGTTAACTTAGAACATACTTATTACCTCTAAAATAAATCTCAGACTTATTAGCTGTCATCTCCCTGTTCCCCCCAAACCCTTCCTCCCTTCCCCTGACCTTCAACTCTGGGTAACCACAGATCCTTTTTCTATCTTTGTAGATTTTCTTCACATGAGTGAAACCATACAACATGGCCCTTGACTTCTTTCATTTACATAATGTTTTCAAGGTCCACTTATTTTGAAACATGCATCAATGTTTAATTCATTCTTATTGCAAAATAATACTCCATTGTATTATAAACCACATGTTACATGTTTGTCAATTGACTGGCATTTGAGTCGTTTCCACCTCCTCGCTATTGTGACAGTGCTGCTGTCACTACATATATTCAAGTATTTGCTTGACCAACTGCTTTAAATTCTATTGGGTACATACCTGTGGAGAATTTCTGGGTCACATGATGACGTCATGTTTAACCTTTGGGGAACTATAAGACTGTTTTCCAAAGCATCTACAGCATTTGGAGTCATTCTCTTTTGAAACAGCTATTTTTTCTTCTTCAACTGCTAATGTGTCTAACTCTGGCAGATTCTCATTTGTGGATGGTTTTGCAAAGAACCTGAACCGTCTTCCAACCTAATTTCATCAGCTTCATGAAATTCTGGACCTTATGAGAATTTGCCATTTCACTTTGCAATAGGTTTATCCTTCAGAAATTGATCTTGCACCCAGTTTGCATATTTCTTTAGACAACCCCATGAAGTAACTATTATGAGCTGCAGCTTAAAAGTGAGCAAACTTAGACTCAAGTTCAATCTATTGTGAAAAACTGAACTGGTTTTTACCGGAAGAGCAGTGATCTTAAGGGTGGTGTTATTCAAAGGCATGGACAACCTCCAAGCCTCCACTGAAGCTATCTTCTTTATTCCTCCCAGGAACTCAAAGCTAATGGTGTAGAAGTTTGGATGTTTGTGCAGCAAATAACAGAAACCATGATACAAATGTGGCTTAAACCATTGTGTCTTATTTTTCTCCCATAACACAAAGTCCAGGGGAAGGCAGTTACGAAGTTGGCTGAGCAGCTCAACATAGCCGGTTCTTCTGAGTTGGTCTCACTGGGATTCTATTGGCTTCCCCTTCTGGTGGCAAGATGGCCACAGCAACTCTGAGCCTCCTGCCCTCTCCTGGCCATTCCCAAAGCAGGAAAGGAGGGAGGATGTTTCTTTCTTCTTATGTGTTTCTCTCATCTTATTTGGGAGAAAGCCCTTTCCCAGAAGACCCTTGCAGACTCTCTTATGTTTCAGTGGCCTTAGGGAAGCTACATGCCTATTCCTCACTCCAAGAGGAGCAGGAAGCGAGTGTCTGACAAGGTCAGCCTCTCTATGGTGCGGCCAGCTGTGCTGACTTCAAGAAAGTGGGAAGGACGGCTTGTGAGTCAGCAGTCTGCCATGCCTGCTGCAGCCAGGAATTAGTGTCTCTAGTTTAAGGATTCCTGTAGCTTGGAAATGCCAAGTAGCCTCACACAGCTAGTCGTGGTAACATGGAAAGTTGAGTCAGGCAATCTGAATTCTTAAGTCTATGTTGCAGCACAGGGTCTTAGAGGTGATGTGTCTATTTGAAAAATGTATTTGAGGGTAACCTCCTCAGGTCCCCTGCTGCTGTGGGAGTTTTCTGTCTTATTAATAAATCCCACTTTCACAAAAAAAAAAAAAGAAAGAAAAGAAAGAAAGAAAGAAGCAAAGAAAGAAAGAAAAATGTATTTGAGGTGGATAACTATTTTACTTGCCATAGATGGTTAAAAAACATTTACTTTCTAGAGTATAAGTTAACATTACTCTTGTGTATGTGTCATGAAACAGGTTTTGGAGGCATTTGTTTTTGATGAATGACTTTTTTTTTTTTTGCTCCATAAAAATTAAAATCTTTCTACCCTTCACATTATTTTTCTAAAATATATTATTTTGGGAAAATGTAAACTGAGATTTTCGAGCTGGAAAACTGCCCTTTAGTTACTAACATTCTGGATTTTTGCTTGGAGGCAGGTGAACCAGGTGATTTTAGTATTCCTCAGCTAAACACATGTGTTTTCCTTCTGAACAGCATGTGCTTCCCTGGCAGAGGAGCACAATCTCATGCTAAGTTTGTTTCAATTCTTTTCTTCAGATACATAGTCAAGATGTGAGAATTAAAGGGATAGCACGTAGGGTTTCATGTACCTTATCTTACTTGACACACATAACAACCCTATTGGATGCCTATTGATTCCTGTTTTTAATCCCTGTGGAAACTAAGGCACAGAAGATTAAATAACTTGTCCAAGGGCACACACTAGTAAATAGTAGAACTGAGACTTGAACCAAGGCTGTCAGATTCCAAAACCCGTGTTGCTAATCACATGCTGTGTTCCCACTACATCATCCTACTATGTAAGCTTCATTTCTAATATTCCAAGATGAGAAAAGGCTAGTACTAGAATTGTGATTAATCTCTCCCAATACCAATAAGAACCCCAGAACTAAAGTTGACTCCAGAAGTATTTCTGTGTGACCTAGGAGTATATTTTTGACTTCAAGTGTATAAGTGCTGCTCCTTTTGCAGGGCAAGGTAATGTGAATGACTTTAGCAGCAGATAATCCCTAAGGAAATACTATTTTATTTGAGAATGAATCTTTAGGCTCATGTAGAGACCTACTCAGAGAAACACTTACATGAGATATCTTCAGGTGGTTCCCTCTGTATCTGCCTCCAAACTCCAATTTAGAGCTGCCTAATTCTGTCTGAGGGTGGGCCGTGGAAACTGCCAGAAAGACAGGTATGTCAAATGGGTCAAATGGTCTAGAATCTGCAACCTAGAGTGGACTGTCCTGGCATTTGTGGTGTAAATGAGTTTATAGATATTTCTGGCCTTGTTTTTAAAGGAGGTGGCTTTCCTACTCTCTGGTTCATGGGGCTGTGTCTATTTGTTGGGAAGTATCCATTTATCCCAAGACTCCCTTCTGTATCACAGCATACCTCGGGTAGCCCTTTGCTGCCTTCAGCCCCAGACCCTTGCCCCATGATGCTCATGTAGCCAAGTATTTGTTTTGTGTCTTAGTTCCTGTTTCCTCTTCCCTTCGATGACATGATCTTCTTTCCTTATGAGCCCAGTGTTTTTAAGGTAGAGGGTTATTAAATTAGGCAGGCTCGTGTCTGGAGTCTCTGTCTGCTACTTTCTAATGAGAGGGTATTAGGCAATTTACTGATTTTTCTAAAACTCAGTTTCCTCAACAATAAAGGCAGAATAATACGGGGCTATTGAGGACCAAATGAGATGATGTATGTAAAGTTTTCTGAACAAAGAACTACTCTACTGATGCAGATTTCTAAGTTCCCAGATAATCAATCCAGGTAATAAGTTTCTACCCAATTAACTTAGTAATCAAAACCCCTGTTTGAAAAGTTGCTGGTAAGTGCAGTCATAGTCCCGCTCAACTTTGGTGAGCTAAAAAGGCTTAAGGGTTTCTATTCCCCTGGACACTGTTGATGAACATTTGAGAAAGAATCTCAGGCCAGGCACAGTGGCTCACACCTATAATCCCAGCACATTGGGAGGCCTAGGTGAGAGGATTGCTTGAGCCCATGGGTTTGAGACCAGTCTGGGCAACTTGACAAGATCTCATCTCTATAATAAATAAAAAAATTAGCCAGGTGTGTGTCGCATGCCTGTAGTTCCAGATACTTGGAAGGATCGCCTGAGCCCAGCAGATCCAGGCTGCAGTGGCCATGACGTGCCATTACACTCCAGCCTGGGTGATAGAGTGAGCCTACAACTAAAAAAAAAAAAAAAAGAGAGAGAGAAAGAATCTCTAATGATGGGATTTGCACATGTCCTCAAGTTAATGAGGGGAGATATTTGAGAGAGCATGTGGGCCTTTGTGGAATTCCAGAAATCTAACATGGAAGTCAACATTTCCTATTGAAAAATAATGAAAGAGAAGAAAAAAATGTCTACTTTCTGAAAAGTATAGAAGGATTAGATGAACTTGAAGTGCCCTTCAAGTTCTTGAACTTCAAGAACTAGATGAACAAAGTGCTCTTTGCTTCTTGTCTTTCTTTTTTTCTTTTTTTTTTTTCTGAGTTGGAGTCTCACTCTGTCGCCCAGACTAGATTGCAGTGGCCGCTCCCGGCCACTGCAGCCTCGACCTGCTGAGCTCCGGCGATCCTTCCGCCTCAGCCTTCCAAGTAGCCGGAATTACAGGCATGCACTACCATGCCCGGCTGGTTTTTTGATTTATTGTAGAGATGAGGTCTTGCTGCCCAGGTGGGTCTGGAACCCGTGGGTTCAGGCAATCCACTCACCTCAGCCTCTCAAAGGTGCGGGATTACAGGCTGAGCCGCCGAGCCCGGCTGCTTCTTGTCTTTCTTATGTGATTCTGTCACAACTTAGATTAAGATTGGGGATTGGCAACTTGGAGATTCTGTGACATATTGTGGGGACTCAGTGGATATTAATGGAATCAATCCCCTTGGCCTAAGAGTGCTGGACTTCACAGTCAACTCCTCATAGAGACAGTCTGCATCTAAATGGGTTCTGAGGTGCAGGTGAACTGGGTGTTGTAAAACTTCATAAAGGAGAAGCTGCTAAACTCAGGCTGTTTATCAAACAGTTTAATTTGCCGGAAGACAGAGAAGAGTAAACCAATATGATGAAGGCCTTCTGCTCAGCTTTGTAACAGAGAGCATAAAATATTTCCCTTGAAAAATTGTTGACTGGGTTCACAATTCACATAAAATTATGCAGCCTTTCTGAATATGTCATGGGAACATTTTTTTCTCCTTGTTGGAAAATTGTGCATTTTTGAAACTTCATGATTCATTTCACAGTATTTCTTTGGGGTTAAGCAGGCAAAGTCAACAAACTTGATTTGAAGAGGTGGTTTGAACTCGCCCTTGGTTGATTACCTGGAACCAGACTCTGAGATGGAATTCAGTGAATGCGGATTTTATCTGGGGATATGCTTGTGAAACCGAGGGGCTGGTTTGATCAGTCTACCTGCCCTGCTTGCTTTGGTCACTTGCTTTTTGTTATTTTTTCCCCTATTTCCATGAAGCTGAAGGCCATAGCCAAAAGACTCACAACTGAATGCTGAAACTTAAACTTCACTGGCTACTTTATAGATAACATTTCTAGGTCACCATGGTAATGGTCACTTCAGTTGCTTTTCAGAAACTTGAGAAGCTCCTGTCCAGTGTAAATGGATTCATACCACTCACGCTCCAACTGGGCCTGTGCCAGTGCCAAGAGGCGGCCTTCTGATGATGACTCCATCCTTGGATCACGAGTCTGCCATTTCCTGTACTTATGTCCTATGAAATGCAGTGAACCCCAACTATACTTGCACAGAATGCGCCCATTGCTGCATCTTCCCCATGGCCCATCACCCTTCCCCATGCCTCAGACTACCCCACTTCCCTAACCCATAGATATCCCCAAGCCTTATCTTCGGGATGCTGATTTGAGTGCTGTTTTCCTATCTCCTCACTTAGTGCCCTTGTGAATAAATATTTTCTCTTTTGAAAAACCCACGTCCACAGCTATTAATTTATTGCACGAGGACAGAACAGGCCTGGAGTTGGCCAAAAACACTTGGGGCAAGACACATAAGAAAGTGGAGGAAGAAGAGTCTGGCAAGCGAAGAAGTTTCAATGGATGCAGTTGGAGCAGAGGCCTCAGAAGACCCCATGGGATGCTCTTTGTCATCTTCCAAATGGAGACTAGATGGTTAGATCTTGGTACCGCTTACCAAGGGGGGGGGCTGCCCTTAGATGAGGCACCTGCCTGTCCTGAGGGAACTTCCTTTGTGGAGGGAGATTTTGGGAGAGAACAGCGTGAGTTCTCAGCCACCAACACTGGTTGACTCCCACGGTGCCCAGTACAGGAGTCATATTGACTTGTAGTAGACACTGGTGGCTCTGTGGCTTAGTAGTTGTGGGACAGTGGGCAAGTCATTTAAGTATCTGAGATCACCTCACAGTATTATGAAAGTTCAATGGACAGTGCTCAGCAAATGTGATTATTACATGAAAATTATTAGTTGATCTTTAAAAAAAATTTTTTTATTTCAAAATTGTGGGGTACAATTCAGGGTAGGGTATACAAATTTTCATTGTGCAGGTGCCCTTGTTGATGAGGTGTGCCCCCCATTCCCCAGGTAGATTCTGACTACTGTCAATTCTGCCTCCCGACCCCCATCTCTGCCGCGGTTTCCCGCTACTGTCAATCCTTTTCTTATGGTATTATGGTAGTTGTTCAAGGTCCACTTATGAGTGAGAACATGTGATACTCAGTTCTTTTTTTCTGTGAAAGATCACTCAGTATTATAAACTCTAATTCCATCCAGGTTGCTGGGAAGTTCATGATTTTGTTCTTATTAGTTGATCTCTTTATCCTGAGCTCTATGTTCATATTTCTAATTGCTGACTGATTTCTTATATCTGGATGTGCCACAGTTTCTTCAAATTTCACTCTCCTATACTTAACTGTTGTCTACGCCATCCTTAGGAATGAGGGTAACTTATAGGGAGAAATAGACGTAAGGATGGAAGCGAGCATGAGAAAGGAGGCAGAGAAAGAGAGAGAGGGGAGGAAGAAAATTTTTGGTTACCTGGAGACCCTGAAGCCAGATTCCACCTTGGACTTTGCAGTAATAGGAATCAATTCTCTTTTTGATTAAACTACTTTTAATTGGGTTTATGTCATTTGCAATCAAGAGTCTTGACTAATATTTCATTTTTCAGGGTTTGTCCTCTTTGCCTGAATGAAACTAATCTTTTTAGTCTGCTTGTCTTATTGGGAAGTCCCTTGAAATGCCAAATAGCTCAACATTTGTGAAACCCCTAAGGTAAACTTGCAAAGGAGTAGATGGTTTCCAAATTAAACACTCCCATTCTGCTTCCCACTCCAGGCCTGCAACAGAGAGAAGCCTGCAGAGCTGACAGCAGAAGTCACTCTGTGCCAGCCTCAGGGCTTTAGACTTGTTAATTTAGAGTTCACAGTGGCTGCTGTGTAATTTCTCACTATCCTTAGGCACTGCCGAAAAAATAGCATGCAATTTTATTGTGCAAAAAAGAAGCCAGAGATGATGTTGAACTTCTTTGGGAAAAAGAAAATATTCAATCTTTAAATAAGTTCTATGTCATTTTGTTACATATTAATAATCATCCTGACAAATAATTTTTAACTACTCAATAAAACATAAGCAGGACTACTACTTGATAAATATTTTAAAAGCTTCTAGTTTATGTATATTTATGAAAGTGTTTAGACTGAGTTATTTCAAAAGACTGTGTGTAATGTAGATTTCATTAATTCAGAAAGTTTCCTTGCTCCATACTCTTGTTCCATAGTTGCTAAGTTTTACTCTTTTTGTGACATAATAATTTATACTGATTTTGAGCTTTCTGAAGACAGAAATCTTATACACTTAGCTTACTTCAAGGGAGTCCAGATTAAACCTCAGATTGCCTTTCCCTCTGATCTTCCATGTGAGCTATCTGTACACATCCCACTCACTTTGTATTTAGCCTATGCTGTCTTGTATCTTTTTTAAAATTTGAAGATTATGTACAAAGTTAAAGATAGGCAAAAAAATACAAAGTGTTCCTTTCCTATAAAGTTCTTTTACTTCTTATTTTTAATTTGTACATATTCTTTTGTTGTATATTACCTGTTAATATTATGCTATTTTATTTTATTTTAAAAATATTTTATTTTAAAGATGTGGAATACAATTCAGAATTAGGTATACAAGTGAACATCGTATAAGTATATTATGCTATTTTAATGGTAGCCAATTACATCATTTTACAGTTAATCTTCCTAGTTTTATTTTCCAACTTCAGATTTCCAAATTCAATAAATAAATGTCCCCCAATTATTATTACATACAGTTCGCCCTCTGTATCTGTAGGTTCCACAGCCATGGATTCAACCAACTGTGCATTGAAAATATGCGGAAAAAAATTGTGTCTGTGCCTCACTGGTATAGACATCTTTTCTTGTCATTATTTCCTAAACAATACAGTATAAAAACTATTTGCATAGCATTTACATTGTATTAAGTATTATAAATAACCTAAAGATTATTTAAAGAATATGGGAGGATATATGTAGGTATATGCAAACACTACGCCATTTTATATTAGAGGTATCTACAAGATGTCCTGGAACCAGTCCTCCAGGGTACTGAGGGACAATGTTCTTTCTCTATGAGTGTGTATGTGGGTATGTAGACATATGTACACACACACACACACACAAACACACACACACACACACACACACACACACACACACACATATACAATCCTCAAATAGATTATAAATCTTTGAAGGCAATAATCATTTATTTCTTATAACCTTTTGATTTCTAGTGACAATCATAGTGCGTTGCACTTTGTAAAAATGCAAGAAACGGTGTTTTAATTATAGTCATCATGTCAACAATGTATCATCTCAAAGATCTAAGGAAAAGCTCTAAAAATTTTTTAGGGATGTAACTGTATCATTTGAATGGGGCTACTGTTGATGAAACAGCTCTTCCTCTGACTTCCCCTGTAATTATTAATGTTTCTTATGACTTGGAGATTCTTCACCTCCTAGGGCAAGAGAAGCATAGCTTTGATAATTCAATTATGTGAAGAATGCTAGCAAAATGGATTCCTGTTCCCTCAGTGTAAGGCTAGAGATGTTGAGAAACTTGGAGGACAGGAATGGACAATGGGTTACAAGGAAGAATAGAATGTTTCTTTGCCGTTTTAGCATTTATCTCCGTTAGAATTCTGCTTTCTGTATATACCTCACCTTCCATCTCTGTCTCTACTGCATGATTTCTTCTCATTGTCATACTTGAAATCGTGGAAGATGAAAAGTGTTCAGTAACAAAAAACCAGGAGTAAAAGGACTGAGTGAAAAAGGCTTAGTAGGAACCGTGCATGTAGGAAATGTCATCTAATCATGCACCCTTGCTGAGCAGGACCTGGTCTTGCTCTAGGGTAGATCAAAGAAGAAAATGTGTAAGTAAAGAAGAAAAATGAAATAATAATATTCATCCATTTACTCATTAAATAAATACTTGTCTCTTGTCCACAATGTGCCAGGTATATTACATCGCACCTTATGACTTAACAATGACAACTAAGCTGGATATGGTGACTCATTGTTGAATCTCAGCTACTAGGGAAGATGAGGAAAGAGGATTACTTGAGGCCAGGAGTTCCAGACCAGCCTGGGCAACATAGCGAGACCCCCATCTTTACAAAAAATAAAAACTTAGCTGGATATGGTGGTATGTGCCCATAGTCCCAGCTACTCAGGAGGCTAAGACAGGAGAATTGTTTGAATCCAGGAGTTCAAGGCTTTTTTTTTTTTTTTTTTGAGTTGGAGTCTCACTCTGTCACCCAGACTGGAGTGCAGTGGCCGCTCCCGGCCACCGCAGCCTCGACCTGCTGGGCTCCGGCGATCCTTCCTCCTCAGCTTTCCAAGTACCTGGAATTACAGGCATGCGCTACCACGCCCGGCTGATTTTTTGATTTATTGTAGAGATGAGGTCTCGCTGCCCAGGTGGGTCTCGAACCTGTGGGCTCAGCCAATCCACTCACCTCAGCCTCCCAAAGGCGCGGGATTACAGACTGAGCCGCCGAGCCTGGCTAGTTCAAGGCTTTTAAGTGAACTATCATTGCACCACCACACTCCAGCCTAGAAGACAGAGCAAAGTCCCATCTCTAAAAAAAAGGAAAAAAATGACAGCCATATATAGGTCTGGAGTTGGTGTCAGACTTTGGGATGAAGAGGGAAATCTAACTCAGGAAAGACTAAAGGGATCTAGGATTTCTCTAGGGGAACAGAGATGAGGGAATGAGGATTATTTCCTTTCAAGTATGTTTCAGTCTCTCTTTTTAATTTTTCTATTTTATCTTCATTTTTTTCTCTTAAGTTTTCAGTTTAATATAGACATATAAAACAAATTCTTCCTGTAGGTCATGTGAGAAATGAATTCATTGTTATCAACCATTTTTCAATGAAAGCAGACTTAAGCATAACTTGTTAGCAATTAAATTGATGAAAACCTTGGCCTTTGATAGCTATAGAATCTTTAATTTAGAGTATTTCTGCAAAAAGGATGATAAAGCCGCCAAAGCGAACACCATGTTTGCACTGACTTCCTGGTGGATTGTGGCTCTGCTGTTTTCTCTGGCACCTGAGAGACAAACATGCAGGGCCAGTCACGCTTCTGTAGAGTGCCGGACCCTGGCTCACCAAGTAACATCCCCACGAATAACTCGACAGGGAACACGTAGAGTTATGTTAACCTGCCACCCCTGGTCAGTTCTTCTTAGCCTCCAGAGCATGTCTGAGAGTCACTGGAGTGTGAGAAATGAAGTCTTAGTTAGAATCAGCCTATCAGCTTTGAGGAAATCCTTGCTGAGTTGGTCATGGGGAGAGGAAGGAAGAGAGGGCTAATGAGCTCTGTGGCTGGGAGCCCTGTGCCCTGACCCTCCTCCCTTAACTTCCATGATTGAGCTGTTCTGACATGACTTAGTCATATGGATATGCTGAGTGTATTTAGATATTAAGAGCATTCCATGGTCTTTTTAGGTCCCTGTGAGAGTTAAAGTAAACAAGTGTCTATAAGAGCATCGGTTGCAAAACGGACACTTAATGTGACAACCATATAGATGCTGAGAGCTGGAACCAGGCTTTGGGGTGAAGCTGGAATTTCCTTTTTTAGAGGGGATTATTAAGGCCAGAAGTTGGTGAGGAGCATTTTGGGGTAACTGTGAGCAGCACTCATAAGAGGACAAGGATCTCTGTATCAACCCTAAAACCTCTTCAAGCTTCCCCTCCATCTGACTGTCTCCATATGTCCTAGGCCACATAGAGTCACAGTATGCAAATCCTTGAATCACCATCTCAATAAAAATGAGTCCAGTCACCTCACAACAAATCTCAGCACTCACCTTCTGCCCTCTGCTTGCATGCAAACAAACATGTGTTCTTCTTACTCTTGTTGCATGTGTTGCTTATTTCCCTATGTTTCACTCTAAGAGAAAGCTCCTTGGAAGGTGGGAAACATGTCTGGTTCATCTTTGTCTCCTCAAAGTTGCATTTCTTAAAGTGGGCCCAAGGGGAAACTTTATAATAATAATTTGGATGTTATACACTTACTCCCCACATATGAATAGGTGGTAGAGAGAGGGTTCTGTGTCAAATGTGTTTGTGAAACAGGAAGGAAATGTAGCATACAGTTTCCCACACAATGTATTTCCTCATGATGTCTGTCTTAGGATTCGTGTTTTTTGGGAGACTCGCTTTGGACACACAGGCCTACAGTAGAACACTTTGCATGAAGCAGGGAATATTAAATACAACAGATGAGTGTGAGCCACACTTTTCTCTTCCAAGTGTCTTAACTGGTATCTGGCTTTGTTTCACTGGTGTTTTAGAACCTGTTACATTTGGGATAGACACAGGGTCATCTACTGAAAATTCAGAACAATGGGCAGAAGTGCTTGTTGAGTAGGTTGACTTCTGACGCACGTGATGGGTGTCTCATGATTTGGCATCCGAGAAAAGAGAAGCAGCAACAGAATGCACTTGAATCAGAAAGAGCAGGAGCAGACATCAGCAAGAGAAAAGGGCACTGATACAGGGAGTGAGATTGCTTTAAATCAGGAGAATCAGCACTGGAGAGGTCACCCAGACTGTTTGCTCAGACCAAACAGAAGAAACCAGAAATCCTGAAATCCCAAAACAGGCATATTGAAGAAGAAAGATAAGTGCTGAGGGAAATATTTTGGGGAATCAGAATCAAGGTATTGCTCT
Source organism: Cephalopachus bancanus (assembly GCA_027257055.1). Classification (NCBI taxonomy): domain Eukaryota; kingdom Metazoa; phylum Chordata; class Mammalia; order Primates; family Tarsiidae; genus Cephalopachus; species Cephalopachus bancanus. The sequence continues at coordinate 3,116,538 of JAPVLO010000095.1, read as the reverse complement.
AGCCTTGGGCACAGAAAATGCTCAGTAAATGATCTTTGAGTGAATGGACACCAGCAGCTAATGGAAGTTGCTATTTGATTGAAGAGTTTCGGAGTCAGGCAATTTCATGTCTCTTTCTGCTGAGGATCAGATATAACATCAGACTATGGATGGGTTGGGCCATAAGGAGGAGGAAAAATCAGGTTACCTCAACTGAGTAGGAGGAGCGAGGGGGAGACAGCAAGGGGCAGAGAGCAAGGGGTAGAGAAAGGGGCAAAGAGCAAGGCAGCCACCAAGTGCAGACTGAGACACCTTCGGATACACACATCTCTCAAGGCTCTCGTGTCTCCTGTTGAAATGCGCCCTACCAGTTGCTCGCTTAGTTTCCACTGAGTGTTGCCTGTTTTGTCACTGAAAACAGATATCGTCATCATCTCGGTAGAGACTATCTGCAGATGGCACATGCTTCGCGTACATTTACATAGCTAGTTTACAGCCAACAAAAGATTGCTCTGATGAATATACAAGGAGAGAGATTAAAACGTACAAATATGCTTAATACCGAAGAAAAAATATCCGCCTCATCTTCTCCCTCTTGTGAGGGTAGACCTATTAAGACAGTATGAAAAACAGTTATTCTTCTTTCTCCATTTATTCTGAAGTTTTGTTCCTTGTTATAATAATATTCCCATTCCCCATTTTAAGCAGATTTTTAAAAGCTCTATGTTTCTAATCCACGTTATGTAATATTCATTTAGCATGTTCATAATAAGAAAAATCTAGTAAAATCAGGGGTGATTGTTGAGTTTAAACATTTTGTAAGGTGACGAAGAGGGTCAGAGTGCCTGGATTTATATCCGGCTCTAATACTTAATGCTGTGTGACATTGGGAAATCACTGCACTTCCTGTGCCTCTGATATTTATAAAAGTAAGGTAATAATAGTGACTCTTTTATAGGGAATTAAATTAGTTAATAAATGCAAAGCACTTAGAACTGTGTCAGGAAAAGGGTAAATGCAACAAAGCACTAAAGCTTGCTATTGCTAATAATAATGTTACTATTATTAAATAACATAGTCACAGGGGCCAGTGGCTGGGGTTGGTTTTTTCTTGTGTTCTACCATCAACCTGCTTGCAAACTCTTGGCTTCAGTTCCTGAAGCAGCCAGATAATACTAGAACTCAAGCTTTTATCAACCCTGCACTTTATTTTTATCTCAGTCTCCCCAGCAGCACCCCATTTCCATATTGTCATGTTTTCAGTGTGCTTGTGCTTAATCAGAATACTTGCTAAACACGCATTCCCTGTCTGGCATGGTTTTAGGGCCAATGGAAGCAAAGCCAAGCCAGTGCCCAGTGGTCAAATTGACATGGAGCCACAGTGGAGGGGATGGAAAGAACCCTGCATTGTGGAGTTGACATTCCAGTTCAGGCTGGTGAAGATGAGGAGACAATCACATACAACAACTTCAGAAATACCAGTGAAGAACAGAAAGCAACATGACATGAGAGTGACCGAGTTATGAAGCCATATGGATAGCCACATGGGAGACAAAATGAATCTTGATTTTAGACACATTGTTGCTCAAAATGCAAAAGTTAAAAAGTTGAGTTTTTGGTCAGGTTTGGAGGCTCATGCTTATAATCCCAGCATTTTGGGAGGTTGAAGCTGGAGGATTGCTTGAGTCCAGGAGTTTAAGACCAGCCTGAGCAACATAGAGAAACCCTGTCTCTACAAAAATTATTAAATTAACCAAGTGTGGTGGCACGCATATGTAACCCCAGATACTTGAGAGGCTGAGGCGGGAGGATCGCTTGAACCCAGGAGATCGAGGCTGTGGTGAGCGTAATTGTGTCACTGCACTCCAGCTTGGTCAACAGAGTGAGAGCCTGACTCAAAAAAGAAAAATGTTAAGTTTCTATTAGATAATAGATTTATGACCTTGGGATAGATAAAGATTTCTTAGGTCTCAAAAACACTAACCACGAGGGAAAATTGATAATTGAACAGCATTTGCATTAGGACCTTCCATCATTCATGTTAACTAGATGATAGGGCTGTTGTATGCAGGATTCAATGGCAGAACAGGGGAAAAATAAGTCTGGAATGAATGACATTTACTGTCTCTCTTATAAGCCAGAGAACCCTATTTGATTATATGATAAACCACAAGGAGATGATTTCATACGCTATCATTGAATACAGAAACATTGCCATCCTAGTAAACATCAAAGAGTCTCAAAATGCTTCCAGGTTACTTTTTTTTCCCTTTTGATAGAGACTATCAGTTTGGCTCAATTGCTAGCATATTTAAACATACTTGACATTCATTTTCTGGCTATGCTTGGCATCAGGTAAAAACATAACCAGTTTAAACTCAGAATTACTTAATAATGCAATCACAAAACGCTTACTCATGGTCGGATGTCCCATATTAATGTTTTTAAAACAATCAGTTGGTTTGCTGTTGGGTAGACATTATTTATCCAATAAGACTACTTAACCCATTTTGAAGAGAATGACTTTTATGTAATGCCATTTCCTCTCCTAGTTCGAAAAAAACAGCAAATGGTTTTTTAAAATGGTGAATGATTTTGATAAACAATGTTTTTACATTTTTTTTCCTTCAGATGCATGTCGTTTTTCTTTTGGCGTCTTCAGCTAATTCTTTGCTGCTTTACACATCAAGAGTCTTCTTTCTTTCTTTTTTTTTTTTTTTAAATTCAGGGTCTCACTCTGTTGATCAGGCTGCAGTGCAGTGTTGGATCACAGCTTACCACGCCCTTGACCGCCTGGGTTCAGGCAATCCTTCTGCCTTAGCCTCCAGAGCAGCTGGGACTATAAGTGCTTGCCACAATGCCCAGCTATTTTTGTTGTTGTTGTTGTTGAGACAAGGTCTCACTATGTTGCCTAGGCTGGTCTCAAAATTCTAGGCTCAAGCAATCTTTCTGCCTTAGCCTCCCTAGTGCTGGGATTACAGGCATGAGCCACCACACTCAGCAACAAATCAAGAGCCTTCTGGCTTTGAAAAAGTGTCCTGCTGCAAATGCTATTTCTTCCACAAAGTACTTTATAGTCTTTTCACCCAATTTGAAAATAATCTTTTCTTCCTTGGATCATTTATTGCTCCTAATCTGTACTTTTCTTATGGCAATTACACTTGCTACCTCGTGATATCATTGTTATGTGCATGTATTACCCCTCTGCTAGACTTTAACCTACCTGAGGGCAGGTCCAGGGGCATGTGGTTCAATTTCATGACCTTTCGTACGTTCATAAGTGTATGCTGATAGCATTGAGCATTTTAATGAGAGATCAATGAACACATGACTCTTGTCTGGAATGGTTTGCTTCAATGCTACACAAAGGCAGAGAGCAACAACATCCTTAACCATCAGGGTAATGCAAATTAAAACCACAATGAGATACCACATTATCCCAGTCAAATGGTCATTGTTAAAAAGTCAAAAGCAAAAAAACAGATGTTGGCACAGATGTGGTAAGGAAACTCTTATCAGTTGTTGATGGACATATAAATTAGCATGACTTCTATGAAAAACAGTATGAAGATTTCGCAAAAAAACTGAAAGTGAATTTACTTTTCAATGCTGCAATCCCACTACCCAAAGGAAAATAAGTTATTATTTAAAGAAGATACCTGCACTTGTATGTTTGTCTCAGCACAATTCACAATTACAGAGATGTGGAATTAACCTAAGTACCCATCCACTGATGAGTGGATAAATAAAATGTAACACACACACACACACACACACACACACACACACACACACACACACCATGGAATACTACTCAGTCATAAGCAAGAATGAAATTATGCATTTTGCAGCTACTTGGATGGAATTGGAGGCCATTATCTTATGTGAAGTAACTCAGGAATAGAAAACCAAATACCACATGCCTCACTTTTAAGTGGGAGCTAGACTAGGGGTCTGTAAAGGCATACAGAGTGGTATAATAGACACTGGAGACTCAGGGGGTGGCGTGAGAGATGAAAAATTACCTATTGAGTACAATGTGTACTATTTGGATGATGGATGCACTAAAAGCCCAGACTTTATCCCTCTACAATTCATTCATGTAAGCAAAACCCATGTGTATCCCTAAGGCTATTGAAATAATAAAAAAAAAAGGTTAAGAGCAAGACTCCATAATCCCTATGTTCTCTTTCTTCTCCTATATGTTCTGGTCCACCAGTGCTCTGAAGCTCAGTCATAGGGGCATGTGATTTTTATTTTTCTACTTGAAGCCAAATAAATGAGGTATTCATTCTGTTACTTAGTTTAGGCAGATTAAATAGATAAACACTATTTATCTTCCATGTGGGACCATTTTAGGGTGATGGAAGAGCACCCACAATTTTGTGAAACTTCCATTTGATTTTTTTCCTTTAAGAAAGCACAGGGCAGGACTTTTTTTCTTCCTTCTTTTGCATCTTGGTACATACGAAATTCAGATAATATGAAAAATAAACTTGGGGTTGAAGAGTTGCAGAGCTATAGCCTTTCCTAAGTGAGCCTTTCCTAAGCTATAGCCTTTCCTAAGAGTTGCAGAGCTATAGCCTTTCCTTCATGGAACACTGACTCCATGAGTTGGTATGTTTGGTTGAAAAGGAAAGGGTGATAAGCTTACACATCTGAGAAGTGCTGGGTTAAACAAAATGAGGTGTTGTATTTTGAATGCAGAATTCCTCAAAACTTTTCCATGTTGTGAATCTTCCGAAGGAGACTAGAACAGTCAGCATTTCCAGATTTATTTTTAAACACAAAAGTAGAATTTTCAATGAATTTGTTGAATAATTAATGTTCTCTGGGATACATACTGGAAAGATTATATCCCTTGCACAATGAAGCATGTAACAAAATACATTTTGAGTGAATGAATGAATGAATGAATGAATGAACTTCTAGTGAGTTAGAGACAATGACAGATGTTAGAAGCCGCCAGATGGCCAAATGGAATTAGCCACAGAAGGCCAAATACCTATTTCCAATCCTGTTCCCATGCCTTTTTTTTCCCCATGCTTTTTTTTTGATCCAGGGCTGATTGATCCTATATCTCCAGGGTAGAAAACCTGATTGCCTTTTCAAGGAATCACAGCTCTTGAAATCTCTTACCTAGGTTTCCTAATAAGGCTCTAATAGCGATCAGGACCTGCTGAACTTCTGGTGGCCTTGCAGCTAATCATATTTCAGGGCTAGAGCTACTCTTCTGAATGCCTGACCGATGCTCTTCTTGAGAGGAGAAAATGGCAGTGAGCGCCTCTTGGGACTTTTAAAGCATCCTGGGCAGGAGCCAACACGGATGTTTCCCTTCCTCCTCAGGGTTAAGGTACATTTGTCATGTCGTGGAGCTGCACTGAGGAGTTGTGCAGGCAAGGCAGAAGGAAGCCATAGGAGGGGGATGAGAAAGAGACCTGAGTGTCCCCTTCACAGCACAGAACAAAATGTCCCTTCAGTGAATCTTGTTGATTGCAATCTCCTGGCTGACTTCTGTGCGCTTCGGTTATAATTAACTTCCATATATTTTATTGGGATTAGTGACTTGTCAGCATTTTTAGAACTTAGTACTAAGCACTGAATGTAATAACACTATTTATCTTCCATGTGGGCACATTTTAGGGTGATAGATAAAGATAAGTCAAGAGCACCCACACAATTTCGTGAAACTTCCATTTGTTTTTTACCTTTTAAGAAAGCACAGGGCAGGATAATTTGTTTTCTTCTTTTGCTCAGTAGAAATGGTAAAGAGAAATGCTTAATGGAACACAAGTATGCCCTTAAGAAATTCTTGTGAAAGAGTTTTTAGATCAATGTTCAAATGAATCCCATGCTCCCAGTAGCTGACCTTTCTCTCACTGTACATGATACCTTCACCCCCGGGGCAGACACAGGCTTATTAACCTCCCTTCACTTTGCAGTGATTCACTGCAGCAGATAGCGAAAGGCTCCTACATGAAGTATCCCAAGTTTGGGGCTGGCCCCTCCTAAACGTGCAATGCTAGACAAGCCCCTCCATCTTCTTGATGCCTGGTCCCTTATCTGCAGAATACGGGAGGGCAAGGTTAGAACGCATACACGTGTTCTGCACTTGCCACCTGCCAGGCTCTCTGCTGTGCCTTCTAAATGCTTTAGCTTGCTTAATTCTCACAGAATGGAGGCGAAGAGATGGGTACTTCTATTTTAAAGAAATCTGGGATCTAGAGAGATTAGGCAACTCGTCTAGGTCACACAACCAGTGAAGCGATAAAACTTGGATGTGTGCCCAGTTGTGCCTGACTCCCCAGCCTTAACGTCCATGAGGAATAGAAAAGGTGCCTTAAATCCCCTTGTAAATTCTAAATCTCCATGTATACGCGAGGCTTTGTCACTGAGAGGACTCATAGTAGTTCCTGAGACTATGTCCTGCAGGAAGTATTGTGAATGAAAATATAGTATATTTCCTGATAAAGACATTTTCCTAACTAAGAAAGCTTGTGTTTGGCTGTTGAGAGGGGTAGAAAGTTGAGTACAGGGGAAAGAGGAACACCCCCATCTTGAACTCAAAGCACCATTCCTTATCAGCATCCTGAGCTCATAAGGCCACAATTGCCTGTTTTTTCAAGTTCTTCCAAGTCAAGCTTTTTCCTGCCTCAGGGTCCTTTGGGTATAGTATTTTCTTTGTCTAGAAAATTCTTCCTACAGCTGTTTTCTTCCTATTGTTCAGATCTCAGTTCAAATGTCAACCTCTCAGGGAAACCCAGACACCCAATTGTTTTGCTTATATTTTTGTTTGCTTATATGCTAATGTTTGTCTCTTCTGAGTAGAGAGTCTAGTTCACAGTGCTGGATTGTTGACTCACACAGGGTTAGGCTCTTAAGAGATGCCCAGAAGATTGATGTTGAGTAGAGAAACTCATGCCAGTGCTTGAGAGGAGACCAGGGAAGCCTAGGCAGGGTATTGAGTCAAATGCCAACCTGCACTTGAGTCTCACAGTGATTCTCACCCATCATTTCAATTTTAAGAACAAGATAAGAAAATTCTCATCTCTTTTCCTTCCATTTTTATGCTCATCTGACACCCTGCTTGCTGCCATCCTTTGAAAAGGTGCAAATTATGGGGAAAGAGGAGGGTCTTTGGAGTTACATGGGACTTGGGTTGAATCCTAATTCTGTCACTGCAGAGTGACCATGGGTATGTCATTCGGGTTCTCTGAGTCTAATCTTCTTCATGTATAAACTATTTCCTAGGAACATCCTGAGTTTAATTATGATATTTACAAAGAATTCTGGCAAGCTGTTTTTTTTTCTCTTTCCAAAGAAATTTAGCTTTCTTGGAAATAAGTTTTGGTCTTGAAGGATGCTGTGCATTGATGGGCTGTCATTTCAGTTGTTGATGTTGGAGGGAGAAAAAGGTGAAGGAAGACAGGAAGAAAACTGACTTTAGATGAGATTGTGATCTCCTTGATGGCAAAGATTTTTGTCTGATCTAATATAACAATCACTTATACTTGCTAGTAGGCATAAAAAATGAAACTAAGATAAGAAATTTAAATAGTGATAAAAAAAGAGGAAAATTTTAGATCTTTTGTGTAATGAATCACTTTGATCACTGCCCTGAAATATGAATAAAACAAACATTTCATGAAATGGTTAACAACAATAAAAAAGCACAAACATGTCACTGCTGCCCGCAATTTCTGGGGATGGACTTGGCCCTGAAGTGTTGCCGTGTAGTATCTGTAAACTTTGGAATGAGAAGCATGAGCCAGCCTTAAGCCTTTCCCAGGTTTTCTGACATATATAGATCTCTGCATCTTCTCAACATAGTCAGTTTCTTATTGTAACTAATACTAAATTAGGAAAACCAAGTTCAGGGGGAATGTCCTTTTTGTTGAAGTAGAAAAAGTAACTCTTCCAGAATCTAACCTGTAAAAACCTAAAGTTTCTGAGCCTCTGAATCTTTTCCCTTTAGTCCAAGTCAGTAGGTGGAAGGATTGCATATGATACACACATGATAAGTATATGCAGTCATATATAAAGAAAATATATATAATATATGTGTGTATAAATGATAAAGAATAAATATAATTAGTGTATACAATTTATTGAATGATTGACATCTTTGTTTAAGGTAAAGGACATCGTTAAGGACACATTGAGATGGTCTTATAACCAGCAGAAGGAAATCAAGACTAGTTTTCATTTGACTTAGTGACAAATGCTCATTTCCTAGTGAGCAAACAATGTCAGTGTTATTCTATTTCATTCCATAAAATCTACTAAAGAAGTTATGCTGATGGGAAAATGCGTTCAGTTAAAGGGGTACCACAAAAAGCCGAGTAAGGGCAGAATGCCTTTTCCAGCATTTTCTAAATGCAGGTAGTATCCTTTACCCTGAACCCCCCAGGATTACTCACTGGTTCTTCCATTTATTCACAGGCAGTGCCATTTCAACGACATAATTATCTTATCATCACGACCCTTTATGTTGGCTAAATGGTAGACAAACCACCGACTTTTAATACTCAGGGCCTTCCAATCATCAAAAGAAATTTAGCACTCTATTCTGCTAACCTATTCACCTTCAGTTGTGGAATCTTAAAGCTTCTAGTGTGTAGATTATTTGTTTGTTTAAGAGAGTTACAATGTGACCAGAAATTTAGTTTCAGAGCCAAACCTTCAAGGTTTGAATATCAGAGCAAGTCTTCAAAAAAGAGAAATAACCACAGACACTATTGGAATAATTCTGAAGTACTTTGAAAACTCTAACAGAAACTTTAAAGTTCATCTGCCCATAACCACAGCCCTGTGTCCCCGAGATGCTTTGGTAGTAGACCAGCGCACACCCGTGGCCCTGCATTCCCCAGGTGCTTTGGTGGTGGATCAGTAGTTCCACATTCCCTTGGCTGACTGTGATGGCTAATGATGCCATGTCTGCCTCTCACACAAAGACAAAGAGCTAATATAATGGAAAGATAATTATAAGCAAGCAAATTGTTGGAATTGAAGAGAAAACCAATTTTAAGATAGTCTTTCTTCTGTACAAAGTTTTCTTGTTTGTTTGGAGTCATCTAACACTGTGAACGGTTTCAAAACGATCAAGTCCAATGTCAGAGTATTTGACACTAAAGAAAAATTCACTCTTTGAGCAGTCACTTGGAAAACAATTATTAGATGAGACAAAGGGGATGATTTTCCAAATACAAGGGCAAGATTTAAAGTATAGCACTTCCTAATGGTTGCAATATTGGTTTGTTTTTTTAAACCGAAGAAGCTGTGCCTCATTTTAAGCTTGATGAAAATACAGAATTTAATAAGAATAGATCTTAGACGTTTTCAGAGCACAGGAAATTCCCTGCAGATTACAGTTCTAAGAATAGCCCAGAAACAGCGGTAGAGCGAATTAAGAAGTGATCCTGAATTGTTCATTGGTTATCAGAGGAAATGTGGCTCTACACCAATAAATTGCTGATGGCTTTATAAATTGTCAGATGTTAGGCAAATCAGAGCCACATATTGCCATTATGGTGAGCATTTCTTGCTTGTGTTTTTTTTAAAAAAAAAACAAACAATGAAACAACTTTCGTTAGAAAAAGATATTCTGCATGTAAAAATATATGCAGTGTTTAGAGCCTTTGACACATTAGTAATAATAAACTAACATCTAAGACCCCAACCCCCCCAAAAAACAAACAAAAAAAAAGCACTGTTTCCTGCTCTTCTAAATTTAGTGTTAATTATTGACCAGGCATACTGCCTACTTCCCAGCTATCTGGTAATAGTATCTCCCTGTCTTTCCATGGCCCATTAATGTTGACTTCCATTTCTCCTTCCCTTAGTGTAAATTTCACAATATTTCCAAAGTTCTTACCAGTTCTTTTTTGAGTGAAGCCAAGGCCTGCTCAATGTTTGAACTTGATCTCTTTGGTCCGTCTTCTTCTCTGTCATAGAGGAAGGAATGAACTTCTGATTGGCCACAGTTGTTAAGTATGACAGATTTTGAAGAAAAATCTTTAAGCTCTGTCAGAATAATCTCCATTTTTCTAAATTTAAAGTCGTTTGAGTATAGAGCTTAGCCAAGGTGGGTTTAGCTTTTTGCTGAGTTATTTAGATAGTCTGGAATGTAAGTCTTTGAATAGCAAACACTAATGTAGTATACTTCAAATGATGTTAACCAATTAAAAGCTCGAGTTCTCTCCCGCAGTCACTCTCGATTTTATTCCGGGGCTGTACCTAGGAAAACATGGGAGAATATCATCTCAGGAATGTGTGCTTTTCTGGCTGAGAACACTTAGGAAATTCTCAAGAGAAACCAGTGATTTAAGGTTCTACAAAGAGGGCTGCGCCTGTAATGCCAGCATTTTAGGAGACCATGGGGGGATGATTATTTGAGCTCAGGAGTTTGAGATCAGCCTAGGCAACATAGTGAGACCTCATCTCCACAAAAAATCAAAATCTACAAAAAAAAAAAAAAATTAGTAGGACATAGTGGTGTGTGCTTGTATTCCCAGCTACTTGGGAGACTGAGGCAGGAGGATCTCCTGAGCTCAGGGAGCCGAGGCTGTGGTGAGCAGTGGTCATACCACTGCACTCCAGGCTGGACAACAGAATGAGACTCCAACTAAAAAAAAAAAAAAAAAAAAAAAAGAAGACTCTACAAGGATACAGAAATCATGGATTTTTTTTCTTCTTAAGCTTACTAACAATAACAAAAATTCAGATCTTCTCAGGATTTTGGTGATAAAGATTTTGACCAAATAATGCTACTATGTGTTGATGGAACAAATACGTACTTATTAAGTACTTTCCAAAGACAGTTTATTGAATCTTCATGACAACCCTAAGAGAAAGGTACTAGTATGTCCCTTATTTTATGAGTGGGGAAACTGAGGCAGGGAGAGGCAAAGACTTGCCCAACAAAGCACAACCAGAAGGTGCTGGAGCTGGGGTTTGATTCCCTGCTCCTGACTGTGACATCATTGCAGAAGTCAGCTTTGTTGTACTATGGGGGAGCTGAGACTCGGGTGGCCAAGCAGCAGGCCCAGGTGAATGACAGTGCTGGGATCTCAGCCTCCTTGGGTTCCAAGGCCCTGGCATTTTCTGCTAAATCTTTCTGCCTCAGACACCAAAATTCACTGAAACCCTGGCCATCTTTACTGGCCTGGAATGAAAAGGAGAGGGAGAGGGGGAGGGGGAAGGGGAAGGACAGGGGGAGGAGGAGGGCGTCAGGGGCAGGAAGGGAAGCAGGGGAAGGAGATAGGAGAGGGAGGGAGGGAGAGAGCAGGCAAAACGGAATAGGGCTTTCTAGCACATCAATTGAAAATGATTTTTTATGTCAGGAAGACAGGCTTTGTATGTATACTTTTTAATAACGTATTTTCTTGGCATCATAAAACATTAAAACTCCTTCTATTCTCCCTTTTTTAAGAAAAGTAGGTTTTGGGCAGACAAAAATCTGCCCAGCTGCCCTTTAGCGAATGTGCTTGGTGTTCTGGTACACACACCGTGGGAGGCATTCTCTGTAGCTCAGATGAGAACTGGGTCCTGGATCCACGGTTTTCTCATTTCCCCTTAATAATACCGGGTCACTTTCTGAAAATACTGGCTTGATCGTGTTTCCCATACTGTGAGCTCTTCTTGCTCTAGGTCAGAGGTTTTCAAACACCCTAGCATCCTTTGGAGATCCTGCAAAATTGGTCATGCGTGGGGAGATACTGGAGGGGAAGAAGCAAGTGGGTAACGGGACGACAGGACAAGCAGGAGGTCACCTCCTCCCCACCACTTAGGTCAGGGGAGCCAACTTGGACCCTATGGATAGTCTCACAAAATTTGGTTGAAAGAAAACATACTATTGAGCCCCCCCCATAGTGTGTATAGAAAAACAAGTAGAACTGGCGAAATGGGGGTTAAGAAGGGAATACAATGAAAACATCATTCGGAATACTGAGAAAACAAGGTATATACATCTAAGGTTCTAAATGGAGCTCCTTATCTGGGGAAAGAGACTGGGACGTGACCACCCCTCAAGCTGGTAAGGGGGAGACTACACTTCAGCATGTATTCTGGGGTGGTGGAGGCAGGACTGTGCTGGTGAGGGTTTAAAACAAAGGAAGTTAGAAAAGAAAAAGATCAGGTGGATTAAACAGAATAAAACCAAACTCTCTCTTCTGGGGAAGCAGTTCCTTAATAATTGAATTCACTGCGGACGCAGTTGCAGGTGAAGTCAGAACACTTGGAGGAAATCCAAATTAAGTCCTGGCTGGGGTAGTGAATAAATGGAAGAGCGAGACTGCCATCCTGAGGTCAAAGGCTGGGAGATAGCAGTTGGCATTGCCAGAGTCCTGTAACCCAAAGGGCACCTATTGTGGCATCCGGATACCCACAAGCTGTTCTGTTTTTCTAATCAGGAATTTTACAATTTTTTTTTTTTAAAACCAACATGGCTGGATGGCAAAAACAATGCCAGCAATATGGGAAAGTTTGCATGATAAGTGAAGGCTCTCTGAGCCCCTAACTATCCCTTCTCAGAGGCCATGATTGTTTCCAGCACATTGGCCCATTTAAAAAAAGTGATTCTATGCACTTACAATAAGTTATATGGGGCTATATTCCTCTGAAACCATCGATGATGTCTACTGCTCTACACCCTGCTTTCTTTTCAACCTAACAGCAGGTCTTGGAGGTGGTTTCCTTTTTTTTTCTTGAGTACATTGTCTTTATTAGATGAACATACCAGAACTCACTTGGTCCTTTCGGCACTAATGCAACATTTACTTTATTTCAGTATTTTGCTACCATCAACAATGCTGTTATGAATATCTTTGCCTATAGGCCATTGTGCACACGGACATAGCTGCAGAAAAATTCCTGGAAGTGTTAAAAGGCTTACGAATTCCAAATGTACATTTGCAAGGGTAGAGTAAAATAAAAGGTAGAGCCTTAGTCTAAAAGGTAGAGTGAGGTTCTTCTCCTGTCACCCATGTGTGAGAATGCCCAATGCCCCATACTTTTGCCAGCCCGAAGCATCCTTGGTCTTCACAATTCCCCCATGCAGACAGCAAGATGACTTTAAACCAAAAGACAGCTAGTTAGACGCCCGCCACCACCCCACAAGTGTTTATCCAGCACTCTTCCTCAGTGGTCTGAAAGACTGCTAAAGAAGTAGAAGTCATTTCTTGTTTTTAGTACCCTTAAGAGCCATTGTTGAGGGTGTGGACCCACCAGGGGTGAAGGGAAGTCAGAGCCAGCCAAAACAGAAGAAGAATTTGGTGGGCGACACAGGGAAACTCAGGGAGATTTATGTGCTGTGACCCCAGTCACAAATGGTGATGACGCCTCTATCCTAGACATCCTGTGCACCCACCATGTACCAGACCCGGCGGTCAGCACCAAAGCAGAAGAGAGGATGAGGCATGGTTTCTGCCTTCTGTTTGCTTATCCAGCCTTCCAGCTTCTCTTTCAAGAGAGAAGACTCATTTTCCTGACAATGGTGTGGTGCTTAGATGTACTGATATATACTATGTGTGTGAGATCAATGCATATAAATCCTGTAGCATGCATTTTTACTTTCATGTTTGTCTTTCTTGCTATATAAAAACATCCGAATAGACAAATATTTCTTCACAGCTCTGCTATTGTTTTACTTCCACACACTCAGTGGAGCCCAAGTTCCTTTCCTCTCACGAATTCCCTTTGACACCTGTAGCTGTGGTCAGCACGACCCTGGCCTTCTACAGATGGCATTGTTTCTCACTTGCGCCTTCTGAAGAGTTCAGTCTGTCTGAGGACAGAAGAGGATGTTGTGCAGGCGTTCACAATGTTGTCTACCTGGGAGTCCCTTGATGGCAAAAATTTGTGCTCTTAGCTAATAAATATCAGTGGAATGATATATTGCCTTTACTACATTTCTGACTTTTCTGTTTCTATATGGCTTGCATGCTTATAGTAGGTGTTTAGTAAGTACGCCTTTTAATGCAGGGCAGAGTCTTTGACTCCATTTTTAAATGGATTTTGAATTGTTTCTGACCTCTGGAGCTTTGTAGGTCTTTTAATAACTTATTCTCCCTCTTCTGCCTTGAAGGAGGTTGCTTCCTTTAGGAGACATAGCTACTATGTCTGCACTAACATCTGAAATTCAAGTTTATTAAATTTTTTTTTACTATCTCACATAGCTTGTCTATGCACACATGCACACCAGTGGACACTGCACTCATACACACACACACACACACACACACACACACACACACACACACACACACATACAAATGCCTTCCTGATTATCGTGGCACTCTGAGCTTGTGTCTTCAGAGGTCATTTTCCTGAGAGCTCATGGCTAATTCAGAACACAGAGGAGCTCTCAGCTATCTTATTATACAAGAGGGGGAAGCAATTTGTGACCTAACCAGAGGGTTAACACCAGCTGGTCATAGTTTAGTGAGTTTAATTACTGGGATTTCTATATAATATCGCCCTGAATGACATCTGGGTTGGAAGTGAACACGAGATTCCATTCGGATGAGCAAAATAAACCAGGCTGTGCCAAGTTCAGTCTGTCTAATCCCATGTCAGATGCACACGGCTGCAGTGCTGCTTCTAGAACTGATTGTACTTAAGCTTTTTAATAAGACTGTGAGATAAAATTGGCATTAATGCTTCCAACAAGGAAGCAAAATATACAGTTGGAAAGTGAGAATAAAAAAATGCTTGAGTAAAGTGATCAGAGAATTCTTTCTTTTTCATCCACCTCATTGCCCGGGTTAACTAATTCTGTTTTGCCTCCCACTAAATACTCGACTGAAATGGAAATGAATTGTATTTTATCGTCACAAACACTGTGAATTAGGCTTATTTTATTTTGTCATTTTTTTGATTTGGTGCCTCACTCTGTTGCCCAGGTTAGAGTGCGGTGGCATGATCATGGCTCACCACAGTCTCAACCTCCTGGGCTCAGCCAATCCTTCCACCTCAACCTCTCTAGTAGCTGGGACTACAGACACATGCTGCCCTTGGCTAATATTTTTATTTTTAGTAGAGACAGGGTCTTGGTATATTGCCTAGGCTGGCCCTGGGCTCAAGCAGTCTTCCTGCCTCAGCCTTCCAAAGTTCTGGGGTTACAGGCATGAGCCACTGTGCCCAGTCTTGGGCTAATTTTATTTTATTTTATTTTTTGGAGAAGACAAGGGTGGGCATAATGGGGTTGCAGGAAGCACAGTCTAATGTGGAAGGACAGCGAGCCCCCCACTGCACAGTGTACCCCACAGGCCAGCACCACAACGTTATTGAGACACTTATTAGAAATGCAGAGTCTTGGACCCCACACACTCTTCTACCCAATCTGAATCTGCAAGGCCCCAAGAATCATCTGTGCGACTGAAAATTGGGACTCATAAGTGTTGCATTTCTGGTTAAGGGTTTTCTCCCATAAAGTAACTGAGGGACCAGTCACCCAAGTGACATAAACTGAGGATTAGATCTCAGAAGTTTTCAGACAAGCAGAGAGGAACGTGCAGATGGTTGCTAGATTCTGCGGTGCCAAACTGAACAGTCTGCTGCTTGCTCTGGCTGTTTTATTGCCCTGAAACTATGTACTCAGCTTCTCCTGAGTCTTCCAGAACACAATGAATCCAACAGAAAAATAAATAATGCAAAGGTTTCTAAGGCTCTTGGTAGCGGAAAGAATTTCTAGTGGGGCTCTCATGCAGGGGCAGAAAGGAATTCCTAAGCACTATTGGGTTCATGACCTCGCCTGAGTATATGTGGTGGATTCTAGGGTTTGCCCTTAAGAATTCCTGATGGTTGCTTGAGCCCAGGAGTTCGTGATCAGACTGGGGAATATAGTGAGACTATGTCTCTACAAGAACGAAAAATAAAATATTAGCCGGGTGTGGTGGCGCATACCTAAAATCCTAGCTCCTCAGAAGGCCTAGGTGGAAGGATCACCTGCCCTCTGGAGGCTGAGGCTGCAGTGAGCTATGGTCATGCCACTGCACTCCAGCTTGGGTGATGGAGTGAGACTCTGATTTTAAAAAAAATTCAGGGGATGAGGGTCTAAATCACTTGAGTAGAGGGTTTTATTCACTGGTTGCTTTATGTCCTGGGCCAGTGAGAAGTGAGTGGTTTCTGCCACCTCCAGTGAGACATGTCTCTGCTAGCATCTTCATCTCCTCTTTCTGTATTTCCATCCGGGTGGTAGATGGCTGAAATGTTGGTCCATGAGGACAACAGATTTCCCAATGAATAGTTCTACCCACGAATAAATGAGATGAGAGGGGGCCCCAGCTAATTCTAGCTCACTATGATCTTTACCTCCAGCCTAATCCTCTGTAGTTCCACTCACGGTTTATGGACAGGAATGTAAAGCCAGTACGTTTTATCATCTGTATCATTGAGTCTCTTTTTGACTGAAGCACTGAAATTTTCTGTTTAAGTTTCATGAGAACGAATCTTACCTTTTATGATATTCAAAGACAAATGTGGAATCTTTATGAAAAAGAATGACACCCTGAGACCAGCAATAAAACGACAATGTCCTAATGCCAGTAAACATACTAGCCAAATCAGTCATCTTTCGGCTGTTCTGTCTTTGCCTTGGAAACTGCGGCAAGCCCTAAGGTTTATAATTTGTGAGCTCGGGGAAGGCACGGTCACAGCATTTTACATTTCCTTTGGTCGGGTGCTCAGGAAATGGGCCACAATTAAGTGACTGTCCCACTAACAAGTAGGGCTACTTGGCCAAAGTCTAAAGCAGACAGGATGTTGTGGACTTTTACGTAAGTGTGTGCTGGGGGGATGGGGGTGAGGGGGGAGCAGTGATCAAAACAGGCATGCTCAGGCGCTGTCCGGTCTGGATTCAGGGAATCCGGTGTCCTTTCATTCCTTACTTTTAAAGTTCTGCTTTGAGTGAGTGTCACTGCTGGGGAACGCTGAAGCCCTAGGTGAGTGTTAGCCCAAACCTCCCTGGTATCAGGGAGAGACAGAAGCCATGGATCCTGAGGTCCTTCTGTGCTTATGGCAAGGCTACTGAGACTTGGAATAAGCTGAAAGATAGTAGATTTGGGGGTACTAATTTTGTGTTATTAGTTTACAGATGTAAATCAATCTATGGAGTGTTTATGTCTAGAGTCATATCAGAAACCCCAGATAGCGATGCTATACGACACTGCTTTGAGCAGCTTATGTTTTTTTTTTTGGGTGGGAAGAATATGTTTACAGACAGGAAATAATTAGTGAAAAGGAAAACATATAGTTTACACTTCCAGTTAGCAGAGAGTCTGTTTTTTGGGGGGGATCCTAGCATAACCATCTTATCTAGCTGTGATTTTGACTTTTAGAAATCAAGGTCACGGGTACAGACCCTCAGGACTGTCAGCTGTCAGAGGCGGGAGATCTGTGTGGGCATCATTGGCCAGGGAATGTGTCTCAGTAGAGAGAGGACGCGAGTGGATTTGCGATGGTGACTGGAACGTGCGAGGACAGAGACACCAGAGAAGTCACCCTACGTCAGGCAGTCACCATCACCGCAGATAGGAGAGGCCAGCATGCCTTTGGAGAAGCCAGGGACACTTCTGATGAGGAGATGCCACCTGGGTGACGGAGGAAGGAGGCAAAGGTAGGGCCCGAGCTTAGGGAAACTCAGCTGCAAACAAGGGCATTTCAACTTGGTCCTATAAGCTCTGATACCCAGACATATTTTCTCCATAGAAAAACAATACAGATAATATTGGGGCACATTTCGTTGAGTTGTTCCAGAGGTTTACACAGTTCTTCACTTTTTCTATTTATAATTCTATCTGCACGCCCCTGCCCAGGGTCAAAAATAGTATATTGAAACCCAAGTCAACGAGATGCTTCAAAAAGCAGTGGACTGAACCCGTAGTTATGTTATGTGTAGGGGTAAGTCCACAGGTGTCAGCAGTTCTGCAATTATGTTATGCAAGAAATATTGATGCAGGAGCTTTATGCTATAGGCGATAGAATAAGCCAAATGGAGGAGCTGACATTCTTCGGGGAGACGCTGACTGGTGGAACTGTGGTTGTTAGATCTGTCAGAAGGACCGTAATGAGGGGAGTCTGGGGTGTGTACCGTGAGCCCCATGGGGGGGATCTTTCTGGACTTGGCCTGGACAGTTGGCAAGGCCATCCAGAGGAAGTGACATTTAGACCGAGGACTGGAGGATGCAGTGGTGTCGCCCCAGTGAAGGGACCGGGGCAGGAGTCGTCAGGCGGAGGGGACAGCACACACCAAGGCCCGAATGCGAGAGAGGGCTGTGGCCAAGGGTTCTGGCAGCTGCGGTCACGAGTGAATCAGTCTGGAAGGAAGATCAGGAACTGCACTGTTTATTTATTGAACACACGACTGAATACACACCTGAGACTGTTCGTCCTTACTAGGTGATGCTATTACCTGCTCAAGGGCAGTCGGGAATCCAGCAATGGGGCCTGGAAGCCAAAGGATAGATTTGTCACCTTTTCAGATGTGCCACCCAGTCTCGGGGAGACCAGGAACGGCAGGTGCTTCTTGTTCAATGAGCTAACAATTTGGTTTGGAAGACAAAGCCAAACATCCCCGTGGGTCAATGGCTCCCTGCACACGTCAGTGGGTGAACAGACACGGGCATTGCTTCTGAGGGCAAATCAGAGAGTGGCTGTCAGAGAAAAGGGCTGTCTTTGGGGTATAATTATTTGGCCCACTTAATAGAAATCTTGAGCAGGTAAACCCTTGAAAAATAGGACGCTTTCCTCTTTTTAGCAGAGCTGGAACAAAGGGAAATTTAAAATCAATTAGAGGGAAAAAGGAAACCTATTTCTGTCCTTTTGGAGACAAAAGATGTCACACAATTGGTTAAAATTCAAGGGGAATCAAATCCTCTGGGAGGTGGAGGGGGAGTCTTGCAGCTCCGACGTGGAGCTTGGGTCAAACGCAGGCCTGTGCTGCCATCTGCTGGTGGGCACGCTTCCCGCACGCAGAACTGGCTCCTTGAAGCTCCATCCTCATGCTGCATTAAACAAATAGGAGAACCCAACAGGGATTAACACTTCGTGACCTGCCGGTAATTAGTTTCCCCTCGTCATCCTCCTCCTTTTCGAAAAGGCAACGTTTCACCCTTCCTGCCCTGTGGCTGGGAGCCGGCCCCGCTTTGGTGGAACCACAGTTTGACCTTTTAAAGCCCGGTGGGGGGGGGGCGGGTAGGGACCATTACCCCTTTTCTTCCCCTAACGGAAGACCCTAGTGTTTCTCTGGTGGAGGATGCTTCTGAGGGCAGACTTTACAACCCGAATGAAGGAGAAGCTGAAACGCCCTATAAAGTCAGGGAAGGATGTTCCCACCTGTCTCCTCCCCAGGTCACAGCAGGCCTCCCTCCCATATTAGAAATATTTTTTACCACCCAACAAATTAGCTTTATTTAAGAGAACAGTTAATTTATTGCTTATCTGGAAAGAATCAAAGAGGCCCTCACTGTCAATTTCAGTTTCTGGACACCGGGAAGTGACAAAAACAGCCAGCCTGGGTCAGCATCGTTCTGGCCCAAGGCGAAGAGGTTGGGTGTGGTGGCAGCTCACGCAGGGTAAGCAGGTGAGTCCGTGGGGCTGTGCACACCCGAAAACAGGCCACCGACCTCCAGTCCTATCTTGGAAGAACTGAGCGGAGTCCTTGTCCTGGATGGCCTGACTCAGGTGACTGTAGTGCACAAGATGACGTGGCCTCCACTTCCAGTGGCAGCTCTCTACCAACACGGCCGGTGCAGACAGAGCTGCAAAACAAATCAACATCCTCACGACAAGCCATCTGTGTCTCATGTCTGGACACCAATGTGAATCCGAATGCACAGACCTCTCAGACCAGCCGGGCGTGCCAGGCTGTCTGACAGGGTCTGTCCCTGCCTCTGGGCCTCTACCCTTCTTCAAGGAGAGCCTGAGCAGACTTTTATCCCCTTCTTTTTAAAAGCTGACAGAGGAGAATAACCCATAGAATTAAAGCCGGCCTGTGCTCGGCTGTCAGCATCCCTGTGACAGATGATGGTGTATGAGAGAGCCTTAGGAAAGAGCAGGGGAAAACAAACATGTCCCCTCGAGTCACAAAGGCGGGGTAGGAGGGAGAGGGAGTGAAGGTCCCTCCTGAGTCCTCTGTGAGGCTGGGTGTGTTGAGAGGGAAATACTCAATGTTTCCCTTGCTCTTAGGGTCACGCCATGGGCTTCTTGTCTCCCTCCCCAATGAGCAGACACATACAGAATTTTCAGAAGGGCATAGGCTAAGTCTTCAATGCAAATGCAGCAGAAAGGGTGTGCCTGGCTGTAATGCGGTAGCTCCAAATCTGAGCGGGCTTGTGTGTAATGTTTACCTCTTCCAAAGAAGTCATCTGGAGGTCCAGCAGGGAGAGACATTGGTTTAATAGAACTTTTAGGAGGCATTGATGGTGGCCATTTGGTGAAAAAACATCCACACCTCGGGACAGTGCAGCAAGCAGTTTTATAATCAAACAAGTTAATTATTCAAACTGCTCTAAGGGTCTACAAGTACATTGATTCACAGTCATGCCTGCATTGCTTTCAGCCTACATTGCTTTCAGCATTGCCCCATCACCTGTACCCCATAACTCATAACTGGGAATATGCACAGCCTTCAGAGAACAGCCTTGGCCAGAGGCTGCTTCCTGAGGGAGGAAGAAGAAAAAGGCCAGATGTAAGGGGAAAAGAGTCTATGTCCAGACAATACCTCACACTGGCACAGAAGAGGTGGCCAGGAAGTATTCCACTTAGTAAATGACTTAAGAACAGATGCATGAACATGTGATGATTCAGGTAATTGACTAGAGAAGTGAACAAGGCCAGGAAACTGACATTTGTGAGTGCCCAGTAAGGCCTCTGTTGTTCCGCCCAAGTTAACTCAATGAAAAGGAGGCTATTCTAGGGGTCTCCTTAGAGACATGGGATCAGGACAGAAAGCTCGGGAGTGACAGCCAGTGTCCTCTCTCAAGCTCTCTCTCCATCTCTGTGTGCCCACTTTGTCCTTTCCTTCTACTGTTGTCTTTCTTGGTTCCTGCCTGCTCTTGAACTGTGCCTGCCTGGGTTGCAGCCTGCCACGGCTCCCCCACGCCCCCCTTCCTTTCACCTGCTTCTTCACCTTCTGTCTCAGCCTCCCCTTTTCTTGATCTAAACTCCAGAGACGAGACTCTGGTCAGTGAGACTTGCTCATTTGCTTGCTTTTCAACCTGGCCAGTGGGTCCTGGTGTGGTTGGCCACAGCTTGTCTGTTTGTGTTCAGGTGACTCCTGGGTTCAGTCATGGGGGTGAGTGGGGAGGAAGTCTAGCTCACAAACACGGCCCCTGGACCGCAGGGACTCCCAAGAGGGCTTCCCTTGGAGGGGAGGGAGGATGGGTTCTATGAGCATGGCTGGCAAAGTCCTGATGCCGGATGTGGTAGAGAACTCTCCCAAGTAGGGCCTTGTTTAATTTTCACAGGTGTCTTGTGAGGGTAGCCGCATTGTCTTTGTTTCATAGATGGGGAAGCCGAGGCTTAGCTGGAGGAAGAAACTGACTTGAGGCCGCAAGGCAATTGAGTGGCAGGTGCTGGATCTGATTTAAAGCTCAAGTTCTGTCCCCAGTTCCTCCTCCAAAGTAGAGGCAGTGAGACATACATGGTATTTATGAAAATGCTGGTCGGGTGTGGTGGCTCATGCTTATAATCCCAGCACTTTGGGAGACCGAGGTGAGAGGATTGCCTGGGCCCACAGGTTCGAGGCCAGCCTGGGCAAGACCTCATCTCTACAATGAAAAAAAAATTAGCCAGGCATGGTGGAGAGTGCCTGTAGTTCCAGCTTCCTGGAAGGCTGAGGCGGAAGGATCGCCGGAGCCCAGCAGGTCAAGGCTGCAGTGGCCGGGAGCGTGCCACTGCACTCCAGCCTGGGTGACAGAGTGAGACTCCAACTCAAAAAAAAAGAAAAGGGAAAAAACAAATGCTTTGGAGTCTGACTTGGTCCAGGAGGTTCAGAGGTTGAGAGTGCCTCTGAGGGTTACAATTTGGTACAGCTTCGGGGCGATTGGCATCGACTCCCAAGTCCAGCAGGTAGGCTGACCTTGGGAAGTACTACAGTGGGGTCCCTTGTGAACTTTTCAGCTGACAAGCCGAAGGGTCAGGATGGGAGAGTGGATCTGCTGGCCACAGATCGGTAGGGATCATTTGACCATTGTAGGCCATTCTGTCCCCAGGATGGTCACACTGAGTGCACTCAGTATGACTGACCAGACTGGAAGGAGCTGAAGGTGACATTGGATGAGACCTCGGGAGGGCAGTAACTGGGTGATTGTTGAAATGAGGATTGGAAGGCTGTGGGGAAAGAGGGTGGTGGGTGGGAGGGAAATCTAGAATGACATCAAGACATTTTCTTATCCATCTATCCATCTATCCATCTATCACCTACCTACCTACCTACTTACCTATGGAGACAAAGTCTCACTAAGTTGCCCAGGCTGGTCTCGAACTCCTGGGTTTAAGCGTTCCTCCCACGTTGTCCTCTCAAAGTGCTGGGACTACAAGGTGTGAGCCACTGTGCCTGGCCAGGATATTTTCTTTTCTCCTCCTGCCCTCCCCTATCCCTAGCATTTTGTTTCAAGTGCTTTCATTGCCATCGTCGTTCACAAAGGCCTCTCTGTGGACCCACAGTGGCGAGCACGGCGCGCGTCCTGTCCTCCTGGAGAATCGCCTCATTTGTCACCGGATCCCGCAGGTGGTGGTCATCTTCAGTGTCTCTAAAAGAGCCTGACTTCATTTTTCTTAATTTTCTTTCTGTGTCTGGTCTAGTAGGAGGGCTCGATAGATGGTGGATATTTGAACAAGAATGCTGACTCTCGGATTCTTCAGTCTGTGGAGTGCCTAGCGTGGGGTCCGACAGGATTTGTTGATGAATGAATGCAGGGGGTCTGTGGCCTAAAGATGTGGCGTTCATCGCTAAAAGCAAGACTTTGTTATTCAGAAATCATCACCCTGACACGTCCCTGACTGGATTAAAAATGATCTCAGTTCCATTTCCCTTACAGGGTGAGCACAGGCGCACAGAAGGAGACACCGTCTTGATCTACAACATGCTGTCTTCCCAGGCCCTGGTTCAGTTTCCGCCAATGTTGGCGTTGCCGAACATTTTTGAAGGGGGCCCTTAGAAACATATACAGGACTGGAGATTTCTAATATCAGGGCGGGTAACTTCCTAGCATTTCAGAGTGGGTTAAACAAGAGTCAAATGAGGGCTTTATGAGCTAAAGCCAATGTAAGGCATTGACAACCTCCATGGTGATGATGACCGCTGCAGGGAGATCTGGGGCTGCATAGGTCTTCCGTGTTCTCCTCCAGTTAAGATATATGGGGCTGTATTTCTACTCTATCTACCCTGTGGCAGCCTCTAATGGTGTCCTGGTTTCCTCATGGTCACTAGGTCAAGCTGCCCACATGCCAACTGCTAGGAACCTACAAAATTCTCCCAGTATCCCTATGAAGCAGGTGTAGGCACAGTTACAGAAACACATGGTGAGATGATTTAACTTTCCCCAGGTTGCAAATCGCATGCACTACTGCCACCCCGATGCCAAGTTACCATCTAGGTGATGGTAACAGCTGTCAATGCTGTTGTCAAGCCTCCCTTTCAATCCACACAGGGCCCAGCTACCGTCATTACAATTTGGAGGCTGTGGAGTTCCACTCATCATTCTTGGAGCCCTCAGGACGACATCAGTCATCAGGAGACTTTGGTGATGTTTTTACAAGCTACTGTCTTCCTTACCCATCGCCCGATGTGTGCTCCCAGATGGACTCTGTGCCCTCCTCCTCCTGAAAACACAGAATAAATCCTCTGAACTGCTTCATGAAGTGATAGGTCTCTTTATCAGAATAAGCAAGAACCCACCTGCCCTATTAGAAAACTGCGTTTCCAGAAGTGAGAGCTGATCAATCGCCGTGCATGAGAATGGCCCTCAGTGATTAAAAAGAGCAAGTCTACTGTCGCTCACAGAGATGGCACCATGCACTATCCCCACAAGCTACGGCTCTCCCCCTGAAAAGCCATCTTCATGATGTATTGGGATGCCTCACGTGGGAGCCATCTTAAAGTGTTTAAAGTGACGCCGGGATGCATCTTTAGTTTTTGGTACTTGGCATTTTTCATCCAGTATTCCTTTTTGTTTTCCATTTTTATTTTAGATTCATGGGGGGGGGGTGCATGTGCATGGTTTTGACATGGATCTATTGTGTAGTGGTGAGGATTGGGACTCAGTTAGCCCATTCCCCAGATGGTGATCATTGTGCCCAATAGGTGACTTCTGAACTCTAACCCCTCTCCCCACCTCTCTCCTTCTTTTCTTTTCTTTCTTTCTTTTTTTTTTTGTGAGAAAGCAGGATTTATTGAGAGGATAGGAAAGCTCCCAGAGTGGGTGGGAATCTCAGGGGATTGTCCTCCTCCTTATTTTCATCCAGTATTTCTATACTGAAAGATTGGAAAGGCCAGGACCTTGCACACCCTGCGTGACTCGACCCTTGGAAGCACAGCCCACTCCCATCTATGTCCTTACTTACGACACTCTCTGCCACCTCTCTGTGAAGGAGGGGAGCCAGATGCGTGATGCAAGGCTTATTTCCTGACAGAGCGAGCCTGTAGCCAGGCCCCGCATCATGTCTGGTGTGTCCATCATCTGCTCAGACACTTGAATGGGCTCAGTGGTGGGTTTGCTCATGGTGGGTGGTGATGCCATCAGCTCTCTACAAGTTGGGTTGCAATTAACCATGCAGAGGAGGGAGGGTGAGAGCTTGGAGGAGCTGAACGCTTTTCAGGGTTCTTCTTCTCCATGGTTTCTTCTGGAGGAATTACCAAGAAGCAGAGCAGTTACTTGAATTTCACCTTCTCTTCCACATACTCCTTGACATGCAAAGGAGGTCACAGGTCCAAGAGGGAAGCAGGAGGAAAAGTTGAGGTGAGAAGGGGGTCTAGCAGTCAGGCCTGGGACTTGTAGATTCCGGCTGATCTCTACAGACAGTTATGGCAGGCCTGTGGGTGAGCCCTCTACATTCATTTGTTCATTTCTTCTCTGTGAAAAGGACCTCAACTACTGATGAATTGGCTCCAGTTACCCACTTGTAGTGATAGATAAAACATGCTGGAAAGACAAATAACTAAAAGTAGATCTGCCATTTGATCCAGCAGTCCCCCTACTGAATACCTACCCAAAGGAAAATAAGTCATTATACAAAAAGGACACCCCTGCTCATATTCATCATAGCACAACTTATAGTTGCAAAGATGTGGAGTCAACCTAAGTGCCATCCACTGATGAGTGGATAAAGAAAATGTGGTATATATACACCATGGAATACTACTAAGTCATAGAAAACAAAACAAAACAGAATTATGTCTTTTGCAGCAACTTGGAAGGAATTGAGGCCATGGAATTGGAGGTCATTTTCCTAAGTGAAGTAACTCAGGAATAGAAAACCAAATGCTGCATGTTCTCGCATGTACGTGGGAGCTAAGCTATGGGTCTGCAAAGGCACAGAGAATGGGATAATGGACATTAGAGACCCAGGGGAAGGAGAGTGGGAGGGGTAGTAGGGATGAAAGATCACCTATTGGGTACACTGTACACTGTTTGGGTGATGGGGGCACTAAAATCCCAGAATTTGCTGCTATACATTTCATCCACGTAACCCAAAGCCACTTGGACCTCTAAAGCTATTGAACTTTTAAAAAAGAGGATTCTGAGAAGGGATATTTTTGCCAAACGTGAGCCTCAAAGTGATCAGAGTGTAATCTATGAAGATAATTTGATATAAAAGAAGAGACGGAAGGAGAGAAAGTGGCTAGGATTTCTAGAGTGACACTGGAGCCAAGAGGAAGGGACGGATTGTGAAGTTCCTGACTACTGTGGTTTCATGATTGTGTTAAGACTGTCCTGACTCACTGGGCCCCGAGTTCTCTAGGGAGTGTGTCTGAAATGTAGGGGCTGTTTTGGTGATCCCCACGTTGAGGGATGCTCTTAGTGGACATAGCAGAGGTGTTAGCCAGCCCTTGATGTATGGGACGGGCCTGCCAAAAACCAGTTGCCCTGTACCCACCTGCCTTCGGAATGTCCACGTAGGCATTCATTAGATGAAAAAAAGCATTTGTCATCATCTGTGCCTGGAAGCTAACTATGTTTACATTAGTGCCATACATTCTTTTGGCACCATTTTAATAGGGCTCCCTGACTTTTCTAGAAGGCAACCACTGTATAAGAGAAGAGAGTATCACCTTTTTGTCTTCCTCAGAACATCATCAGGGTTTGTTCATTATGAACAATTACTTACCAGTAACAACGCCACTCCTGCAGACTGAGTTGCTGATGTCACAGACATGGGATCAGCCGGTGGCAGCCATGGGTGTCTACACTGGCGCACAAGCTCCCGCTTCTCTCACTTACTCTCCCAGTGTTATTACCTCCCAGCTCTTCCTTTCTGAATTGCAGATGATTTGATTATACATGACCTTCGCTTTCGTTTCTCCTTTCTGTTATAGCTAAGCCACTTTTATTGACTTTTAAAAACATCCTGTGTGCAGGTAGACTTGTTTATCTCTGAGTTTCATTACAGGCTAATGAAGAGTCTGTGTAGCCTCTTCTCCTCTGGGGCCGGCTGGCTTGGCAATGTCTATAGTGTCTTCTCAACTGCTCAGATTTTTCCCCCGAGGGCTCCACATTCTCCTGTGATCTGGCTTCTGTCTACAAGGTCCACCCAGAGAGTCACGCCTGCATGTATCTAAACCCCCCTGAAAGCCTAACTCAGGTTTTCTCGGTGTCTCATGCAAATAGATAATGCAGACAGAACGGGCAAAGCTGTCCAGACTCCTGTCCTGGGGTCTCAGCCCTGACTCAGAGGCCATAACCTCAATTCTGACAGGCTTTACTGACTCATTGCACAGATGCAGCGAGTGAGGTTCTTAGAGACAAATCAGGGTAGAGCTGGAAAGGAACCCTGTTTTGCCTGAAGCCAAAGTTTGCGACTTTCTTTCCATCACAACCCACACCCTCCCTTGTGAAGGTGAAAAATGTACTTCAGTAGTGACCTTGTGATGAGAGCAACTGAAGTTATTCCTGAAACTTGCACATATGGAATTTTAATGTTTTAAAGTATACAACTACCAGCATATTCGATCCTTCCTGTGACTCAGAGAAGGCTGACCAAGTGTCAGTGCCCACATGAGTGAGGGAAAAGGGGGTCTTTTGGAGTTGTGGAGGTGAGCATTCAGTGTAGAGCCCAAGCCTCTGAACCAACTCTAACCTTACACTCTTTTGGTGATATTGGGCTGGGGATTCATTACAGATACTTAAGAAATAATAGTTAACACCAAGGCACTTAGTGTGCACTAGACATTCTGCCAAATCCTTTAACTCTCCGTCAGATTTCACCTTGTGAGGGTGGAACCTCATTTTGCAGGTGAGGTAACTGATAAGAACACATAGCAATTCTTAGTAGCCTTCAGCTTGTCACCATCAATGTGAAAACAGACAGAAGAGCACTGAGGTCTCTGCCTTAGGTCCCCGAGCAGCCCTGGACAAGGCTCTAGCTGTGACTGGTAAGACTCCTTGCCCCTTACACTGTGGTGAGGCTAGAATAATGATGGGGAAGGATTAGAGTTGCCCGAGGTATACAAAATATTATTTTGATGTGTGGTATCCCAGGGAAATGGTAGAGGATTGCATAGGACAAGGAAAACAGTGTTATTCCAGAGCTAACCAGAGTCAAAAGGGTTTGTTTTCTACAGTCTGACAAAAAAACAGGAGCTACCAAAGTGTCTTGTGGATTCTACAGATCATTTTTTAACCAGCCCTAGAGCTCATACTACACTTTCAAACCTCACTCTCTGATTCTCTCAAGATATTTCAGTGAAGGAGAGAAAATGGCATCTAGTATAAAAAGGACAGATCTTGGCTCTAAATCAAAGACCTCGTGACTGAGGAGCAGTGAGACTGCTTCTGCTACTTAATCTCACTGGACCTTAATTTGACCATCTGTGAAATGGGTGGATAAAATTGAACTGCTGAACCACTATGATGATAATGAGCTCCAGTCAGTGCTGGGAAGTGCAGGGTTACCAGCCCCTCTCTAGGGAGTTGAACTCAGAGGTTGACACAGGACAACCTGGCCATTTTCGGCTAGGGCAGGTAGGTCCTGCTGCTTGGTCTGCTCTCTAATTGGAAAAAGATGACAGAGAATAGAAAAGGTGTGATGTGAGCCCATGGGTTGCATGATGTGGGCAGAAATCTCCTGGGTTGTGTGACTGCAGAGTGCTCTGTGCCAACTCCCAGTGCCCCTGCTCTTAAATGACAGCTGTGGAAGCACATCTTAAACTGGCCCCCAGAGGCAGGGACCGTGGTGGGGACTCAGCATGATTTCAGCCTCAGCAACAGCAACCCCAGGACCAGCAGGGGCCTTCGCCAATCCTTTGAGAATGTCATTTTGATTTAGATTCCAAATGTCACTTAAAGTCTGCATTCCTTGTGTGCTATTTCAAGGGGTATTTATTCTTCCATAGTCTGTGTATTCTCACCCTAATGGGATCATCATTACAGCTCCAGTTCAGCAGGTCATTTGAGCATCATACACAAAGTGATAAAATGATGGAAACAATTCAAATGACCACTGGTACAATGAATGCTTGTTTAGAGAATATAGATGTGTGCCCTTCAGTAAGGGCATATGGTAGGGTCTGGGGTGCCAGCATCTTAGGAAGGAGGGTAGAGGAATTCCACATGGGTTTGTTGGTTATTAAACTGTAGTTCTACTAACTTGTCATAGAATCCACATAGATAAGTTTTCATGTCCTCTTATGTTGACTTCCTGATTATAACTTAAATTTTCCTTAGGAATAATAGAATGCCAGATTTCCCTTTTTCCTGTAAACATTGCTGGGAACTTATCAAACAGACTGAGGAATATAAGCACAATACAAATCAAAGCTTGTTTTCATTTTATTTTTAGAGATGAGATCTCGCTATGTTGTCCAGGCTGGTCTTGAACTCCTGAACTCAAGTAGTATTCCTGCCCTGGCCTGCCAAGAAATTGTTTTAATTTTAACTAATTGAATGTGTATAGTACTGGCATCTGCCTGGCATCTATCTGAAAAGGTTGGTGACTTCCCTTAGGGCCTAACACAGTCTAACTTAGATGAGTAAGAAAGTTCAAACATAGCTTACCTAAAAGGAGTTGTTAAGTTTTAGGTCAAGTGGGAGATGATGAAGGAAAGGAGGGAGAGCATCTATGCAGCCCTCTCGGTAGCTGAGATTGAGGAGTCGCATTGGGGGAGAAGGGGCTTTGCATTCACGTTCAGCTGGAGGCAGAAGAAGGTTAAATTCAAAACTCTGACCAAGAGAAAGGACAAAAGGTCAAAATAGAAGAAAACCTATCTCTGGTCAGGTCTCAGCCCAAAATAGAAGACCAGGGGAGTCTAAGCCTCTGCCCCAGTTTCCCCAAGTGTTGATGGCAGTCAGGTCCAAGCAGAGGTGAAATAAGCCCAAGGTGAACTCAAGAATCTCTTGGGTATGACAGAAGAGTCAACCATCTCCAATCCTCCTTACTTGCCAATGCACACAGCCCTGACAATCATATAGACGTGTTCAGTCTCTAAATATGCCCAAGCATTTTTCCTTATTAAAGTCATATCAGTCATCATAATGTGTTGTCCCATAGATCACTGGATGTCTCTAAGCTATTTCTTTGTTAGAATGCATTTCCTGATCTTTACAAATTTATATTCTAGTCACTTGGCACCAACTTGCCATTCATTGGTGGCTAGACTCCTTAAAACATACTAGGTGGTAGCATGGCCCAAGGAAGCCTGTTTTTGGAAAACTATCTTTCATATTTGAATAACTGTCTAGAAGATGAAATCGTCACCAAATGCTCTGGGAATGTCACACAGGAGCTTCTAAGTTCTGAGAAGAAAGACAATAATACACTTCTTAGAAAGCTGCTGACCAGGGCTGGTGACACACCCTCTACAGAGCTGCAGCTCAAAGAGGATATGTGGATAGTGACATGGATCAGTGCTGCAGCTCTACCATTCTTTGCTTACATCAAGGAACAGACTTCCAAAGCTAGACAAACAGATGAAGAGGAATCTGCAGACTTGGCTAATCCAGATGCTTTTCTTGGTGGTCCCACTAGTTCTGACTTCTGCTATAACTCCATGCCCATAGATGGTAGTAATGAAGCAAACAACACATATTTGAAGAAATGACTTTCTGAGTGTGAGACGTCCACTATCTGCATAGTCCACCCATCCACCAAGTGACAGAGCAGTGGCTCCAGGTAGCCTGTATCTGTTGACCAAGGCCCTCCAGGGAAGAGTGATGGTGCTTTCCCCATGCTGCTGAAGATGTTTCCACATTACAGTGTGACATCTGGCCAAAGACAGTGACATCAACACCGTCTAGAGAAGCCCCTTAGATTCAGGGCATTTCTGAAATCACAGCTGTCCCAATCTCTTCTTCTGGTCACCATCATTGTTATCCAACAGGATGGCCGCTCCTGCTGTGTTTGCTTTCCATCACTACATGTGTAGCTCTGCAGAGGAAGCGCTCTGGTCCAAGTCAGCGTTCTGAGCTGTGGGTACCTCTGCCACTCCTTGCGCCTTCCCTAAGTGGCATCACCCTGATCCCATGAGGCTGGGTAGCTCCCAAGAGCCTTCCCTTTTCGTTTTCTTTCTTTTTGCTTAAACTGAGCTCAGTAGGCCTGACTGCAGTCATCCAAGGTTGAGGCCTAGTCTAGAAGGGGGGCAAAGAAGTCCAACTAAATTTGGTCAAGGAGGGCATCCTTGCCAATGCAAACACACATATTTTAAAAAAATAACTTTTAGCCGGGCTCGGTGGCTCAGCCTGTAATCCCGCGCCTTTGGGAGGCTGAGGTGAGTGGATTGCCTGAGCCCGCGGGTTCGAGACCCGCCTGGGCAGCAAGACCTCATCTCTACAATAAATCAAAAAATCAGCAGGGCGTGGTAGCGTATGCCTGTAATTCCGGCTACTCGGAAGGCTGAGGCGGAAGGATCGCCGGAGCCCAGCAGGTCGAGGCTGCGGTGGCCGGGAGCGGCCACTGCACTCCAGTCTGGGTGACAGAGTGAGACTCCAACTCAAAAAAATAAAAAAAATAAAAAAATTAAAAAAATAAAGAAATGAAAAATTACTTTTAATCTTTTTATCTTAAAGATGTGGGGTACAATTCAGGGTTAGGTATACAAATGTTTATTATGCAGGTACCCTTGCTGCACATTTTTTTTTGCATTTAGTTTTTAGTTTTGCATTTTTTATTTTTTTGCTTTTAGTTCTGAGGAAAAGGAAATTTTGTGGTTCCTTGGTCTTATTGCAGATAGTCTCCTCCAGGATCACTGCTTGAGATATGGGTGGTCACAAATGTAGGGGAGCAGGGTCTTAGAGTGAGGAGAGTAGGATTCTGGTGACTTAATGTGGACTAGAGTTCCACTAATAATACTGGTATCAACCTGTGTGATTTCAGACACAAGGCATATTAACTTCCGAGCCACAGAATCTTACCTGTAGGATGAGGATAGCACTTGTCTTAGTCCATTTTGACTGCTATAAGAAGTACCATAAACTAGGTAGCTCATCAAGAACAGAAATGAATTTCTCACAATTCTAGAGACAGAAGTTCCAGATCAAGGCACCAACAGATTTGGTGTCTGGTGAGGGCTTGTTTCCTGGTTCGTAGATGTTGCCTTCTCACTGTGTTCTCACATAGCGGAAGGAACATACAAACTCCCTCCGTCTAAAAAAGTATTTATTATTCATTTAAAAATATTGACAAGTAAAAATTGTACATATTCAGGGTGTACAATATGATGATTTGGTAAACATATATATTGTATGATGATTGCCACAATCAAATTAATTAATACGCATATTGCCTCCCATGCTGTACATTAGATGTCCAGAAATTATTCATCTGATAACTAAAAATGTATACTCTCTGATTGACATTTTCTCATTTCCTTCAACCCCCATCCTCCGGAAACTACCATGGTATTCTCTGTTTTTATGAGTTTGACATTTTTAGATTCCACATATAAGTGATAACATACAGTATTTGTCTTTCTGTGCCTAGATTTTTTTCACTTAACCTAATGTCTTCCAGGTTCATCTGTGCTACCACAAATGGCAGGATTTTATTATTTTTTATTGTTGAATCATATTCACACACACACACACACACACACACACACACACACACACACACACACACCACATTTTAAAAAATCCATCCATTTGTCAATTACAGACTCTTAGCTTGTTTCCATATCTCGGCTATTGTGAGTAGTAAACCTGACAGTAAACCTGGGAGTGCAGATATCTCTTTGAGATACTGATTTTATTTCCTTTGGATATACACCCACAAATGGGATTGCTGGATCATATGGTGGTGCCATTTTTTATTTTTTGAGGAGGCTCCCTACTGATTTTCATGATGGCTGTACCAATTGACACTCCCATCAATAGTGTGCAAGTGTTCCTTTTTCTCCAAGCATCTTCCCCAATGCTTGTTATCTCAGTTTTTTTTGATACTAGCCAACCTAACAGGGGTGAGGTGACATCTCATTGTGGTTTTGATTTGCATTTTTTTCTGGTGATTGATTATGTTGGCCATTTTTATGCCTTCTTTGGAAAAATGTCTATTCAGGTCCTCTGGATATTTTTAGTTGGGTTATTTGTTCTTTTGCCATTGAATTGTATGAGTTCTTATCCTGGGGAATGTATTTGTGAACTGAGTGTAGACAAGCAAGAAATAGAATCAAGAGCTGCACTGAATTGGGAAGGCATAAGAAAACATCTGTTCTTTGGCTGAGATTTGTCCAAATGTAAAATCCTAGCTCACAATGCAGTAAAAGTGAGTTGCTTAGCAAGAATTCATGGAGCATCTACTATGTGTAGAGTAATGAGCTGTGGAAAGGGTACACAGTTGGCAGGTCTTATCTTGGACAACCTTCCTTGCTTTAAGATACATCTTGACCTTCTTACCGCCCTTATTAATGTAGGCTAGCACTTCCAGGAAAAAACCCAGTTCTAGACCAGACCCTTCTTCATTTCCTCCCCATCACATTGGTTTAGTTGGATGATAGATCGTACTGGTGGATATATCTCAACAGATGGGTTGGAGTTCATCTGTAAAGTTACTCGAGTGGCAGGATGAAGTGTTTGTGCTTAATTCCAAAGACAGTGAGGTGTTTTAAAATTTTTAGCTGGGGCAGACAAGAAGATTGGAGCTGTTTCAGGATAATTAGTCTGGTAGCTGTGAGTAGGATGGATGGAGTGGGTGGAGACAGAGATCAATGGGGTCGTTTTCCCAGGAGGTTAGGCAAAAGCGTAATGAGGTTCTGAACTAGTGTGGAGGGAGAGGGAGTGAGAAGCTGGGAACAGAGACTATAGTCAGAGCAGAAGCATTTAATTGAACGTGGGCATTGAAGAAGATTGTTGAGCTCAAGATGCCATTGATGGCAGCAGGGAAAGGAGGAGCTGATTTGGGATGGAGATAATGAGTCTGGTTTTGGATGTGCTGAGTGAAAGTGTCAGCACGATATGCAGGCTGAGTCGTCAAAACAGAGAAAAGAGATGCTTCTTCAGAGCCCAGGAGGCAGTGGGAGGATATGGGAGAGAAGAAGCAGCTCTGCTTTGACACAGAAGAGGAGTCTGCACCGAGCTCAGCTGCCAACAGCAAAAGAGGAAGAAAGAGGGTGGGAGCAATCCACAAAGCCAGGGAGGGATTCAGAGTTTCATCTTCAGCCTGATAAACAAGACAAGAACCAGTGAGAGGTGTTAGTGCCAGTCAGAATGACAAATGATGGAGGAGAGGGTAACATGAGAGAGGCAGCAAAGACCACACTGCCAGACAAGACAGCTCCGCAGAGGGACTTCCATAGCCAAAGTAGAGATGCAGGAAACAAAGCCAATTTGTAGTAAATATTGCAATAACAATTTCATTACCTGGGAGCCTATCGATGTTCCAGAGAGAAGTAAATAATGTTCTCCCAATGTGCACTATAAAACTTCCTCCTTCCACTTCTCCACTCCAGAGACAATCGAGCTTTTCCTAAATCTGATTAGACTTAAGTCCCCTGTTGACTCAGTTATGTCTTTGTTTTATCACATGTTTTCCAGAGCCAAAAACTGGGGAAGGAAAATTTCTAAAGGAAAATATTCCCTCTTCTCTATCAAACCACAAGGTAGTTTATAGCAGGTTTTGTTTTTCCCAGGTAACTCTGCTTCTCATCATTTTGTTTTTGTTTTTTTAGTTCAAAATATATTTTTGAAACAAAGATATTTCAGTGAACTTCAAGCTCATATTTCTTTTTTTATGCTTGTCTTCTTTTTTGAGCAATAATTGGGGGTTTCTAGGTCTGGAAAGAATAAGAGAATTTCTCTGGTGTTACTGCTTACCTTGCTTTTACTCAGCATGCCTGCTCCTTTGCTCAGAGAGAAGACCTGGATTGTTTTGTTCTTAATCAGCAGTTGAAGCAACATTTTCTTTTTGAGTTGGAGTCTCAACTCTGTGCCCAGGATGGAGTGCTGTGCCATGATCATGATTCACTGCAGCCTCAACCTCCTAGGCTGAAGTAATCCTTCTTCCTTAGCCTCCTGAGTAGCTAGAACTGTTGGTGCTGCCTTGCCCAGCTAATATTTTTAGTTTTTGTAAAGGTCTGGTTATGTTTCCCAGGCTGGTTTCAAACTTCTGGGTTCAAGCAATCCTCCCACCTTGGCCTCTCAAAGTGCTGGGATTATAGGCATGAGTGACCCTGCCCTGCTGGAGCTGCAGGAATTGATGAGTTTTCTGGTCAATAAATCAGATGACATTTCTCATGATTGAATTCCTTTTTTTCTGTGGCTCTGACTATGACTCTATTTGGGTTTTTTTGGAAACAAAAGTCCAAACAGCAAAACCTGAAACCATCTATCTACCCATCACTCATCTGCATGTATTTAGTGGATTAGAATGCACATGCATGCATGTGTGCACATACCACCAGCCTAGCCAGGCAAGCTTTCTCATGGCTCCTCATAACTGCTAAACAACGCATTGGAGAACATTCACAAACCCAGGCTGTGTCTATTTACCTTTATCCTGATCATGAATTTTATAAAAATGAACTCATAAAATTAAAAATTATCTCAGGAGAAGCAATCGAGCAGTTTGTGAAATATACCCTTGGCAGTTTCCATTTTAAACACAGAAATACTATTTTTTCCATCTTTAGATAATACCAGCATATTAAAGATGCCATTTGGATAATGACCTTCTTCTAGGTTCTAATGGCCAAGATCATCCTTTATTAGTGATGAGCCAACTCCTGGCCGCTCAGCTGCAGGCTGTGCTGGGCATGGGCAGGCTTGGCAGAAAGGCAGTGTGTGTTCAGCTGCCAGCTTTGTCTGTGATCTAGAAAGCACTATCAGCAAGTGGCATGTCACTTACAGAGTCCTTAAGGGTCATCCAAGCAGGCCTAAGCATGGTACCCTGTGAGATGGCCAGGCACGAGCGGACAGAGAAGACCAAAAGCAGGGACCAAGTTTGCAGATGCCCTAGAAAGAATAGTTAAATACCACAGAAAGGAAGAGGAAGGTCAGGCTGCAGAATGCTTTGCTGCCCTCTTGGCCACATTTGTGGGTCCTGCCATGATGGCAGGAAGTCCCACATCCTTCTGAAGCCTAGACGGCCATACTTCTCATAATCGTGATGCAGCAAAATAAAACAGGACATAAAATTCACTCATATTGGAGTTGCATTTGCAGGAGTCTAAGCATCCTGTAGCATGACTAACTTATCTCTAAACCGTTGAAATTTGCAGACATTTCATTGACTGAGTGGATGAGTCATGAGTTGAAATGTCCATACTCCCAAGCCAAGACTGGAGTGCTTGGGACTGAATCCTAGAAAGGCACAGCATATTAGAACAGCCAATATACTCCCACCAGGTGACATGGTCTCTGTGGCAGGGTGTTACATTACTGAGGACAGGACCAATCTCTTTTCTACTCTTGCCCCCCTGGCCTTCATGCGTCTCCATGTGCTTGAGACTATTCAGGCATGCCCTGGAAATAGCAGCTATTAAAGCAGAGGACAGCTTTGAGAAGAGCTAGACCTTCCCCCCAGCTACCCACGCAGGATCAGACAGATAGATGTTGATACTAAACCTTAATAAGCTTAGGGACAGGTGCAGTCTCGGTCCAATGCAAAGCATGGAGTTAGCAGGTGGTGTCATCAATGGCAAGGAAAAGGAGGAGTCTTAGTTCAGAGTATCCCACAAGTGAGACTGCGAGTCTGAAGTCAGACCTAGGGAGCTGTTGAGGGGAGACGAAGCAGGACACATGTGGCCTTCGGTGAGGTTAGACCCTAGGGGTGGCTGAGTGAGTCTGTCTTCCTCTCTCTAACTCCAGGCCTGAGTGAGTCACTTTGATGGCTGAGACCTCATTTGGGGCTATGGTTTTGGTCTACAGTGGTGGTGTTAGAGCCGGGGTTCTAACCCCTGGGCCACAGACAGATACTGGTTTGTGGCCTGTTAGGAACTGGGCTGCATAGTAGGAGGTGAGCGGCAGGCGAGCGAGTGAAGCTTCATCTGTATTTACAGCCGCTCCCCATTGCTTGCATCACTGACTGAGCTTCATTTCCTGTCAGATCAGTGGCAGCATTAGATTTTCATAGGAGCATGAGCCCTTTTATGAACTGTGTCGATGAGGGATCTAGGTTGAGTGTTCCTTATGAAAATCTAATGCCTGATGATCTGAGGTGGAGCTGAGGCAGTGATGCTAGCACTGTCTCCCATCACCCCCAGACAGGACAGTCTAGTTGCAGTAAAACAAGCTCAAAACTCCCACTGATTCTACATTATGGTGAGTTGTGTAATTGTTTCATTATGTATTACAATGTAATAATAATAGAAATAAAGTGCATAATAAACATAATGCTCTTGAATCATCCCCAAACTAACTTCCTCTGTCCCCTGGTCCACGGAAAAATTGTCTTTCATGAAACCAGTCCCTGATGCTAAAATGGTTGGGGACTACTGTGTTAGAGGGAGCTTAAAGTCCCTTTGACAGAAATAATCTTTTCCTGATTAAAATTCTCACTTGAAATGATCTTGTCCATTTACATAGTGCAGGAGCCTTCCTGTGGAATGCCATGGAGGGCTTCCGGCAATGGCTACTCGTGACATAGTACTCCATGACTTCATGCCAGCAGGGGAAGTATTTGGAGACCACACAGCCAGAATGCAATCAGGGAACTGAGCTTCCCATCAACAGACACATCCACAAATATTTATTCTTGGCACCAGGACTCCGTATGTGACTTCTTACAAAACAGACAAAGTATAAGTCAGGCCAGTTTTTTCCAAAGGCGGCAACAACTCCAAATAACAAGCAAAAGGTGTCCTTGATAGCACTGACCATTCTTTGAGACAAACACACATATGTGAATGGGAAAATATATTGGAAATATTAAATAATGGGTTTTTTCTTCTTCCTCCTATGTCTTGCTCCCTGACAGCCAAATGATATCATAGAATCAGAGAAAGTAGGACAAAAAAAAAAAAAAAAATCTACCTTGAAAAGGATATAGACATAATGTAGAGAAAGTTCTGATTTAAAAGTAAGAGACCTAGAAATCTTAACTCTTGCCTTGTAGTCAATTGTCAAAAGATGAATGGAATGGAAATCAGGCAAAACAGAAAGTGAGACACATTTGTCTTTATTTTTCCCTTCTGGGTTGAAAGTCTAACAGTCAGAGAGTTATTAGAAGAGGTAAGGGAAAGTATGAATTGAAAACTGCTTTTATCCTACTTTTCCATGAAGAAGTCTGAGAAGAGATCACCTTTCCCGGTAGCTCTTCCAACAGCAACTTGTGGTGGCTGTCTCCAAAATGAAATCCCTGATGGAGAATGTTTGTGCAGGAAGGACTCTATCTCCACAAGTGCTGCAGAGAGATGTGGAACGTAGCTGATGGCACTTGCTGTTGAGCTTGCCAGGAGGGATGTCTCAGGAGTGTAAAGTGATCCTATTGCTGATGATTATTGAGCAGATCGTTCTGTCTAGGGGTCAACAGGACATGACGGTAAGATCTTGGGGTATACACAAAACCAGCAGTTGCCGAGGAGGCCCAGTTCAGCAGGTATGATCCCAGGACCCTGATGAAAATAAGATAACCTGCCACAGATGTTACCATTTGATGCTGGTAGGATGACTCCCCACCAGGCAGTGATCAGGTAACCAAAGGAGTACACAGGGTCCTGTGTGGGAAAATGGGAACTCCTCCCTCAGCCTCCAGGAGGTTATATGAGCCCTCAGTCCTCAACTCCTGCCATCTGAATCGGGGAGGGGAAAGAAATCTGCAAGGGCAGGGAATGTGTCTGAATGAAAGTGGGTCATGCAATGAAGCTGTTTAATTTATTGGGCTGGACCAAGTTTAATAGATACAATTGATTTGATGTTTTCCTTCTGCTCGTCAATAAAGCGAGAGCTTAGGGAGCAGATCAGACTTACTCTCCGAAGTAAAGAAATTCAATGTCTCTACGCATCCAAGTGTGTGTTTAACTTTGATCTGTGTTAAGCATGTTTTACATTTTGTTTTTGTGTTTTATTTTATTATATGCATTTTAAGTACTTTAATATGTCTTCTAAAAAGTTATCTGGGTCAGAAAGATTTAAACAGAAAGCTGGAGACCATGATCTACAGAAAAGTGAGAAGGATGAATTTAAACACTAAACCTGGAAGCAAAATGTAAAACTTTGTACTTATAGACACTCATGTATATGACTTTTCTCCATGCTTAGTGAGAGTGTGTGTGTCTAACATTCGCAAGCTTTTTTACTGACAGAAAAAATGATTAAATGAGTTTAAAAGTCATATCACACGTTTCTTATTTAAAGAAGAAAGCTGGAAGAATATGATTTATATTCACAGAAAACATCTTTTCCTTTTTAAACAAACAAATGAATGCATACTAAAGTATAGCCTGACAGCGCCCCTGAAGACTTGGTGTAGCCCTGGCCTGAATCAGTTTCCCCAAGTAGCAGTGAGAGGAGCATCTAGCCAGAGGCAGTGGGGTAGCTCTGACCTGGATACCTGTTGTCATCTGCCCTTCTCTCACTCCAGTGTTTTTGGAACCGTCTCCTCTCAGTTTACACGGTTGCTATGGGAAGAGCCATTTTGCTCCTCTGTCCCACTCTATGGTTACAGATGAATGGCAGTGTTGGACAAATGGTGCAGGCGGTGGCAATCAGTTCCTTCTCCAGGATTTTTGAATCCAGGAAGAAAAAGAGAGAGCTCCATTTCGTCTCTATGGCCAATACAGGCCTTAATAGCGGGTTAGCAGATTATTCCATCTACACATAGAGTCAGATGTAGAGGTTTCAGAAGACACCTCCAGTTAATAAGTATGACTAGGGCTAGCTGCCCCTCCACGAAACTGAGAAAACTGGGAAGTGTGCCACTGACAGATCTCATAACTCATTTTGTACTGTTCTTTCTCAGTGTTTCTGCTGGCATCTCATGTGCTAGGAAACAAGTGACAGAACACAGGAAGGTTTATCTTGGAGATACAGAAACCATCCTCTTTCTCTCTCTCACTGATCCACAGATGTCACATTCTCAACCTCTGATGGAGAAAAACAGCAGCATGGAGGAAGAGGCCCCAGTCAACCCGGGCTGGGCGGTATGTGGAGACCAGTCTTCAACCAATCACTTTGGCAGGAGAGTGTAATGTTCCAATGGGCCCATTCCTTCCCTTTCCCGCTGCTCTAAAAGTCTGAACACTAAGCAGGCTGTCTGAAGCTCTGTGGATTGGTGTCAGTCTCCTGAGGCTCTCATCCTACCCTTGCTTATTGATCTGCTGCCTTTTCTTCCTCAAAGCTTGTTCTGAGATTGTAAATTATAAGGCAAGAAGTGCTGGAAATGGCTCCTTTCTCAAAGTCTGGGCCCTGGGACTGAATGTTGCCTGGCTGCTGCTGTGTGCGCTTGTAGCACCCAGCCTTTCCTAGTAACAGGAGGGTGGTTTTCCCTTCAGGATCACTCTGACCCACTGTTCCTTCACCTGCTGTAGGAAGAGTTGACTTCTGCTGGCTTGGGTAAGCATGACACACAGGTTTGCTGATCAGAATGTCAGTGTCCTGCCAGAATGATTGGTTCGAGACTAGCCACAAGATCAACTCTGTGCTAGTGAGATTCCCATGAAGCTGGTGCTAGGACACATGGGGAAGGTTGGTACTTTTTT
This sequence comes from Cephalopachus bancanus, assembly GCA_027257055.1. Taxonomy (NCBI): domain Eukaryota; kingdom Metazoa; phylum Chordata; class Mammalia; order Primates; family Tarsiidae; genus Cephalopachus; species Cephalopachus bancanus. The sequence goes on along the minus strand of JAPVLO010000095.1, from coordinate 3,076,277 downwards.
TCTTCTTGGACTTTTGGCAATGAGAAATAGGTTGGCTGAAACTTCTAGAGGTTAATTTGTGGAGCCTGAAGGTGAAAGAGATGACTTGGAAAAGCAGAACTGAGAGGTAAAAAACAAAAAACAAACCAATACAAAATCAGCCTTAATGACACCTTTTGAGCTCCTGTATCCAGCTGTGCCTGAAAGCCCCTTCTACTGGGTTTTAGTCATATAAATCAATAATGTCTTTCATGCTTGAGCCACTTGAAGGGCTGTTTCTTTTCTTTTCTTTCTTTCTTTCTTTCATTTAACTTCTTTGAAAGATTTTTCACTACTCTTTCATCATCTCTGTGTGATTTTGGAAACTATGTAATCACTCTAGGCCTCAATTTTTCATTAATTCAGTCATTCAATGCATTAAACTTTAGTCATATCAACACACCTCACTTGTATTTTTATGTTTATGTATTTTAAAGATGTAGGGTACAATTCAGGATTAGGTCTACAAGTGGTCATCATACAAAGTTTGGGCCTCCCTTTGGTCCCAACTTTACCTGGCTTGAGATCAGCTACCCTCATTGACATTATGTGCCACCTTTCTCCCTTGACAGTGTCCTGCTACTGCCAATCCCTTTCTTACAGTATTATGATTTGTAAATGTTCAGGGTCTGCTTATGAGTGAGAACATGCAGTACTGAGTTCTTTGTTTCTGTAATAGATCACTGAGTATTACAGACTCTAAATCCATCCAAGTTGCTACGAATGCTCAGAATATTTGTGAAATGGAGAAGGGAGCATGTTTGATAACCTCCCAGCTATCTCAGCTCCAGGATCCATGTACTTCATTGATTTGAGTCACATGCTCATCCTTGGATCTATTGCTAAGGCCAGGAGAATGTGAAGCTCTAATTGACCAAGTCAGATCATGTGACTTCTATGGGCCTTTCTAATTTAACCCTTCCAAATTTGTAGCAGATTGACCTTCACATTGAAAAAGAATCCATCTCAATAGCACAAGGTAGGTTTATACAGTCTGAAGTGACCATGCAATCTAGAAGACTCACACTTTGTAGCACCTTGTAGATGCAGATACCTGCAGATGAGTCTTGTTCTGATGAAGCTGTTCAGGATTTTGCTGGTACTTAGGACACATATTAAATAATCATTTTCTAACTTTTAGGGCTCTATAAATGCACAGTGAAATAATATTATTGACAACCGTCTCCTGTTCCTTGTTCCTTCCATAAATTGTCACAGGAAAAAAAGAAGCTGCATAGTGTCCTAGAAATATTAAATGTCCTTTTCAAAAATAACATTTTCCACTACTGCCAATCTCTTTCTTATAACGTTACAATGGTTCACCTTATGAGTGAGAACATATGGAACTCAATTCTTTGTTTCTGTGATAAATCACTGAGTACGATAGACTCCAAATCCATTCAATTTGCTGCAAAATCCATATATTTGTCTGGGGGTGGGGTGGGGGTGGGACTGGCAGTTGAGGGAAACTACTAGGGGAAGGAAGGGCATACCTCATCAACAAGGGTACCTGCATGATCAATGTTTGTATACCTAACCCTGAATTGTACCCCACATCTTTATAATAAATAAATAACATTTTTCTGAGAAGGGACTTCTCAATTGAAGGCAATTTAAGTTGCAAAATTTCACCAGACAAGGTAGTCTTCTAAATTAGTTATGGTGGTGAAGAGCAGAAAACTGTATAAAAACTTACCTACTATTTCCAAGAAGATCAGAAATATCTTGTACCTTATGAGACTTTGAACAGATTTATTTTTTTATATAAGAAGTAAAAAAAAGTTGAAAGTCATTCCTAATGAGAATCAATCTTTTTGTTCTATTATGCATTGATGAAGAATTTTCGTGATCATTAGAGTGACTGAAGTCTGAATTCTTTTTAATGAATATTACATCTCTACCCATTATGAGCTGGCACCACAGCCAGCTGAACTTGAACCCGGTTTTCACTCCCTGTTGTGTTTCCACGGGGGGTTCCAGGATCCAACTCTTCGGAGCCTGACTGTTGTAGAAGGAGGGTGCTTCACTAGCAAAATGTCATGTTGGGCAAAATAATAGCAAGAAGTGGATTGAGATTCTTATAGAATGCTAAGAGTGAACAAATGGACAATTTTTCTAAAACAAGAATGTGCATGACTTCCATTAATTGGCAGAATGGTCCCCCTGGGATGGTGTGCTCTGCCAGCTCACCTGTCCTCCACATGCAGCAGTTTGACACTTAACTGTTGTTTTCATTCTCTCAACAGCTTCCCGAAATGTGTCTCCACCTCAGTGAGCAAAACTACTTTCTCATGCCTGCTGAAACCAGAAGCTTGGTCATTCTTACTGGTTCCTTCCTTGCATACCTTGAACTCTCAACTTAACTCTGTCTTTAAGATTTATCCAACATTCCTCTCAAATATCTTTTGAATTGTTCCCTTTATTTTCCTTTTATTTCCTGGCTCGGGGGAATTAACTATAAAATACTATTATCGTTTTGCATACTGCTTGAGTTTTTCATAACTCTTTAAATTTTATTAAAGAGCAAAGCCAACTCATTATTTAAAAATAATAAAATAAACACAAGAAAATAACAAAGAATAGCTATTATTCCACCTACATTTCAGTTGCTTATTAAAAGGAATTAGAAATGAGGGTATAGAAAGAAGATAAAATTGCTTAAAAAGTCATATCAGGTTTTGCGAAACAAATCTCATGATGTTCCAAAATTTAAAATATCGAGGATATTTATTTTCAACCAAAGGATTATTTCAGTAATTACCACAGAGTAGTTAGCATATTGCAAGTGCTTAGTGTATTTGTTCAGTTGAAACTCAACTGATGAAAATAATATCATCAAAAGTGAACGTTTAATGGGAAGGAGTATATCTGGTGAGTCATCAGAGATCAGTAGACCCCAAGTTAGGAACTACTTCTAACATTTGTGGAGTTCTGGAGAAGAGTATAATAGGGACCTGGATAACATTGTCTAAACATTTTAAAGTTTTAAATCAAGTTAATAAACTTAAGTAAAGTGCTTAATCTTCATTGCTTGGCAAAAATACCTCCATCACAACTTGGAAGGCCAGGTTTGAATTTTGAGTTATTGAATTTTTCAGACTTCTGAACTAGAAGATGGTGGTCTTGGGAAAACCCACAGATATCTGCCTTGTCTCCCTACAGTGCTGTGTCCTGTGCACTGAGGCACCTTGTTGCTGGGTGGGCATCCTGGTGGCATGGTCTGCCCATGGGACAATGGCCCAAAGAAGCCCATACACACCCTGGAAGGGGATTTGCTCTTTAGTTGTGGTATGGTCTGCATATAATAAATCATATAATTTTATCTTATTAATCACCCTTTCCTCTCAAAAAATAACACACATTTTAAAAATCAACATATATATGACTTATTTCACATTCAAATTTAGCTGACTTCATTTTCTTCTAGGATAAAATTTTCATAATATATTTTTTCCTACATTTGTACTGTAGAATGAAACTGAAATCCATCAGTGATTCAAAGATACATTCAATGCTTTTTATGAGTTATCTGTTAATGATTGCTGTCTGAAAATCTAGTGGCTAAAATATTAAGAACTGATTTTTTTCTCTTGATTCTGTGGGTTGGCTGTGAAATTCCACTGCTGGTACCTAAGAGTATGTATGGGAGGTTGACTGGGCTGGAGGGTCCCATACCTGTCTGTTGGTGCCAACTGCCCACCAAGGCTTCTGTTCTCCTATGTGGTCTCACAGCCCCCAGCAGCCTAGACCAGCTCCTTCTGTGGCTATGTTAGGGCTGCATTCCAACAGGACCAAAGCAGGGAGTTCAGTCTCTAGAACGTCAGACTCTGGGATTCCATATCATCACTTCTGTCACATTCCACTTATTGGTCAAAGCAAGACAAGAGGACAGTCCAAAATTAAGGGTTGAGGAAATAGACTCCACCTTTAGATGCGAGGACAGCAGTTGCAAAATACTATGGGTATGTTTTACCAGTCTGTCACAGAATTTTAGTTACTTTCTTTGTTCACCTGAAGAATAGATTATTAAAAATTATCTTACAGTCAAATGATTTCAGCAAATCACCTTCTGATCTTCAATCTATACTTCTGTCTGCTTTGATAAGTTTAAAATAACTTATTTTAGATGTCAATGGTGGGTAACAACACAATTATAATTTAATAATTACAAAACAATAAAGAATCCTAAGTTTCAATGTTTTAAGTCAATACTTCACCTATAAATTTATGCTTTGAACATTTAAAAAACAAAATGGTACAAAATAAGCGGTGGGAATAAGGCATCTGTACCTAAAACAACTAGAGAATGAGTTGATATCGAAACATCTTATTTCAATTGATTCCTTCTGTAAAAGAAGAACCAGGATGAGACAGGAAGTCAATTCCTCAGAGAAGAAATATGTAGTGAAATGGAAAACATGCTAAATATATAATATGTTATTATTGACTTTAGTCACCCTACTGTGTAATAAATCTCAAAATTTATTGCTTCTGTCTACCTGAAACATTGTCCACTTTGATCAACGCTTCCCATCCCCCTATCTGAAACTTTGTACATTTTGGTCAACACTTCCCATTCCTGTATCTGAAACTTTGTATTAACAACTCTCCATTCCCTCCTTCCCCACTTTCCAGGCTCTGGTAACCACCATTTAACTCTCTATTTGTATGAATTCAATTTTATTAGATTCCATATTAAGTGAGATTCATGTGGGATTTTCTTTCTGTGACTGGCTGTTTCACTTAGCATAATGTCCTCCAGATTCTTCCATGTTGTCACAAATGATAGTATTCCCTACCTTTATGGGACTGAATAATATTTCATTGTGTATGCACTTCACGTTTTCTTTATCCATTAATCTATTGATGGATGCTTAGGTTGTTTTCGTATCTTGGCTATTGTGAATGGTGTGTGACGAACATGGAAGTGCAGATACCACTTCAACATATCCATGTCAGTTTCTCTGGATTTATACCTAGTGGGATTATAGGCTTATATGGTAGTTCTATTTTTAGTTATTTGAAAAGTCTTCATACCATTTTACTTACATTTCCACCAACAATGTGTAAAAGTTTCTTTTTCTCTGCATCTTCTCAAACACTTGTTATTGTTCATCTTTTTTATAAAAACTATTCTAACAGGAGTAAGGTGTTATCTCACTGTGGTCTTGCAATTCTCTAATGATCAGTGATGCTGAGTGGTTTCTCATGTACCTTTTGGTCCTTTATATGTCTTCTTTTGAACATTTTCTGTTCAGATCATTGCCCACTTTAAAATTGTGTTGTTTTCTTACAATTGATTTTTGAATTCCTTATATATTTTGAATATTAACCCCTTATTAGCTGTATGGTTTGCAAATATTTCTCCCATTAGTGGGCTGTCTCTTCACTTTGTTAACTGTTTTCTTGCTGTGCAGAAGATTTTTAGTTTGACGCCATTCCATTTGTCTATTTTTGCTTTTGTTGCCTGTTCTTTTGGGTCATCACTAAAAAGCCATTGCCCAACCTCAGCATGGAGCGTTTCCATACTGTTTTCTTATTGGAGTTTTACAGTTTCAGATTTTATCTATAAGTCTGTAATCCGTTTTGAGTTGATTTTTGTATGTAATATAAGTGTCAAATTTCATTCTTTAAATGCTCATTGGATTATGTTAACTGAAATTCTAACTTGCAAAATTAACTGTATGCTGTATTTGCCATTTTTGATCCATGCATTAGTTTTTATTGATTTGCCCACGTACAACTAGGTGAGCTTTCCTCCTTCTCTGATAGTTCTGTCTGGGAGACTGACTCTTACAGAATGTATTTGCAAGCTTCCTTGTCAGGAGCTTTCTTCCAATTGGTTTTGGCTAATCAGGAACACTAGCATGGGATTGGAGGGCTAGAGAGGAAAAATGGTCTGGTGACTGATTTCTTCCTGCTTTGGCACCAAAATCTGTGGTTCTCCATGGTTACAGTTCCTGCCAAATAACTCTGTGTTCTTCCCTGGCTCTTGGCGAAGGGGCGGTAACAGCTTTCCAGGTTTTGCTATTTTTTCTGTTCCTCACTATTCTTTGTCTAATCCCTTTCTCTGCCCACTCTTCTGAAAGCAGTCCCTTCATTACTCATCTTTTCATTTGAACCATCTGAAGTGAATTCAATTTATATCCATGAGATGTCTATGGACATTCAAAACTTTAATGGGACTTTTTTTATGGATGGTGATATTTGTGGTTGACTTTTATTTTCTTGTACTTTTTGGATACTTTTGCATTGTTGTTTTAAGTAAAAATACATTATAGTAATTTATAAAACAGAAAACAAGATAAAAAGATTTTTAAAAGTTATTATTTTAAATGAAATTGAGTTAATGGACATTTTAGTATTGTTCATACCACACTAACACTTTGTAGATACCATTGTTGTTGGAAATACATTTTATCATTTGTTCTTTATAAGTCTGAGAAGCAAATAGGTAACTATCATTATTCTGATTTTACCTATTAGAAACTGGAAGCTTAGAGAATGAAAGTGATTTACCCAAATGCCACAACTAGTCCATTAGTCCAGGTTCTCCAGAGAAGCAGGATCAATAAGATATACAGAGATAGAAAAGGACTTACTCCGGAGGACTGACTCACATGACCATGGAGCCAGAGAAGTCCCAAGATCTTCTGCCTGTGAGCTGGAGGTCCAGAAAGCCACTGGTGTAACTCCAATCAGACCCGAAGGCCTGAGAATCAGCGGAGCCAATGGTATGAGTCCAGGGTGAGTCTGAAGGCCTGAGAACCAAGAGAGCCAATGATATAAGTCTCAGGGAAACTCTAAAGACCTGAGAATCAGGAGGACTAATGGCATGAGTCCCAGGGAGGATGTCGAGGCCTCAAAACCAGGAAAATCAGTGGTATAAGTCCCAGGGAAGGCCTGAGAAACAGGGGAGCCAATGGTGTGAGTCCCAGGGTGGGTCTGAAGATCTGAGAACCAGGAGAGCCAATGATGAGTCCTGGGGTGAGTCTGAAGGCCTGAGAACCAAGAGAGCCCAATGTCCGGGAGAAGGAGAAAATGGATACCCCATGAAGAGAAAGAGAATTCAAGCCCTCACCACCCACACTGGTGAAGACAATGTTCTTTACTTGGTCTACTCATTCAAATGCTAATATCTTCCAGGAACACCCTCACAGACACACTCAGAAATAATGTTTCATCAGCTATCTGGGCATCTCTGAGCTCAGTCAAGCTGACACAGAATATTAATCATTACAGCTATTAATGGGAATTGGAAGCTAAATTTTCTAACTCGTGTTCAGTTCTTTTCTACAATGTGGATACTGTATAGGCATTAGTCGTGGGTTGTACCATTATTAAAAACTTGATGATGCTTAAACTTTAATATTTTACTTAGAAAATAATTATATCCGTTTAAATTAAGGCACTTTTTCATCATAGAAATAAACATGTTCACTTAGAAAATGCAGATAGAGTCAATACATTTACAAAGTGTACTCCTAATGACACTAACAATTAGAATGCACCTATGCTTACAATATTTCTTCCTTAATATCAAGCATATATCTAATTAAGGATGATATTCACCAGACCACCACAATAAGATTCTTCAATTTTTTATGTTTGTCGCTTGTTTTGAGTTTTTTTCCCTGTCTCTCCTTCACAATGTCCTAGTCTTCCCTACACAGTATTTTATTTTATTGTCATCACCTACCTTTGATTTTATTTTCCTAATTCATTCCCAGATGTTTTATGGACCCATCTATGTGAGCTATTTTGTCAGTCTTTACATTAAAGGGACATAAAAAACGATGCCCAACTGAGAACATCTTGGAAAAAACCAGCAATTCTACCCCCCACCAAAGGGAAAAAAAACTGTTCAAACCTCAAATCCTATTTTTTTCACAAATATAAGGGCCCTTCTGACCAATTTTTAGGATTAGCAATTCAAATCTTTATTTCATGTATCCAAACTCTAAAGTCCTTGTGCATATAAAATTTCCATTAAATTTAATGGCATCTTTGGTATAAAATATACTGTGTCTGACATTTATGTGTGATGTGAGAGGAGTGTTGTGTCTGGAGCTTTATTCTGTTGCTGAGGTTGCTTCATAGCTTTTGATTTCTGGATCATTTTGCTGTATTTCAATAGCCGTCATTGTGGTTCTACTTGAAAAATGTTCATTTTGCACTTTTTAAAATAGGTGCAGTTCTGCATGGTTGAGTGCACACTACTTCCAAGACTAGGGCTTTTTGTTAGTAACATTGCTTTGTTTCCTTTTCTGGTTTCGTCAATACTTACTTCTACTCTACAAATAGTTCTTGCTTTTTGATTTTAAATAGCCCATGATTCTTTAAAAATTGCCTCTGAAATTCTGTTTGTCCCATTCAAAACCATTTTCCACCTCAAATATTCAAAACTCTGGAAAATAACTAAGCTTTTACTTATGAGTTTTAACCCATTTCTCACAGGCATTACATTTTAGGTTAGAGTATATTCTGCTCTTAATCACTTGGATAATAAACCCTAATGACACAGTGGATGCCATTACTCTACTGTGATTTTTTTTTTTTAAGTTGAGGTTTTGCTCCATCGCCCAGGCTGGAGTGCAGTAGCACGCTCACGGCCACCACAACGTCGACCTGCTGGGCTCAGGCAATCCTTCCACCACAGCCTTCCAAGTAGCCAGAACTACAGGTGTGTACTACTGTGTCTGGCTAATTTTTTGATTTATTGTAGAGATGAGGTCTTGCCAAGTTACCCAAGCTGTTCTCGAACCCATGGGCTCAGGCATTTCCCTCACCTCGGCCTCCCAAAGTGCTGGGATTACAGTCTTGAGCCACTGTGCTTGGCCTTCTGTGGTTTTTTGTGCCCACCTAAGTTCACCTGGGTTCCCTGTTAGACCTCCATGAATAGTCCTTGGGGGTGATATGTGGGATCTAATAGGAGCTCGCTCTGTCCTTTCTGCTTGTTTATGAATTAAAGTCAATGACATGGGGCAAGTTGATTGTTTTTGTCAGGGGAGAGTAAGTAGAGGGCAGCATGATACTTGGTTAATTGAGAGGCACTCTTTTGCCTGTGATGGGAGGTAGAAGAGTCCTCATACAAGTGAAGGAGACAGCTGTCAACTGTGGGAGGAAAGTAATAGGTACTTTTAGTACTTTAAGAATGAAATGCGTGTACATTCGTGTGTGTTTAAGTTGTCATAATTTCAGTGCACTGGAAAACCTAACGTTTGTTTGTATGTCATTGGGTTACCCAAGTTGAACAACACAGGATTTATAAGCCCGTGGCACTTTGTATACAGTGATTAACACCAGTGTTGGAGTCAGAGGATGTGAGTTCCCGTGTGGACTCATGAATTTGGGCCAGTTTTGACCTGTCTGGCCCTTAGTGTTTTCATTTGTAAAATGGGCATGGCCCTTTTGACCTGCCTATCTTGGATGAGACATTACTATGTGGCAAGTGTACCTTGAAGATTCTACAGACTATGCAGATGGATAGCTTTGGTACTTCAGTGGGCATCAATGTCATAGGTGTTGCTCTCACTGACACATTGTCAATGTCCAAATTTTTGTCGTCAACCTCAATCTCTCTCTTGACCACAGATCCATGATTTAAACTATCTGTGCAATATCCCCTTACATTTAACCAAAGGTGCATTCAATTCAGTATGTCTAAGTGATATTCATCTTTTGAACCCACTCTTTCTCCTGGACTATGGTTAATGGCAACACTATATTCCTTGTCATTTTAAACAGAAATCTAGAAGTGTCTTTCACTCTCTTTCATCCTTCATGTCCCATAAATGAATAAGACTAATTTTTCTGAGTAAGTAAATGCCATTTTCTACAACAAACAGTCTAGCAAGTACAAATTCCTATAACAAACATTTACAGTGAGTAAATATATATGACCACAAACGTGTAAAACAAGCTTGTGCTACCTTGAAGTTAAGATTGGAATTATCTTTTGAAGGGTAGTCCTTTTGTAGTAAAGGCTTCCCCGGCTAGATAAGTGTTCTAGGAACCCATTGGCGCCAGTATACCAGCTGGCATTGTTGGGAGAGGCTGCGTTCAGCTTCAGTGAATTTTTCTGGGGAGAGTCTTTCAACATGTTTGCCCATTTCATGATGGGTCATTTATGTACCTGTTCCCAACGTGCTGAGTGGTGACCAAAAGCAACATGACCCTGTGCCCCACCTTCCCTATTTACTAGTTTGTGTCCTGAGCAACATTTTTTTTTTTGGACTCCATGAATGCAAACTACAAGTCTTTGTGGTTAGAAAGCAAAGTAATACAGGTAATCTTTGACCTCCTTTCAGCTAACTGGTCAGAATCTCAATTTTATAATAATAAGATGTGAAGTACTATAGGTTTAACTGCTCAGTATGATGACTAATTTGTTTTATTATCATGCTTTTAGGGAAATAGGTTTACAAATATTTCTCAACTTTCCCCCTATTTTTAAAACAAAGCCTGGCTGTGTAGCCCAGACCTTTGCAGTCTCAAGGGCCCTTATGACATTAGTCTTCCCTCCTCTTGAGAGTTCTCCATAAAATGTCATTGTGATTTGTGCTTTCAATTGCAATTTTAATCAAGTTTGAATCAAAATTTGGGTGGATTTACAACTTTTTATGTTTCCACAATCCTTTATTGGATTGCACAAATAACCTTCTTGTTGGTTTTCTCATCTCAGCTTCACCTTCCTCCAGCTCATTACTTACATTGACATCTATAATTTCTAAAATGTATGTGTAATCAAGTCACATTTATGATCCAAATCCTTCTGTGAGGGATCATAACCCTACAAAATGCAAGTGAAAGACCTTAGCAAGGTATGCAATGTGCTTTATAATTCGGCCTCCCTTGTGCCATTCTTCTCCCTGTCCTCTGTTCCAGATACCTCATATTCCAGCATTTTTAGCTCCTTGTAGTTGCCTGAATACACTGTATGGCTTTGTGCCTCTGTACCTTTTCCTAGAACTCCCTCTCTCACAACCTTCTCTTGCTCTTCCTACCCTAGTGAAATTCTGCTCCTTCCTTCCTTCCTTCCTTCTTTCCTTCCTTCCTTCCTTCCTTCCTTCCCTTCTTCCTTCCTTCTTCTTCTCTTTCTTTCTTTCATATTAAAAATTTTATTTTGAAATAGTTTAAAAACTCACAAAATAGTACAAAAAGATTTTTGCAACCCCCTCCTCTGGAGTTCCTTGGCTTTCTAGGTGCTATTCAATTTTATTATATCACTCCAGGTATGCAAATAGAATTTATTCCAAGTATTTCCCATCAAGGCATCTGGGTAACACCACATTTCAAACATTTTTGGTTAAACAAATGTCTTAAGATGGGGAGTAAGTTCATTTTTCTGTATTTACTGAAATTGAAGAGCTATGATTTTTATTTCTCTTTGAGAAGGCAAGGAAACCAAAGGTGGTCAGATATGAAATTGGTTCCCTCTGTTTTTCCTTAGTTTCAAAAGTTAAAGCTGCAATGAGTTCTGAGAAATGCAGTTACTTTCCAGGAGAAGTGAAGAAAATTGCAAAGCCATTGCCAGTCATCATACCTCTTTGTCTCGTACTCTGAGGAACTAAAGAAAGAGGGAGGAAAAGAGACTCAACACTTCAGGAAGAACCTGGTGGGTATGAGCCGCAGGAAGGAGTCTTTTCTCCAAGACACAACGATTCCGGTTCTTAAGTTCAGGTTCAGTTGCTTCTTCTTTATTTCTTCTGCTTTTTTCTCTCAAACTACATGCCACTCTTTTAATCATTACCTCATGTATCTGTCTCCACTAGACTCTGATCTCTTTGAGGAGAAAGGTCAAGCATTCGCCATTTTTCCTTTCTGGCAACAGTATTACAGTGCCTGGCAGAGTGGGAGTTTAATGATGTTTCTTGACTGATTGATAAACTAAATTAATGAAGTGTAACAGAAATGGACAAAGGTGACCTTTGAGTTTTGCAAAGTGTCTTCAGAAGGGATATTTTGGCATTAAAAAAAAAGAAGTTCTTTTGTGACAACTCTTGGTAGTGTATGTTCTGTTTCTCTAAATATTCTTGGCTAACATAGGTAATTATAAACCTTTGGAAGAACTACTAGAATGTTTTTGAACTCTGCAAAGTTATTAGCAAAGGTAGCATTTAAGAGATGACCTATCCACTCCTCATGCATCCTGGGATATCTTCCCAAGTGACTTGTATCTAAGCGCTTCTAAATTTCCTAGCTGAGTATTGGCCACTGGTGGTCTATTCACCCTATAAAGTCTAGGCCTCAATATCCCCTGAGGAGCTTATTAAAAATACTATGAGCTCTTGCTCATAGTGACAAGGAGAGGGTCTTAGATAGAAATTCCAATGTTTCTATATCCCCAGCTTCTGATTCTTTCATCATTTTGAAAAGAAGAAAAAATAATATCTTAGGGTTATTTGCCAGGGTAAATCTCTGTGCTTATTTTCTTTAATCAGTAAAACAAGATTATTTTTCCAGTTGAAATTTTTTGATATCTCTTTCCTTTAACCTCTTGACTTTCTGAGTAAGAGTAAATTGTAACTCAATTTGTGTTCAGTTCTTGTCTATTTGATTAATGCTCTGTTGCTATGGCATCTGATTTTGGTTTTACTAGAAGGTCTATGGTCTTTAGAGACAAACAGATAAGAATAAAAGAAAAACTAATGATAAGACTACTTTATTTCATCATCTGTAAGGTGCATATCTTTCATATTTTAAAATATCTGAAACTGAGATGTATCTTTCTTTTTTAAATTTAATTTAATTTATTAATTAATTTATTTTTGAGTTGGAGTCTCACTCTGTCACCCAGACTGGAGTGCAGTGGCACTTTCCTGGCCACTGCAGCCTTGACCTGCTGGTCTCTGGCGATCCTTCCGCCTCAGCCTTCCAAGGAGCTGGAACTACAGGCATGTGCTACCACACCAGGCTAATTTTTTTTTTTTTAATTTATTGTAGAGATGAGGTCTTGCCAAGTTGCTCTGGTGGGTCTTGAACCCGTGGGCTCAGGCAATCCACTCGCCTTGGCCTCCCAAAGTGCTGGGATTACAGGCTGAGCCACTGAGCCTGGCCTTAAATTTTATTTTAAAGATGTAGGGTACAATTCAGGATTAGGAATACAAGTGGTCATCATTCAGGTAAAGTTTGGGCCTCCCTTTGGTCCCCACTTTGCCTGGTTTGAGATCAGGTACCCTTATTGATGTTGTGTTCCTCCCACCCCCACTCTGGCATTATTCTGCTGCTGCCAATCCCTTTCTTATAGTATTATGGTAAATGTTCAGGGTCTGCTTGTCAGTGAGAACATGTGGTACTCTGTCTTTTGTTTCGGTGACAGAACACTTAGTATGATAAACTCTAAATCCATCCATGTTGTTGTGAAGTTCATATGTTTGTCCTTTATGGCAGCAAAATACTCCATTGTGTATATGTACCGCATTTTTGTGTCCAGTCCAGTTTCATTGGGCAGCACAGTTGGTTCCATGTTTTTGCTATTGTGAATAGTGCTGCAATACACGCTTGTGCAGATATTTTTTTTGTAGAATGATTTGAGTTCCTCTGGGTATATTCCCAGTAAGGGGATTGAGATGCATCTTTCAACTGATGGCATTTAAATTAACTCTTAGAAAGGCAGCAGTTGTGAAGGTATTGACATTACCTGTACATGCATTCAAAGTGTCATCATTGAAACTTGCTGAGTGGGTATCAGCAGCTTGGAAGGAAATCTTGGAGATGGGAGTGAGTCACTCTTGTGTATTTATTTATTTTAAAAATTTATATATATATTTTATAGACAAGTTCTTGCTATATTGCTCAGGCTGGTCTTGAAATCCTGAGCTCAAACAATCCTCCTGTCTCAGCCTCCCAAAGTGCTGGGATTATAGGTGTGAGTCACTGCTCCCAGCCAGGAGTGGGTCACTCTTAACCATTAGAAGCAAATTGTTCAGAGTCAACAATCTTTCTAGTGTGAGTTAAAGCAGACTAGCTCTAAATAATTGTAAAACTATGTTAAAAGGAGCCAAGGTAAAGGATTTTAATACACACACACACACACACACACACACACACACACACACACACACATACACATATATTATGGATTTTAGAAAATGCTTTATGACCGGCTTCATCAGCAGCACTTTTCTGGCCTGGAAGATGATCCTGTGAGGAAGAATTGGATATTGATGACTAAATTTTCACGGAAATGATGAAGATTAAGACTCTGAATTTTAAATAAATTTTAGGAAAACCTTAACCAATCTATTTCATTTACATCTTCCTTTTTATATGTGCACAAAGTTAATTTATGATGAAAATCTATGTTTAATTAAGCGAAGACCATTCTTCCAATAAATATACAATTTTTCAGTGATAAGACAGTCTTAGGTTATAGTTTAATTAGCAGCATTTTTTCTTTATTTCTTAGTGGTACCAAAATAATGGAATTTCTTGCCATTGATGGACCCTTAGATTCTATGAAATGAGGTTATGACAGTGTCAGTGCTCACTGCTCGCTTACCCTGTGCCAGACACTCTCCCAAGCATGTTACATGTATTAACTCATTTAATTCCCACAAAACTCTGTGAGATGGGTGCTATTGCTATTCTCATTTTACAGAAAAGAAATGAAGTCACAGAGAAGTGAATCTGACTTTTAGCTGCTCTTTAGATTTTTTACCATTCTATGCCACTCAATTCCTCACATGCAAAACGCACATCATAAAGTCCACCTTATAGGGCTGTTGTGAAGATTAATTTAGCTGATATGTCTGTATTATATCATATCATGTTATGTCACTTAACACATAAAAATTGTTTGTGTAAGACCCCATTGCACAAGTTACAAATTCCCCTTCCTTTACTAATGAAAATACCAGCATAGTAGTAGTTGTTGGTTGCCTACACAGCCTCTGTTGTCTACTTCCTCTGTAACAGGACCCTCATTCTGGTCAGATACCTAGCACCCCCAGCAAGCAGACTCAGGGAAACCTAAGTGCTCAGAACTCGAGAAGTGACCTTTGGTTATCTTAGCTTTCATAGTACTATTCTCCTTGCTATTGATGGGTTCAGAAACCCAGGGCTAAGCCAGTCACATCATGACATTCCCCTAACAACAAGGAAATGAAGTGAGCTTTGACCCAATGGAGTATGAAGAAAATTTGTCAGTGCTTCTGGAAAATAATGCAGGTGTAGGAAAATACATATATCTTCTTTGGGACATCGGGGAGCCCAGTACTGTGAGAAACACTTAGCTATCAGACTGAGGATTAGGCTGACCTGTGGTGAGTGGCAGAGCTGAGAGAATGACAGAGAAACAGAGACAACTTGAGGCCTGTAGGGCATGTCAACCCTGCAGCCCACGCCAGCTTTGGACTTCCAGTTATCGAGCAGATTCAGTTCCTCATTATTTATACTGCCTTGAGTTGACATTGCTGTTGTTTTAGCTGAAAGCAGTATTAACAGAACACATAGCTGCTGTCACTTTGCTCTGTCTTGCCCCAGGCCCCTCACGGTGCATCTTACGTAAGTGTTTGCATCCCTGCATCACTGTCTTTATTTTAATGTAAGGAAATGGAACATGGACAAGGTGAAAACTTGGAATTTCCTTTTCTTTATGCTTCACACTTAGTGACCTTAACTACCATATTCTTCTTAAACTGACATCTGATACAATTTTTAAAAATCTGCTTTCTGTGGGCAATATCTGCCTTTGTAGAAATTGTTTTTGCCTTAATACTTAACCTGGTTTTATTATATCTACTTCAATGTCTTACCCCGAAGTCACTTTTTTTTTTTTTTTTTTTTTTGAGTTGGAGTCTCACTCTGTCGTCCAGACTGGAGTGCAGTGGCCGCTCCCGGCCACCGCAGCCTCGACCTGCTGGGCTCCCGGCGATCCTTCCACCTCAGCCTTCCAAGTAGCCAGAATTACAGGCATGCACTACCATGCCCGTCTGATTTTTTGATTTATTGTAGAGATGAAGTCTCGCTGCCCAGGTGGGTCTCAAACCTGCGGGTTCAGGCAATTCACTCACCTCAGCCTCCCAAAGGCACGGGATTACAGGCTGAGCCACCGAGCCCAGCTACTTTTTTTTTTTTTTAAAGTAGAGGAGTCATCTGCCTCTTAGTGTTGGTGAAAGTGATTATCTGATGGATGATAGACTCAAATTCTTCCCAGACCCAGACAGTTAAAGAGTGAAATGATCAGGATGTAGAGGTAAAGCCCATGGTGATGGATGTGAAGGAACAAAATGGGTGTGTTAGTCTACTCGGACTGTCATAACAAAATACCACAAAATGGAGGCTTCAACAATAGCCGTTAAGCAGGAGGTATCACACACCCAGACTCCAAACTTTACTATAAAGCTGCAATAATCAAAACAGCCTGGCATTGTTTCAAGAACAGGCATATAGACCAATGGAACAGGATAGAGATTCCAGAAGCAAAACCTCAATTTCTCAACCAACTCATCTTCAACAAAGCCTCCACCACCAACTGGGGAGAGGAGAATCTATTCAGTAAATGGTGTTGGAAAACTGACTGACCACATGTAGAAGACTAAAACAAGATCCCAAATACAAAAATCACTTTAAGTGGATCAAAGACCTATAGGTAAAGCCTCAAACTATAAGAACCTTAGAAAGTGCAGGAGACACTTTCTAAGTATCTAAGGAGACACTTTCTAACTGGCAACCAATTCCTGATCAAAACCCCAAGTGCCCAAGCCATAAAAGATTAGATAGACAAGTGCGACCTCATTAAACTGACAAACTTCTGCAAAGCTAAAGAAATCATCAAGAGAGCAGCAAACTGGGAAAAAGTATTTGCCAACTGTATGTCTGACATCTAGGATCTACAAGGAACTCAACCATGCTGGAAAAAAAAAAACACAAACAGTCTCATTACAAAGTGGGCAAAAGATATGAACAGACACTTCTCAAAAGGAGACGAATGAGTGAGCAACAGATACATGAAAAAATGCTCAGCTTCACTAGTCATCAAATAAATGCAAATTAAAACTACACTGAGATACTACCTAACTCCAGTCAGGATGGCCATCATCAATAACTCAAAAAACAACAGATGCTGGAGAGGATGTGGTGAAAAGGGAACACTTCTACACCGTTGGTGGGAGTGTAAACTAGTACAGTCTCTGTGGAAAACAGTGTGGCAATTCCTAAAAGATCTAAAAATCAACCTTTTATACAACCCTGCAATTCCCCTGCAATACGACCCTGGGAATATAACTGGAAGAACTCAAATCACTCTATAAAAAAGATACCTGGCTGGGCTTGGTGGCTCAGCCTGTAATCCTGCACTTTTGGAGGCCGAGGTGAGTGAATTGCCTGAGCCCGTGGGTTTGAGACCTGCCTGGGCAACTTGGCGAGACCCTGTCTCTACGATAAATAAAAAAATTAGCCGGGCATGGTATCGCACACCTGTGGTTCCGGCTACTTGGAAGGCTGAAGTGGGAGGATCACTGGAGCCCAGCAGGTCGAGGCTACAGTGACTGGAAGCGTGCCACTGCACGCTAGTCTGGGCAGCAGAGTGAGACTCCAACTCAAAAAAAAAAAAAAAAAAAGATACCTGTACATATGTTATAAAACAGTATTGTTCACAATAGCAAGAACATGAAACCAACCGTGCTGCCCATCAAAAAAGGACTGGATGAAAGAAATGTGGTACATACACAGATGGAATATTATGCAACCATAAAGAAGAACAAAATCATGAACTTCACAGCAACCTGGATGAACTTAGAGCCTATAATACTGAGTGATCTCTCATAGAAACAAAGAACTGAGTATCGCGTGTTCTCACTCATAAGCGAACCTTGAACAACTATCATAATACAGTAAGAAAAGGATTGGCAGTAGCGGGAAACTGCGGGCGGGGGGCAGTGGGGAGGGAAGGCAGGATTGGCAGTAGTGGGAATCTGCTTGGGGAAGGGAAGGCACGCATCGTCAACAAGGGTACCTGCATAATGAACATTTGTATACCTAATCCTGAATTGTATCCCACATCTTTAAAATAAAAAAATTAAAAGTTAAGAAAGAGAAAAGAATAAACAATAGCCATTTATTACTCATAGGTCTGGATGCTGGAAGTTCGAGTTCAAGTTGTTGACAGGGTTGTTTTTTCCTTAGGCAACTCTCCTTGCCTTGCAGCTGTACACCTTCTCTCTGTTCTCACATGACTTCTTCTATGTGCAAGCATTCTTGGTGTCTCTTCTTGTGAGGACATTAGTCAGATTGGATCAGGGCCCAACTCCTATGACCTCATTTAACCTTAATTACCTCTTTAAAAGCTTGATTTCTATTTACAGTTGTATGGGGTTATGGCTTCTATATATGCATTTTGGGGAAACACAATTTTGTACACACCAATGGAGAAGATGGGGCCCTGATAGCCTGAGGAGTGAGTGCCCATCCTTCTGTAGGAAAGCTGATTCATACTACAAGGAAGAAGGACCCAACAGTGTCAGGTCTGTCTTTACTTTTCCAATTTCAAAAGTTGACGCCTAATTAAAAAAATATGTCTGTGTTAGGCCTTTGTCAGACACGGAGTTGGCAAATGTTTTTCCCAGTCCGTGGGCTGTCTTGGAACTCAACATGCTAAAAAGAAAAAAACAAACAGCCCCATTACAAAGTGGGCAAAAGATATGAATAGACACTTCTCGAAAGAAGACATACGAGCAGCCAACAGATACATGAAAAAATGCTCAGCCTCACTAGTCATCAAGGAGATGCAAATAAAAACTACACTGAGACACCACCTAACTCAATTCAGAATGGCCACCATCAATAACTCAAAAAATAACAAATGCTGGAGAGGATGTGGCAAAAAGGGAACACGTCTACACTACTGGTGGGAGTGTAAACTAGTACAGCCTCTGTGGAAATCAGTGTGGCAATTCCTAAAAGTTCTAAAAATCGACCTTCCATGTGACCCCGCAATCCCCCTACTGGGAATATACCCGGAAGAACTCAAATCACTCTATAGAAAAGATACTTGCACATTTATGTTTATCACAGCATTGTTCACAATAGCAAGAACATGGAACCAACCACACTGCCCCTTGGAAGAGGACTGGATACAAAACATGTGGTACATATACACAATGGAATAGTACGCAGCCATAAAGAAGAACAAAATCATGAACTTTGCAGCAACCTGGATGGAATTAGAGTCCATACTGAGTGATCTCTCACAGAAACAAAGATCTCAGTATTGCATGTTCTCACTCACAAGTGAACCTTGAACAACTATCATAACACTATAAGAAGAGAATTGACAGTAGTGGGAAACGGCAGGGGGTGGGGGGGAAGAGGTGGGATTGACAGTAGTCGATATCTGCCTGGAAAAGGGGGGCAACACCTCATCTACAAGGGTAACTGCATAATGAATATTTGTATACCTAACCCTGAATTGTACCCCACAATTTTAAAATAAAAATTAAAAAAGTAAAATAATACATCAGAGACGAAAAATATGTCTGTGATTTGCTGCCTGTTTGTGAAGTCTGGCTTAAATAGGCAAGGACTGTAGACTACCCACAATGGCTTGTTCCATTAGTGTTTTTTGCACCCCTCAGTTTCTCCACTTCTAGGTTCTATTTCACTGGAAATATTCACAGAGCATTTGAACTGTACTCAAGTGGTAGCCCAGCCTCAGTCAGTCAGCCATGGATCAGGGGTCATTTAGTTTCACTAGTTATCTCCTAAGTCCCTGAGATAGAATAAGTCAAGTTTTGAGAAGTCAGCTGTTCTTCGATAGACTTATAAGCTGTAATTGGTTCCACTAAGAGAGAAACATATATTTAAAGAATCACTAGTCTCAGTCAATTATTAAAGTAGGTCAATAGCTACTGAGTATCCAAAGACTAATGCCTTGTGTGCAGTGATCCATATCCTGCTTTAATTATAATTGGTCTAGGCCTTTAAAGCACAAGACACTGTCTAGATGAAGTATGTAATAACTCCCTAATGATGAAAAGTAATGTGTACATACAGAGACTACAAGAAAGAGCCAAGTGATTAAAAGAGAGAAAAAAATAGCTGATCACAGAAAGCGCACTTGCAAAAATTTTAAGATTGCGAAGGTACTTGCTTCATTTTATCCCAGTTTAAAGATTTTGGCTGAGTCTCAGGGCTTCAGGATGTTCAGGTACCAGACATTCACCCAGGTGGGTGGTTAGGGAGAAAAACCTAGAAGAGTCAACCAAGGCCATTGGCAGATGTCCAGGCAAGGATGCTGATCATGGTGATGTGAAGTATGAGAGTAGGTAATTTAAGAAGAACTGAATGGCATGTAATAGGGCCTACTAGAACAATGTAGAGTTCAGGACTCTGAATGAATGAAGAGGAATGATGGCAAACAGTCTTAGTTTTAGAGAAACTATGATATAAGTTAAGTACTCAATCAGTGTAGAAAAGGGGAAAAAAAGACATAGCAAGTTTGACTTGAACAAGACCAGAACAAGGACTCAGGAGAAGGATCTGATCTTATAGTAGGATGGAAAGAAGCCTGAGTGGTTTTCAGGAAAAGCAGGGGCAGAAACCAGACAGATGACTACAAAGTCATTGGAGGCAAAGTGCAAAACAGAACCTGTACCATGACCTTGACTAAAAGACACATACAACTGGAAGTGGAAATGAGTAGCTCCAGAGGGACATCTCTTCTCCATCATGGTAGAAAGAGTATTCCTTCCCAAATATTCCATTTGCTTCCCTGCATGACCCAGACTCCTAGCAATCAAGTAGGACTGTGTGACTCCTTTTGGTCGCTGAAATGAAAGCAAAAAGATGGTATGTGTCTCTCCCAGGTGGAGGCAGTGAAAAGTGCATGTCTGGCTGCCTATTCCCCCTTGTAGTGAACAATGTTGTGTGCTGCCAGAGTTGCTCTTCAGGCTGAGGCTGGTTTCTCCTGCTGCTGGGAGAGTTGTTGATTGACAGCTCTCAGCTGAGTTGCTCTCTAGGCGTTGTCCTTATAGAGGAAAGCCCCCTTACTCAAGGTCAGACCCTCTCTCTGGGGCCAAACAATGACTATTGATATCAGGTGATTAAGGACTAGGTCCCTTGCCTTAAGGTGAGACATTGTGCAGAAGCATTACAGCTCTAGAACTCCCCATTGGGTTAGCCAAGACTTTTGTTTCTGCACTGTAGTTCAACAGTCTTCTGCCCAACCAATTTTCCTCTTTCCCTTGTCAGTTCTGAATTCACTCTCCAATAACCTCCCTGCACAACAATCTTTATCTTGTCTGTTTTCCAGGTAGCCTTCCAGAGGCATTCCCCTTCTCCTGCTATTCAGAGAGGTATTCTACATACTTTATTCTACATATTTTAAAGTATTCTACATACTTTAGCTATAAGATGGCAAAGACTCTTAATGTGGGGGGTAACAGAGTCCTTCCAACTTGTACTAGAACTGTCGCATGAGTGAGAATAAACCTTTATGTATTAAGCCATTGAGATTTAAGGATAATTTGCCACCACAGCCTAACCTAGCCTAACTTGACTAATTGTTACATTCAGAGTGTCATCCATGTCCTTGGTCCTCCTGGTCGGCTCCTTCTGCCAGCAGCATCTGAGTTTCTTGTCTTTAGGCTACTTTCAAGATGGTTTTTACTGAGGTTTGTCAGCTCCAGGATAAGAACTAGGTAGTGAGGCCCTTAAGTAGTCAGTACTTCCCCCAAGACTCAAAATATTTTTGACTATAATTGTTTCTTGATAGTTACATAGTAGATTTATTTAATAGATGAGACTCACCCTGAATGTGGTGACTCTCCTGTGCTCTTGGAAGCTAAAGACGATCAAGACCATTTCAGACCCATGAAGTATAACAGGACTCCCTTTTTCTGTTCTACACTGTGTTATTCTCCCAAAGTTGCTGAGCTTGGAGGACATTGGAGAAGAAGAGAGGAATAAAAGAAATGACCGCTTAATATTTCATACTTGTGGAGTCTGGCAGTCAGAATTTCTTCCCTAAGTCTTCCAAGAGGAGAGATCTGATATCCCTCTTGCCAGGTAGGAGGCCATTTAAGTCTTCCTCAAGTTGTAGTGGGGCTGAGCAGTTACTCCTAAACAGTACAGATGGGACATTATGACTTTAACATTTCAGATTTGACCCTTGTACCATATAAAAGAAGAAATTAGGAAAGACTCACAGTGCATTAGAGTGTCCCAGGAAGAGATATTCATCTCTCCTTTGCCCCAATGGTTACCCCCAATCTCCCTTGTATAGCCCCTTAGCCACACCAAGCTGCATTCTCTAGAAATTCCATTTCCTTCCCTTTAGAAAGCACCACTTTTTACAGGTAAAAGCCTTGTCCCCTTGGTCCTTTTTGTGTTTTATAAATCCCTGCATTTTAGTCTTCTCATAGGTATGAATTGTCAAGTCCAGAGTAGGCAGGTGAGGGAGCTCAAGCCCTTAAGTACATTCTCTGACTCTGGTACAATCTCTCCATTAAAGACTTACAGCTGGTTTCCATGTGAGCTACTTAAAATCAAGCACATCTTGCCACAAGGAGTAATGAAGAAGATATAGTTCTCATGTGAATCTGATTTTGACTCCGCTCCTTATGAAATAATAACCTTGCAATTACTAGGTTAAGAGGTGTTTGACTTCTTCCTGATGATATTATAAAGGTTTATACTAGGCAAAGTATCTCTGAGACATGTGAAACAAGTGATAACATCCTCGAAGAAATTAATTTTTTAAAAAATATTTGAATCTTTTTTTTGATGAGGTTTGGGGAATTCATCCTGTTTCAGGATCGGATATGCACATAACAGAGATAGAAAAAAGGCTGCTTCAGCACAAAATCTGTATTTTTCCCTTGGGTCTTTAGTAAGCTTAGAAAAGTCTATAAATGCTATTCATTGAGCTGTTGCCTTATATACCCTCTATTATTAAACACTCATGACAACTCTGTTTTCACAGATGGGAAATACCAAAGATTAGTTAAGTTTCTTAAGATCATCCCATTATTGACAGTACTCAGCATAGTTAAGATTTAAGCCCAGTATCTTTGACCACTATTCAATTCTCCTCACCATTATACCCATTGGTATTTCTGTAATGAATGAAAAATTGTAGAAATCACTCATTTTGCTGAGATTTCATTACTGATTTCTACATTAAATGGGATTCCAAGTTGTTTCTGAATGTGAGAATGTATCATTAGAATTACTCAAACCTGAAGCAACTTACTCTGAAACAATCTGTTGAATGTTGTGAGATAGACAGATGTGTATAGAAAGAGATATAGAGAAGAGTATGAGAGCCCTACCTGGACAAATATTGTCGACAGCATAATACCTTTTGCTCACAAAGCCCTTCTTATGTGGCTGGTCCTGTTTTGAAGGGTTCTTGGGAATGATCTCATTTAATTTTCAAGATAATATTAGCAGGCAAGAGCTATTATTAGGCTACAGATGGGGGAACTGAGACATGGAGGGTTTAATTATCTTGCCCAAACTCTAAAAGATAGTAAGTGGTGGATTCAAGATTGAACTTGGGTAGTCCAACTCCAAATATGTGCTCTTAGCCATAAGGTGCTTGTGTGAGATAACAATACAAGAAAGTCAAAGACAATTTAAAAGTTCATGGGTATATAGAAACAAATATTAAGATATTTGCTGGGCAAGTATGAAGAACAAAATAATCCCAAGTCAGTCAGAAGACTTTAGATAGGGGATGATGGATAAACTGACCAGTCTGGAACTGCTCTCTCTTCCTTATACATGAACTGAATCATGCCATGGCTCTTCTGAGAATGTTCCTCATATTTGATGTCAAAAAACAGATGATTATCTATAAGCAGACACTCCATTTTTCTGAACTAAGATGTTACTGGAATTGTAGGTCTGTTCCAGTTGGTTCTTGGTTGTCTGACAACCCCAGAGACCTCAGGGTCTCCCCCGTCAAGCCCTTTCATGACTTATGGAGAGCTAACAACTGTGAGTTCCCAGGAAGGGTCGAGAGGCTCAGACCTGGTGAGAGAAGGTGAGCCATCCCATCAGGACTCCACTGCCAGCAAAGAGCTCTAGCTCTTAGGCAGAGGCCTAGGAAAGAAACTGGAGGACTATATTCCTTGTAACATTTTTGCTAGCACATTTCAATAATGGGCTTCTGCTTTACAAGACTAAGCAAACTTGATTTGACTTCCCATGGTATATCAGTCAGCTATGGCTGCATTGACATTACACAAAAAATAACCTCAAAATTTCATTGGCTTCCAACAATAAGCACCTTATTTTTGGCTCAAGCATCTGTGGATTGGCTGAGGTTTAGATGATCTAGGCTAAGTTAAGTGAGGCCTAGCTTTAAATATAAATTTGCATCTAGGTCAGCTCCATGTATCTTTCAGTTGCCTTGATTTAGCAGCTACTGAAGGTATATTCTCATTGGATAAAGATAGAAACACAAGAGAGCAAGTTAAACTATGCAAACACAGTTATATTTCTGTTTACATCTGCTAATATTGTGTTGGCCAAGGCAAGTCACATGACCAAACTTAAAGTCAAGTGACAGGAAAGTACACTCTACTCACAATGATGGTATCAAAAAATTGTGAGGAATTAGAACAACTTAATCAAATCTAGCAACCATAGATTCATGAGTTGGAGAGAAAACAAAGCATCAAAATGAGTGCTAACAGCTGTAGTTGGAAACTATATCTTAGAAACAAATCAATTGTTCCACAAACATTTTAACTTTAAAAAAAGTTTATTATTATTTTTTTGCTGCTGGCTGGTGTGAATTGGCTCGTGATCCCTCCTTAGGGTTAGTATTTAGATGTAAACCCTACAGAAAACATATTCCAACATAGACAAGCCAGTTATAAGGGGCTTTCTCAGAAATAGAGTCCAGAGACGTGGAAGAAGAAAACAGCACATGACTGGGTATTCAGCCTTGTCTGAGATCTAAGAAGCTGTATTAAAGTCAAGCAGGGAGTCAGTAATAGGAATTTGCGTTAAGAGAAAACAAAAACCATTTCACAGAGAGTCAGAAACTTGAAACCTAAGGACAAGGTTAAATTATAAAGCAGATGATAGTTAGCAATTGAATTCACTAGTGTGGACACCAGTGATCACAAAGATGTCTTAGAAAAGCTCATTTAATTTGTCTTGGGAGATGCTTTCCTCTCTTATCCTTTACCTGAGTGTCTCATCATCTTTAATTGTGCTATCTTCCTTGTGCTATTTTCCCTTTTTCTGTTCAAGAAACTCAAGCTAAGGCTACTTGTCCTCATATTATCTTTTAAGCTGGTTTTGTCTTTTTCCCCCTCATTTTAAATATTTTTTTCTGTATTATTCACAGATCTTATTTGCCTTGCTGCATGTAATATTCTTAATTGAAGTTCTTTAACTCAGTTCTTAAAAATTTTTTGTTTCAGGGACTTCTGACATTTTCTACATCATTATATGCCACACTTAGCAATTGGTGTTTAATGATAATTTTCTCTGGCTCAGTGTCAGCTGTACTCTCTCATTACAGGTGGTTTATCGTCCCATATTTCTTGAGCAAATCTATTCCTCCTTTTCAATGTTTCCAAGTTTCAATTCTAAAACATTATTTTCTCTGTGTTTAGTCTTACTGAAAATTTATTAAATATGCTGTCTTCCACTTCTTCCTAGGTAGTTATCTCACCCTGAGGGTGATATGAGGGGATAAGAGAGGGAAGAAAGGAAATGGGGGGGCTAGAGAGGTAGAGAGAGAGAGAGAGAGAGAGAGAGAGAGAGAGAAAGAAGCAGAAAGGCAAAGAAAAGTAAATGAGTGGGAAAGAAAGAGAGGGAAGTAAGATAAGGAATGTTTGGATGGAGGGGGAAAAGGAAAAAGGGAAGAAGTGGTGATGGGGAAGAAAGAATGGAGGGAGAAAGGGAGATAAATAAACAGAGAAAAGGAATAAGGTAGAGTCAGAGAGCCAAGGAAAAACTTGGGAAAGTAAGAAAAAAATGTGTGGGTAGCTGATACCTCAAAGATCCCTTGTGAAGACCCCTGATCCTATAATTGTGATATGTACAACATTCCCCCTACCATATAAATATAATATGAAAATGTAAAAGAAAGTGCTAGAGGAACATAGAAAATGGATCCCCTAATTAGAAGAAAACATGAATGTCTGTGAACATTCAAACCACACAGATGCCCATGCTGGACTTTCTCCTGTAATTCCTGGAGTCCAGTATTATTAGGCATCCTTTCAAATGAGAAAGTTGCAACATTCCAAGCATGCATATTGGGGACCCAAAGATCTGCTGAGAGCTGCTATTCAAATGTATCCCATCTCTGACTCTCAAGTTCCGACAGGGAAAAACACAGGCACCGCTCTTTCCACTCTTGTTTCTTTTTCTTTTTTTTGAGTTCAAATCTCACTCTGTCGCCCAGGCTGGAGTGCAGTGGCATGCTCACAGCCACCCCAGCGTCGACCAGCTGGCCTCCTGCGAACCTTTCAAGTTGCTGGAACTACAGGCACACTCTACCACGCCTGGCTAATTTTTTATTTTATTTTTTTTATTGTAGAGATGAGGTCTCGCCAAGTTGCCTGGGCTGTTTCCAAACCCACGGGCTAAGGCAATCCACTATAAACTAGAATTGCCAGTCACAGTTGCCAAGGGGTGGCAAGACTATAAACTCAGATGTTCAAGAAAAATGTATCTTCCTGTCTGCTATCTACTGAAAAGACAATAACAATAATATGTTTAAGGAAGTCCCAGAACACTTTAAATACCTTAGGTAATCTCCTTCTTTTTCCAAGTCCCTGGTGGGCATGTAGACCCTGCACATGATTTCACAGATGGCAGTGGGATGCTGTGGATAATAGCATATGTGGGAAGCAGAGCTCACGTTCAGCCAACTGTGTCAAATGCTGATGTGAATGGGTAGGTGGTTCATGACAACTGCACCCAGCATAGAGGCAGTCTGGGAGGGTGTCCATGCATGCCATTCAGGCAATGAGCTAAAGTGCTCACTGCACTGGTGGCATGTCATCTTCCTGCTCTTACATCCACTGGGCATCCACTGGTGCATTCTTATCTGACTTGTTCTCACTGAACATTGTCTTCATTGCTCTCTTCCTCCCTGAGATACTCCCTTCCTTGGTTTCTGTGACATTAACCTCTTTGGGTAAACTTTCATTTTCTCTTTGAAGTTCTTAATTTCCTTTCAAATTTTCATTTGTTCCCTTGTATTTGTGTTGGTGTTTCGTTTTCTAGCCTCTTTGGTTTTCACTGTACAGTCTAGTTGGTTGAGCTTTTCCAATTTCACAACTTAAATATATATGAAATCATCTATATATTTTTCAAGCCAAAAAAAAAAAAAATTATCACAGCTCTCAACTTATATAGCTGACCAACTGCTGGATGTCTCAGTGTAGACTTCCCTTAGCAACCTCAAACCCCCTATATTCCCAACTGAATTTTCCATCTCGCTTCTTCTCAATCTGGATTTTTTTAATGAAGGCAGTGGATTCTGGATTCTTCTCTCAGCAAATGGTGCCACCATTGACAATTTGCCCAGACCTGGAATTGCATCCCAATAACCAATCAATTAGAAGTCATATGTTTCTTCTTCTTCATATTCCTCAAATATTTTCCCTTCTCTCCATCCCCACTACTTCCTCCATAGATGGTCATTACTTTTGATAACAACTTGGATTAGGGCAAGCCTCCACTTCCTATACTAAGGTCTTTGCAATCTATACTCAGCATTGCTGCCAGAGCACACTCCCTATAACACAAATGGATCACATCTTTCCTGCTTTCTACCTTCTAAGGGCTCCACACAGTCCATGAAAGTCCAAGCCCCCAGCATGACACACAAAGCACCCCCTCTCCTGACTCCTGATCACTTTTCATGCACATTTCTCACCTCTTCCCTTCACACAATTTGGCCATACTTATCTCTTTAGACCTTTCTGGGCATGCCTTGCTGCATTTTGCACCTGGAATTTTGCACTTGGTCTTTCTTTATAGGACAATCTTGATAATCCCTAACAGATTTTTTTCAGGCTAACCTTATCTATCAACTCCTCCAAGGAGTCTTGTCTCCATTGACTCATTCATTTATGCATTCATTAAATGTTTACTAAGTGCTAGTTGCTTGCCTTTGTCAGTTCTGGCCGCTGGAACAAGCTATCCTAGATGGGGTAACATAAACAAGAATTTATTTCTCACCATCTTGGGACTGGAAAGCTCTGGTTCAAAACACTGGCAAATTTGGCGTCTGGTAAGGTCCCACTTTCTGGTTCATAGATGGCTGTCTTACATGGTGGTAAGAATGAGGGAGCTCTCTGGGGTCTCTTTATAAAGATAGTTATCCCATTTATGAGGGCTCTGCCTTGATGATCTAATCATATACCAAAGGCTCCACCTCCTAATACTATCATATTAAGGTTTAAACTTTCAAAACATGAAATTTGAGGGGACAAAAACATTCACTCTATATTAGAGCTACTGAACACCTGGGCCCTGTGTTTGGTGCTAAACCCTAAGATGTCCCATAACAC
This sequence comes from Cephalopachus bancanus, assembly GCA_027257055.1. Lineage (NCBI taxonomy): Eukaryota > Metazoa > Chordata > Mammalia > Primates > Tarsiidae > Cephalopachus > Cephalopachus bancanus. Next base: position 3,047,766 of record JAPVLO010000095.1, on the reverse strand, counting down.
CCATATTTGGCCCTATATTCTTGCCACATTGCGTTGTATTTGCTTTTTATGTAAACATCTCCCCCCACTAGACTGATGATACCCTCTGGACAAAACTAATGTCTTATTGGTTGTTTTGTTGCAACACCCAGTTCAGTGCCTGACATGTGGAGTACGTGTTCATAAAATGTTTCTTGGGTGAATGATGAATGAGCCATCTCTTCTCAAATCGCTTTTTCACCCTTAGAACACAGAAACAGCCAGATTAGGTCATCATTAATCTGAAAATATCTCTTTTCCTTTTTTTGCACTTAGGTTGGCAAGGGCCCTTCACTTCAACAGGAGCATGAGCACCGGCCTCAGAGGCAAAATCATAGCAGCCCTTCCAGAATATTTAGCCAGATCTTCCTTGTATCACCATCCTAGCTTCAATGGCAGCAAAAGACAGAAAGCCAAGACTGTCTTAGCCTGTACCTAGATCTCCTTTCTTTCTGTAATTTATCTTGAAGGAGGCATGGGCAAAGCCAGTTTCAGGGTGAGGAAGTGTGTAATCGTGCACACACTGGAGATAGGGACATGGTTTTCTGCACAGAATCTCTCTTTTACTTCTCAGGAATCCTTTATTCCATTTGGTAAAATATCCATGTGTTTCCCAGGGAGAAAAGCTTGATTTCCAGTCAGTTTTCTGTTTCTGCCCTGCCTCCTTAGCTGGTCTTGGCATTGTCACAGGAAGCATATGGTAAAACTCAATAATATTTGCTGAATTGAATTATCTTGGTGGTAAGGAAAATGAACCCTGTTGAGCCCACAGAGATGCACTGGTCAAGAGCTTTGTTTGTGTTTAACCAGTTTAGAGTCACTGGGACTAGAAAGAGATGAACAAAAACCGGCCACAGAAATCCCGTTATGTATTTCCCACATCGTCTTTCTTCCCTTTACCTCTAGCCAAAATTGACACATCTTATAAGGTAATAAAATGAAAGCATTTCTACAGGCTATGTGAAAACAGTTCAGCTGACCTGGACTTTGATAGGAGTTTCAAGGCTGATCCAATTGTGAATGCCTTGTGCACACAGAGCATTAGAGGAAAAGTACACAGGGTCCTCACCGATTCCCAGGTACAAGCAATAATGTTCAAAGAAATGTAAAAGACCAATCATATCTTTTCTTACACATCTCCTTGTACTAGTGAGTCACTTATGCTGAGAATGATGGCATAGAAGGAATAGAAAAGACAATCTTCTTTCTTTTCTGCTTCCTTACTCATCCCGAATCATCGGTAAGTTGATGGGAGAGAGTTTTGGTAGAATTGTAACAAGAAATGAAATAAAAAACCTTTGAGTTAGTTTTGTGTAATGTTTCACAAAGAAATATAAATACTTGTATATGCTGTGAAATATGAATTATGTAATGTCAGTGATCCTTCACATGAGATAATGCTCTTATATTTGCATTTAAAACTATCATTGCATGATATAAACAGTAAAACTCATGCTAATAATTTAATTTAAAAATTTTGTGTCCAAGTGCATTCAATAGCCCCCCCTTTTCCTGCTTTTTGAACGAGTGAGTTCATATTCATTTTACACTGGATCCTCCAAATTTCTGTAACTGGCCCTGAGTACTAGACTAATGATGTGAGCATTCATTCACTCAACAAATATGTTCTGGGTTTCCACTAGTGCCTTGACCTAAAGAGATAGACCTGATAGAGAAGGAAGGCTGAGACTGCAAAGTAGAAAAGAAGAAGTTGAACCTAGGAGGCACAGACAAGCATCTCTATGTTGAGACTCTGGTGCAAGCAGGGGAAGTTGCTAGTCTTGCTTGCCCTGGTAGACACTGTGATAAGGCTCCCAAGGACGCTGTCTGAGCATGGCCCCATTTTGTGCAGATGAAAGCTGAACTGTGCCTTTATGCTTGGAGCTGGAGTGAGGATTAACATACTTGAATAATCAGTGTCTTTCACAGGTTGCATGGTTTATTCTGGCCTCTTCCCTGCTGGTGGTATTGCTTTTATTCCCCTGGGAGGTGTGTCAGATGTCCTCCCAGGGGAATGTTTGCTAAAGGATTAAGGTATGCGCTATTAACCAGCTCCACTACTTTCTAACCTATCCTCACCAGGGGAGGATAGAATTAAACCCTTAATACCAGGGTCTTTAAAAAGAACAGGATGCTGCCTCCTTGAGTTTGATAGACAGCCCCCTCTTTTTCCTAATCTCCCACCCCCAGGGCCATGAAGTAGGGTACTCTTGTGGGCCAGGCACCCTCCTCTTAGGATGAAGGTGGGTGGTAACAATCATGTCTCATGTCTGTGACTTCTCTTACCCATGGCTTGGCAACTTCTGGACCCACAGCCTCAATAGATTATTTAAAAAGAAGATCTAAGGAATTCTGATGGCATTTGAAACTTCAACCAAATAAGATGAATGTGCTCTCATTCTTATTGAGTCTTATCTAGCCCTGGTTCTTCTAAGTATTTCCCTCCCATTACTCCTCAAATTGTCCTTCCCTTCCTTCTCCCCACGTGCCAAATCTGTTTCATCAGATATAGAGACTCATATCATATTGGCTTATATGCTTTTGAAGTCTTGTCATTGCTGGTGAAGGCCTATTTTTTTATTCACTCAACTGGTTTTTCTATTAAAATAATATTTAGTAATACCAAGTGCTAAAATTCAAGGACAAGAACATTTATTGCAAAATGTTCTCTTTTTTAAAAATGAGGCTTTCTTGACATAAACAATTTGTCATTCACTGTTTTCCTCATCTCCCAAACTGAGTTAATCACAAAGTGAATCAAACCACAAGCAACAACAACCCTGTGCAAATTATATCCCTTGGGATAGGGAGATGCTAAAACCCCTCAATGAAGCTTCCTAAAAATCCACTGCCTGCTCATTCCTTTAGTCAGTGATGCAGTATTTATTGAGGGTCCTTTACTTGCTAGGCAGTAGGGTGGGTATGGATGGGAATGATGCAAAAACAGTCTCAGCCTTTGTGGAGCTCAGCCTGGAGTCAACTGGTCATATAATTACATAACTACAAACTGTGCTTAGCACTATGGAGTAAATGCATATAAAAACCTGTGGGGGAAGACAGTCCAGGGATTTTTTTCCTGAGAGCATGCTGAACTGAAATACTGAGCTCTTATAGAGAGTGACAGTTCTCAACTATTTTTTTGCACGTTCTTGGGCTCACCCTTTCATCACCTCTTTCTCCTACCCCAGCTCCTGTGGTCATAATTGTGACCAGGGATTCTGGAAAGGGAAAAGGACAATATTGTTGTTCTAGTTTCTTTTCTGCAATGGTAGGGTTTGAACTTTGCCCTTTCTGGGTGCATGATTAATACGGAGAACTCACTGGGCATGGTTGCTCATGCTCATAATCTACCTGAGCTTTTTGGGAGGCCTAAGCAGGAGGATTGCTTAAGCCCAGGAGTTTGAGCCTGCTGGGAAGCATAGTGAGACCTCAACTATACAAAAAACAAAAACAAAAACAAAACAAAACAAAAAAATTAACTAGGCATGGTGGCATGTGCCTGTAGACCCAGTTACTCAGGAGATCACCTGAACCCAGGAGGTTGAGGCTGCAGTGAGCCATAATTGTGCCACTGCACTTCAGCAGAGTGAGGCTTTGACTCAAAAAAAAAAAAGAAAAAGAAAAAAGAATTTGCTTTCTCTGCCGAAGAGCTATGTTTGATGAATACATCCAGTTACCCTGCCATCCCACATCTGTGTGTGTGGCAGACATTGCTAATCAATAGAGGCACTTGTTCTTGCTGAACCTAGATGAGTGATTCTCATAAAACGTCTAGGTATTTGCTTCCCAATGACTAGAATTGCAACAAAAAATGAAGTCTACTTGCTATCTCACATTCCTGCTTTGCTTGGCAAGTGGAACACAACTGGTTCCACTCAGGCTTGAAGGAATTAGATGCATCTAATGCCTTGGGTCTGCCTCTCACTTAAGATTAATTTAACATTTAGGTCAAGGAAATCTCTTCTCCCAGATTTGAGAAGCAGACTCAGATATCATTCTGTGTTCCATCCTCCTGATAGCACATGCTTACCCTATTCAATTAACAGTGTAAGTACTTAGGATATTATTTTTGGCATCTAGTGTTTTGTAAAGAAATAATAAATACCAATGTAAATCCTCATCATCATTGGTAACATTAACATAAGAGAAATGTCATTACTCTCAGGTTGTAGGGAGTATGGGGACTCCCAGAAGAGATGGGGCAAAGTGTGAGGAAATGATATACTGTCATATGAGTGCTGCTGGATTTTTCTTAGCAGTATTTCAACTCTCTTTTCTACTTATCTTTGAAGCCTGCACTTTTTCCTACCCCTCTTTCACCCATAAAACTATGGGATCCTGGGTCACCTGACCCTCTGTCCTATTAGTGCCACAGGGAACTGGAGATGCTAAAAAAAAATGACAACAGCTTTTGTCATTAAGGAGTTCACATTCTAGTGGCAAGGCAGAGAAATGAGGAAAATAAGGAATAAAGGTGACCCCACTCTTGCCTTCTTGAAGCTTGTAGTCTGAAAGAGGAAGAGAGGGGTTTTTTTCATAGACGCATGGTTTAAAGATTATATCAGTTCTATGAAGCTAAGTAACAGCACACAAAAGAGGGCAAGCTCCATTTGAAACTAGAGCATCTGGTCAACAAAGACTTCTCTGAGAAAGAGAGTTAGACTGATGGTGGTCTCATTTGTCTGTGACTATGTGCTTTGTGGGATGAAGCTTTCTCTAGTTATTTCAACAGTGTTTCACATACAAGGCCAAGGACATGCCTCCTGATCCATAAGAACAAGTCAGCAAACACCCCTCTTTGTCCTGCTCTTGGTGGGAGAATGGGTATGTTAGAAACATTCTTCTCAAAATTTCTGGTAGAGTGTCACCTCCTCTGTCCTACTTGAACCATTGTCTTCATATGAAACCAGATTCTCAGGAAAGTGTCACTTCCACCTCTCCACAAACATGTATCTGGGATAAACTGCTACCACACATACAATGTGGACACTGAACACTCAGTGAGGCACTGTGGGGAAGGGTGGATGGCGTATTGTAACCAAAGAAGGAAAGCTATGGATATGTAATTATATTTGAGTTATCACTTTGATTTCATGTCAGAAATGTTTGGGTTATCAGTGGGTAGAGAGATACATGTTAATGGTATAAACTTCTGCTGGGAATCCATATGTATTTTCGATTGGTGAAGCCAGTGGCCACCTCTCAATCTTCTCAATGCCTGGACATAATAGAACCTCAACAAATGCTATTTTGCCTCTTCTCTCTTTCTTTCAATTTCCTCCTTGTATTCATTTCTGTACATTTTGTTTCTCCAGCTACAACTTGTTACTTATAGGTTCAGAGAGTGAAAAGGAGCATACAGAGCCATCTAGTTCAAGGGTTTATAAACTGCATTTTGAGAGTTCCCAAGGATCCATGGGACTATTCAGGGAATGAGCCTATGGGTGGACTGAGCAGTCCTCAAGTCCAAATTCCTATAGTGCCATTTCTCCTAATGGATTCAACTAGAGTTGCATATAAATATGTCTTTAAGAAGCGTTCAGTGCCAAAAACACCATTTGAAACCCATGAATAGATCTAGTCCTTGTTTTATAGAAGATGGGGAAGTGACTGTCTCAAGACCACAAAAAAGGTAGTGTCACTACCCAAATCTAGGCCTCCAGGCTCCTGGCCAACACACATGGAGTCCTGTTCTTCTCAACATGTTCCGCCTCTGTCCTCTACCCCATCTCAGGAAAAGATGCCTTTCAAATGGATCTTTCTCCCCGGGACTATCACAGTTAAGAATTACTGTTCATTTAGGATTAGATGCTCATAGTTGGCTGTATTCCCTAAAACACTGCTGAGCACAGAAATAATTGAGCAATGCTTCCAGACATAAAATGACAGAAAGTGTGGGCAGAGTTGAAGTTGAGATTCAGCTGAAAAAGTGTGTTATCCCCTGGGGAGAGGATATCTGAAACAGACACCAAGTGGGCAAGATGAATCCTGCAACACTGGAGGAACAGCCCGGGGGAACAGGCAGAAGAGCAGATTTGATTTTGTAATGGGATCTAGCAACAGAAAATAAATAGACTGTTTGGGATGGAGCACGAAAAATTCCCAGGTAACAGCCTGTGGAAGAGATTGTCCTTCTGCTCTCTGGTAATATTGTTCTTAGAGGAAAGGCCATTCCATTTTGTTAGCTAGGCAGCAAAAGGATTGAGATGAACAGGGGATGTTCTAATCAGAGCAATGAATGGGATGGATAATTAGCTTCTGAGGGGAAGGGTGATACCATATAATGTTTTTGAGGCACTGTCATAATAGTTTCCTGTTACAATGCTAGAAACCAGAGACATCAAGTAGGCAGTGAAATTACTTGGGTACATGGAGATTTAGTGGAAAATGATGCATATGTCTAAGAATATCAGAAAATTGGTTAAACTTAGTGATGAATTCTAGCAGAGAGAAATCAATTTATCAGCAAATTAAGTCACCATGCTAGAAGTAGGAGCAGCTTAATAGAAAGCATGAGATATGTATCTTCCCTAATACACTTCCGGTTGTGAATTGTCTGCAGGCAAAACATCTTTTTTTTTTTTTTTTTTAAAGAATATGTTCTTTCCTGAAAGTTTTTTGTACTTACTGTTTCTTTTTATTTGATTATATAGATGTGGGGTACAAGTCACACAAGTAGGTTGCACACAGGTGAAATCTGGGCCTCCAACTGGTCCCTACTACCCCTGGTTTAGGGTCAGGTACCTTTTCTGTTATTATATGCCCCCTCTTCCCCCCCTCCCCTGGAAGTGTCCAGTGACTGCCAATCCCTCCCTTGTGCTAATGTGACTAATGTTCACGTCCCCCTTATGAGTGAGAACATGTAGTATTCAGTTCTTAGTTTCTGTGATAGATCACTAAGTATGATGATCTCCAACTCTCTATCCAATTTGCTGTGAAGTCCATGATTTTGTTCTTCTTTATGGTTGTGTAATACTCCATCTTGTATATGAAATACATTTTTAGAAATCCAGTCCACTTTCCATGGGCAGTAGGGTTGGTTCCATGTCTTTGCTATTGTGAATAGAGCAGCTATAAACACACATGTGCAGGTGTCTTATCTGTAGAATGATTTATGTTCCTCCAAGTATATTTCCAGGATAAGGATTGCTGGACATATAGAAGGTCAATTTTTAGTCCTTTTAGGAATCACCACACTGCTTTCCATAGAGGTTGATCTAGCTTGCACTCTCACCAAATTGCAGAAGAATTGTTTCTTTTGTTTTGATTTGTCAATGCTCCCTTTTTCTCCCTCTCACTCAAGATCTTTGAATGGCTAACTTCTTATTCAGGTCTTCTGTCTAGCTGTAGTGTCATCCTTACTTGTTTTAAAATGAGTGGTTAGTAACTTGACAAATATCTCATGTGTCTCACTCCAGAACCCAAGCCCTCCAGTCTCAATGCTGCTTTACTTAATAAGAAGTAGACATTTTAGTTAAATAAAATATAATTTTGCTGGTATAATAACAGTCCTAGAGGTAGTGGTTGTCCATCTGAAATCTAGGAAAGGTCAACCAAAAAGAAGAGAAAACCTGAATTCCACAAACCATCATTTGAGGTATCTTAAAAAAAAAAACTTTAAGACATGGCAAAAATGGATGGAAGCCCATAGGGGAGCCACCAAGCTTATAAAAAGTCAAATGGATGGACTGTCTATAAATTTTACCTAAACAATTATAAATAGAATCCCTGCTAGTTAAATGTCATTAGTCTCTTTTAAGAGAATGAACATACATTAACCAACCAGCTAAATATCATTAGCCTCTCTAAGGAGAATAGACATACACAGCCAACTAAAGCTCTTATTGATAAAATAATAAACTCTGAGTACTATGTCATTAAACAAGGTAGTATTTATTATTTATTTTGGAGCCATACAATGAACTAAATGCTTTATACACTGTCTCTCATTTAATCTTGACTACAACCCTGTGAGGTGGGTATTAGTGTTACATGTCAATTTTCCAGATGAAGGAGGTGAAGTTTAGAGAGATTGAATGACCTCCTGAAGGTCACACTGCTAGTATGTATTGGGAACAAGAGTTGAACCAGGTAGTCTGAAGGCACCGCACCCATAAAAATGCACTCTATTGTCTATCAGTGCACATTGACAACCATTTTGAATACATAGAAAACAATAACAGTGCTGGGCTCGGTGGCTCAACCTGTAATCCCGCGCCTTGGGAGTCTGAGGTGAGTGAACTGCCTGAGCCCGTGGGTTCGAGACCCGCCTGAGCAACTTGGCAAGACCTCATCTCTACAATAAATCAAAAAATTAGCCGGGCATGGTAGTGTGTGCCTGTAGTTCCAGCTACTTGGAAGGCTGAGGCGGAAGGATCGCCGGAGACCAGCAGGTCGAGGCTGCTGCAGCCACTGCACTCTAGTCTGGGCGACAGAGTGAGATTCCAACTCCAAAAAAAAAAAAAGAAAGAAAGAAAGAAAGAAAACAGTAACAATTATTTACTGTTTGTCTACTCCATCTCAGGTACTGTACTAGAGATTTTTTATATATTTCATTGAATTCTTTATGTATGTAACATTTAATACTTAACAAAAATTTTATTAGCTGTCACCAGTCAGAAGATAAGAAAGTAAAGGAGGTAGGGTGGTGAGTGGCTTAAGAAGTCTCACAGTGAAAAAGACATACTTGAATCATGCTCTTTTCAAGTGTCTCCGACTCCTTCTAATCATGATATTTTTAGCACCTGTGCAGGGATATGTGTGTGTCCAAATCTTATTTTCCAACCACATATCCACCTTCTTCAGCTCCTGACTAAAGTTCTAAGCCTCCAGGACAGACCTGTCCCTTGCCTCCTTCCCTCATGCTTTCCCCCTGTGCCACAGGTTTGCATGGCTGCTTTTGGAACCTGCAATGGGATGCTGAGGTGTGCTGGAAATGGGAAGCTAGCTTGGCTACTGGAGACACTTGGGGCATTCTACATTGAGTAATTTGGGGCTTCCTGAAACAGTGTTGCTTCTGTTGCTACAATATATGTGTAGATTTCAACTCAACCTTTAAGATCTAAAGTCTCTCACTGCCTTTGCATAGCAGATACTATCAATATCTGATGAATGAACAGTTGAAGGAATCTATCCTAGATTAGGCTTTTTTCTCCCTATTTTCCACAGCAGTTAGATAATTTCATGAAATTGTTACCTAGAGGTGCCATTCTCCAGGCTTCTAATGCATGACTACAACTCTCCTTTGAACCCTTACTAATATCTTTATCATGTTCTGCAGTGTCCTTTTTCAGAATTAAACACACCATGTTGGGTATGGACCAGTTCAAATCTAATCCTCTATGCAAAGCAGAGTCTAGGTGAATGGATACATCAGGGTGAAGGGATGAATGGTGAATAAAAGGAATTTCCCAAAATGTTTTAACTTTAGACCCTGTATTAAGCTCTCTTTTCAATTAAAAACATTATTCCACCCCCTACCGTTACTTCCAAACCCATATGCTTGGAGGACAGAAGGATAAAGTGTTTGCCTACTTCGGTGGAGACCTCCAAGACCGGAGCATCCTTTTAGAGCCTCATATGTGAATTTCATCTTGCACACCTATATATGCTCAATAAAAAAGGGGTTCAATGGAGATATGATGTAGGGGTCATTGCAGACAATATCTCCTTCTTAGAGCCAGTCTCTTGCACACACGTAAGCATATTTAGTCCAAAAGTAAAGTCCTACAGCCGAGAGCCCCATTTAACTCAGATTGGCTCAGGTATCCTTACATACTGCCTATGATCAGCCATTGAACACACTTTGAGAAAAATGCAATTTTAGAGCAGCTGATTTTGAAAGTAAAAGTTCTCTTTATTTGGCTATTTGGCATCTGAGAACACAGGCTGCCTGTACTATGTTCTACACATGTGTTATGTTACTGTTGAGTTGGGAGATTTCAGTCTGGACCCTAACTTGTCTGATTTTTAAAAATCATACTGATGGTTTAAAAAAAAAATTCTAGTCTTTCTAGAAGATATGTCTCCAGTGAATTCATGCAAATCTCTTCAAATTTACTTAAAATTTTAGCTTGTACCTCCATTTGGTACAAACTTTTCTGTAAATTTACTATTCTGTGGTACGAAGTGGTTCTCTACTTCAAATCATTTGTCTTAAATATACCTGTTTCATGCTCTAAGGGAAATCTTTTAAATAAAAAAATGAGTTATCTAAATAATTTATCATTCCATAAATTTGTATTACATAATTTCTTTATTCCTTATCACTCATCTTTCTGGCTTAAAAATGATTGAATAGTTGTTAGCCAGTTTTTATTTGGCAGTTTCTCTGTCATCACCCTGGTTGCCTTGGGTGCTCTATTAGAAATCACTACAACCCGAGTCACTTAAAGTGATAGAAAGTTATTCTCTCACAGAAGTCTGAAGTCAAGCCATCAGCAAAGACGTGATCCCTCCAAAGGTTCTGAGGAAGAATTTTTCCTTGCTTTGTCTAGTTTCTGGTGGTTGCTGGCAATCCTTGGCATTCCTTCACTTGTGCCAGCATAATTCCAAATTCTGCCTCCATCTTCACATGGCCTTCTGTCCTGTGTGTCTGTGTGTTTCTGGATCCACAATTCTCTCTCATAAGCGCACCAGTCACTGGACTTAGAGCCCATCTCAATACAGTACATGACATACTTAATCCCGGGTGAAAATACTCTATTTCCAAACGGGAAACATTTCCTGATTGTAGGTGGAAATAAATGTTGGGCAGACACCATTCAACCCACTGCAGGCCACCAAAGTTCCTATCTTTCCTGTATGCAAAATACATTCACTCCATCCTGACAGTCCCAAAAGTCTTAACCCATTCCAGCATCAACTCTATGTCCAAAAGTTCTTAAATGAAATCAACTCAAAAAGTTTCAAATCTTACCTTCAAAGTTATTTAAATCAGGTACTAGTCTGATTTAAATTCTGGGTAGGGTCCATCCTGAGGTAAAATTTCTCTACCAGTGCACCCGTGAAACTACAAAACATATTATCTACTTCTAGAATACAGTGATGGAACAGGCACAAGGCAAAAATTTTCCATTCCGAAAGGGAGAAATTGAAAGCAAAAAAAGGGCCATGAGTTCCAAGCAAGTTTGAAAGTCAGCAAGACAAGTTCCAGTAGGTTCCAATGATGGAGAATAATCCTCTGTGGTGTAATGCTCCACCTCCTGGGCCAAAGGCATCAGCCCTCTCCTCTTCACCATAGGGGTGGCAGTTCTGTCCTCTCAGCCTGGGCCCCTACTCTTGGTGCCCTCAGAGTCCTCTTTCCCTTCTCTTGGTGGGTAACACACATTCTCAACTGAGTGGCTCTATCAGCCTGTTTCCTGCCTGTAGAATCCCAGAGTCCAACCACCTTCTTTCATGTCATCCCATATCTCTCCCTTTCAGTCCAAGCTGCAGTTTTCAGTGATACATTCTCAAAAACCTTGTTAGTCTTCTGTGGACATCATGAGGTCTTGGTACTAAAATCTCTACCAGTGAAGGTCCTCAAGAGAAACAAAACCAATAGAACACACACATATATGTGTTCTTAGATGAGTATGTATATTTAGCTATATATAGATGCACACATGTGTATATGTGTGTTTTACACACACACACACACACACACACACACACACACACACACACACATACACACGACTTACTTTAAGAAACTGGTTTATCTAATTGTAGGGCCTGATAAATTTGAAGCCTATTGGCAAGCCAGAAGGCTAGAAACATTGGTATAAATTCTAGGTTGCAGTTTTGAGGCAGAATTTCTTCTCTGGCAAATCTCAGTTTTTGCTCTTCAAGTCTTTCAACTGATTGGATGAGGTCCCTCACATGATTGAGGGTCATCTCCTTTACTTGAAGTCAACTGAACACATCTGCAGAATACTGCCACTGCAAACCCTATATTAGTGTTTGGCTAAGTAACTGGGTACTAGTGCCTACCCAAGTTGACACAAAACTACACATTACAGGTTCTTGTCACTATTTTTTCTCCATTTCTGTGTATCTTCTATTTATATGTCTAAATCTGAATTCACCAAGAATAGAATAGAGTTTCTCTTCATTGAATGTACATCATAATTTTCCAGATTTTTTTTAGTTGCAGTTCTTTGCTGGACTGGTGTTAGTATTGGTTTTATTCGTCTCCCATTCTCTCACTTGTTTATTTCACAAACAGAATGCTACCAGTCTCCAAGGAGTGGAAAATAGGTTTTATAAATCAATGCTTTCTAAGATGATAGAAATGTTTCATAATCTACACTTTTTTTCTGAGTTGGAATTTCACTCTGTGGCCCAGACAGGAGTGCAGTGGCATGGTCACAGCTACTGCATCCTTGACCTCCTGGGCTCAGGCGAGCCTACTGCCTCAGCCTTCCAAGCAGCTGGGACTAGAGGCGCATGCCACCATGCCTGGGTAATTTTTTTTGATTTATTGTAGAGATGAGAATTTGTCATGTTGCCCAGGCTGATCTCAAACTCCTGGGCTCAGGCAATCCTCTCACTTTGGCTGAGATTACAGGAGTGAGCCATCACGCCCAGCCTACACTATTTAATATAGTAGCCACCAGCCACATTTGGCTGTTGAACACTAGGAGTATGGCTAGCATGACTGAGGGAGTAGATTTTCATTTTCAATTATAATTAATTTAGATTTACACTTAAATACCCAAATGAGACTATTGTATTTGGCAATGTAGTTCTATATTATTGAGTTTCTGTTACTAAGATACTAGGATAAATTAGATTCTGATTATTGCTTCAGAAAATGTTAGAGTAAGAAGAAACTTCGAGCAAGAGAGGATTTTAGAGGTCATCCTTCTTCAGTGGATGAGGATGCAGAGGCCAGCTGAGCTGCTGAGGGGTCAAGCTTGTTAGCAGCAGTGCCGGACCCAGATTCTCAATCCAGGGTTTACCTCCATGCCATATTCTACATCCCCATCTAATTAGACTGTTTGCTTTTCCACTTGAAGTCCCCAGTCCACTTTGACTCTAATTAACAAGTGCCTCTAAAAATAGAATTCAAGCTTGCACATGGCTTCAGAATGATTACATCTTACCTTACCATGACAGAATGATCTGGCATTTTCTTTTTCAGTAGCCAGTTGGCTTATGACACACCTATCACCTCTGCAATGACGCCACAGAGATGTTCTCTCTAGTCATGCATGACCCCATATGCTTTAGAAAGAAAACCCTCTTATCTGCATAGCACTGAGTCATCAGTATTCTTTTTGGAGGAAAAGTCACTTGGCCCACATGATGCATATTTCACCATAGCACCTTTCTTTGTAAGTCTCTGCATGATGACAGAAACACAGTGGGGAGGGCATCCTAAGAGCTTTTTGCAGAGTCAGCAGTCTACTTTCTGGTACTATGAACTTTTTTTGCTCATTTCCACTGTGCAAAATAAACACATTTATATTGACAGTGCACCTTTGCCAGGACACTGTCTTTAGTAAAATGAACTTGAAAACACTTTGCACTATACCAAACACAGAATGTCATATTGACTATGCATTTAATGTAATATCCAAGTACAAAATATAGACCATGAAGCACCCAGAGGAAAGTGTGCCTTTGCTTTTTTTAGATCAAGTAAATTTAAAAAATAGTGACCACCAGTTGCTGCATGAAATGGACCTGCACCTTGCAATGTGCATTGAGTTTGAGAAGCAGAGGGAGAGTGTCTCTGAGGCAAGAATGATTGCATAATGCAATTTTAAACATGCTTTTCCAACAACAGATTTTCTGTCACACTGATCAAGTATTGAAGATGAAATTCTTATGCCAGCTAGAAATGAGGAGTGTTATTTAAGGGAAAGAGATGATATTATCTTTTTGTGCAGAGCTTTATTATTTGGGGCCAGACAACTGATCTGCTATCTGTGACTGACAGGATGATCCCGGTCCCTGCAGCCCTGTGAGCGGTGAGTCATCCATCCATCGCTATCAGAGAACAAAATGTAGACTGGGTGTTTGAACCATAAGCCCAACTCCCCTAAATTCCTCAGCTCAAAACATAGTCAACACTGAAACATCTAAAGGATAGAGATAAGCCATTATAAAATCAACTACAGTTTAAATACAATGATTTGGGGTTGGGTAATTATTTTTATTTTGCTTTTATGGGAAAGTATCACAAATTACAACAAGGATAGCAAAACCGAGTCAATCCAAATTATTTCTCTTTCATTCTCCTCATCTTTATCATTCTGTTATAAACTATCTTGCAAAATGTAGAATTGATCATGTATAGGGTCCCCAGTTTTTAGAGAAAAATTCTAAGGAAGTTTATTGCTTATCTCTTAAAATCATTTTATATTTGTATATTTTATTTAGATGAGTAAATAACGTTGTCTTCTTAAGCCACCTTGGGTACCAGTGAGGGGTAACTAAAACATGTAAATTAATTATCAGCAGGATGAATGGAATACTGGCCACTTTCTAACCATATTTCATGCTTAAAACTTTTATTTAATTGAATGGGAATTTTGCTTACAAAAAGACTGACGGATGGGAATCTATAGCAAAAATTCAGTATTTCAGTAGGTAAATTAAAATCAAATGTCCCTGACGACAAAAATAAGCAGTGATGTGTAACAAATGCCATTAGCATTTCTGATAAGCTGTATTAAGACTTTTCCAATTTCGTTTGTACAGAACCTCTCTCTAGGAATGGTTCCAGAGTGACTTGCCAACACTGCTCCAGCAAGGGAACAGACAGTACCCAGAGAAGGACCTTCAATGGCTGCCCTGGACTGATGACTGGAAAATGATTCCTTCCTTCTCATCGTCTCCTTAGATTCTCACAATCATCCTTAAAAAGGTTAGAAAACCATCACTAGCCCTCTTTCGCAGATGATGAAGCCGCCTCACTCACACAACCTCTTAGTAACAGACAGAAAACTCCAAACATTGCTGGAAACCTTTGGAGTTGGATGGATGAGACTGAAGCTCAGGACTTTAGTTCTGATGGTTCCACTCGTCAAAGGAAATGAAAGAATTCTCAAGATACAGAGCAGCATTTTGAAGAGTTAAGCAACACAGGATCTAAAATGTCCTTATCTACTCCTCTAACAAATCATTATTGATCACCTGACAGCAAAGGATCCTGTCCTAGGGCTGTTGGCTATTTGAGGATTTAGCAAATGTACATTTCTGATTTCAGTGTCATCCTTTTATCTGAAAATGTTATTTTCTCTGTGCCAGCAGGCTCTTCCCATGAGGTGGCCTTCCATGGCCCTAGCCTCCGTTCTCCTAGACTGAAAACCTCACAGACAAAGAAGGTGTCTGGACTGATGGCTCAAGTTAAAATCTAGAGGTTGGGTTTTACTGAATGGATCTGCAAAACATGCTAATATTCGAACCAAACACAATGATGGGAGAAACTAAACATGGGATTGGCCAAGCCCGTGTTGCATACCTACCCTTAAAGGCAGGATGTGTGGGGACAGCACCATGTAAAATTCATCAGAATGGGGGAGGAATTAATCTTCAAACAAAAGGAAGGTGTTGTTATACGGAAAAGGAGCAAATAATGATGGACTGGCAACAGCTGTCCTCCAGAGGGCAAGTCAAACGATCACCATTTTATACATGAGAAAATTGAAGCTCAGTGAATTTAGCTCAAATAAGAACAAGATAGTGACGAATGGTAGGAAAAGAGTCCTTAGCTTCTAGCTCCTGAGAAAATCTTCCAGACATTCATCATGTCTCTGATCACTGAGGTCAGGAAGAAGTGTTCCAGTCACCTTTTAAAATTCATCCACTGCAGATATGAAAAAAACAAGAGAAGTAACTAACCAGAGTTTATAAATTCCCAAGAGCCCTGAGTGTATTTTGGCAGGAAAGTTGTTTGTTCACTTGTATTTAATGAATGGCCCCTTATCTGACAATGCTGGAACACCCATTTAAACTACTACATCTGTATTTATGTCTTCTGAAGACATGCTGTTATTAAGTTGAAAAATTGCTATCTCAACAGCCTCCTGTGCTTTCAACTTTGTCTCCCAAGGTAAAAACTCTTGAACAAAGAGCCTTAGTACTGTTAAGGACAAATGCCAAGAATTCAAAGAAGACATTCTTTTGAGGGGTGATCTAAGAGGAATTACCACCCTGGATACCAGAGGAGCCAGCTCAGCATTTATAGTGATTAAGATGCTTAGAATTACCCTTTCTTTATTGACTTTTCTAAGCCCTGTCTGTTTTGAAAAACTAAACTGAAGGGCAAAGCGTTCTGTTCACTTAATGAAGATTTTCTGAAGAATAAAACATTGTAAGATAGGCATAACTGGTAAGAGTATTAGAGTAAAAATATGTTGATTTTTTAAAAACTTTCCCTAAGAAGATTCCAGAAGATGCGGCTGCTATTGATGTTCAGGGTGAGCCCCAAAGAGAGTTGCTGAGGCTTGCTCAAGTTCTCTCCACTCCTCCAAATTTTATGGAGATTCAGCAACATTCATTGAAAAAAGAAGACATCAAGTAGGTGGAATGGTTGTCTCCCACCAGGTGCACTGTCACTTGGTCATTCTGATGACAGAGTCAAGGACTTCTTTCCAGCTTCACTTTGAAGATAGATAGATTGCCTAGAAGATAGAATGGACCAATGGCATCAGGTCACTGTGTGTCATGTGGCCCTGGGTGGGGAATTATGGCCCAGACAAGGGCAAGATGTCCTCCCAGGGGGGCCAGTGGACTAGATTCATGAAGCAGGACTGTCAAAAGCCCAGGATAAGGACTTTGCAGGCACTATTAGATGCCAGGGCTTGCATGGGCATGGATGAACGTCTCTTTTAGGGGATAAAGTATGCTGAGCCCAGAGTATCTGGAGTATCAGGGCACTGACTGACAGGGGCATTTCTTCTTGGCAGAAAGAGGCATGAGTGGCAGTGGAAACTGCTGTGGTGTGTGTGTTTTTAGATCCACATTCACACCTGTACCTGTCATTTGTTTGATTAATAAGGAATATTCATAATTAGAATGCTACATGGATGTCAACTCAGTCAGTCCTCACAAAGGCTCTCTGAGAGGTGAGATAGGCAGGTTGGGGAAGCATTATCTTTCCCTCCTTACAGAGGAGGGTACTGAGGTCAGAAGGTGTTGGAAGATTTGCCTTAACAAAGGCAAGCGCTCATTGCAGGCACATCCATGAGCACGTAGCTAGGCAACACAGCATAGTGATAAACAGCTTAGACTCAAGTCAAAGAAATGTTTATTTACATCTGGTTCTTCCATCCCCATCATGTTATCCTAGGGAAGCTATCTAAATGTGGCCCTCGGTGTTTCAGCAAAACATGGGATTGTGATAAAACACACCTTGTAGGTGTTTGCGATGATAAAAATGGGTAAAAACAGCACATTTAGTACAAATACTGGCACAAAGTATTTAGTGAGCATTACTAGCTGTTGTTTTTATTGTTTTCTGGCAGGTCCCTGAGACAGGACCCAGCTGTAACAAAAGATAGGAAATTCATTGTCAAAAATGATGGTCAGGTTAGGATCCAGGTTTTGGAAACAAGGAGAAACCTAATTATCAGAATTTAGGCAAAATGCAGGATCAGACTTTAGCAGTAGACCTCTCTTGTCTGCCTAATCCACATCCCTTTCTTCATTCCGCTTCCTGTACTTCTGTGGGGCTCTGCTCTCCAGCTCAGGAGGGAGTGCCCAATCAAATCAGGTCTGGTTCTTTAGAAGTCCGTATTCCCTGGCTATGGGAATTGGGTTAGCCTTGTGCAAATGGACGAAACAAATCTAATTAAAGTGAATCAGGGAGTTTGTTTTTTGCTGTTTTTTACAAACTACTGGTAAAAGAGCACTGTCCACTGGGGCTGCTTAGCTAGTACAATGAGGGTCTGAGGGGTTGAAGCCATCTTATCACCCCCAGGGGAGTGCCTTCCTGGTAGTGAAGTCAACGTGGGGCGGCAGAGCTGAGAGAAGGAAGGAAATGGCCTTCCTGATTGCGTGGTTTGAGGTAGCAGCGCAGCAAACCAGCTCTGCTCCTGGTTGACCTATTTTTTCTTCCTCTTAATAATTGGAGAAGTTTTGATTCTCAATTCCAAAATGTCTTTCTTGCTTAATGATTGGGAATGTCTAGATAACGTGGCCAATCTATGCCCCAGGTAGGGTAAGAAGAAGGTTGTAGAGATTGAGAGACAAGTAGCGCCTTGGGCATGTCCCTCTGTAGAGGAGGAACGACGGCCCACCCCTCTCTATTCCAGTTATTGTTTCCTCTCCCCCAACCCCACCTCCTGAAAAATTAATTGCTCCTAGGAGTTTGTGAAGACATCTCCTCATGGGTTAATTTATAAATGGTGGGTGCTTTCATGCCTTTCTAAGACAGAGTCAAAATGTCAGAGTATCTTGTGCTCCAGACCTCCCAAGAAGGGACTCCTAGAAATGGTTTCATGTGGGTTGTATGGTTTTATCTCAAAAACATTCAGATAATTTTAATTAAGCTATGCTGTGTTCATCTCTTACTCTTTGTAAAGCCCCTTATGCCATAACTCATAACTCAGTTCAGAATAGTTGAATATTTTGACTGAAGTTCAGAGCCCAACCTACCGCACAGGAATTGGTGTAAATGAAAAAGGCCCCGACCCATCTGAGTGTTGTGGTTTAATCTGGGAGACAGAAAGACCGGGCTTTGATTTCAGCTCTGCCAGAGACTGGGATAATGCAGCTTTCTCTTCCCAGAGTAGAAATGAGAGTACTGAAATTGGTTTACTTTATCGAGCCTTGGCAGGAAGTATTAGGGAGACAGTGTCTTCCAAGCACAAAAAGAACTTGGAAGAAAGTCACCAAATTACTTATTGGGCCACGAATACGCTCTGATGGATGTAATCACATAAGAAAAGTTTGCTACCCTGGACTCAACAGTTAGCATCAGACAAATGCTGGGGGTGCCCCAAGGACTCTCTCGCTTTGCAAGGCCTTTATTTCTCCTTCATTCATGATCACTAGCAGTTGTGCAGAGTCAGAACTTACTTTGTTTCACTGACTGCTGGTTCATTCATTAATTTACCACTCATCACTTGAGTGATTTTACTATTTCCTTAGATACAAAAAGTGGGTTAAGTAAGGTTGACCTTTCATGAAGTCTATACATGTTTATTAAACACCTAATATGTGCCATGAAGTGGGGATGTAACAATGGATTAACCATGGCTACTGCCTACTACAATCTTGATACTCAAATTTTGGTCTGAGGACCAGCAACATCAGCATCCCTTACAAGCTTGTTAGAGAAATTCAGAGCTTCAAGCCCTGCCCAGACACACGGAATCAGATTTTCAAATTGAAAAGATATCCAGGCAATTCATATGCACATAAAAATTTGAGGAACACAGCTCTAGGAAGGTTGATGGTGTAGTGTAATTTAGTGGGGGAAGAATGAGCTTGTAATTTAGAGGCCTGCCTGCTACTGGCTGTCGACGTTCTGCTACGATGCTTGTAACACAATGAAAGCAAGTCACTCCTCTATGTTATAATGCAATGGATTTTCTTCAAAATAGAGCTAATAGTATCTGCCCTCCCCCTTCCCACCATGTGATATTGTGAAACTCAAATGAGAAAATAGTTGTAAAAAGTGTTAGTTCCACCCCAAGCAAGCAATGTTATGAAGCATTGCTACAATAACATTTATGATTTGGAGACACTTCTGTGTATGAGGTCCAGCTACACTGCCCAGGAATTGGGATTTGATTTTGACTGAACAATTTTCTGCATTTAGATCCTATGCGAAGGCATTCTTATCACCACCATTCAGAGATGTGAATAGCACACCTTAAAAGGCACCAGTGTGCAGCAAGTTTCTAGTACTTGTCAGTTCTAGGGACACAGAAATTGTGGTGGACATTTTATGTATTTACCTCATTTCAATAAAACTTCATGGGGGTCTGACTACTGGGAAAAACATTTTGGTATGGCAGGACTAGTTCCCGCCTTCAAGTAGTGTTTATTTTAAGAAGATATACTATGTAAAATAATTATACTTCATGGTGTAATAATATAGGTGCTTTGGGCATGGCTCAGACAATAGGTGAAGACATGGATAGATTTATAAAATGCAGAAGACTTGTGAAATGAGAACACAACAGAGTTCCTAGAGACTATATTCTTTATCATTTGCTCCTTTAGAAAACTCACAGGGCAGTCGAGAAAACTCTCACTAGAAAATGATGACCTGGCTCAGGTGGGAACAAATATCCCGTCCTTGCCATCATCATCAGGATGGAAAATCTAGACACACAGCACTTCGACCAGAACTCTTTTTTTTTTTCTGCCATGGTTTATGAAGCTTCTCCAGGAATGTGCTATCTTGCTTGTCTACACCTAGGAATAATTATTAAATGAAATTAGATTCAGATTTTGATGAGAAAAACAATGCCAGTGTTCAGTAGACAAAGACCATTGCTGAACTCCTACATTCCTGCCTCACACCCCCATTCCATCCTGCCCCTTGACTTGCTACTCAGATTCCACAGTGCAGTTTCAACACCAAGGGAGTAGACTTGGCGAAGTGGAAATAATTTGGTGATGATAAGGAGCAGAAAATGAATATAGAGAAACTACATTTTATTACTGGATACTTAAGCTAAGGGGTAATCACCAGAATCAATCCCCCCGTCAAAGGTTAAGCTGACCCCCATCAACTTTAAATCCCTATTCCTTCTATCATATGGGTTTTTGTATTATAAAGTGAATTAATTGGCTATTTAGTGCTCCTGAAGCTTGCATTTCCTACCTCTGCTCATTCAGCAGGTTCTCAGCTAAGTGAGATTTAGAGGCTGGAGTTCACTGAGAGAACAAGTGAGTTGTGCAGACAGCCATCCCTGTATGGGTTATGGGTCCCCAGCTGTAGAATATGCCACATCTGTATGAAAATGACCAAGGTAGCCATCCAGAATGGCAGCCACAGAGGCTAGAGCAGCCCCAGAAATGGGAATATAGAGATCTGAATTATATTTTAGACTATAAGAGAATCATCTTCCTTGTTTCTTTAAATGCAAGACCAGTCAGAGGAAGTGCTCTTCTCAGCACAAGGTGCAGCCAAAGTAGAAATAGTGAAAGGCTATCTTTGCCAAATGTCATTTCTATCTGTCCTTCTACCCTCTCTTCCCCATCAGCCTTCTGTTCCAATTCTCTTTGTTCCTTTTTGGCATGCTTCTTCCCTTGTGCAACCTCCACTCTGGACCTCCTTGGCCACATCTCCAAATTCTTCAATAAGTTTGCATTCATATAATCATTTACCTAATTCATGAGCATGTCCAGATTTTGATTAAACTGAACAAAAATACTAATATCAATACCGATAGCACAGACAATTGAAGTTCCATATAATCATTTCTTTTTAGTAGCAGTAAGCATTTCCCTTACAATCATTCTTTCATGATTACAATTTTGTTTCCCTCCGCAATAGGCACAGAGCACCTGCCCTGTGTTAGGCAGAAGGCAAGCAGGTTTTCTTCCTCACTGAGATTCCTTTGAGTGAGAAAGTCAGATGTCCATCAAGCAAATAAAACAGATTAGTTTCAGTTAGCAGTAAATGGAAGGAGGGCCGTTCAACATTTGCAGGACTGGAGGTGCAGATGAGGATTAGAAGAATTTTCCTGTGGAGTGGGTGAGTGGGAGCTCATTGAGACAGTGGAGTATAAACTGAGACCTCATCAGTGAGAGGGAACCAGCTATTCTGAGATCCGGGGAAGATCATTCCACATGGAAGAAATGCAAGTGCAAAGCTACCAACTTTTTAAACACAGGAAATGCTTAAAGTTGACTGATAGGTGCTGGGAGCCGCAATCACTAGTAAACGTGAGGTAAAAGGGACCTGAAAACAGGAAAAACGCCGGCCGGGAGCAAGGCCCCAGTAAAATGCGGCCATGACGGAGGCAAAGCCCCATGGATCCTATTGACGGACCTTCCCTAACTTTGAAGGATTGCGTGCATAGGCTTGAGAATATTCCCTCTTTAACTGAGATAATAGATGCGCAAATGGATGATGGCATTTGGCAGCAAAAATTATACATAGGCATAATGGAGTGAGATTGCAGCAAAAAGGGTGCCCCTTAGAATGTGCAAGGATGTGGAATTAGCAATAAACCTATGTATAAAAATGTAAAAAGGGCTCAACAGCAAAAAATTTCCCCCCTGAAGGGATAAGGGAATGCAAATTTTGAAACCTTTAGCTAAAAAGGAAAAACAAGTACTTCCTCACACCCTTTATAAGTAGCAACATTGACAGTTGTGATTGATGAGGAAGTGGGAAATTGAGACAGAGTATCTCCAAAAACAGGTGTTGTCGGGTAAAACAAGTCACAGATATGCCTTTTGATTTAAGAAATATTATAGTTTAATTAGAAAGAGGGTTAAAATTAAAGTAAGGATTAGATAAATAGCAGTTATAATTAAAAGATAAATGTTTATTATAGATGTAGGTATTAGTCAAATAGAAGGAATAGGAAATAATTAAGTTTTAAGGTAAACTTAAAATTATATACACTTAATGTAGGTTTAAAATTAAATACATTTAGGATTAGAAGTAAGATTAATTTCATATATAAGTGTAGATTTAGACATAAGTTTTGTTTAGAAATATAAAATGTAAAATGGGTAGAATTAAGAAATAGATAGAACAGCGAAAGGAAGAGATTCAGTTGGCCTAGAGGTCACAGGATGTGGCTGATAAATTCTTGGCAGCTGGTATTTTGTTACATCACCGGTAGCAGGAAGGAACAAAATGAAACTTGTAAAGGTCAACTTCCCCATAAACAAAAGAAAAAACATGATGTAAACATTTAATGTGTAACATTTTGTGGGTAGAGGGGTCAATAAAAAACTATATAAGCTTGTAAGAATGGAATAAAAATTGACAGAGTCTTGAACTCTCCCCAGGAAGAAGGATCCTGTCGTGTTCGTCTTTTCTTTTTCGCCGCTTCCCGATTTCCCCGTCTCAAGCCCTGACTCTCTCCTGGAGCTGGACTCCAGCAGACAGGAAGAGGATCTTCAGGACTTGGCTGGGTGCTTCATGCGCAGGGCAAACATATTGTTTTGATTATACTGTGTTGGTGTGTGCTTGTATTGTGTGTGGCTTGAGGAAAGTTTGTGGAGACTCTTGTAGAGAGTCTCCAACTTTCTGTACAACTTTTAAGACTTTTGTTGAGACCCAGATAAGAAAAAGAAATGACAATAGGACCAATGTGGTTGGAGTTTGTTGTGTGTGGGCAAGTGTGGGATGAGCAGAGGCCTGAGAATGCACAGTGCCTTAGACCATGATGGTAAGAGGCTTGAAAACTGTTCTGAGTGTAGTGGGATGGCACTGGAAGGCCTTGATTAGAAGTGGCAGAATGGTGATTTCTATGTCTCTTTTTAACAAAATACCTAATTCATGAGCATGTCCAGCCTTTCATTAAACTGAACAAAAATACTAAAATACTGATATTGAAAATACAAAAATACTGATAGCACAGACTATTGAAGTTCCAAATAATCATTTATCATTTCTTCAGCTGTCAATGGCATGTGTGTGATTCCTGCTCATGGGCAATGGCTCTGTGCAATGCGAGAGAATAAAGGCAGTTCTAGTTATCCCAGCCTTAAGTGCACCCTTTTGTATTCTGCTCCAGAATGCATGAGTAGTGGAATTATGGGCATCACGTTCAAGTCTGCCTTCATGTGTATATAGCAAATTAGAATTAGAACAATTCATTGCACGTTACTTGCAGCATGCAAGTAACCCAAAAGTGGTGGGTAACCTGGATGTCCTTGAGGTCACTCTCGCTGTTCTTGCCATCATCAAAATCTCGTCTCAAGTATTACCAGTGAAATAGGAAGAGTTCTGAGGTTCAGTTTGTGCTCAAGTGTCCACAGGAGCTAGTGACTTAATACGTTTATTCTCTGAGAATGTGAATTTAAAGAGGAGCAATGGTTTCACTAGTAGCAAGCATTTAGATGTTCTGAGTTCAAGCAGGAGTTAGCCTGACAGGAGAGTTCTTGCACAAGAGCCCTTCCTAGAATTCCTGAAACGACCTCATGCAGATCTCTACCAACACAATCCTAATGCTTTAGAACACGACTCCCTCTTCCTACTGCCATGTGGTTTTATGCTCTTAAAAATGAATACTGTGACACTCTGGTCATGCTGGAGACTCAAAAGGTAATGAAAAATACTTTTTACCTACCAGCATTTTTGTCATTCTAGAAGAGCTGCTCTTCAGCAGAATCTCTCTTTCTTGTGAAGTAAGAGGGTTCTTCTGAACAACATGGAAACAACAACTATAATAATAGCGGATGCATGTAGTGTTTTCTGTGTGCCAGGTTCTGTTCTGAGCACTTTACTTATATTAACTCATTTGTCCTTGTGTAGCGGATACTATTACCATTCCCATTTTATGAACAAAGAAACAAAGACAGTTATGTTCAATTCCCATACTTATAAATACACGGATAACTTGGGGGTTCTGAATATGCAATATCACCTCAGTAAGGGCTAGAGCCACAGAGTGAGAGCCCAGAGGATATGATTTATTAATCACTAAACTAATTTCTGCAGAGTGTGCCTAAAGCTTCCACTGTTGGGAAGGAAAATACCTTATCAAAAAAACAAATTATTCTTGTTAGAGAGTGTAATAAAACCACAGAGAGGCTCTCAACTTTTAATTATTACTTCGTGAAATAGAATTTCAGATGAATCCTCCAGATGTAATTTATATTGTAGTGCTTTATGTACAGATGTCAGGAAAGATGACTCTAAGTGAATTACATAGGACTTAAGGGAGAGCTTGAAGTTCCAGCTCCAGGGATGACACTGGCCTGGCTTTACCCCTCAGCAGGGAGCCACAAGCATCTCACAAACCAATGTGAAGAAATCCTCATTAAAACCTGAAAAAGTCAGAGGCAGAAAGGCCTTTCAAACTAAATATTTGACTTGAGATTGCAAGTTAGTGCTATCAGCAAGCTCTGTTTCTTTTTCTCTTTTTAGTATATTTGCCTTTTCCTTATAAACATGACCAAGAATTAGTTTATTAGAGGTCACCAAAATTATGTAATTGCTCTTGTCCTACCTTCTTTATTTATTTATTTTTACCTTTTATTTAAAAATTTTTATTTTAAAGATGTGTACTATTCAGGGTTAGGTATACAAATGGTCATTGTGCAGGTAAAGTTTGGGCCCCACTTTACCTGGTTTGAGATCAGGTACCCTTATTGATGAAGTGTGCCCCCACTCCGGCAGTTTCCTGCTACTGCCAATTCCTTTCCTATAGTATTTTGATAATTGTTAGGTCCACTTATGAGTAAGAACATGTGGTACTCAGTTCTTAGTTTTTGTGATAGATCACTGAGTATGATACAGACGTTAAGCTGTTGCAGATTTAACTCAAAAACATTTTGGGTTATGTTTCCAATTCAGATGCTATACCTTCTCTCTCACTCTGTCTTAAGGAGAAAAAAAGTCTTGCAAAACAACAGTTGCTCACAGACAAAATAAAAGCAACTGCCCATCTGTCATCATTGGTCTTTTAAAACCACAAGTTGTCTTTCTAATTTCTTTTTAACTTTTGACATACAATTCACAACACCTTCTCATAGACAGGTTATATGGTTATTTCAAATACTGTCTAAAAACTCTATAAAGAGATTTGATTACATTGGAAGCACAGATGACTGATACTCTTAAAATAATTGCTGCCTTAGTGATTCAACATGTGAGCTCTACTGTTATTACATTTTTAAGTACACTAATCTAAATTAAAATCTTCTAAGATCAATAGCTCATTTTTTTAAATCACAGAGCATTCCTAATGCATTATGAGGCCAGATAAGTCATATTTTCAGGACTTGAAAGTCTATAGCAGCCTAATGTAGATATGGTCGGATATTTCACAGCAGGTCATTTTTATTTTTTGCACAAATACATTTAAAATATTAACTATTCCAAGTGTAAATGTCTCCAAACATATCTAGTTCCTTCTCTCAGCATACTTCCTCACTTGAAAGATATAATTATTTTCTTGTGATGGGTAAAATTCATCAACATGGTCTTTTATTACCTGAACAACAATTTGAATCATTCATCTTTACATTGCTGTTAGGTGATGGTAAAATCTTGGGAAATTTATAGAAAGAAAATAGTGTAAACAATTAAGTTAACATTGAGACTCACTCAAGGATGTGGTATTGGAAATTAGGCGAATGCCTATAACCTCTGAGCCAGGCCTGTTATCTATGGGATTTAAATGTGGTAGAAATCAATTGCAGCAGTCTCCTTTTGTTTGGCTTCCACGCTAAAAAAATATAAAGCTCTAATTTACAAAGAACAAATCCAAGTTTTGGTTACCTGTATCAGAGATAATGTTCTGGAAAAGGTTCCAGATAAGGATTACTTATAGACTAAGACAAACTTGAATTTGCAGCTGATCAACTGTGAGGTTAGCTGTTGAGTTTGCTTTCTAAACAGTAATTTCAGAGTTCTGCTATGTTCAAAGCAATTCCCAGTTTTAGTCCTTGACCCTAACACTCTTAGCTCATCTAATCTGTGATAAAGAAATATTTGAGAACTACTCTGGGCTAGAATTCTTTGGGAGACAGTCCATATTGTCTCCATTCCATCTTCATAATTTAGACTGTGTTTCTAAAGGAGAAAGAAAAGGAGACTCCTGGGCAACGTCAGTGTTCTGGCTACTGGACTATCCCTCCCCATCTACTACACTTACTTTAGTCAAAGGAGAAGCCAAGGGGAATGAGAATATATGCTCTTAGGGATTACTCTAGCTGACCACTAATTCAGTCATTCTCCCTTTGTGCTGCAGTTTCTCCTGTTACTCCCCATTCCTGCATCACATCATCTGACCATAAGCACAAATTCCTAGGGTTTATGATTCATGCTATGTGGCTAATATCACACAAGACCTTATCCTTAAAAGTATCCCAGGAAGCCTAGAGTCTGGGGAGATGATAAAAGTTGGAGTACTGGGAAGGTAAAGTGCTATATTAAGATAAAATGTATGGTGTTTTAGATGAACGGTAAAGTTGCAGGATGTAAAATCAACACACAAAAATCAGTTGTGTTTCTATACACTAACAATGAGCTATCAGGAGAGAAAATTAAGAAAACAATTACATTTACAATAGCATCAAAAATAATAAAATGGAATAGTTTCATCAAAGAGGTGAAAGATGTATACGCTGAAAACTATAAAACAGTAATGAAAGACAAATACAAATAAATGGAAAGACATCCTATGTTCATGAATTGGAAGACTTTATATTGTTCATATATTTTTATTACCCAAAGCGATGTACAGATTCAGTGCAAATTCTATCAAAATTCCAATAGCATTTTTTTTTTTTGCAGAGATAGAAAAAAAAATTCATATGGAACAGCAAAGGACCCCAAGTAACTAAACTAATCTCAAGAAAGAAGAACAAAGCTGTAGGCATCATGTGTTCTGATTTCAAAACATATTTTATAGTTGTAGTAATTAAAAAAGTATGGTACTGGCATAAAAACAGACATATAGACCGATGGAACACAGAATAGAGGTTTTAGAAACTTTGACAAAGTTGCCAAGAATACATCATGGGGAAAGAAACATCTCTTTGACAAATGATGTTAGCCAAACTCAAGAACAACATGCAAAATAATAAAATTGGCCCCTTATCTTACATCATATACAAAAGCAAACTCAATCCGGATTAAAGACTTAAACATAAGATATGAACTGTAGAGTTCCTAAAGAAAACTTAGAAGGAAAACTTTATAACATTGGTCTTGGATATGATACCAAAAGCATAGTCAACAAAAGCAAAAATGAGCAAGTGAGTCTATATCAAATTAAAAAGCTTCTGCACAACAAAGAAAACAATGAAACAGAATGAAAAGGTAAACTATAGAATAAAAGAAAATATTTATAAACCATATATCCAATAAGGGATTAATATCTAAACTACATAGAGAACTTCTATAATTTCTATAACAAAAAGACAAAAATAACCCCCCCAAACCTCAAACAGACAGAAAGGTAAAATCTAAATAACTTGATTAAAAAATAGGCATAGGACTTGAACAGACATTTCTCCAAAAAAACACATTCAAATGGCTAACAAGTATATGAGAAAATGCTCAACATCACTAATCATTAGGAATATGCAAATCAAAATCACAATGAGATGCCACCTCATACCTATTAGGATGACCATCATCAAAGACAAACAAATAAACACAAAATAACAAGTGTTACCTGGGTTGTGAAGAAATTGGAACCCTTGTATAGTGTCAGTGGGAATATAAAATGGTACAACCACTATGGAAAATAATATGAAGTTTTTTCATAAATTAGAAGTAAAAAAATCATATGATCCAGCAATCCTACTTCTAAATATTTACTCAAAATAATTGAAATCAAGATCTCAAAGAGATGCTTTCATTCTCATGTTTATTGTAGCATTATTCATGACAGTCAAGATGTAGAAGCAGCTTAAACATTAATGGATGCATGGATAATGAAAATATGGTGTATACATACAATAGAATATTATTCAGTCTTAAAAAAAGAAGAGAATTCTGCTGTCCTAGTTTGTTCAGACTGCTATAACAAAATACCATAAATGGGGTGACTTATACACAGCAGGTATTTCCTTCTCATAGTTCTGGAGACTTGGAACCCCAGATCGAGAGGTCAGCAGATTATGTGGCTGTTGAGGGTTCGCTTCCTGGTTCACAGAAGACCCCTTCTTGTTGTGTCCTCACATGGTGTTCTCTGGAGTCTCTTTTATAGGGATGCTAATCCCATTCTCGAGGGCTCTGCCTGTATGAATTAATCACTTCCCAAAGACCCCGACTTCTAATACCATCACACTGGTGATTAAGTTTGAGCATGAATATAGGGAGTATACAAACATTTCAGACTATAGCACCTACCATATGCAGCAACGTGGATGACCTTAAGGACTTTAATATGCGTAAGGTAAAATAAGGCAATCACAAAAGCACAGATATGGTATAATTCCACCTACATGAGATATCTAAAATAGTCAAACTCATAGAAACAGAAAATAGAATGATGGTTGCCAGAGACTGAGGGGAGCAGGATGTGGGGAGTTGTTGTTTAGTGGCTGTAAAGTTTCAGTTAAGTATGATGGGAAAGTACCAAAGATCTGCTGTACAGCATTGAACTTACTGTTAACAATGCTATTCTACAATACACGTAAGGGATTTGTTAAGAGGGTAGGTCTCATGTTTTTCACAATAAAAGAAAATAAGATATAATGTAGAAGTATCCTCCATGGTTTGTGGAATTTAACTGAAATGAAAACTAAGGTATTAAAGTGGCCATTTATATTTGACACTGCCTTATTCAGTGTTTGTACTTAAGCTTATTGCTTATTAGCGACTAAGGCTTAGAAGCTGTGATAAGACTTGCTTCTGTATGACCTGTAGACTCATTCTAATTGGTTTATAGCAGGCTTCTATGCGGAAAATAAGATTAAAAGACATATTTGCAGTTGCAAAGTTTAACCTCTGACATCCTTTTATAATAGGCAGCATGCCTGGAGAGCTTGTGAAGTGCTAGGCAATATTCTAAGCACTGTACATACATTATCTCATTTAATAATTACTATAGTCTAGTAAACTAGTTACTATTATAATTATCTACCTTTTATACACAAAGAAACCGAATAAACCACTTGCCTAGAGCTACCTAGCTCATAAATGGCAGAACTGCGATTCAGATCCAGGCCTTCATCCCTGGGTCTCTTACACTAATCATGGCCATCCAGCCTCTCTCCCTCCTTGCCTATACTCTTCCAACTCCCAACAGCTGGGCTCTCTACCTACAAGCATTCTTCATCTAAGTGCTGACATCTGCTGGGGCCCCAGATGAACCTATGGTCAAGGCAGGAATTTTTAACATCATGCTTTCATTTGCCACTCTCATGCTCTGGGTGTTCCAGTAAAGTCCTTCCTCACTGAAGCCTACATCCATTTTCTGACAAGTAAGGACCACAGAGCCTATTGGTGTCTTTGGTGTCCTTTGATGACCACATTCTGCCTTTATTCCACAGAGGTCAACAGTCTCCATTCCCCTCCAAGGACTCTACTCCTCTATTTGGAAATCCTTGAGTCAGTTGCTCCCCAAATCTTGACAAAGCTTGTGGTGTTTCTGACGTTGTACTGGGCACTCCTCTATACCATTAGAATATACATTTCACAGGAGAGGGACCTGTTGAACTTATTCACCATGGCAACTTTAGCACTGAGTCCATTGTGTGGCACAGATTAGGCATGTAACAAACAATTGTTGAATGAATTAATGCCCTCAGAGGGCAGACCTTGGGCCAGCTTCATCTCCTTCACTTTCGCTATTTGCTCCTTTTCACTGGGAAATTAACTGTCCTGTTTTGGGGCTGAGGTTTAATACACAGCAACAAACTGAATGTGCCAACCTCCTAACCTTCTCATCTACTCGAATGCCACAGAGACTAAAGGTCTACTCCCTGACCAAACGCCTTCATGTTTTAAAAATGTGGTCTAGCTGATTATATGCAGTGCATAAACAGACATCAGAATGAAACTAATGGATGACATTTACATAAACAGGCCATCAATATTAAAATAACACCAAGGGAACTTTAAATGTAATATTAATTAGAAACCTGAACTAATTTCATTATTAGGCATTGATACCCTGGGAACATAATTATACTTCTTGAAATACCAGAATGAAAGTTTATGAGGTAATTTTCGTGGGCAGAATAATATCAAAATTTCATAATGTAAAGTAATGTTTGATTTTTTAAAATTATACTTTATCTAAAGCAATGACATATTTGACTTTGCCATTTTACAGCTTTTTTGAAGTATAATTCACTTCAATAAAGATTACTTGTTTCAAATGTACAATTCAATGACTTTTAGTAAGTTTACAGAGTTGTGCAATATCACTACATTCTAATTTTAGAACACAATATGTCGTACTTAATGTACTTCAATACATGATAGTTACTTATTTTAATTTCTCAATTCAATTATAAACTACAGAATGGACAGTGAAGATTCTGGAAACTATTGATGAGGAAATTGAACAAAGAACTTGTGTTGGGCATTGACTGGTACTGATGGTATGTTGACTTGCTATGGGGAACCTCTCCTCTCTTCCCTTTCGTGTGTCCATGCTTGCCATACTCGTTATATCCTTGAGAAGCAAGTGTCTAGTTTGCAACGTGATAGGCTCTTGACAGGAGATGTCTGATACAGAGGTAAAGCTGGGTAGAGGCATGGATGAACATAAGAACCAGCTGATTCTCTTGAGCACATTCTCCAAAAGTAGCACCTTTTCAGGAGCTGAGACTCATAAAGAATATTGTGAAAGGACAGATCCTATTTTACATGCTGTTTCCTCTGATAGTAACACCTGGTCTAGGGAGATGCAACATTTGGCCACAGGGAGCAAGGAACAGTAAGCATATTGTATTAGTTAGAAGAGGCTAGTTTATGCTGCAAAATAAACAAACCATAGATCTTGGATGCTTACAGCAACAAAGACTTGACTCTCTTGAAGTTAGAAGTCCAGTGCAAACCAGTAGGGAGGCTTTGTTGATTCACTGTTGTTTTTCAGGCACCTGGCTGATACAGGCTCAGTTTCTACACTTGTTTCAGTTGTTCCCACAGCAGGGCAGAATCAACCTAGTAGGATCTCACATGGGTATTTAAATACCTCAACCATTCACATTCATATGAATGACAGTCAGTCACATGACTTTCGCTTGGCCCACTGAGCAGAATTCGCGACATGACCACATCCAATTTCCAATTTCAAGAGGGCAGAGAAGTCTTCCCCAGATCCAGAAAGAAAAAAGAATTGAAGATCAGTGATAGCAGAAAACATTATCACATATATAGCATTTAGTGAAATGGGATGGGGTGGGGGGAGTCAAGACACCGAAATTCTAGCATCAGAATTTCTTTTTAGTGAAAGAGCACTTTTCATCTGGGAAAACATCCTGATAGACATCTTGGTGAATGTTGAGAGTAAAACTGGGCAGCCCAAGACGATCACTGAATTACTTTGAGTGTGGTAAGTTTAAGAAATCGCTATGACTCTAGGAGAAAAGAACAAAAAAAGATGGAAAAAATGGAAGTTGACAAAATGAAAAGATGGGGACAAGTTGTGTTAGAGACCAGTTAAACTCCGACATCTCAGGACAATGACTGAAGTACCATTTCTGAAACGCGATGCCTCTGGTTCCACCTCACAGGGCTGCAATGGTTCACATGCTGCAGTTAACACACTTCTTACCCTTTGCCCTTAGTCTTCAGTAAAGTCGGCTACATTCATCAATGCACTGTGTGCATAGACTTTTTCTGTGAAGAAATGAAGAAGAATTTCTTTTTTTATTTAATATATTGCTAAACAAAGATAGCTCACATCAAAGCAGATCCTGGAGGAAAACATCTTCTTATACTCTGTACCCTTTTTGTTCTCCAATAAGGTTGCCTAAATATAGGAAAGATTTTAGATTTCCATAGACTATGGAATTAGGGTAAAGCTAAATTTCTCAAGGAACCAGGAGATCCCCAGATAGTTAAATCAGAATATATCCAGAGTATGTATATTTAAACCAGAATAAGGAATTTTGGTGTTTAAGAAAGTTATTTGTTGCATTTGAGATTCTTAAATCTAGTTTCCAAAGTTGGAAGTGTAGCTTTGTCTTGTGGGTTTTTGTTCTTTTCTTTTTAATTTTTCCTTTTAAAAATAGTTTTTATCAATCTTTATTTCACATGAAGAGACATCAACCCAGATTTGCATGATTCTCATGTGGCCATAAACCAGGAGTTTATGCCACTATTTTTAATTCCTATTTCTGGGGCCCCAGACGGCCCTAACATTTTAGGAAATTTTTTTCAGCTCAAGGTAAAAAATTCACCAAATGTTGTGTGAATGGAGATGTGCACAGGAACCTTGTGCTGGAAGCAAGTGTGGGTGGTGCTATGAAGACCTCTATCAGAACAGCTCTTGAGGCTTGGAAAATTGATGTGGCTAGGACTCTTGGAGATGGGACTTCCTGCTCCAGATCTTGCCAGGTGGTTATGTCCTTTACTAATTTCAGCTGCAATTACAAGAATGATAAAATGGAAAAATAAATATTTGTGCAATGACTGAGAAAAGCCAATTAGTTTTGCACCAATGAGAAATAACGCAGAACTCCTCATGTCTTATAATAAATTGGCTCTCTCCACATATATTTTAAAATGCATATTTACTGTACAAATGTACTTGGAAATTAATGTAGCACTAGAATAAGCATATTCTTCAAGTTTCAGCAAAAGAATAAGAGAGTAAATTTTTTTGTATTTTAGGAAGAAAAAATAATTAAAATAGGATCTGGGTGTATAATAATTTATCTAGGAAATGCCAGAGTTTTTTTGTTTTTGGTTTTTTGCTTTTAGAATGCATCAACTTCAACAATATTCTCCTCTCTCTAGCTGTGTTTTTCCCCCTCCAGGAAGTATAGAGAAAACTAAGAACTGACATCCATCCATCCATTCACTTATCCATCCATCCATCTATCCACCCACTTAGAACTAGTAGTGCAATTTCAAGCTTAATATTCCCACCAACTCCAAATATTACTATTTTTTAAGATAGAAAATCCAAGCCATCAAGGATGGCTTTTTTCTCCATGTTAGTTGACTTGACAACTAGATCTGAAAGTACTTTGTGATTTCTTTTTTGTATTTGATCAGGCAAAATTGCCTATATGATAACAGGCTGGTTTTATGTATGAAGTATTAATACAGATATCATTTATTTATTAAGCAATTGCTATTAACTTTATTTGTGAAATACACTTTATTTAAATTATTGCATTAATTTTTAGAACAATCATAGAGAATTAAGATTAGAGAGATATCTATTTATCTCCACTTTACAGATAAGAAAACAAGTTCAGAAAGATTATGATAATCCAGTTGGTGAGTGATACCCAAGTCTGCCTAACTTCAAAGGCTATACTCTGAATCTCTCACTATGCAATAATTTCTCATCAATACATTCCATCCATCCACTTGTCTATCCATTTATCTATCCATCCATTATCCATCCATCCTTCTATCCATCCATCACCCATCCATCCATCCATCCATCCATCCATCCATCCATCCATCCAACCATCCATCCATCTACTTAGTCTATCCATCTACCTGTCCACTCATCCATTCATCCACCCACTAATTCATTCATCATACATCCATACATCTACTCATTTATTGATAGCTAAACAATTATGTTTTTCTCCCAAGATACATCAGACACTATTTACCAAAAACTGCAGAAACAACAGTGTGAAAACAGCCAACCCCTGCCCACCAAAAGCTTATATTCTCCTGTGAGACATGAGATGAGAAGCAAGCAAGCAAACAAATAAACAAACACCACTACCACCATCAACAAAAACCTAAAGAGAGAAACACAGATAGTGACAAAGTCCCTGAAATAGAGAGTGCAGTGTGGTGGAGAAAAAGTAGAAAGGCTGAGATTGCTCTGCTTCTCACACAGGGAGATTCGCGAAGGACTCTGAATGAATGTGCTCTTGGGTGTTTGTTGATCACATTAAGGCCACTGTTGTATTTGCAGGTGTTCATTTTAGCCAAGCAACTCTGAAGTCTAATTAGTGCATATGCCATTTTTTTTTTTGAGTTGGAGTCTCACTCTGTCACCCAGACTGGAGTCTGGAGTGCAGTGGCCGCTCCTGGCCACCGCAGCCTCAACCTGCTGGGCTCTGGCAATCCTTCTGCCTTAGCCTTCCAAGTAGCTGGAACTGCAGGCATGCGCTACCACACCCGGCTAATTTTTTGATGTATTGTAGAGACGAGGTCTCACCAAGTTGCCCGGGCAGGTCTCAAACCCATGGGTTCAGGCAATCCACTCACCTCTGCCTCCCAAGGCGTGGGATTACAGGCTGAGCCACCGAGCCTGACTATATACCACATTTATTTTTGAACCTGGGGAAAAAAAGAGTCTCATGTGAAAGTTCTTAGGGAAAAACAATGAGCAACTCATACTTCTAATTAGTATTTTCTATTACTTAATGTCTTAGTTAAATTACTTTTTTGGTAGCCTTCCCATTTCCTCTCATCTATTGAACAATAAGGTGTTGAGTATTTGTCAACACTGTGCTGAAGGAAAATAACTGAAACTACCCATAGATGAGCTCTGCAGTGGAGACCACAAGGAAAATTTCACCCTTAGGCTGCTGGAAGAGATGTCAGTTTTTATGCTCCATCATGACTCACACAATTAGATGAGGCTGGAAAACATTCCCTCCCTGTGACATTTCCCTGAAAGACAAGACAATATTTGGATTCATGTGACAAAGTAAATGTTTCATTTTAAGATGTCTAACTGTTAAGAAAAATGTAAGTTTGTGTCAGTAATTTCAGGCTCTAGAGAGTATTTATTTTTCTAAAGCTGTGGGAAATTATAAGATATGTGATGTGCAATGTCGTTTTTGATTGACGGAGTCCTATCTAATAATCCAAAGAGCTAAGATAGGAATTTCTAATTTTTAGCGTCAACATTGAAAGTAACTGGCCTGCCATATTCACTTTTCTCCTTCCTTATGCTTTGTTCCGGTTTTGCAAATGAATTCATACAGTGGTCCCCAGACTTTTTGGCATAAGGGACCGGTTTCATGGAAGACAATTTTTCCACAAACCAGGGTTGGTAGAGATGGCTTTGGGATGATTAAAGCACATAACATTTATTGTGTGTTTTAATTTTATTATTATTAAATTGTAATGTATAATGAAATAATTACACAACCTACCAAAAAAAAAAGAGGCATGGACGAAAGTGGTAAATATAATAAAATAATGGGTGGGTCATGTGCAGACTAAAATAAGTGTTAGATTTTGACTTAAAGTCTGCTACAAGATGTAACTGTACAGTTGAACTACATCAACTCACTTGCCGCTCACTGTAGAGTTTTGATACGAGTCTGCAAGATATTGATTTATTATAACCTCACTGCTAATGTTAATCTGTATTTGTAGCCACTTCCCAGTCCAGCATCACTGACTCAGCTCCACCTCAGATAATTAGGCATTAAATTCTCATAAGGAACGTACATCCTAGATCCCTTGCACACGCAGTTTACAATACGGTTTGTGCTCCTATGAGAATCTTAAGCTACTGCTGATCTGACAGAATGTGGAGCTCAGGCAGTAATGCAAACTGTGGGAAGTGGCTGTGAAGATGAAGTTTCCCTTGCTTGCCTGCTGTTCACCTTCTGCTGTGTTGCCTGGTTCCTAATAGGCTACAGACTGGTAGTGGTCCATGGCTCAGGGTTTTGGACCTCTGAATTCATATACTTTAAGGATAAAATGTTGGTGGTGCTGTGACATGTTGCTGGTTTGTGATGACTATTGTTTATCATCATTTGTTATTAGCTGAATGTATTGATTTTCAAAGGCAATTCTCTCTTCTATTATGAATTCTCAGAAAGTAGAAGTCATGCCTGTGTAAATTGCTGAAACGTAGCATGAGCTTAGAGCTTAGCTGTTAGTGGTAGGAATTTCACAAAGGCATTGGAGGAAGAGGATGGCCAACACTTGAGTGGAGCAAAGAGCTATACTCTCTTAGGAGGCACCTTGCTTTTCTCTTTCCCCTTTTTTTCCCAGTGAAAAGCCACTTTTGTGAACTCCAACCTGCTCTGTTGCTAGTAAACAAGATGTGAGGTAGGCGTGGGATGGCTCATAGGGGAGTTGTGAACAGCAGGGAGTTGTGGACAGAAAGTATCACACTTTCTGGGTTCAAGGGCAGAGGACTGGCCTAAGAGCAAGCAACTGCCTCAGGGAAGAAAATGACTTCATCATCAACACTACTTTAGTAGTTACCAGAAAGCAGCCTCACACAAATCTGGGAAATTTGGTTTAAAAAGTTGTGTGTGTGCAAGTGTATGTCTATATCAGAATAGTCTTTAAAAATCAATGTATTCCCTAGATCTTACTAAACCTTGGATCTTGCATAAGAGGAAGACTTATTGTCCATTGCCAACCCCCTTGAAGTTTAGGTATGCCTTGCTGAGCCAGATGTGTTAATTTTTAAGTAAAAAACATTTAAAAATGTTATTAGCTGGTACTTACCTGATAGTACATTTTTATATATTTTTATCAATTAATGAATTCTCAATCTTTGGTATAAATAGTTTACACAACAAGTACTTGAAAAGAGTTTCCTTTAGTCTGAAGAAGGAAGGGAATTATTTTTACTGACAAGAACCTTCTGAGGTGACGCTGTAGCATCATTCACTTTTTTTTTTTAGTGTGGAAATTTAGGCAGAAAGAAGCAAACTTATATTTATTGACACACTAAAAACTAGTAAGAGACAGACTTCACAGCCTCCAAGTGTACCAATGAATGCATTCCTCATGAAATGTTCATTTTAGCATGGAATGAATTAAAATGGGATGCTGGACTGGATTAAGATGTGAGGTGTGCTAGTCCTGAGAGCTGTCCTCAGAGTAGAGTTAATACACTATGGGTTAAAAATTAGATCATCACATCTACCCAGCAAAGAACTTAAATTAGTAGCTAATGACCACATTGGATAAGAGTAGAAAGCTCCACAGCTTTTAATCTGGCCCATCGGCAGTGCAAGGGACGTATTTGAGCAGACAACGAATCCATTGTACTCAAACTTTATTTCTAATCAGTATAGCTCACTTCAGTCAGGGGCCTGGTCTTTATTAAAAAGTTAATGAGAAATGACTATAAAGTATAAAGTGAATTAAAAATAGCTGCTCCTCATTTGTTGACAGCAACATTCATAATCATGATGATTTTGAGAAGTGATGGAAGACTACTTTTCGCTGGGACATTATATTAATTGCAGGATCAATCTCTACTTCTGATTCCTCCATAAAAAAGTCCAAGGAACGTCTGAGTTCACTGTTCACCAGCTTTCTTGGAAACTAACTTGTGACCAGGAAATGCAGGTTATGCCAAATCTCATCTAACCAACTCTTAGCAAAAGTTGTTCATATTGTTTTGTTTTTTGTAGTATAAACAATAATTAAGACAGAAAAACATTGTCTTTGTGCCTTGCATATTCTTTTTTGTAACAGTTTAATATGAATGATTATAATGTTTAAAATAAAACTTTCATCTTGGGAATGATGCAGTATCACATATTTGGTGGAAGCTCAGAGAATAATCTTTGTTTTAGATCCTGAATGATAAATGAAGTATGCCAGGCACAAAATGCTTTAAAAAATATGTTGCTAAATATAATAATGAGTATGCTTATTATAATTAAATAATCATTTTTGTTCTCTTCTGGAGTTTGCTAACTGCAAGGGCAACAGAAGCCCCTGTCATCTGCTCACTAACCAACATCTGGGTGGTGGGTAGAGAGCTTAGGGTTGCAAAGGTAAGATGAGGCCCCACTCATCTTCCTTGGTTTCAGATTCAAAGACCTGGTGCCCTGATGGTACTTGTGAGATGTGCTACAATTGGATTAGAGGCATTTTAAAATGTAGATTCAATGGAAGTGAATTCACCCATACTAAAAGAAGGGAAGACTTTGTTGCAATGCCTTGTGGTTGTGCTTCTAAGCAGGAAAGACAGCTGCTGTCCCTTGATGCATTTTGGATTCGCCCTGAAAAGCCACAGTTCAGTCTTTCAGAGGACAGCTCTGAGGCCACTTTGTCTTGTCTCCTGGACAATCTCCTGAGAGGCGTCTTGTCAGCTAGGAGTCAAATCAATCCAGGCTTTGAGATTCAGAGAAGATGAGCTTGGAGTTTGCTCTCTTGGTATTCATCCAGGGACTCTGTGAAAATCCTTCTCCCGAAGATGAATTATGGGTCCCTAAAGCCTTGCACTGAAGGAAAGTAAACAGCACTCATGAAAATTAAGTGGAGGTATTCCAGATAATGACAAGAGGGCTCTATTATTATTATTATTATTTCAGGAATTTAGTTTTTTAGTTTTTGATGGTACTCTGAGCATCTATAGAACAGGGAGTTGAAATATTAGAAAGAACATTTTTGTCTGCCTTTTGTATTTTAATGCCTTAAAATAATGGATTAGGTCCTTGTAATTATCTCTTGCTTGTTTATATAAATAAAATAAAGATGGAATATTGTGAAACCAGAAGACCATTGCTTTGGAAGTTGTAAGACATAATCAATCATCTTCTGCTTAAAGGGTGCTTTTAAGGGTTAATTACTTCAAATTTTCAGAGTACTGGAGAAAGGAAGTGTGATGGAGACTAATCAATAAAATATACATTTCATAAACATTTCAACCATCTAGTTCCAGGGTTTTCCAAACAAAAATACTGCTAGTTTATTTTTGTATTATTTATTTGTATCTATGTGACTTAATAAAATATTCTTTTATTATCAATATTTTATCAAGGCCTTTTATTCTTAATAAGTACAAATTGCATTTTTGCTGGAACATTTCTACAGCTTAATCTCTTTAAAAAATGAAAATGGTTAAAAAAATTATATGGTCCTAATTTATCAAGAAGGAAACAAAGGTCAGATGGCTTTCAGCCCATTTTCAAGTAATGTAGAAAATATCAGAAATGGTTTGTGTTTTGTACATGTTTAGATTAAAATAATATTTTCATAATGCTCTATAAAGTACAATCCAGTTAAGTTTCCACTATCTGTTTTCACGTTTCTAGATGGAACTTTTGAAAAGGTCACACTGTAGTAATAACCATAAAACCACCTTGCTGAAGAAATGCTATTCAACTGGGAAATAATAGGATATTTAGGGTCTGTGTAAGAATGTACCAAAGTCTAGAATTTTTGGTAGGTGATGACACTGGTTGAGTCTGAATTTCCTCCCCTGCTGTGGAAGACGGCTCCTTGGTGAGGACTCATTCTGAATGGCACATTACTGGTAAGGGTGCAGATGAGGCAGGCATAAATCTACAACTGGAGAAAGTTGAGTCCAGAGACTGAGGATCTGCCCAAAGTCACAGTGCTGATGGTTTAGATCCCCGGAACTTCTTTTTAATGACTTCGTTTCCTTGATGGATTTGTCCACTTATGAGTAATTCCCAGTCTTCTGCTAAGACTGGGGTAAGTTTCTCAGGGAAACTTGAGAAGATATTTTACTTAGAAATGGCCAGGTATACTCACTATATACCTGTGTCAAACTGGTTATACGTCAGGAGCTACGCTCAGAACTTTTATGCACACCATCTCTTTTCTTCTTCACAAAACTCTATAAGATGGCTTATAGTAATGCCACCCCTCACCCATTTACAGACGAGAAATTGAAAAACATGGAGGTCAAACAACTTGTTCAAGGTCACACATCTGAGGAAATGGTAAAACCAGAAACCAAAGCCAAGTCTATGTAACTTGAAAGGCCATGTATTAAACCACTTTACCATACTGCATGCCTCTCCCACACAAACAGGGAATGGTGAAACATGGTGACAGCCCACATTTGTTATTTTAAAATGGGCAAATTTCTGTGTCTCCTTTTAAAAGATAGCTACATGCAAACAATGAAAACATGAAGTATTTCTGAAATATGTGTAATTCTGGAAACACAAATAGTAAGAACTCAGTACTTTGGTGTCTAAGGATGATGATGGCAACATTTTTCCTGCAAGTGAAATTTAAAACAATGTATAAAACACTTGTTTTAATTTCTACAAGTTTAGCTATTGTTTGTAGAATCCTATTAAGAAATTGTTGCTAATGATAGCTATTCCTGGAGTACTAAACCAGTTCTCCAGTTATGTGGGTGATGCTCTTGTAGCTGATAGAATATTTATTCCTAGAGGTAACTGTGATAGATTGCATTTTACCCACTCCGTTGTTACAAGCTTGTGATGGAGAGTGGGCGGCGAGGACAACCTGTAATTCAGGATGGTTTAGAAACCAGTTGCCTAGGAAACAGGGATTAGCTGCATGCAGCCCGCCAAAACCAACTGTCAATAGGAGATGAAATTTTCCTTTTGATCTGAGTTGCTTTCCAAATGTGTATTCTGTGCTACTTGTGGAGCCTGATTAGAGCCACTGGACCTTGGTGAGCAGTTGAGCCCATGGTGGGCTGTTCATGCCAAAGTAGACCAACAGTCAGTTAGGGAGGATGGGAAATATTGGGGAGAATGGTGGTGTAGGGAAAATGAACTTTTAAGAAGATAAAACAATCAAGAAATACATATTTTATATAGCATGCAATTCTTGATCATAACTTAGCTGCATCTAAATTTATAGCAGCAAAAATTACATTTGAGCACAATATTTTATTTGCTGTAATCCACTGTTCCCTGCTTTTATGCTACTCACACCAGCAGCTTTGGTTTATAGCCATCATCTTCAAGAGTAGCACTTTTAAATTCATAAATCTTTGATACTTTGGAAATCTGCACTTTTTAAATTAATAAATTTAACATACATGTGCACACATGTCTTTTTAAATATCTATATAAGTTTGCATGTATATTTAAGCTGAGCCATATAAAATTGCTGCTACTAGACTATATAGGGCTATAGACATGGCAATTTTATAGAGTTCAATTTACAAATAAATAGAAGAGATTATAGAATGCATTTGGGGGTTTCTTTGCTGTGGTATGTTGATTAAAAAAAAGAAAAGAATATGTTTGGGAGAACAGTGTTTCCTCATCTTTTTTCCTGGAGTCTCCTATTTGCTTTCTTCTCATTTCTGCTTTCCCTGTCCTATGTCGACCCCATCCTATGCTCGCTCCATCCATGTCCCATTGGCAACCCACACGAGTGTGTCCTCCACACTCATAGATGCATAAATAGATATGCACAGCTAGTGACAACCAAATCCACACTAGTGACAGAGTCTGTGATATGGAATCCCAGACTCCCAAATCATGTATCTCCTGTTGGCACCTATAGCCAAGTATTCTGTTTCCTGATTTGAAAATACTGCCTATCTCCTCTTTGATGCACTTACCGTGAATGGATTTCAGCCTGATTTTAAGTCATTTCCTCAGTTTTTGACCTTCATTCACTTGATTTCCATTTGTCTCACATGTGCTAAAAACCATTCACAGATGACTAGAGCTATGAAGCAAGGCACTGTGTCATGGGAGTGGGTTAGTAATTCTTTCCTGATTTCCTACTTTTGCCTCCACAGAATAGCCTATTATTGTGCAAAGTGAAGAGTAAGACTTTATGAGAAAAAATATGTTGGTTTTTATTCTGCTAACACTAGACCCAGAACTCCTTGCCTTTTTCTCCTGCAAGGAAAATGGCCTCCCAGAGCAATTATTCCTACTTTCAATTAAGAAAGCACAGTCAATAATCAGCAAGGTAGTAGGACATATGAGAAGACCTTGACATTTATGCCACCGACAAGAGTGTTTGAAATAGTAAGGTTAGTAAGAAGTTCAGCTCTACCACAGACATGATAGGAGACCTAAAGTTCTCACCTTCAGTAAAAGGTAACTTCTCCTCTCACCCCCCTTCCACAATTGTCATTGAACCCCACTCTCCTTCCGGGGGACAATATTGAGTTTATTAGACCATTGTGGGCCATTTCTGCTCAGCACAGTGGGCACTTCTTGTGATACTGGGCTATGGACAATTCTGTGACCATACTCGTCTGAGTTTTCTCCCTGGAATGTTGGTATCCACGGAAGAAAAAGGCCATGAGAACTTGGAATCTGGGGTTTACTCCTCTTCCCCACCTAGCACCCACTGCCCCTGCACTCAGTCATATAGGTCATAGACACCTTTACCTATACACAAATGCCTGCTGTAAGACCAAGCTCCTGCTGTTGGACTGTAGTCCCTTCTTTTATTTGGAAA
Organism: Cephalopachus bancanus; assembly: GCA_027257055.1. NCBI lineage: Eukaryota > Metazoa > Chordata > Mammalia > Primates > Tarsiidae > Cephalopachus > Cephalopachus bancanus. The sequence continues at coordinate 3,004,904 of JAPVLO010000095.1, read as the reverse complement.
GGAAAGTGCTTTGAAATAAAGTAAAATGTCAGTTCCTAGGAACTGGGGAGCCAAAAGTCTCTTGGGAGCAATTTAGAAGGCTCCATTTCTAAGAGTGCCCCATAATGTCACCTTGGGAAAGTCTTTCATCCTCAGTAGAGGGTACTCTGGCCAAAGAGAACACAGCTTACTCCAGTTTTTGTATGCTGGAGGGCTGCTATTTACTTAGAAGCAGAGTCTGTCCTGTCCTGTCAAAAGGTTTTCAAAGCTGCTGCACCAAGAACTGTTTCAGATCACAGATTTCACTAACTAATGACCCTTGTCCTCCCCTTCAGTAGTAAAATCCCAAAATGGTCCTAGGCGAGGAGAAGTAAATTCTGACAGCTGCTTAAAGGTCATCTTAGAACTAAATCCCCAAAGAAATTATTCTAGGTTGATAGACAAGAAAAAAGAGGAGTGGGGAGAAAAAGAAAAAATGATATTATGGTACAGAAGGGTAGCTATTTGCAGTTCACCCGGGTGTGCTCTGAAGGTTAAATCCTTACATCAGCAATTAGCAGAAAATCCTTGAGCTCCTGCAGCTCTTAGAAAGCACAATTGAATCAGATAGCATGGGAAAGACACACACACCCACAGTTTTTGTGGGTAAAAGAACAAGATATTCCAAGGGACCTACCAAGAACATTGACATAGGAGGCTCATTATTTTGACTCCTGGAGTCTTTTTATTTTATTTTTATTTTTGTAAATTTGTAAGGTGTGTAAGTAATTGCAGTGCTGCTTTGCTTCCCAAACTGGACAGAGAGTTCAGCAACAGTAGCAACAGTAGCTGTCATCCTGGCACCATGGAGTTTCTTGAGAGAACTTACCTTGTGAACAACAAAGCCACCAAGATGTACGCCTTCACACTAGACAGGTAACAGACATTCGTGTCTGCTTCAAGGTTTTCTGTCTGGACTATTTAGTACATTCCTAAACCCTATTGCTTCTGAATTGTGAACTTTTTCTTTGTAACTTGAGGTATTTTGGAACATTTTACAAGCTGTGGAATGACTTGTATAATAACCTATATCTTGAAAAATGCAATATGCTATGTAGTTGATCGATTCATTAAATATCCTAAGTGCATAAAGGAAACATTTTCTTAATGTGGTTTTCAGCTGTACTTTTTCTTCTAGAAAATAGACATATACAATCTAACATGTTTACTTTTCGTTTTCTCAATTATTCCCATTTTCAAGATAGATAGTAAATTTTATTAAATTATATTTAGAAGGATACAGGACAAAACCACATGATTATTTCAACAGATGCAGAAAAGGCATTTGCTAAAATCCCACGCCCTTTTTTTTTTTTATATATAAATACCCATTGAACTAGGAATAGAAAGGAACCTGATGAAAGTCAACTGTGGAAAACTTGAAGTACACATCATAATTATAAAACCCTGTCCTAAGATCGGGTACAAGGTAAGGATATCTATTCTCATGAGTTCAGCTCAGTATGGTACTGCGTGTTCTAGCCAGAGAAATTAGGAAAGACAACAAAATAAAAGACACCAAGATTAGAAACAAAGAATTAAAACTATCACTATTTGTAAAAACATTATCTTGTGTATAAAAAGTCCTAAGGAATCCACCCCTAAAACTTTAAAACTGATAAACAAGTTCAGCAAGGTCTCAGGAAACAAGTTCAATATACAAATAGTAATTATAGTTTTATATATTAGCAGTGAAAAATTTGAAAATGAAATTAAGGAAACAAGTCATTTATAATAGCATAAAAATATAACATTTGGGAATAAATTTAACAAATTATGTATAAGACTTTTACACTAAAAATTACAAAACAGTAAAAGAATTAAAGAAAAGATAAAAGATCTAAATACATAAAAAGGTATCCCGTGTTTGTGAATTGGAAGACTTAATATAGTTAAGATGACACTATTCCCAATATTGATATAGAAATTTGATGCAATCGCTACTAAAATCCCAGCAGGCTTTTTAAAGAAGTTGGACAAGTTAATATCACAATTTGTATGGAAACAATCGGGACATAGAAAAGACAAAATGCTCTTGGAAAAAAAAGAATCAGCTAGGAAAACTCTCACTTCCTGAGTTCAAAAGTGAGTACAAAACTACAGTAATCATGAGAATGTGATATTGGTATAGAAATATGGATCAATGGAAAGAAATTGGGAGTTCAGAAATAAGCCCTTATGTGTATGGTCAATTGTTTCTCAACAGGGTTCCAAGACAATTCAAAGATGAAAAATTGTCTCTTCAACAAATGTTGCTGGGACAACTGATTATACATGTGGAGAAGAATTGATTTGTCTGCCTTTCTGGCATTATACTAAAAAATTCACTAAAATAGATCATAGACCAAAATGTTAGAATTAAAACTATAAAACTCTTAAAAGAAAACATGAGTGTAAATCTCTGTGATCCTGAGTTAGACCATGGTTCCTTGATATGACACCCAAAGCCTAAGTGATTAAAGAAAAATTATATAAAGAGTATCAAAACAAACTATTTTGTTCTCAAACTGTATTCTCAAGAAAATGAAAAGACAAACCGCAAACTGAGAGAAAATATTTGCAAATTATATACCTTATAAGGAACATATAAAGGATGATTATAATTTAATAATAAAAGCTAAATAAGCCAATTTAAAAATAGGTGAAAATATGGATAGACATTTCTTAAAGAAGATACAAAAATATGCAGTAAGCATATGAAATATGTTCCACATCTTTAGTCATTAGGAAAATGTAAATCAAGAACACAATGAGACAACCCCATTCTTCAAGGGTGACTGTAAAAAATAAATAACAAGTGTTGAAAAGATATGGAGAAGCCGGGCTCGGTGCTCAGCCTGTAATCTCGCGCTTTGGGAGGCTGAGGTGAGTGGATTGCCTAAGCCCACGGGTTCAAGACCCACCTGGGCAACTTGGTGAGACCTCATCTCCACAATAAATCAAAAAATTAGCCGGGCGTGGTAGTGTGCGCTTGTAGTTCCAGCTACTTGGAAGGCTGAGGCAGCAGGATCGCTGGAGCACAGCAGGTCGAGGCTGTGGTGGCCGGGAGCGGCCACTGCACTCCAGTCTTGGCGATAGAGTGAGACTCCAACTCAAAAAAAAAAAAAAAAGAAAGAAAGAAAGAAAGAAAGAAAAAGATATGGAGAAAAAACCAATACAGTATATGTGGGAATGTCAAACAGTACAAGGGTTTTGCAAAAGAGTTTAGTAGTTTCACAGAATGTTAAACATAGAACTACTTTATAACCTAGGAATTCCTTTGGCCAAGAGAGATCAAAACATACTTCCACAAAAACTTTTATACAAATATTCATAGCAGCATTACTTAGAATAGCCAAAAAACCCCCACAAACAACCCAATGTCCATCAACTGATTAATAGATATACAAAAAATGTGTATATATTCATACAAACTATTATTTGAAAATAAAAACCAATGAAATACTGATGTACTGATATTTGATACAGCACGGATAGACCTTGAAAACATTATGCCAAATGAAATAAGTCATTCAAACAAATCCATATGTTTTATGATTCTATTCATATGAAACATCCAGAATAGGCTAATCCGTAAAGATTAAAAGTAGATTCATGGTTTTCTTGGAGGGGGGTGTAAAGAGGATGGAAAATTACTGCGAATGGATACGGGGTTTCTTTTTGAGTATGGTTGCACAACTCTATGAATATACTAAAACCATTAAACTATATACATTAAGTTAGTCATTTGAGTGGCATATGGATTATATCTTAATACAATTGTTGAAAAGAAGTGAGAGATTGGATTTCGGTTCTGGGAGAAAAAGTTACTTCTGATTCTATGAACATTTCTGTTCCCCACTCCCTCTAGCTGTCTCTCCTCAAACCATTTGTTTCACATAACTCATTTATTTAAAGCAGTTTGTGAAACATAATCTCATCAAGATGTTCTGAGCATCCACCATGTTCAAGACAGGATCCCAGGCACTGAATACATAGGACTCTTTCTAGGGCAATAGAAGACAGTGGTTCAGCATGGAAACAGAAACCATGAACTGCTAAGAGAGATGACAGGAATGTTCTCTCCTTTGATATTTACCCTGTTTGGGAGTGTAGTCTCACTCTCCAAGGCCAAGCCATACAAAATGGATGTCTTCTTGTTACTGGAGTAAAATCAAGAATAATAAATGTGGACAAAGAAGAAACAAAAGAAGGACTTGCTTTCAGATTATTTAAGACTTGTTATAAAAATGCTTATCCCCAAAGTTGTTTCACCCTACAACCTTTTACCCTTTCTAAAGAGTAATGATAATAATGTAATGTGGCTCATGGAAATAGTATAATAACTTAAAAGTGTGTCCACTTGTCTTGTTTCAGGCACACTTTGAAATGTTGATATGAATTAAGTAAAATCTCACAACCAGCCTGAGAGATATATTATCATTATTGACTTTTTGCAGATGAGGAAATTGAAGCACAGTAAGGTTAAGTAATTTTCTTTTTTTTTTTTTTGAATTGGAGTCTCACTCGGTCGCTCAGACTGGAGTGCAGTGGCCACTCCCGGCCACCGCAGCCTCGCCTGCTGGCTCCAGCGATCCTTCCGCCTCAGCCTTCCGAGTAGGCGGAATTACAGGCATGTGCTACCACGCCCGGCTGATTTTTTGATTTATTGTAGAGATGAGGTCTCGCTGCCCAGGCGGGTCTCGAACCCACGGGCTCAGGCAATCCACTCACCTCAGCCTCCCAAAGCGTGGGATTACAGGCTGAGCCACCAAGCCCGGCAAGCAATTTTCTTACAGTTATACAACAAGTGAGTGGAAAGAATGGTCATTTGATGTAGGTGGTGGATGCCAGCACCCAGGTTCTCAGCTTTCACATTGTACAACCTTTTACTCAGCCCAAACTCAGGAATTGACATGTTCTTCTCTTAGCTGCTCTAGCCTGAAACCAATAAGTTGTCTTTGAATCCCACCTTTCTCTTATTCCCCTTAATTAATACTGTTGATTAGTAAGTCCTGTTGACTCTTCCTCCCAAATATCCTCCAATGGGTCTACTTCTTTCCATTTTCATTGTTACCACACTGGTTTAAGTCCCCAGAGTCTTGGTTGTAGCCACTTCCCAAGGGTCTCCATGTTTTGCCCCTCTATACTCTAGTATTCTAGGCAGCACCCGACACATTATGGAACACTAAGCAACTATAAAAAATACAATAATGTCCTCTGCAGCAATATCAATGGAACTGGAGGCCATCATCCTAAGTGAACCAACTCAGAAATAGAAAACCAAATATCTACGTTCTCACTTCTAAGTGGGAACTAAACAATGGGTACACATGAACATAAAGATGGAAATAATAGACTTGAGGATGCCAAAAGGGGGAAGGGTGGAAGAAGGGTGAAGGCTGAAAAATTACCTGTCAAGAATAATGGGTACCAAATAGGTCCACAAATAGTGGTACAATAGAAGTCCAATCTCCACCAGTATGCAATATATCCATGCAACTAACATGTACATGTACCCCCTAAATCAAAGGAAAGGAAAGGAAGGAAGGAAGGAAGGAAGGAAGGAAGGAAGGAAGGAAGGAAGGAAGGAAGAGAAAAAAGGACAGAAAGAAACACATGTTAACTACATAATATTACTTATTACATTCTGGCTCAAAACTTTCCAACTTTCCCTTTTATACTTTAAATAAAATTAAACTCTTTACAATGGATTGCAGTGTTCTGCACGATCTAATCTCTGACCATTTCATTGACCTCATCCCATTTCTTCTCTCTTTATGCCACAAGGGTCTCATATGTTATTTTCTTTCTGATCAAGACAAGCTCTCAAACAAGAGAATTTTCTCTTTTGCCTGTGGGCTTTTGCACTAGCGATGCTCTCTTCTTGTGATGTCCTTCACTCATGTAGATCCTCTATTCATAATCCTAGGACTTCCTGCTGAAATATCACCTCTACAGAGGTGCCTTCCCTTCTACCCACTGAAAGTAGTTTAATCTTCTCTTTCCCAGTCTCTGGCCATCATACTGCACAGCCTCTCCTACTATTGGTTCATTCTCTGTTAGTCTTTCTCTCTGTGGATATCCAAACTCCTTAGATCAGGAACTTTGTTAGTCTCATAGAACACAGTGTCATTAACACTTCTGATAGTACAGGTAAGCTGTGGGTATGCAATAAACACTTGTTGAGTGAACGCATGAAGTGTTGGAAATGCATGATGGACTTTCATCTCCACATGAAAGCTTCCATCTTCCCTTTGAATAGAAACAACTTCTTGAGATTTTGGGGAGCAGTGATGTGAAAGTGAAAAAAAATACTGCACACCAAAGTAATTGTATATAGTCAATAAGTGAAACAGAAGGGCAAAATACAAGAATATTTCCCACTTTAATTTAGAAATCCAGAAGCGAGTGTCTACCACCTAAAAAAAATAAAACAAAAATAAAACCTTCTCCAAGATTATGAAAATAAAGTCCCATTTTCTAAATTCTATTTTAAGATATTAGCTCCCAGTTCAAGGATATTGGCATCCAATTTTCAATATTTCCCTATTTTTTCCTCTCTGTTTCTTCCCCTTTTTTTCTCTTTGATGCAACAGTACATTTCTTTGACCTATTATTTTTTAGGTTTCAAAGCTCTGACTGTATTTGAATACATGGGAGTCTGTTGGGATTTATCATTAACAGCAGTTTCACATTTTATTTTTTGATGCATCACAGCATTTGCTTTTTATAACCTTCTTCTTAATCATACCTCTTAGAATTCACATCATTTTTCAGTTCAAGAGCCTGCACTGCATCTAGAGACACTTAGATTACTTAGCTTGAATGAGATGACAAGGAATGTATTTTAATTCTAACTTTTAACTTCTTTTGGAGTCATAGCCCCTTGCCCAGTGAAGGTGGTGTACTCTTGTCTCCCCCATCAAGCACACATAAGAACACAATGTATATAACTTTAATGGACCCTCTGGAGCTCACTTTTGAACTCCTGGAGAGCAGTCTTAAGTATCTAAGTATCTCCACATTGGCTTACACTAGAGTCTAAGCCCTAAGTATCTCCATATTGGCTTACACTAGAGTCTAGGACAGGCAAGCAGTACACAAAAGTAAACATTGCCCAGGTATGTCACAGGTTTTCCCCGTGGCATTGTCCAAAGGCTGTTCCCCTGGCTGGATTCCTGCCTTGGTCTGGCTTTTAAGCTGCTCCAGGATCGTTCTCTCTACTAGTAACTTAACACCTGGTTTTCTCTGGTCACAGGATCCATGGAAAACATAAAACAAAGCAACACTTTATATGACTGTGGCATCCCAGGCAGTGCCAGCATGATAGGTAACCCTGCCATCCTCATGCTGTCTTCTCATCACAGGGAAAAGGAAATCTCCACAGCATACCAGTGTATGCAGGATCCACTCAGTTGATGACCCCTGGGGGCCCATACTACCAAACTCTATGGTTGTTTGTTATCAGGGTACTGTCACATAACAAAGGAGAAAACCTACTTGCTTAAAGATATAAATACTTTATGTGTCACTTGTTAAATGGTTCTTATTCCAACAAAGAAGTTTATTTGTAACTGCTCAAAATCCTGAGTGAAATCCTTTTCACATCATTGGTAAAAACATTCCAAAACCAATCTGGCAATATACATCACAATCCTTAGAAATATAGGTAGCCTTTGACCAAGTAATTTCCTTTTTAAGATTCCATTTTCAGAAGATAATATATTGAGCAAAGATTAACAATAAGGATATGAATCATAGCAGTGCTTTTGCAAGCAAATAATTGGAAAAGAATGAATTGTCCAATAACAGAAAATCAGCTAATTATGCTACGATAAAGCTATTTTAACTACAATACTCTCCATGGGTTAAAAATAATGATTTACAAAACTTAATAATTTGAAAATTAGGATAAGAAGGTGCATGTTTGGTCAGGATCCTCTTGTGATACTATCATATCCATTTGAACCTTTCCCCACTAAATTGTAGCCATGTGATTTGGCAGAATGTACCCTGTTCTCACCTCTAGGAGTCAATATGGTGGGTTTAGCCAGTCTGCTGAGAGTACCAAGGCCTAAGCCAATTGGTTTGTCCATATTTCTCTGACTGGAGCAGTTGGTTATGCCTTGGGCAAATCAGCATGCACATCCAGACTCTTGCTTAGCAGTTGTGAAAGAAGACCCTCTCTCCCTAGATGTGAAAAGGCAAGCACATAGCTTGGTTGTCTTTGACAACCATCCCACTACCATAAGAAAGTGTAGTTGAGAACTACAGAGAAATGGATCTGGATCCCTGGTCAGATTGCACGAAGCCTGGATAACTCTAGATGTTTTTATCTGTAGAACCAATAATTCTTGCTTGTTAGTTATTCTAGTCAGAACTTTGTTTTCTCTGCTTGCAATCCAAAGGATCCTAACCAATACGGATGCTAATTATGTAAAAATCACTTCTTGCTTCTCACCCGTAGGGCAAATAAAGATCTATGTTCTGGAGAGAGGCCAGAGGAGCTGGAGGCAGGAGGCACCTATCACTGCCATCGTGACCCCAAGCCCATGGAAGACAGAGCATGTGAGCAGGCCCATGCCACGTGGAAACTCTGCACTGCTTCCGCAATATGCTTTGTCTTCATGATTGCAGAGGTTGTGGGTGAGTCTTTCTCAAGAAGACTTTTCTGATTAAACAAACAAACAAAACCCTGCACCATTGCAAGAGGGTTACTGGTTCTTTTTTTAAAGTAAGATTTAATATTTTTATAAGTATAAAATAACAATTGCTCATAGTAGATAAGTTTGAAAATAGAAGGAAATAAAATAAAATCCATCACCATCCCACATTTGAGCGACAGCCTCCAAAACATTGTGGAGTATTTTGTACAATACATTTTCTATTCATAGTTCACAGTGTGTGTGTGTGTGTTTTTATTTAACATAACTGAGAGCATACAGAATGCTTTTTGACCATACCATCAAATATTCCTCAAAAACATTTTTATGCCTGAACAATATTCTTTAATATACTTCACTGTTATTTACATAACCATCTCTGTATTGTCAGAGATTTAGAAAGTTTTCCTGCTTATGGACAATTCCGGAATGAAAACTCTGAAAAAAATTCTGCCTGACTTTCTGCTTAATCCCTTCAAAGAGATTACTAAAATTGGAAATTATTAGTTGAAGGACATGAATATTTTTATTACTTGATTTACATTGCCAAACTTTTATCCAAAAAGCTAAGCAACTCATATGTCTACCAGCTTTATATGAAAACAATTCTCTCTCCAAATCTTTACTAGAACTTATTTTAATCTTCAAAAAAATTATTAATATGTAGATGAATGTTTTATTTAAATATTTATTTCTTTAATTGTTGCTGTTAGAATATTTTGCATGTTTATTAGTGATCTGTATTTCCCACTGTTAATGTCTTTCCTCATTTTCTCTTAGTATTTGCAACTCATTTGTATTTTAGAAGATTTTGCAGTTCTCAATATTGATTTCTGGGAGCTCTTTGTATAGATAGGATGTTAAACTTTTGTTATATTAGTTATAAACACTTTTCCAGTTTGCTGTTTTTAACTTTTTAATTTTTGTTTTGACTTAGAGAGGTTTTAAACTGTATATAGGTAACTGCATTAAACTTTTCAATTCAGACTGGTTTCTTTACTACTTTAGTGTTTAGTAATCCTTCTCTATCTACTGAAAAGACAGATGGTATTTTTTGTTATTTAATTTTTGCATTAATTTTTAAAGCAATGTGACATTAGATATATTGCGTGCTCTAAAGATTGAAAAATTTTTTCTAAATATCTAGCAAAGTTTTTAGCATCATCTATGGAATAACTAGTTGTATTTCCCTTTGATTTTTGATATTTCTTTCATCATTTATCAAAACTTTACAAATAGTAGGTCCTATTTCTAAGGTTTTTTAAAAATCTGTGTTCCTAGTATTTATCCCAATTAAACATGAGAATCATTTTATTTAGAATTCCCCTAAATCCAACTATGAATTTCTTGGCAAATAAATTAATTAGGGAACATAACATCTTTAAATTTTTAAGTTTTCCCTCCCGGGTTATATAGTATGTTTCTCTATGTATTCAACTATTCCACACATCTCATCAAAGTTTTGCGGTGTTTGCCTTAATCAAGGACAGTCTATTTCTTGCAAAAGTTATTTCTGGTTATTTTATGCATGTGGTTTACTTTTCCCGGGGTGAATGAGGTCTTCTTTTTTTCATGTCCTGTTTTCTTTTTGTGTTCTGGAAGGTTTTATTTTTATTTTTTATTTTTTTGAGTTGGAGTCTCACTCTGTCACCCAGACTGGAGTGCAGTGGCCGCTCCCGGCCACCTCAGCCTCGAGCTGCTGGGCTCCAGTGATCCTTCCACCTCAGCCTTCCACGTAGCTGGAATTACAGGCGTGCGCTACCACGCCTGGCTAATTTTTGATTTATTGTAGAGATGAGGTCTTGCTGCCCAGGCGGGTCTCGAACCCGTGACCTCAGGCAATCCACTCACCTCAGCCTCCCAAAGGTGCGGGATTACAGGCTGAGCCATGGAAGGTTTTATTTTTTATGTATTCACTTTGTACCCAAAAATGTTTTTGAACTATTGGTAATTCTAAATGTATTTAAATATATTTTTCTTGTTCTCTCATACATCCCTCTGATGCCAGGAGATAAACCTCTCTTATGCAAAAAAAGTATTTCTCCTTAGTTTTAGTGGTCACATCTCTTCTGTATGTTTCATATTATTATCACATTCAACACTATCTTATACTAAATCAAATCTATGTTCTATTGTTTCATTGTCAAGCAAAATGATTCTTGAAGGATTAAGTATTTTTATTATGTTAATGGAGGATTTCTTTGTCTTAGTTTTAAATGATTAACAAATAATCAAGGATGAGTGTTGACTTTTTAATCAAAGGTTTTATTTTAAATTTATTGTTTTGTAAAGCTTTTTGGTTCATTGCTGAGATGTATTATATTAAGAGATTTCCTAATATGACATAATCTTTGCATTTTTGGCATTATGATGACAATAGCTATTATTTATTCATTGCTTACTATGTGTTAGAAACTATGATGAGGGTTTTTCATGTATTGCCTTAATTAATCCAAGGGAAATCCCTAGGAGGTAGGTTCTATTATTAATCTCACTATACACAAGGAAATTGAAGCACAAAACGAAAAGTAGCTCTCCTTTGGAAACACACCCATAAGTAGGCAGGCAGTCACTTTCAGGGTTTATGTGCTGAGGTTCTAACTGTGGTGCCTCTCACGTTGACTCTTGTGGACCATTCTGTTCTTGCATTGCTGAGTCTGAGTCACTAATATATTTGTCAGAGTTTTTATATCTTTATTAATGGTTGAAATTTAGTTATAGTTTTTTTGTTTTGTTGTCATTTTTCTAGGTTCTTTTTTTGAGGGAGGCTGGAGTCTCACTCTCACTGTCACCCAGGCTGGAGTGCAGTGGCACCATCATGGCTTGACCTCCGGGGCTCAGGCAATTTTATCTCCTCAGTCTCCTAAGTAGTTGGGACTATAGGCATGTGCCAACACACCAAGTTTTTTTTTTGTTTTTTTTTTTTTGTAGAGACAGGATTTCACTGTGTTGACCAGGATGGTCTTAAATTCCCGGGCTCAAGCAATCCTCTTGCCTCAGCCTCCAAAAATGCTGAGATTACAGGTATGAGGTACTATGCCCAGCCATGGTTTTTATTTTAGAATTATGCAGGTTCTTATTTTAGAATTATGCAGTTTTAGATTACATAATTTCTTTTTAATAAAGAAATGAAAACAGTTTATATAACATTGTAATTATTTCCTTTTTAAAGAACTCCTTGGGTATTTGTCTGGCTTTGGAGACATTTTTGGAGATAATTTTAAATTTTTTTTTAGCTTCCTCCTCCTTTATTGATATGCTCAAAATTTCTACTTCTTGAGTACACTTTGTCCATTTATTTTTTCTGAAGTCATTCATCTCACTGAAAATTTCAAATGTGTAATCATGCAATAGAGCATGATAGCCTCATATTGGAGTTTACGCAGTTCAAAGATTTTGATATGCAATGTCATATTAGTTATTATTTATTTTCAAAATACAGAAAGAGAAGATCGGGTGAGGTGGTTCAAGTCTATAATCCCAGCACTTTGGGAGACCGAGACAAGAGGATTGCCTGAGCCCAGGAATTCAAGCCTAGCGTGGACAACTTGGCAAGACCTCATTTCTATAATAAATCAAAAAAATTAGCTGGGTGTAGTGGCATGTGCCTGTAGTTCCAGCTACTTGGAAGGCTGAGGCGGAAGGATCACCTGAGTTCAGCAAGTCAAGGCTACAGCAGCCATGAGTGTGCCACTGCACCACAGGCTGGGTAACAGAGTAAGACTCTGACTCAAACCAAACCAAACCAAACAAAAAACAAACACTGTGAACTTCCTGATATATAGGATCATAGTCTGCTACTTCTCTGTTACCACTATTACCTCACACTCTGTTACCCATGTTTTAGTGTCTACATTTCGACTACCCTAAAGAAGGGGTAAATTCATAATTATCTGAGACTAAAGAAAAATAGACTCTGCTAAGTTATTTTTTTGCATTATAATACCTAGCAACCAGAATTAACTGGTATCTTCTACCTATAAAGGCTTATGGCCTCTTTACCCATATTTAGACTGCTTTTGAAAACTGGAAAAAAACTTAGACGTATCTAGTCCAAAACAACTAGGGTTGGTAATAACCTTGCAGTCAAAATTTACAAAACTAATTAATACCACAGTTTCTGAAGTCTGGGTAAATCCTTTGAAGTAACTGCAAAAAGTAGTAGCAAAAAATTTGTATTAAGCAGTTCTAATCTGGAAAACTCCTGCTGGAAATCCACCAACATCTATACCGGAGGGGCATTGTTTTTATTATTGGAATTCATAAGATTGTGGACAATATGCAATTGTTCATGTAAGAGACTGACAAACTGGAAAATTTAATAACAGAATTAACTTGAAATGTGATTTGAAAAGGTAACATTCTTGGTCCTCTAAAGTATGTGTACCAACACAGTTCAGGGGGGTGTATAAACTGACGTGTTTCTTCCACTGCTTTCCTCCTCTGCTTTCCCTGAATCTGTATGGATGCTGAAAATGGGTAGCGTCTCCTCTGATGTCTAATCAGTAGACTGAAATGAGGTGGTCTTCCACTCACAAAACTCACTTTTCTCCTAGTGTTTTGCTATATGCATTTAAAATCTACTCTTAGACAGTTGCAAGAATACAATACCTTGCTGTTAACTGTTGTCACCATGTTGTATAATAGATCTCGTGAACTTCCTTCCATCTCAATAGATATATTGCATCAAATGAAATGTGCTTTGAAGGTGACAAGTTTAAACATTTAAGAATAAACACACAATTTTTTATAAGTACACTCTGAGTTTTTTGGGTTCCCCTTCATACGAACCAGGTGAATAATTAAACTAGTTACCAGTAATGCCCTATGCCTTCCGAAGCAAATGGAAGTTCAGTCACAAACCACCACTTGCCAACAGTTTACTCCATAGGATTCAGCAACTATTGCCCACAGTTTGCTGGATGACTCTTATAAGAAGCTCTGATGGTTGCAAAATGACTTTTGGTTCTCAGGTCTCCCTGACATGCTTTTCCAAAGCCAGTCCTCTATCTTTCTCCAGTGACTCCTGACTCAGCTAAGCCTGTTGAAGAAACCCTATGTGACTTCATTTCCCTGACTTAGACTACAATTTCAGCCCAGCCCAGCATTGTCATCACTCATTGTGTACTGCTTATCTTCATGGAGTCATTCTCCCGGCAAGAAATAATGACTTATTAACACAGTTTTATCATCAGGACCAAGGTTGGCAGAGAGAGCAACATTAGAGGATAATTGGAAGGACAGCTGATTTGTTAGCAAAATGTTGCTTTTTGGCTAATGAATCATTCCAATTTTTGCACTGACTGTTCAGTAACAAGCTTGAAGATTACTTTGCTTCAGCCCATTAAACCTTGACAAACCAGTTATTAACTACAACTAGAGCCAATGGTCTGTGGGGATTATTGCAATTACGAGCCATCTATGTAATTTTTTAAAGTCATTAGGCGAGACAAGGTGAGTGTGATGGTGGCGGGGCTGACTGCCGGCGTCTCTGCTGCTTCGTGGTGCACAAGGCAATAAACAGCTGCAGGAGAACAAATTCGTTAGCTAAAGCTCTTTGCTGGGAAGACGTAGGAAGAGCAATAAAGGTTATTGCTCTTGAACAACAAGCACTGCTTGGGAAGGAAAGGGCAAGGTTTTTCCTTAACTTCTATTTTGGAAGCAGGAGGTCTTTTCTCAAAGGAGAGAGGAAGTAGAGGGAGCTCATCAAATAAAGATAAAAGTGAGGTAAGACTCCCTGGCTTGGATTCGATTCCTGTGCTTTTGGATTGTTGCATTCACAATGCCTGTGGAAAGATACCTGTCCTTTCTCCTCTGTGTTCCCCACTATGTATTACAGGGATCTCAAGCTCAGGTGATGAATATAAATTAACAGAGAAAAAGGAAGGGGCCAAGACTATGGCAATATGATAAGTCAAATAGAAACACATCTGTGGGCCAGATTGCAACATCTGGTTTCTTTTTCTTTGTTATTTTAAAGTTGTGGGGTACAAGTTAGGATTGCATACGTGAGTGGTTTAGGTACAGGTGAAGTTTTGAATTTCCCACTGGACCTCACTTTACATGGATTAGGATCAAGTACACTTATTGATGCTATGTGTCCCCCCCCTCCCCTGGCAGTGTCCTGCTACTACCAATTCCTGTTTTGTAGTATTGTGATAGGTGTTTGTGGTCCACTTATGAGTGAGAATATGTGGTACTCAGATCTTTTTTCTGTGATTGATCACGGAGTATGATAGACTCTAAATCTGTCCAAGTTGCTGAGAAGTTCATAATTTTGTCCTTCTTTATGATTGCATAATATTCTATTATGCATATGTACTTTTTAAAATCCATTCCACTTTCCATGGGCAGTACGGTTGATTCCACATCTTTGCTATTGTGAATAGTACTGCAATAAACATGCAGCACTCATATCTTTTATGTAGAATGATTTGAGTTCCTTTGCATGTATTCCCAGAAGGGGGATTGCAGGGTCAGATGGAAGGTCAATTTCTAGTTCTTTTAGAAATTACCACACTGCTTTCCATAGAGGTTGAAATAGTTTGCACTCCCACCAACAGTGTAAAAACATTCCCTTTTCTCTGCATCCCTGCCAGCATCTATTGTTTTTTGTTGTATTACTGATGGTCACTCTTACTGGAGTTAGATGGTATCTCAATGTGGTTTTTATTTGCATTTCTCTGGTGATTAGTGAGGATGAGCATGTCTTCATGTGTCTGTTGGCTGTTCATACGTCTTCTTTTGGGAAGTGTCTATTTATGTCTTTTGCCCATTTTTTAATGGGACTGTTTGATTTTTTTCTTTAGGCATGTTTGAGTTCCTTGCAGATCCTGGATATTAGGCCTTTGTCAGATATACAGTTGGCAAATATTTTTTCCCATTCTGTGAGCTGTTGCCCACTCTCTTGATGGTTTCTTTCTCTTTGCAGATGGTTTTCAATTTGATGAGATCCCACTTGTCTATCTTATCTCTTATGGCTTGGATATCTGGGGTTTTGATCAGGAATGGTTTACTTATTCCAAATTTCATAAGGGTGTCACCTGTGTTTTCTAAGATTCTTTTAGTTTGAGGTTTTACATTTAGGTCTTTGATCCATTTGGAATTGAATTTTGTGTATGATGATAAGTAGTGGTCTGTTTCATTCTTCTGCATGCAGTCAGCCAGATTTCCAAGCACCATCTACTGAAGAGGTTCTCCCCTCCCCAGTGGTTGTTGTTGGAGACTTTGTTGAAGATGAGTTGGTTGAGAAATTGAGGTTTTGCTTCTGGAATCTCTATTCTGTTCCGTTGGTCTATATGTCTGCTCTTGTATCAATACCAGACTGTTTTGATTATTGTAGCCTTATAATAAAGTTTAAAGTTTGGCAGTGTGACACCTCCCACTTTGTTTCTTTTGCTGAGGATTGTTTTGGCTGTTCATGGCCAATTTTGTTTCCACATGAATTTCTGTATTTTTTCCAGTTCTGAGAAGAATGATGATGGTAATTTAATGCGTATTGTGTTGAATCTGTAGATTGCCTTGGGTAGGATGAACACCTTAACAATGTTGATTCTTCCAACTCATGAACATGGAATATTTTTGCATTTGTCTGTGTCTTCTTTGAACATTATTTTGTAGTTTTCATTATAAAGGTCTTTAACTTCTCTGGTTAGGAATATGCCAAGCTATTTCATTTTTTATGGCTATTGTGAATGGGATTGTGCTTTTTGTTTGATATTCTGCCTGTTTGTTTTGGGGCTATAATAATGCGACTGTGTTTTGCATATTGATTTTATACCCTGAGACATCGATACATTTCTTTATCAGTACAAGAAGATTTTTGACAGATTCCCTTGGGTTTTTCAGGTGTGGATCATATTGTCCACAAAGAGGGATAGCTTAATTTATCTTTTCCTATTTAGACACCCCTGATATCCTTCTCTTTTCTGATTGATCTAGCTAGGATTTCCAACACTATGTTGAACAGGAGGGGTGAGAGTGGCAGCCTTGTCTTGCTCCAGTTTTCAGGGGAAATGCTTCCAATTTCTGTCCATTTAGTAATTTGTTGACTGTGGGCTTACAGTCGATGATTTTTACTATTTTGAGGCATGCTCCTTCTATACATATGTGTTCAAGGTTTTTATTTATCAAGAATGGATGCTTGATTTTGTCAGAAGTCTTTTCTGCATCAAATGATATAATCATGTGGTTCTTATTTTTACATCTGTTGATGTATTTAATTACATTTATGGTCTTGCAGATGTTAAGCCAGGCTTATATTCTGGGGATGAAGCCTACTTGGTCATGGTGAATAATTTTTGAGAAGTATTGTTGGATTCAATTTGCTAGAATCTCATTGAGAATTTTTGCATCTATGTTCATTAGGACCTGTAGTTCTCTTTCTTTGTTGGGTCTTTGCCCAGTTTGGGTATTAGTGTGATGTTAACTTCGTAAAATGATTTGGGGAGAGTTCTGTCTTTCTTGATTGTCTGGAATAATTTCAATAGGACTGGTATCAACTCCTTTCAACAGGATTGGTAGAATTCCCTTCAATAGGATTGGTAGCATTCCACTGGAAACTCGTCTGGTCCAGGGCTTTTTTGGTAGATAGTTTTCTTATGATGGAGTCAACTTCCTGTGTTGCTATTGGTCTATTTAGGGTCTCTGTTTCCTCTTGTTTCAACCTTGGGAGGTTGTGTGGTGTCAGAAACTCCTCCATTTCATTTAAATTTTCAAGTGTGTTTTCATACAAGTGTGGATAGTAATCTCTGATAATCTTTTGTATTTCTTGGTCAGTTGTGACGTCATATTTTGCATTTCTCATTGTGTTTATTTGGGCTTTTTGTCTCTTTTTTCTTGTTCAGTCTGGCTAGGGGTGTGCCATTCTTGTTTATCCTTTCAAAGAACCAGGTTTTTGTTTCATTGATTTTTTTTTCTAAGATTTTTTTTTTAATCTATGTCCCATTTTGGGGTTTTTATTTTGATTATCTGGATTCTCCTGCTGAAGTTAGGGTTTTGATGGTCTTGCCTTTCCAGTTCCCTTAGATGATTTGTTAGACTGTTGACTTGTGATCTTTCTATTTTGTTAATGTGTATTCATAGAGATATAAATTCCCCTTTTATAACTGCTTTCATGGCATCCCAAAGGTTTTGGTAAAATGTGTCTTTATTTTCATTTGTTAATGAAGAATCTTTTCATTCTGTTTTGATTTCTGTGTTGGTCCAGGAGTTGTTCAGCATCACACTGTTTAGTGTCCATGTCTTTGTGTGTTTGGGGGAAATTTTGTTGGCAATATTTATTTTTATTTAATTGTGATCTGAGAAGGTACATGGAAGTATTTCAATCTTATGGAATTTGTTTATGCTTGGTTTGTGGCAGAAGGTGTGGTTGATCTTGGAGTATGTTCCATGTGGTGATAAGTAGATTGTATATTCCATGGTTGTTGGGTGAAGTATTCTGTAGGTATCTATTAAGTTCATTTGTTCAAGCATCAAGTTAAGGTTCCAGATCATCTTATTGATGTTTTACCTTGATGATTTATCTAGGGTTGTTAGTGTGGTATTTAAGTCCCCAGTAGGGTGGTGTTAGAGTCAATATCCTTTTTTAGTTTACTTAGTAGTTGTTTTGTAAATCCAAGTGCTCCTGTATTGAGTGAATACATATTTAGATTGTATATTCCTTGTTGATAGATTGAACCTTTTATCATTATGTAGTACTCTTCTATATCTTTTAAAATTTTTGATGACTTGGAAGTTGTTTTGTCTGTTATTAAAGTCATGTCTCCTGCACTCTTTTGTTTTCCATTCACCTGAAGTTTTGTCTCCTACCCTTTAACTTTGAGTTTGGGGGTGATCTTTGTAGTGAGATGTGTTTCCTGGGGGCAGCATATTGTTGGGTCATATTTTTTAAAATCCAGTTTGCCATTCTTTAAAAAAATTTTTTTTTTTATTTTGAAGATGTGGGGTACCAGTTTGTCATTCTGTGTTTTTTCAGTGGTGCATTTAATCCACTGATGTTCAGGCTGATTATTGAAATGTGAACGTTTATCTCTGTCATGAGGGTCTTATAAGGCTGTTTTGTTTTCTTTTAGTTTTGGGGTTGATATATGTGTATGTAGCAATTTTGTAGTTGCTAGGTGTGTTGATTTTGTTTTCTTGAATTCTTGGGAAGTGCATGGTTGTTCTTCCTTATTTTTTTTCTTCTATGCTTAATACCTTCTTGAGCATCTCCTATAGAGCTGGTCTGGAGGCAGCATATTCTTTTAGGGTTGAATGTCTGGGAAAGATTTTAATTCTCCATAACTGTTGAAGCTGAGCTTGACTGGGTAAGAAATTCTTGGTTGAAATTGTGAATCTTTGAAGACTTTGAAAATTGGAATCCGGTTCCTTCTAGCTTGTAGTGTTTCTGCTGATAAGTCTTTTGCTATTCTGATTGGTCTTCCCCAGTAGGGAGTGTGACCTTTCTCTCTCTCTGCCTTTTGGATTTTTTCCTTGATACCTATTTTGTGTAAGTGAAATACTATGTGTCTGGGAGTTAGTCTTCTCATTTGATATCTTGCAGAGGTTCTCTGAATCTCTTGTGTTTGGATGGTCACAGCTCTGGAGAGATGGGGAAAGTTTTCTTGGATAACTTCCTGGAATACTTGTTCAAAGGTGTTCTCCGTTTCCTTTTATTCTTCTAGGATACCAATCAGGCATAGGTTCAGCCTCTTGATATAATCACACATCTCTTGGAGGCTCTGTTCTTTTTTCTGAGTTTTCTTTTTGTTTTTAACAGATCAGGTTAATTCCATATTTTGTTCCTCAAGTTCTGAGATTCTTTCTTCTGCTTGGTTGATTTTGCTCCCCATGCTTGTCATCTTGTTATTTATTTCATGGCTGAAGTTTTTAATGACCAAAATCTCTGTTACAAGATCTTTAATTGTTGCATCCTATCTTTCTCGAGTTTTATTCACTCTTTCCATCCATTCCCTAATCCCTGTGGTATTTGGGGTCAATCATTGGTGATTTCCATTGTTTGGACTCTAAGGTCTGATTTTTTTCAGTCATTGTCTCTTTGGTACACTGGGAATTACCTGTGTTCTCCCACTGATCTTTCCTCACTTGTGATGGATCTTTTTTCTTTTCTCTTTAATTACATTATTCAGTGGTAGTGGGTGGAACTTTCACTTTGGTTGTTTGCTCAACCTTCTATTCTGCTCTGATCAGTGCCTCCAAATTTGTTCTGTTTTAAAACAGGACTGAGGGTGGAAAGTTTTACTGTTTCTTGTAGTTTTGAAAGTTTAATAAGGTAGAGGGTGAGGAGCTAGTGTTCAGAAACTATTTGCAAGTTACAATGTTAATTGACTGGGGTATGGGCCTCTTGAGACCCACTCCCCACCACCACTCTATATGATGAAACAGTTGGGTACATGTGTGAACCCCCTGAGTCCAAGATAAAGTAACAGTAATGAGGAGCACAGAGAAAAGTAGAATGAAGTAGAAAGGACAAAAATAATAAAAAATAAAATAAGCCACACACACACAAAAAAAGAAAGTAAAAGCAAGAACAAAAACCAAAAGACAAAAGACAAAAGGAAAGCAAGACAACAAACAAAACCCCAAACAAACAGAAAAGAAAACACACACACAAAATAAAACAATGAACAGGAAAACTGAACACACACACACAAAATGAAAGAAGAAGAAGAAAAAATAAGGGGGGATGCGAATTGAACCCTCACACACATATTCACACATACACTAAACAAAGCAAAAGAGGAACAAGAAGAAATAGTGGGATGCAAATTGAACCCTGACACACACACACACACACACACACACACACACACACACACACACACACTAAACCAAAACAAAAGAAGTACAAAAAAGAAAAAAATAATTAAAAAAGAATTTCTAGGCATTAATCACCCTCTTAGGGTGGGTTCTGTAATTATTCCTCTCAGCTGCTCACAGGTAAACCTGCCTGCCATCTTCTGTGGGACTGCATAATCATTCACAATCTCCCTGGTGGGCAGCCCAGGGTAGGAGGAGGTGAGTGGGGTATCAGTCTTCCCCTTCTGCTCTTATAGATCAGGGGAATCTGGTGGAGAGGTGTGATATTATCTCCTCCCCAGGTGCTAGCAGCAGGTGCCCCAGCCAGGCTTATCTCAGAGTAGAGTTTTCCTAGCATGACTGCTGTCCAGACTCCACCTGGATTTGTCCCTCTCAGTTGTGCCCCAGCCGTGTGGGTCTGACATTCAGAGGATTATTAGGAAAAAGGGGACTGAGTCAGCTCAGGACTCACTGATGATCTCTTGTGAGGGATCTTCCTTGTCCTTTTCTGGTTGCACCCTTTGACCTGAAGCTGGATCAGGGTAGGGGATGGGGTGCCTGTGACTCGGCACTCATCCTGTCCTTCTGAAGTTTGTGCTTTCAAGATATTCTATCTGGGTCATGATCAACTCCTGAGTAGTTAACCTGATGGTCACAGAGAGTGAGTCTGTTGTTCCATGGTAAGCAAGCTGGAACACTTCCCTGCCTGGTTTTTGAGATTGTGGCAGGATGCCTGCTTCATCTTCTCCAGTGGGACTCTGCCCCTGGATCCCTTGCTGCTCTCCCTCTGCAGCCCTCACTGCCAGTGTCCAGCCTGGGGCTGCAGTAGTTGGGCAGTCTGGCAATGACAATTGCTCCTAGCAACTTCTCTCCAGGAAAAGCTTTGTTAATTTTAAAAAATGGCACTCAGCTTATGCACCCTGGGAGGCACTAAGGTCCAAGACGAGTAGCTGCTGGTACCAGACGCTTCACCAGGAAAGCCCTGGCCACTTGCTCCCAAGTCCCCACTCAGTCAGCCACTCACACGCCCACTTACACACAGGCACGCATGCAAATTTGTCCATCTACTCGTCGATTCACACATGGACTCACACAATCCGACTGGCTGCTCTGCCATCTTTTCTTGAATCAACAGCATCTGATTTCTAAGCTCTAGTCCAGGTCTCCTGTGGGAATGGTGAGATGCTTGGAATCTGACCTACACCTTTCCGACTTGACCTTCTTGTACTCCCCTTTTCTGAACCTCCTGTTCCCTTGTCTAACTGGAGTGCTCCCCAGATGAACCCCTCATTTTGTCAGTCTCTGTACCTGTTCTCCCGAGGAATGGCCTCACCCTCAAAATTTATTTCTTTGTGATCAAATCCTATCCACTCTCTGAATCTCAGAGGAGGTGAGTCAAGTCAACCTTAAGATCCCATTCTGTCCTAAAGTTCTAAAACTCCTAAAGCTGTGACACTTTCCTTAGTTGTGGGTAGCATGCTGATGAATCTGCTTGCACTTGGGGGCCTTAACCCAGTGTGCTATTTTGCACTCTCAGGTGGGCACGTAGCCGGGAGTCTTGCTGTCGTCACAGATGCTGCCCACCTCCTGATTGACCTGACCAGTTTCCTGCTCAGTCTCTTCTCCCTGTGGCTGTCATCGAAGCCCCCCTCCAAGCGGCTGACATTTGGGTGGCACCGAGCAGGTACAGTTCACCAACTGAGCAGTAACATCAGGGTAGCGCTGCAAAGTCGAGCCAAGGGCGAAAATGGAGCACAAAGCTGAGTCTTGCTTGAATGCCTCTCAGAGACACAGCTCTGGGGCTCAGGATGTGACAGATGTGTGTGTGAAGACTTGTGTATGTGTGCAATGGAATTCAGTTAGTGGACAGGTTTATAGTGCTTCCTTTTCTCCCCCTGGGGTGACAGCAGCATGTGTATCACATCAGCATCCACTCTTCCCCAGGGTCCCTGTGCATGGTGACAGCCGTGATGTTATTCATGAAATTATTCTGCATCCCTAAAAGAGGGGATGGGATAAAGCTCCCGCCATGCTGCAAAATAAAGCACGCAGGGCCCAGGAGAGTTGCAGGGACTGAGGAGCTTCTCCCAGGAGACATGGGGAAGATTTTCCTGCTCACACTTGGCACTTAGGCCTTCTGCAGATGGCTCTGCTGAAGATCTTGCCCAATCGACTAGCAATAACAGCAAAGCAGAAGAGGAGGAAGAAGAGGAGATGGAATTTTACTCCTTTCTTGGAGCTGATTATTTCATGGAGAAACAGCTTGCTTTTGTCCAGGAAGTGGCCCAGGTTAGGGTAAGGGTTTAGTCTATAAGTCTTTGGGACATTTTTTACTTTTACAATTCCTCCCCCCTAAACACACATACACACACACACACACACACACACACACACACACACACACACACACACCCTGCAATAACAACTCTGCTACTCTGCTAATCCTGACATTAGTTGGAGGAGGGAGGAGTGTCTGGCTGAATGTTTTGTACAAATCATGTGAATAGTCAGTCTCAATTCTGTATTTCACTGGGTGAGAAAATCAACGTAAAGGAGCTGGGAGGGCAGAGCAGGGGTTCAACGGGGCCAGCCCTCACTGAAGGGGCTATTGGATGCGACCACATCTTGCAGACTGACAACTGGGGTATGTGGTCTTTCAAGTTTTGAATGGTAGGAAGTTCTAATTTCATACTAAATTGACCAGCACAGGTGTTGTGACTTGCTGTCCTTTAACACCCAGAGAAAGATGAAACAAATAAAGAGTTGGTGCCAATGTGATCTGAGAATGCTTTTGCCAGTTGCTAAACAGACTGCCTTTGGAAAACACATACCCCTGACTGAACCCCTAGTATTTGTCTGGATAAAGTCTTACATGTACTCAAACCTTTCTGATGCAGCTAGTCAAAGCTGTTTTGTAATTGTAGGATGGTTTGTAAACATAGAGTGAACTCAAAATTTAAATAAGGACACTTGACCAGGCATGTTGCTCAGCCTTGTAATCCCAGCACTTTAGAGGTTCAGGCAGGATGATAGTTTGAGGTCAGGAGTTTGAGACAAGCCTGGGTACAATAGAAAGACCACCTCTACTAAGAGATAAAAATAAAAATAAAATAAAAGGGACAGCTGTACTTCACATCATGGCCCTGGCATCCATGAGTAGTTCAACAGAACTCTCTGCTATAAGGGAACTACTCTGTCATTTATAGTATAATGGAGCTACTGAGCACTTTAAATGTAGCTAGTGCTACCGAAGAACCAGAATTTTCATTTTCATATTTTCAATTTAAATAGCCACACGTGATTGGTGTCTGCTGTATTAAGCATTCTCTATAGACACGGAGTGAGTCCAACATATCCATGGGCTGGTCCGGTCAGCCTGACTCCACCTGCTAGCCTAACAGTTTTCTTAGCAATCATGTTAGCACTTGTCGATGATCTCCATGTGATTCTTGTTCTAACTAGTTACTTTTGGATGTCAGACCCTTTGCTTTGCTCCACTTTTAGATTCGATTTCTGACTCTTGCCTGTGGTATTTGGGCTTTATTTTCCCAGCTCTTGCCTCACCAAAGCTCTTTAATAATAGGTTTAGAGTTGGACACACTCCACTGTTATACTCTAAGTTGGGTTTTCATGGGTAGGAAGTACATGATAACTACAAGTTCACTCTCTTTCTGGTTAACCAGAAATTCCTGGGCCAGGTATTCATAAACTTCTGCAAAGAAGAGTTTTAGATAGTCTGAGTAGGCTGATAAAATAATGACTCTTGAGTGTTTGCTGTTTGTTGTATTAGTTTCCTAAGTCTGTCTTAATAACATACTACACACTGGATGATTTAAACAAAAGAAATGTATTGTCTCAGTTCCGAAAAGTAGAAGTCTCAGATCAAGGTGCCAGCAGGGTTGATCTTTTCTGGGGTATCTGCAGGAGAATCTGTTCCAGGTCTGTCTCCTGGCTCCTGGCAGTTCTGACAATTGGGGTTCCTTGACTTATAGCTCTCCACATTAATCTTTATGGGACATTTTCCCCGTATAAATGTCTGGGTCCAGACTTCTCCTTTAGATGAGTGGAGCTAAAGGTGAAGAGTAATATAATAAGGATAAGGACACCCACCATACATATTGGATTATGGACCTACCCTACTCAAGTATGACCTCATTGAAACTTTACTAACTTCATCTGTAATGACCCTATTTCCAAATAAGGTCACAATATGAGGTACTGAAGATTAGTATCTCAACTTGTAAATTTTGGGGAGACAGAGTTGAACCCATAGCATATAATATATATTCTATTACTAAAATATATACTTTATAGATAAGGAAACTCAGGTTATGTCACATAGCCAATCACTGGCAAATACTTGAACACATGCTCTAAACATCCACACCAAATTGCCCATAGTGTGTAAAGGGGAGCCGTTAGGCAGACGTTTTCTGTGTCACATGGACAATCATTACATATCCTCATATGAATTAAAAAATAAACAAGCACATGAAATATGCAGCTTCATGAATAACATTGTTTAGGAAGAAGCTGAATCTAAAAAGTGAGTTTATTTGAGATCGGGTGCCATGGCTCATGCCTGTAATATTAGTATTTTGGGAGACCGAGGTGGAAGACCGCCTGAGCCCACAGGTTTAAGACCAATCTGGGGAACTTGATGATACCTTGTCTATACAAAAAAAAATTTAAAAATTAGCCAGGAATGGTGGTGCACACCTGTAGCTCCAACTACTTGGAAGGCTGAGGTGGAAGGATTGCTTGAGCCCAGCAGGTCAAGCCTGCAGTGGTCATGAGTGTGCCACAGTACTCCAGCCTGGGCAGCAAAGTGAGACTCTGACTAAAAAAAAAAAAGAATTTATTTGAAGAAAAGATTAAGTGGCTAATAAGACAGTTAGCATATGGATTGGACAAGGTTGTCTGCTGATGACTAGTGTCTGGAAAATAATTGCACACATTGGGTACTAAGACATTACATTACTCTGCCTTGAAAAAAACTAATATCTGGGGAAGGACAGAATTCTGGGATGTGCTAACCATGAACTCACAGAACGTTTCTAGGCCATTGTGGGTTTTAGAATCTATATCCCAGGTTGAGTGAAGGGTCAGTGGAGAGCAGAGAACTTCTACTTGAGTGAATGTCCTTTTCTCTGTGGACAGATCAGCACTATCTTATCTTTAAATATTAATGTAAATGTCCCCATTCTGGTGCTTCCCCCCCCACCCCCCATAGCTCTTAAAATGTAGCTGGAGTGTTGATAAACCTCTGAGCTCATCTCTGTGTTTTCATGTGGGGTGGGCAAATAAAACTCCTTTCATCAAGCACTCTCTGAAGCTTTCCTTTTTGATAATTCCTTTCCACTGATGGTGCCCTTTCTGGCAAGTTGTAAATGCTTTATGGCAAAATTAAGAATTTCTAAACACATTTTATTCTTTGTGTCTCATTTCATCTCCCGAAAAATTTTAACCATTTTAGCACCTGTTTAAATTAAAAGCCCCAAGGAAAACAGTAAGGGCAGAGAGTAATTAATATGTTCTAAAAATTTGCTAGATACTCCTTAGTAATATGGAGCATAATGAACAAAGACATTGGTGTTTATGAATCCAACATTAAAGCTCCTTACCTTAGTTTTAAAATCTGTCCCCACTCTTACTTGGTGAATCACTGAATGAACTAGTGTGAAGCCTCTTTATTGGGAGGGGACAAAAAGTCTCAGGACTCTCAGCGTGCAGGTGATGAGCTGTCTGTGTGCATTTGACCCCCTAGAGGTCCTCGGGGCCCTGCTGTCCACACTGTGCATCTGGGCAGTGACCGGTGTGCTGGTGTACCTTGCCTGGGAGCGCCTGCTGCATCCTGATTACCAGATCCAGGCCACCATGATGACCATCATCTCTGGCTGTGCGGTGGCAGCCAATGTCATGTAAGTCACCTTTGCTTGGTGCCCACGAGTTTTGTCTTTAATCTTGTCTGGACAACAGCTTAAAAAAAAAACTCTTCCACTTGGGAAAATGGTGGAGTCCCGACAGCATTTTTGGGTGGCTCCAAGACTGAAAATGAAGCTGTTGCTTCAGTTTAAGCTGAAGGGAGCTTTATTATTTGCTCCCACTAGCTACCATTAATTGAAAGTTTCTGATGTGCCAAAGACTGGGCTAGGATGTTTTGATATGCATTGTCAAGTTTAATGTTCACTACACCCTACTTTACAGGTGAGGAAACGGAAGCTTAGTGAGGTTAAAGACATTGCCAATTAAGTTGCACAGAGCCAGGATTTGAATCTAGACCCAGAATTGAGCTCCTAGTCCTGCTGCTGTCTCCTGCGTGTTGACGGTTTTACATGGGATATGGCTCACTCCTGTCATTTTTGTTAGGTGGGCAGATTATGGGTTTTCTCGCAGCTGGATTGGAAGGGACCTTAAC
This sequence comes from Cephalopachus bancanus, assembly GCA_027257055.1. Classification (NCBI taxonomy): domain Eukaryota; kingdom Metazoa; phylum Chordata; class Mammalia; order Primates; family Tarsiidae; genus Cephalopachus; species Cephalopachus bancanus. The sequence continues at coordinate 2,978,024 of JAPVLO010000095.1, read as the reverse complement.
GTTTAGATATTTCAGACTCCCTTCTACTTTTGAATTATCTTTTGCAAATCCACATAAAATGGTTACCAGTTTCATATATTTTAATAGAACCCACAACAGGAAACTTATTTTCTAATTTACTTCCTTTGTTTTTGTATCATTGTGACTGCATGAAAATTCTTCCTTGAGCTGTGTTAGCCAACCTCTTACTTCCATTCCCATCTGTTGGTCCATTCTCTAGTTCAGGCAGTTTTAAAATATTATTCCAGGAGGTGATCACATGTCCCCTGCCATACTGGTCTGCCTTTCCTAAAATAAATGACTTGAATACTTGTGGAAATGGGGTTTTGAGACCAAGGCTTTGATCCTTCTGGTTCAGTTTTCTGCTTCCCATTTGATAGTCTGATTCTGGGCAACCCCGCTTAAAACTCTATCTATCTATCTATCTTTCTTTCTTTTTTCTTTCTTTCTTTCTTTCTTTCTTTCTTTCTTTCTTTCTTTCTTTCTATCTCATCTTCTATCTATATATTCATCCATTCTTCTATCTATATGTCCCTCCCCCCCTCCTTCCTTCCTTTCCTCCCTCCCTCCCTCTCTCTCATCTTCTTGTGTGGCAGACAGAATGATGACTCCCTCTACCCCATGAAAGATTTCAACATCCTAATACCTGGAACTTTTAAACATGTTAACTTGCACGGCAAAGGGAAGTTTGCAAATGTGCTGGAAGGATATTAAGATGGGGAGAGTTTCCTGGATTATACAGGTGGGCCTGTGTAACCACAAGCATCCTTATAAGAGGGAGGCAAAAAATTAGAGAAGAGAAAATGTACTGCATCTGGTGTTGAAGATGGAGAAAGAGGCTTGGAGTCAAAGATGTAAGTGGCTTGTAGAAGGTGGAAAAGATACAAAAACAAACTCCCTCCTAGAGCCTCCATGAAGAACGCGGTTTTACAGACTCACTGTAGACTTCTGACCTCCAGAACAACAAGGTAATACATCTTAGTGTTGTATTCAGCCACTAAGGACTTGACGGTCATCTGTTACAGCAGGAATAGGAAACTTTTATCTACCTCCCTATCTTGCTATGCAACTTGATACATGCTATGAGGTAGGTTTTTACATGAAAGAGAAGAAGAGAGTGATAGAAAAATGATGTTTAAGAGAGGGCACAAAGGAATTTTGGAATACAAGGAGGAGCTAAACTTGCACACGTGGAAAAAGGTCCTCAGGCCATTCTAACAACTTTCTCTCCCTCCCCACCTCTTTCTCTTTTTTAATTTTGGAACTGTGTTAGCTAACCTCTTACTTTCATTTCCATCTGTTGGTCCATTCTCTAGTTGGGGAATGATAGGCTTTTCATGCAGTCACAATGATACATAAGTAAGTTGCATGCTGGTGAAGTTTGGGCCTCTAACTGATCCTCTCTCTCTGCGATAGTGGACCGGGTTCCCACTGTGTTGCCACATGCCCCTTCCCTCCCTGCCATAGCAGGGCCCAGTGACTGCCGACCCCACCCTTGTGTTTGTGTGACCAGTGATCTACAAGGAACTCAAATGAATTGAAAGGAAAAACACAGACAATCCCGTTAAAAAAGTGGGCAAAGGACATGAACAGACACTTCTCGAAGGAAGACATACAAACAGGCAACAGACACAAGAAAAAATGCTCAGCCACACTAATCATCAGAGAAATGTAGTCTTCCCTCTTGATACCTCTTGATGGTTACCTCGGTCACCCACCTCTCCCTTGGTGAACCATTGCTTGAAATCTCTGAACCGAACAACAAGAAGGATGCTGCCTGATGTGCTGTCACTGACTAGGTACCCATCTCCAGGCAGTTAATTTGAGAAGAGGCTTCACACTGGCACTGGGAAGAAAAGTGTGAGCAGATCCATGTGAATCTATCACCTCTAGGAAGAAAAACACCTGAGCAGGTATCCTGCTGACAGGGGGTCCCTGATGTCGTTTTTGCATTAAAAGAATAATGCCTTTGAGGCAGTAAGAAGAATACAAGCGTAGAGGCAGCAAGAAGAATAAAATAATAAATTTCCCATGGATCACATGTTACATAGGTTGTGCTGATGCTACACAGAGAGGAAGGCCATACCTGGCCAATTCCCACAGCAATCTGGGTCCTCAATGATCAGGTTTGATTTTCTAGATGGGTACCATCCAAATTCTATTTTAACTTCAACCACTTCTGAACACTGACTTTAACATTGCAGGTGCTTTTGACACTTGGAAAGGTAAGGCCACTGAAAAGCTCTGCCTTTCCAGTACAAGTGGACAGCCATTTATGGATAAAAATGCTGAGTGACTATAAGGTTGTTTCCAAGAACTGAAATTACAGGTTTTAGGGGCTGCTAGACACTGCGTTGTCTGAATATAGAGATATCAGAACTGCAATTTTGGAACAAATCAATTCCTTGGGTATCTAAAATCAGGGCAGAAAGTTCCAGTAGAAGTTGTTTTAGGAATAAAAGAGGTTCTAGAATTAAGGTTATAGACAGAGCTTTAAGGCCATTGCATGATATTTCTTCTGCCTGAAGCATCCTCTCCCCTCTTTGCCTGTTGAACTCTAGCATAAGCTTTAGAAGTTAGCTGTGTTGTTTCATCTCTCAAAGTAAGCCAGACTCCTCTGTTGTGCTATCTTTTATTAGCAGTTCTTGATGGACTTACTGTAATTAGTATTTTTTATTTATGTCTGTGTATTATGGAGTGACCACATCTGTTTTCACTCACATTCATGGCCCAAGCATTTAACAATGCCTGACAGGTAAGAGTAAGCTTTTTTCTCTTTTTTAAAAAATAAAATTAATAGAAGAATGAAAGACATCAAAATGAGCACACAAAGCAGATCTAGCAGATCTTTTCACTGCCAGTCACATCAGGCAGTCGAAAGAACCTTGAATGTTAACTCCTGGTTGAGAGTGAATTTCCACACAAACACTGAGAAACTGAAAACTTTACATTCTGCAATTGACTAGTCTCGGTGGGCAACAGTCATTCCTTTTTGTGGTGATGGCCTGAGACTCAACAGACGCTATACCTGCAAATAGACTGGGATGTGTGGATTAAGTGATATGTTAAACCTGTGTTTAAAAATCTTCACAAAGTCTTTGTAGGCAAAACACTTTTTGTTGGCTGCCAGTGAAAGATTCTTATTTTGCCTTTGGTCTAGTAGCTCTTAAAGTTGTAGATAATTAGATACAGGAATGTATAGCGTCTACTACTTATCACTTTGGCCTGGGCAAGAGGTGCTAGGTTTTGTAATATGTTCTGTATGTTTATGTACACATATAAGAACATTTTATGTGCGTTAGTACATTTCTACTTCTGGATAAATAGCCACGTATACATGAGCACAATAGTTTCACCATTGGGCATTATTTATACCTCAAATTTGTGTGGAAATGAACAAATTTAAGTAAAATGGAAAATGATAAACAAGTTTGATGAAATCTACTACTTCTTATTTTGTCTTATCTTTTCTACTGCCCTTTGCATTTGATTAAGCTTCCACCAAAGCTCAATATTAAGCCTAACTCTGTGCCTAACAGGTAGTAGACCCTCAATGAATACAATTTTCCCATCATTGTCAAATTCTTAATTTTCATCTAAAAAGTGATGCTTTCCAGTTTTAATATCAAGCAGAGTAGCATTAGGATGAATAAGAAAACTGAGGTGAATCTTCACAGTTTGTCCCTGTGTGGAAATATTAATATTTAATAACACTAATGTGTTCAAATATTAGTCCAACATTGTAGATTTTAAAGCTCAAATATTTCCAATACCAGCCATTTTGGATAAAGCATGCTGTTGACAGCTCTTGCATCATGCTGAGTACGTTTTTAAGGGTCAATCTCATATGTGCCAAGAACACTGATCTCTTTCAGACTAACTGTGGTTTTGCATCAGAGATGCCTTGGCCACAGTCACAAGGAAGTGCAAGCTAACGCCAGTGTCAGAGCAGCCTTTGTGCATGCCCTTGGAGACCTATTTCAGAGTATCAGTGTACTAATCAGTGCACTTATTATCTACTTTAAGGTGAGTATGTTTGTGTTTACTCTCCATCACTGTAATTATATACATTGGGTAGTACAAAAGTTGACCCTCCAATAGTAACTTAAAAGAGGACAGCCTATGTTTGCTTATACAAACTACTTTGCAAGATTAAAATGAAAAAAAAACAAACCAAACACCCAAATCATGAGCCCATAGACTCTCCCAAATTCCTAAGAAGCACGTCCTTAACTTTTGGGCTACCAGTCTTTAAATAGTTTATTTATTTAATTATTATTATTATTATTTATTTATTTTTGAGTTGGAGTCTCACTCTGTCACCCAGACTGGAGTGCAGTGGCCTCTCCCGGCCACCGCAGCCTCGACCTGCTGGGCTCCGGCGATCCTTCCGCCTCAGCCTTCCGAGTAGCCGGAATTACAGGCATGCGCTACCACGCCCGTCTGATTTTTTTTTTTTATTTATTGTAGAGATGAGGTCTTGCTGCCCAGGCGGGTCTCGAACCCGCGGGCTCAAGCAATCCACTCACCTCAGCCTCCCAAAGGCGTGGTATTACAGGCTGAGCCACCGAGCCCGGTTTATTTAATTATTATTATTATTTTTGCCATGGTGTTAAGATGAACAGCAGTGAGACTATGAATACCTTGGGGTTCTCAGATTGTAAGAAATAGAAAAGATCTTTTGCTCACTTTAAGCAAAAAGAATACTTATTGACTGACACTTATTGGATGTACTCCTGGACAGAAATCAAGGTAAAAATAAGGACAAATTTTGTATCTATATTCTAGAAACTATCCAACTTCTGTCCCAGGCACTATGCTAAAATAAATGTGTCTCAATCACTTTTTCCCCTGTTCTTGCCACTGTTAAAGATTCCTATTTCTGGGAGGGGAGTCTAGTTGACCTGGCTTGTGACTTTTACCTGCTTCTTGGCTGGGGGTATATGAGAGCATCCAATTTATTGTTCCACCAAAACTGACCACATTATTTTGGGGAGAGGTAACTTCTCTCCCAAAGCCAGGGTACTAATGAAAAGTGGGAATAAATCCTGGGTGGGTCTCTGACCCTAAACAAATAAATATTCACTACATATCTCTACCTGGTAATACCAATAACTAACAGAGGTGGTTTGAAGGGAGGAATGGAGGAGAAGAGCATTTAGCTCTGTTTGTTTGCATCATGATTATTCAATTTGCAGGGACTCTTTTTCCTAAAAAGTGAAACTCATAAATAAAAATTACAAAGACATATCTGAATTCAGTTGAGCAATATGATCACTGAAAGGTAAGTCTAAACAAGAATATTTTGAAATTGCAAGCATTGGTGGAGTTTGAGTCTCCTTACAAATGTTAGCTTGATGCTTAGTGTTTTAAAGGAAGTGGGGTATGGACTTTTCTGTGGCATTGAACTTCATCAAGGGCAGAAAAGCCGATTTTCCCCCTAAGGCCAAGGATTCTAAGGGCGAGAGAGAATAGGGATGATATCTTGGCTTGTACCCTTATGACTGTATCAAAGATGCCTGTCCCAAGGATGTGTCCTGCTTGAGAGCCATGGTCTGGCTGTACGTTGGCCATATGCAACCTCTGGCAAATTATTTCCTTTCTTCTCCTCATCATAGTTAAGGCTGAAAAGTCACTAGATAGTGTGGGCATATTTGTGCATATTTTAATCACATACTCAGTACTTCTATTAATTTGAGAGAAATTTAATCAGGCCTCTTGAGAGCACACTTAAGAACATTTCCCTTTCAGCTCTTAACCTATGAAGAGAGCATGTCTTGTGGTCTCCCTTTAGTGATTGGTAGTTGAAAACTACAGAGAAGGATTGAGTCTTGGGAAAGAAAATCCTGCCTCTGAATTGGTGACCCATGTCAGGAGAGTGAATGGGTAACAGGGACGGAAGGACACAGGGAGGTTTACTCATGCTATTAATCAGAATTTCTGGGTGTGAGATATGAATTTAGTCAACCAAAGTTTCTCCATTTTCTAGCCAGAATATAAAATAGCTGACCCAATCTGCACATTTCTCTTTTCCATCCTGGTGTTGGCCAGTACCACCACTATCTTAAAGGACTTCTTCATCTTGCTCATGGAAGGTAGGAGTGATTTTATTACTATTCTCAGGGTCAATGTTTTCTCTTCCCTGGGATCACAAAATGCCCACAAGACATGCTCACTGTTTGTTCATTTTATAGGAAAAATTTAAGCAGAGTAGGAATTTTTTTATGAAAACAAATGTTTGATTTTCATTCATATGGGAACAAATAAAAAGAACTGGCTTCTGTTTTTGCTCCAGCAACTGTTAAATGATATCTCATACTGTAAAAACCATAAGTACACACACTACAAGGAAGACATTGCAAAAATATAAATTGTTCCCTAAATATACCTGGAAAAGACCTAAGAAAGACTGCACAAATCAACTTTTCAGGCAGTTTGATAGCTGAACGTTTTAGTCAAATTGTGCCTCAGAGTGCAAGAACACTGGGGAGGGGGATCTTTATTTGTCCAAAAAGTGCTCACTGAGCCCCGACTGTGTTAGATCATGTGCTCAAAGCTAGTTGCAGAGATAAGCAAAGCAGAACGAAGTTGTGTCCTCACACTCTGGGCTGCATTTGCTATGCTGATCCAGCGTCTGCACTGAGTTTGGCATCAATGTAGTGACCTCTCAGAAGCTGGGACCACCAGGTTGCCTAAGGAGGGGTGAACCAGCCCAGGAAATGGAGCAGGTCAAAGCTTCCATGCTGATCAGTGGCAGCATTTGTGAATAGCCAGCCTGGGCAGCATAGCAAGACCCTATATCTTAAAATAAAAGAAAGCATTATTAAAAAGCTATGTCCTTGTGGAGCTAATTAGTAAGGAGAGAAGGGATTTTTTCAAAAAATTACACAGACATGCATTAGCGAGAAGTGCCACAATGAAGAAGTGTGGGCCCTTTGGGGGAATTTTAAATGGTTGGGGAATAGTGGCTGGTGGCTACAGAGGCTTTGCTGAGACCTGCTGTTAGCCCTGAGAGGGATCTTTTGCTTATTAACCTCATTCTCTGCAGCAGACCCCAGCCTCATCTCCTTTCCTGGCCTTGTGGATTCTCTGTTGGGCTTCTTGGGTCTTCCAATTCCCCAGGAATAGATGACACAAGTAACCCTCACTGCCAGGAAAGTCTTTCCTGATGTCTGAAGCCAGCCTTTCCCGCTTCCACTCTGCATTTTGGTGATTTTCTTTTCATTTGGCATAAAGTGGTTGAAGACTTGTTGTCTTCTGCCGTTTCTGGTCACATCTTTACTGGCAGAGTTACCTTGGAGAAACAGACCATGATGTTGAAAAACAAGGTCTTTACATCAGACACATCGCAGTTCAAGGACCAGTCAGGCAAATTTTGTCTGAACCTCAGACAAAACTCTTTACTCTTCTGAATTTCAGTTTTCTCAGTGCAAAAATGGGACTACAACATGGTGTTGGGTGGATTAGATGAGATGCATGACTACTGTCTAGGACAAAGTAGGTATTCAGTAAGTAATAAGTTTCCAGCTAGTTGCTTGGGTTGACTAGAGTCTAGGAAGCTAGGCTGTGGAGGTGAACCCTGTGTAGCATGTTTCTCCTCACGTCAAGAAATTCCCAATTCTCAACCACAGAGTGTGGCCATCTCCCTGGCTGCCATCAATGCAGATGGCCTCAGAAGGATCAGATAAGAGATTCTTATCAGAAAACATTCATCTTTACCACCAGAAAAACTATTCAATGGTACTTGGAATGGGAGAACTACTGACTCCCAATGATAGTGTAATTCCAGTATATTGGAGACAGGGGGTACTTGGTTATATCTCAGTATTATGAAGGATTGGCCTGAAACCCTTGTTAGACCAAGTCAGCAGTTCTCAAATTTTAGTGGTATTAGAATCATGTGGAGAGTTGTGAAAACACAAATTACTAGGCCCACCTCCACAGTTCTTGAGTCAGTGAGTTTTGTGGGGAGGTGGGAGGAGTGAGAATTTAAATTTCTAAGAAAACGTTAATGCTGCTGGGTCCAGATCACACCTCAAGGACCACCAGACTAATCTGTCCACACTGCTGAAGGGATGAATTCCTGCACTGGGCACACCTGAGAATCGAATCAGAACTAGAGGTTTGTATCACATCAAATGTCCAGATGATTGACAATATCCAGACATTAGCTGAACTTTTCTTTTTTTGTCCAGCACATTTCAACACAAGGCCATCATAGTCTCAGAAGGCAGTTGCCTTTGGTGATTGCTCACATTTCATTCCCATTCCCTGCCAAGTATACAGTTAAAGGTTTGTTCCCAGCGGACACTACTGTTGTTACAAGATGATAGTGTTGACGACAGTAAAATGGATTACGGCGTCAAACATTACAGAGGTGAACTTTCTGATTCCAAACGCAGGAATATTTGGCTTGTCAAGTCACAGGGGCAACCATTTTCCTTCCTGAGGGCCAAGCTGCAGCTGTTGTTGCTCCTAGGGGGGTTACTGACCTAAAGGGAGAGAAAAGACAAGTTGGTGTGCAGTTTCAGGTGACTTATGTTCCACCTTCTCTGTCTTAGTATGGCTCTTCTCTGGTGATTTTCTTTCTTATTCTATTTAAGGAAGAGTGCAGAGACAGGGCTACCTCTGCTAATTATGGAAACTAGTAGATTACTCCTTTCTGGAAGGCACTTAATTTTTAAATTAGGTTTTCAAATTAGGTTAGTACAAAATAACACTTGTACTTAGTAAAATTTTAAAATAATACAAGAAAGTATAAAATAGAAAAAGGAAGTCTTTTATGTTTCTGCCTTTGATGTATGAGTCCCATTCTTCAGGGGCAATATCTATTAATGAGTTGACATCTATCTTTCCAAAAAGATGTGTGCATTTACATACATATACACATGTGTATGTGTATATTATGTGATGTATGTGTGTTTTTATAAAAATGGGATTACATATCGAATCATATTTTGTCTAATACCTTGCTCTGTTCTCCTGAAGATCTTTAATGTCAGCACAGACACAGACACATTCCAACCTCTTTTACAGGTGTAATTATTGCTTGCTTCTGGTAGGCATTCCAAATAATAGTATGGTTACTACTCTTGCACATATATATTTTTAGCACTTGTATATCTGCATAATAATTCCTTGAAATGTATGTGCATTTTAAAATTTGATAGACATTCCCATTTCCACCAAAGATCCCATGTCTATTCCCTTCTCTCCAACATGTAAAAAAATGCCCATTTCCTCATGTCTTCACCACTGATGGGTGTCAAACTGTTCTTTTCTACCTTGATTGGTGAAACATGTATATTATTGATTTCAAATGCAATTCTTTAATTCTGAGCAGTTTTTAAGATATATTTATTAGTCTGGGGAGTTATTTTTTTAAACATCAATTTAAGTATTTTCCTGGATGCGTTAATATTTTTGCAGACTCTTACTGAGATGTGATGGGGCACTGAGACCAGTGGGGACACGCCTCTTGCTTGTCAAAAACTCCAGGTGTTTGCACTATATACATATAATTGAAGTAGAGGCTACCAGAGCATTGTACTTAGAGTAAAATAAGTCATGGTGAACTTGTATTCTCTGTAGTGGTAAAGAGATGAGCAAGGAAAGAGATAAAAAAGGTAGTGAGACCAAGACCTTGTTTCAAGGGCCCTAGATGAATCACATCAAGTCTTCAAAGGGGCAATAGAAATTCCCCAAAGAGATGACACACATTAGACATAATAGTCAACTTGATGCAATCCCTAGATGCTAGTGTTTGCATTGTGCTTGATAGTCAAAGTGTGGACGTTAGAATCTGACATCCCTGGCTCTGGCACTTTCCTGTGTGGCCTTTGCCATGTTTCTTAACCTCTCTGACCCCGATTTCCTCTCCCTAGTTACATAGGAATTGTGATATTGATATTCAGCTCCTGAAGTTCTTAGGATGAGTGAATGAGTAAATCTCTATAAATAAAGTGCTTAAACTTAGCACAAGCCTCACATATGGTAGGTCCTCAATAAAGATTGTTGTTTTTCCAATAAAACAATTTTACCCATGAGTTTATATACATTCTTTAATTCTTTTAATCTGCATCCAATAACCTGAGCCTTTGGTTGCTCACAGAGTAAAAGAACACGCTGACCAGTTCTTTGTTACTTCCGGAAACATGAAGTAGCATTAAACTCACTCAAACTGTTGAAGATTTCGGGTTATACCCAGGAAGAAAATCTCCCACAAGCAAGGTTCTTAAATCCTGGAAAATCAGGGTGAGGAGGTCTCCATTTTTTAAAGAAGGTGGTTCTCAGCTGTAATTGCTCAGTATAATCATCTGGGAGCTTTTGAAAAATACCTGTGCCCAAGACTTCCATACCCAGAGCTTCTAATATAATTGGCTGGGGTTGGAGTTGGCTTTGGTATTTTTGGCATGAGGCCAGGCTTGAGAACCACCACACAGTAAAGCATCTCAGTGGCTCATACATGCTCTGCCCTGTAACCCAAGCTTGGCTGCGGTGGGCCAGGCCCTGCAAAGAGGTTTAGAGGGTCCCTGGGAGGTGTGGTGGCATTGGCGATTATTCTGGAGAAATAAAGAGAAAGAAAGAGAGAGATAGGGGGAGAAAGAAAGAGACTGGACTCTGTCTAGTGCAGAAGCCATTTAATGGGATGAACCGTAAGCCTTTTATCCTAAAGTTTCACAGGTTAAATCACAAGACTTTCACATGAACACAAAGTCAGGTGGGTGAGGGGCGTCCCCCACCCACCAGGTGTTTCCTCAGGCATGAGGAAGAACAATCCCAATTAAATCACAAAACATTTTCATAAACATAAAGCCAGGTGAATGAGGGACTTCCCCCACCCACCAGGTGTTTCCTCAAAAGCAATACAACAATTCTAATATCATAATATTCTAATAATCAGTAACTTTTAAAACTTATGCATACACAACACCTAATGACCAACTTAAATACCAATTCCTTTCTATTTTATGCTAATTATACCTACACTATAGAAACTCTTCATTATAGCCCAAACCAGTTCCTAAGGAATGTGGCCCAGCCCAAAGTATGTGCTGGGCCGTTTCTAGTAACTCTAGATAATTAACTATATGATTAAGATAGAAACAGCGCTTTTTATGTATATACTAATTCCACAAATATACTTTTAAATCTTATAAAGAGGCTTGTACTGTATTAAAGGCTCCCAAATGTGACCTGAGTTTGAATTATGTTAAATTTAAAGCCGAAACCACAGTCTGTGAGAAACGGGAACAATGGACTCCTAAAGTAAGCCATGCCTGTTGTACTCTCAGAACTTCATGCTTAGATCATCAAAGTCCCTGCTAATGAGACATGCCAAACAGCAAAGAAGGGAAGAGGGAATGGGCCATCAGCTCCTGAACTTATCCTAGTGGTCTCAGGGTTCGCAGCCCACCTGGATCCCTAATGCTCAGGCGAGCCTCCTTGGCTGGCTCCCAACACTTGGCTGCCTGTTGGGATCTCCAAACCAGCATGGATGCTGGCCTTATCCACAGAGGTCTTGGGTGTAGCTTGGTCATCAGGATTCCTAATGTCTCGTGGTGGTCATATTAATGTGCATCCAAGGTTGAAACCCTATGGACTTCAGAGCCTTGTCTGTGGAAATTTCCTCCAGGAGATCTGGAATGGAGCTGGGGCATACTTGTTTTTAATAAACACCCCAGGTGTTTGCATTATATACATGTAATTGAAGTAGAGACTACCAGAAGGTTGTACTTAGATATTTCTTCTACAACATCCTTGAAGGCAGCTAAAATGATGGAAAACTTACTGAGTAATAAAATGGAATTACAATGTCAGGATCCTCTACTAACACAATTCACTAAGTGACCTATGGATGACTAATGTTTGTACAGAATTACAGTTTACAACGAAGAGATATTTTTTGAACTGCTCCTCAAATAACTCTGTGATCTATGCCTGTTCTTATCACCCTTGTTTGACTACAAATGGGCCAAGGATCAGAGATTCTGCGATTTGGGTAATTTCACAGTAGTTGTCATCAGAATGCCACCTGTGATAACTTCATACCAAATTCCATGTTATTTCAGTGTGCTTTCCAGAGCGTAGGTAAAGATGATTGAGAGAAGGACAATTAGTTTAATAACACACTAAGAACGAAGAATAATTATTACTATTATTGGGCATCATATAGCGAATCCTCCAAATATTCTTTCTGTGCACTTTTGACTGGTGGCAAACCCTTTGAAGTAGTCAAGTGAATCTTATTTGTAAACATCTGAAGTAAGAAACAAGGCAAAGGTGGGGCACGATGATATTTGGTGAGGACATTGCAGCTCATTAGCTGCTTCAATGAGCTGAATTTAGTAGAATAACTGCACTGTCTCTCACCTCCTATCAGGTGTGCCAAAGGGTTTACAATATCCCCGCGTGAAGGAGCTCATCATGGCCATTGATGGGGTGGAATCTGTGCACAGCCTGCACATCTGGTCATTGACCACAAACCAAGTGATTCTCTCAGCTCACGTTGCTGCAGGTCAGTGAGTTTTGCAAACACCTTGGACAAGACTCAGTTCTTGTTCTATAAAGTCAATAATTTCCCCTCTTTACTCAGAGTTGCCCTTACTGTCTGTTGCCTGTCAGAGTAACTGTCAACTGTTCAATACTACCAGAGACCTCTGAAGCCAACCTGCTTATCAATGTTGTCATAGCAACAATGATGCCACACCGACTTCAGGGCTAACCACAGAGGGGAGAGGACAGACACGGGGCTGAAGTACCATCCCGGTTTCAAGGCTTAGACTCTGAACATCCAAATTCACCCATCTGACTTGGTACCCTATCAGTTACAAAATAGGAATGGATTAAAAACTCTGAATTGAGTATCACCTGTATAGACATTTATCCTAACACTGAAAATAAAAAGATGGAAGATATAGGCCCCATATCTTGTCTAACAAGCTCACAGATATGCTAACAGGAATTATGGTGGGTCCTTCTCTTCATCGTTAGAAATTCCGTAACCATGTGAGATAGTTCTTATGATGCTAGGTTTATACTAAAAACTACTTTGTCAAGCAGAAGGTGATTTTGTCCATGACATGTCCTGGAGCTGGGAAAGTCGGCAGTAGGGGGTTTCCTTGGTGCCCTGGGAGATGGCTCAGGCCAAGGATGACACATTCTGCTGCTGACCATTGACACAAGGAGTTACAGGCAGGGGACAGGAACACCTGTGACAGTCATTTGAGGACTGCGCTTCCTCAGACACCCTCTTCTTTGAGAGCTCAGATCTGGCTTTGGGGAATTTACAGCATTTATTATGCTGATATTTCACTGCAAGTGGAATAATCTGGGAAACAGTCAGCTTACTATGGAGGGGACTTTACAGCCTCCTGATACCACTTGCATCAGGAAAAAAGATGGTAGGGAGGGCTGCTGCTCTGAGCAAGGCCTGTGGGGAGTGCTCCATGCTTTCTAGTCCCTGTCCTAGCCGTGATATAATCTCTGATTTCACGCAAGGACTGCAACCCAAGATCCTCAGGGACTGGTGTGCAGGGCTGTGGAAGAATAATCATTCTGTCATGGCTTTTTCCAGGGCTTGTCTCCCCTTCTATGCTCAGTTCCCAGGTGTGCCAGAACCCCAAGGTAACTGTGGCAGGAAGAGTTCTGTAGTGACAGTGCTTGACTGCATTAGAATTGCCCCTGCCTTGTGATGCGAATGCAGGTTATTGTCAGAACCAACATGGCTTTTTCCCAGTGCTCTGCCCATGCCCCACTCACCAGGTCAAAGACAAAGCACTTGAAGGTAGAGCCGAAGCAGTGGCCTACGTGTGCAATCAGTGCTAATCTCTGTGGTTCTCCTCACAGCAGGCAGCGGGACAGCCAGGCTGTTCGGAGGGAGATTGCCAGAGTCCTCAGCCAAAACTTTGCTCTGCACTCGCTCACCATTCAGATGGAATCTCCAGCTGACCAGGACCCCAACTGCCCAGTGTGTGAAGACCCCCGCGACTAGCTCAGTGACATGCCAGCCTCCCAGTGTGATAGGCCATTATCAAACCTGCTGCTGTGCAGTTTCTGAATCATAAGAAATAAGGAACTAAAGGAGGAATGCTGAGAAATTCATGTCATGGTTCAACGCACATTGTATCCTTGTTTCTTGAGCTCCATCCACCATGAATGAAGATGCATTGAGACCCCCCATTGGATTATATACTCATCAGTGGCTGTGCTCACCTACAGGAATGTATGTAGAGATTACTCCCAAGGAGGGCAGAAATAGCAGCCGTTTGTAACTACAGGCAGTGAAAGCTCATCCCCCAACAAGGCATCCTGAGAATGAGTGGGTAGAGTTGAACTCAGCAATGTTTTATCAAGAATCAGTGCAGGGACAAACAGCCATAAAATTTTCCAAAACATGAGAAACACAAAAAAGAAGTGCCAAGTTAGGGATACAAGAGAATCTGGAGGATAACACCCCATCAAAACTGTTTCTCCCACTAAGCTGTAATAAGACTTTTCTCTACTCTGAAGTTGGACCTATGAATGAATACCCAGAATTTTGCAACTCATCCTTCTTTCTTTGTCACATTTTGGCAATACATCTCTCTAAGTTTTAAATTCTGACCTGTTTATTGCAAAGCTTCACTGTCTAAAAGAAAATCTTTTCACCTCTCAGTGTGGAGTGAACTCTGGGACCAGTCAAATAATGTAGTTGTAGAAACCCAGATATCTTCAAGAAGAGCCTACAAAGACAGTCACATTGACCCCAGCAAGTTGGCACCACAGATAATTTAGGTGTTTCCCTGCAAGAAGGAATGAAGCAGATGCAATAAATTATTTCGTCTGTAGTGTGATCTGAGCCCAGCTTTGTGCTGGGTGTCCGAGCCATGGAGAGGAATCAGATGCAGTAAGGGCATCTGAGCTCCAGTGGTACCTCAGCACTACCCACAGGGAGTAAACTCAGATAAAGACTCACAAACCAACATCCTGGAAATCCTGGGTCATTGGGTCTGATTTGGTACCTGCACTTCTGCATTGTCTTAAGTTGCCTGGAGATGATTTTAAAGGACAGTCAGAGTCTAGAAGAATCTCAACCACAGGGAGTCACCGAAGAGGGGAGTCAGTCATATACCCAGACAATGACAACAGGATCTTGCACTGCAATGATGGGGTAGAAAGCGCAGGTGATGAGTGCTGCTGGCTGGACACATCCAGTGAGGCTGCATGTCACTGAGGAGACAGTCACGTTGGACTTTGACTTACATACAGAGGTCCTTCAGGCTGATGAAGAAGAGAAAAGCATTCTAGACAAAAGGAAGGCATGCTCGTTTGTCTGCTAGTTTTTCATTTGAGCAGCAAAATACATTTGGCAAATAAAACTCTCCACTCTGTAATTTTTAGAGCTTTATAGTTTTTGCAACCTTACTATTATTAATATTGTAGAGAGCAGGAATTATGTCTTAGATGATTTTTTATGTCATTGTCAGCTTCTGTCTGGGTGCTGGGAACCTAGCAGGCATTAATAATTGTTGAGGCAAAGACTCTCAGGCTATATTTGAGCCTTGTCATTATTTTTCATTTACATTTGTGTTTTCCTGAAGTTCGAGGGCCAAGAAAACATTGACTTTGACGGAGGAGGTCACATCTGTGCCTTCTCTGCAAATCAATCAGTGCCACTGAAATAGCTACTTAGCATTCTGCTGACAGCTTTCCCTGCTAAGCAGAGACAAATATTCTTGTCCCTTACCTTAATGTGCATGTTTAGGCAGTCAGGATTAGCCCTGCTCAGGTTCCTAATGTCTTCTGCCACATCTGGCTCTTAAAATGGAAGGAACAGTCCATGCCAAATCCTTTCTCCCATCTCAGAGCCACTGCATGGTTTTGCTGTTCCATATTTTGTGCAGGACAGGGCCTTGAAGACTGCATGACTTTGCAAACACCCAGGTTTAGTGTAATTGTTTGCTTCTGCTTCCTTTGAAAAATCATGTTTAGATTTGGTTTTATGTCAGAAGTTCACTGAATGTCAGATAATCGTTAGAGAGGGAGATTTAGGTGTCAGCCAAAGGAATTTGTCCCATGGTTCCTGGCTATTTCTGCTATTTCCCTGAAATTCTACTTTTTTGATT
Source organism: Cephalopachus bancanus (assembly GCA_027257055.1). NCBI lineage: Eukaryota > Metazoa > Chordata > Mammalia > Primates > Tarsiidae > Cephalopachus > Cephalopachus bancanus. Next base: position 2,961,918 of record JAPVLO010000095.1, on the reverse strand, counting down.
AGCTTTACTGAAAGCTCTGAATGGTAGATGATTCTGTGGTAAAGTGCAGGGCAATCTATGATGGGGATTTTAAGGATTTTCAGATGGAGAGGTAGATGCCACTAGGGAGCTTTGTGCACCATCCATCAGTCCAGAAGTTCCAGCTCTCCCTTGTCTCTTCCCTGGTGCTGTCAGAACTCCAGGCCACCCAAGTCAGCCGGCTGGTGTAGCGAAATCTTTGTGTCATTTTCTGCTCTCCGGTTACCAAAATGTTAATGATCTTGTGTGTCTTTCAGAGCAACGCAATTCATTCTTCTGAGCACAGAAATCAGGTCAACTGTCCCCTTCATCTTTCGTATGCTTCCCCACCACTCGCCACCCAGTGAAGATTTATCTAGGGCTCTAAGGCTATGTTAGGGCACATAAAGGAAATTTATGTGTTCCATATGCTTGGTTGCAGATGGGAAATGGGCATGTTGAAGGACAGGAAGGAAAGATGTTTATACGTTAGGCATCATTCTGAAGTCAAACTGCCTGAGTTTGAATCTTAGCTCTTCCTTTTATTAGCTCTGTGACCTCAAGCTAGCTCCTCAAGTGCTCTCTGATCCTCTGTCCCTTATCGGTAAAACCTTCCTATTCAGGTTTATGAGAATTTAATAAATTAGCACACTTAAAAAGGTTGGTGCTACTCATAGCATGTTAGCACTCAGTATATGTATATTGACCATTATTTGCTATTATATACAAAAGTGACTGTGCATATATACAGGCACAAACAGTTTTAAATCATCCTAACTATTAAGAAATTTTGAATCATTAACACAACTTCCACAAGAGAGTGGCAAAATTATTGGTAAGAAATTAAATAGTCCTTTCTCTAACATGGAGCAATGGAGGCTTGTTGAGACACAGGTGTTTACTGAGAGTGTTACCTAGTTAGAGAGTTAAGGATGAATTAATATATTCGAATTCCTTTCTGAAAGTGTCTGAAAATTTCCACTTTTGTCTTGGAAGAAATAACTGAATTAGTCACTCAAAATATGTTTATTAACAAAGAATACAACTGTCCAGTTCAGTGATGGCAAAGCCATAGGTTTCTCAGATCGTAACTCTATTCCTGTGAAATATGACCTGCCTCTCTCTCTCTCTCTCTCTCTCTCTCTCTCTCTCTCCCCCCTTCCCCCCCTCCCTCTCTCTCTCTCTCCCTCCCTCCCTGTTTCCCTCCCTCCCTCCCTCTCTTTCTCACATGTAACCTCAACTTGCTCTAAGCAGGTACATTTTCTTCTTCTGGTTTCTAAATTGCCAAAGGCAAATTTGAGATCACTTAATATCTGTTACATTTTATGAATAAACAAAGGCTTTTAGCACTCCAGGGTCAAAAAGAAAAAGCTGCTTCCAAGCATATACATTTATTTCATAGATTCCCGGATGGCTCCCCAGTTCCATCCCCACCCAGTGAAACTTGACCCAGAGAGCCCTGCAAGGAAACAAGCCTCATTCTCCACTATCTGCTCTAAAGTGCCTTCAGGAAATGATTTTCTCAGCTCAGCTCTCTGTATTCCCTGTTTCGGATCACAGGGCAATCTGTTTAAATGACTAATTACAAAAATCATTAAAGGCACCAAGCAAATGTTGTCTTTGAATACCCGTGTCTGAGGTTTGTGAATCCTGCTAGGCTTGACAGTGACGAGACCACTTAACAGTCCAGCGCAGGCGGATGTTAAAAAAAAAAAAAAGGTGACCATCTGCGGTTCAGTTTCTTAACTTTTCGATTTCACACTTAACGTTTGTCATTCTGTTACTGGGCACCTGTTTAGATGCTATTTTAAAATGTTAATGCATTTTGTTTAAAACGAAATCAAGTGAAAAAGAGTTTGGGTTAAGTCATCATTGTTTTACCACCTAAATTGTGGCAGAGCATAATTTTCATGACACAGATGAGACTTGTGATGGGGACACACTCTTCCACTGAGTCTTGTGTTGGGGAAAGAGCCCATTTGGGGAGCAGTTTGTCTAAGATAGATGAAAGAGGATGTGTGAGAATCGGGGGCACTTATAAAACCATCCTGGTCATGGGTATGAAATCCTGGTGGAGGAAGAAGAGTGAGGGCAGAGGCTGTGGCAGCTTTGATGGTTGCAAAAACAAACTCATGCTTCTCCAACCATAAAGGCCAGCCAGGAAGGATGAGAGATGTCATGCTGAATTGCACCCCTTTCAGGAGTGTCCATCAATCTGCAGACAATGGATCCATGTAATTGCCCTATACTTTCCTTCTTCAAAGGGGTACACATTTGCTACGAGCATAATTATCCTATTCACAGCTATTAAAACCATGTGGTATCATACACAGTCCAATGGTACCACCAGATAGGATTTCCCTAGATCTGTAGAGTTGAAGCATGTTGGCGGTATTGACGAAAAAGGAAGCACACCAGCTGTCCTGAAGATATTGTAAACCATGGTGAGTTAACCTGCACAACGGAATCAGAATCAGATGTCAATCTAGGGCTCTCATTTGGGGCTAAACTGCACTCTTCAAATGGGAACCAGTTGGGATTTCATAAAGCAATCCTTTTTTCTTTTCCGACCCCTCCTCAATTTTTTTTCAGAGATGAAGAAGGGATTTTATTTGGCATATACATGGGGTTAATGAACATGAACTTCTGTTACAGTCTTATTCTCCACTCTAAAATTGCCTCTGACATGGCAGGAGTCCATGATCAGAAAATCTGAATACCTTGTGTTGGCATTTCCTTAGAGTAATACTTTTTATGAATAATTAATGGCCCAGAAAGATGAAGCCTCTTTTGCTGGTTTGCACCTTCTCATACAGTTCAGCACCTTGTAGCAATTTGGATGGGGAAAGGATAGTTCAGATTTCCCTGCCTCAATAAGCTCTGAATTCATAAACAAGAAGCAGATTTTCTTTCCATTCCATCGCCAATCCTTTATACACATCAAACCATGAAGAGGGTTTTCAGGATCTTAGACTAGATAATTTTTCATGTTGACTGAAAAGGAAGTTCTGAGATAGGCACTGTGATCAGACACAGCAGATGAGGATCTATCATTGTATTTCTTTATATCCTCCTTCTCCCTCTTTTCCCCCTCCTCCTCCTCTTCTTCTTCTTCCTCATTCTTCATCTCAGTGGTTTTTAAACACCCTAAAATTTATAACGTATCTTTCAGCTATAGAGATTTTTTTATCTGAGTATAAATATTTGCACAATGGTAGAGATACTTCGAGATACAGATTTTGAAAAAGACCTCAAATCCTGTTCCCTGTGACTTTCATTTATTCATTTAATTAATTTTTAACTCATTTTACTAATATTTATTAATCAATGACATGTCAAAACAACGTCAGGGAGTAAAATGTTGCTTTGGCTGTTAAGATTAATAGTTTGGGTTAGTCCAGAAGACTTTTATTCATATCAGGGATTTAAAAAAAATCACTAAATTGCTAAACCATAAGGGTCCTGAAAAAAGCCTAATACTCCCATGGTAGGCATCAATGCTGAGAAACTCACCTGTGTTTGTTGCTTCTCCTTTGAATAATAGATTTCATAAAGTTGTTGTTCAATGTAGTCAAATCATGAACTTAGTCACGTTTCCTGGTGCAGTTTTCCTGTTTGTTCCAGAACTTGGAATTCACTTCACTTTCCTGCTGTCACTACTGACATGTCAGTGTCGGCATCACACAATAGCAAATATCGGGCAAAGACATGACAGTGTCAGGCTTTGGCACTGTCCAAGATCCTCCATAGCAGTTCAGGAAGAGGGTAGAGGGTAGAGCAGGACTGGGAGTTTGGAATTAGACAAATTGAGTTATTAAACACACAAAGATGTCAGGCAGGCAGTTGTTTATATGACTCTGAACTGGAGTTACAGAAGGAGTATTCTTGTCCCAGGAAAGAAGTCTGAGCTGCAGTGACAACAGTCGTGGTCTTGTTGGGTCCACATGGCCACGCATGTGTTCCTGAGAATGAAGGCTCTTTCATCTTGAACATACGCCGTCTGAAACATGTAGCCTCTCACATAACAAGTGGAGAGAGAAGAGAAACTCTGGTTTTTAGCCACATCTTCAATTTATCGCTTACGTTGTCATCTATTTATTTATTTATTCATTATTTTTTTTGAGTTGGAGTCTCACTCTGCCAACCAGGCTGGAATGTAGTGGCATTCTTATGGCTACAACAGCTTCGACCTCCTGGGCTCAGGCGATTCTTTGCCCTCAGCCTTCCGAGTAGCTAAGACTACAGGCATGCACCACCATGCCCGACTAATTTTTTTTATTTATTGTAGAGATGTGGTCTTGCCGTGTTGGCCATGCTGGTTTCCAACTCCTGGGTTCAGGCAATCCTCTCACCTCGGCCTCCCAAAATGCTGGAATTACATGCATCAGCCACTGCAGCCAGTAAATGGTGCCTTTTAAACAGACACTCTGCACTTCTGCTCAGAGTTTATTGGCCAGAACGAATTATACCGCCCCAATTTGCTGAAGAGAAGCTGGGGAGTAGAGAGTAGCATGTGGATTATTGGTGGATATCAACTGCCACTGCCTGGGAGAGAATTGCTGGAATGAAGCCTAGTGCACAAAGAGCATGCCTGGCTCTGCATGAGGGCATCTATCCACAAGAGAGTGTCTACAAGGCTGGAGTTCTGATGGTAGGTCTATAGATATGCCTCAACCTCCTGGGCTCAGGTGATCCTCCTACCTCAGCCTCCTGAGATGCTGGTGTGTGCCACAATGCCTGGCTAATATTTTAATTATTTTAGAGATGGGGTCTCACTATGTTACCCAGGCTGGTCTGGAACTCACTGCCTAAAGCGATCCTCCTGCCTTGGCCTTCTAAAGTGCTGGGATGACAGGGATGAGCATTGTCTGCCAATTGCTTCATTTTTCCTTTTTTTAAAAAAAAAAATTTTAATTTAGAGCTATGGATACATTCATGTGAGGATTTGCTATGAAAGTAAATTGTGTGAAGGAGAGATTGGGCTCCTAGGGAGCCCTCTTTCCCACCCCAGTAGTGGACATGGTACCAAATGCGTCAATGTGTGCCCCTTATTCCCCCTCCCTTCCTCCTTCCATCCCTTCCTTCCTTTAGCAGTGATTAGTGTCTGTTGTTCCCACCTTTGTGCTCATGTGCCCAATGTTTCATGCCCACTTAAGCATGAGAACATGTGATATTATTTGTTTCTGTGATAGTTACTTAGAATGATGGTCTCCAGTGGCATCCATGCTACTACAAAGGACATGACTTTGTTCTTTATGGCTACATAGCATTCTGTCATATAAATGTACAATTTCTTTGGCCAGTCCACCTTCGATGGGCATCTGGGTTGGCTCCATGCTTTTCCTCTTGTGAATAGTACTCAACTGCTTCATTTTTCTAAGTGAAGTTGGAATCAAGGTCACCAACTGAGTGTGACAGTGAGGGAGGAAGTGCTGGGAGTTAAAACAAGAGGAGCAAGAGTGAAGTTATCATGAAGCCTGAAAGGGTGACCATGAAAGTGTGAGGGCCTGCAGTTGTTAATTAAGTTGTTGTGCACCCAACTCTTTATACCTGGCTTCAGGTGCTAGGGTGGGGACTGTGTGGACTACATTTCTCCTTGTGAGGAGACCAGTAGCCTAAAGGGAGGAAATGCGACTTGCTCCTTGTTTTGTTTTCTGCTTGTCCTCTCCCAACAGTGTCCACCCAGTGATGCTTCTTCACCCTGGCAGCGCAGTTCATTCTCATTCCTACAGTGTGTCTGGTTTGCAGTTTACCCCACACTCACATAGCCAGCCTCACCACAACTCCCAGAGAAGAGCACCAGTTTGCTGCATGCTTCCCTCGGAGGTCAGGAGCCCAGCTCCCTGCTGGCCCTCTCCAGGCTGAGATGCCAGCATCAGCAGATCGGTGCCCCCTCCTCAGGGGGCAGAGTGTTAACACCATTGGGGTTAACTCCTCTGAGTTTCTGAGGTCTACTAATGCTCCAAGCCCTAGGCAGGTTAGCTATTTTCTGCAATTCTACCTTTTCTATTTTTGTATTATCTTTTTGCCTTTCATTTATTTGATACCTGACAAAAACTGTTATGTAAAACAGGCCAGGTGCAGTAGCTCATGCCTATAACCCCAGCATTTTAGAAGGCTGAGGCAGGAGTATTGCTTGAGGCCAGGAGTTTGCGACCAGCCTGGGCAATGTAGTGAGACCCCGTCTCTAAAAAAAAAAAAAAATAAAATATTAGCCAGGCATGGTGGCACACACCTGTAGTCCCAGTGACTCAGGAGGTTGAGGCAGGAAGATCACTTGATCCCAGAAGGTTGAGGTTTCAGTGAGCTATGATCACACTACTGCTGCCCAGCCTTTTCTCTCTCTATAGTAATCAATGTGGTCTCAATAGATCCTGTCTGTTATAAAGGCTGCCCACCTGTCAAAGTCTCAGTTTTGATCTTGGTAAAGCACCCCAACCCATGTTAGGGTGGTCGTGAGGACTGAATGGGAAGATGTATGTCAAATACCTCACCCAATGCACCACTTGTAGTAAGTTCTCAACATGTTCTGACCTTCAAGAACCTGTCAGATCCCTGGCCCAGAAGCTTTCCTGGATGTTCTACCCAATGTCAAACACTCAATCTTCCATGCTACATTTTCAACCATTCATCTTCTTGTGCTTTTGTCACGTTGTGGTCTGTCTGCTGTGTTTTTGTTTGTTTTCCTCTTTAATGCATGAAAGCATGGATTTCTATTTATCTTTGAATAATACCACCTAGCACAGGGCCTGGCACAGGGTGGTATTCAGTAAATCACCTTGTTAGAAACATACCTTCATCTAGCAGACTCTGTAGTAGTCAATAAGTATTGGGGCATTTAATTCTTTCATGTTTCCTTGCAAACACCAGACATCTGCGTCTAAACTCCAGCCTTGGATGCACTCTATCTCTACTTCTAATCCAGCTCATCTTCTTTCTAACTATGTGGTTTTGGCCACATTAGGAAGCAGCATGCAGTTTCCTCACAATAAAGTGAGAATAATGATACATGTGTCACAAGGTTGTTGTGATCAGCAGATGACTAATGTGCCACTCTTGGCTTGGCAGCTGGTTCAGTGTGGCCTGACAGCATTAAAGTTTCCTGAACTAGATGCCGTTTAAAAAAAAAATTATTTTAAACATGTGGGGTACAATTCAGGGTTAGGTATACCAATGTTCATTATGCAGGTACCCTTGTTGATAAGGTATGCCCTGCCCTACCTGCCCCACTGGGAGTTTCCCACTACTGCCAGTCCCGCCCCCACTCCCCACAGCAGTTTCCCACTACTGATGCTTGCTCTTAAAACCACGCTGATGGTGTCGTAGAAACAATGGGTTCTTTCCTTAAAGAGAAAGATTGATGGACTTTGAAGAATCTGATGATCAAAATATGCCAAACTATTTTGACTTATATCAGAGGACCTTTAACAATTAGATTAATTTTTTTGAATATACAACTATTTTAAGGAGTTGGTAGAAATAAATAGGAAAGGACGAAGGCAGAAGAGAAAATGGAGGTAGGTTTTTTTAAGGAAGCAGGTAGGTAGGACAGCTATAATACCAATTTATAGTGGCTGGCAACTTTTGGAAGGTGTTTATAGTAAATTGCATTCAGAGATAATACTTACAGAATGCTTGTGTAGTGCTGGTCTGCTAGGGCACTATGGGATAATGAGGTAAGCATAAATTCCTTTATGTCACTAACAGAAATAGAAGCAACCCTGAGAATAAAGATGTGGTGGGGGGAAGGCAGAGAGATGGGTGAAGGGTTGGGGAGAAAGTAATCAAATGGATTAACAAGTCACCTGGATGAGGAATATTGCAATAATGTGACAAAAGTTAAATGATAATGGCTTTCTCCCTCCACAGCTGGCAAAGTCAAATAGAAATCAAGGCATTTGAAATGTTGATGCCAATGCACAGCAGAATGTAACTCATCCCAGAACTGCCTTCACGTCTTCATCAACTTGTTTATTTACTGAGTATTTCACAGTGAACTCTTTTGTGCCAGGCCCTGTGGTGAACATGATTCCAGGAGTGAAGACCTCATATTATAGGGGGTGATGTGGGATGATAAATAACTAAAGACCTGAGAAAGACATTTTCAGGTAATGGTAAGTGGTGAGAAGGGAATGAGACCAAGTGGTATAATAATAATTGGGGGTGGGAAAGGGGGACATCCAGGTTCTTTATGAAGAGGTGACACTTGGGCTGAGCCTGGACACTAGGAAGAAGTCAGCCACGCAGAGTCGGGGAAGAAAAGGAAGCACAGGACCAGGGCTGGAGAAGAGGGCAGGCCAGGCTGTGTGGGGTAAAAGCTCTGGAGGCCAAGGTCAGGAGCTGGGGTTGTATTATAAACACAAAGCTCTCCACCGGATAAGTGGAAGAGGAACCACAACAGAAGCTTGGTATGCTGAAATACTTTATTTATTTATTATTTAATGTATATACATATATTTTTCTGTAGAGACGAGATCTCACTATGTTTCCCAGGCTGGTTTCAAACTCTGGGGCTCAAACAAGCCTTCTGCCTCATCCCAAAGTGCTGGAATTATAGGCCCTTAATATTTATTATTCATGTCCATAAAAACTGTCTGTATGAGTGGGCGTGTGCCAGTGGGTGAGTGAAAGTCCATCTGAGGGGAGACTCCAGTTCATGCATGTACCTGGGGCTCTCCTCCCGAGGTGACTGCAAGCCCCTACCACCCTGAGATTAGAGCCACCAGCGCTCAGGATTGCCTGCTGTTCTCGGAACTCTCTTGGAAAAAGCCTGCTTAATACAACTGATTCTCATCACCTGGGGCCCAAACCACACCATTACCTGTGACAGCAAAGTGGCTGGAGCCCCAGATACGTGGAGAGAGAAGATCGCGGCAAGCTGGAGAGGAGCTCCACCACTGGTGAGGAAAAACTAACTGGAGCTATCTTCTCTGTCTTGGCCCAAGCAGAGACCTGCTTTGCCCCGCCCAGCTCCACCCAACCTCCAACTTGGGACCTAGAGGTAATCTCATCAAACTTAGAGAGACAGACGATCCTCCCCCATGCTGGGTAAGACACAGGCACATCAGATCTGAGTGGGAGACTTGAAGGCAGCAAGCAGGGTGAGTCCAGATCTGATCTACCCTCCTCTTACAGTAGGCCTGGGGTACCTGCCCCATGCTGAGAGCAGCCCTATCAACCTGCACTGAGAGCAGAGGGGAGAGGCTGGAGATCAGAGCTGAAAGGAAGTTAGACTTACAGGAACCACCTCAGATAGAGATTTGTTCTTTATTTGGTATGTTTGTTTTGCTCAGTTTTTTTGTTTGTTTGTTGTTTTAGGCTTTTTCCTCTCTCTTTCTGTTCTTGCTTACACGTTTGTATTTGATTTGTTTCTGTTTTTTTATTGCTTTTCTCTAAGACTTTCTGTTTGTGTATAGATATTTTTGAGGGAGAGTTCATCAACAGGGGATTTCTGTCAATTTGTGTGTTTGTATGATTGTCTGTTTTAGTTTTTTAAAATTTTTTCTGTCTTTGTTTGTGTCTCTTTTCATTTGTTAGTTGGCACACCTGTCTGTTTTCCCTCTTATTGTTCTCTCTACCTTCTTCATGTCCCCTTCCTTCCTTTTTCCATTCTTTTCCTTTTTCTTGCCTCATTTTGCCTTCAGGGGGCAAACCTATACCCCTACTGCATGGAAGGATTCTAAGGCAGTGGGAAGTAAGTTCCAGGGGTCCCACACACCTGTCAGTGGATACTGGGATCTGCAGATGCTTTCTGAATCACAGCTCCCCCCTCAATCAAATCTCAAAACTACAAAAAGTATAGTCTTTCACCCACAGTCCAGCTTCAGAATTGCACAAAGCCAGAGGATCCACATAAGGAAGAATAGGAGATTGAGCAAACAGAAGTAAAGGCTATCCCCCATCCCTGAACAACAGACTTAAAGAAGAGGTTAAAAAAAAGGAGGGAGAAAAATCTACACAAATGAAGAAAAAACAAAAGAAGAATATGAGTCTCACACAGAACCCTGAGGTGGGGGGCGGGGGTCAGCCACTGAGAATACAGACATCAGAACACAAACAATGAGGAGCCCCCAGAATGACTGGTCTCAAACCACAAACCCAGATATCAAGACATTAATAGAGAGAATAAATAGAATCAAGGAGATACAAGAGGAAAGAATGAAGGAGTTGATAACTGAGATAACAGTAATAAAGAATACAGTGAATAAAATAAATAAACCAATAAGCATAAAAAGCAGAATTAGTCAAGCACAAGAAAGACTCTCAGAGCCAGAGGACCAAAATATGGAACTAACTCAAACTGTCAAAAACAGAAAATAAGCTTAAAAAGACAGAGCAAAACCTTTAAGAGATAAACGATTATTTCAAGAGTCTGAACCTAAGATTAATTAGACTTCCTGAGGCAGAGAGACAGAGACCACCCTGGAACAAACATTTCTTGAAATTATCCAAGAAAACGTCCCTTGCCTCATTAGTGACATGACCATTCAAACACAAGAGATTCAGAGAACCACTGCAAGACAACAAATAAGTAGACCAACTCCTAGACACATAGTCATTCACCTACACAAAGTAGGTATAAAAGAAAAAATCCTAAAGGCAGCAAGAGAAAAAGGTCAGACTACCTTCCAGGGAAGACCAATTAGAATAGCAGCAGACTTATCTACAGAAACACTTCTGGCTAGGAGAGCTTGCAACCCAATCTTCAAAGTTCTCAAAGACAAACAATTTCAATCAAGAATCACTTACCCAGCTAAGCTAAGCTTCATCAGTGATGGGGAATTAAAATTTTTCCCAGACATTCAATCCCTAAGAGCTTACACTGCCTCTAGACTAGATCTATAATATTTATTACACACACACACACACACACACACACACACACACACACACACACACAGAGAGAGAGAGAGAGAGAGAGAGAGAGAGCAAAGCACTGCACAGGGAAATATAACCTTCAGACTGTGTCAGGAAAATCTTGTGTGGGGTAAGTGGGGGAAGGACAGATGTGGAAGCTGGATGCCTGGTCAGTCTCATCTTCACTCTCCTGAGATGCAGATCTTCTTTGAACCCTTCTGCTATCTGCCATAGCCAACATGTAAACACAATTTCAATAAAATAGGTCCACATCTTCTCTGTGTGTGTGTGTGTGTGTGTGTGTGTGTGTGTGTTTCTTTTAAGATATGGCTTCCTGCTCTGGGTCTCCAGGGGCCATCCCTTTTCGCCATGCAGCCACCAAAGAGAAACCATGGTGTCCAGACCATGGCCATTGACCTCAAGGCCCCTATTCTGTCTCCACCTGCCTTGAAATAACTAGATGATCTCCCGCATTGACCTCAAGGCACATATCCTGTCTCCACCTGCCTTGGGATAAACTTGGCCTTTTTCCAGAGAAGAAATTCCAACATGCATTAACCAAGTACTTAGGTGCAATGCTCATTTATAAAACTTGCTATCCTTTTTACAAATAAAATTCTAAAATACAATAACACAAAGGTTTAGAAAACAAATTTCTAAAGATGGCACCATCAGGCCTGATTTTGTTCTCTGTCTCCTCCTTGACCACTTTTCCCAGGATTCTCTCCACATGACACTGAACTTCTCATCTTTCTGCAGCAAGTTCCATTTGCTGAGTCTTTGCACCTGTGCTCATTTCTGCTGCCTGAAAATACACTCTCTTCTCTTCCCTCCTCTTCTCTTCCTTAAAAGTCCTATTTGTCCTTCAAGGCCCTGCCAAAGTTCAACTTGTTCTGAAGTTTCTCTGACTTTCACCCTCAAAAGAGTGTATTCTTCTCCCTTCTTTGCTTATTTAACACTTTGTAGGCTCTTGTCTCACTCCAGAAAAATATTTCTTTGCAATGTTGACTTCCCCAAGTAGATTTTGAGTTCACAGAAGCAGTGATCTTTATCTTATTTAGCATTTTCTCTTCCTCCAAAACCATCATGGTGTTTAATATCTAAGCAGCTGCTGCCAGTTTATTGAATGGATAATTATGCAACATATCAAATTCTAAAATATAAGAAAGGGTTCAGTGGCCCCTGCCTGAGCTCTTAAGGAAGTAAGTGTCAGGAGCAAGTGGGAATAGGTGGTAGTGAAGGTAGCAGGATAGATGTCCATACGGTCAATTCTGTCATGTAAAATGTTCACAGCTGATTCAAGGAGTGCTGTTTCCAAAATGGGAGTAAGAATCCTGATCCTTTTTCCTTCTTTAGGTTGTTATGGAGATTAAATGGGATATCATAGCAGAAGCACTTTGTAAACTGCGAGCCATCATATAATCAGCAGCAATTATCATTGTCATTATTAACTGCAATAATTCCTGTATGGCAACATTTTGCAGGAATTTTACAGCAGTTTTACCTCTTTCTGTGGGAGTATATATGCCCCCCCACCATATCTAAAGTGCACATGCTCATGTGCACACTGGTTACTTGCTTGTCCAAATTGTGGAGAATTGCTTTTTGAGATCTTCCTGCAATACCACTTGACCCTGAGGTTTGGAAACCAATGCCAGAGGGACTAGGGTTGCAGATACAAATAGAGGGAAACTGAGAAGTGATTCCTGTGGTTGTAACTGTTGTGCTCAGCTCAGCAAATGTTGATCGAGCCGCTTTTATGTTCCTGGCATCAGGTCTTGTGAAGTCAAGGTAATTCAATGAAGATGAGGGAGAGGGGCTGTTCTTAAGTCTCCCCTAACAGTGTAGGCGAAACAGGTCTAATTGATAACACAGGGTGCTAATCAGAATGTCTTGTTTAACTTGCTGTGGCCTGTGGATGCACCTAGATTTCTCAGAATGTTGATAACCTAGACTGAAGTTAGGATGAAGTCAAGAAAGCAATGGCAGGATGCATTCTGTGACTTAAGGTAGAATCCCATCACTCATTACCCTGCTGGAGGAGACAGCTCCTGTACTTATGTTAGGTCCAGAACTTAGGGCACCCTTGGGCTTCAAACAGTTTTTGAAAAGGGAGGAGGAGGTCAAGGACTGAACACTTCTAGAAGGGACAGCCTGCTCACTTTTCTAACCAGAAAGGAAATATGGCATTTTTCCAGTGTAAGTATTATTAGGTCGACAAAGTCTTAGGTCTCCAAGTATGTTCAGGGATCTTAATGTGAGAGTTTGGCAGTGGTGTTAATTCAAATTAGGGTTTTGTTTTATTTTGAAGGGAAGGTCTCTGTTTTTTAGTGGATCAGTCTAGTTGACAGAAGTGAGATGAGGCAGAAGAAAACAGCCTGATTGATGTGGGTTCCTGAACATCCCATGCCTCTTTAGGAGGAATTAGCATCTTAGACAGGAGGACTTGGAGAATTTCAATGTTAAGCTGATTAGAAGTCAAATAACTTGGTTTAGTCAGAGACCCACAGGTTTCCTGGGAGTTTGGGTTGCCCTGGTCCAGATGGTCTTTCCTGGCTGTGCTGTTTCAGCCACGCATCCAGTTGGCCCACAGCTTCTGACTCCAAGCGGGAGAAGTTGCCCCACTGCCTTCTGTGTTCCCACAAATGCTGCATGTTCTCAGTGCTCCGTGAATATTTGATCATCAAACTGGCAGTGACAGCTTGAGCTTGGCACATCCTTTCAAGAGTCTTGGGCAGGAGACAAGTGATCCCGAACTGACTGCAAGAGGAAAAGAATAGTGCACTGCCCTTTTCTCATTGTAAGTGATAATCACAGTCGCAATATATTATTGAGATAATATCAGCAGTAATGAAAATAGTGCTAGGTGTCAGGCACTGGGTTGAGAAATTAAGTCTTCTTACTCAACCCTCAAGAAAACCTGGTGATGTGTGTATGATAACCTCTATGTTATAGATGAGAAACAGCCCAGGGAGTCTAAGTGGCTTGCCCAAACCTAACAAGTCATAGAACCAAGATTCAAACCCTGGTTTGTGTCATTCCAAAGCATATACTCTAGAATTTTATTCTATGATCCTGCCCTAGCCCATTTCTCATTATGACCATAATATGAAAAATGATGTGGAAGGCAAGAGCGAGGCTTCAGCTTCCTCACTTGGCCCCCAAGGAGTAAAATTCCTCAGTAGCAACAGAAGATGAGATGATGAGTTTGGGTCGGTTTGGGCAGATTGAAAATAAAGACGATAAAGTCATACCTTGTTTTTTGCATTCTGTCTCCTGAACCCTCTACCCCAAGGAATAGTGAATTTTGCCTCATTTGAGAAAGCTAATTATACTAATAATGATGGTGATAATAGTGGCCACATAGCTTCAGAGAAAATTTCCCTAGCTGCTGAATAATACTCAAAATATTATCAAGGTTTATTAGCTATAGAATCGTAAATGCAACACTCATATGCTATGTCCTGGAAACATCAAATGTCCTAGGAATCAGTGGACTTAAATATGCCTCTATTTATTCTAACATAAAGAATGAGAAACTAGAATTTTGTACATGTTCTTAGCTATTTTGAAATAGAAACTGAAATGGCTTTATTTGAGAATGTCAACATCTTTCACATGCTCTCTCAGATTACCAGGCAAAACAAGTAGAATGGGAACGGGAAATTAAAACCTTCACAATCCACTCTAGGAAAGAGAAGTCATCTAGTGATTCCAGTATATGCAAAAGACTTTCAACATCAGTGAGAATTGAGCGGAAGATGTGTGGGAAGAAACGAAGACTCATAGAGATAGGCTCAGTGGAAGACAGATCACAAAAAGCAGATCTAAGACTTCAACTTCCAAACAAAATGGAGCAACACAGATTTGCCCTCTTGCCAGACAAGTGAAAAGTACACAAAATGTGTGCTCAAGATAGTGAACATCAAGCAATGCAGGATAGGTATTCCCAAGAGAAAGGAACAGAATAATGTGCCTGATAATTTTCCTAGTTTATTGCCTTGCAAAAGTTTCCAGGCTGTGGACTAGGAGGGAAGTCCAGACAGTGGAAGATGGAGCTGGGTGTCTGTGGAAGCCATGGCACTAACGTGAGAGTTGCTCAAAGAGACATCCTGAGTTCTGCAGAAAGATTTACCCAGGCTGAGGCCTGATACACATGAGTGAGGAGATTCACGAAGGCTGGAAAGTACAAAATAGAATAGTTTCTAACGAAAGTAGGGCTGGGAGCAGTGCCATTCCCAGCACCAGAATGGAAAACTTCACAATTTAGAAGGCTTTGTGCAGAGTGCCAAAAGGGGTCTTTACGCCATGGTAGAAAATTAACCCCAGGTGAAATGATCATCTGCCAGACAAAGCTGAAAAACAAGACCCAAAAGGATAAAACCCTTTAAAGTTATCTAATTGGTAAAAACAAACAACCAAAAACATTTATGAATATGTTCCATGTTCGAGGAGCCAGGTTGAACTTGTTATGTAGAACTAAGAAAGATATTTTGACAAAAAAATGAAAATTAAGCTTTTAGAGATGAAAACTGCCCGAAAAATACACTGAATGGGATCAACAGCTGAACAGATATTGCAGATAAAAAAGATTAGTGAATTTGAAGACATCACAATAGTAACTATCTAAAATGAAGCAGAGAGAAAAATAACTGGAAGAAACAAAGGAACAGAATGTAATTCTACTGCAGTGCAACTTTAAATGGTCAAATGTGTGTGTGATCGAAGTCCTCAAAGGAGAGAATTGGGGTGATGGGACACAAAAAGATTTGCAAACATATCAGCCAAAAAATTTTCTGAACAATGAACCCACAGATTCAAGAAGCTCAACAAATACCAATACTTAACCAAATTGTTTAAACCAGTGACAAAGAGAAAAATATTAAAAGTAGCAAGAAAAAAAGTACATGTTGCCCACAAAGGAATAAAGAAAAGGATGACAACATATTTCTCATTTGAAACATTGCAAGTGGTATCAGAAAAACATCCTTAAAGTAATGAAAGAAAAAAATCCTTGCCAGTCTATACTTTTTTGCCCCGTGACGATATCTTTTTCTTGAGACGAATTAAAACATCTTACACATAATAAAGCTGACAAGCTCTATGAGAAATATGTTTTTAAAAGCTTTCTTACACAGAAAAAAAAATGGCACAAGGTAAAAATTTTGAACTATACAAGGTAATAAAGAGCCCTAAAAATGGTAATTATAAAAATGAGATACTTCTTATTATATCTCTTTAAAACATAGTTTACTCTTAAGAAAATAAGAATTATATATGAAGTTTACAGAATATATAGAAGTAAAGCAAAGGCATCAATAGGAGAAAGCCAGAAGAGAGGAATGAAAATAAATTGCTATAATGTGTTCAAATTGCTGTTTGTAACATGAAGATACAACTTGAGGACAGACTGTGGTAAGTTAAATATGTAGACTATAAACCCTAACAACCAATGGAATAATACAGCAAAGAGTTGTAGCTAATGAATCATCAAGAGATGAAATTGAATTATAAAAATATTCAATTAACCCAAATAAAGTCAGAAAAGGGGAGAAAAGAGCATAAAGAACATACAGGACACATGGAAGCAACTAACAAGATGACAAATTTAAATGCAACTATATCAAAATCGCATTAAAGGTAAATGGCCTAAAGACTCCATTTAAAAGGCAAAAATTATCACACTGTATAAAAAAAGATAAGACCCAATTAAATGCTACCTATAAGTAACTCATTGTATATATAAGTAAACAAATGCACATTTAGACATGTTGTATAGCTATAAATTAACACAATTATTTAAGATAAATGACAGCTGCTGGAGAGGGTGTGGCGAAAAGGGAACACTTCTATACTGTTGGTGGGAGTGTAAACTAGTGCAACCTCTGTGGAAAGCAGTGTGGTGATTCCTAAAAGCTCTAAATATCAACCTCCCATATGACCCTGCAATCCTCCTACTGGGAATATACCCTGAAGAACTCAAATCACTCTATAAAAAAGATACCTGCACACGTATGTTTATTGCAGCATTGTTCACAATAGCAAGAACCTGGAAACAATCATGCTGCCCATCAAAAGAGGACTGGATTAAAAAAATGTGGTACATATACACGATGGAATACTACACAGCCATAAAAAAGAACAAAATCATGAATTTTGCAGCAACCTGGATGGAACTAGAGTCTATAATTCTGAGTGACCTCTCACAGAAACAAAGATCTGAGTATCACATGTTCTCACTCATATAATGGACCTTGAACATCCAATGTAATACTATAAGAAAATGACTGACGGTACTGGGAAACTATGGGTGGGGGAGGGACATGGGATTAACAGTAGCAAATATCTGTCTGGGGATGGGGAAACACCTCTTATCAACAGGGTGCCTGAATGAAACGTAATTGTACGCCTTACCCTTAACTGTACCCCACAAAACCATAATAAAAAATATTGATTATGAAAAATAAATAAATAAAAAAGTAAAACTACCACGATTTTCAGATGATAATGATTACACACACACACACACACACACACACACACACACACACACACACACACCCCTTGGGAAACCAAGATAATCAATCAAAAACAATCATACTCAGTGATCTATCACAGAAACAAATAAAATAACTGAGTACCACATGGTCTCACTCTTAAGTGGACCCTGAACATTTATCATAATACTACATGAAAGGGATTGGTAGTAGCAGGTATAAAATGCCTAGAAATAAACTTAAGAAATATCCAAGATGCATACAAAGAAAAGGATAAAACATTAAAGAATATCACCAAAAACGAATTGAAAAGTTGAATAGATACTATGACTTGTACAAGAATTTTCTATATTTTGAAGAATGTTAGGATTACCCAAGTGCATTTATAAATATAATTCTAACTTCATGAAAGTATCAACTTTTAAAAAACTAGATAGATTGTTTCTAGGATCACATAAAAACGTAAGTGAATACCCAAAACGTAAGTATACCCAAAAATAGTTTAAAAAATTTTTTTAATGATTTTGAGCAGTCAACCAACCAGATTATAAGAAGAAAAATAAAACATTTTGAAGCTTCTATGAATAAAACTGCATGATGTTGAGACATTAGTAGGAAGACAATCTAGTGGCATACAACAGAAAAATCTGAAAACATTAATGTGGGACTTTATTATGTAAATATAAATCCATACAAATATGGAACTTTAGTATAAAAAATGGTGACATCTCAGGTCAATGAAAACACAATACACTTTGATGAGACAAAAAAATAAGTAGCTGAAAAGAAACACTGTAAAACTTTCTCACATCTTCCACCAGGATATGTTTCAAATGAATCAATTATTTAATTGTGATCAACAAAAGCATAAATGTTATAGGAAGAAAATAAGATAAATATTTTATTACCTAGAAGTAAAGAGCCCTTTCCATCACTAATAATCCAGAAATCATAAATAAAATTGTCTAAATTTTTTTTTTTTTTTGACTTGGAGTCTCACTCTGTCGCCCAGACTGGAGTGCAGTGGCCGCTCCCGGCCACCGCAGCCTCGACCTGCTGGGCTCCGGCGATCCTTCCGCCTCAGCTTTCCAAGTAGCCGGAATTACAGGCATGCGCTACCACGCCCGGCTGATTTTTTTTATTATTTATTGTAGAGATGAGGTCTCGCTGCCCAGGCGGGTCTCGAACCTGCGGGCTCAGGCAATCCACTCACCTCAGCTTCCCAAAGGCGCGAGATTACAGGCTGAGCCACCAAGTCCAGCTAAAATTGTCAAAATTTTATAAAATAATAGTTTGTAAATACTGCATGGCAAATAAATAAATAAATAAACAAATGCTAAATTGCATTTTCCCTAATATAAAAAGTCTTCCTATAACAAAGCCTTTAACTAGTTGAAAATAAATTAATATCCTCATTAAAATAAGCAAGGCTTGGAAATAGACACTGAAAACAGGAGACAATGAAAATGACTTTTTTTTCTCTTTTAATTTTTATTTTGAAAGTGTGGGGTACAATTCAGGGTTAGGAATACAAATGTATGCTCATGGTCACTAAGCTGGAACTATTCTTTACATATTAAATAGGTAAATATCTTCAAGTTTGATAGCACCAGTTGTTAATACTGTGATCAAATAATCAATTTTATATATTACTTGCAGAAATGTAAATGGACTCAAGCTCAGAAAAGTTTTAAACAATATACATAATAATTATTTTATGTACTATGCTAATAACTATTCTACTTCTGAAATGGCAGAAATTTGGAGTTTTGCATCGCAGATTATTTGTAAATAGCAAACAATTAAAGTCCTCCAACTGTGTATCAATGTGGTGCTAGATAAACTATCCACACACTGGAATAATAGTCAACTCTAAGGAAAGGATGAGGAGCAAACCAAATTGAGTAACAAACGAAGATTATAAACCATGAGCAAGCAAGATTTATCCCAGGAATGCAAGATCAGTTTAACATCCAAAAGTCAATCTACATAACGTACCATATTAAATAATAAACGACAAAATCCACATGACATCTTAATAAATACAGGTTAAATAATCTGACAAACTCAAACACCCTTTCATAATTAAAAAATTTTTCCAACAAACTAGAAATAGATGGTAAGTTCTTCAACATGATAAATGACATCTATGAAAAGCCCGAGTTAACTCACAGTCAATGGTGAAGAGCTGAAGTTCTTCGTAAGATCAGGAACCAGACAAAACTGTTTGCTTTTACCACTTATATTAAACATCAGACTGTGCTTTCTAGCCAGGACAATATGGCAAGAAAAAGAAATTAAAAGCATCTAGATTGGAAAGAGAGAATTAAAGCTATCTCTATCTGTAAATGCCATGATTTCCACATATAGAAATCCTAAGAAATCAACTAGAAAATTATTAGAAATAATAAACAAGTCCAATAAGTTTACAGTATATAAGATCAATAGCAATTTTATGCACTAGCAATGAACAATTAAAAAATGAAATTAAGAAACAATTCCACTTATGATAGCATCAAACAGAAAAAAATTACATAGAAGTAAACTAAACAAGGGTAAGACTTACACACAGAAAATTACAAAACACTGTTGATAGAAATTAAATAGCTAAATAAATTGAAAAACAATCCATAAACTTTGGTCAGAAGACTTGATTTTTAAAAATGATATACTCTGCAAATTGATTTACAGATTCAGTGCAATCTCTAACAATAAAAATTCCACCATCAAGAGAAAAGACAAACTCACAGAACAGGAGAAAATATTTTCAAATTACATATTTGGTAAGGGACTTTTTTTTTTTTTTTTGGTAGAAATTGACAGACCAATCCCAAATTCACATGGAAGTGCAAAGGGTATGGAATAACCAAAACATTTTTGGCAAAGAAGAGTAAAGTACCAGGACTCTCATTTCCTAATTTAAAACTTATTGTGACAAAGTGGTAATTAAAACACTGTAGGACTAACATTAAGTCTAGACAAAGAACTCAGTGGGAGATAACTAATAATGTAATTACATTAATTGTTAATTTATTTTCAGCAAAGGTGCCAACCAATTTAGGGAGGAAAAATATTTTCAAAAATGAGGTAGGAACAACCAGATATCCATGTTCAAAAAAGAATGAAGCTAGTCTCCTTTGTCACACCACATACACAAATTCACTCAAAGTAGATCAGAGATATAAATTCACTCAAAATGGGTCAAAGACTTATAGTTACAATTGTAAAACTCTTAGACGAAAGCATAGGTGTAAACATTCATGGAGTTGAGTTTCTTAGATGGTTTCTTAAAAACAACACCAAAACCACAAATATATGCAAAAAAAAAAATGACAAATTTGACTTCAGCAAAATTTAAAACTTTTCTATTTTAATGATGCCATCAAAAGAAAAGACAAACTCACAGAACAGGAGAAAATATTTTCAAATTACATATTTGGTAAGGGACTTTTATCCAGAATAAATAAAGAATTATTACAACCCAATAATAAAAAGACAAATAACCCAATATAAAAATGGGCAAAGAATTTGAATGAAATTACTTCAAAGATATACAGATAGCCAATAAGCACATGAAAAGATGCTCAACATCATCAATTTCATTTCAGAAAAATGAAAATCAAAACCATGATACTACTCCACATAAATGGATGGCTATCATGAAAAAGACAGACAATAATAAGTGTTGGTGGGAATGTGGAGAAATTGGAAGTCATATACATTGCTTATAGGAATGTAAAATGTTGCAGTCACTTTAGAAAACAGTGTGACAGTTCCTCAAAATGTTCAATGTAGAGCTACCTTATGATCCGGCAATTCTACTCCTACATATGTACCTAAGAAAAACGAAACATACTTCCACATAAACACTTGAACACAAATGTTCATAGCAACATTATTCATAATAGTCAAAATTGAAAACAACCCAAATGTCCATCAGTTGATAAATGAACACAAAGAATATGCTATAACTGGCTAGGTGTATGCAGCTGAGCGTATTTGGCTTGGCTGGGCTACATTCAGCTCATACCGGTAATCCCAGCACTTTGAGAGGCAGAGGTGGGAGAATTGTTTGAACCCAGGAGTTTGAACCCAATTAGTCTTGGCAATATAATGAGAACTTGCCACTATAAAAAGTTAAAAAATTGGCCAGGCATGGTGGCACATGCCTTTTAGTCCCAACTACTCAGGAGGCTGAGGCAGGAGAATCTCTTGAACCCAGGAGGTAGAGGCTGCAGTGAGTCATGATCGTGCCACTGCCCTCCAGTCTGGATGACAGAGCGAGTCTCTGACTCAAAAAAAGTGCTATATTCATATGTACTTTTTTTTTAAACAACAAAAAAAGTATTAAGCACTAATACATGCTACAACAGGGATGAATCCTGAAAACATTACACTAAGTCAAAGAATCTAGTTACACTAGACTATGCGTTGCATGGTCCCATTTAAATTAAATATCAAGACAGGCAAATCTGTAGAGATGGAAAGTATATTAATATTTCTTAGGACTAAGGGAGGGAAGTTCGGGGAAGAATGGAGACTGACTACAAATGGGTATTAGGATTTTTTGGGGGGGTGATGAACGTGTTCTAATATTAGACTGTGATGATGGTACATATTTATGTGAATATGTTAGAAACACTGAACTGTATAGTTTAAATGAGTGAACTCTATGATATGTGAATTGTATCCAAATAAAGCTATTAAAAAACAAAAAGTTCCTCAGTTGCTCTGGCCACATATGACTGATGATTACAACAAAGCGAAGACACTCCCTCAATACTTATGTTTTATGTCAAAAACAATAACAACTGAAGAATAATGTGGGTTTTTTTATTGCTTCATATTTATTTATTTATTTAATTTATTTTTTTAACTTTTAATTTTTTTATTTTAAAGATGTGGGGGTACAATTCAGGGTTAGATATACAAATGTTCATTATGCAGGTACCAAAATGATGTGCTTAGCATGCTGACTTTTGTGTAAGAAGGAGGGCAAATAAGAATGCACATTTGTATTTGCATATGCATGGAGAATTTCCAGAAGGATATGTCAGCAACTAATCACAGAAGTCCTCTTTGGGGAAGTCTCATGGGAACTGAGTGAATGATGGGAGGAGGAAGAAACTCTCTCTTCTCCTTCTCTCCCTTTCTCTCTCTCCCTCTCTCTCTCTCTCCACACACAAAAAATGTACATATGTATATATGTGTGCATATATCTACATGTGCATATACATGTGTATATATGTGTGTATATGTATATAACTTTTAGTGAGATGAATGAAAAATTGTGTTTGTATTGCAATACATAACTTATGTAAAAAATAAACTTTGAGAACACAATCACTCTCAGCAGCTTAACGATGTTTAGTTAAAATATTAACATTTACTGTAGAGGTCTACAGCTATAGCCCCTGAATTTTCCATATGCCAAAATGCACAAAACACAACTAAATGATGAGCTTTTCCCACCCTGCTCCGCTTGTTTCTCACACTCAGGAATTAGGAACTCCTGGTTCGGCTTGTCATTCCTATGTCACATTCCAGTTTAAAGCTCTTCATGAGACTTCTCAGTGTGCTTAGAATAAAGTCTGAATGACTAAATATGGTTGACAGTGCCCTCCCACATAATCCATCTCTGCAGCCTCTCTTCCTTCTGTGTTTTTGTACTCCAGTCACCTTCTCATTCATCAGGAGCCCCAGCTGTCTCCTTCAGAAACTTGGCATATTCTATTCCTCTGCCTGGAAGATTCTCACCTTCTTTCTCACAGAACAAGGGCAAAACTCCCAATTAAGTCTTGATTTAAATGGCACACAATCAGGCCAGGCTTAGATCCTGATTTTAACTCCCATGGCATCCTGGACTTCTCCTTTGTAGCACTAAGTGCATTTATAATTAAACACATATTTCTGCATTTAAAAAATTCCTTGTAATTCCGGCTACTTGGAAGGCTGAGGCGGAAGGATCACCGGAGCCCAGCAGGTCGAGGCTGCGGTGGCCGGGAGCGGCCACTGCACTCCAGTCTGGGTGACAGAGTGAGACTCCGACTCAAAAAAAAAAAAAAAAAAAATTCCTCCCCACCCTATGTTGACTGAAAGAATATGTCCAGTAATGTCAACAAGGCTCAAGAAACATTGACTGAATAACTGAATGAATGAACAAAAACCTACCCTGCTGTGGTTGGTAACTTGTGTTATACAATAATAAATTTAGTCCCAAGCTTATCAATATGGGCCAGATTTATGACTCTTTGGTGAACAAAGAACATCACTCCCACGGTGCTTTGTTACAGTTCTCAGAGGCTGAGTGTATGCCTGTGTTCCCCCTAGAATCTGTAGTCCTAAGAACAGAAGCCAGTGGTGGAAGTACATTGAGTTGAACATGAAGTCTGCAAGAATCATTTAGTTAAATGTGATTTTTTGAAAGACTGGCTATTCTGTGTGCTACACAGCCATCTGGCCTGAGGAAGGCATTCACCACAACAGATGAACACACATAGAAGTTGGCACTGTAGGATGTTCCTACTTGGAATTATCCGAGTGCTGATAACGCCCATGGCAATGTGAACAACGCTTGGCCTCTTTGTGCTGTGCTTCAGATAAGCAGCTCTGCCTGCTTCTGGATGTCCCCTGTTGCTTCCTTGTGCCCTTTGCCCCCATGGTTGTCAGAGCTTTCTGCTTAGAATCCACCTGTCTCGCTGCCACCCATGCCAGTGTGTCGTCTGCCACAGTGGTGTCCAAACAGTTTGGGCATCTTCATGTGAGGAGCGCAGTTCTCCTGCATCGGTGTGTTAGCCCCCCATCTGCTGCTGCTGCCTTCTGAGCCATGGTTTGAGTGCCTGTAGTGAAAACCACCAATAATCTTAGTCCAGTGACTTCTACAGGGTTCTTGTGCAACATGCAAGTTAGTATGATTTTGCTGTCTCTAGAAACAACATAAAGGTAGTTAAGAGCATAAAATATGGAGTAAGATGGACCTGGTTCAATTCTGCCACTGCCGTCTATTAGTTGCATGGTTTTGATAAACCTGAGCCAGTTTCTTTAGCTTTTAGAAGAGTATCTTACAGGTTGTCTAAAGGATTTAGTGAGAAAATGTATGTAAAGTAATCAACATGGTGACTATTACTAATACTGCCAATGCTACTGCTACTTCGGTTACTATCACTACTACTAGTACTACTACTATTATCATTTCAGATTACTCCTGAACTGAATGAATTTCACCAATCCATATGACCCACAGCAGGGGGTCCGGAAGCCTTTGTTCTACAATTAAAAGTACCTTAAAATATCCACTTAGACAGTCTGTAGCCTCTGGGAAGCCTTCAGGCAACTCTTCAGGCTCCTTGTGCTAATGGAACTGCTGAGGCTCAAACGACTAAGGAAAGACAGGCAGATGAAAAGTGCAGACACATGAAAGATTCGTAAATTGAAAGTTATTCTTGAGTTTCACATGGAAGCCCTTGATAGCAGTTTTGCAAATTAGTTTGCTTTTTAAATTTCTGAAAACCTCAGCTTTGCGACCTAGCGAGTCAGCAGGAAGCAAGATTTTGGTGAGTTTCTTATGCAGCATGCTCTTAATAATTCATTTCGTAAGTCTATAAACACACATGTAATATCTCCTTATGTACAAATACATAGGCTCTCGAGTGCAGTTTTATTTTCAAAATTACAGTTTGTCATCACTAGGCAACCCTGTGCAGAATTGCTGGGGTGTGGAGAACAAAGGCATGGTGGATGCTTGTGCATGAGCCCTCCTGACCCATGGAGGCCCTTTCCACATGGTGGGCTTCTGTGCAGGTGGTCATTATCCCTTCCCACCACTTGTAATCTTCCATGAAGGCCCTTCCCCATAGTGGGCTTCTATGAAGATGGCCGTTATCCATCCCCATCCCTGTAGCTTTCCCATGGAAGCCCTTCCCCATGGTGGACTTTTGTGAAGGTGATAAATGTAACATATATACATATACAAGACAAACACACAAGTTAAGATTTTGCTGTTTCTCTTTGTATGTGTACATATGTATGCTATCCAATGTAAATAACTTTATATTGTTTTTAATAAACTTACTTTATGCATTTGACAACTCATGGACAATATTTTTACAGCTGTTCTCAATCAGATAAAGGTGGGAGTCACTGCCAGACACCCTCCTGTGCTGTTGCACCTAAACAATCAAGTTTGATGTATCTTATGTTATATATAGCACAGCCTGATGATAATCCTGATGCAAATGCTGGTGGCCTCATGCCACAACTATGGAGAATCAGCTTTCCAACTCAATCAATTTCTCAGGCATCCCATTTGGGGGCCATCTGTAACAGAAGGGCAGAGAAGAGACACAGATTTCCCACTTCTCACCTATAGGGAGTGCTCTCTCCTGAGGCTGCAGGCTGTTTTCTCCATCCATCCTTCCTTTAGGCCCACCGGCCAATTCCAAAACTCTGAACCATTAGAGACTACAGAGATTACCCTTCTTCAGCCTTAGCAACCTTCTAGGGACCAATGCTTCGAAGTTTCCAGCACACTGGATATAACTCCTGCTGTCTTTGCTCTTTTGACATTAGGCAAAGGCAACACATTTCAGTCCAGATGGTGTCAGTTTAATCATTGGCACCTAATGTAGCATGATACACTAGTGTTGACCCAATGTACATCATGGGGAATTTTCTGAGATTTTGCCTTGGAGAGGAGAATAGAGAAAGTTTGGAGAAAAAGTATTTGCAGAAGCATGAAAATCTGATCTAAAATATTTTGTCTAAACTGACATAAATTTGCCATTTTAATAGTGGTGTTAGCTATTTATTAAAAACCTAAAATGTGCCATTAAATGTAGCTGGTTGTTTTATATGGTTTTATAATCCTTAAATGCCAGACTCTTCATCACATTCTATGAGGCGCCTCATGGTCTGGTTCCTGTTGACCTTGACAACTGTGTCGATTAGAAGTTGTGGTTACGTATTGAGTAAAAGAAAATGAGTCAAAAAGGAAGAAATATACTTTTCCAATATAATAATTTTTAAAACCAGGAAGTCCAAGCAGATAATATAGAGTCACCCAAGAGTCCAGGTTTCTCCTATTTTTCTTCTAGGCCATCTTTACAAGATAGCTGCTGTACCTCCAGGTACTGCATCTGTGTTTCAGCAGGAAAAAGAAAGACGCATAAAGGACAAAGACAAGTGTTTATTGCTTGAGACGTTAATATTATTCTTAATTCAGAGAGAAAGGGTCTTAACAGGGAATTATACCTGATCTCCTTAACTAGACCTGTGCCACATGGCCACCCTCATTCAAGATAACCTGCCACCACTCCAAACCAAACCAGGGTACTGTTGGGAGCACACAGGTACAGAATGAGAGGCAATTCGTTTGCCTCAACAGCCACACCTTACAGCAGTCTGTCTGCTCCCCATGTTCTGGCCACACCTCTTCCCAACACCCTGCAAGTTCTTGTTTCCCGGGGCATCTTTGCCCTTACTGCTTTTTCTGTTCAGAGTGCATTAAGCAGAGCTATGCTCATTCCCTACTCTGTTGTATTCCATGAACTCTAGCCCCTTGCTGCAGTTAAACCATGGAATTGTTTACTCGTGTAGTATCTGATGCTGTGACCTCTCCATAAAGGGAGTTCATCCTGGCACCAAATGTGTCAGGTGCACAGCAGACACCAAATCCACAGAAGTTAACCAAATGAATATTTACTTAGTTTAATATTCTCAGAAGTCCAAGGTATAGGTAGCTACTTGCTTATGATCATAGAAATGTTGACTGTGTCAGAGCCAGAATTACAACCCAGATCTGCCGGCTCCTTCCAAGAGCACCACTTCTCACCGGGAAGAGGCTCATCCGACCCAGAATTCTCTCTATTCCAGAACACAGAACTCACATTCTACACCAAGGTACTTTATTTGTTTGTCACTTTGATGGGTGGCCTGGGTTTACTGACACCAACACTCCCTTGAAAATCCAGGTTTTTCATTCAATTCTCCCCAGAAGGCCAAAAACCAGTGTGTGTGTGTGTGTGTGTGTGTGTGTGTGTGTGTGTGTGTGTGTGTGAGTGTGTGATGTGGTGTGTGTGTGTGTTTGTGTGTGGTTCCTCTGGAGTGGTTTCATCCTCAGTGATGGAGACTTAACTTTGTTCACTGACCAGTGAGAGGGACACTCCAGTTCTCAATATATTCATTATCAAATCTTTTTCACTCAGAGATGAGAGGGTTAATCTCCTCATGGAGAAGACCCCTTCTGGACTTAGGTTAGTTACTTCCAAGTTGTAGTCAAAATCCATATTGCATATAAATCTTGTTAAATGAGACCCTCCCCTGGTACAACTTTTATGAAACTACTGGCCAAAGGCTCTGGTATTTGAAAATGATTCAGACGTTAGAAATGGACTACTCTGGTGGTCTAATGTGCAAGATGGTAACTGTAGTTAACAATACTGTATTGTGTACTTGAAATTTGCTAGGAGAGTAGATCTAAACTGTTCTTACCACACACACTCTATGCATGTATGTATGTATGTATGTATCTATGTATCATATGTCTATCTATCTCTAAATCATGAGCTATGTGAAGGAATAGGTATGTTAAATAGCTTGATTGTGGCAATCAGTTCTCAATGCCTATGTACATCAAAACATCACATTACCCCTTAGGTATACACAATAGTTTACTTGCCAAGGAGACTTCAATAAAACTGGGAAAAAATGGATGAGGTCTCATTAGTTGTCTGTCTCAG
This sequence comes from Cephalopachus bancanus, assembly GCA_027257055.1. NCBI lineage: Eukaryota > Metazoa > Chordata > Mammalia > Primates > Tarsiidae > Cephalopachus > Cephalopachus bancanus. The sequence goes on along the minus strand of JAPVLO010000095.1, from coordinate 2,933,831 downwards.
GCCTCTGGCAATTCAGTATTTCTCCCCCTGGTACACTTGGCAGTTTGTTCAATCTCATTTTGAGAGCTCTGAATGTGCTCCCATCTCTACTCTGGAAATTTTACTCACATCTGGAAGGTTTATTCTTCTTGTTCTGTTTATTTTTCTGTCAGCTATGGCTACCTCTCTGCTTCTGCCTGAATCATCACCAGAATATATACAGTATATATAGTATACAAGGTCTGACAATTAATTCGTGAATTCATCTTAGGAAAACTGCTACATACCTCATTGCTGAATGTCACTACGGTCATCCCTGAAGTTCTCCTTGGGAAGCTATGCGCTGCCGCCAGTGCCTAGCCCACTCATCAAAGCAATTTTGAAACTCTTTTTTTGGAATGGCCATCAGAGCTGTCATCGTATTATCCTTGATGTCTTGAATGTCATCAAAATGTCTTCCTTTCAATATTTTCTTTATTTTGTGGTTAAAAAAAAAGAGTCATTGGTGGCCAGATCAGGTGAGAAGGGAAGATGTTCCAATATAGTTATTTGTTTACTGACTAAAAAACTCCCTCACAGACAGTGCTGGGTGAGCTGGTACATTGTCATGATGTAAGAGCTCCTTTGGGACCATTTTTGCACACACCTTTCTCATGCCGAGATTTTCAGTTAAAATTTTGCTATTTCTCTATCAACGTTTATTTGGTCTGCTGTGCTTCTCACAGCCAACCAATGATTTTGATGCACAATTTGACAATTTTTTGCAATGGATTCATCAGCTCTGCTCCTTACTGGTCGTCCAGACCTCTCTTCATCAGGGACACTGTCTCCTCCTCAGAAAAATGATTAACCCATTTGTACTCTGCTGTTTTCTTCATGGCATTATTCCCATAAACTTGGACTAACATGTCCTTGATTTCACTTCCACTATCGTCAAGTTTAACAAGATATTTAATGTTTGTTTGTTGCTCTCACTCAAGCTCCGACATTCTCATGACAGCACACAAAAACATGCAACAACAATAGTGAACGCCACTCAGCAAGACACTGCCACATGTCGACATGGACACAGCTATGAGACACTCATATACCAAGGTTACGAAACCTTGCTGAGTTGTTTGTACAGTGCTGCCAACGTGAGCACACAGTGCTAAGTTCTCGAACTTAATTGTCTGTCTAGATGTATGGCCTTTTTTTTTTTTTGCGACAGGGTCTTGCTCTGTTGTCCAGGCTAGAGTACAGTGGTTCACTGCAGCCTTGACCTCCTGGGCCCAAGCCTCCCACCTCAGCCTCTCAAGTAAGTAGCTGGGACTACAGGCATACTCTACCATGCTCAACTTAAAAGCCCTTACTTTTTTTTTTTGGAAAACTTTCAGAGTTGTGTGTTCAATTTGTTTTAGAAAAAGAAGTAAAGATTCTGCTATATTTTTTTTCAATTTGTTCCCCAGCAATGTATTGCATTTTATATACTGTTCCCATTGGCTTGAAATGCCACATTTATCATGTATTAAGTTCCTATTTTTATTTGGCTCTAGTACTTCATTCTCCTCACTCCATTGATATTAATATTCCTATGGAGTACAAAATGTTTTATATACCATAGCTTTGTAATTACTCTTACTATCTAGAAGAGCTAAATCTCCTCAATACTCTTTTACAGAATTTTCCCACATACTCTGCGTTCATTCAATAACTGTTTGTTGAGAATTTTGCCAGTGTTCTATGCACTATTCTAGGCCCTAGAGATACAGCAGTGAGCAAAACAGAGAAAACCCCTTACTTGTGGAGCCTACGTTTTTGGTGAAGGATAAAGATAGTAGGTGTAAATGACATGCTATAGTGGAAGGTAATTAGTGACTTGGAGAAAACTAGAGGACGGGAAGGGCAGCGCGTGCCGGGGCAGATTGCTAGCTGAGACATCACTGAGGTGACATTGGAATGGAGATTTCAAGGAGGTGAAGACAGAGATTAGCTGTTTTGGGAAGAACATTCTACGTGGAACAAACTGCAAGTGCAAAGTTGTTGATGTGGGTCTGCACCTTATGTCTTAAGGTGCATTAGGAAAATGAAAATGGGGGAGGGGGCAGTGGGACAGAGTAAAGTGAGAGGGAAAAGTATCAGGAGAGAAATTCAGAGGGGAATGGAGGCCAGGGGGTGTTGGACATTGAAGGGCATTGTAATGATGTTGGCCCTACCCTGCGTGAAGTGGGAAGCTCTGAAAGGTTTGTCCAACAATGACGTGATCTGACTTAGGTTCTATGAAGAATGGGCTGGGTGCTTTTCTAGGAGTAGACCGTGGGGGAGCAGCAGAGGCAGTGGAGCAGCTATCATCCACGCAGAGAGAGGATGGTAGCTTGGACCAGGGTGATTGCCAGCAGCGGAGGTTATAAGAGGTAGACAGACTCTAAATATATTTTAAAGGTAAAGTTGGAAGTAGTTCCTGACTGACTGAAAAAACTCTAAGGATTTTTATTGGTCAAAACCAACAGGAGTGTGTGGTTGCCACTAACTGAGATAGGGAAGACTGTGTGCAGGTGGAGTGGCTTGGGGAACTCAGAGCTCTTCTTGGGTAGGCTCTTCCAAGATATCTTCGGATATCTGAGAGGAGATATTACATAGCGAGTGTGTTACATGCTTCTGGAGTCTGGGAAGACGTCTGGGTGGGGGGGACCACTCTGCCAAAGGGGCCGGGCTGAGGGGTGCTGGTGGAAACTGAACCCCGCTTCCCTCTCGCTGGGCAATTCTAGCACTGTTTCCACAGATCAGCGTCCTCTCCTCAGAGCGCATCAGAATCACCCAGTGAACATGTGAAAACTGACTACAGGTCCCTACCCCTGGGTCTTCTGATTCAACAGGTCCGAGAGAAGCTGAGAATTTGCATTTCTAAAAAGTTCCTACGTAAAGCTGACACTGCAGGTGCTTGGACCATGGTTTGAGAACCACTGACTTAGAGAAAGAGCTATCTTTTTCTCATTTGCTCAGAGGAACCCTGGAGGCTGATGACAGCCTTGGTGGGTCAGAATGGAATGTCAGCACTCAGACAGTGCAGACGCTGTAGAAAAAGGCAAGATGTAAGATACAACACAGAGGGAGTGTGGATGACCCAGCTTTGGGAGACTCAGGCTCTGGGGAGGAGTCTGCTAAGTGATAGCCTTAGGGAACTCAATTTCAGGAGGATGACTAAGTCAGAGGCTAAATTTCAAGGGGTTAAAAGTGAAAGAGTGACATCCTAGGAATTAGAATTAAACAACTGGATAGCCGTTGCCTTGTTAAACTCTGGTGTGTCCACCTAACTCTCCAACCACTACTACGTTTCTTAGCTTTGGCCCCCTCCCTTACCTTGGGGAGGTGAATCTCTCTGTCTCCCTCTCTCTCACTCTCTAATTTACTTTTAAAATAAACTGTATTTTCCAATCTCAAAAACAAAACAAAACAACAACTGAATAATAAGAAAAAAGAGCTAAGAGGAAGAAAAAGGCTGCAACTGTCAAAGGACAATCTTGGGACAGACACTTGCAGGGAAAAAGACAGGAAATGTGTAAACAAAAGAGCATTGTCTGGGTGTGGAGGCAAGCCAGAAATGCCCACGGTCTGGCAGCGTTCGCAAAGTGCTTTGGGCACTGGTGCTTTGATTTGTTTCTTGATATGGCAAAGCGTAGGATCAGGAAATCCCCAGGGAGTGATGCAGTGGTCATTCCTTGTGCCTCTGCCTGTTAAATACATGGCAGAAAACATGCCTTGAAGATATATCATTAGAGACATTGCTGTTATAACTGAAAGTTACGAAGAAAGTAAACCTCTTGAAAACAATTTTAGGCTGCTGAAAGGAGTCTCACATGCCTCTGCCAGCAAAAGGTGTTGTAAGCTGGGTCTTCTCTTCCATTCTTCCCTCTGACACAAACTGCCCTTCCTCATTTTACTCAGTTACTAACAGAGAAGGAAGACCAGAAATAGCAGCCTTGGGTCAATACTTTACAGATGTCTTTGGCTGGAATCTGCTAATAACCAAAGTCATACACGTGACCAAAGTGCTCAGCATAGGAAACCTCCTGGGAAGTTATGGTAGAGAATGAGTCTGAAAAAGTTATCAGGAGTTTCTGCTTTCCATAGAACTCAAAACCCTTATCATAAATGAATTTAATTGGAAAGCATCGTAAGTATAACTGGAAGTGGCAGTGCTCCGTCCAGAGCAGAACTTGTGTCCATAATGTGGGCTCGAGTATCAGCTCGCAGCTGGGTATGTGTTCCCGTGTGTGTATTCCAGACTTTCTATTGCCTTAGAAAGTACAGTACGGAACGCTGACCAAGGCGCTGCAGAGAGGGATACGTTTTCACTCACTCGTTGCATGTGACCTGACTCTGAGATGGCACACGCGTGTTGAGTCACAATCAGCCGTTTTCATATTCACGGGTTCATTTGATTCCTCCACCAACCTTGGAGGTTCTTATTGCCATGGAAAGAGCACCATTCATTGAGGACCTATTATGTACCCACCCCCTTCCACATGCAGTATCTCTAATACCTGCAAATATATTGTGAGGAAGATGCAGTGGTTCTCAGCAGTGGACTATTTTACCCCCCAGGTGACACTGGGGGAATATCTGGAGATGATTTTGGTGAGAAGGTGGAAAGGGTAATGCTGTTGGCACCTGGTGAGTAGAGACCGGGAATGCTGCTAAACCTCCTGCAACGCACAGGGCAGTCCTGAAAACAAAGAATTCTCTCCAGCCCACATGTGAATAGTGCCAAGATGGAGAAAACCTGCTCCACACCACATTACACAGGGGATGAGATGGAGAAACTACTGTTCAAAGAGTTAAAATGATAGGTATATTCCCAGCAGTGAGACTGCTGAATTGTATGGTAGCTCAATGTTTAGTTCTTTGAGAAAATGCCACAATGCTTTCCACAAAGGTTGAACTAGCTTACATTCCCACCAACAGTATGTTCTCACTCATAAGTGGGCCCTAAACACTGGGCACTTGAGCAGAAAGGTGGGAACAACTGACACTGGGCACTACTAGCAGGGGGAGGCAGGGAAGGGGGAAAAGGGGCAGACAACCACCCCTTGGGTATCACGTTCACTACCAGGGGAAGAGAGGGATAACTAGAAGCTCAGACCTCACCGGCACACAACTCTCTCGTGTAGCAAATCCTCACATGTACCTCACAACTCTAAAATAAAAATAAAATTTCTTTTAAAAAAGGGGAAAAAAAGAGTTAAAAGAACCTTTCAAACATGCAGCCAGCAGTGCCAGAGTCAGGATTAGGCATAGATTCACCTAGCTGGACAGTGTCTGCTGTTTCTACCACAATGTACTGGTCCCTAATTTCCTATGATCTTAAGTAAATAATTCAACTTTTTGGTATCTCTACGTTCTGATCCCTAAGAATGAAGACATTCCTGCCTGCTTTTCCCTCGTGAATTTTTGCAATAATTAAATAAAGTCTCATATATGAAAGTGCTTCGCAAAGTAAGATTTTATTTTTAGAAGGAATGAGAGTATGGTGATTAAGAGCCCAGACTCTGGAGTCAGGAAAGCCAGAGTTCAAAACCTTGCTATGCTACTTGCTCTCCCCAAGACCTTGGACAACTTTTTAAACTTCCTTGGGCCTCGGTTTTCCCATCTGTAAGATGGGGAATGAAAATAATACCTCTTATTAAGTTAGATAGCTAATAAAATAGGTTTAGAAGAGTACCTGATACATGCTAAGTGCTAATCATGATCATAAACATACCTGTAAATATCTAATTATGAGGAATCTTGATTATTTCTGTTTTCCCAGAGCACTTTAGCTTGAGAATCCAGCCAGTTCAGAAACCCCACATCCCAACCACCTCTTTCAACATCCCCTATAATTTGTGGGAGCAAATCATCAACAAACCGAGTCACTTTAAGCAGTGCCAATGATCTCAGAGCTGCTGACTCAGAAGAAATCAACAAACCACCTGTTCCTTCCTTCATCGCCACTGTGAGAATAAAAAGGAAAATGAGTGGACATAATTGGAGCTGACTAACTTAATAGAGGGTGGGAAAGACTGCACTGTAGACAAGCTTTGGAGTGTAATCATTACGGGATACAAAAAGCTTTATCATGGAGGAGAAACTCCTCACAGAATTAATTCCTGTAAAAGAGCCCCAAAGATTGAATCCTACATGTGCTAGTGTTGACCTCAGGCAGGTTTTCAGTAGCAGCACCCTCTTCTTGGAAGTCATATGAAAAAAGTCCTAAATTAGACCTTTTAAAAGGTAAGACCAATTAAAGAAAGAGATTTAATTTCAGGCTGTTTTTTGATATGGTGACAGTGTCTACATGACTTTTAGGTCCCGACTTCTAACTGAGTCTTGGCCTTTCAATGAACTGAAAAGAAAGTCACTTTGCTGTAGATGTGATTTTATTACTGTGATTCTGAACAGCCACAGTGACTGTGTTTGTCACTAAACACTCCAATGGAGAATAAGAGACTCATTAAGGATATATGATCCACAGGGAAACTTTCTCATCTAAAGTAAAACTAAGATAAAGGACAATCATTCATTCTTTCTTTCATTTATTCACAATAGTTATTGAATGCTATGTTGTATGTTGGAAACATCTTAGAGACTGGAGATAAAATGGTGAGTGAGGCTGATAAAACTTCCTCTGGTGAGGGGAGACACACACCTAAACAAACATAGAAAAGGGGTCATTGCAGATAGTGGGAATGCCCAATGAAAGAAAGACATGAAATGTGAAGGGTGCCAGGGAAGAGTTGGGCACTACAAGAAAAAGAGAGGAGAGAAAAAGCAAACACAATAATACTTTAAACTCATCGAACAAAAATTTCACAGTTTGGAAGTTCAGGCCTGATGGTTGGGATTTTGCTACTTTCCAGCTTTTTGTCTTTAATTCAGCCTTAAGGCGTCACTCTTGTCCTCATGGTTCAAGGTGACTATAGACTTCCAGCCATCACATCCATATTTCAAGCAGCAAGATGGACAAGAATAAGAGCAAAGAAGTCCCTCATCCTCTGAAAGACTGCCTAGTATTCCTCCAGAAGGCAGATCCTCATATGTCCTTGCTCTGTGCTAAGTCACTTGGTCTTACACACCTGCAAAACATATCCTTTCAGTAAAGTGGCAACGCATCAAGTGAAAAACTGCAGTTCTGATCATTTGAGAGAAAGGACTAGATATTGAGTAGAAAGCCAACAGTGATCACGGGAGAGTTACTGTGAAAGGAATAGTCACAGACAGTTTTCAGTGCAGATAGTATGTGGGCTGCAGCTGAGGGATGAGAAGGAGCAGACATTCCAACAATTCTCGGAGAAGCATATGAACTGGAGAGAGCAGAGGCCCTGGAGTGGACACAGGTGTGTCCACTAAGAAAGGAAGATGGAGCCGGGCTCGGTGGCTCAGCCTGTAATCCCGCGCCTTTGGGAGGCTGAGGTGAGTGGATTGCCTGAGCCCGCGGGTTCGAGACCCGCCTGGGCAGCGAGACCTCATCTCTACAATAAATCAAAAATTCAGCTGGGCGTGGTAGTGCATGCCTGTAATTCCAGCTACTCGGAAGGTTGAGGCGGAAGGATCGCCGGAGCCCAGCAGGTTGAGGCTGCGGTGGCCGGGAGCGGCCACTGCACTCCAGTCTGGGCGACAGAGTGAGACTCCAACTCAAAAAAAAAAAAGAAAGGAAGATGGATGGGAGGCAGGACCTGAGTGTCAGGAACTGGGAAGAGAGGGGTCAGGTTGGAATGGAGCCACCAGCATGGACGGGACACATGGTGCTTTCCAAGGGCAATGGCAGATTGGCGAGAATTCCAAGCAGAGGAGAGACATGGTTGGGTTTACAAGTTTCTAACACCACTTTAGATGCTCTGTGGAACATGAAGGCCAGGGAAGGTGAGGAGTATTTAGATGAGATGTCTGCCCAGCTACGTAAAACTCTGAAGTGGAAGGCATGAAAGGAAGGATAGAGGGCAGCTTGCCATTCTGGACACCTTCATTGTCTCCCTACACCTGCTCTGTCAACAGCCACTCTTGCTCTCTCTTTTCTCAGCTAAGCTGGGCAGGGGTAGGAGCAGGGCTGGAACATAAGCAGGAGGTCAGGAACAGGAGGAGGGTGGGCCTGGGTATTTTCTTACCCATCTCCCTGTTGCCCTGCCCTGGTTTGATGGGATCTCCACATCATTCAGCTCCTGTCAGAGCTCCTTCACACTGTCCCTTCTCAGGGATAGTAGCTGCTTCACACCCATTAAGGTGAGGGATGGCAATTTCTCCTGTAGTGGCTTGCCTGGGTGCTATCCTTTCCCTCATAGCTTCCTAACCTTGACCTTCACCCTTGTCCAATGACTCCATTGAAATGTGCTATCTAATTACTTCCCGGGCAAAGCTGATAGAGGTGATTTCAAAGTGCCATGGACTGAATCTTATCTATTTAAAACAAAATTGTGGGGAAGGAATTATAATCACTGCTTTAAACATGAAAATATTCATTCTGAAATATTAATTAGCTTAGAAATTGGCAGGGGAGCCAGGAATCTTGACATCTCATTTTGAGATCTTCAGCCTCCCTTTGTTCCTAACTCTGAAAACACGACATCAGCATATTTTTTTCTTTCCCTTTATTTCAGTGCTTGAGATCTATTTATTATGTTTTTTCAGACTCTCTACTTTTGTGTGTTATACACACTACATGTGTGCATTTGAGGAACCTCCCTGTCAACTTTGTTATGGATAGCCTGTGAAAATGAAAGTACAGAGAAGGCCATTTCTCACCCACCACAGGTACACAAGAGTAGCAAGGAAAATAAAGTTCAATTCTTGCAAGTGACAGCCTTAGATAACAGATACTACCAAACCAGGAATTTGAGGGTGGATTATAAATCAACACAACACAATATGCAATCAAATAGATAGGGAATCAGAGCGATAAAGGCTCGTTTCATCTATATATTATCCGCTCTTGGCAGAAGGCACTGGCTCTGGAGAATCTGAGCTTCTGGAAATGCCAGTTCTCATTGCTGAGCAGGGCTGAATGCTGACATGTTATTTCACACACAAGGCATTATGCTGCCACTGTGGTCTCCATGGCAGAGTCTACCAAACACCTGAGAAGGTGTGATGGAGGGTATACCTCCCAACAAAGGAAAGAAAGATAATAAGGCCAGCAATGGAAACATTCACTGGGGAAGAGACAGACAGTTGTTTCTGACAGTAAAAGGGTTGAATGTGTCTTCACTGTCTCCACAAGAAACAGGCTAGCACCTTTATACCATAATAGTGGTAATGCCATTTTGGATTTATGAAGCCTATTTTATTCTGAAGGAGACAGAGTGGGAAGGCCACAGAAAGCATGGTGAGTTTTGCTCATTTCGTGCTAATTGCCCCACCACAAGATAGTCATTAAATCTGGAGAATGTCACAGGCTTGTGTAGGGTATTATCTTGCTTCTAGACTAGCACTTTCCTAGTTCTGAAAATATGGTTGTATCAATTAATGGTACATGGCTGATTTTTTCCACAATATTCAGGCATATGAAACATCACATTACTGTTTTGTTAAATCAATTGAAATCTGGTTCCGAGTGTCCCCAGAGCCACGATGGGACAGCCAGTACATGTCTTTATTGAAGAGACTTTTCTTCACCTTGGTAGTCCTGGGTCCCAAATGGCTTGTGCAAGTCAGTGAACTTGAGCAGGCCTCTCAGCTTCACAGCGTTGGGGCTGTCTTTCTTGCTGCTCTTTGCCGAAGGTTTCCTAGTCCACTTGAAAGTTCACTAACTTGGAGCTGAGCTGAGCACAGATAGCTCCGCTAAGGTCTTCCAGGCCATGGTGTTTGGAAACCCAGGCACCAGCCCATCATTGGTGAAAGAAGTTCGGCGCCAGTAATGACTCCATACCCAGCCAGGACCAAGAGATTTATTAAAGTGGCGGTTACAAGGAAAAAGGGAAAGGGTCTGTGGAGAGACAGAGAGTAAGAGAGAGAGAAGAAGTGGGAGAGAGGTGGGGAGAGAGCTGCAGAGAGGGGGAGAGCGACAGAGAGAGAGAGAAAGAGAGACCGAGAGAGAGAAACAGAGACGGAGAGAGAGAAACAGAGACCAAGAGAAAAACAGAGACCGAGAGAGAGTGAGAAAGAGAGACTGAGAGAGAAAAAGGGAGACGGAGAGAGAAACAGAGACCAAGAGAGAGAGTGAGAAAGAGAGACCGAGAGGGAGAAAGAGAGACCAAGAAGGAGAAAGTTGCAGGGAGTGGGCTGTATTTATCAGCCCGACAGGGGCCAGAAGGGGCCGTGCTATGCTCCTATTGGAGGAGCTGCATGGGAGTAGGGTGGGGCCAATGCTGTGTTATGGTCCTATTGGACGCATAACAAAGCTGGGTACTAATTGGAGGCTTGCAGGTTTGAAATTGGCACTCAGGGGAAGTTTGAAATTGATGCGCGTGGGAAGGTTGGAAATTGACGTGCATGGGGAGGTTTGAAATTGGCAGCCTGGGGAATTGTGCTCACAGATGCCAGGACCGAGGGCCTTTGTTGTCCGGTGTGTCTGCGCCATTTTGGGAGTCGCCCCTCTGGTCGCTTCCTGCACCTTTCATTCCCACCTTTTCTGTTTTTTATGGGGAGGGGCGTTGTTACTCTTTCTGGCTACTTCCTGCTGGTCGGGGGCATTGTGGGGGTAAGGTGGTGGAAGGGTGCAGAACCAGCCAGAGCAGGGCCCAAAGGTAGGTGCTGAAGGTGTAGATTTCCACAGGTGAGAGTTCCATGAAGGTTCCTTGTAAGTGTAGAACAGCGACTTGTTCTGGTCAGTCTTCTAATGAGCACAAGGATGGTAGTAACCAGCTGTCCTGGAGCAGGCTGTGGAGGTAGACAGAAAACCTGGAAGAAAGCATATCTAAAAGAAAAGTTAAGTGCTGATATACTTTTATAACAATTGATGTGCTAGAGAGTGAAGTCCAGGTTATTTTGTCACTCATCCTATGTTGGATAGTAATCCTTGTGCCTGGAAGGAGATTTTAAAGGAGATTAGCAATTTGGCAATGTTGTTAGTGAAATTAATTTACCTGGCCTTTAGGCAATTTAGAAGGGAGTGGGGTAGGTGTGGTTTTTGGAGCTTGCTGCTTATCTCACCCTAGAGACTGAATTAAGAACTTGAAGAGTTTGAGTGGCAAAGTTTTCAAAAGCATGTTATAACACAAAATCACAGTAGTTATTGTAAAAGTTACTTATTTAGCCAAAATGATAGTCCAACAATTTTGAAAAGAAAAACCTCGCTTTTTTGTAGCAAAGACAGTGGGAGGGAGGGCTAATTAAACCTTTTTTGTAGCCTCGAGTGTTTACAGAATTTCTTTTACTTCTTTTCACAAACTTTCACCTACCATGTTCGACATACTTATACCCTTTTTTGACATGCTCATACCATTTTTTGACATGCTTAAACCTTCTATTTTTGTTCTATACTTTCTTTAACCAGTCATTCTATTATAGAACAAAAAATGTACCATACACTATTCCTTCCTATACAATTATTTATCTTTTCTTTATCCTTTCTTACTAAAAACATACCTTACACCAACAACTTTCTTTACATCTTTCCTAACCTTAGAGTTTTAACCAAAGCAATAAGTTTATATGTAGTGGAAGGGCTTAGATAAGATCCAATGTGAAACTATTAGGGAAATTTAAAGCTATACAAAAGGCACCCAAAAAGCACAGTGGTGATGGCTCAGGGTAAAGAATAATACGAGTTCTAATTTTTATCATAATGTCCCCTTTTAATAATGGAGCTGGACACGTTGGCATAATAAGGAGAGAGTGTGAAATATTTTATTTCCCAGAACACATGGAAGTAATGGCGTAGTGAGGGGCCTGGATATAATGCCCTGTACCCCCACAACCAAAAGGGGTGAAGGAAGGAGTGGACCAGGAAATTCAAGTAGAGCTGAGCATGTAGCCCCCGTATCAATAACAAATGATATGACCCTGCCAGCTACTGATATTTCCACCGTAGGCTCGGTTGGTTTAATAGTGTGTTCCGAAGACATTGGGGTTACCACGTTAGGGGCGAGTCAAGCTGACTGGAGCAAGCCCAAGAGATCCCCCTTTTGAGATCGTGTAAGATGCCTGGTGTCCCTTAATTGCAGCAAGCCTCTGGGCAATGTGCTCTCCTCCGGCTAGGTGAATGAGGCAATCATGAGCCCAATGTCCATGCTGTTTGCATTTGGGACAGGATTTTGCTGGTGGGCAGGGCTTGACAGTCTTTGGCCATATGCCCATTTTGATGGCATCAGAAACAAACCTGGGAAGGGGGCTGTGTACCCCTTCTGCTATTGACCATCTGGGGTGGAAGATTATCAGTGGTGGCTTTTTCTGCTAAAGTGGTAGATAAAAGCTAAAGTGCTTCCTGCTTATGTTGTGGTCCTGTATTCTTTCCTCCTTTTGGTTGTTAAAGATTTTAGAGGCCGTGTCCAATAGCTCTAATTGAGGGGGTTGTGGGCCCTTTTTTAAATTTTGGAATTTGCGCCTAATACCCGGTGCTGACTGGGAGGCAAAATATATAGCCAAAAGAGTGTGTCCCTTTATAGAGTTTAAATCAATATTAGTAAACTGCTAGGATGACCAGTGCAGCCTTGGATCGGGTTACTGGAGGGCTACACTGGGGAATGATTGGAAGGGGAGGATATAGGGATCGAGCTACCGGAGTAGAGGAGGGTGGGGGCGAGGGAGCCTGAGGCTGTTGAGGCTGCCTGTAAGGGGGCTCGCCTGCAGGGTCGAAATCTGAGATGGAGGAGGAGGTAGCGGAACTGGGACTTACAGTGTCTGCAGTGGTGGGAGGGGAGTTTTGGAGAGGAGGCTCAAGTGTGTGTAAAACAAGGGGAGAAGGAGAAGTTGTAGAAGAGGCGATAGATGCTAGCATGAGTGGAGGGTAGAGATTAGAGGGATTGCAACTGAGGCAGAGGCGGGGATGTTCACAGAGGAGGGAAAAGGACTAAACATAGGGAATCTCTACCCACCGTTTTGAACGCTCACAGAAATTATATAAGTCCCGAATAATATCAGGATTGAGGGACCCCTGGGGGCCACTGATTTTGGTTGTCTAAGGGGTATGTTGACCAATCTTGGGTGCAGAAATGAATTAGGCATTTGGGTTTGATATCAGGGGAAAGAGAAAGTGTGGTGAGATTGTTTAAGAGGCATTTAAGAAAGGGGAATCGGCAGGCAGGGATGATGAGCCTCCCATGATCAGTCAGGTAGACTAAACAGGGTGTCCCCCGAAGAGTTGGCTGTCTGAGAAGTGTGGCTGTGGCAAAGCGTGTCATCACAGGGGTTTGGCACAACCAGGGTCCTCCTGGAGAACCGAGGGGATCAAGGCACCTAGCGCGAGGATTTTTGGATCAGATCAAAAGCACTTGACCAGGCGGCGGGTGGGAGCGGGTTCAAGATTCCTGCCAGTTGGATAGGGCTTACTGTGGGGCAACAAACATGGAGCCTCTGAGCCTCCCCATTACCCGACAGATACGCTGTGGGCCAGCAGATGTGGGACCCCTGGGGTCTGTTGCGGCCCAACAGCCATGGGATTCCTTGGGGGGGAGGGAGTTGGACGACATCCACTACAGGCTAGCAGACGTGGGACCCCTGGGCCCACTGCAGCCCGGTGGCTGTGGGAAGGTGTGAGAAAGATAAGGAGGAGGAAAGAACCTTTAGCTGTGGCTTGGCGAGAGAAAGGGAGAAAAGGAAGCCTTCAGGGTCTGCTGTGGCCGTGAAGGCCGAGGGGGGTGCGTTCCCCCTCGCCCTGGGGCTGGAGGGGCTGCCGGATGATCAACGGCCCCTGGTGATCCCGGGCAAGTTTCAGGCTTCCGTGTCTGGGGAACTCACCTATCCAATGGTCGCTGGTGGATGCAGGTCAGGTGTTCAAAACGGTGGCGAAGGTCCAGGAGGGCTGGAGTGGCCACCGGCGCTGGGTCGGGGGTCCTGCCTACGAGGATAGACCCACACCAGGGCAGGAGAGCACCCGATCTGAGTCAGGGCACCAATGAAAGAAGTTCAGCGTCAGTAATGACTCCACACCTGGCCAGGACCAAGAGATTTATTAAAGCGGCTGTTACAGTGGGGATCTGTAACAGGAAAAAAGAAAAAGAGAGAGAAAGAGAGAGTAAGAGAGAGAGAGGAAGTGGGAGAGAGGTGGGGAGAGAGCTGCAGAGAGGGAGAGAGTGACAGAGAGAGAAAGAGAGACCAAGAGAGAGAGAAACAGAGACTGAGAGAGAGAAACAGAGACCGAGAGAGTGAGAAAGAGAGACCGAGAGAGAGAAACGGAGATGGAGAGAGAAACAGAGACCGAGAGAGAGAGTGAGAAAGAGAGACCTAGAGGAAGAAAGAGAGACCGAGAGGGAGAAAGTTGTGGGGAGAGGGCTGTATTTATCAGCCCGACAGGGGCCAGAAGGGGCCGTGCTATGCTCCTATTGGAGGAGCTGCATGGGAGTAGGGTGGGGCCAATGCCGTGTTATGGTCCTATTGGACGCATAACAAAGCTGGGTACTGATTGGAGGCTTGCAGGTTTGAAATTGGCACGCAGGGGAAGTTTGAAATTGATGCGGGTGGAAAGGTTGGAAATTGACGTGCGTGGGGAGGTTTGAAATTAGAGTGTGCAGGGAATTGTGCTCGCAGAGGCCGGACCGAGGGCCTTTGTTGTCCGGTGTTTCGGCGCCATTTTGGGAGCCACCCCTCTGGTCGCTTCCTGCACCTTTCAAATGGAAGTCCTGTCAGTCCTCAGTACTGCACAGATGGGTAGCTCAGCTTTTTCCCCTCTTGAAACCCACTATTTGTCCTCCTCTCTTTGACCCCAAAGAACAAAAAGGAAATATGAAAATCAGGAATTGAACAGACAATTAATGTTGGAACAAAGATGAGATATAGAGAGGAGAAATGAATATGAACTTTCCTCTTCCTCAAATAGAGGCCCACAAACTACACAAACCCTACCAAAGACCAAATCTGACTGAACCTGTTTGTTTACGGCCTGTGACCAAAATGTGGGCCTGGTTAATGGTTACAAAAATATAGATTGAATAAGACCTTGATAGCACAACAGGCTGACCACAGTCAACAATGATATATTGTATATTTCAGAATAACTAAAGAAAAAAAAAAACAAAACAGCCCGGTGTGGTGGTGCTCACATATAGTCCCAGCTGCTCTAGATGTGGAGGCAGAAGAATCACTTGAGCCTAGCGAGGTATGATTGCACCACTGCACTCCAGCCTGGATAACAGAGGGAGACTCTGTCTCCAAAACAAAAACCATGAAGACCACAGTTTTCTTAGCAAAGAGCAGAGTACATCATTGTTCATGGATAATCATGTTTCCAAAGTGATTGTGCCATTTTACATCTTTTTCAGCAATATTTGATAATTTTAGTTGACAGATTTCTCTGATGCCTAAAATGGCATTGAGCATCTTTTCATTCACTTCTGTGAAGTCGTTCAAATCTTGTGCCCATTTTTGTCTTCTTACGATTAAGATGTAGGGCTCTTTAGGGATTCTGGATACAATTCTTTTTCAGATATTCTCCTAGTCAAAGACTTGCATTTTTATTCCCTTAATGCTGTCTTTAAAAAAGCAGAAGTTTTTAGATTTCATGAAGTCCAATTTATCAAATTTTTAATGATTTGTGCTATTTGTGCTCTATCTAAGAAGACCTTGCCTGTATCAACTTTGCTAGGATTGTTCATTTGTTTTAATCTTGGTACTATTAGGAATTGGCAGCATTTCTCCTCCCTACATCTCATCTTTGTTCCAAGTTTAATTGTCCATTCAATTCCCGGTTTTCTTGCCATAAAATTATTAGTTTTCTGCTTCTTCTCTTCCCTTTTTTCTTTTCTCTCTCAACGTCTTTCTTTTTTCACAATACTTTAAAGAACTAGATGTAGGTCTGAAAACTGGTACTACAAACAACTGGAAATACTGAATTAAATATAACATTATTTAAATATGCGCATGCGTTCACAAACACACAGTCATGCATACCCAATGACATGAAATCTCAAGGTTCCATAAAAAAAGGAGAAACTAAAAATTAGCACAATATAGTTGTGACTAAGTAGTGGAGAGAGAGAAGTAGTGAAATCAGTAACCTATTATTTCGGATTTCATTGACCTGGAAGAGATAGACAATGGGGCCTTAGATATGCAAGGGGCTAGGAATTAGAGTTAAGACTATGACATAATTCTGGGACTCTTAAAAATGCATTTATTGTAAAGGATTGAACTTAGAAAACATCTATAAATTGGAACAGGTAGAAAACAAAGATCATTGTCTGTTCAGGCCTGGTCTATAATAGAAAAAAATAATTATACACTCCAGATTTATGCTTCATTTAGGTTTATGTTTCGAACTTACACTGCCCATGTATGCTGAGAACCCCAGTCCAAAATTTCAACTTAAAAATTGGTCCCAAGAAGTCCCAAACAAATGCAAACTAACTCTTGAAGGAAGCTTCTAGAATTTAGGTCACACAAAATAGTTAAAAAAAAACTACAAAATATGTCAGATAAAGATGGGCTTGTTATAAGAAAGTATACAAGGAAACAATTTAAACAGATTACAGTCAACACACAAAATAACAACAGAATTAGTGTCATGCAAACTTGAGGTGGTAGAATGACAGTCTGAAAGAGAACATAAAATGATTATATTGAAAAGGAATGAGAATTAAAGAAAGGAGTCAAAACCATTAAACATGCATAAAGCATTATATGAAAAAATAGAAAGATTTGGAAAAGTAAAAAGACTTTGGGAAATAAAAAAGTACTATCACTGGACCCAGAAACTTAGTAAATGTGCTTAGCATTAGACAAACACAACTAAAATGAAATTAATACACCGAAACATGTGTCTGAGAAAAAAATCAATAATGCATCATTATGATAAGAGATAGAAAATAGGAGAGCAATGTTTAGAAACAAAAGGGATGGAATGAGAAAGCCCAACACACGTCTAATAAGAATTCCAGATGGAAACACTAGAGAGACTAAGACAATGCTAATATTCATATGATCTAATAGCTGCTTATTTTTCAAAAATTATTAAGAGAATTAACAAATTCAAAACTAGAACAAAACTAAAGAATAATCATTTTTAATGCATAGAAAAATAAATTACCTTTAATAGACAGAAAAATAAGTACACTGAAATAAAATATGTCAACAGCAAAGACAGAAGTCAAAAAACCTTTTATGCCAAGAAAAATAATTTATATCCTAGTTACTGTGAACTATATACAATTACTGATGTTAAACCATATAGCTACAAAATGGCTACCACACACAATTTAACAACATAACAGATTTTATTCAGACAAATTCTTATTTAACAGTGAATGTGAAAGTATGACATTGTCAGTAAAAAGACTGAATTTTTCAGCCAAGAATCCTTGCTAAAAGAATATGCATAAGAAAGAAGGAGATGGAAGGTAGAGTATAGAGAAAAATGCAAAGGACGGTTGAACAAATATGTAATTTAACAACCATTTGCTCTATTAAACAATAAAAATGACTTGTCAGATTATATGAAACCAAAGTAAAACTAAAATAATAAGCAAAAACTATTAAGCAAGAGAAAATTAATTTACAAATGTTCTGAGGATCATATACAGTTCAGAAGAATGACAGAGAGGCTTCCTTTATAATTTTGCCAAACATGAAAGCATGTTAAAAATATGCTGGGGGAAGCAATTGTCCAGGGCTCTCCTGGTAAAGTGGCTAGTACTACAGCTGCTCTACTTGGTCCCTAGCACTTCCTGGGGTGCAGAAGATGAGTGCCATTTTAAAAAATCAACAAAGCCCTTCTTGGGAAGAAGTTGCTGGGAGAGACTACTGGCTCTAGGCTCTGCATCACCACTGCAGCACCTGGCTGGACACTGGCAGCAAGGGCTAGAGAAGGAGAATAGTGAGGGAGACCAGAGGCAGAGCCCCACTGGAGTAGATGAAGGAGGTACCCTGCCACCATCTTGAAAACTGGGCAGGAAAGTGCTCTGACTTGCTCACCATGGAGTGGCAGACCTGACCTGATCTTTGTGACTGGCAGATTAACTACTCAGAGGTTGATCGTGACCCAGACAGAATATCTTGAAAGCACAAGCTCTAGAAGAACAAGACGAGTGATGAGTCTCAGGTGCCCCACCCTCTACCCTGATCAGCCACAGGGCAAGCAGTATGACCAGAAAAGGACGAGGAAGAGCTCCCAATACATCAGTGGTGAGTTCAGGACTGACCCAACCCCCTCCTTCCCTGCAATTCTCTGAATGTCAGACCCACGTGGCTAGGGCATGACCGAAAGGGACAAACCCAGGTGGAGCCTGGACTTTAGCCCCAATAAGCAGAGAACTCCACTCCAGAATAGCCCTGTCTGGGGCACCTCCTGCCAGTACCTGGGTAAGAGATAATTGCACACCTTCCCACCAGAAGGGATCCCCCTAACCATACTAGAGTGGGAGGTGAGGATTGAAGCCCCACCCACTGCCACTGCCCCCTCCTCCTTCCCTGGGTCAGACACTGTAGGGATTGTGAATGAGGCCAAAGCTTTGCAGGAAACAGCAGAGAGGCAGCTGACAGGAACAACTACAGAACCTGCCACAAGAGGGCAGGTGTGTGTGTGTGTGTGTGTGTGTGTGTGTGTGTGTGTGTGTGTGCGCGCGTTTTAATTTTTAAAATATTTTTCCTTTGTGTGTAAATGTGTATGTGAGGGTTTGATCTGCATCATCCCCCACCCCTTTTATTTTTTATCTTTCTGTCTTCTTTCATTTTTTGTTTTCTGTTTATATGTGTACGTGAAGGTTTGAATGTTCATCTTTCAGGGGATTTTTTTCTTTTTGGTTCTTCTCTCTTTAATATTTGTGTAAATACATGTGTGAGGGTTCAACTTGATTCCCTTTTCTTTTTCTTTTTTTTTCTATTTTTCCTCTTTTTCTTCCTTTCAATTTGGGGTGTGTGTGTGTGTGTGTGTGTGTGTGTGTGTGTGTGTGTTTTGTCATTGGTGTTGTTTTTTGTTTTGTTTTGTTTTGTTGTTATTCCAGTTTGTTTTGGTGTGTGTGTGTTTAATTGATTTTTGCATTGGTTTCTGCTCTCATTGTTCTGTGTTTTTTTATTTTTATTTTTAATTTTTATCCATTTTATTCCATTCTACTTTTCTCTGTTCTCCTCATTGATGTCACTGTATCTTGGACTCAAGGGATACACACTCGTACCCATTGCATCATCATATTGAATGGTGGTTGGGAGTGGGTTTCAGGGAATTCATAACCACAATCAGTGAACATTGTGATTTGCAAGTAGTTTCTGAATCCTAGCTCACTCGCACAATGACAAGAGGTAGCAAAGCTTCCCACCCACAAGCCTGTATCAAAATAGAACAAATTCAGAACCCTGATAAGAGAAGAATAGAGGACTGAGCAAACACCAAAAGTGAAAGTCTCCCACTCCCACTGAATAATGGAACTAAAGAGAAAAGAAAGAGATCTGTCACACATGAGGAAAAGTCAAAAGAAGAACACAGGTAATTCCTTCCCAGTCTTACAAAGAGAAAATGCCTGAAAAAAAAATCAGAAATCAGAGCCCAAACAATGGTAGTCACCAATGACTGGCCCCAGAATACAACAGGAATCAGGGAATAGATGGAAAGAGTGAATAAGACTAAAGAAAGACAAGACAAAACACTGAAAGGATTTTTAACAGAAATTTGGGCCATAGAAAATTTCATCCAAGAAATAAGTAACAAGATGATAGGAATGGAAAGTAGAATTAATCAAGCAGAAGAAAGACTCTCAGAACTTGAAGATAAAAGCATGGAATTAACCTGATCTGTAGAAAACATAGAAAGAAAACTCAGAAAGAACAAAGCCTCCAAGATATGTGTGATTATTTCAAGAGCCCACACCTATGCCTGATTGTTATCTCAGAAGAAGAAAGGGAATGGAGAACACCTTGGAGTGAGTATTCCAGGAGGTTGTCCAAGAAAGTTATTTCCATCTCACCAGAGATGTGACCATCCAAACACAAAAGATAGAGAATAGATGCTGGTGAGGATGCAGAGAAAAAAGAACACTGCTGGTGGGAATGCAAACTAGTGTAACCTCTTTGGAAAACAGTGTGGTGATTTCTAAAAGAACTAGACATTGATCTTTCATATGGCCCAGCAATCTCTCTACTGGGAATATGCCCAGAGTAACTCAAATCTACAAAATAAGGTACCTATGCACACATGTTTATTGCAGCACTATTCACAATAGCAAAAACATGGAACCAACTGTTCTGCCCATCGAAACTGGACTGTTTAAGATAAATGTGATACATATACACAGTGGACTATCATCCAACCATAAAGATGGACAAACATATGGACTTTGCAACAACTTGAATGGATTTAGAGTCTATGATATTCAGTGATCTATCATAGGAAAAAAGAACAGAGTATCACATGTTCTTACTCATAAGTGGATCCTGAACATTTACCATAATACTGTAAGAAAGGGATTGGCAATAGTGGTATACTGCAGGGGGAGATGGGGGGGCATGACATTAATAAGGGCACCTGATCTTAAACCAGGCAAAGTGGGAACCAAAGGGAGACCCAAACTTTACCTGTATGATGACTACTTGTATGCCTAATCTTAAATTGTTCTCCACATTTTTAAAATGAAATTAAATATATTTACATATATGTAATCCCAGAAGAATAGACATGCAATGTATAACATCTAATGAATGAAGGAGAAAAATAAATAAAGCTGAATCAGTATGTTAATAGGCAAAAGGAAGAACAAAAGAAGCAAAAAGAAAAAAACCCACTAAATTGAAATTTTAAAAGTTAGGTTGAGAAATCCAAATACCCTAACATCCAGGATCTACAAGGAACTCAAACATGCCAAAAGGAAAAAACCAAACAGCTCCATCTAAAAAATGGGCAAAAGACATGAATAGACACTTCTCAAAAGAAGATATATGAATGGTCAACAGGCACATGAAAAAATGCTCAGCCTCGCTAATCATCAGAGAAATGCAAATAAAAAACACACATTGTGATATCATCTAACTCCAGTAAGAATGGGTATCATTAATAGCAACAGATGCTGGTAAGGATGCAGAGAAAAGGGAATGCTTCTACACTGTTGGTAAGAGTGCAAACTATTTCAACCTATATGGAAAACGGTGTGACGAGTTCTAAAAGAACTTCAAATTGACCTTCTATATGACCCAGCAACCCTTCTTCTGGGAATATACCTGGTGGAACTCAGATCATTCTACAATAAAGAGAACTGTGCATGCATGTTTATTGCAGCACTATTCACAATAGCAAAAACATGGAAGCAAATGTGCTGCCCATGCTGCCTATTGAAACTGGACTGAATTTTAAAAATGTGATACATATACACAATGGAATATTACACAGCTATAAAGAAGGAGAAAATTATGGATTTCACAGCAACTTGGATGGATTTAGAGTTTATCACACTCAGTGATCTATCACAGAAACAAAGAACTGAGTACCATATGTTCTCACTCATAAGTGGACCCTGAACACCTATCATAATATTACAAAAAAGGGATTGGCATTTGCAGAACACTGCCTGAGGAGAGGGGACCACATAACATCAATAAGGGTGCCTGCTCCAATCCAGGTGAAGTGAGGTTCAGTGAGAGACCCAAAACTTCACCTGCACCTAAACCATTTATGTATGCAATCCTGACTTGTACTCCACAACTTCAAAATAAAAAATTAATTAATCTCAGAGAGATAGATATGGATAGATAGACAAAAAAGGAAAAGAAAAATCCAAATAACAATAGGAATCAATATTAGTGGACCAAGCTAGCTAGTAAAAGATATTCACAGTTTTATTGGAGAAACAACTGTCCTTTGTTCATTACTCTATTCCTAGCATCCAGAATAGGGCTCTGTGCATTTGTAAGGAACATATGAATACTTTAATGCTTAGGCCAAATAAGTAAAAATTAGATCAAAATTCTATTACATTCTGTTTACAAGAGACCCATTTAAAACAAAATAAGAAAAAAATAAAAAGGCTTAAAAGTAAAGGAGAAGTAAAAGATTTGCCAAACTACTATAAACGAAAAGGAAGCTAATGGTGTTTCATGAATGACACATGTAGTATAAACAATTCATGGGATGAGTGCTTCAGTAGGGATAGAGGGTCGCTACATAGACTAGTCACATAGAGTAGGTTTTACTGCGGTAAAAATTACCCCCAAGTAGCAGTTATGTAATATGTTTTACTTACATTTTATAACCTCACACTAATTCAGTGTGACATTCTATTTCAGATAATCACCCAGAAACCTGACTGATGGAGCCTGTATCCTCTTGCAGTGACCTCATCAGAGATGCATAACCTTGTTTCTTGCCATGGAAATCTAAGAGAACACTGAAATGTTGCCGACTATGAACTCAATGCTTCAGCCTGCAAGTAAAATTCACTTCCTTTTTGTGTGAACTGGTCACTTGGTCTTGCCTAACTGCAAAAGGGCAGGAAATTATAATATACCACTGTATCTAGAAAGAGAGAACTATTATATATGGAAAGTAATAGAAGCCTCTATAATATGTTCATTGTGTTGATTATAGTGATGATCAAGGTTCTATATATGTCAAAATGTATCAAATTGTACACTTTAAATATGTGAAGTTTATTCTGTAATAAAGGTGTTTTTTAAATTCTCAGTTTCTACTCCCTCCCTATATGTGGCATCCAAGAAACTCACTTTAAATATAATGGCACAGGTTCAGAGACAGTGAATTATAGTCCATGAGCTAGCCTCAGTTCCTGAAAGCATAATTTTATTGGAGTACAGTCATGCCCATTGATTGGCTTATTGTTTATGGCTGTTTTCCTGCTGCAATGGCAGGATTGAGTAGTTGTGACATGGACCACATGGACTACATACCTAAAATATTTGTCATCCAACTCTTTAAGAGAAAAGTCTGATGACTCAAGATATAGATAGTTTTAAAGTAAAAATTAAAAATGATATAACATGTAGACACTAATTTTCTTTAGAAAGCTGGAGAGGCTATATTAATATTAGACAAAGTAGACATTAGAGAGAAAAAGTTATGAGAGATAAGGTGATCTGTTACATAATGATCAAAAGCTCTGTTCATCAAGATTTAATCCTAGATAGTTAAGCACCTCACAACAATGCTTCAAAAGACATGAAGCAAAAACTGACAAACTGAAAGGAAATAGACAAATCCAAAAATATAGTTGGATATGCCAACACTCCTCTCTCAGCAATTGACAGAACTGGTAGAAACAAAGCATTTTCTTAAAATATTTGACAAAACATTCCAGAATGTTTTGTAAATACATATATAGGTTTCTTTTGGTATCACATTTTCTGTAAGTGGAATCTATGTACATTAAACATGGTACACACAGTCTGATTTATTTTTAATTGCTTATTACAAGCCTTTGTAAGTTATTTTATATATTGTAGTATATAACATCAGACTAAATTTTCTGATTTTATAAAGCACTTACATAGTAGTAGATATGCTTTCAGAAAATAATAATTATAAAAACTAACATTTTGAGAATTACACAATGCTTTTGATTTTTTTGTTTGTTTTCTTTTAAGTGTGTGTCACTATCTCAGTTAAGATCTTGTTTAAATTTCCATTTCTGTCGGTGCAGTAAGTTATATAACCAGAAACCCGCAACAAAACATCCAGAAATGTTGGGGAAAATAGAATTATAAAATGTGTAGTTGAATTCATGAGAAAATAAAGGAAATCTCCAGGAAGAAGAAAATTTGACAGCTGCACTTGGGATGGGAAAGGAGTTAGGAAAGGTCTGTAGATTTCCCATGGTAAGATTCAACAACCACACAGGAGTGAGAGATGAAGACTTTAAGTCTTCACAGAACAGAAATTGGCACTGAGCCTGCAAACGCTGGTTAAAATGGTGGAGGAGGAATGATTCATCCACCCTCATGAGGAGAAGATAAAGGAGCTTTTATGTTTTCACCTGGAATTTAGTGAGGGAACCACTTCTAAAGTTAGTAACCATATAGATTTGAGGTTTGACTTTCCACGCGTATTTAGTAGTGAAAAGAAAACAAGTGGATATTAACAAAAGAACAGCTCCAGGTTAGTATACTGGGGCACTTGGTGGAAGCAAACACCAGATCCACTTCTGGACACATCCCACATAATGTCACGCAAACTTGAGGTATTAGAATGACAGACCCCTCAGGAGTTCCACAAATGTATCTCCTGAAGATGTGGTCACCACTCAAAGTTATAAACTCAAATAAAAAACAGTGAACAGGTTAAAGAGGCAGCGAGGTAGTCTCCCCCAAACCTCCAAAAAAGCTAGTGTGACTATTTTAGCTGGGAAAAAAATATTACCACATTTTGTAGTAATTTAAACATTATTTATGTCTTTGAACTGTGATCATAAAAGTTACTGCTGTCACAAAATAATCATGTTTTGAACTTGCCAAAAAATGTGTAGACTTCACAATCATATTTCCAGTGCTGGAACTCACTCGGTGATTTCACATGTAGTTGTTTGTTTACCATATTATTAGGAAGCTCTAATCCTCTCTTCTATTTTTCCTGTTCTTGAGGTGCAATAGACACACAAATAATATCACATCCAACTTGAAAATAAAATTCTATAAATTTAGAAATCAGTATTAATCTTTGCTAAAGCAGGGATTAGAATCATTTTTTGGTTTATTTATTAGTTATTAGGCTTTAGAAATTTTTAACACATATAGTATAGTGTGTGTTTAAAAATGTCTATTTACAAACCAGATTTTTTTTGAGAGAGTGAGAACCAAATAAAGTGTGGCAAAGAACTTTTTATTATTTGATTTTAATTATATTCGATAATCAACATTTGAGAATTTTCAGCGTGTCTAATGTCCATTTTCTTCTGAATGCTTAGTTTGCAGGGTATTAGTTGGCCAGGCTCATTCATCTTCTGCATGAATCATGAGGTGATCAGTGCAGCTTGGTAATGACCTTGCTCATTTTATATTAAGCACTTAACATCGCCTGCATGGTAAGTGACTCAGGATTGTTTCATGACTGATTTCTTTTTCCAGTGCTGCTCTAATTGTGATTTGTACTCAATCTACCGCTCTAACAACTAACGAGTTCAGTAGTTTCAAGGACTTCATGCATTATTTGCTGTGGACACAAAGGATCTTGGCAGAAAAGCAGAGAAACACAAAGACGAGTTTTATTCAGGCGTTTCTGGAAATTATAGGATGGAATGGAAAAGGAATCCTATTAAATCTACCATGGTTTCCCTACCTCACTTGACACTGTGGTTTGGAATGAACCACTGTGTAAGAAAAAAAAGGAGGGAGGGAGGGAAATTGGGAAGAGGGGAAGGGAGGAAGACAAGAAGCCAGGAAGGAAGAGGGAGGAGGGACGAAGGAAGGTAGGGGGGAAACACTTCAACAAACACTTCCTGCTCAGCCTGTAATCCCATGCCTTTGGGAGGCTGAGGTGAGTGGATTGCCTGAGCCCGCGGGTTTGAGACCCGCCTGGGCAGCGAGACCTCATCTCTACAATAAATCAAAAAATCAGCCAGGCGTGGTAGCACATGCCTGTAATTCTGGCTACTCGGAAGGCTGAGGTGGAAGGATCGCCGGAGCCCAGCAGCTCGAGGCTGCGGTGGCCGGGAGCGGCCACTGCACTCCAGTCTGGGCAACAGAGTGAGACTCCAACTCAAACAAAAACAAAAACAAAAACACTTCGACTTTAGTACACATGTAAACTGGAAGTCCCAGGAATGCCTGAAGTTTTATGGGAACGTTATAAAATTTTCTTTCAGACACTGAGATTGTCAAATCTGAATTTCAGATGTTCTCATTCACCATTAGAAATCCTGAAGGGCTGTAAGCAAGAGGGCATTTGAAGGGTAACAAATTCTCTAGTTGAACTGAAATGCACTTTATATTTAAAAGAGAGTTAAGTTATTTCCTAATAGATGACTCAGCCACCGTGACCTTACCAGGGCATTATTAGTAGGATCAGCCTATGCTGAACTGCAAGATAAGTGATGTCTGATGCCTGGAACATTCTCTCTCCAGCACCCTCCATGCAGGACAGTTCTCCTGAAGAGCCCTGACCATTGGTGTTTTTCATTTACCCCAACCATCAAAGATTACTGGTTTATGTCATGAATATTTTAGCGTTTTAAGTTATGTGAGCTAACATAACGTTACATAACATAACATAACATAACATAACATAACATAACATAACATAACATAACATAACATAACATAACATGTAACAGAGGAAAAGCGCAGACAATTGATCAAGAATTCACAATGAAGGGGGTCACTGCCTGCGTGGGAGCTACATGGGGTGCCCTGGGAGTACTTAGACAGGGTTCAATGTGCATCTGGAAGATAAATAAAGAACTCTGTGGGAGGTGACATTGGGCTGAGACCTGCAGGGATAGAAGCTAGGCAGGTGACATAGTGAAGGGCACTGCAGATAGATGAAGGCCGCAGGGAGCTGAGCTGGCAGGCTTAGGGCCTGTTTAGGGGAGAGAAAACAGTGCCCGCTCAGCATCCATCAGAGCACCCTGGGCACCTCCTTCAGAGAGATGCGTGGCAGCTGCTATTTTCAAAAACATTTGCTTCATAACTGTCTGGTATTGGCAAACCCATATTGACAGGTGGTCCTGAAGCCTGGCACTTCTAAGATGTGTTTAAGAATAAGTTATCTCCAGAAGGTTGTGACAACATTCCTAGTGTGAAATAATTCTGCCGAGTCCTTCCTATTAAAATGACTGAAATGTAAGTTCCAAATGACGAATGCTCCACAGTTGCATAGATCTTGGAGCCAGGAACTTCCTTTGTGACTAATTTCTGCATTCATTTGGTCCCTCTACCAGCAGACAATTAATAGGGGTCCCACAGTGCCAGGCCCTGTGCCAGACACCAGGGCTGAACAGACTGGGCTGGAGAGACCTCTGGCAGGGATGACCACTCAGATTTGCCTCTGCTCAATCTGGATTCATGACAAATGGTCTAGTACAGAAAATTCTTTCAAGTGATGGTGTTTCCATTTTGTTTCTGCCATATAAAACACTCATTCATGTGCCCACTCATTGATTCAACAAATATCTATTAAATACTTATTGTGAAGTAGAACAATTTACTCTTTTATGGGACTTATAGCCCATTAAGGAGGCTTATGGGAATCAGTAAGTACAGTGACAATTAGGCCATTAATTATTGATTGATAACAAATATGATAAAGATTGTCATTAAAGTACCAGAAGGGTCCTACAATGCTCAAAGGAAGACACCTCTTAATTCTACCTAGGGAAATTATGAAGGGCTGTCTGGAGGAGGTGATATTTGCCTTAAGCAAATAATACTACTTTGTGTTTCCCTCAGAACTATAAAAGAAAGAAGGAACTAAAAAAAACTAATGTAAGTAAGCATTGGCTAAAAGAAAATGGCAGAATGCAGGTAACGGTGGACAAGGAGAAGGGTTCATGCTGGGATGGAAACTACACAATCAAAGACATGGAGATGAGAAGAGAACTAAACAGTACTAAGTACTAAGTACTGAGCACTGGGTGGGTGACTGAGTCCGGGTGGGTGGTAAGACATAGTGGCAGATGTAATTGGAAACATAGGCAGGGCCCTTTTAATACTCACAACCGTCAAAAGTAAAAATATGAGCACTATCTAAACGTCAAAACAGTACTCCACCTGGAAGTCTCTGTGGGTTGACACACAAAACATGCACAACCAGCTCCAGCTCTTCCCCAACCCCTGCCACGCTGCAGATTCCTCTGATTCAGTTCATCAACCTTCACAGGTCCTTTTGCACAAGTCAAAGTCAGCCTCCTCTCTCTTCTCCTCACACCACACACATTACCTGCCAGCAAGTCCTGCTGATTCTGCATTTGAAATATTCCTAGAATTCAGCCTTTCTCACCAGCTCTGGCCCAGGCCACCATCTCTTGTTTGGAGAACGCTTTCGTCTGTTGAGTTATCTGTTGCTTCTGTCCTGTTCCCTTGCCACCTTCCGTTCCAAACTGGGAGGCAGAGGGCCACTTTTAAACTCAAAGATCATATCACCCTGCTCAAATTCTTGAGATAGCCTTGCATTTCACTCCAAGTGAAGCAGATGAGGCACAAACGGTGACACGCCCAGAGATTAGCGCCTGCATCAGCTCTTTGACCTTTCCTGTTTTCCACCTTCTTCTTCCACCCAAGCTCCTTTCCTTTCTAGGAACTCAAGCATTCTCCCACAGTGGCCCTTTCACTTCCTGGGGGTTATCCCTGTGACTCACCCTCTCATCTCTTTTCAGTCTCTGCTACAATGTCATGATCTCAGAGAGATGCTCCCAGCTCCCCAATGTTAGGCTGCAACTCTCACCTCCACCTTCTCTGCTTTACTCTTCTCCATAGTAATTTATTCATTTAATTATAAAAAAAAATTTATTTTCTAGAGACAAGATCTCACTATGTTGCCCAGGCTGCTTCTGGCCTCAAGGGAACATCCCACTTTGCCTCCCAAATTGCTGGGATTGCAGGTGAGAGCCACCACACCCGACCTACTTAATTTTCAAAATCATTCTAAATCCTTTTAGTAGAATGCAAGATAATTTATGGCAGAGATTTTTTAATCTTTGTCTTTTTTTTGTGGTGGAGGGTCATTTAAATAGTGCCTAAAACAGCTCCTAGTGCATCATAAACATTTTTAAAATATTTGGTAGGTGAATAAATATTCCCCACTTTACAAATGAGGGTCAGAGGCACAGAGAGGGTAAGAAACTTGGGCAAGGTCTCACAGCAAATTGTGTGCCATGTCTTGGCTGACTGTTTTACAACTGGTGAATGAAATTGACAGAACTAAAGGCTTTTATGTTGCCACATCTTTTTAAAAATATTAGAGCCGAAATCAGAGTGGGGGACTGATGAAGGTCAACAGGACCCCCTAGGGCCTCAGAGCAGACGCCCTGTTCAGTGGAAGGTGGCAGGAAGGTGACCCCACTGAGCTGCTCAGAGGGGCTGAGAGCCTGTCGCCTCTGACCAGCAGGTCAGGGGTTCTTCCTGCCTTTTTTCTTTGCAGGGACTTTGTCTCTGCCTCCTCTTCCTCTGAGTCAGACATTCCCTTTGAAGTCTCCAATGGGGTGGGCAGAGTGTGAGGGACTTTAGGGGTCTCTATTGTGAGATGGGTACCCTCAGCTAAAGGAATGCTTTGAAGACTTGCTTCTGAAAAGGTCCTCTGAAGGTTCCATGGGGTTTGCCTTTTAGAGGCTCTGTGGGAAAAAAAAATACCTTTATGGTAAAAATTACCCATTCTGCTTTGACTGTTTCTCAATAAATATGTGTGAAATTTAAAATCTCATTTCAAAAAGGAAAAGTGATCCTTATTCAATGGAATTCTATTTAAAAAGAAGCCAATTGGAGAGAAAAGGGATTTATCTATTGTCAGTGCATCTTTATGTAGGGAGACAAGCTTTGATGTAACTGATAGGTTGGTTATATAATAGCCCGGAATCCAGAAGCTGCATGTGATGTATTATGCAGCACTTGAGACCCAAAGTTTGCTTCTCTTAGACTTGCGTGAAAGTTCAGCCTGAAAGCTTTTGTTGAAAAGAGGCTTTCTTTGTAATAAATCAGGAGGACCTGTAAAAGTTATCTTCACTAGGCACCTCATATACACTTTGTGGAAGAAAAAAATTTGTTAACTCATTAAGCTTAATGGCCCCTGAAGCGTCCCAGGATGCCACAGAAGCTAAACCTTTAACAAAGAACTTCACTTCTAAGAAGGCAAGTATTGAACCTACAAAGGAGGAATTCTTTTAAGTGGAGATTAGAAAGCTAAGCTATTATGAAAGAACCAGAACAGAAACTAAGTCATTCTTTACTAAGGGCCGTTAACAATTCCAGAGATGGATACTACAAATTGTGTACACCAAGAAAATCACTTAATAATGGTCACTTGGTTTAAAAAAAAAAAGAGAATATTAAAAGCCCAGATCCCCATAAAGGGCCAGGAGGAATTTAAATTGGGGATTCCTGTAAGAACTGAATATGTGTGTGTGTTCTGCACAAGCAAATATTCATCCTGGAAATGGTATGAATTGACACAAAAAGTAAGGAAGCATAGTAAGAGTCTACTTGATCCCAGATCGTCGATTAGTTGTGTGCAAATAAAACACTAAAGAATACAAATTTCATGACCATGCATTCAGCACAGAAAATGTACACCTAAATGCAAAAGTGAGACAGGATAGCACATGAGGGGACATAACACTTTCTGAACTCCACATTAAATGCAATAATAAGAATGTTGAGCTCAGACCTGACTTATTAGAGGTCAATTATTAGTAACCATAATTATGAGCAGATTTACATGTGCTATTTAATTTACTTCCATATATAAAAGGCTAAGCAGACTGAATGAAAAATATTTTCAAGTCAAAATCTCAAGAAACCTAGAGATGAATTAAAAAGCTCCAGTTCTGGCCAGGCTCGGTTGCTCAGCCTGTAATCCCGCGCCTTAGGAGGCTGAGGTGAGTGGATTGCCTGAGCTTGCGGGTTCGAGACTCGCCTGGGCAACTTGGCGAGACCTCATCTCTACAATAAATCAAAAAATTAGCTGGGCGTGGTAGTGCGCGCCTGTAGTTCCAGCTACTTGGAAGGCTGAGGCGGAAGGATTGCTGGAACCCAGCAGGTTGAGGCTGCGGTGGCCAGGAGTGGCCACTGCACTCCAGTCTGGGCGACAGAGTGAGACTCCAACTCAAAAATAAAAAAAAAAAAGTTCCAGTTCCACATTTGCCTACAATTTCCTCTGACCATCTGAAACCACCAAACTAAAATAGGGAGGCATTGGGCAGATATACGGCATGGCTTGCATTGGGCCACTTTTCTAATAGTTCTGATGCTTGTCTTCCTAATTTATTGTGGCCAGTCACTCACTTCCAGTTCTTCTCCCATCTTTTCTTCTGGCATTGCCATGCAGGCTCCCATTAGTCATTTGAAGATATACTACTTGTCTTGTTCTTGTTCAAATTATTTGCAAAGATGCTGTAATTTAGTGAGGGCGACTTGGGCGAGTGCTACAGCTAAAATTATCGCTTGCCTAAGGTTTCATTTTGGAATCCTGATAAGTCATTTCAAATGTGAGCTGTGTCGAGTACATTTCAATTTATTACTTTTTCTAAGTAAACTAATCTAAATTAAAATCTCATGGAATCAATACCTCATTTTTATCATAGAGCATTCTGATTCTACCTCCCAGTCATTCATCTATCATTCACTATGGCTTGAAAATTTCTAACAATGGGAAGCAATTTTATATCATATTATGGAAATGACACATGTACAGCCTGTTGTCTCCTACATATGGGCCCAAGTTCTACAGTAACTGTCGCCTCACCCCAACTGCTCGCAATATTTATTCTGCAGAACATTCCCATAACATCTTATCATGACGATCATCTAACGCTTATTGTGTGTTCACGATTTGTGCGATTGCAATCTGAAAACTGTCACTAAAAGCTCTCATAATTTGACTTCAGTTTCTTATTACACTAATAGCTCAATGCCTAGACAAATGGGTAGGTATTTTCAGGTTTTCCAAATGCTATTAGGTGCCCTCCCTAAAATGTATTCATTCTGAGAATTTCCTTTTGGTTCATAAAGGTCTAGTGTTGACTTGGAGATATTGCAAAGATTTGTAATGTCCATGCCAGTCTCCTAATATATTTTCATTTCTACTGACCTAGAAAAGAACAAAGGCAGAAGCCAACACAGGGGGGATTTATTCTCATGACAAAGTGTTTTTTTTTTTTTTTCTATTTAGAAAAAGACTTTCAAGGGATTTATTATTCAGGTCTCATCTTTTTCATTATTCTTTTATGCCCCACTTGTATGCATAATCTATGGTCGATTCATGAAATAATAAAAAAGACCCTGTTTTATGTAACCACGAACTAGCATGTCTGCATAAAATAGGTGATGCATGTATTTTATGTCCAGAATTCCAAATGGCCTTTCATATTTCTTTTGTCTCTTCGTTTTCAAGGTCGGTTTCATAGTTTTTCAAGAGCAAAAGGTCTTCAATGCATTTGCTTCATGAGGGCAGGGACTGTGTCTGTCTTATTTACTGACTTACTCCAGAACCCAGGATGGATCCTAGCGTAGGGCAGCATCTAGATAAATGTCTGGAAATAATCTTTTCTCTCTAACCATTTACTATTAGTCAATACTTGAGATAAGTACCCCAGTTCACTCATTGTAAAAAATATTAAGAAAGGAGTTGAGAGTTACCCAGTAGGTTCTATGTCCACTTGGGCATACATAATAGGTGACTATGTCTTATAATTGCTTGCAGATAAGAGATGATGTACAGTTCACATCTGAAAAAAATGAAAAGACCGTCACCAACTTCAAGACGTTTATAGACTAGCTGAAGACAAAGTACACAGAGGTTTGTTAAAAGATAGCAAAACATAAGTCCAAACATGGCAAATGTCTAATGAAACAAGGAAAAAGGGATTCTATTGGGTTAGAATGGGTAGAGGAAGCTTCACAAAGGTTTCTGATAGAATCTAGGCCCTGAAAAACAAGAGGAGAGAAAGGGTATGGGAGTAAGGAGAGAGAAAAGGAGTTATTTCAGGAAGAAAAAATGGTGTCAGCTTCTTGTATTTGGATACAATGGTGAGTACAACACCAGTTGGTGATATATGAATACAAGAATGGCTTCAACACTAGCTGGTGATGTCTTGACACAAGAGTGAGTATAACACCAGCTAGTGATGTTTAAATACAAGAATGAGTTCAACATCAGCTGCTGTTGTTTGGACACAAGAGTGAGGGCAACACAAGGTAGTGAGTTCAACACCAGCTGGTGATGTTTAGAAATAAGAATGAGTTCAACAGCTTGTGATGTTTAGACACAAAAACGAGTTCAACACCAACTGGTGATATTTGGACTTAAGAGTGAGTTCAACACCAGCTGGTGATGTTTAGACATAAGAGTGACTTCAAAACCAATTGGTGATGTTTGGACACAAGAGTGAGTTCAGCACCAGCTAGTGATGTGTGTGAAGGAGAGTGAGTTCAATGCCAGCTGGTGATGTTTGGAGACAAGAGTAGTTCAATATCAGGTGGTGAGGTTTGGATATGGTACAGAGACAAAGAGGATTTTTTTCTGGAACGTATTCAGTCATACAGTCATGCCAGGGTTGATGCTAATGTTACAGTCATAGTGCAAATTGGATGGGCTTAGAATTTTTTTCAAAATACATGAATTATGATAATATTTATACACAAGAATGATCTGCTTCCTGATCACAAATGAGTCACTTGTCCGAATGTTGTGTGAGAAATTATATTCACCACTGGTAACAGGAGCTGAAAGCCAAGTAAAGATGAGTGTCACTCGCACCCCAGTCAACAGATGGAGTTTGGAGTGTTGGTCTTTGTGCTTAATGTATTTCTCTTTTTGTAGTCAGAAAACAAAGCTGAAAACAAATGAGAAGAAGACTAAAAGCGCTGGGCAGGGGACTTGCAGAAGAAGCGTTGGTACTCCGTAACTTGTGCAGTTAGCTCAGTCATTCCCCGAGCTGCATGAGTGTCATTCAGGGTAATCACACATTATCCCAAGATCTTCTCAGCCAGAAAGCCAGAGGTGTTCACCTGCTGCTTCTGTGGTAGACCTGACACTTGATGAAAACGTGTTTCCAGACCTGAGATGGAGGCAGGGCCTGGCAGAGAGCTGGCTTCCATAGGAATGCAGCCCACAAGGTAACCGAGAATTTCCATTTCAGCTTTTGAGAAATAGTTTTAAATATTTTTCTCTCTTTGCCTACACTTTACAGGATTTTTTCCTTCTAATCTAATTATATACTTGCTTGAGAAACTCCAAAGACTATGTTCAGAATAACAGAGTATGGAGACTCTGTGGAAGAAGTCCTCACTGTTTAGAGGTCACCTGAAGACAATTAACCTACAACACAGTCACAACTGGGACGGCATCATCGTCTCTCCAGGTGGACAGCAATTCAAGATGACCGTTGAAGCCAGATCTGCTTCCGGTGCTGCTCCCAGACACTCCTCATTCCACCCTTTCCCTTTAGAATTCTCTATCCTCAGCCTAAAATTTTGAAATGGTTTGCGTCACGAGCCTGGCCTTTTCCCCATCTGCTGGCTTTTGGAATACAGTTACCTTCCTCCCACAACATCTGGTGCTTATTTGTGTCAGCCTGCGAGCGATGAGTAGCAGAACTTGCAACTGGCAACCACAGGGCTCTGTCTGCTCCTGATCGTCAGCACCTCTTGCCCTCATCATCACTATGTCCACCTTGCAGGAAGGATGATTGCACTCTGACATCCAGGGAGCAATTTTGGTGATGTTCAGGAAACTGTTTTATAGCTTATATAGCAAGATCGGGTCAATACCTTACATTCTAAACTTTGAAATCTATCTAAAAACAATCATCATGGCTACCATTTGCAAAAAGGAGAGAGATTGAAAATAGCAAAATCTTGCTAACAACCCAGTTGTCCATCATTAGGCTTTTGGCTAAATAAAATGGTATCATAGGCATCCCCTGGGATAGTGAGTGTATAGTCCTTAAAAGAGGATCATGTCTATGAGATATCAATTGATGTTCTTTGAAAGAAAAAAGCCAAAGAACTTCCTGTTAAAATATACTTGAGAAACACTGAGTTAAGCCAAGCTACTTGTTACTTGGTTTCTGAGAAGTTTAAATACATGGAGGTACCCAGTGATCTCCTAGAGGAAGATAGAACTGGTAAACTCTTCCAGTATCGTTAACTTTCTTGGGAGCAGTGGATCTGATGACACCAAGAATTACTAAAGCACTGAGATAACACTTCGTGACTTTATTTGCTTTGTTACTTAGTCTTGAAGGGAAAGAGTAAGAAGCACCCTCTGTAAAGTCAAGAAAAAGCAAACTTTTTATTTGCTAAACTCCTAATAACTCTGGTATTCCCTGGTGTCCAATTCTGGTATAAACAGTAATTTTTTAAGAACACCCATTAGAATTTCTTAAATTAATGTTAAAAGATAAATATTCTAAGCAAGAGCAACACATTTTATGTAATCAGCATCCCATCCATCACTGTGTAATGTATGCAGTCTCTGTAAATGCACAGGAAGGTGTGCATAAGTGAAGCTAATGAATTATGGAAACCATGTATGTACGTTCAGTATATAAAACACTTTCTACAAC
This sequence comes from Cephalopachus bancanus, assembly GCA_027257055.1. Lineage (NCBI taxonomy): Eukaryota > Metazoa > Chordata > Mammalia > Primates > Tarsiidae > Cephalopachus > Cephalopachus bancanus. The sequence goes on along the minus strand of JAPVLO010000095.1, from coordinate 2,898,606 downwards.
CCTTTCTCTCAACCTCCCAGCAGACATGGCCCAAATCATTCTAGGTAAGCAAAGGCCCTTAATCACCTCTAACATTACAAAGAAGAACACAATTAGTTATTATGCACAACAATTCAAAAAATATGATTGCATTTTCCTGTGTGCCAAACTCAACCGTGTTATTGTTTATACCAAGTCTGTTAAGGGGGAAAAAATGGAAATTTGTTTCTAACTCCAGAATCTTATTAATTGTAAATATTAAATATCCTATCAAATTAAATAATTTAAAAAGTAATTCATAAGTTCAGTATTTGTATCATCAATAATGTGCATCATATTTATCATCCAAAAATAAATAATGGGCACCTAGGACTTGGAAAATTTGAACTTTCCAGTTGGTATTTCAATTTAGACTAAAAGAGTCTCTATTTATAATCAAGTCATAAAAGTGAATAGGCTATGAACACATATACAAACGCAAAGCATTGGTCACATTTTTTCCCATGCGAGTGGAATATTCAGTGGTCTATTATTGTGAAGACTTTAGGTTAAAGTATTTTGGACTTTAGTTTAAAACATTTTGCTTTAATAATTTGATTTTTTCTAGTTTGTGACTGATAAATTACTTAATGAGCAATTATTTAATGAGTCAGTTTCTGTTTACTCATCTTCAAAATGTACCTATGATTTGTTGAGCACTTACTATGTGCCAGTCAGTGGGCTGATTCCTTCACAAACCTTATTTTACTTAAGGTTCATGAGAATCATCGTGTATTAGAGTTTATAGACAGGCAACAGAAATCCTGAGAGGTTAAGTAATTTCTCCCAGTGTGACCCAGAGAATAAGATATAGAGGGTGGATTCGAACCCAGGCCCACTGGGCTCCTTTCTGATAAAATGCTTAAAAGTGCTCCCTCTTGATGAAAACAAAAAATATTTGCCCTAGCATCTCCCAAATTTATTTCAGAAATGCTTGCATCAACTCTATTTAAAGATGTTTGCAACAACACATGTCCCATCCTACCTGTTCTTCTTATGATGTGGTGTTGACAATTATCCCTTAAAAGGTGAGGCCTGTGTTCCCTCCACTGGTCTCTGGCTAACTCTGTAACTTCCTGTACCAACAGAAGGCAACTGATGAAGTCCCAAACACCTGACCACCAGAATGCATGAGAGCACATGAGAAGGTACATGATTGTTACTGTTTTAAGACACAACATTTCAGGGTGTTTTGTTATATAGCAAGAGAAAATGCAAGGCTACAAATTGAAGTATATATTTTAAATGTTCTATAAACTGAACAAATCACTGATAAATTGAAGCTTGCTTTATAGATGGAATTGGGTGTATGTCTTCTGAGACACAAAATTTAAGTAGATATAAACTTTCAACTGAGTAATTTATGTCATGGTAGTAATAAAAATAGTCTAAACTCCAGTTTACATCAAGTTTACTGCAATGGTATTACAATAGCAGCCTGTTTAATACAGCAGTTCCCAACAATTTTGGCATCAGGGAGTGATTTTGTGAAAGATTATTTTTCCACAGACTGGGGTGGGGGGTAAGGCATTAGATTTTCATAAGAAATGTACAACCTAGATCCCTGGCATACGCAGTTCACAATAGGGTTCGCCTCCTACAAGAACCTAATGCCACCGCTGATCTAACAGGAGGAGAGTTCCACTCACCTGCTGCTCACTTCCTGCTGTGTGGTCCGGTTCCTAACAGGCCAAGGTTACCAGTTCATGGCCCAGGGGTTGGGGACCCCTGGTTTAATAGACTTCCCATCAGGCGTCAACTCTGGAAGTGGGGGATATGGAAACAACAGCCTTCATTTATACATTATTGCAATTTAAAGACCCTGATAACCTTCAACAAACATCATCTCAGAAGCTTATTTACTATGAGGCTAATGAAGTTTGGGTTTTGAGTCCCTCAGGGTTTGTCTAGCCCCTTCCAATGGGAACACATTCCTAGCTATGTAATCATATAGTCTGCATTTTAATATCATTTGCAAAAGTTGGCATTTTAACTGTAATTTGTTAAGACCACCCTCCCTTTCCTCTGACTTCCTCTCTATCATATTTCTTCCCCTGGTTGCTGACTTTGGTGTGGCCATGGGTTTTTTTGTCAACTGGCAAAGAAATCTGAACTGGAAATGCAGTTTTTGTTTGGGGAGAGGAATACAGTTTTTTAAAATAATGTATTATGATTTTTTTAATTCTAAATTTCTATGTTTACATATAATTTTGTAATATTTTTTCTTAACAGGATTTGCAAAATTCTATGAGTTTCACTGAACCTCAACTTGCTCTTAATCAACTTTTGCTGTAATCACAGCAACCCTGTGAGGCTATTGAGGAAGATGCTATTACCCCTGTTTAATAATGCAAAGGCTGAGACTCTAAAATCCCAAAGGACCTATCCAAAGTCATGCAGTCTCTAAGAAACAAAGACTCCCAACTGTGGTTCCTGGTTCAATGCTCTTTTCCCCAGCCTGTTCTGCTGGAAGCACACGTTCTCTCTTATTCCTTTAACTTCCCATCAAAGTTAATCTATCCTGTGCCCCAATCTTCTGCATCCTGGTCTCTCTTATGATTAATATGATAATATGATTCAGCTTCAATTAACTACAAATAATTGGAAACATTATGACTTAAGAGATGTCTTCAAAGTGACACGCTTAGAAATGTGGGGATTTCAGGCACGAAGACAGGTCCATGTCGCTTACATTTCAAGTGCAGGACTCTGCCCATCATCATGGATCACACAATCCACCTGCATGTCAAACTAGGGAAGGGGGTTCCAAGCAGAGGGCACAGCGAGTGCAAAGGCAGAAAGGGTGGTGACACTGAGCTGTAATTTCCTGGGAGAGTGGCAGAAGGTGTAGGATTAGCAATATCTCCCTGCAGGTGATCTGGTGGGCTCCATTCAGATACTACCTCAGGGACCCCAGCATCATGTACCCTCACCCTGGCCAAATAATACTATTTATATTTATATATTTAATCAAATAGCACCACAATAATTGACTTACTGACCTCTTTGGTTGTTTCTCAGTGAGTGTCATGCAACTGTCCCAGAATCCCTCCTGCGTGACTTCTTGTGAGGAAGAGATTTCACCCCAATTCTGCATTCCAGGGAAACTACAGTCTGCAATCTGTTATGGAAGCTGGGTTACCTCTTTGCTGTGTGTTTTTTTCTTTTTTTTTACAGAGCTAACAAATCAGAGCCCTGTTTGTTGGCTCAGATGTGGAAAGAAATAAAGCTTTCCCAAGGGCAAAACAAAACTGGGTAGAGTTGAGGCACTGGAACAATTGATTTCAATTAGTCTTAAATAGCAATAATGAATGCTCAAAAGAGCTCTTCCTAAAATGTCCTTCAGCTGATAATTTATTTCCACTCCTTTCCCTCTTTGGAGGCAAAACTTTAATGGACTGTCTTTTTGCAGCAAATCTTAATATAACAGTTAATATGCAGACAAAGTGACCTAGTCCCCTTGACACATGGGTCTGATTTCATTTAGCAGGAGTGGGAGGAAGGAAGGAGGAGGCAGCACTTAAGTGAGATGCGGTCCCCTCCTCCACCGCAAAGTGCACCGTCTGTCCATGTCGTTAATTCTTCCATGAGTTTCTTACAAATCCCTCTCCAAAGGCAGCAAATTGTGGGGTCATTTTTTTAATTCCGCAAATGGCATTTGGGCTGAAATATAATTTCTCCATTTGGTATTATGAATATTACTTGCAGTTGATGTCTTACATTATGTAAGATTTTAGTCATTCCGCTTAATCTGGTTGAGATAAACAAATAAATAAGATGGCATTAATTTGGCTAGCTCTTTTTCCTTCATTTTATGTTTAAAATATCCTAATTGGGCCCTCCTCCTGTCTCTGCTTTGCCTTATCTACAATTTCCAGATAAACCACCCACGAAAACACCCATTATCAGCATATCATCTGGTCCTAAGCCCAAGTCCCTCTCACTAACCTTCCCAGCTGGTCTCCTCAGCCCCTGTCTCAGGAGGTTTTCTTCTGGAGTTGAAGTACCGAGCTGATGCTTGTAGCCATGCTGCCGTGTCATAGCAGGGTCCAGAGGCCACACACAGCAGACCCTGCTAGAATGGGCTTGGGGAGCCAGGGACCTAGGGTGGTGCTGGCACCAGAGCCCTAATCCTGGTCAGGGCTTTACAAGGCCCACTGTGACATCCTGCGGAAGAACAGGTGCCTTCTGCACGCTTCACGTCTGGGGCGCAGGGCAGTAAAGTTGAGGCGCTCAGTATTTAATTTTAATTGCCCCTGAATAACCCAGAATGAATTTTGTAATTTGCAATATTGTAAATTTTGTCAACACGTGGGGAACTACAATGCTGTTTATTCAGTGCACTCGGGCTAATAATACCCTGGCTGTCTTTCTGATTGCAGAATCATTTTGTTCATTCCGACAAGAAAATAAATGTATTCCAGAGAAAGCATTTGTCTAGACAAGCTCTGAAGCCAAGCAAAGACTGAGCTGCTAAGGATCATTGGGTTCAGAGTTGAAATGTGTTGCTTCTTGGGGAAGGGAAAGCTACAGATATGGAAGGTGTTGAGTTATTAGGTGTAACAGTGAGAAGTCACTTGCCCAGACTCCTGATAACTCACAGTAACAACCTGTCCATCATATCTTTCATTGACCAATGATTAAAACAATAACCTCTTTTACCAATAATTCTATCAACTGCAGAATCCTATTAACCATACATCTTTATTATCAGTGCTCTGCTAGTATACTTTTGTATATAACATATATACATAATTTATATAGTTATAAATAACTATGTGATATATAATCCTATATTACAGATTTATGGATATCATATAATTATATATCCCATGGAATACATAGTACATGTATAACATATAATTATTGATGTTTTGCCAATAAAATTAGATATGTAGTAACAGGTCATATGTGCAGTTATAATAAAGAACTCTTGGTTCAGTCATCTCATGAGCCACATCTCTAGTTTAAGAAATTTATTCATCATTTTAACAAATACTCAAGAAGCTTCTGTAGGAGTGAGAGAACCTGGAATATAAAATTGTGGTAAGCACCTCCAGCCCTGGCCCCGACCTATACCCGACCTATACCTTAATGTTAGTTCCTACATTAAGGATATTTGATTGCATCATAATTATTTAAAGTTTCGTGTTCACCTTCAGGATCCAGTTTGCTTTTCCTTTCTTGTTCGCTGAATACTGACTGGTCGTATGATTCCATATATGAGGATGTGACCTGAGCAGGGAATATGTACTGCTTCTGTCTTCCCAGTCTGTCTTTCCCCTTCTTGAGAATAGTATACATTTGCCCTTGGGGAGCTGCTCCATCCCCACTGCAAGCATTGAAATAGCATATATTTATATTAATCTATTTAATCAACTAGCTCCATGATAATTGACTTATTTTTCCTCTTTGGTAGTTTGCAAATCAAGCAGCTCCCTTATACTTCCTCTTCAATACATTCCATCTTCCCCACAAATCAATTACGTTGAGGCCATTGGGCCAATGTTTTTCTCAAATTCCCAATCCAAGTGGTTTCGTCCACCTTTGTCAACCTCTCTGCCCCTCCCCACAATGGCTCCTTCCTGAGTGCTCAGGATTTCTGGTCTGTTTGATTTTGGGGGTTTTCTGTGGCTTATGCACTCCTCAGTCAGGAGAGAAGAACAACGGGAGTCGGTTGGGGTATGAGACCTTTCAGCCTGTTACACAGGCATATCGCTCATGGATGTGCCCCTCTTCTGCCTTCTTTAAATGTGCTTCAGGGTGTACCTGAGTTATCTTTTCTCCTGAGCTGAGAGATTCAGTCACCAGGTAGCCTGAAGGACCTCATTATGACAGTGTCATCTATAACCCAAGCAGTCACCTATAACCCAACCTGGTGCCCAGAGCTGTGTCTTAGAATGAGGCAGCAGCATCATTAATCCACAGGAAAAGCTTGAAACTCTAATAACATTTGTGCTCCATATTGCAAGTTTTACATCCCATCGACTTTTTGGAGGATTAATTATAGTTTCCTCCAAGAACAAATTGCAAAACTCAGGAGTTTACCCTACTTTGCTGCAGGGATGATTCTCATTTGGTTAAAATTAAAAATTTAAATAGGTGCCCTAGGAGCCAAGGTAGCTTGAGAACCCTTTGCAGCTGAGTTATTCTCTGGAAGCTCCTGTCACGGGAACCACCTGAGCCTGAGATGCTGCAGACACTATGTCTCATATTCATTTATTGACACGTCCCTTCTGCTCCTCCCAGTATGAACCTGGCAATTCAGTGGCCTAGATGGGTAGATGACAGTGTCATCCCTGCTTGGGAACTCCAACCAAGATGTTCCCTCGTTCATCTGTCCATAAACCACTTTCTCTCCATCTTTCTGGTGTGATGCATTAATTCCTCTAATTCTCTCCCTTTCTATTTACATTGTGATTACTTAAGATTTTGGGGAAATAAAGAAGGAGCATGTGGAGTTGCCTTGTTTGAAAAGCACCTAATTTGGGTTATAAGATAAGCACCTCCCAGCCCCAGCCCCATCCTATACCCTACTGATTCTTACTGGGAATGGCTTCCAGAAGCCTGAGCTAATTTTAGTCTCTGAATAAGAAGCAGGAATTTTTGTATTATCTGCATCTAGACAAAAAGCTTCTTTGTGTATCCATTGTACAACATTATCAATGAGTTATTGAAATAAATATTGATTTGTATCTCATTTCCCAGTTTGCTAGATCTAATAATTTGGAATCGGATGCCACATTTAAATTGGGACTCTGCCACATACCATGTAACCTTGGGCAGGCTCTTTATCTCTCTGTGCCTCAGTTTTCTCATCTGTAAAATGGGGACTAATAATGATACCAATCTCAATGGGTGATTGTGAGGATTAAATCAGGATATCCATCAAAGTGCTTACCCTACTTCTGTAGGTCCAATAATGTTAGGTATTAAGTTGCTACAGGAGAGATCACTTTCAATTGGGTCTCCATCCCTGACTCAAATGTTCATCAAGCATTGACTCTTCAGGTTTTTCTCGTCTCTGGGCTACAATGACAAATAAAACACAGTTTCTAACTTCAAGGAGGAAGCAGTTGGTCCAGGTAGAGCCACGCCACCAGCTTCAAGCCTATAATATGTTTAGAGGTAGTAATACCTGTTAACATGTTTTAAATATTTAATATTGTACTGAATTACTTTAATATGTTTAGAAACATATGAGGTAGGCAATATTATTTTGTCATTGTTCAGACGAAGAGATAGAGGCTTAGAAAGATTAAGTAATTTCAGATATGCCAGGCCCCAGAGCTCTGTCTTCCATGTTTTCTTCTGAGTGCTGATGTGAATATGTACTATGTGCAGAGGGTGCTCACCAATGGAGAAGGAAATCATTCTGTGTTTTGAAAGCTGTGACCAGGCAGTGACATATAAATTGGGTCTTGATGGAAGAAGGAAAACTTACCAAAAGAATGAGGGGCTGAGGAAAAGCATTCCAACCCATTCCAGGTGGCCTGAAGTGTGGCAGGACCACGGGGGCGGGGAATGAGGGGAGGGAAGGGCCATTGAGAATGGCCTGGCATTCTGTGCTGAGGAACTGGGATGCTGGCCATGTGTTCAAGAGAGGTCATGAAGAAATTATAGCACATTGTCAAAAAAAAAAAAAATAGCTTGCCAATGGCTGGCCCAAGGGAGCCCCCTGAATAAAACTCAAGAATAAAAGCCATGAGTCCTCTTACGAGGAGAGGAGGTAGCATAGAAAGTTGAATAGCACATGTGTCGAGCTGATTACTTAGTGACTTTCTGTCTCCCCCTCCAGACTGCTGGTTTTTTAGTGCAGTGTCCATGTTAATTTTGCATCCTACTTTAATCTTAGAACCTGCCACAGTACTGGTACCCGGTCGATGCCCTGTAAATGTATGTTGCTTAAATTTGAAGATGACCGGAAGCTCAGAAGAGGAACTAGACATTATCCATGGTCAGAAAAAGCAAAATAAGTAAATATTTGGGCTGGGTCTTGGTGAAGGATTAGACACAGGTAAAGAGTGGGGGAAAGGACTGTATTGCTCAGGAAAGACCATTGAGGACAGATTCAGAGGCACAAGAGGGTATAACATCCAGAGAGCTCCAGGCAAGTTGGTCAGGCTCAAAATAGGATTCCCTGCCTCGACACTTGCCATTTGGGGCTGGGTCATTATTTGCTGAGTGAGTGCAGCTGTCCTGTGCATTGGAGGATGTTCAGCAAAATTCTGGTTTCTACCTGCTAAATGTCAGTGGTTTCCCCCACCCTCAGTTATAACAACCAAATAGTCTCCAGACATTGCCAGGTGTTCCCTAAAGGGCAACATTCTGCCTTCCCCACCCAATTCAGCACCACTGCCAGGGCTTTGGGAGAGACAGAAACAAGTGGAAGGACATAACATGATGCACTGCTAGGAAAAAGAGCAAAGGGGAGTTTTTGAAAATGTCACGATCAGCAAGGATGGTGTAACATGGTAGTCCCAAATCTGAGAGGCCTTACACATATGGTTTACTTATTCCAAAGGAGTCACCCAGAGGTCCAGCAGGGAAGGACACTGGTTTATTAGAAGGTACTGGAAACACTGATGGTGTCAGGTTTGTGAGGAATACATACCTTGAGGCAGTATAGAAGCAATTTTATAATCAAAGCAATCAAGTTACTCATTCAAATTCCTATCCGATGTGTGCAATTACATTGATTAAGAGTGATGCCTGCATCATTTTCAGCTTTGCTGGGAATATGCCTATCCTTCAGAGACCAGCCTTGGCCAGAGGCCACTCCCTGAAGGAGGGGACTAAACAAGCCAGGTATAGGCAGAAACAGTCTATATCCAGACAGTACCTCACAGATGGGCTTAGCTGCAACCCCAGAAAGTTCCTGAAGGATGCGAGCAGAGTGTGCCATGGTGTTTCAGCAAAGTCGCATGGCCCCTGTGGTCTGTAGGAGGTCAGGCCTGCCTTCCAGGAGAGCAGGCCGCTCCAATTCGCCAGGTAAGAAAACTCGAGAGAGCCTGAGCTGGAGGTCATGACAGGAGAACGGGATTGGGGTGGGGGTGGGGAGGACCAGAGGGTGGGTGAGGGGGAATTTGAGGGCTACTGAGAGGACAGAACCAACAGAACCTGGTTCTGAAGAAGGAGGCGGAGTTGGCATAGACAAAACCAAAGGAATTCAAAAACTAAGGCAAAGTGGCTGAGAGTCTCCCCCTGCCCCCTTACCCTGCCCCCTCCCCCGCCCCCCCGTGGAAGTTGAACAGTTAATGCACACATGCAGGTGCTAATCAAATGAACAAGTGTGAAGTAGAGATGCCACCAGCGAGGGAGTGCCAGGGCTGGCAGGTGTTCAGGGAGAGGAGCCCGCGGCAGAGCAGCCGCTCCTGGAGACAGAGCCAACACCACGAGCGGGTTCAGACACAGGGAGACAGATGGTGTCGCCAGGGCCTCAATCGCTTGACAAGCTGGGTAAATAAGTGTTGCCAGGGAAGAAATAATACAAGCAGGATATTGCCAGCAGGAGCTGTTGCATGGCCTTTGGCTCTGGCCATGCTTCGGGAGGAAAGGAAGGTGAAAATAAACACAGAATGACAGAAGGACATCAATTAGCCCCTCACAGATGGGCTTTCGACATCCTGGAGATGGTTACTGTCACTCGTCTGAAAGGCTAAGGGGGGACGAGAACTAACACGGGAGGCTTGTGTTCAGGATATGGTAAGATAAGCTCACAGCAGCAGGAGTGCCCAGAGAGCTCATGGGACCGCTGGGAGGACAGGACAGGGTTCGCACCAGCAGGGCCATGGGCGGGAAAGGCGAGCCTACAGAAATGACTGGACTCAGCCTCGGGTCCCAGAGATTCCGCTGACTGGAGAGACCCACAAAGGGTGTGTGGGTTCTGCTGTGGGGAAAGGAAGTGGACTGTCTAAAGACAGGCTGTTTCCTCCCAATTAAATATACTATTTCCAAAAGTATATGTTATGCAAATTGACATTTTGAAGTAAATATTCACTACAGTTGGCTGAATCAGGGAACAGAAAGAGCATAGAAAAGAGAACATAATTATGTGTGAAAAATTACGTAAGAGACTTTGACTAAACTCTGGCTTTAGGTAATGCTCGATGAATTGAGATGAAGAGGAGGGAGGAGGAGGAGAAGGGAAAAGAAAAGAGAAAGGGGAGGAAAAGGAAGAGAAAAAGGAGGGGGAGGAAGAGGAGAAGATTAAAATTGTAAGCAAAATAATCATTTTTTTAACCAGAGAGGCTATGTATCAAGCCAGAATCTGGGGCAAAAAATTGAGATTTTGCTAATGGCTCCCCTATCACTCATAACTGAAATGCTATTGACTTTTCTTGGGTATCTGAAGATGAATTTATTTTCATCTTTTCCAATTTTTTTTTTTGAGTTGGAGTCTTACTCTGTCGCCCAGACTGGAGTACAGTGGCATGCTCCCGGCCACCGCAGCCTCGACCTGCGCCCCTGCCTTCTAAGTAGCCAGAACTACAGGCGCGCACTACCATGCCCAGCTAATTTTTTTATTTATTGTAGAGACAAGGTCTCGCCAAGTTGCCCAGGTGGGTCTCAAACCCGTGGACTTGGGCAACTCACTCGCCTCGGCCTCCCAAAGTGCTGGGATTATGGGCTGAGCCACCAAGCCCGGCCATCTTTTCCAAATTTGATAGCAATAATACCCATGAAGCCACACAGTACCTCAATGAGACTTCAAAAGCAGTTGCTACAAATAATTACCTGCATTTTTATAGCTCTTTACATGACTTTATTTGATCCTGATAACCAACCCGGGAGGCAGAAGAGGTGTTGTTATCCTTCACTGTGTTGAAGGCCAGTGGTTCAGTGTCATCTTGGCCATCATTCTGCGGAGGTTGTCTTCTTCCAGTTTTCCCTCCCTCTCATTCAAGAAACCATGCTGGTCTGAGCTAGCTATTTATCCTCAGCTCCCAAATTAAAAGGTAACAACAGGAAGGAGAGGAAAAAAATCTTTTCCACATTTTAGGTCTCAAAAACTTGGGCCTTCAAGAGAAGAAAATAGACGTATGAAACAGATTAAAAATCTGGGGGAAAATATTTTGTGTAAGAGCAAGATCTTTCCACCTACTTGGTGAAGAGGAGAAAAAAGAGTAATCAAAATAGACAGAAAGCAGGGGAAGGACAGAACAGAAAGGATTAAGGCAAATGCTGTCTGAATGTTTAAGCAGTCTGAGACAAGAGTACTGTACCTGAAGGGCCCACAGTTATGGGAGACTTAGGTGTGCAAGTCACCTGAGCTCCTTTTAAGAGCACTGACCGTCATCAGAGAAACTGAGGCAGTGCCTGAATGTTTAGCACCCAAGGTGCCTACCTCCAAATTGCATTTACTGTCCATCGATGGGCCACCAGTGTGCTTGATCACTCCAGAAGGTATGACTGTGTTGTGTTCTGTACCCTAAGGCCTTGCATGGCTCCTGTCTACGGTCCTATAGGCAGCCCCCTTGTGTCCCATGCTCCCACCCCAAGCATTATCTTCTTAATACTTTTGCGATGGGCTTGACCAGTTCAACCAAGGCTGAAATGTCTTCCAGGGAGGTATTCCTACCTTGCACTTGCATGTGAATTTCCAAACCCCAAACCACTCTTCTAACTAATCTCTTTTTAGGTTTTTCCAACATATTTTTTCAAGAAAGTAAAAAAGACAGAAAAGTGCTAAGAATGAAATTCCCTTTTTAAAGTTTTTCCTGCAGAGTCTCCATCAAGGGACACATCATATCCCTCTGGACATATGACAATTTCCTCCAATTTCAAAAAGAAGAAACTGAATAGCAGTTGTGTTCCAGGCACATCCAGAAAATTAATTTGGCATCGGTGGGCTAGACTGAGGAAGTGGAGAGAAACCAGGTGTTGGGAGATTTTGAAGTCAAGTTGGTATGTTGCAGGCAAGAGCTCTTCAGAGGTGCAGATCACACCAGGTTTTGTTACCTAAATCCAGGCTGGTGACTAGGACAAATAATTTATTCACACATTTCTCATTCTGTGAGGCCCTAAAAATACTGGGCCAGAACAGACTTATGGGACACATTTAAAGGCCTAAGATAGATTGTTGAAAGAAGGAAGATCAATTTCAAGGAGATTGCTTTCTTTTCACTAACACAATCTTCCTCTCTATAACCTCCTTCCTCTGTTGTGTTTCAGCAGCCAGTCAGAATCCTCATCTGAATAGGAACTGTAGAGGACTCGGGCTTCATAGCTATGTGTTGACAAAGAAAAATTGTTTTTCAACAGCAGTAGAATGGGGAAAAACATATGTGGAAGACAGTGGAAAACTTCAAACATTTTCATGAGCTTCGAAGGTAATCTGTGTTGTTCAGAGACTGCTCAAGATGGAGCTGGTCCCTGCCCAGGAATCTGTGGGCTTTGAGTAGAAACAGACTGACAAATGTACAAACACTTGCACATTGTTTATCTTGACTTTATTTTCCTCTTACTGCCCAGTTGCTCAAGCCAGAAATTGTGCATAATTCTTATTTCTCTTCCTCTCCTTCAACTTACACATCCAATCGATCACCAATTTCCATAGCTTGGTGACTCGCAAATTTCAGCATGCATCAAAATCACTTGGTGGAGGGGAGGCTTGCTCAAACACAGGTTGCTTGGTCTCAGTCTCAGTTTCTAGGACAGGGCCTGAAACTTTCCTTTTGCCTTGTTTACCACTCAGCGTTATGTTTTTAGATTTACAACGTACCTTCATGTTTATTTATTTCATCATCGTCTTCCCTTTTTCACTTAATACCAGTGCCACTGAAGTGGACACTCTGCTCCATGTCTCCTCGTGCACATGTTCGAGCGCTTCACCAAGTTGCAAGTTGTGGAAGTGCACCTTCAGTTTTACAGGGTGTTGCCAGGTTAATCTAAGTTGTGGGGATATGCTCTGCTCCTCATTCTTGACTGTAAATGACAAGCTTTGTCGCCTAAACATTATGTGGGATGTTTGCCATGGACAAATATTTAGGGTACTGAATTTTATCAGACTTTTTTTTCTGTATTCATGAGATGATTTTTTTTTTCTCTAAATGCTACAACACATTTGGAGTTGTGGTCGTTTTTAATTTTTCTTGTAGTTTTAATTTGTAACAGTTTTATATAAATATAGTTTGAAGAGTCAAATATTTCTACAAGGGTTTTTGTTTGTGAAAAGCCATGGCTGCCTGCCATTTTTCCCTCTTTTTCTTCCTCAGAGGCAAAATTTTATCTTGTATTTGATTATTTGGGGTATGTCTCCACGTCTTAAAATAATATACTTAAATTATTGTTTCTCACAATTCTAGTTTTAGGCATTATCACTACAGAAGATAAGGACTTAGATCTCTGCAGGTCGGTAACCACAAACCCAAGACATCCTCCCATTCTCTCATTATAAGTACACACTCCCTTAAATTAACATTAACACTCAATGTTTGTATATTATGACAATGGCAATGACATTCACAGTCTAGTCATCTATAACTACTTTGTTTCCTGAACAACTTTTTGTTTTCCTTAAAGCCAAAAATTACCCTAGTTTTGTTTGCTCAATTTTGGATTTCACATCCAAGCTTTACCAGGTTTTAAAGTCTCATCCTAAGCTGTTTCAATCCATCAAGGACTCTGATATTTTCTATTCCTAAAAAAGTTTATCTAAGAGCCTTCTGACCCTCTCCTTTCTGGTCCAGGTGTCTTCTGTGGACAGCTGCCCTCCAGCCGCTCCCTTGCCCATCATCCGGGGATTCTCTTCATCTCTTTTCCATATCTGGTCTTTTGTTTAATGTCTCTGCTGCATGCTTTGTCCCAGACTTTCTCTGTAGCATTTTGTGAAGCATATTCTCTAGTAGTTTTTAGAACAAAGTTGCATGGGTAATAAATGTATTGACATCTTGTATGTCTAAAAATGTGTTTATTCTATCCTGATGTTTAACTGATAGTTTAGCTCTGTATCAAATATTAAGATGAAAATAATTTCCCTTTAGATTTTTGAAGGAACTTGTCTGTTGTATACTAGTTACCAGCCTTTCATCTGAAAAAATATTTTGTCTGTGATATTTTATCTTCTTCTGGAAATATATAGGTATTCTCTTTGTCCCCAGTGTTCTGAAATTTCTCTATGATGTACTTTAGTGTGAGTCTGTTTTGTTCATTTTGTTAGGCACTTGACAACCTCTTTTATCTAAAAACTGATATATTTCAGTTGTGAAAATATTCTTAACTGTTATTTCAATATTTTTCGCTCATTCAAGTTTCCATGTTCTCTTTTTATACATCTCATAAATGTTTATGTATAACATATTTACACATATGTATACATATATACATATGTATATTATTATATTTATACTTATATATGCATATGTATTCTGAAAATACTACAAATCAAAATTTCCCAAATGCACATATTAGAAAAGATAAAAGAATGAAAATCAATAAAGAGTACCTGTATGTATATTTTAACACTTCACACAAAGATATATACATATATATTTATATATACATTTAGTTGAATTCAGTAGCATATTTAAGATCTTTACATTATATTTGTTAGTTCCTTTTTGCCTAATTTTTCTTTTTTCATACTGCCCTTGTCTGATTCAGAAATAGACATTTTATTATACTTTTAAAATGAAATGGGGAAGTGTATTAGTTTCCTTTGGCTGCTGTATGAAATTGCCACATATTTGGTAGCTTAAAACAACAGAAATGAGTATGAAATCAAGGTGCCGGCAGGATCACACACCCCCAAAGTCTTGAGAGGGGAATCATTTTTTTTGCTTCTTTCAGCTTCTGGTGACTGCAAGCTCCTTGGTTTGTGGTTGCATAACTAATCTTTGCCTTCGTGGTCACACTACCTCCTCCTTTTCTGTCTCAGAACTCTCTCTGCTTCTCTCTTATAAAGAAAAATGTGATTATATTTAGGGGATAATCACCTCCTCTTAAAATTCTTAAGTTAATCATATATATATATATATATATATATATATATATAGAGAGAGAGAGAGAGAGAGAGAGAGAGAGAGAGAGAGAGGGAAAGAGGGAAAGAGAGAGAGGGAAAGAGGGAAAGAGAGAGAGAAAGTAATTTCTTTCTTTTATATTCTGGAATAATTTTTAGGAAATAGAGGGTGTGGGTAACTACTCCATGAAAACTTCTGTAAAATTCTCCATAGATTTTTGACCTAATAATTACTTATATAACAAAAGCATACCTGTACATACATGTTTATTGCAGCACTATTTCCAATCGCAAAAACATGGAACCAACCGTACTGCCCACTGAAACTGGACTGGATGAAGAAATGTGGTACACATACATGATGGAATATTATGCAGCCATAAAGAAGGACAAACATATGAACTTCGAAGCAACTTAGATGGATTTAGAGTCTATAATTCTCAGTGATGTATCACAGAAACAAAGTACAGAGATCCATATGTTCTCACGCATAAGCAGACCCTGAACATCTACCATAATACTATAAGAATGGGATTGGCAGTAGCGAGATACTGCCTGGGTAGTGGTGGGGACACATCAATAAGGGTACCTGATCTTAAACCAGGCAAAGTGGGGACCAAAGGGAGGCCCAAACTTTACCTGTACAATGTCCACTTGTATACCTTATTCTGAATTGTATCCCACATCTTCAAAATAAAATATAAAAAAGAACATCTGAAAAATAAAAAAAACAAATTATTATTATGTTTAATTATTCAATTAATTATTATTTCTTTAATGTTTATAAGTCTAATCAATTTTTTTCTTATCTTGAATCAATTTTACTTTCTTAGGAGATAGTTTAGTTCCTTTAAGTTTTAAAAATTTAGTGGCATAATGGCATTTAGAATATTCAGTTATGGATTTTTCCATTGCTACTGCAGCTCCCTTTTTTCTCCTTTTCATGCCAAATGCTAGTTATGAGAATTTCTTTTAACTTCTAGACAAATCTTATCTAAGATATGTTCACTTTATTATGCCAGTAAAGAACAAGTTTATTTTCTTTAATTCTTTATTGTCTTTGTTTGCAATTTTATGAATTTTCAGTATCATCATTATTTCTTTCTACTTTCTTGTATTATTTGGTTCCTCATTTCTAACATTCTGAGTTTTAACTTTTGTTTCATTTATATCATCCTTTAATTTTTTCTTCTAACATATGCATTTAAAACTATAAATTTCCCTCTTAGTGCTGATTTAGCTACATTTGGAAAGTTTTGTCATGTAGTGGTTTTACTATTTTTCAGTTTTAAATATTATATATTCCACAATGCATGAGTTATTGGGAGTACAATTTACATTTTCCAGATACGCTCTTAGAAGAGATTTCTAATTTTATTGCTTTGTCATTAGATAATGTGATCCACGCAACGTAAGTTCCTTGACAATTTGTTGAGAATTACACTGTGGACAAATTGGGGGTAATTTTGAAATTGATCTCTATATAATTAGCATAATTTGTATGCTCTAATTTTTGTGTGTCACTCTTACCCCATTTTGTTTAATTTAATTTTTTGTTATTGTTGCTCAGATATGTATCTTATTTTGTTCAATTTTATATCCTCACTAGTTTTTTGATTGCTTGATTTATATATTACAAAAATAAAAGTATGATATATTCCTTTTGTCTTGTAATTCTTACATTATTTGCTTTATGTATTTTGAGTCTATAGGCTTGGTGAACACAAGTTCAACACTGATATATATTCCTTCAGAACTAATCCATCTATTATTATATAATAATGTTCCTTATATAATAATATACTTTATCCTTAACATTGCTTTTTGCCACAAGTAATTATGTGTTATTAATAGAGCCACATTAGCTTTATTTATGTATTTTCCAGGCATATTCTTAAATCATTTATTTCAATATTTTGAGAATACTATATTTAATTTTTTCTCTTAAAAAGAATAATAGTTCTCTACATATATTTATAATTGTTGCTGGTCAATGTGGATATACCTTTCATCACATATTTAACTTTTTCTTTATATTTTTTCTTCTTTTTTCTGCCTTTTACAAGAATTTTCAGTTTCTTTATTTGCTTTTCTCTCCCCCATGATGGTTTGGAAGTTTTATAATTTATAATACATTCCCATTTTTATTTTAATTTTTTCACCTTGGGAATGGTAACTAATCTTTCTGTGTATATAAATTTTCCTATTTCTAGAAAGGAGTTGATGGTAAAATATTCTCAGCAGTTACTGTTGGAATTAAATTGGATAATATCGTTAACACAATAAGATATTTAGCATATTATCTGATTCATAGTAAAAGATAAAAATAGATTGTATGATAAGGAGGGGGAGAATGATCAATATTTTAACCTGACCTGAAAATCTTTCCAGGTGTTTCACTAACAGAAAATTTTTTAGATGTATATTGTATATTCTGGTGCAATAGTGCAGTTTATTGGTGTGCAAGGAGTTTAATTATGTGCCTTCCTACTAAAGCCTTTAGTGGGAAGTCAGAATAGCAGCATGGTGGGAAATTGATTGATTAACTCAATCAAGATTATCCTCAAAGATGACTCCAAAAATATATCTGACAGCTTGTGGCTGAGGAAATCATTCAGCCCTTGGGAACAGGAGGATCCAGGTAGAAGGATATCATTTTCTCTGAATGATGAGTTCTGTACAAGAGGGATATTATGTGATAACCCCATGCAGAGACTCCTTCCTTTCGCTTGTGGAGTTTTAAATATATCTTTTCAAAATTCACTACAAGAAGATTTTTGTTTCAGTATCTGGGACTTAGGGTTATTTATTTGCCCTTTAGAACATACTTTTTAAACATAGAATATATGCCACAGGATAAACTATTTTTTATGGAAATGTACTACAGAAGGGCCATTTTATTGATTGATTGATTGATTGATTGATTGATTGAATTGCAGTCTCACTCTGTCACCCAGACTGGAGGGCAGTGGCACGCTCCAGGCCACCACAGCCTTGACCCACCACAGCCTCGACCTGCTGGGCTCTGGTGATCCTTCCACCTCAGCCTTCCAAATAGCCGGAACTATAGGCGCGCGCTACCACACCCTGCTAATTTAGAAGGGCCATTTTAAAGCACTGGCTTTGTACAAGGAAAGGGCCTGATTTACTCCCCTTGTGCTTGGCTAAATGACTCACCAGTCAGTCTGACCAAAAGCGGACCAAGACAAGACCTTCTATAGGTGCCACAGTCTTCACCTCTAGAGGCATGTGCCTGCAACATGCACATGCACACACACATGCAAACACACACATGCATGTGCGCACACACACATGCTCATGAACACACACACACACAAACACACATCCCCTTTCAGCCTCTTTCTACCTCTACTGCCAGTGTCAAGAAAAAAGGTATCATCTCACAAAGTCACCTCATTCTATTCTTGGGCAGCCCTACTAGTTAAAAAGGTAAAAAAATTTTGCAAGTATTAATTAGTCCCAACAACTCATGTCATCAACTTTCTATCAGCATGTCTTCTGTGTGCTCATTCCAGGTCCTGAGAAAATTGTGGACAGGGTATGTCTCAGAGCAGAACTTGCTATGCATCATTAAAGACACATTTGTTAATTTATACACAGTGAGTATTGTCATAACAAGAAGCTAACATTCTATCTCGACACTTTAGTTGAAAACATTTCGACAGCTTTTCATAGTCTCCATGTTATTTAAAGTGTGGTCTGTGCACTTAAAACGTGGTCTGTACTCCGGCATTGAACTGCAAACTGTTTATTCTCATTCTGCAACAAGTACAGAAATGCAGAACAAGTGCATAGTTACTGGACAGAGTGTTTTTTTGTTATTGTTAATTTAATCTCATATAAATAATTGGCTTTTATGATGTGTCTTTTTATTTCTTTTTCCTAATTATTCATTTTAATGTGTTGTACCCCCCCAAAATTGGCTCATAATGGAATAAAACTTAAAAAAGAAAAAATGTGTCTTTTGCCAAGACAGTTGAGAAATGCTGATTTGTAGGGTAAAGCCAAGCTCTTTGTATGATCTACAGCAGCAGTCCCCAATCTTTTGGGCACCAGGGGCTGGTTTCGTGGTTTTCCACGGATGGGGCTGGGGTGGGAGATATCCGGTCAAACGTCACTGCTAATCACCGCCTCAGCTCCATCTCAGATCATCAGGCATTAGATGCTGGTAAGGAGCGCGCAACCTAGATCCCTCGCATGCGCGGTTCACAAATACAGCTCACGCTCCTATGAGAATCTAACGTCACCGCTGATTTAATGCAAGGCAGAGCTCCGCCTGTCTGCCGCTCACCTCCTGCGTGCGCCTGTTTCCGGAGAGGCCATGGACCTGTGCCAATCCACGCCCAGGGTCTGAGGACACCTGATCTACAGGGTCATCAGTATCCTGGTCCCCACTCAGTTCTCCATCTTCACCACCTGCCTTTCCCTCTTCCTTCACAAGCTCAGAGATCTTGCCATATAAAGTCACAAGCACTGACCTTTTATAAATGCAGGCCCTCTGCCTGGAATGCTCTTTACATTCTCAGCTGCCTGCTAAATTTCCACTCATCAGTTGAAACCCATCTTGCTGTGTGAGTCCGCCCCTCAGTTGCAAGTGATAGACACAACTCAAATTATTTAAACAAGAAGGGAATCATGGACAAAAGTGGAACTGGCTTCAGACTCAGCAGGATACTCTCTCTCTCTCCTCACTTTCTTTCATCACTGCCATTCTCTTAGTCTTACTCTCTTTCACTGCAGACAGGCTTGCTGCATATAGCAGAAGATATTGTGAAACCCAGCTATGTCAACACAACTAAACAATGCAAGAGGAAAGGGAAGATATCTTTCTTGGCTTCAGAATAAAATCATCCCAGAAAGAATTCCTATTGTTGTAAATTGGATCAAGTGCCCACTTTGACCTTTGGACCAATTTCTTGGCTAAGGAGAAGGATATTCTCTGCTGTCCAACTTCTACCCTTCTACCACTGGTAAATTCTAAAACATAATTATAGTTTTTTCTCTCCCCATTTTTAAGACCTCTCTTTCCCCTGCATCAAAGGAAAAATAAAGATATTTTGTACTACAAGAGCAAAGTTTTCTGTTTCCCACCATGTTTACTGCTAGAGTGGAAAATGTGACCATTTCTTGCATCTGAGTCTTCCCACGCTAAGATGGCCGTCCCCCAACAGTCCAGGTGGTGAATCCCTAAGCTTCTCTTAAAATAGACCGAGACGTCGGTTTCTCAGCAGATTTTCACTGCTTGTCTCTAAATAAAGATATTAACTACTCACTGAAACTACTTTACACTTTATGTACTTCTGTTGGTGTATTTGTGTAACGCTCTATTATAATAACATCTTTCTTTTATAATACATTTTTCTACTGATCCCTGAGACAATCCACTTTGTCTAGCATATTGTTTGGCACATAGTAGATGTTCAATTTGAGGCTTCTTGAAACAAACTATAGCCCTGATTCCCCTTGTCTTATAGATGTCTGCTCATATACCTTTCTTTCCTACTAGAGTTTAAATGCGGAGAGCTCATCATTGCATCCTTAGTAATTAGTACAGAGCTTCACACATAGTAGCTGATAAATGAGCATTAGGGATGAATAACTGAATGAGCAGATTAAGGGGAAAATGAGAATATATGGATTATGTAATGCATCTACCAAGGTATCATTTGCTAAAGAGAGTTGGTTGGCAATGCGGGGCGGGGTGGGGGAGGGTCTCACAGGTCTTGTCCTTAAGCCTTTCTTCTTTAAAACATCATATGATTTTCTGGGTGCAAGAAAGGTAAGCAGGGATTATTGAACATACAAAGACAGAATTGGTCATTGGGCACTGGGCTGTAGCTGAGACTCATGGCTACATCCTAATGCTGCTCATTGTTTGTTAAATAACTTATCAGTTCAGTTCACTTCCCTTGTATTACTTGGGGTCCAAAAGTCAGGGAGGGATCTTCTACCCTGCACTCTTGGATAACTATAAAAAAAAATCCATCACTAAAAGAGCCTTCCACACAGATTCTCACCAGGCATAAACAACCAGCTAATGATCGGGCTCTACAGAAATATTCACCTCAGGAACGGTGTGGATGTCTTATATATGGAGTTGAGATAAACAGCAAGGAAGGGAGGGAGCTGCTGGAGGCCCACCGTTGTGAATAATAACAAAGTCAGATCATGATAACCATTGCCATGGAGACAAGCCATTCCTGTCTTTCTAGAACATGTACAACTTATCATTAGACATCATTCCACAGTGTCAAACTGACACAGCCTGAGGAGCCATGAGTGTCTCCAAGCTGCACACATGGGAGGATTATGCCTTAGCTGTTTATTTTTGCTAAGCAAGAGCTAAGAACCATCTCTCAGGCTCTTGTTTGCAAGGATTCTGCACTATGTTGGGAGGCTGGAAAGCAGACATCCTGAA
The DNA here is from genome assembly GCA_027257055.1 of Cephalopachus bancanus. NCBI lineage: Eukaryota > Metazoa > Chordata > Mammalia > Primates > Tarsiidae > Cephalopachus > Cephalopachus bancanus. The sequence continues at coordinate 2,877,190 of JAPVLO010000095.1, read as the reverse complement.
CTTATGGCCTTCACATGTCTCGTTTGAAAAGATACCTCAGTCTGATTAGAAATCATCATTTTGGAAGGGACTTTGTAAGAGTAATATATTTTTACTATTCTTGAACATTCTCTTTTATAAAAATATTTGATAACTAATACTTGGTAATTTTGTCAGTCTCCTGTAAAATCCTCTAGAGAAAGTTTTTATTACATTTACTCTTTGATCAATGCATAAATGGGCATGGGACTGTTTCAAAATATGTTTATTGTGCTGGAATGATTGTGACCTCTAGAAAAGAATGACACAGCAGAAACATTATTTAAAAACTTTAAAATATACTACTGTTGTTTATTCATCTATTATGACTATAATTAAGAGATTTGACTATACCAATAGGACCAAACTTGCCACATTGCCTAATACACAGGGAGTACTCAACACCATTTATTGAATGAATAAATAAACAACCACAAACCTGTAGGAGTATGATTATAAATATAGTCGCTAGGGTGAAATCCTGAGAAACAAAGGAAATGAAAACATTTGTAAACACATCAGACCAATCTGGTTTAACTTTCATGTAACGAAGTTGCGAGTCTGTCAGTTGCCATGGATCCCAGGTTGAAGATCAAGTAACCTAAGCATGCTCAGGATGAACCAAGTGTGCAACCACGTGGAACATGAGTGCTTGGACCAAGGAACAGGGAATGAATTAAGAAGCAGACACAGTATGACAGGATCCAGGGACCAATCAGATCAAGTCCTGCTGTCACCCATGGCAGGAATCAGTCCGATCATACCTTCTGGCATCACCTAACTGCAAAATCAGATCAGATCACACTTCATAGCCCTCTGCTTATAAATTCACCCCAGCCCCTAGCTCAGGGAAACAGATTTAAGTGTTTCCTCCTTTCTCCTTGACAGTTGACTTACAAAAAAGCGTTGGCATCTACACTCATCGGGAGGCAAATCCACTGATTACTTGGTGACATATACACTGTATCCAGTCCCAAATGTTTGCTGTTTTCCAAATACATCAGGCTGCACAACCGCCAGTGTATTGATCTATGTTGCGGCCTCTGCCTTGAATGTTCTTCTCCACTTTGTCTATCTGATGAACACCTGTACCATCTATCCTGATCTCAGCTCTCCCCAGCCCCAGCCTTTCTGCTGTCCTCAACTAATAGAATAATTGGCTATTCTCCCCTACACACCATACTGTAGGCTGTAACTTCTTCTCAGCATTGATTCCACTAGCCACATGGGATGGTAATGACATCTGCGCTTAGAACTTCATTTGGCTCTTTCAAGACCAAATATGTCTTACCCAGCTTTGTATTTCTAGTACCTACACAAACTAAGGACTCAGCAAATGTTTGTTTAAAAAAAAAAAACTCATCACATAGATAAGATTCAGGTGCCACCAGAATTTATATACTAGAAGCAATAGAGTCTTGACTCAAATCTGAATTACTTAAAGTCACATAGCACATAGGTAGCAGTCTCTGAAAACCTGCTAACACTTGAACTTGGTGTTGTGACAAATGTCTGGGGGCTATGAGCATACACAAAGAAGGAATCTTCCTAAAGGAGGTCATTGAATTTGACATCTACAAGTGCCTGGGAATGAGTTGGCCCAGAGAAGTGATCATAGAAGCAAGAGAAAGAAAAATATAGTTCCACTCTTTTAGGCTCCATAATACCCAGATTTCACATGCCAGGGGAGGATTTCTGTTATCCTTCTTCAAATCATTCTCTACAGCTGGGATAAGAAAGCAAAGACACATGCATCATTTTGAAACAAGACTGTAGACTCCATGAGAGAGATTCGAGTTTTCCTTTCCACCACATTTGGGCACAGAGCAGGCATTCAATAAATACTTAATGAAAAAAAGAACATGAAACCAAAGCAATTATGCTGCTAGAGTGAAGTTTTGAGCTTTCCTCACTAAGTTGTGGGATCTCACATTTTAGCTGGGTTTATTTTTATCTCAGAGTTCTCAGGGGTTGTGATGGAGATAAAAACAGAACCCCTCTGAAGGAATGAATCTTATTTTGAGTCTCATGCCTGCCATTCTGTGTGGTGAAGGGGAATTTTCCAAGAGGTCCCTTAAAGACTTCAATTCTGCAGACAGTGGTACTTGAATATCTTTTAAAATATGAAACGCTTTCCCCCACGGTCTTCTGCCGGGCTCTCCCCCCAGGGTGACTTGCTGAACTGCACGGTCTCTGCAGCACCTGTGTTTGATCTTGCACACACTGAACTGCAGTCCTTGGGCCTTGGACTAAAGACAACTTCCAGCACTTACACAAAGGCTACTTTGAGCACTCCACCAAGGACTTGAGAGACACTTTTTTTCAAAGAAACAAATATATTTCATTTCCAGAGTTAGCACAAGTCCAGGCCATATTTTTTTTTTCCTACCTGCTTTTTCTCTCAGTCTGAGTTGTAACTAATTATATGCAGGGACTTGAGGGGGCAGCCACCCAAGTCACTTCACACAGACTGTGGGCTAGAAGGAAATCTAGGTCAGCATTGTCTTCCAGAAATGCAAATTAAAATAATAGCCTCTGTCTGCGTGTCTGGGCTAACAAGCCTGAAAACATGGTTGCAATACAGAAAATGTAGTTCACAGGATCATAGCTGGTGAAAATGTACTCTTTCTTCTTGGATGACAGAAATCTATTTTCTGAGACTTTGAGCATTGTCCTAAAATCCCATCTATGTTAAATCCCTGACTTCAGGGATTTAGAACAAGAAGGTCTGGGTGCCCAGATCAAGCTATCTTAGGCCTTGACGATATCAGAGTGTCTGGTTTCCTAACAGCAGCACTGCAGTCCTCTCCAGGGCAGGACCTGTGCCCAATAGCATGCTGCATCCTAGATGCAAATAAGCAGACTCTGCTACTAAATTTAACCTACACAAGTTGGTCAACATCTAGGAATATGAAGGCACATAACTGGTAAAATTTGGTGTACTCTAGGTGGAATCAGTTCACATAGGAATGAATAGAAATGGAGAAATTATCACTGGCCTCTTTTCTACCTACTGGCATCTTGAGACTGTTCCTCTCTTGACAATAAAGGTCATCCTACCATAGTAGAAACTTGTTCCACATTTTTCCTGATTTCACATCACATTTCAAATTGTATAACTCTTGAATAACTAATTATCTGCATGTCTATTATGTGCCCAACACTACTAAGAGCGTCACATATATATTTTTTATATTCCTAGTTCATTCAGAAATGATGTATTGAGTACGTACCACATACCATGCATTGTTCTAGGCCCTGGTGATGCGTTTTCAGAGTTTATATGCAAGTGAAAAGACAGACAATATCAATGTGTAGCTCATTAATTAATTCCAGAAAATTGGTGATAATAAGAAAATAAATTCAGGAAGGCAAAAGAAGATGTGTGTAGGGGTGTTTAATGAGAGTGGTCAGGAAAGTCTCTCTGAACAGTCATCTAAATTATCAAAGGCATGAGTCATGCACAAATCCAGGGAGATTATTTTCCAAGCAGAGAGGGCAAGGAAACCCAAAGCCTCCCTTCTGGGCAGGCGAGACCTCATCTCTACAATAAATTGAAAAATGAGCCAGGCCTGGTAGCGTGTGCCTGTAGTTCCAGCTACGTGGAGGGCTGAGGTGGAAGGATTGCTGGAGTCCAGCAGGTCGAGGCTGCAGTGGCCGGGAGCGGCCACTGCACTACAGTCTGGGCGACAGTGAGACTCCAACTCAAAAAAACAAAAAAAGAAAGAAAGAAAAGAGAGAAAAATGACTTGATAGGAAGTGAGGGCAAGCAAAAAGTCAGGAAGCTAAGGTATAGGGCCTTGAAGGCCATGGGAAGGAGTCTGCATTTTATTCTAAAGCTAATAGGAAGCATAGCTGTATATTTTAGTATCATTACACCAGTGTGGGTTGGAGAATCAATAGTAAAAGGCAAGAGTAGAAAGAGACAGCAGGAAAGACTCTTGCAGCTGTTCAGGTCAGAGGTGACAGGGTAGTGAGGTGCATTGGAGATGTGTTTGAAGACAGCGCAGGAGACATGCTCATTTGATCATACAATAACTTTGAAATGAAGAAGCTGGGATGGTGGGCAGAGCTGAGAGGTACTTGAAGGCTAATGTAAAACCTTAACCTTATCAGAATCCAGAGGGATTTAAAAAGAAAAAAAAACTGAGCTGACAGGTAAGTTGGCCTCTACTGCAAATTTGAGAGGAAAGTTGGGGCAATTCCATAGACTAGACGATTTAGCTTAAAAGAGCCCACAGCCATTTGCTTCAATTACTACTTAGAAATTTCCAAGAAAAGTTTCTATTTTGGCTGATTTTTGCAGGTAATGGTATCATCATCCCTTTACTCATTATCTCTCAACCCTGAGGAAGACTTAGACACTTCGCAGTGTTTCTTATTTATTTAGACTGCTCACGTTACCATTTGATGTTGGCTTTGCTCTTTTTAAACCCTCCACAGCTGTCTTTGTTACTCTGTGTTGACAAGGAAAGATGCTGTTGGCAATATCTGAGGCAGCAGTCTGCTTGCTCTCTTGGAGGCCCCAAAGGTAAATATAAATGATTTAAAACAGCTTTTATGATTGATGTGTCAGTATCCAGGTCACAGAATTATAAGAATCAAGCTAATATTGAGTAAGGGGAAATAGAAAAGAATTTGAAAAAAAATAACAAACCAAAATTTTATTTGGTGTAACAAACATTTATTGAACACTCACAGTCTGCAAGAACCACAAAAAAGGACTAAAAGAATCTATATTTACTGAGTGCTGTGTGCCGATATACATGTAAATCATGAAAAGACAGTGCAGTAGGTACAATTATTATCATCATTTTGTTGATAAGGAAAGGAACAGGTTTAGAGAGGTTGAAGCAATTGGTCTCATCCCACATCTAGAAGACGACTGAGTGGGCCTTGGCTTGTGCCAGACTGACTCTACGGTCCTGTTCTGGATGACCATGGGAACTGCTTTTCAATATAGGGTTATGGGAAGTTCACTCTCTGGTGGTGCAGAAGTAAGAAAGACTATTAGCAGCCAGAAGTGAGTTAGGTACATCAAGCAACGTTACCTAAAAGAGCTGTTTTTTATGAAGGGTTTCGAAGCAAGGGTATAATTTAAATGGGAAGAGCGTGTATTTTCTCAGGCCAAAGCAGTAGTTAAGAAGTGAGAAATCCAGGCTAGCATATAATGAACTTTCTCTGGGTTGCCAAATAATATTTTTGGTTTATTTATTCACTTTTACATTTACATATAATACATAATAGGATGTGTGTAATGGGTATAAAAATATATATTATAATATGTACTATGCCAGGCACATTATGTTATGTAACACATAATATATGTTATATGTAATTTGATGTAAATATACACGCAGCTTTGCCTATAATTAATCCTATATTATATTTATAATTTTTTACATTATGATCTATAATATATTGATATTCTATTTTACCATGTATACTGCATATATAATATATTTTACATATATATCTATATATGCACACACACCTATATATCTTTCATAGGTTTGACTAGTTGACGTGGTTTCAATGTTATATAACTAAGAAAGAACCAGACTGAAAATCAGGAGTTGCAAATTTCCATTATTTTTGTCAAGACCCAAAACAGGGTCTCCTGTTTCTCCTTTACACCATGAAAAAGCTGAACTAAATAATTATTTACAGGACCTTGAATTAGACATTTATCAAAAAAAAGATACACAAATGGCCAATAGGCAAATGAAAAAATGCTTGACATCACTAATTACCAGGAAAATACAAATTAAAACCACAATAAAATATCACCTCAGACCTGTTAGGATGGCTATTACCAAAAAGACAAAAGATAACAAGCATTCATGAAAATGTGGCAAAAAGAGAAAACTTGGACACTGTTGTAGAAAAGTAAATCAATACAGTCATTATGGACATTATGGAAAACAGTAGGAAAGTTCCTCAAAAGTCAAAAATATAACTATTACATGATCCAGCAATCCCATTTCTGGGTATATGTCCAAAGGAAATGAAATCAGTATGTCAAAGCAATGTCTGCATTCCCATGTTCATTGCAGCACTATTCACAATAACCAAAATTGTAATCAACCATCCATCCACATTAATGAATGAATGCATGCATTTTTAAAATGTGGTTACATACATATGAAATACTATTCAGCTTTTAAAAAGAAGGACAGCTTGTCATTTTTGGTGACATAGATGGACTTGGAGGACATAATGTTAAATGATATAAGCAGGGCAAGAAAGGATAAATAGCACATGATCTCACTTATATGTGGAGCTTAAAAAAGTTGAACTCAGAAGCAGAGAGCAGGATGGCAGTTGTCAGGGGCTAGGGTGGAGGTTTGGGTGATACAAAATTTTAATTATTTAACTAAATAACTTATTTAGGAGGAATAAAGGCAGGAGATCTATTGTATAACATCGCGTCTATAGTTAATACTAATATACTGTGTTCTTGAAAATTATTAAGAGAGTAGCTCTTAAGTAATCTCACCACAAAAAATGATACACATGTCAGTTAGCTCGATTTGGCCATTCCACATTATACACATATTTCAAACCACCGCATCAAGTTGTACCTGATATATATACAATTTTTATTTGTCTTTTTAAAAATGAAATTAATGAAATAAAACACATTTCTAGGATACTTTACAGCTCTTAAATTTTTTTTATTTAAACACAAAAATTTGGCCAAGTTGTCCTCCCAGTTTATGATTCTGCTCTCTGCATTAGGGCTAGATGTGTGCCTCCTTCTACTTCTGTAGATATTTGCTTGTTTGCAGTCAGCTTTCTAGACTGTGAGCTTTCTAAGTTCCAGGTTGGTGTCTCACTCACTTTTAACTTCAGCACCTTGTCTACAGTACATGCCCAACTAAATAATTCCTTTCTTGTACAATACTCTTCTTTAGATGATTTTATCTCAATTTTTATTGAAAAAATCATTCAGAATATATTCTATGTCTTACTATTTCAAAGTAGCTTAATTTCAGCTTGATAAAAATAAACAGCTGATATCAATTGGGGGTTAGGTTGTAATCCTTTGTTGGATGTTGCTAGAAAGGCTTCATACTCACTACATATTTATCTTTTCAACAAGAACTCTCAAAGCAATTTAATAAGAAAGCTATTACTCCATCTTTTGGGTGAAGAACAAAGAGATCAGTGACTTATTAAAGGTTAATAAATTATTCACTGACTGGGACTTGAGCTTCTGAGCCCCAGCATCACAACTTTCTGTATAAACCCCAAAGAGCAGGCAGAGGAAACGGTGTTCAGAGGTTCTGTGTACCCAGTATACTTAGCATAATCAGTTCACCTGTGTCAATTTCATTACCGTTTATAAATAGGGATGCCGCCTCACGGGAAAAGAAAATCTTCCCTACTCTTTTTCCAGCTTCAAGCAGGGTAATTCACCATTCAAATCTATTCTGAAAGGGCACAGAATGTATTTCAGCAGGCTCTGAGAAAGCAAAGAGCTCTCTGCAAAAGCGGACCCTCTGGGGTTTGACAGGGTTGAGAGTATCCCAGGTTAGGTGTTCCGTGACCCTCAACCATTCATTCTGGCTGCCTTCTTCAGCAGAACCATGTTTGAAAATCCCTTTATCTCCCTTTGACCCTGCTAGGCTGCTACCCAAAGGAATACACTCTAATCCTCCTTAGCCTGTCTGGAGAGATTTAGCTTTCAGTCAAAGGGGTTTCAAAGAAAAGATTTTTAGCAGTCCAAGGGAATTGTATTGTCTGTAAAGAATTGGATCACATTTCCTTGTTTTTGTGAGTGACTTGGAGACGCTTTAGAAATGTATCAATATATACATTTTATATGCATATACTATATGTATATACATAGATATGTATACACATAAATATGTGGCTGTTATCACTGCAATATTTTACTATTTCAGGGAGAAGTTGTACATTTGTATATATTTGAATATGGTCAACTGCAGGTTCTAGAAGAGCTTGAATTAAAGAATATTCAGCACCAAATAAATGCCCTTTTGTTTACTTTCCAACACAAGAGTAACTAAGATTAAGGAAATTGTTCCTTATGAAGGTCCTAAGGGAATTTGCTCTCATGCATAGAAAAGATTTGTTTAAAATTAGGTTAATTGCATGGTAATATAGAATAAATTCTCTCGGGGGTATTTCAAAATTGGACTCACTTTTTGTTTCCCCATCATTTAAAATATTTATTTCACACACTTTTCAATTGCACAAAAAGTTTATGCTTAAGAAAATAAGCAAATATTGTTCTAGAAATAACTTAGCCTTTGAAATCACACCTTCTTGTGGCTCCCACATGGTCATTTGCTGGTTGAGTGTGCTTGGAGTGTTTCTTAACCTCTTGGAAACTTCAGATTCCCGTTCTATAAGAATAAAGACTAGGCTGGGCTTGGTGGCTCAGTCTGTAATCCCAGCACTTTGGGAGGCCGAGGCGAGTGGATTGCCTGAACTCGCGAGTTCAAGACCCGCCTGGAAACTTGGCAGGACCTTGTCTCTACAATAAATCAAAAATTAGCTCAGCGTGGTAGTGCATGCCTGTAGTTCCAGCTACTTGGAAGGCTGAGGAGGAAGAATCGCCGGAGCCCAGCAGGTGTGGAGCGTGCCTATGCACTCCAGTCTGGGTGACAGTGAGACTCCAACTCAAAAAAAAGAATAAAGACTAAATACTTTCCTTGTGAGATTGCTGTATGAATAAGATAACTTATACACGGTTCCTAGAAGCTGGTAGAATTTTTTTTTTCCTTGAGTTGGTGTCTCACTTTGTCACCCAGGCACGATCCCAGTGGCAAAATCACAGCTCACAGCAGCCTCTACTTCCAGGCAATCCCTTCTGACTCAGTTTCTCCAAATAGCTGAAACAACACGCCTGTGCCACAACATTCAGCTAATTTTTAAATTTTTATTTCGTAGAGTCAGGGTCTCACTGTGTTGCCCAGGCTGGTCTCGAACTCCTGGGCTCAAGCAATCTTCCTACCTTGGCCTCCCAAAGCACTGGGATTATAGGTATGAGTCATCACACCCAGCTGTTGGTAAAAAACAATTTTAATTTTACTTCCTATTTTTAAGCCAAGTCCTGTCCCAGTTTCCCTAAATGCCAAAATAATTGCATTACGAAGCTTTTTTACTCTATGTTATTTACCTTTTTGCGTGCTTCCTCATCACTTTCTGTGATTTCCCTATGGTCTAGGCATTTCGTATATCTCTAATTATGTTTTTTGAATACATATTTTTAAAATATGAATTGTGGTAAATTAGAAAAGAATAGTTAGCATTTGTGCTTTCCTTGAGTAAAGGATATGTCAAATAACAATTACTGGAGAAGCAGTCATTTTTCCTGAACTCCAACATTATTACTAATTTAAAGATACTTAAACTCACAACTTTGTAAATCAAATAGTAGAGATATTTATGAATTTGGAAACTGATATGATGTAATAAAACGTATTAAATTTTACCCATTTCGATAATCTTCTTGCTTAATGATCAATCCACTGTGTGGATTTAAATCAAACATCTGAATTCCCTGAGAATGCAGTTCTTCAACAACAAAATAAGAAAGTCCCATTCCAGGGACAGAAACTGGAAATGACTACAGGACCAGACAAGCATTCATGAGACAAGTGGGCCAGTTGGGTATGAGACTGGCTGCTGGCAGTTAATTCAAATATTTAAAAAAAAAAAAATGTGTTCCAAACAGCGACCTTCACTTTAGATGGTCTTGTCAGTTTCTTCCTGCTAGGATTGAAAACTCATTAGAAACAGACCTTGTCTGTGATAAATGACTTTAATAGATTCCCTTTCACAGAGCTCAACTTGTCTATTATTACAGGGATTTTGTGAGAATCAAAAATTCTCAGAATTTCTGAAAAGTGGAGATGATCAAAGATATAGTATATCTATCCAAGACCATAAAAGGGAGGGTGATGAGTGGAATGTCTCTAAAAGGTCACTCTAAGAACATGAATTACGTTTCATTGCTTTTAACTGAGAAACTTCAATTCTGTAATATTGATGATTCCCTGGACTTAGGAAGCTAGCATTCATATGCAAATAAGCAACTTGTCTTGATCCACCCTTGTTCCCTAAAGGGAGACCTGACTATATGCATCTCTAGATGAGAAAATATACATTATTTGAAATATCTAATTTACTTTCCTGTTTCTGGAACTATAGAAAATCAGAACCTGTATACTTTTACAGCCTTTCTCATTCCCAGTGATACTTTATTTTAATGTTTTTCAAAAATTAATACTTGATTTTTGGTGATTAATTTAAAACCCATGCATCATTTTTGTGAACTTTGTCTATAAACATACAATCACTCTCACCCAGTAACAATAGAGCTTATAGAAAACAAATTTTACGACCCCACCATAACTCTATACCTTTAAGCAAAACAGTAAGCTTGGGACAACTTTTTTTTTTAATTTTGAGTTGCAGTCTCACTCTGTCAACCAGACTACAGTGAAGTGGCACAGTCATAGCTCATCACAGCCTCCAACTCCCAGGCTTAAGCAATCCACCCTTCGCAGCCTCCCAAGTAGCTGGGATTACAGATGTGCACCACCATGCCAGGCCAATTTTTTTTTCCTTTTCTTTTCTTTCTTTTTTTTTTAGAGAGGAGTTCTCACAATGTTGCCTAGGTTGGTCACAAACTCCTGTGATCAAGCAGTACTCCTGCCTTGGCCTCCCAAGTGCTGGGATTATAGGTATGAACCACCACAACTGGCCTGGAACAATTTTTAAAACTCACAACATTTTGATATAACTTCTGAAGCCAACTTGTTTAGTAAGACAAGAGAAGGCACTTTTGAAGGATGCTCATTGTTGGTAAGTAAGAGTGTCTAGGAAACTAATAAAGCTATAATGCAGCAACAATCATTTTATTATTAGATGTTAAAGAACATCAAGGAAGATTTATATCTTCTTTTAACTTCACCCCGAGACAGTTTCAAATTCAATTGCTGGGTTGTTTCAGAGAAAATCAGAAGTTCAAGAGGAGAATGCTTTTCAACAGGCTTATGATGATTTAGAGTAGGTTTAATCATCCCCTGCTCTCTCCAGGAAGATTACCGATGTGACTCAGAAGCAGCATGTGCACTGATTTCATCCTCAGAGAGGAAGAGAGATGCTAAAAGCTCATTATGAACAAATGCATTTGCATGCAGCCGACTTCACATTTGAACAGTGAGCAGAGATTCACAGTGTAGAGTCTAAAACAGAGCATTTAGAATGGAGAACATAGTGTGGCTTCTAATGTAATAAACAGACTTCACAGAGTCCCAGGGCTGTTAGCGTAAATGAGCTTTTCCCTAACTGCAAATTTAATGCTCATATTAAATAACTTTAAAACCTGCATGTGTGTATGAGTAAGTTGCTTTTAAGTGAAAACCAGTGGAACCCTCTGTCTGTTTGGGGATTTCTATGCAATATTTTTATTTTCTGAGTATAGTTAGTCTCTTACTTCTTTGCCGTTCACATACTAATTTCCAGTCAAGACTATTCCCAATTCCCTATACGTTGAATATGTTTTGCCCTTTCTTTGAGCCATTGGTAACATTTTCTCATATTCCTAGGGTGCCCTTCCTACTCATTTGGTAAGCTTAAGTCTTAATTATCTTTTAAGACCCATTCAAATCTTAACTCCTTCTGAAAAACTTCACATATCTTCCCAAATAGAAGTAGCATAATCACTTTTGAACTTCCATGCTTTAATATGTCTGTAATGACACCACTTTCTATTTTACACTATAGCCATATATACATTACATTTCTTATTTCCCTTACCTTCTCAAGGTAGGAGGAGCCTTCAATTCAACTTTGTGTCTCTCTCATGGTACCTGAAATACTCTTTGGTCCTTAGTAGATTTCTCAAAAAACTCATGAGAGGAACCTGAAATTTCAATCACTGATATTCTTTGGTATGCAGAAAAAAAGGTTGTATGATAGCAAGTTTTCATTTATTTAGTCCACAAATATTTATTGACTGCCTGCTGGATGCCAAACTCTTTCTAGATACTAGGAATACATGGTGAACTAGATCACTTATCTTCTAGTGAATAAATAAACAAGATAGCAAATAGAGTTATAAATAGTATCTCTAATTAAAATAAGGTGATGTGATGGTGAATGACTGGATGACGAGGCAATACTTAAGCTGAAATCCAAATAACAGAGAGAAAGCATATCTTACATAAAGATCAGGGGAAAATATAACATTCCAAGAAAAATTGGTGAGACAGAGCCAAGTGTAAGGCAATAAAATCTGACATGTGTGTCAGTCAAGGTTTGAACAGGAAAGTAGAAATATTCCAGATATTTCAAGCAGAAGGGGATTTAATATTGGTAATTAGAGGCTTCCGAAACCTTTGAAATGGCTTTGGGATCAAAAGATAGCCCCATCTAGCATTTGGAAAATCAGCACTTAAATTACCAATAACTCAAAAAATAACAGATGCTGGAGAGGATGTGGTGAAAAGGGAACACTGCTACACTGTTGGTGGGAGTGTAAACTAGTGCAACCTCTGTGAAAAGCAGTGTGGTGATTCCTAAAAGCTCTAAATATCAACCTCCCATATGACCCCGCAATCCCCCTACGGAATATACCCTGAAGAACTCAAATCACTCTATAAAAAAGATACCTGCACACGTATGTTTATCGCAGCATTGTACACAATAGTAAGAACCTGGAACCAACCATGCTGTCCATCAAAAGAGGACTGGATTTAAAAAATGTGGTACATATACACGATGGAATACTATGCAGCCATAAAAAGGAACAAAATCATGAATTTCGCAGCAACCTGGATGGAACTAGAGTCTATAATACTGAGTGATCTCTCACAGAAACAAAGATCTGAGTATCACATGTTCTCACTCATATAGTGTACCTTGAACATCTATCATAAACTATAAGAAAAGGATTGACAGTGGCGGGAAACTATGGGGGGGGAGTAGGGAAAGGAAGGGAGATGGGATAACCGGTAGTAAATATCTGTCTGGGGATGGGGAGAAACCCCTTATCAACAGGGGTGCCTGAACTATATATATTTGTGTACCTAACCCTTAACTTTATCCCACAATTTTAAAATAAAAAATATGTTTTAAAAAAAAAGAAAAGAAAGCAATAGATACAAAAAAAAGAAAAAGAAAATCAGCACTTAGAGGAATTAAGAGAAACAGTCAACAAAATGTGCAATTCTCTGGAGGACACCTAAAAGCAAATAGAGGTAATGTCACAACACGTTTCTATGTTGATGGAAATGATTCAGGAGACAGGAATACATTGGGGATGCAGAGAGAAAAAGTGTAAAATGTCAGGTGTTCTTGTAAAGTCTATTGGAAATGGGACCTAGAACATTAGTGAAGGTTCTGGCCTTTGATGGGAGACAAGACATTTCGTCTAGAATTACACAAGAGGAGGCAGTGGCTGTTAGAATAGATGTAGATGATGCTGTCAGTTATGGAGTAGAGAGAAGAGAGTTTTCCTCTCTGGTACACTCTTTTTTTCCCATGACATGTGAAACAAGGTTCCTAGCAGACAGTGCAATGTTGGAGAGATTGGGTACAGTGATTTCAGGTGAGAAAAGAAGCTATAAAACAGTTGAGGGGAAAGGCAAGAGAAGTTATATCAAACAGAATAATAATGCTGAGTAACCCCATGTGATTCGAAGTACTGATTTTAAGATGAGAGCAGTCAATGCCATCTTAGGTTCCTATTTTCACAAACGTTGGGCTCCTTGAGTGCAGGCAAAAATGGGTAGATTGGTTTAACAAGACTTGAGACTTCGCCAAGCCAGCACAATGGAGGGAAAGCAGAATGAGGCATTCGCAAGTTAAAGTTTTGTGAGGGCATGATGTTAATGATGAATCAGGAAAGGAGAGATGGGAAAAATCAGGAAAGGAGAGATGGGAAAACATGAAGAGGTTGATCAGAATGAGTGATGGGGGCCAGCAAGATCTGGAATGGGTAGAGTTCGAGTACTGGTGTGTGCTGAATTGAATCTGAGGTAGAGTAGTTGCCAGTGAGGATGAGGTGGTAGGTATGTCCATGAAGGAGTTTCAAGAAATTCAGAGTCTGTGTGAAGCTACAGGAGTAAATAGACCCCCTACCCTCTCTTACTTGTGATTCAAGCTGTTCATGTGTCTTCTCATACTAATGTTTCTTTTTCCTTTTTTTTTTTTGAGTCAGAGTCTCACTCTGTCGCCCAGACTGGAGTGCAGTGGCATACTCCCGGCTACCGCAGCCTCGACCTGCTGGGCTCCGGCGATCCTACCGCCTCAGCCTTCCAAGTAGCTGGAACTACAGGCGCACTCTACCACGCCCGGCTAATTTTTTTTGATTTATTGTAGAGATGAGGTCTCGCCAAGTTGTCCAGGCGGGTCTCGGACCTGCGGGCTCAGGCAATCCACTCACCTCAGCCTCCCAAAGCGTGGGATTACAGGCTGAGCCACCGAGCCCGGTTTAATATTTCTTGTTTACCTATTTAAAAGAATGAAGATTTGAGTTAGTTAGAAATTAATTTTAAAAACCAGTAAAAACCAATATAAGATAAAGATGAGGTCATAGAAAATGAATTTTGATTTATGTTTTAAATGTTTTCAAAGCCCAAGAGAAAACCTTTTACTTAAGCTGAGAGACTTGAAATAAATTAACAATGCACTCTGCAATACCAAGCTGAATCTTGGCTCCAGGAACACACACAAAAAAGACACAAGAAACCAGGTCATGACTGGGGTTCCCAGAATCATAAGCAGAAGACCCTTTGCCCTGCCAGTTGGGCAAGAGTTTAAATTACAATGATGTCAATAATTAACATGATGATCTTTTTTTTTTTTTGAGTTGGAGTCTCACTCTATTGCCCAGACTGGAGTGCAGTGGCTGCTCCCGGCCACCACAGCCTCGACCTGCTGGGCTCCAGCGATCCTTCCACCTCAGCCTTCTGAGTAGCTGGAATTACAGGTGCGCGCTACCACGCTCGGCTAGTTTTTGATTTATTGTAGATATGAGGTCTAACCAAGTTGCCCAGGCAGGTCTCGAACCCGCGGGCTCAGGCAATTCACTCACCTCGGCCTCCCAAAGCGTGGGATTACAGGCTGAGCCACCGAACCTGGCTAACATGATGATCATAATGAAGATGCTGATGATGACACTTTTTGAGGGTTCACTATGTGTCAAGCACTTTACACAGAATTATTATTCCATTTAATTATCTCCATAATCTGCTTTATAGATGAAGAAAGTGAAACACAGAGAAGTTGAGTAAGTTACCTAAGTAAATAAAGCCGGTACATTTAACACTTCAGGCATTTTGGCTCCAGACTTCCCCTCTTAATGACTACAGTTTACTATTTCTCATTTTCATGTGTCTCTGTGTGATAGACACACAAAGCCATCTGTTCATTGACCCTCTAAGTCAAGCTTGTCTTTCCTGTTAGCTAACTAAAGACAGACCTGGCAGGGGTTATGATGTAAAAAGCGAAGTCACAGCCGGGCTCGGTGGCTCAGTCTGTAATCCCGCACCTTTGGGAGGCTGAGGTGAGTGGATTGCCTGAGCCTGCGGGTTCGAGACCCGCCTGGGCAGCGAGACCTCATCTCTACAATAAATCAAAAAAATCAGCCGGGCGTGGTAGCGCATGCCTGTAATTCCGGCTACTTGGAAGGCTGAGGTGGAAGGATCGCCGGAGCCCAGCAGGTCGAGGCTGCGGTGGCCGGGAGCGGCTGCTGCACTCCAGTCTGGGTGACAGAGTGAGACTTGAACTCAAAAAAAAAAAGCGAAGTCACAGGATTCGCAGACCAGGGTAGGAATTATAGACTGGCCACATATTCAACATGTGACATTGGGGAAATAACTTAATCTCTTTGAGTCTCAGTTTTCTTGTCTTTCAAAATGGAGAAAATATCAATGCCCTAACTAGACTTCATGGAAAGATGAAATAAGACAGTATATGTGCAGCCTCTAGAAGATTTCTTTCACCCTCATCAATGCAAAGAGAATGTATCCTATTCATCTTTATGTTACCTAAGGTGTCTACTAAGTACCTTGCTGATAATGAGTGCTTAATAAATGTGAGACAATGAAAGGATTGATGGATTAGTGGATGGTTAGCTTGAGGTTATCATAGCCAAAAATAAAATTACAAAAGTGACAACAATTTTAAAAAAGAAAATAAAGAAACTAAGTGTGTGGGTGTGGAGCAGATATACTGCTTGTTGACTGTCTGACTGCCCCAGGCCCCCATTTCTCAGTCCCTTTTGCAACTGGGTGACATCACATGACCAGCTTTGGTCAATGAGCTATGACCAGAATGATGTGTGTAACTACCGGCCCAAACCATTTAGGCAAAATTAAGTGACCCTCTCACTTTTCTTGCTTTGCTGCAGCAACGTTGGAGAACCTAGGTTGAGGCAAAAGAACCATGTGATGGGAGCAATCAGAATGACTGAGTCACTACAGGGAAAACCATCCATGAAGTTACAAGACCCTCAGACTTTGACTTTATCCAGTGGAATCAGATTATTGATAAATCAGTTGAGATGGGATTTCATTGAGCTCATTTGTTTCTACAGTATAACCAAGCTTCTCTTGCCTCTTATAAAATGCTTCTCTTTTTTGGTTCTCAAATCATCTTTCTAGCTTAGCAACTTATTGAATTTAAAACCAGTCTCAAAATAACTAGAAATAATCAAGAATAAGAAAAATGAAATAAATTTCAACAGAGAAAATGCTTTGAATAAAAATTCAGTAATTTCAACAGCTTCATTGAAGAGGTCATTGATGCTGTATAAGAACACAGTTAAAAGAACACAGTTAAAAGGTACCATCTAATTAGCTATAAAATCCATATTTTAGGATATTAGAATATTTTATTAGACCCTATCTTATCACAGACTTCAAAATCTCAGGTATGAAGAGATCTTAAAGGACATGGAGTATGACCTCTTTATCTTACTGTTGAAAAAACCTGGAGCTCGGGTAGTTGATTGAGTTTCTCATAGTGACCCAGTAAGTGGGCCGCAAAGCTAAGCTAGACATCTGCTACCTCACCCTAGCAAACCTGCACTTACGAGGCTTTTTCCACCATTATGATTGCCTAATGATATCTGTGTACTCTGAAAGAGTTAATGTGGCTTCCAAAAGGGTTATTTTTTTTTTTTAAGTTCTGCAGAGAGTCACACTGGGTAAAAGCAAGCAGAGTATTCTATTCCATCCTTCCTGAGGGTGCTCATCCTGAAAATGTTTTAAGATGGAAGTTATCCAGAGAGAATCTCAGTGAGATACTTATAGGGGAAAAAAAAAAAAAAAGAATTCTAGCTACCCAATTGAAAAATTTACATAAGCCTTTAGAGTATTAATGCCAGTGAAGTCAGCAGTTCTCCCAGGAGGATAATGGGATCTTACTTTAATTCTCTTCATTTTTTTTATTTTTGAAGTTCTACCACTAGATATATCTGAGTGAATCAGCAGAAAGTGAATCTTGTTAAAGAGCTGGTCTGTGAAATGCAGTGTTTATCACATGGTGATTACTTCTCTGTTTGGAGCAGTTTTCAAAGTTTTCTGCAGTGCCAACTTTCTCTTGCCTGTTTTCTTGAGAAAATGGTTCTAAAGCCCTTACCCAAAGTACCACAAAGGTCTTATCTTCCTTCAAAAAACTCAGGAGTTGTGGTTATTCAGAGTAATGCAAGCAGGTGTTAATTCTACATTTTTAGTCACACTTCATCAGATTTTCAGGAACTTCTAATCATTAGATAATTGATATAGCAAATGTCGTGTGTAGCAAATAGAACAAACAATAAAAGTAAAAATAGCCTGTGGGTTACAAATGTTCTCTCCTTGAAGGCAGAGCATAGAAGTATCTCATGATCAACTGGAAGCCGGGCGGGGTGGGGGGAGGGGGTGTGTGTGCTCCCAGGAGGGTCTGAAGGAAACATTCTGGTATATTTACTTTTCATACTTTGTTTCAGTTTTCTTATGACTTATCATGGGTTTTAGCAATGAAAAAATATCAATTAAGTTCAAAGGACAGAGAAAAATTAATAGAACCTTTTCACTAATTATCCCTGGATTGTCCATGTCATTGCACACAGCTTCAGCCCCAAAATTCTGACTGAGTCTTTCCCACCTCTGAGTCAAGTGGGGACATGTGTTCACTTACTTATGTAATTCTACTTTTCATCAAACTTTCAGATATTTGCCAATGAAGTAGATGAAAGTATCTCAACTTTTTTGTTTGAATTGCTTTAATTATTAGTGATATAAAGTATTTTTATATGGCTTATTACCCACTGTGTTTGTCTTCTGTGATTTGCCTTTTTCTAATTTATTTCTTACCTCTTTTGTTTATTTGTCCCCCCCCCCATTGATTCATAGGACTTCTTTAAACATCATTACCCTCTTGAAATGTCAAGTATATGGCAAATCCTTTTCTTAGGCAGGAATTTACATTTTAACTTCATGTATGTCTTCTTTGACTACACAAGAGTTCTTATTTGTCCTATAGCCAAATATATTGGTCTTTTCTTTTGTGATTTCTGGGTTTGTCTCGTGGTCAGAAAGGCCAGATGGTTCATTGCAAGACATAAAAAATAGTCTTCTAAATGTTGCTCTGGTGTTTTCTCAGGTTTCTCCAATGTTAGCCTTGTGTGTGTACACATGACCATCTTGTTGGCTGTAAACCACACTGGTAAGAAAGACAAGCCCCAGAGTCAGTTTGCTTTGGTTTACATCCCAGCTCTACATATTACTAATTATATAACTTTGAACATCTGGAGAGAGGGGCACAAATAACTCATACATCATAGAGTTGCTGCTAAAATTAATAAATTCACTTGTGTAAAGCATTTGGAACAGGGTTCCATAAATATCCACTGTGTGGAGGTCCTGAGCATCATTTATCTCTAGAAACTCCACCTGAGCTTTCTTCCTGGCATATAGTCCAAAATTCTGAAAATAAAAGATTAATCAATTTATTCAATATATTTTCCCTGTTCTGCCTTTTCATAAATTATTTATTACTAAAGCTGTCTAGCCATAGTGCCCATAATCATTTCAGCCACCTGTAGCATAAATAGTAGTTCTAATTCTCAGTCGATTTGGGAGTTCTTAGATGCAACATGTGAAATATCTTTCCAGAAAGATTTAAACCAAGTGGGAGGCCTAAATGTGTATTTTCTTCAATAACCCATCACTACCACAACTCTTTGAAAGGCAATGAACATTTGTTAACCTGAAGGTATAAATAAGGATCTTCATCTTTCTCAAGTTTTATTGATGTATTTTCATCTCACAGCCTCTACTCGATAGTTCACTGACTATTTGCATAGTTACTGGAGGAAAACTCCCTGTTCTTTGGCATCAGTAATTTAGAAACCAAACTCTGGGATGTGGGAAGTTTGGTTTCTGCCCTAGAGAATTTCACAACTTTACAAGAAAGAATGAAGTGGAAATGACACAAAAACAAAATCCCAAAGCTCTATCTGTGTGACAGAGTTGCTAATGTTATTCAGAGAACAGGAGCCAGGAAACAGGGTGGCATACCCCTCAATTTATCAGATAGTCTTCTTTCAACTCATGCTTGGATTGTAGAGACTCAGCTGATTTCATGAACCATTAAAGCTGGAAAGCATGGGTTTTCCTCTTTTACTTTACATATTTTTTCTAGCCACAGCAACAAACTCCACAGGTGAGCCATCTCAGAAAACACTCCACATGTCCTCCAGGTTTTGTTCTTTTTGCTAATAGAGAATTTTGAAAATTCCTTCTTTTGAAAATTGATCACAAGTTATTTCTCTCCTGCTAATTTCTATCTTGGATGTCAGAAGTTCAATATTACCTTGTTCCTTCTTCATTCTTTCTTGTAAAATGTTATTTTCTCTTGGTGGATAGGTTCCCCAACCTCACTGAAACTGAAAATGCAAAGGAGAAAAGCATATTAATATTTTTTCCAAAATATTATCCTGACTAAAACTGTATGAGATAACCTTCGGGCATGAGGTGTGACGTGGATGGTAGTGGGTTTGCTTGGCTGGAAACTGAGAGAGACAAGTCAGAGCGATATCATGGAAGACACAATTTGATAAGAACCTTGAAGACTTGAAGCCTAAGATGAAGCACTTCAGTTTGATTTGATGGAAAACTGGAAGCCTTTTTATTTTTTAACTTTTATAAGGAGGGGTATTCTGATCAAAATGACACTTTGGAATAGAAATCTTATACTTCGTATAAAAACAGTGTGTGGAATGTGATTAGTACAAATGGGATGTAGTCAGAAGAAGTAGAACACCTGAGAGCCTGATGAGATTGTTCTGGAAAAACAATCAGTGGTTCTGGCTTGAACAAGACTGGCAGATCACATGTAGAGAGGGAGGGTCATCTTTGACCTTCTGGAAAGCGATCGTCCATAAACTCTTAACAACAGTTACCTGCAAGCCTGTATCTATGTGACAGAGTTACTAAGGTTGGGTAGGGAACTGGAGTCAGGGAGAGAGCAGGGCAACTCTCAGTTCCTTTGACACATTCCCCTACCATTACCTTGTACCTTTCACTTAGTGATCAGTAAATAGTAGTGATCATACTGGGTAGGCGCTATGATTCTCCTCATTCTACAGAGGCAAGGATGAAGTTCAGAGATATTAAATAATTTGGCCAGGCTCATACACTTAGGAAGTAAGAATTTGACCCCAGGCCCTCTGCCTCTGAAGCCTGGCATTTGTTAACTAACTAGTCATTTAGGTATCTTTAGAGACCTTCTCTGATCAAAGAAGAAATGAGGGACTTGAGATGAATTGGCTGCAATGACCAAAAATGATTTGAGATGATGTCAACATGAGAAAGACTGCCAATGATAGAGATAAAATATTGTAAAGGGAATTGACAGTTTTATAAAAGAAATATTTAAACTCCAGTTCTTCAACAACCATTTAATGAGGGTCTACAAGGCACAAGCATTCACCAAGCACTGCATGGGTTTCTGGAGGCAAAAAGGTGAAGAACAGTTCCTATCTTCAGGAAGCCCAAACTAGCAGGGCAGGTAAACTTTTTATATCATTTATCTCTATAGCACATCTGCTTAAATTTAATACCACATGCAACACATATATATCAAGGTGAACTATGGGACCACAAAGGAAGGTATCTACCTGGGGGAGGGATCAGTAGGACTTTGACAAAATGATACACAAGTGAGCCATCATGAAGAGTGAACAGCATTACATGGCAAGGTAGGTACATGGTCATGACCGTGACCAGAACATGGCAGGGTCAAGGACACCCTGTACAAAGGGAGTTGGGCAAGTTAGAATGTACCAAGTGATGTCTGGCACTGTTTAGGGATTTATTCTGCAGGGAATGAGGCACTATCACAGAGTCATAAGCAAGGCAGTCTCATGGTAAGTTGTGCATGTTGGCCAGATATCTCTGGCAAATATATAGAGGCTATATTTGAGTGGGATCGTCCTAGGAGTAGGAGACATGTTGAGAGGTTCTTGCTCAAGTCCAGTTGAGCAATGATAGTAGCTGGAACCCAGAGAAGCAGTGAGTGACTTGGGAGAATGAAAGCCAGAGAAGAGAATTATTCAGATACAAGGTTTGGCAGTGGATTGGGTGGGAAGGTAGCTAGTGGGAGTAAAGTCAAGGATGACAACCTCTGCATGGTCTACGTGATAGTGGTATCACTAAATATATTAGAAAATACGGACAGAGGAACATATTCACAGAGGTCAGTGAGGAGTTCGGTTAGAGATATTGAATTCATTTTCTAGGGCTGCCATAACAAATTACTACAAACTTGGTGGTTTAAAACAACAGAATTTTATTCCCTTGAAGTTCTGGAGGTCAAAAGTCCAAAGTCAAAGTGTCAACAGGTTTGATTCCTTTCAAAGTTGTGAGAGAGAACACGTTCCTTATCTCTCTCCTGGATTTTTTTAAATTAGAAAATATAGTTTATTTAAAAAGTAAATTAGAAAGAGAGAAAGGAGATTCATCTCCCCAAGGCAGGGGAGGGTGCCAAAACTTAAGAAAACATGACCTGGCCATAGTTCAAAGAGTACATGACCACATCATAACTTAACAAGGCAATGGCCTCTCCTAGCGTTCGGCGGCTACCAGCAATTCTTAACGTTTCTTCACTTGTAGACACATCATTTCAATCAGTGCTTCTGTCTTCACACAGCATTCTCCTCTATGTCTCTGAATGTCTCCTTCTTTTCTATCTCTTGTAAGAATTTATGTCATTGGATTTAAGACCCACTCTAATCCAGGATGATCTCACTCAAGAACTTTACCTTAATTACAACTACAAAGACGCTTCTCCAAATAAGGTCATATTCTGAGCTTCTGGGGGGGGTGGCATATCTTTTTTGTGAGGGCACTATTCAACCCCCTATAGAAACTTTGGAGATACCCAGGGGCATGTCTGAAACTGAAGGAAGGATCTGAGCTGAGAGTCAACATTTGAGTGCTAATTGAAACCAAGTGGATAAGAATCCCAGAATGAGGAGATCAGAGAGCAAAAAACAAAACATGGGCAGAAAGAAAAAGCATCTGCAGGGGCAGCAAGAAATCATGGACATGTTTTTTCAAAGAGAATGGAAGCATTATTTCATGGTTTTAAAATATCTACAAATGATTGAGTACTTGCCATATTCCAGGCGCTGTAGCAGTTCTCTACCTTGATTTCGTTCCCAAACAGGTGTTCACAATAGGTGTTTTCATCTCCATTTTATGTGTGAAGAGATGAAGGCTTGGAAATTTTAAATAATCTGAGCAAAATCCAAGAGCTAGTCAGTGATGAACTCAGAATTTGAATCTACCTCTGATTCCAAAGCTCCAGTTCCTTATCCTCATTGCTATTTTCATAGTGTTTCAACAGGGGAAAATTTAAAGACAGAGGAAATAGTTTGAGATACCATTTGAGATAAGTGAACTACAACTTATTTACAACTTAATTACAACTACAAAGACGCTTCTCCAAATAAGGTCATATTCTGAGCTTCTGGGGGGGGTGGCATATCTTTTTTGTGAGGGCACTATTCAACCCCCTATAGAAACTTTGGAGATACCCAGGGGCATGTCTGAAACTGAAGGAAGGATCTGAGCTGAGAGTCAACATTTGAGTGCTTACTCAAATCCATTGTCACCCATTCTCTTTGTAGCAGAAATCTTTTTGTTTTTTTCTTTTTTGGAGGTCATAAAGTGCCAAGTTTTAAAAGAATTGTCTCTTTCCTTGCAGATAGGACCAGTCATGTGACAGAAAGAGGACTGGCCATGAGACAGAAAGGCCACCAGTGAGATACAGGCAGAAATTTTGGGGTCCAGGAATTCTCCTTAGATGGCTATTTAAGCCCTTTCCATGATATTTTCCCTTCCCCCCTCCCCTTTATCGGCATGCGGACATTATGGCTGGAGCCACAGGGACCAATTTTTAACCATTAAGCAACTCTTTGAATGAAAGTGAAATGTTAACCAAGGAGGAACAGAAAGGGCATTGGAGCCTGGGCCATTGCTGTCACTACAGAACTTCCCAAGAATGTCTCTTCCTAATCTTAGTGATATAAAAGGAAGACATCCAAATCTTGTTTAAGCCACTGGTTTTTTTGTTTTGTTTTGTTTTGTTTTTTTGGACTCTGTTACAAGCAGCCAAACAAGTCTCAGTGTGGTGATCTCTGAGATGAAAGCAAAGGATCAGAGGATAGAAGTGAGGTAGGAGACAAGACAGTTAAGGGAGATCAAATTTGATGGCTTCAACTTTTAGGGTGAAGTAAAAGGCAATGTCTACTGAGATTGAGTGTAGTAGGACTTGGAGTAAGGAGACTTTCAATCACTTTAATGGTATGCTAAAATGAAAAACTGTACTTACTGCTGATCTAATGTACCTTGCCTATTTTGTGCTATAACCTGCCTCTGAAAAAAATAATAGAATAGCATTTCTCCCATTCCAAACATAAAGAACATTTAGTTATTGTAGCTGTGCTGACTAATTCCATTTTGGAAACTTATCATGAACCTTTCCAATTTTTTTTTAGTAGTAATAATAATAACCTGCAAGCTGACTCAACCCGGAGAACATTCTTTGGGTTTTTTTTAATACTTCAAAGTACTGCTAAAATCCTACTTGACCTTAAAAAAAAAAAAGTCTTCAAAGTGGATATGGAGGCAGTCAGACAAGTGAAACTTCCAGGGTAAACATTAGCACTTACCTCAAAGAACCTCTTCTAGAAAGTGATTGAGATAAGATGGTTTCTGGGAAAGACGCTAAGGTTTACTATTTTTCCCCTTTTCTTTGGCATTTAATTAATTTCTTAAGTCAATTTTTCAGTGTACCTGGAATAATCAATGTTCTCTGATTGTTATCACTAACTTCTTGGCTACAATCCCTAAATTCACTGCATCTTGATTTATGCTCAAGTGTGGGTAGTTGTGAGATGAATTTTTATTTTTATCAGGACTGGCTTTGATTATAAGCTCCCATGGTGTTTTTTTTTCCTATTCAGGATTTATATTCATAGGAACATGCCCTTTTAAAAGGACATGCATTTATTCTTCAAAGTTCTTTGTTAGTGATAATTCAACCTGAGATTTTAAAGCATTTTAAATTATGCTGCATTGAAATAACATGAGACAGAGAAAGAATCACTGTTAAATCTGCTGCATCATTATCAAGATGACACACATGTATATCCAAATACTGAGACTAGAAAAGGTAAATGTTAAAATTACTGGATCCATCTTGAATTTAATTTTTCAGTATTACTTGCTTGTGAGTTTGTTCTCCCTAGTCCTCTACAAGCTAACAGAGAGCATGGAAGATGTCTCATTGATCTCTGTGTCCTCAATATCAAACAAGCACTCTTTACATAGTAAGTCCTCCATAGATGTGTGTTGGGTGAGTAATTAAATAACCGATTGAATAAATAATAGATGTCTATCACATAATTCCTTCAGCAAGCATTTTCTGCACACCTCCTGTGATCTAACTATGGCATTAGGCAGTAGAAATGGAATCAAAGACTAAGGAATCAGAGGCTCTACCCAGAGCTCACATATGTGCATGTAAATACCTACATACACCATGGGGTTAGTGATTTAATACAAGTAAATACCAAATGCAATGGAAGGATGGAGCAGAAAACAAGTGGAAGGCAAGCTGTCAGAATTTGAAGCCTGGCAGGGTAAGACTGTATGGTAAAAATAAAGAGTCCAAAAGGATCCTGAGGTCTGTGGCCTAAATTGGTAGTGACTAGTGGTGCCATTAACCCAAAATATGGACTATGGAAGGAAAAGCAAGTTTAAGAGAAAAAAATACATTTAAATTTTGGGCACAATGAAGATAAAATCCCTATGATAGACATGTGCAGTAGAAAGCAGGGTATGAATCTGCTCTAGAGAGAGGCCTGGGCTAGAAATATAAAGTAGGGCATCAGTAGCACAGAGAAAGAATATGGCAATAAAAGAGCTAACCAGGAGGAGGAGCATATAGAAACTGAAGAAAAAGCAAAAATGATATGGTCCCAGTCACCTACTTCTCTTCTATACTTGGATTGGGGGTTACTTATTTAAAAACCCAAATAATACCCTAGCCTTAATGGCACTCACATGACCATCAGCAGCCATGCTGCTCTTTTCTCTGAATGCCTGTGCACAGCATGATTTTCCAACCAGATTTCTTAAAGATAGGGAGGATTTTTTTGTGTGTGCCTCCACATCTAGCACAGTTCTTTGTGCAGATTAGTACTCACTAAGTGTTTGTGGATAGGAATGACTACCTGCTTTGACCAGTAGATAATGTAAGCTAATAAGAGACAAAGTGCTTTAGAGGGTGAAACACTAAAATCACTGTCATCCCAAGAATCAAGCACTTTGTTTATTACGGGAAAAAAATGTTCCAAATTATCCATACTCTGACCTTAACCACAGCAGCAGAGACAGCATAAAAGAAGCCAGACATTCTTTTTTTTATGATTAATTTTATAAAAGTTCCCAGCTAGGAAGCCAGGTTTTCCCTTAAGATAGGTTTTTATTATACAACTGCAAATGCTATATGGAAATTCTGTGAGTGAAACTCTTTCTAGTCATACGTATTCAAGTATCCAAACTTAATTAAACCCTCAATCACTTTTCATGAGACTGCGATGAGGAGATGAAACCCAGTGATCTGTAATTTTTGGAATCTTCTCTCATTTCCTCCTTTTTTTTCCCTGATGGGTGCAGCATTAGCAATTTTTCCTCCAACCTTCCAGAGAGTTTCTGTTTATAGAGAGGATATATTGCAGCCTTACTGGCAGTTCCATTATTTCACAGTTTATTTCCCTCAGAATTCTCAGATGAATATCAAGGAATACTAGCAATTTACTGTACTTGAGTTCCTCAAAGTTCCTCAAGAACTGTATTCTTGTAGACTGAGACATACTTAAATTTCCCATAAGGAATATTGGTATATGGAAACCTAGCCTGTACTCACCCTGTTAGAGCACGTTACCAGACAAGGGATTTTCTTCCCCAAATATGATCTCTTCTGTGATCTTTGGCCATAATTTTAAAAAATAGTACAATAGAAAACATGTCTTCATTTTATTCATTGAGAGATTTTACATTTGTGCATCATTTTAGAACCCAAAAGATCTCATGCAGAATTCAGATTTGTGCCCAGTATTTAGATGTGATCCCTCAAGCTGATGTGGAAGATTGCTTGACTATAGGAAAAATACCTTTCTGAACACAGGAGGGCTTCGAGACTTTTAAAATAATGGCAACCCCTCTTTGCTCAAATTGAATAATAAAGCAGATGTGTGTTTTGTTACGTGTATGTGTGTCTGCCCAGCATCCATTTATCCTTCTTCTGGAAAGACCACCTCAGTGTGAGCACGTCAGCCCCACTCTTACTGTATCTAGTTCATGTAGTTGAGATGGTCTCAGGAGTTGGATACCCTGAGATGATCCAATGAAAGCATGGCATTAGCCTGGTCATAGCAACTGATTTAGGAATGGTCACATCACTCATGCCAGAATAATAGCTCTTAGTCCTGGTTTATTGTTAGGAAATCCTCCAGAATAGCCTATGTATCCTCAATATCAAGCAAGCACAACTCCCTTTACATAACAAGTCCTCCATAAATGTGGGTTAGGCGAGTAATTAAATAACTAATTGAACAAATAATAGATGTCTAACACACGATTCCTTCAGCAAGTATTTTCTGCATACCTTCTGTGGTTTAAGTGTGGCATTAGGCACTAGAAACGGATTCAAAGACTAAGAAATCACAGGGTGATTTCTAAATTCTAAAGGATCACATCATATTCCTTGACTATCTTCCAATAATCAAGATTAACTCCATACTCTTAACCATGACCCATGGAGCCATTATAATCTGATTTCTGCCTGCCTCATGAATCTCACCATGTACTATTTCTTCACATTCACCTCACTCTGTACCTCACACAGGCTATGTCTTTCCCATCTCAGGGATCATGCACTTGCTATTCTTTCTGCTTGCAATACCATTTTCCTAGATCATTTTCTGACTGCTTTTTTTCTCATGATCATGTATGTGTTAAGTCAAATACTCCCTACACAAATAGACCTTCCTGGATGACCAAAAAAATAGCCATTACATTTACTCTCTACTGCATTATCCTATATAATTTCTTCATGTTAATTCTAGGATCCTAAGTTGTTATATTTGTTCACCTTTTTATTGTCTCTCTCATTTCACCAGAATGTAAGCTCTTTGAGGGCAAGAATATTAATTATCTACTTCACCACTGTACATATCCCATATTTCCTAAGTGTTGGGCTTAAAATAATTTGTTGACTGATCAAGGAACTCTCTTTTTGCTGTGTTTGCTAATCTAGCAGAATATAAGTCAGAAGTTGGTCTTGTCAAACTGTCAGTCAACATGGCCAACGCAGGACTATGGGGAGCTTAGGAATAAAGAGAGACAGATTCCTGATAGTACAACTGAAGCCAAATATCTGGGGATGTTGTTTATATAAGCCAGTAAGTTCTCCTTAATGCTTAACTTACTATGAGCTAGGGTTCTGTCCCTTATAACCAACAGGCGTCCTGATGAAAAAGTATGTAAAAGAACTTATAAAGAGAAAAGCACCATACTTATGTAAGTGCTGTTATGCTTGAACAATATCCATTTCCTGTCACTTACATTATAAATCTTTTCATTTTTTTGTCTTTGACCAAAATTATTGTTATCCCAAAGGACTGAAGACCTTATTTGAGGATATTCAGGTAATTTGGCAGTAAAATGTTATTTGAGATTTGCCTATAAAAGCAACAGATGTATTAAGGTAGCCAGGATACCTGACTCTACACTATGGTCAATGGTATTTTTATTGTTGTTTAGTTTAAAAGGTAAACTGCTTAAGTGCCTCTCTTTCTAGGTGTGCTAGAGTAAACTGTACAAGACTTGCTCTCTTACCAAGAATAATCATACATTTTAAAAATAAAATGATAAAATATGGGAGGCAAATGTTTTTAGGCATTAAAAGAGCACGGTATTATAACCCCTGAAAGAAGGGAACATTCAAGATAAAGACCATGGTCATACCATTAGTACTGAGACTTCCTCTCTGCTGCCAAATAGGAAGAAGAAGCTAAAGCAGAGTACAGGTCTCACTAAACTGAGAAAGCAGAAGTTGTAATTACTAGCTTCTGAAGTGGCTGGAGTTTGTAGAGCAGTAAATCTAAGAAGAGAACACTGTAATGGAATGGGGGAAGTGAAAGCAGATAAATACTGTATTGGGATTCGATAATTACATAAAATATAAATGAACTAATAACTTCCATTAAGAGACAGAGATTTTCTAGTAAAAAGACAAGATTCAACTTTTGCCACTTACAAGGAATCTACTTTGAATATAAAGACAAAAGAGTCTTAAAATAAAAGAATACGAGAAGATATTCTAGGTAAACGATAAACATTAGAAAACTGAAGTAGCCATTTTTAATATTAGACAAAATATACTTTGAGACAAGGAGTATTGGCAGAGATAACTTGAAATTTACAATCATGAGTTTATACCAGCAATGTTAAATTTCAATCCAAACCTAAAATAAGCCTTCTATTCCTTCTTCTTTCTGTGTTTCTAATTTCCTTCTCCAAGAATGAAAAATCTGGCTTTCACTCTATACAATATATTACTTGTTTGATCAAACCTATACAGAATATGGTCTCAGAATTACTCACAAATATTATCACGAAAAGCACACTTACTGGGGCAATAAATAGACAACATGAATCTGAAACATCTTCAGAAAGTAAGGAAATGCTCAAAATCCAACAAACTGAAACCAAATTGATAGGGGAATATCAAAGGGACAAA
This sequence comes from Cephalopachus bancanus, assembly GCA_027257055.1. Lineage (NCBI taxonomy): Eukaryota > Metazoa > Chordata > Mammalia > Primates > Tarsiidae > Cephalopachus > Cephalopachus bancanus. The sequence goes on along the minus strand of JAPVLO010000095.1, from coordinate 2,847,826 downwards.
GGGGCCAACTTCAGAGCTCCCAAAGGTCAAAGACAGAACAATTTGAGCAACAAAATAAAGTAGTATTGAATTATAACTCAAAGTATAAAATAAATATTTATGACATATACAAATATGAATAAATGAATAAATAAGTAAATAAGGTAGAAAAGACAAAGCTCCCATGCAGAAGATGCTATAATTAAAAATGGAGTTTTAAAAATCATTATTTGATGCTATAATTAAAAAATGGAGTTTTAAAAATCATTAATGATGCTAAAATCAGTTGATGAGGATCATGTATTTACATATAACAATGTAATGTCCCACAAATTACTTCAAAAGGGGGCACAGACATCTTACAATGGAGAAAACTGGAAGACAATTCAGTAACTAAGTGATCAAAGCTAATATCACTAATACTGGAGGAAATCAACATCACATGCCTCTTCATGCAATGTCCTCAGGAGGACATAACATTATATCTCTAGCATTCCTGAAAAAATACTTATCTTGAATTTAATCAAGAAACAACATCAAACAAATCAAAATTAAAGAACACCCTAAAAATAACTTGTCTATTCTCTTAAAAAATATTAACGTCAAGAAAGGCAGAGAAAGGCTGAGGAACTATTGTAGATTAAGGAAACTGAAGGGGCATGTCCAGTAAATGCAGTGGGTGGTTCTGGATTGGATTCTGTACTGGAAAATAAAATAACTATAACAGGTTTACTGGCAAAAATGATAAAATCTGAATATTGTCGTGGAAGATATAACAGCATTTTATCAATTCTAAATTTCTGGATTTTGATAATTTCACTTCTGTTATGCAAGAGAACATTCCTGTTTTGAATTCTGCCAATAATGTGAATGAGTTTAAGAATGAATTACTCCTCAGAGCCTCCAGATGAAAACCTGGCCCATTGACACTTTGCTTTCAGTTTTGTGATTTCCTAAACAGAGGACTAGGCTGGGCCCACTCAGACTTCTGATCTACAGAACTGCCAGCTAATAAATGGGTGTTGTTTTAAGTCATTAGGTTTGTTGATATTTGTAGTGTGGCAACATAAATGAGTACAATCTTCTACCTATCCGTACACCTCCCCACACACACACAATGCACACACACGAAATGCACACACATAGTGTCACATAAAAATCACCTACTGATGGGTATAAAATATGTATCTAATAAAGTGTTGAAATCAAGACCTAGTTACAGATGAAAATCAAGCTGACAGATAAAAATCAGCATGGTTCCCTTCAAGACAGATTGCTTTGGGTAACATTCAGTTAGAGATGGAACTTCTGGAACAACAAAGGAAAGCTCTCAAAAGGTGAGGAGCCAAGAGTCCATATCTCTTCTTGATCCTAAACATGCAAAGACTTCCTGAGAGCACTTAAGAGGACACAGTCAAAGGTGTGCTTGGAGCCAGATGGAACAGAGATGGTTGTAGAAATCTTGAATGCAAATGAGAGGCTAATTTAGGCTATGGTCAAATTAGAAAACTAAAATAAATTTTAATTTATCCTACATTCTTTTTCCAGGGATTCAAAATGCTTTCACAGACATCACTGCATTTATCCTCACAATAGCCCTGTAGACATTCATCCCTTCTTAAAAACCGAATTTTTAAAAAATGTTGGCTGTCTCTAGATCACAGCATAAACTCAAAGCTCTTTCCAGAGCAAAGAAATGTCACCCCGACTTCTTCTCAAGTCTCATATTCCTGCTGCTACCCACCCTCACTGTGTTGTAGTTGCACACCATAGGAAAAGACCCTCTCCAAGGATAGTTTTGACGACTAATAACTTTCTGCCAGTTTTGTAGATTGTAACTCTTATAACTCAGTTATAATGTTTTTTAATATGTCCTAGAATGCCCTTGTTGATATCAGCATCCTGGTAAACCTCATATATCCTTTGCGATGCAAGCAACAGAGATTCTGATTTACACTGGGTCTCCTGTAGAGTGATGGTTTCAAGTATGGAATGAACTCCTCTTTTCCCCTAAATTATTATACTCTCCATTTTAGATTAGATTGCTCCTCACAGCAGGAAAGTTACACAAAAGCAGTTAGAAGCCTAATCTTAACATGCTTTGAAGATTGGTAGCAAAAATGAGTAAGTAAATGAATCAAGTAAGAAGACAATCTTGGGATAAAGACTGTGATTGGTAAGTTGAGTTTAGATCATTCAGTCTTCCAGCACATTTAGAGTTGATGCTGAAATGCTACAGATTCTTTTCAGTCTAATGTAATATATTCGCCCATCTGGATGACTTCCCGTTTCTCAACTTCCTTTTTATAAGCAGCTATATTGAGATATAGTTCACATACCGAAAAATCCACTCATTTAGCTTGTACAATTCAGTGATTTTCAGTATATGCACAGAGTTGTGCAGCCATCACAACAATTTAATTATAGAATATTCTCAACTCCCTTCTGTGCTTTTTCTACGCTTTACTTTTCATTCATTTAACATATATTTTACCAGGCAATGTAAATTCTGGGGACTCCATGATGAATGAGATGGCCCTGCTCTCAGATTCTGAGAGAGGTAGACACGTAAAGTAAGGTAGACACTACTGGGTGACAAGTCTTATAATGGAAAAGCATAAGGAGCTATGTCTGTCCACAGGGAGCTATACCTAGGTGGATACCCAATCCACTGAGTAGCCCAACTCAGTGTCACCTCTCCTCAGAAGCCATTCCTGAAGACTTAATTATGCCCTCTTCTGTGTTTCCTTAGCCTTTTATAGACATCTCTATATAGTATTTGCCTTTTCACAGAATACAGCATCTTTAAGTCAAACAGTAATTTTAAACTAAACTTTGATGAGTCCAGTAAGATAAAGTTGTGCAACATAAGGTAAGATGATAAAAAACATACAACAACTATGAACAGTGAAACCTCATGAAATCACAAAAATGATTGGAATCATGAAAATTCATTTTTCTTTTCCCTCTTCACCTGAAAACTAATTATATAAATCTCTATTGTTTTATTATTTTAAAAGCCTACTTGTCATGGCATGCTGTCATAAATATTACAGAAACATTCAATATCAAAAAATAAAAAGATCCCTTCTTCCTACACCCTCAGTGAGTGGAAGAGATCACTATTCCCATATTCAGTAGTCTCAGTTCTTAACAAGATCACATTCAGAAGAAAACAGAAATAGTCTGGAAAATGGAGAGCTCAAATATTTTGAGAAAGAACAAGATGTGTTTCCTATGATGAATAATTCAAGTAAATGTCACATTGAAATAATTGCAAAAAAACCCACAGAACACCTTTCTTGAGTTTATGACAGTGGAATTAGGAAAGCTTTGCCTAATCACTATCATCTTTTAAAAATTGATTGTTTTCAGTTCAATAAAAAAGAAAAATTGGTAATATAACTTTCTATATTTTTTGACAGAACTTCCTACAAACTTATAGGTGAACCATCACACTTGGAAATTGACTGCTTTATTTTTAGGAATAAATTTGCTTAATTTGTCCATCTCAATGTTCTAAAAAATTATTAGAATTACAAAATGTTAAAGTATAGAATAGATTGTATGTATTATTTAATCCAAATTTCTATTTTACAGATGAGGAAACTAGATCTTAGAGGGAGAATGATCTGACCAACTCACACAGCAGTTAGTGACAAGACTTGCTCTGGAAACCTAGATTCTTACTACCCGGTTTTAGTACCTCTTCTTGACAAAATGTCTTCCTCACAGAACAAGTTTCTGAACCTGGAACAAGAGTTAAGTTTTTTCTCACAAGGCCATGTTTAATTGGGAAATTGATGAAAATACAGCCGTATACCTCCTCAAGCTTTTCTTTTTGAGACTATTCTAGTTACTATTGCTGCATAAAAATTGATACACAATGCAGTGGCATAAGAGACCAACCATTCTATTTTGCTCACAATTTTGCAGGCCAAAAATTTGGGAAGGGCTTATCTTAGTAGATAGCACTAGGAGTCTCTCATACAGTTGCAACCAAATATTGGGTAAGGCTGCAGTCATCTGAAGGCTCTAGCAGGCAGGATACTTGAAGTGGGCTCATGTACATGGGTGGCAACTGGTGCTTGGTTCCATGTGCTGCTGCCAAGCTGGGTTGGTGACTGGAATGCCTACACATGGCCTTGCAGTAGGGAGTCTCAGGTACCTTCCCCTGGTGGCTGGCTTCCCCCAGAGAAGGTATCCTGAGAAATCCAAGCAGAAGCCACGAGGCTTTTTTGAGCTTAGCCTCCAAAGTTACTCAGCAATCCTTCTGCTGCATTCTGTCCTTTACAAGTAAGTCACAAAGGCCGACCTAGACCCGAAGGGTGGAGGAGAAAGGGGGCAGAGGGAATCCACCTCTCAGTGTATAGAGTTTCAAATAATTTTAGACATGCTTTAAAACTGTCACCTGGTCAAAGAGGGAGAAATCTGAGGCAAGACATAAAGATTGAAGAACTGATCCATCACCTGTCCCCACCAACACTCCTCTCCTTGTTTACTGCCCTGACACCCTACGGTGGAAAGATGTAACTAAGAATGATCAGCCTCAGCTTTGCCCAGTTTCCAAGACGATGAAATTGACATTCAAGATAAAGTTCTGAGAAGGAGATGACCCAGAAGGCAAAATAATAATCTTCAAAGTCAGAAGCTTGAGATGAAAATCAAGTGTTTAATATTTGAGTTAATGAAGGACCAAAAAGACCTTTTATATTGTTCCCCCAATGAGTCTGTTGAATTAAGTTTTATTGTGTTTCTTGGAGAGCTGTGGCTCTCTCTTTTAAACTTGATTTATATGGCATTTCATAGAGCCCAATGCAGAGGTCAGATGACAAATCTCATGACAAATGATGATGTAATTGAAACAGAGTAGTCTGTAAATGTCTTATGGATATAAAAACACCACAGAGTCTATGGTATGGTCCGTTCTGTGATTCCAAGAGTCAGGATGAATAAGAGTATTTTAAACATCTGTGATTTTAGAAAATTAGAAACTAGAATAACTTTCAATGACACTAATAAGGGCCACAATACCTCACAGTATTTATAATTTTATCAAGAAAAGAGACATGATTCAGAGAAGAAGCCACACACATTTACTAGGGAATCAATCAGGATTTGAATTAAAAATCCTTTCCATCTCAGGTTTCTCAACTTCTTTAAAGAGGGGGATATTTAGAGGAAAGTTGGAAAATGTGATGGCTGTGGTACAACATAAGGAAAATATGAATTCTCATAACTACAATGAGAGGAACTATTTGAAGAAGCCAGAAAACTACATCCCCTCTTCAAAATTTCACCCTTGCCAATAAAGATGCAACATTCCTGGATTCCAAAAGGTTGACAATTTAAATTATTTTTGAAAATAAATTATTTAAATTGGGGTTTGAGGGACCACACCTCAAAACATGAGAAGTTAAAGATCAATGACGTACTTCTCATAATTCTTACTGGTCACAGGTGGGTTCCCTTACATGGCAGTCTTTTGGACTGGGCTATAAAAGCTAAGTTGACCTCCTGCACATACCTGGTAACTTGTTGTGAGCTCTGAAATGGGTCTTCTTATTTCTCCTGCACTTGCCTTCAGTGGTAGGCAGAATGGTCCCTACAAGATGTGCATACTCTAATTCTTCAAACCTGTGGATACAAATATGTTATTTTGCATGAAAAGGATGTGGTTAAGGTAAGAATCTTGAAATGGTGAGGTTATCTTGAACTATCCAGGTTGGTCAATCTAATCACAAAGGTTCTTATAAGAAGGAAGCAGGAGAGTCAGAGTCAGAGGAGATGTGATGACAGAAAACCTGGCTGGAATGATGAAGGAAGGGGTTACTTGGAAGGACCACAGTGGACTCTAGAAGTTGGAAAGGCAGGAAGGTGGATTCTTCCCAGAGATTCCATAAGGAGTGCAGTCTTCTGATCCATTTTAGGTTTCTGACCTCAAGAACCATTAGATAATAGATGTGTGTTGTTTCAAGTCACCAAGCGTGTGATAATTTGTTATAGCAGCAATAGGGAATCAATGCAGCCCTGCTCATTCTTCAGTAGATGAGACCAGGTCTCAGGTGGTGTTTCCAGAGAGCCAGCCCCTTTGCACAATTAGTTTCCAAGTGTTTTCATGTCGCAGGTGCCAAAGTCCTATTTGCCAAAACATGTCACATCGCCAGGCTCAAGAGTTTATGTGAGAGGAGCTTTGTTGACTTCACTTTTTAATGGGAAAAGTGGCAAAGTCTCATTGCTCGAATATTGGGGTGGGAGGAATTTGTGTCCATTAAAAAAAGTCTGTTCCAGGGGTGACGATATGCTTGATGTGAGTAGCCGAGCTTGTGCTTTGAAAACCCTGACACTTTAGTTTATAATGCCGAACCCAGTCACATCGTCTTGGCTGAAATTCTGGTTGGTTATGACTGTTTCTTCTTTGTCTCTTCCTGCCTTTTGCCGTCTCCTCCCAACTGCCTCCCTCTTCCTAGTCTTTCCCATTTTAGCACTCCTTCCAAATTAATTTCTCAGATTGCTGACCCATTAAAACAGTGCTTTATTGACTCTATAGGGTTTTCAAGTTCTTATTTTCCTTGGAGAAAATTATTTCACATGCACTTTTATGTGGCACATAGCTTCTGTCTGACTCAGTACTGAGATATTCATTTGTAAGAAATACAATGCCAAGTGCCAAGACCAAGCAGCATTAGTAGGCATTTTTTTTCCTGTGTATTCAACTTGAAGGATGGCACTTATTCCAGGTATCTTTAAAAAGCAGAAAGAAAACTCTCTCCATGTCCTTCAAATTTGCATTTTGCTTTATCTTTTAACTGAGAAATGAAATACATTAGAATTCTCACATCATTAACGAAATGTCTGAATAAACTTAAAATTTGCATTTAAATACATTCAAACCAAAAAACTTCTGCAGAACTTGCGAGATCAGGGGAGGATGCCAGAGAGAAGAAAAACTGAATAGCACTTTTTTGCCAAAAAATCATTGAAATTGAATTTATATGTTTTAATTGTCACATTTGTTTATTTTTAAAGTTTGTATTGGTCCAAATATAGACTGTGAGTTTCTTGAATAATTTGCCTGTTGCTATCAGTTTTCTGCATTGGTTATATACTTTACAAATTAGCTTATTTGGCCAACTAACAAAACTTCATGTGGGTTTTATCAAAGTAAAAAGTAAGACAATTCCAGGCAATCTTTATGCCAGGCTAGACTGACCAGTGAGAAACCTTAGAAGAGCATCATCTTGGAATGGATTTGCCATAATCCTCAGGGAAGCAGTTCTAGAAACCGGACTTTAGCTGTGTCTAGTGACCCCAAACTTCTGATTAGCTATCTTCTTTTTTGCGCTTGGTGAACTTGGCAGCTGGATCAAAAGGCTCTCTTTAGCATAGAATTTGAACGAAGAAAAATAGATTCTCTAGGGTCCTGGTTTCGTGAGGAAACCTGATGTTTATGCTGGTCCTTTGACCGGATTCACCTGCCTAGTGATGCAAATGTCAGGGTCTCCCAAATTCAGGAATGGTGTGGTCCCTACTCTAGGTTGCTTCTCTGACCCCTGTGTTTCTAGACAATTTATCTCAACTTTTGTCAATATTATTGATTATGCCATGGTGCAGTGAAAGGTTAATAAATGCATGCCACGTGTCACCCCTCCCTTCCTAAGCAATTGTTTATTTGAAAAACAGTGCTCTTTCCCGCTAAGTCCTGTTCATCAAGGCCCCCCTGGTAGCCACTTTCAATGTTTGAGTTGAGACAGGAGAGGAAGCCTAGTGTGTTTGCTACCTGTGGTAAAGTGGACCTAGGAAGACTGCCTATCTCTTCACTAGGAGCTCTTTTCATTTGACCAAGAATGTGGCCAAATTCTGGCTCTGTGAGGATGACGGAGGCAATGGATTCAAAGTCTCATGGCCTGGCTAGTTCTTGCCTGCCTCACAAGCATAACTACATGTTTTCTCCACAAACGTGTGATCACAAGGGAAGAAAATCTTGATGAATGAACACAGGTTTATCTTCATGAGAATACATTACCCTTGTATTTTCATGTCTAAGACCTGTTCTCCCAACTAGATCTTAAGCACCATAGAAGAAGAACTACCTAATTTGTTGACTCTGTTATCTGCGGGGTCTACTGTAGTGCCCACACAGGAGTTTAGCAGATATTTAGAAAGGACAGCTACCTTGTCTAACTGGAAGAATGAAGAAAACATCTCAAGTCCTGAATCTACAAAAAGCGAGTCATCTGTATATCTTTATAGTATATCTGTATACCTTTATAGTAAAGTTTCCTAGATATGAGGAATACTATCAATAATACATCTAATGCTCACATTACAGAACCCAGTTATTTGACCATTTTTCTTTTCTGCTACTTGATGAGTTTGTTTGCAGTGTTATGAAAATATCACCAGAAGGAGAGGAATTGAGATGAAGCTCAACCTAATTCTTTCTTTTTCTCTCTTCTTTTTTTCAATTCTCATGATACTACTAATGGTAGGAGAGCCCTAAACTAGGTATCAAAAGAAGCTTTAGGAATTATAGTCGTATCTCATTTTATTCAACAGGTATTTTCCAATTGCTTTTTGTGAAGTCATCAATGTCATGGTTCTGACCTGGCCCCAGTTTTTAGTCTAGGTGAAGTAGTGAAACTTATATATAAATGATTTTTAAGAATAATATAATATGTAACCAATATCCAAAATATGTGATAGAGGCAAAAACACAACAGAAAGAATACATTAAGAATAAAAAAATGTTGTCTAAGCTCCTTGAAGATTGAAAGACAGTTACTTTCGTGATATCATTCATAGACCTAGCACATTGCCATATGTGAAGTAGATGGCCCGTGAATGATGTCTGAATGAATGAATTGATGACTGAACATTAAATAATTATAGTCTCATGCTGTTTAGGTTCTAGCTAAGTACATTTCACATCATCAGGGTTCAGTGCCGCTCACTTTCTACCTAGCACTATACTCAGGTAATGGCAACATAATCTCTGCAGTTTCACTGGATAAAGGCTAAGAGGTTATTCTTGAGTCTACAGTTAGTCCTCACTTAAGGTTGTGGAAATTGACTTGAAGTGAAACGAAGTATAATGAGACCATTTTTTTCTCGTCAACATTTTAAAGAAATTATGTTGAATAAAGCAATGTTTATTCAAAAACCTGCTGTATATGGTTTTACTAAAGTTGTAATTTTCAAAAGTCAATCGGTGCTGTTAGGTGAGGCCCTCCTACACTGCCCTCACCCCACATACAAGGCAAGTCTCCAATACTCTTTCCAGCCTCCTGACAACTTTCCCCATCCACTGCTCCTCCATCCCCAGTCACTCCCTCAGTGTGGCCCTCAGAAATGCTCCTCTGAATTCTTCCTCCTTGCCTCCCTCTGGCCCATTCTCCAATTGCCATCAGAGTGATCTGGGCACATGTGACCAGGACACTGCCTGGCATATCAGCTCTCTTGGCTTCCCACTGATAAAGTAGAGTCAGGCTAACCCCCCCCCCCCAAAAAAAAAAAAAAATCCCAGGCCGCAACTCACATGGCCGTCCCTCCTGGTCTGGCACTTTTCCCCTTCCCTGCTCCACCACTCTAATCGTCCTGCTCCTTATTTCAGCTACAAGATTTCTTAAGTCCCAAGTGACAGCCCTCTCTCCATCTCAGTTGGGTTAGCGTCTTCCATCTCCAGGTTAGACTCCAGCCTAGAGTTCTCCTCACCTGACTCCCTCCCAGCTTTCCTTGAGCACTCCTCGGAGACTTTACCCTCAGGAGACCCCATCTGTGATGCTAAAGTGTTCTGTGTTCACTACCACTGTAGCAACTGCCACCCATCTCCATTGCCTACCTGGCTGGGCCTCATCTACATGAACTGCAGGCTCTTGTTGGGCCCGGATATGTCTGATTCACAGGAGTATCCCTGGTGCCCCGCTCATGGTAGGAACTCGGCGCACTTAGAAGAAAAGAGAAGATGAATGAACAAACACGGTGTGGCAGAGAACAGGGGCTATGTTAGAAGTAGCCGTGTTGACCTTGTGCCTCATTCCCTATAGAGGCGAAAACTCCAACCCAGGCATCTTTAGGCGCTTCTTCAAACAGTCGCCAGGCCCACAGAGCTGGGGATGCTGAAGGGACTGTCAGGCCACCTTCAACTAAAGCTGCCCCGCCATCGTGCAGACCCACCCTGCAGTCCTGCAGGCTTTCTTCAAAGCCACCCGTCCTGGCCCAGTGCTCGAGAAGCTGTGGGAGAACGGCTTCTGGGACTGCAATTAGAGCTGGAAGAGAGAAGGAGGGACAGGGGTCAGCGGGCCGATCAATAGCTCGCCTCCTCCCCCACCCGCGGGCCGCCGGGATTCGGAGCGATGCTGAAGCTCCCGCGGAACTGCGGCTGGGTTTTGGGCAGTGCGCTCCTGCCATCTAGCGGTCTTTCGCGCTTCCCAACGCGCCTTCAGCAGGGTAGGTCGCAGGCGCTGAGAGCCCAGCCGAGGTAGAAACACCCCAGGAAGCCCGACTTCAAACAGTGACCAAAGGCAGTCAAAATTCCCTGGGGGACCACAGGGTTATCTGGGTCCCTTTGTCAGTTTGTGACCCTTGGGATCATCTTGACGGGCGTCGAATGGACAGGAGGGTCAAGGCTTGCACCATGTCTGTCAGTCACACTGAAAACCAGGTTTGAAAACTGGCCTTTATTTCACTGGAAAACAGGAAATGACTTTAGTTTATCATGGGTTGACTATGTCTTCTTTATCCTCTTCTCATAAATGATTCTAAATGTCTTGGAAACATTGCTTAGCAATAATTTTTACCCAACAGTGAACTAGAGAATTGCAAAACCGAAAAAAAAAAAAGCTGTGAATGTCTCTGCAACTCTCAGCACAGAAGCACCAAAATGACCAAAGATGACACAGCTAGGATTTAACAAGGAAAACCCTTCAGGAAGCAGCACTGACAACAGATGAAGATGCTCCTGGTCTTGAGTGCCCCAGGGAAGCTGGCACTCTGCCTGGTTTTCTGTGCTGCCCCTAAGGTAATTCATTAAAATATTAATAGTCTGTCTCTGTTTCCCCGGGGGCGTTGAACTTGGACCCATTCAGTGGTGGACGTGCACAAGATACAGATGTCGCCTGCACATTCACTCTGCCTGAGAAGATCAGCCTTGAAAGCGTTGGGAAGACAACAGGTCAGCAATCAGTCTTGCCCCAGAGGATGACCACAGCCTTCTCCATCGGGGTCAGAGAAACAGAATTTCCCAGGCAGAAAAGAGAACCATATACATATATTTTTATATAATACATATTATAGTAAGTTTGATATACATAACATACTTTATGTATATATTAAGTTTACATCATGCCTCAATTCATGAGATATCCTGCATGTGATTTTTTTTTTTTTTTTTTTTTAGTTGGAGTCTCACTCTGTCACCCAGACTGGAGTGCAGTGGCCACTCCCAGCCACCGCAGCCTCGACCTGCTGGGCTCCGGCGATCTTCCGCCTCAGCCTTCCAAGTAGCTGGAACTACAGGTGCGCGCTACCATGCCCGGCTAATAATTTTTTGATTTATTGTAGAGATGAGGTCTCGCCAAGTTACCCAGACGGGTCTCGAACCCGCGGGCTCCACTCACCTCAGCATCCCAAAGGCGCCAGATTACAGGCTGAGCCACGGAGCCCGGCTTGCATGTGATTTTAAAATTATTTTCTTCTAGGCGCTCCAATTTCATATGTATATATACATGTATTATATATATACATATAAATATATATACTGTATATATATATATATATATAAAACATCTTCCAGTATTTAATGTGACCTTCAGCTGAAACTTACTAACAACTAACATTTACAAACCCACTTAGCTGTTTGACAAAATTCCTGTCTCCTTTTACATCCTGTGTTGAAACAGCTTTGCTGGTTACTTAGACAAACGTTTTATGTGTAAAGGGTTAAACCCCATTTAAGCTCAATTGGTAAATTGAGCTTTAAAAAAAGATGCAATTCTGGGGAAAAAATAAACTAATCTAAGTATTTGATGTCATATGAGAATAATCAATTGACTTACTCATTAAAAAATTTTAAATCGGCTCTTTTGCCGTATTGACACAGCCTTATGTCAGGAAGAACTACCTCCAGGTTGGCTGCCGACTGAGGAATGAGATTTACATTTAGTACATAAAACAAGAACATACAATTGTCGGACAAATTATCTCATTTATCTTTCTGGACCAAAAGATTGATGCTGTTCAGGTTTAAAAAGCACTCACACTCACAAATATCTTCTTGGAGAAGCTTCATTTTTAAACAGATAAATCAGCCATTCATTTTAGGGGGAAAATGTCTTCAAACAACCTGACTCCTAAGAAGCTGTACCGCTTGCCACTAACCAGGAATGACAGAAGAGAATTTCAGTAAGAATACAAAGATTAGGTGAAGGTTTTCAGCGAACCAGAAAAAAGAACAAAAAGGCTGCCTACATAAAGAACTGAGTATGGTAAAGCTCTAGGCACCTCTGTTAATTCTGCAACAGCAAGTAATGAGCAAATGGCTTACAATATAGTTTTATTAAAATGTCATTCTCAACTAATAGGCTGCCAGGCATGATACTGGAAGACTTTTGCAGCGATGAGGGTGGTCTTCAAAGAATCAACAATATTCCTCTCCTGAGACTGGCCACTCCATCCCTCCCCCATGACACCCTCAAGTGCCCAGCCTCCCAGGTCACACCTAGTTAGCAGTGGTTAACCTGGTCAGGCCAATTTAACTTTTAATCTCAATTTCACTAGTCTTTCAGCAAATTGCTGATATTCTCTGTGCCTGTTTTCCTTATTTGTAAAATGAAGATAACAATTATTAAGTTATAAATTGCAGTCTTGATAAGCCAAAAGCTATCAAAGAATAGCAATTTCATTAGTTCTACCAAGTAAGTCCCAACTTTCATGGACCCAGGAAGCAGTGCAGAAAGGAGACGGTGACCTAGACCTCAGTGTCCATTTCTAACTAGCTAATGGACAGATTGTGGAAAGGCTTACTCAAGCGAGAAGGTCTCGGCAAGACAGGTCCACACCAATTTATTTGTCAGGATCTTTGTCGACTGTGTCAAAGGGCTGTGTAAGTACACAAATACATGAATTTTTCATTACCCTGTACTGGAAGTGTGATAAACCATTTCAGAGAATCTTCGGAAGGAGAATTTTCTTAGAGAGCGTGCTGGTTAGACTGCTGGACTTGGAGTACTTAGGTGAGGACCCCCACTCAGTGGTGAACTAGCCAAGAGAACTTGACATTGGTTTCACCTCTTTGACTTTTGCTTCCTCGTCTACATAATGGGAATAATGGGGGGAGGGGGCAGCCCAGGTGCTACACAGGTGATGATAATAACCATAATTTATTCAGCACTTATGATATGCAAGACACTCTATACCGATTATCAGATTAACCCCCCCACAACAGCCATATGCAGAAGGTATCATTGCAAAAACTCTTCATTCATAGATAAGAAAACTGAGCTCAAAAACAGTAATTTCAAGGTCACAGAGAAATCATAAGGTGGAACTGAGATCTGAAGCCCTGCAGTTTAAGTCTAGAGCTTACTTACCTAGGAACATGCTATATGCTTTTAATCAGGAGGCCTGAATTCTAATCCAGATTCTGTTACACATTTGCTTGGCTGAACTTTTGCTCTGAAAAATCATTAAGCTGAATGAATGGGCTGAACTCGAGTTGGGCTCTAAATGGTTTGTCTCAAATAGTCACCTGATTATTTTTGTTAGAAACTTCCAGAAGCATAGTGTTCAGAAAGACTGCAGAGGCTGGGTCTCGGTACAGTGGGAAAGAGTGCTGTGATTAACTGGTGATGTCTGCCGAGGGCATGGCACAGGTGAGGCATGAGGCACTTGTAACATATTTTCCATCCCTGGGAGAAATAAGGACCCTTCTGGCTGTTATATTTTATTATTCTGCTCCTGTATTTTCTCTTAGAGCAGCCAAGAGAGCAACCAAAGGTGGTCTGGTCAGACCAGGGCCACCTTATAGGACAGGGCTGTCTAATAGAATTTTCTGCTATGATGGAAATGTCCAATACAGTAGCTATAAGGCACATGTGGCTAGCAAGTGCTTGAAAGTGAGTAGCTCTGTTTTTATTTTTATTATTTGTTAATCTTTATTTTTATTTAAAAATATTAATTTAAACAGACTTATGTGGCTAGTGGCCACAATATTGGTTTGTTTCAGGACAAAGATCCGTTGGCTAGGGGTGAATGAAATGGGTGTGAAAACTAGGAGGGAATTCACCCAGCAAGTGGAAGGGCAGGGACAGGTAAGGTTTGATTAAAGGGGATACCAGGGAGGGATCTGGACGTCAAAACTGACACGTGATGCCAAGTCTGGAGGCAGGCATGGAGAGCAGGTAGCTCGGGAGGCAAGAGACCAGTAATCGGACATCGTGGCTATGTGAATCCTGGGCTAGGGTCTCCTTGGAAATTCTGAAATGAACACAGCCTGGGCTTTGGTCACTTGAATGCCAACTGCCACACAAAAAAGCTGCCCCAGTCTCCCTACCCATTCCTAGTTACCCCAACTCTCCCAAATCCCCACTATTCCTTAAAGTCTTCCTATTGATGTCTCCCCACTGGCTAGATGAAATTGTCCCAGCTGCAGATCACTACAGCAGTTGCTAAATCAACTGTCAGCCCTCTTAGTAGGCACTTCAATAGTCTGGGCTCTGTTAGTTACCAGAATTCAAATAGAAATAGCTTAACCAAAAGGAGGAATTCTCAGGGAGGGCATTGGAATATCTCATGCAACAGTTGAGCATTTGAGCCACAGGCATGGATAGCGCTGGGCTCCTGCGGGAAATGGGATTCAGTTAGAACCTTCTGTCTCTCACTTCAGGGTTTTCGTTCCACTCTGTGTTTCTGCACATTGGCTGCCCTGCTTTGCCAAGTCACCTGGAGGGAAACATATCTGCTGAGGACTTTAGTCCGCAAGGAAAGTCGGCCTGAGTCGCGCTCTGTTTCCAGGTTTTAAAGTATCAGGGAAGGAACCCTGACCCACTCTGGCTCTGGTGCCTATTCTCCTTGCCTGGTAGTTGGAGAGGAGCAAGGTCGTGTTGAATATGGGCATTTCTACTGGAAATCATGAAGTTGGAACGGGGAGGGGGAGGTTAGTTCCCAGAAGACAGGGAGTGCTGTCCTAGGGGAAAAAAAGGAAAGAGAAATTAAGAAAACAAAATGGTAAGTTTTCATTGAAGAAACAATGGGCTAACACAACATAGATAACGGATATTAGCTTGCAAAGCCTTTCTTTTCTTTATGAAGTAGTGCATGATATGAAATTTTGCCATCTGCAGAACCAAGGTGATTTTTTCCACTTATTAAGATTCACAAGGAAAGCAAATCAGATGCTTTAATTACTTTGATTTTGGAGGTGAAGGAAAACCTTGCTTTTAAATGAACACTGTATTCATCCATTAATTGTATCAGGAAATTGAAGAGACAGTTTGGCTTTATATTTGATTATCTCAGTACCTATTGAATAAAAAAGTATTTTTGCTTCATTAGCAGTAAAGTATATGGGAATAATGATGGATCATTCTAAGTATTATTTCCTTATTTCTGGCCTTTAATCACTATATTTAATAAGGAAAGGCCAGGCTCAATAAAGAATGCATCTGGCTTCAAACGATTAATCGATTTTTATAGAACTCGCATGCTGGCGATTCTTTAGGAAATTAGACAAGACACCATGAATCACGACTCTGCACACACTCTTCTCACCCCACCCCCACCCACCAGCTTGGCTTTTGCTAATCAGCTTCAATTGACTGTCTTGGTGCCCTTTTTTTTTCTTTTTCTTTGCAAAGGTGCCTCCTTTGTGTCTCTCAGCCTGAATTAACGCTGCTGCAGGTAATTAGCTTCTGGGTTGAGGTCACTTTCATCTGCATGCAAGTCCACTAAGTGGCTTTTCTTTGCTGCTTGAAATGCCAGTCCCTTCCTTTCACTCCTTCTTTGACTCTTCTCCCCGGTTACTTTAATTGGGATGTCGAATTGTATCATTCTGCAGGGAGCTGAACTTTGTGGAATTGGTCCACCACAGACTTTTCTTGAGCTGGGGGCAGGAGGGGGGCCATTTTTCTTTGTAATGTCATTTCCAATTCCTCTGGGCAGGAGATGAATTAGTCTTGTGCATGAACACTGAGGAGTGAGGATGTGGCCAGCTGCAAATTCAGGTGAAACCGTGGGATCAGGAGAAGAAAAACAAGATGGGTAGAGCTGGCTTGAAAGACAGGGAGCCTTCTCTTGGAAAGGAAATGTGAGCCCCAAAATAACGTTAAATAAAATAATGTCCCGTGAATTCTTGTTGCTGGGAATTTAGCTGCCTAGAGATGTGTGCATGTCGTATTTACTGCTATGTCTCTAGAGACTGCAGCAGGAAGAGCAAATACCTGGTGTGTTTGTTGCCACTGCTACTTAACCCTCCCTCTGTTACTGGCACTGCTAATCACTCAGGACACTTTGCTGCTGGGCCCACATGTAGACTCAGATGGTGACAGGCAGCAAGCACGCGTTGATCAGAGCTGGCACTCAAGATGTCACCTATTTGCTATCCCTGGTCTAGCGCATTGTAACTGTTTAATAAATACTTGTTGAATGCACAAGTAAATGAAGACATGTTTCTGGAGATTAGGGGATCTTGTGCTATGCCCCTCCCTTGCAGTTAGAGCACATTTTTTGCTCAGATGGCTTCCAGGGAGTCAGATCCAATATTGTTCTTCAATTTTGGCTCACCATGTTACCCTCCAACTTGCTCTAAAGCAGGGATAAAATAATTGCCGTCAGGCTGTGTTTTCTGGCATCCAGACACATCTCGGCATGTCTGGAGGACCAGAGGAGTGGGCCTAGGGATTTCACCCCGAAGCACAAAGACTGAGCACGTTACGTTGGTCAGGCTCCACACAAGGGGCCAAAGTAGAAGGGGGTTGTCGTGGGTGTTGATAATTTGCCAGCCCAGCCACATGCCTGCTTCTGAAGGCCTGTGGGCCACAAGGGAAGGTCGAGCAAAAGCTACAAAAAGTGAATTCAACAAAGTGGTCGCGAGGGGGGTGCAGGCTTCAAGCCCTGGGTCATGGCCGCCAAGGGAGATGCTGCCCACATCAACATCTTCAGCCCCACTCTGCAGGCTGCAGGAGAGTGGCGGGGAAAGTTAGCAGCCACTTTTTTTTTTTTTTGAGTTGTCGTCTCACTCTGTCACTCAGAGTAGAGTGCAGTGACCGCTTCCGACCACCATAGCCTCGACCTGCTGGGCTCCGGCGATCCCTCCGCCTCAGCCTTCCAAGTAGCAGGAACTACAGGCATGCGCTACCACGCCTGGCTCATTTTTTGATTGATTGTAGAGATAAGGTCTCGCCAAGTTGCCCAGGCGGGTCTCGAACCCGCGGGTTCAGGCGATCCACTCACTTCAGCCTCCCAAAGCGCGGAATTACAGGCTGAGCCACCGAGCCCGGCAGCAGCCGCTTTTTGACACCTTCCATCATAACCCAAACCGGCACCATCCACTCTGCTGCTGCTTTGAGATTGACTCCACCAGGAGACATCACACAGGGAGATGTAATCGGACAGAAGACAAATAAATGGCAGGCACCACATGACACACAAGAGGACAAGGTCTGTCTCTCATATGTGGAACACCACTTGGGAACTCTCTGAACTGCTTGGGAGAAATATTGAGGTACTGTTTAAGTGTCCCGGCCAAGCATCTGGGGAGAGACAAGAAATGGCGTTGTAAGATCATGATCCTGATTTACCTGATGTGAGCTGAGGACCTGAGGTTGCAGACATTCTGAGGATTTTTGTGACCTCAAGGACTTTGAGTACAACTGCAAGTGAAACATACACACAAATATTTCAAGAGAGGAATATATTCTTCAGAGCAGCTTGATCATCAAAATGTATTCATGTAATACCTAATGGAATGTAACACTTAGCCTTTCACAAAGGGAAATAAAGAATTCAGACATAGCCCTCTAGAAGAATACACAAATTGAAACTATCTGTTCACACTGTAATAGTCAAATAAAAAGCTCAAGCAATGCAGGGATGCAATGGTCAAACAAAACTCTCAAGCAACACATATACACACATGCAACATTTCTATCACAGGCCTTTTTTTGCAAGATGCCTTAAAGCCTTAAAGCACATGAATATAGTATCCACTTTCCTTGAAAAAAGAAAAGCTCAGAAATTCAAAATGACAACAGCCAGGTCTATCTGACTGTAGGAGAATCAAAGGAGTCTAGAAAATTTGATTAACTTAATTTGCCCCAGTTCCTTAGGAAGCCTTCAGAAATCAAAATTACAGATTAATAGTCTGGGTAGTAAATGTGGATTGAAAAGGTCTTTCTGACCTGTCTGCAGTTGTTTTTGAGACCCAGCCTTCACTGAGGGGTCAGAACCAAAGGAGGAAGAAACATGGCAGCGTTACTGAGTCTCCAAAACACAGAAACATTTCCATCCCCTCCAAACCTCCAGGCCAGTTAGAATAAGGAAGAAGAAGGGTGTCATAGACAACTTTGCTGTCCTTGAATCAACCCCAATCCTCCTTGATTCTTCTGCAGAATGAAATAATGTGAGCCACTGTGACACGAAGCAGTTATTTGCCTGATTTCCACTAGGGCAACTGGAAAATTTATTATTCCAGAGGTTGCTGAACCCTGTCCCCAGAATTTCTGATTGTTTGGGATTGGGAACTAAAATGTTTAATTTCCAATAAATACTCAGGAGATGTTTATGCTGCTCTGCAGGGGAGCATGATTTGTGAACCACCTGAGAAATGGCTGATCACCACTGCCTGAATCAGTTATTTCACTGGACTTGCAAATGACGACTTTGAATTCTATACCTTTTTTCATATTTATTAGTGCAAACTATTCTGTATAGAAGAACTTTCCTTTATCTATGAAAGCAATATAATAACTTCTGAAATACCAAACCAGAAAGGCAAGATAACTGGTTAATTCTTTTCCTTTGATTATTAAAATTTCAGAGCAATGATTAAAGCTTGGTCGATGGTGCGGTTGTTTCCAATTAGTTCTTTTGCCAAAGTCACCCATCAGGCAAGTCATTCCTTTTGTAAGACACCAGAGTCAGAAGTATTACACTAATGGATGCCTGCATTCTCTTCCTTTCTCTCTCTCTCTTTCTACACATACACACACACACACACACACACACACACACACACACACACACACACACTTCCAACATCCTCTCCAATTAGATTAGCCAATGCAATTGGATTGCCTATTTTCTTGATTTTCTACAGAATTAGCATTGTGTTTCATTATTCAATCTATGATTTTTTTCTTGTTATAAATTTCTACTTTTATCCTTTTACACTTTCTCCCTGCTTCTGCTCTTTGTTAAATTTTTTTTTCTACTTTTTTATTTGGATGTTAAACTGATTTTCTTTTTTACTGACTTTGGTATTTAATGGTATGGGCTTTTTCTCTTAGTGCTATTTTAGATGCATCCCAAAGACACTGATAAGCCACTTTCTATTGTTTTTATTTCCTAAAAATTCCTCCTTTGTATTTCTTCCCTTCAACTCATAGTGAAATACTTCAATAAAATTCAAGAAACTTGCAAAAATTAATTTTAGTCACTTCCTCACCATTCTTTACTCTATAGTTTTTTTTTAACATATTGCATCAATATATGCTATAATCTCTAAAATAGCAGTAATTTTTGCTTTATCCAGTCATTTAGTTTTTAGGCAATTACAAGAAAATATATATGTGTGTATATAGTTATGTTGTTCCTCAGCATCCATGGACTATTGGTTTCAGGATCCTCCTCAATTCCCAAATCCACTCTACTTATATCAAATCGCTGATATAGAGTAGTATATGCATATAACTTATGCACATTCTCTGAATACATCAAATCATCTCTAGGTTACTTATAAACCTAATACAATGTAAATGCTATGTAAATAGCTGTTATGCTGTATTGTTTAGGGAATAATGACAAGGGGAAAAAAGTCCACACATAAGTACAGACTCAACCATCCATTAAAAAAATATATTTTCCATGCAGATGATTGAATCCAGGGATGTGTAACCCAGAAATACAAAGGGCCGACTATATGTGTGTATGTATGTGTATGCAGGTATACACAAATACACACATACACACACACATATGCAGAGGGTTCCTGACTTAAAATTGTTCAACTCATGATTTTTTGATTTACAATGGTGCAAAAGTAATAGGCATCTAGTAGGAACCATTCTTCAAGTACCCATATGACCTGGTTTTTGCTTACAGTACAGGATTCCATAAATTACATGAGATGTTCAACACTTTATTTTAAAATAAGCTTTGTGTTAGATGATTCTTCCCAATGGGCTAGGCTAATGTAAGCGTTCTGAGATGTTTGAAGTAGACTAGGCTATGCTGTTCAACGCAGGTTAAGTATGTGAAATGCATTTTTTACTTCATGATATTGTCAACTTGCTATGGGTTTATTGGGACATAGCCCCATGGTAAGCCTCTGGAGCATCTGGAGTCTCTTGCCTCATACTCATGATTACCATTTTGGGTGCTCTTCTTTCCTTCATGAAGATCTGTATTACCATTTGGTGCCATTTCTTTTCAGCGTGAAGAGTGTTCTTTAGCATTTCTTTCAGGGCAGATTTTATGCCAATGAATACTCTCACTTCTTTGCATGTGAATATTTATTTCTCCTTTATTTTGAAGGATAGTTTGGCATGTAGAATTCTTGACTGACAACTTTTTTCTCCTAACAATAAATATGCCATCGTGGTGTCTTCTGGCCTCCTCTGTTTGTGATGGTAAATCACGTTGCTGTTCCTCTGAAGTCAGGCATAATTTTCTCTTCTATGAAGATATTCTCTTTATCTTTTGCTTACAGCTATTTGATTATGAGGTAATCAAGTATATTTTTCTTTGTATTTTTACTGCTTTGTTTTGATGAACTTATTGAATACATAAACTTTAAAACATTTGAAGAAGTTAGAGTCATGATATCTTCAAACATTTCTCTGCCCCTTTCTCTCCACTCTGGCTGGATCCACTTGATATTGTCCCAAGGTTTTTGAAGTTATTGTTCTTGATTTTTTTTCTCTTGATTCTTTAAATTGGATAATTTCTATCAATCTGTCTTAAAATTTATTTTTTATTTTATTTTATTTATTTATTTTTTGAGTTGGAGTCTCACTCTGTCGCCCAGACTGGAGTGCAGTGGCCGATACAGGATAAAAAGTCTTGAAGTCTTTTTATCCTATATCTCCAAACCACACTTTAACCCATGTAGCTATTTCTATTTATTTATTTATTTATTTATGTTGAGTTGGAGTCTCACTGAGTTGCCCAGACTGGAATGCAGTGGTCGCTCCCGGTCACCGCAGCCTCGACCTGCTGGGCTCCGGCAATTCTTCCGCCTCAGCCTTCCAAGTACCTGGAACTACAGGCGTGCACTACCATGCCTGGCTAATTTTTTTTTTTTTTTTGATTTATTGTAGAGATGAGGTCTCACCAAGTTGCCCAGGCGGGTCTCGAACCCGCGGGCTCAGGCAATTCACTCACCTCGGCCTCCCAAATCTCGGGATTACAGGCTGAGCCACCGAGCCCGGCCTATTTATTTTATTTGCTTTTCAGACCTAGAATTTTCATTTGATTCTTTGTTTCTAATTCTCTGTTGAAATTTTTTACCTGTTCAACCACCGAAATCATACATATATGATTTATATATATTAAATAATTAAAATATATTTATAATATATAATTTAAAAATCTATCAAATAGTTATTTGCAAAGTTTTTTATGGGTCATAAAAATGTTTTCCTCTGTGATGTTTTTCCCCATCACATTTTCCCCCATATTTCCATGTTTTTCTCCTGTATTCCCCATTCAAGCTTGGCTGCCACAATCACACAGACAGAAGAAAGCATGAGGGCATTGCTTTCCTTCATCTGTAGTGAAAACATCAGCAGCCAGTAGTAACTGCTCCAGATTTGTCACATAGATGCAGTTTTATTCACATTTGAATCTTCAGCATCCATAATAGTGCCAGATCCACAGCCAATACTCACATATATTTGATAATAAATTTAATTAAACACCTGAGTGCCTACTAGGCTTTGGGGATATGCAAAGTTTGAACAGTCAGTTTTCCTTTAAAAAATAAAAATAAAAAATTTAGCCGGGCTCGGTGGCTCAGCCTGTAATCCTGCGCCTTTGGGAGGCTGAGGTGAGTGGATTGCCTGAGCCCGCGGGTTCGAGACCCGCCTGGGCAGCGAGACCTCATCTCTACAATAAATCAAAAAATCAGCTGGGCGTGGTAGCATATGCCTGTAATTCCAGCTACTTGGAAGGCTGAGGCGGAAGGATCGCTGGAGCCCAGCAGGTCGAGGCGCGGTGGCCGGAAGCGGCCACTGCACTCCAGTTTGGGTGACCAAGTGAGACTACAACTCAAAAAAAATAAATAAATAAAAATAAAAAATAAAAAATTTGACTTTTTAATTTAACTTTCTTTTTTTGAGTTGGTGGCTCTCACTCTTGCCACCTGGGCTGGAGGGCAGTGGCGCAATCACAGCTTACCACAGCTTTCACCTTCTGGGCTCAAGTGATCCTCTCTCCTCAGCCTCCCAAGTAGCTGGGATTATGGGCGTGTGCCACCACAACTGGCTAATTTTTAAATTTTTTTTTTTTTTTTTTTGTAGAGATAAGGTCTTGCTTTGTTGTGTAGGCTGGTCTTAAACTCGTGGCCTCATGGGATCTTCCCACTTCAGCCTCCCAAAGCACAGGGATTACAGGCATGAGACACCATGCCTGGCTCAAAAATTGATTTTAAAAAAGTGTACAAAATAGAAAAAATGAGCTCCAATGAACTTCCATTCTAGTCTTACAGTAACAGCTAACATCAATATAGTGTTTATTAAATGCCAGACACTGGTCTAAGAGCTTCAGATATGTTAACATGTTTAATCCTCGTAACAGTCACACAACATAAATACTATGTTTGTTTTAGTGTGGATTCTCCAGAAACAGTCCTGAGGCAAAGATCTGTGTGCAAGTAGTTCACCTGCGTAGTGATCCCAGGAAACATGATAGTGAGAGGGAGTGAGATCCGGAAGGAAAGACCATAAAAGACAGGTTGTCAAGTCAGTAGTCCTCATGCGTTGCTGGAGCTTAAGCTCACTGAGGAACTATTAAATACAGGCAGAAGAGACCTCAGAGTTTTCCCAAACTAGAGATGAGAATGATGAAGTATTTATCCACTATCTCTGTGCCTCTCACAGTTGATGGCTCCTCCTAGGGGTCCTCTGGGTGGGCTGAGCATACTTCTATACCCAGAAAAGAAAGAAAAGCTCCTGAGTTTATGGTAAGCAGCCTTCAGCACATACATACAAATGCCAATGGATTATGGCAGTACAATGGCAGCTTTTGTTATAATTATTGTCTCTATTTTACAAACAAGCTGACTGAGGCATATAGAGGTTAAATGACTTTAAACCTAATAGATGATCGAGCAAGAGTTCACATCCTTGAAGTCTGGCTCCAGTGTGTATACTCTTAACCATTACACTATGTCCCATCACAGTATAGGAAGGAAGGAAGGAAGGAAGGAAGAAAGGAAGGAAGGAAGGAAGGAAGGAGGAATGAAAGGAAGGGAGGAAGGAGGGAAGAGTTATGGTTCCTCAGGAGCATATATTATTTCTACTACTAAGTTTAAGCTTCCAGAGAGCAGGAATCACATTTTATTCATCTGTATGTCTCTCGTTAGCCCTCCTTCAACCAACTCTGCAACCTACCCTGAACACTGCCAAAAAAGTCTTGCACCATAACCAACCTCTACCTAAGGTGATAACTATAAGGCCTTTACCACTAGAATTTTTATCATTGAACACTGTATTTTAAATTCATTATACAGTGTAGGCTAGCAGACTTCAGAGTAAGGATGGCTTGCATAAATTTTTTATTCTCAATGCTTCACAGTCCATAGCTCATAAAGGGTGCTTAATAAGTGCTTTCCTGGTTGTAATACGGCATGACATTTCACAATTTAGAAAAATGTTTACACTTCGCTATTCCATGCAATGCTCCATGTTGCTTCATATGCACATACCTCTACTTTCACTTCCAATTGCCCAAAATTCTATAGAAGAGGAAACAAAGATCATCGTCTATAAAAATAAAGTTATGTTTTATTAAATTATTTTTCAGCAAATATTTACTCTCTCTCACCCATAGAGTGAAGTATGCTTTCCCGGTCCACCAATTTAAGGCCATGTGGTTTGCCTTGGCCAAAGGCGTGTGAGCAAAGCAATGATGTGCTTGTTTCAAGATGCAGCTCTAAAGAACACGGCATGTTTCCTCCAGCCCTCTTGTGTTCCTACATTTGCCATGGGAAGAACATGCCCATGATACTGCACCTTGATCCTAGGTCCTGGAAGGAAAGATACAAGGAACTGACATGAACCTGATGTTTAACCAGAAGCAGAGTTGGGCCGAGCTGACTTATGGTCCTGTGAGCAAGAAACTGACACACATACTCATGAGTAAGAAATAAGTGCTTGTTCTTATAAGCCGTTGGGTTTCAGGAGTTGCTTTTTCTGCAGTGCTATTGCAACAGTTGTTGAAGAATGTAGGTGTGTGCTGTCTGAAGATCTCCTGAGTCTGTTATGGCCAGCCTCCACAGGCTCACAGAGCTCCTCGACCTCACCAGATGTTTCTCACTTGAATAATGGAGTTGTGTGGTTGGGAATAGAGGTTTGGCCTATTTCAGTCCATAGGTTTAGGACCCTCAGAGGATTTGAGGCTGGTAAAAAGCCACGGCACAGTACAATGTGCAGGTGTTCCTGCCTGCAGATGAATAGATACATCACTAACATTGAGAGCAATAAATTACATTTAAAGAAATTTTTCAATTGATTATCATATCCTGAATAAAATAAAATTAACATTCTAATCATCAGCCAAAATGTCCAATGTTTATCTTTACCATATGCTTCTCAGCTCTGCTAGGTTGGAACCTTCAAATCCATCAGCCAATAAATCGTTCTTTGGGTTCCACTTTAGGGACCAATTAAAAACATCAACATGTTTGCTTCCATCACACTGGGAATTTTTACCTCCAGCTGTTGGGATCTGGGCTTCTAAAAGTATGAAGCATGATCACCCAGGGAGAAAACACTTGAGATAATTGGAGAAAAACTAATACTGTTGAAAGCTAGTTTATGCAAGCTTGGTGGTTCCACCTCCCCACCTCATTCAGAGGGCACGGGCTTTACCAAACATGTGCTAAATCATACAGCGTGCACCACAGCAGGAATGGTGCTGCTCCCAAAACTGGGGGGAGAGCTTCTGGCAGGTAGTCCAGGGGCTAGTCATTCATCATTTCTGCAGACATAGCTCCTCTTGAGGGGCTCCTTTTACATCCTCTGTTCTGTGAAACTTTCTGTGAAGACATGGGTCAATGTTTTCCAGATGATATCAATCATGGTGTTACCTGCTAATAGTAATCAAGGAAAAGTAATTGAATTAATTTGCAAGTTAAAAAGGAAAGGAAGACTGTGCATAACAGTAGAAAAAAGAAGAGACCTCTTAGAGACATCTAATCATCTAGAGTGAAAGCCATTTAGGAAAAGGGGGCTTGATTGAACCTGCAGAGAAAACCGAGACCTAGCCAACAGCCTGGCTCTTCCAAATCACGGGTTTTGGAGTCAGATATAGGTTAGAACCTCAGTTTTGTCTCAAACTAACCATGCCCAGTAGGCAAGTTACTTGGCATCTCTCAACTCAGTTTCTTCATATGTGAGGGGAAAAACACAAAATAATACCAGCTGTACAATAGCATTTTACAGACTTGGATGTGTAGTATGTGAAGCACTAAGCCAAGCATCTGGCTACCAGTTGGCACTTTAAAAAAAAGTTCTCTCCCCTCTGTAGTCAGCTGAATGATGGGAGCCATTCACCCCTGCCTGAATCCACACCACTGCCGTGACTACATATTGGACTGAAATATTTCAAAGATTATATTACACATTTTTTATCCGAATTAATTGCATTTATGCCCAAGACTTATGAATGTCTATTGCAATGCTACCACTAGAGATTAGACTCAGAAAATAGCAAGCTAAATGTATAACATAAACTTCTACCGTATAGTGGCTTTAAATCTTAATACCCAAACTCAGGTGTCAAAGAAAAGTAACTTTGCTATGATAGACTAAAAAATATTTACTTCTTTTACAAGTCCCCCCTATTCTACTGGGTAGCAGAGAAATCTCTCAATCAATTCAGGATTTATCCTCCCTCAAGGACTGTATTTAACGTTGGGAAATTCCTCATGATGAAAAGGTCCAAGGGGCTAGAAGGGAGAATCTGGACACTGGTGTTTCTGGTTGCTAACCTCTGCAGTTCTATCTTGGTCTACATAAGCAAGGATCTGAAGTCTGATTCATCCTTGACTAAACCCCTGGAAGTCCATAAGTATTCCCAACTGAGAGAAACTTGGAGTTGGTGTTAGGCACAGAAGAGTTGTTCTGAAGCATCTACATCTTGCTAGGGTGAAGGGCAATAAAATGCATGGGTTTTGGACCTATCTCACCAGAAGCTTCTCCGGGTTCTCACAAAGGAGGGGGTTTGGATTTATTTTGCATAGATTTCCCAGGACTTCTGGACCTGTTATTTCATCTTCTACCTCCTGGATTGAGCATGGAATATGGCAGGATATAACATCTTCTTCCACAGGAGCCCAAACAGCTCAAAATGTTTTCTCTTTGACTCCTGATTTCATTGGCTCTCAGATACTTTTTTTAATATCAAATCTGAGAAACTTTGCTATTTTTCTTTTCATCATCTGAGAAATTCAAAAGCTGGGAAAAACTTTCCTCTTTTCTATTTTGTCTGGATCATCACTGCCTTGAAACACTGAGTAAGCAAAGCCATAACCGTGGACAGGATTGGCTGCAGAGTCAAGGAGCAACAGGTAATCCAAGTAAAACAATGGCAAACATACATCAATTAACATTTCAAAATGATTTTCCTTCAAAATTGTATGTATTTGATTTATGGAATATAAGACATCATAGGCTAAATACTACTTTTCATATGTGTCACATTGGATCTCTCATATATTCTACTACTTAACTCAAGGTGTTGATTACATAAGTTAATGACCTAGAATTCCTATATCAACTCTCGGTTCTAGTTATTCTTTTTTTGTTTGTTTTGTTTTTGTTTTGTTGTTGTTGGTGGTGGTGGTGGTGGTGTTTGTTTTTAATTTTTTTCTTTTAAATACTCATTTACTGGCCCAACTGTATTTTGCCTAAATTAACCAGAGAAGTTGCCAGATGTGATTTACAGATGTGCTCCAGTTCCACAATACCAGAGAAATTCAATTATGCCTACTAAGGCCATCTCTGTAAAGCACAACCAGACTGACATTCTTTGGTGGATAACAATCATCAGAAGACATATATGCTTATGTTACAATGGCCAAAATAACTATCTATAAAACCATTATATTAGTTATATTTACAGCCAAATCAAACCAGGCTGTGATCCAAGCAATAGACTGGCAATCAGCCCTATTCAAGCTGAGCAGGGATGATTTCAAGCTGCAAAACATGAACAAAAATATGAGCCATTACAGCAAGTATTGAGTCCAAATAGAGCAGAACCTTTAAGACAGACTAGATTTCAGAATGAAAAAGCTGGCTGCCAAGATTTTACCTCAATTTGTTAGTGTGTATCAAGTACAAGACAAGATTCTCACACATAGTACCACCCTGTGGAACATTCTCTAGAGAGCCGTTTCCAACATATTATTTTCCTCAAAACATTGATATTCATGAAGGATTTCAGAGCTTCTATTTTTATCCATGACTAAATATGAGGAAAATTATTTACCCTGTTAACTTTTTAAGAAATGAAACAGACAAAATATATGAAATAATGATTTTCAGACACATTGGACAACAGGCAGTGCAAAAGAATGATATAAGAGAAACAAATGAAATGAGACTTTATTTCCTAATTTACTGCCTGGAGAGAGTTTTTAGATTGGTTTGCAGGAAGAGAAATCCACACTATGCCCAGCAGACTCCTTGAGATGACCAGAGTTTGGGACTTGGGTAGCCCAAGGCGGCTCTGATTTATAGAGACAATAATCAGAGATGAGGTTGCTTCACAGATAGGAGAGGCTGCACGGATAGCTCTGGGGATCATCAGAGGGTTGAACCAGAGGGTTCCTTTTGAAACTTCAGTTGAATATTGCTCAGTGCATACATGTGAGAAAACTATCAGGGACCAGAAAATGAATCACTGGAAGAATTAGAAGAAACAAACCCTGAGATTCACATAGAAAATGGAACAGTGTGTGCTCCTACCTGTTACAGTTGGAGTCCAAGGATGCATCAGGTAGAGTACTCCAAAGGGTATTACCTCAGCATTGGCGCAGAATTAGCCTTTGACTAAAGGCTGCTCTGATCCCATCTTAAAATCAAGCCTTGAAAGGATCAATCAGTTTTGAAGTAACTTAATTGTGTCCCACAACAAAGATCAAGAATATTTAAAGGTACACAAAACTATCTAGCTACCAAAGTAAAATGTACAATGTCTGGCATTCAATTAAAAAATTACCAGGCAGACAAAAAGCAGGAAAAGTATGATCCATTATCGGAAGGAAACTCAATCAATAAAAATTGAAAAAAGTAGACAACAACATTAAAACATCTGCTGGAAAAAAGTAGACAACAACATTAAAACATCTATTAGAATTATGTCACAGATAGAAAAGTAGAATGAAGTATTAGATGATTAAACAAAAACATGAGAGGTATAAAGACAACCTAATGTAAACTTCTAGAGATGCAAAATACAATGTCTGAAATGAAGGATAAGATTAACAGCAGATAAATAATTCAGGAGCAACGTCAATGAATGCATAACAATTGAAACTGTCCAAAATTAAATAGAGAAAAATGACCAAAAAAAGGCAAACTAATGTAAACTGTAAATAAATTTAACATTCTTAATATATGTGCAATTGAAATCTGTGAAAAAATGAGAGTGATTCTCACAAAAATTATTTGAAGAAACACAAAAGTTTTTCCAAATTTCCAAAATTCTTCCAAAACTATAAACTCATAGACATAGGAAGCCCAACGAATCCTAAGCACAACAAAACTACTCTAAGGCACATCCTAAGAAAATGCTTAAGATCAGTGGTCAAGGGAAGCATTAAAGACAGAGAGAATAGGCACATTCAAAACAGAAACACACACACACACACACACACACACACACACACACACACACACGAAGAAAGAAATGACCACAGGCTAGTTGAAAAGAATGTAAGCCTGACAGTAGTGAGGCAACATTTTCAAAGACATGAAAACAGTTTTGACTTAGATATCTATTTTCAGTAAAAGTATTTTTCAGAACTGAAGGTGAATAAACACTTTGTGAGATATATGAAAGCAGAAGTGATTTATTAACAGTGGGCCTCAAATATATGAAATGCTAAAGAAAGTACTTCAAAAAGAAGAAAAATGATACCAGATAAAAATATGTATCTACACAAAGATGAAGAAAACAAAAATATATAAAAACGTTGGTAAACATAAAACATTCTTTTTAGTCTTATGATAATTTCTTTTTTTTTTTTTTTTTTTTTTTGAGTTGGAGTCTCACTCTGTCGCCCAGACTGGAGTGCAGTGGCCGCTCCCGGCCACCGCAGCCTCTACCTGCTGGGCTCCGGCAATCCTTCCGCCTCAGCCTTCCGAGTAGCCAGAATTACAGGCATGCGCTACCACGCCTGGCTGATTTTTTGATTTATTGTAGAGATGAGGTCTCACTGCCCAGGCGGGTCTCGAACCCACGGGCTCAGGCAATCCACTCACCTCAGCCTCCCAAAGGCATGGGATTACAGGCTGAGCCACTGAGCCCGGCTGATAATTTCTTTTTAAATAAAAATAATAAATTGTGGGATATATAACATGCAGAAATAAAATGCATATCAAATATAGCACAAAGATCTACCTAAGGGGGAAACAGAAAGAGACTGTAAGTTTCTTATATAGGAAGTTGTACAATATTACTGGAGCATGCACTGTGATAAGATTAAATTGCATCTAATAAACTCTAAAGTAACCATTATAAAAACAAAGAATTGACCTAATAAACCAACAAAAGAGACAAAATTAGATTATAAAAGATACTCAATTATTCTAAAAGAAGACAAAAAGAGAAAAAAGGGACCAAAAAATGATGAGAAAAATAGAAAACAAATAGCAAATGTTCAATTATATCAATGGTAACGTTAAATATTAGTTATTTAAATATGCCAATTATAAGGCACAGATTGGGGGCTCGGTGGCTCAGCCTGTAATCCCGCGCCTTGGGAGGCTGAGGTGAGTGGATTGCCTGAACCTGCGGGTTCGAGACCCGCCCGGGCAACTTGGCGAGACCTCATCTCTACAATAAATTATAAAAAATCAGCCAGGCATGGTAGCACATGCCTGTAATTCCGGCTACTCGGAAGACTGAGGCGGAAGGATCACCGGAGCCCAGCAGGTCGAGGCTGCGGTGGCCGGCAGCGGCCACAGCACTCCAGTCTGGGTGACAGAGTGAGACTCCAACTCAAAAAAAATAAATAAATAAGGCACAGATTGTCATGTTGAATAAAAATTTAAGACCCAACAATATGCTTCTCTCAATCAGCTTTAAATAAAATGACAATAGGTTAAAAGTTAGAAGGAAGTAAAAAGATATACCAATCTAAGTTTGTTTCAACATTTGAAAAATAATTCAATATAATTAATCATATTAACAAACTAGGAAGAAAAAAAATGAGAAAAAATATTTTTTCCTGTGATAACCTAGAAGGTAGACCATTCCCTTATTGAGACTTTAGCAATCTCTACCTCTGTCTTTACATCACCTTCTCTTCCATATGGTGTCAAATATTCCTCTGCTTCTCTCTCTCTCTCTTTCTACTTTATTTTTATTTTTACTTTTTTGAGTCAGAGTCTCAGTGCAGTGACATGATCATGGCCACTGTAGCCTCAAGCTGCTGGGCTCAGGAGATCCTTCTGCCTTAGCCTTCCAAGTAGCTGGAACTACAAGCAGGTGCCACCATGCCCGGCTAATTTTTTGACTTATTGTAGAGACACGGTCTCATCTCCCTTAGCAGATCATTTAAAAATTACATTTAAAGCCCATCTGGATAGTCCAGGTTAATCTCCTCATCTTAAGATTCTTAATCACATCTGCAAATACCTTTTATCTAAATAAGCTAACATTTACCAGGAACCTGATACCTTTGGGTGTCCTCATTCAACCTACTACATAGACAAAGCTTTAAATTTGTGTATTTTAAATATGCACAAGGAACAGAAAGAAACTATATCTAAAGAAGTAAAAAGAGGGAAGAGGAGAAAGATCTCTCATAAACAGAGAATATCAGTGAAACAGTAGGAATTGTACAAAAGACACAATAGAAATTCTGTTGTTGAAAAGTAAAATAGGAAAAGTGAAAAATTAATTAGAGGTGCACTAGAACATTTGAAGAGGCAAAAGAGAGAGGCACAGAACGTCTGCAGAAAAGAAAGATGAAAAAATGAAGAAAAATGGTCAACCTCAGAGACTTGTAGGACACCATCAAGTGTACCAACATACAGATAGTGAAAGGACGTAGAGAAATAAGCAGAAAGAATGTTGGAAGATATAATGGCTAAGAATTCCAAAAATTGATTACAAATATTCATCAACACTTTCAAGAAGCTCAGGAAATTATAAATAGGATAAACTTAAGGAGATCCACAGATAGACACATTGTAACCAGCTGTCAAAATGCAAAGACAAAGCAGAAGCAAAAGTAAAAGGAAGCAACTCATCATATATAAGGAAGTTTCAACAAGATTAATAGCTGATTTGTCAGCAGAAACCATGATGGTCAGAAGCAATCAGATAACATATTCAAAGTGCTGGAAAAAACAACAACAACAACCAAGAATTCTAAATCCAGCAAAACAATTCTTTAAAACTGCAGAAGGAATCAAGACATAACAAAACTGACACAAAACAAAATAAACAAAAACAGAGAATTTTTACCTCCAGTCCTATTCTACCCTTTAGTATAAGAAATACTAAAAGGACTCCTTAGCCAGGTTCGGTGGCTCAGCCTTTAATCCCGCGCCTTTGGGAGGCTGAGATGAGTGGATTGCCTGAGCCCGCGGGTTCGAGACCCGCCTGGGCAGTGAGACCTCATCTCTACAATAAATCAAAAAATCAGCTGGGCGTGGTAGCGCATGCCTGTAATTCCAGCTACTTGGAAGGCTGAGGTGGAAGGATCGCCGGAGCCCAGCAGGTTGAGGCTGTGGTGGCCGGGAGCGGCCACTGCACTCCAATCTGGGCGACAGTGAGACTCCAACTCAAAAAAAAAAAAAAAAAAAAAAAAGGACTCCTTTATGCTAAAATGAAAGAACATGAAGTAGTAATTCAATTGTACCTAAAAAAAAATGAGTACCAGTAAAGATAATTTATACAGCCAAATACAAAAGCAGTATAAACATATTGCCTTTTGTTTTTAATTCTTTCTTCTGTTTCATTAAATGATAATTGCATAAAGCAGTAATTATATAATATATAAAGTTGCAATTTTTGTGAATAACAACACAAGCGTCATATGGAGAATAGTGCTATATTAGAGAAAAAAATTGTACTATTGAAATTAAGGTGCTTTTAATCCAAATTAGATTGTTATAAATTAAAATGTTGATTGTAATCCCAAGGGAAGCCACCAAGAAAAATAACTTAAAATATATAATAAAAGAAGTAACCATGGAAATAAATGCTACAATAGAATTAAATGGAAAATATCTGTTTAATATAACAGAAGTTAGTAATGGAGAAACAGAGGAACAGAAAAAATAAGACATATAAAAAATAGCAAAATGACAGACATAAATCCTACCATAGCAGTAAATACATTAAGCGTAAATGAATTAAACAATCTAATCCAAAAGCAAAGACTAGCAGAATGGAAAAAGAAAAGCAATTCTATTTATAGTTTATTAAACTATAATAAAATACTTAAGAATATTTTTTAAGAAGAAGTGCAAAACTTATATATTGATAAATGTTCCAACATGGATGTACATTGAAAAGGAGCCAGACACAAAAGGCTAGATATATGATTTCATTTATATGAATGTCCATAGAGACAGAAAGTAGATTTGTGACTGCTAGCGTCTGGCAGAAGGGAAGATTGAGGAGTGACTCCTAATTGTTATGAGGTTTCTTATGGGAATAAGTAAAATATTCTAGAATTAGATAGTCATATGGTTGTAAGTTATATAACTCTGGGAATATACTAAAAAAACCCACTGAATTGCATACTTTAAAAGGGAAGATTTTGTGGTATATGAAGTATTTCCCAATAACAATAAATTAATTAACTATTAAAAATAATTAGATGGTTTTAGAGAGGATATATAAGAAAATAGTGAAAATACAGAGACTAAATGTAAATGCTTTACAGGGTTGGAAAGAACTGTTTCTGGACTTCCAATCGTAAGATCTCACACTGAAAAAGTTCTTCAGCATAAAAGGCCCAATACAATTCAAAACTAAACCAGATAACTCCACCTGAGGTAAAGACCACTTAAAAGGATAACTCCCTCACTGAATTTCATGCTTTGGGAAGCTGAAAAGCAATTTCTTTCTTTCTTTCTTTCTTTTTTTTTGTTTGAGTTGAAGTCTTACTCTGTCACCCAGGCTAGAGGGCAGTGGCACACTCATGGCCACCGCAGCCTCAGTCTGCTGGGTTCAGGTGATCCTCCCACCTCATCCTTCCGAGTAGCTGGAACTACAGGAATGTGCTACCATGCCCGGCTAAGTTGTTGATGTATTGTAGAGATGAGGTACCGCCAAGTTGCCCGGGCTGGGTCTCGAACCCGTGGGCTCAGGCAATCCTCTCACTTCAGCCTCCCAAAGTGCTGGGATTATAGGCATGAGCCACCACACCTAGCCAGCAGTTTCTATTAAGATGAGAGAGAACAAGAAAAGAAGAGAAAGAGAAAGAAAGGCATTGGAGTAAAGGAGAGAAATGGCAGGACTGAGGATTTTCTAGAAAAAAAAACTTTGTGATTATTGACACGTGAAAGTAAATGGAAATATTTAGCTGAAAAACTGCCAAGTTTTGAAGAATCATTTACTGCAGATAAATCCCAAGCCAGGTCTACTAACCTCGTGATTATTTGCTAGGTTTTAAAACTGTCATGGCAGATCCAAACTGGCAAAGGCAGAAACACCAACTTCAGACATAAAGAAGAAACTTGTAACCGGCTCATCTGGGGGCTATGCAGGATGATACAAGCTCATCCAGGGGCTATGGAGGACAATAAATAAGGAATTTCTCCCAGAGACAATGAGAGTCTAGTAATGGAACTTACCTATTTCCAGAGTCAAGAGCTTTGAAGTACACTCCTCAAAAAATTCATAACCTCCAGCGACTTATAACTGAGGTATATTTTCCATTCTTTCCTTTCTCAAAAGGGGATTTCAAATTGTGGCTATCCTGCCCAATCTTCATTATTTTATATTTGTATGTTTTGGAGCACACAAAAGTGTGTAGAGTAACTTACCTTTTAGTTTCATAGGTCACCGAACCAAAAGAAACCACATCCTGGACACAGTGCAAGGACTATACATTCCTATAGATCCTGGTTGTAGAACTGAGGCATTGAATGGATGGCACGTAGAATGACTCCCTTGGTAGAAGTTTAGTCTGTTCTATTTCTGGGAGGAAGAACGTGACAATAAAAGGTCAGAGATTACTATGTTTATCCAAACCAGTTTCCTTTTCCTCATAGGTTAGACTACATTTCCAAACTTCCCTCATCATGAGGTGTGGCCAGATAACCCATGGAATGAGGACAGGCATTTCTAGTGTTTTTCAGATGCTTCCTAAAAACCTCATTGTCCTCTACCCCCCTTCTTCCATCATCCACCCACTGAAGGAAGAGACCAGGGACCTACAAGCAGGCCAGAGAAATAAGCTGGAGGAAGCCTACGTCTGTGAGTCACCACGTGGAGGAGGGTAGATCGGATCTTTCAGACTAGGAGGAGCCTCATCCTGTTGTTACATGGGAGAAAAATAGTTATTGTGTTAAGTCACTGACATTTAGGGTTATTTGGGACAATCGTTAGTTAACATTATCTTAGCTCATACAATTTTATCGTCTAATAAATTTGGAAAATGCTAGATTCACAAAGAAAAGCCAGTTTTTTTAAATCAACCTTTGATTTGCTAATGAACATGATGCATCTTTGAAACAAAGAGGTCATATAGAGTCTTCTCCAAGTTTATATGACCAGAGAATCCATTTTCACTTAGCCTTTGGAAGGATCCGGATATTTCTCCTCTAGAGAGAAAGGGAAAATTAGCTGAAGTCAAGCTTTTGAAGACACATAGCTTTAGGAAACAGAAGCAGAGAAAATATTTTTTAAAATGAAGAAAAGAAACAGTGGAAAAAGAAGTACGAGTGTTTGTATAAAAGCTGTCTTTGGGGAAAGAGTTCCAAGAGGAAGCAAACAATATCCAATAATGTCAAATGTTCAGCAATCAGGACAACGGGAGGTCACTAGGATCCCATGAGTGAATAGCACAGTTAGTAAGACGAGGGCTACAAAGTTAAGTCACTGTTCTGGGGAGGTTGAGCCCTCCTAGACAGCCATTCTAAGTTTTCCCATCACACATTCTACAAATAGTTACTGGATACCTGTCTGCATTGTGAGTTGAATCCAGAACGCTTGGCGCATGATGAACAAGTTGGTCTCTACACACAGGAGGCTGCAGTCCAGTGTAGGAGCTTACAGGAAGCAAAATATCTCTAGACCACACAAGGACCATCATTACTCTGCCACAGTTTAAAGGAAGAAGCTCTTGAAGTGACCAAGTTACCTTCACTTGAATTCTGTTGGTTAGCGATCTACTTCTCTGTTCCTCTATTGAACTTGCTCACATTGAGATGACTTATTGTGGACAATAGACCCCAAGTGTCTTCACCATCATGTATTAAGTTATTGGCGTCTGCTTTATGTGTCAGTCTTTTGGGAGTTTCATTATTGTGAGACAGCTCTTGAAGAATGAATAAATTGCAGACCTATATTCAAAGAGAGAAGCCAACTCTAGAGAAGACTGTATGAACTAACAGTTGTCTCCTTCTAACCTGGACATCTCTTAACTGCTTCACATCTTGCTTCTGCTACCTGTAAGAACAGAAGCAAGTCCTTCCACTCCTTGAGCCTCAGTTTCCCCATCTATGAAACATAGATAATATTAATACTTAATTCATACCCGCCATTCTTGCCCACAGCTTATATAAACACTCACATGGGCACATGGGTGCACGTACATACACACATGCACGCACACACATGTGATCTATAAATTGTAACAAAAATGTGAATTTGCTCTTTTTATTGGAAACAGGCAAGCATTTCCTATTTTTAAGAGACGAAAGAAATTTTTATGGGTTACAATGTCATTTCTGAAGCTTGAAATTAGCATTGGCCGACTGTCAGTTTAATCTAATCCTTCTCCATTTGTTAGATGTTCAATACCACTCCAGTTTCAAAGGGAAGCGAGCAAACAGCTGGCTGAATGAGTGTGGCCGTATTGTGTGTGCTCACTGCAGAACCAGGGACTGCACCAGGCTGACAGCAGCTTCCCCGGCTGCCGCTTGGGTTATCAGAGCAGCTCACACGTTGCGTCTGAGGTCTCTCCAACACGGAGGCTCACCTGAGGTTTAACATCCCTTGAAGTTTCTGGGAATTTATTGAGGTGGAGCTGGGGTGGGAAAAGAGATAGTCGGGGAAATGAAGAATCAGCACTCAACCGTGATTCGATATTTGTTTTCAAGACAAAAGTACAAGACAGTCAAGTCAGTTTTATCAATAAGTTAAAGTAAGCATCTGTTCTTTAAGGAATACAGGCAGAAGAGATTTGCCATTAAGTTTTCCTCCTGCCACTCTGGTTTTTCAGACCTTGCTCTGTTCTTGTAGGAGAGAGACTTTGCAGGTCCAGATTCCAAGCCTGTGGAGTTAAAGCAAAGTTGTTCTCTATAACTTAGCCACATTGCACGGGCCATGTGTCTTCTGTGGTGATTCCCACATGCGATAAGGAGTAGTTGAGGTTCCTCTTGGTCCAGACTCCATTGAAGAATTTGTCCTTGGAACTAGAATGGTGATCGTTTTCTGGGACCTGAAGAACATTTGTCTGTTTCCGTCTTATAATTGCCCATATCATCTCCTTTGTCACAAACTCCACTGATTGGTAATATTGCTTCGGTTTTACAGAGATTCTTATTATTTTTTACTTTTTCCAGATTTAGGTAGTTAGTAAGTAGCTGAGCTGGGATCCAAATGTATTTCATTTGATTTTGAATAATCTTACATACTGTGGACAGCACTTGCTCTAAGATGACATGCATGCGTCTATAAGTCTATGAACGTATTTTAAATGAAGATAAAGATTAATTTATCTCAAGTTTTTAATTGTCAAGAAAAAATATTGTTTACTGTTCAAAAGTAAGTCACATGGCTTCAAGACTTCCACTTGCAACGCTGTAGAACAAACCAGAAAAATACGTTACCAACAGCTTCCACAAAGAAAGGGTGTGCCCTCCAAAGATTTCTAAACACTACTTGTTTTCATTGGAAAGTAATGCATCCATAAAAGCTACTGCAGATTGCGAGAATAAATATGATTGGATCTGAAAAATATAACCTATTAAGAATGACTCTACATTATTGCTTTACAAACCTTTCAGTTTCAGGGCACTTAACAAAGACAAATCCTATGATTCTGTTTTCAGATTAAAAAAGAAGACGCATATAAATAGACCAAATAAAGTGGACCATGAAGCAACAGCTCCTCCTGCAGTATCTAAGGAGGTAGCATCTCAAAGATTTCTTGTGAGATACATCTTTAGGGAATTAAGCTGCCAAAAATGCGGTGTTCTCTCTTCTTGGTCGGCTTTCATGCCTCTATTGCAGCTCAGATATGGTGATTCTCCTTCCCCAGTTCCCAAGAACCTCCCCCTCTTATCAGAAACCTTACCAGGACCGGATGTCAAGCTCACTCTCCCTCAGTGGAAAGTGGTTTTTGAAAGCCTGGTGAATCCCCTTCTTGGAGGAATTTCAGTTCTAATACAAGGAAAAGCTGCAACTAATCTGCGTAAGTGAAAGACTAGCTCCAGGTGTTAGCGAGAGGGGTCTAAGTGCCCCATGTAAAAACCTTGTCATGAGGACACTGGGGGATCCTAACGCCATCAATTCCGCCCAGCTGCTTGGAAACCCACTCAAATATTGGTCCTTGTGTCAGCTGTCTCTAATTTCTAGCCTTGATTCCTAGTCTGGCCACAAGATGGCACTACTCTCCAGCTCTTAGCTACTATACCAGCCTGGGCCCCGTGGTACACACACAGTAGGCAACAACTTGGTGAAAACTGTCAGGGGAAGGGGGGTGGGACTGGCAGTTGAGGGAAACTGCTAGGGGAGGGAGAGGCATACCTCATCAACAAGGGTACCTGCATGATCGGTGTTTATATACCTAACCCTGAATTGTACCTCACATCTTTATAATTTAAAAAAAAGAAAATGAAAACTCCAGGAGGGTCACAGTCCCCTCCAACCATCCTTGTTTTTCTTTTTGCCAAAATACACGAAATCATCAAACTCTACCTTTAAAGGAAGCTTCACATGTAAGTAAAATAAAATGCTTGAATTGTGAGCAACTTCATCCTAAATTTTATTCAATATTTAGGCACAGATCCTTGAACACATGGCAGCAGACACCACTACTACTTTAAAAGAATAATACTGCAGGACGTTTTTAAGAACGTTTTCATTCTTTCCATTTCACTATGTCAGTGAAAAAATAGTGAAGCTTTCTCACTTGAAAAATCTCTCCATGCTTATGATGCGTTTTTACTGGTCTGTTTTTTCTTTTGGGACTGGACGAGTTGGCAGGATTTCTACCGTGGGATTTTTATGCAGCCTCAGTCACTGATTCAGAGCTCACACACTCAACACACACATCTACACACTCTCATATACACACACTCTCACATACACACACTCTCACACAACACACACCTGCATACACACGTGCACGCACGCCTACTCTTCCTTCCAGTAACTGAAACTGTAACACCTTGGGCCTTATTCTCAGGGCAGGGCCTGACTTCCTCCTGAGCATTCACAGGCAAGGCCTGTCTTTCCCAGGCCAGCTCAGAGGCTGCTCCCTCAGCCTTCCCGGCCCTCCTCATTGCTTGGTGGGAGTGGCCAGGCTGGCACAGACCTTCCCAGTAAATGTCCCACGGAGACTTCGCCTCTCACATACACCATTCGGAAAACTGTGAAACCCCGGGGGAGGAAAAACACACTTTTGCTAGGACAGGCTTTTTCGTGTGAGGAAAATAAATGAAAGGAGGGAGTGCGTTGTGGGATGCTTCTGGGCTTACCAGACAGCACGCATTTTCCATCTTTCAAACACAGTTGGCCAAAGTGATGATGTTTGAGAGACTGTGGTTTTGTTCTGTTGTTTTGCTTTGTTTCATCGCCTTCTTCCTTTCCCACCCCAACACCTCAGCCCTCTCCTTGGCCTCAGGCTTCTGCAGGCTCACGCACTGCAGCGCGAGCTCCGCCTACTGGGGAGATAGGCAGGCTCTCCCAAACCTGCTGAGACTTTTCTCCCGAGAGCAGTCCAAGCTCTGAGAAATCGCCTGAACACATACACGCAAGTAAACAAGACACTTGAAGCTTTGTGTGCTTGGAGAAAGCGTCTGGGTTAACCTTCTGCAAACGTCTTTTAACCGTGGATGGAAGTTTCTGGGACTCTACTAAGTAGAACTGGGGTGGGATATGAGAGGTAGCTGGGGAAATGAAGAATCAGCACTCAGTGATTTGACATCTGTCTTCAAGCCAAGATTACAAGAGAGTCGAGCCGATTTTACCAATAAAATAAAGTAAGTATCTGCTTCTTTGGGAATCCAGGTAGGAATCTGCCATTACGTTTCCCTCCTGCTGCCCTGGGTCCTCAGGTCTTGCGTGTCCTGGCAGGAGAGACGTCCTAGGAGAGAGGTCAACTGTCCACTGGCTGGGCTGGGTTGTAGGGATGCGTTTCCAAGAGTGTTGAGAGACTGCCTGAGACCCATTCGTCCCTGCTGGCCCTGATACCTGCATGAAACCCCTAATCTATTTGGTAACAAGGCCGTGAGCATTTACTGAGTCTTATGTCTACCGTAATAGGCCCAAGGAGACGGAGGGAGGCCCAGGCAGGGTCACAGAAGGGGACTCGGCCCATGAGAAGCGGCACCCAGGACCACACATTGGATTTTTCTTCTCTGTTCTATGTTGAATTGACTCTGTCCATTTCCCTTCCTTTCTCATTATGGTGATGGTTTTGTTCAAACTCTTACCATTTGTGAGAGTTTGTTCAGAATCTTCCCCGCATCCTTTTGTTACTTGGGACATTCATTTGGCAAATGTTTATGCGTCCTGTACTGTTCTTTGATTCTCAGTCATGAAGATGAAGAAAACACCATTGCCACCCTTGAGACTCACAGGCCAAAAAACAGGGAACAGAGACAGCAGGCGCATGTACTCTGCTTCCCTGGGCGTGGCAGTGGGAATGTCATTCAGAGCAACATAAATCTGAGAAGATACCCACTGACCTGCCCGAAGGAGCTGCTGCTTGAGAAGCCAGAGGGTGCCACGCAGGTGACAGCCACCATAGTGCTGGGTGCAGAGAGTGGCGCTCGACTGAGGATCGAGGCAGAGGGTTAAGCTGCGGAAAGGGAGGACCTCACAGCTGAGGAGATGGCAGAGGGTCTGGCTGCCAGCCACTGTCACTAGCAGAAGGTCAACACTGGTGGGCCAGTGGCACCTGCCTGGGATACCAGTGATCAAGGAGGACTTGGGAGTTCTCACTGGAGGCCAAGATAGGCTGGAGGGAGACCCTTCCCTAGAGGCCAGTTCCCAGGTGAAGACTTTCTGTGTGTGTGTGTGTGTGTGTGTGTGTGTGTGTGTGTGTGTGTTTGTCTGTTTCTGTATCTCTCTCTCTCTTTCTGTCTCTCTCTCTCTTTCTGTTTCCCTATTTTTCTGTCTCTCTCTCTCTCTCTTTCCTTTGTCTCTTTCTCCCTACCTCTTTCTCTCTCTGTCTCTCCCCCCTCCCCCCCTTCTCTGGCCAGTTGCACACTCTTCTGTCCAGTACAGCATGTTGGTAGTTTGAAATTGACAAAAGAGAGAGTATTTACACTATGGAAATTAGAAAATGCTGCAGATTAAGAGTTCCCTGTCCCAGAAAGCTGACTGTTAAATACTGACCTGCATGCCATTAAATGTATATATGTATATACATAAATACACACAGATGCACATATATGTTATCTATACATCTCTACATTGATACACATATACATATATGTGTGCTGGTTTTTTTCAGCAGAGAGAATATATTAAACCAGGAGAGACTAGGTTACCTTTATTAAGCATTCTCACCACGTCTCACCCTATACACACACACACACACACACACACACACACACACA
Source organism: Cephalopachus bancanus (assembly GCA_027257055.1). Classification (NCBI taxonomy): domain Eukaryota; kingdom Metazoa; phylum Chordata; class Mammalia; order Primates; family Tarsiidae; genus Cephalopachus; species Cephalopachus bancanus. The sequence continues at coordinate 2,806,205 of JAPVLO010000095.1, read as the reverse complement.
CACACACACCCCATCTTCAGAAATGAAAATTTTGAGGCAAGATGAGACCTGTTATTTAAAAGGAAAAGTTACAGTTCCTGCATATCTGAGCCATGAGGGGTAAATTCCAACCTTGCTCTGCTTAATAAGGAGAAGTGTCCCCTTTGGGTCACCACTGGAAATGTCAGCTACTCCTGTCTCTGTCATCATATAGTCCACAGAGTGTCTGCTTTGAATACAAGCACAGTGTACTCTCAGCTCATGAACTGGGTAAGTTCAACCATTTCCTTAACTGTAACCTGGAGACTCAGTGTCCCTACCTCATAGGCAAGTTGGGAAGAGGAGAGGGAGGCAAGGTGACTGTCAACTTAGCCTTAATGAACAGTGACTGCCAATAAAGAGTGATTAGAACAGACACTTTCCCTCATCTATCAGCTGTCAGGCAGGAGAGAGCCCACCGGGAATGGGTGGGGTGACTCACAGTCTGCAACAGAAGCACGGCATCACCCGTGTTGCTTACAGGTGGTTGGGGACAGGAATGGCCCTCAGAGAAGGTGACAGCCTCGTTGCAGGGTGGCTGCAAGGTGGTGGGGCCTGGCTGAGGGTGTGCCCCTCTGCAGTCTAGGAATAACATGCTCAGGCTGGGTACAGAGGCTGGTTTTGTCTTCCTTAAGGCAAAAGCAAAAGGGCTCAGAGCAGGCCCGCTCACACACGCAGCTCTTGAATGCACAGTATGCACATGGCCAAGTGACAGACAGAATGACACCACTGCGCCAGAGTGAGCAAGGAAGGCCCAGGAAAAGGTTGACTCCTTCACCACCTCCCCCCTGGTAGCAGAAAGGAAGGTGGGGACATCACAGAGAGGAGAGCAGTGCAGAGAGGCCTTTTCTATCCCCAATTAAGCGTGGCATGACAGGATGTGCTCCATGAGGAGGAACGCCGCAAAGGGGCCGGCGCAGGAGAGCGTCTTCACACATGCCACTTGGGAGGAAGAGGCAGGTCAGTGCCTAAAGCTCATCACCTTTAATGACCCACATCCCCGGTGACAAATTAAAGAATGTGCTAATAATACCCAAAACAGAAGTGAGAAGTCCTAAAGGCTGTCAGATCCACAGGCGTGGAGGAATTCTCCTTGGTATGCTCACACCCTGTGGGCCAGTGAGGAGAGAGCAGAGGATGGGATTTGAGAGTTCTGCGGGCTGCCCCCCTCCGCCTAGACTCTTTCTCCACACGTTCTTTGCCCTGGTCCCCCAGCTCCCTGGCTCACCATTCTCCCCAGCACAGCCCCAAACACACACACATCTCAGGCTGTAAAGTAACTGGCATAACATTTTAAAGAACGGTGAGTGGCCTCCAGAGAGAGACTCTGAGCATCACACTTACATCCTGTGTCAAGGATCAAAGGGAAGAGTGGTTGCCATGACCGGGCCTTCCCACCCTGCACATTCTTCCTTTGTTAGGCTTCTTTGAAGGTGTGACACAGAGCTCCTCGGGCAATCCTCCTTTGGTGAAGGTCCCAAGAGGTACTTGATAAGGCTTCGATATCAGAAGAGGATGTGTAAACCATGAGGATTGAAGTAAGCCAGTAAGATAAAACCAAAACTGATGGCAGGGAAAGAGCTGGTGCCACAGGAGGTCTGGGCACCTTGAGGACATGCTGGAGCCAGAGAGGAGGAAGCCACACTCAGTCATCTGCCTCGGGTCAGCAAGAACAAGCTGCATTTTAAGCTGCAGGTCTGTGCCTGAAAAGGCCTAAGTGTCTCCTGTGAGAACCAAGAGGCCCTGTTTGCATTAGGGATTTGGAACTGGAGCTGGGGAAATTGGCCAGAAGGTTAAAAGTTCCCAAGCAGGACTTGCCCGACAGCACATACAAACCCATGTCATGGTCCTCCTGTAGGTTATCAATCTACTCATACATGTTTATGAGTACCTGCCTTGCTTCATACTTTGGGCTGGGCATAATAAAGATCAAAAGAGGTGGTCCCTGGACTCAAGACACATAAAATCCCGTGGGTAAGATGAGTCTAATACCAACAGAAAAATCCCACAGATGATAAAATGCTCAACAAACAAATCATGGTGTCTAAAAAGAGCCAAACAAAGTAGTTCCTTGTTCTTCTACAAATTCCTTAAGAACAGAGAAGATAATCTTACTCTTCAGTTCATCGTCAGCACCGCATTAGAGTCCTACAGAAAAACAGAAGCAATAGAATATGCATAGCTACAGACATTCAGAAGAGGAGATTTATTATAGGTATTGGCTCACATAGTCACGGAGGCTGAGAAGTCCCACAATCTGCCATCTGCGAGCTGGAGACCCGGGAAAGCCAGAGGTAGAATCAGTGCCAGTCCGAGAAGCCTGAGAATGCGTGTGCTGATGTACGTCCCGGGCTGAGTCCCAGAGTCTCAGAACCAGGAGTGCCGATGACCAAGATCAAGGGATAAACAGCTCAAGCAGAGACAGTGAATTCGCCCTTCTTTAGCATTAGTGCTCTGTTGGGACCCTTAACAGATTGGATGGTGCCCACCTGCGTTGGTGAAGGCAGATCTTCTTTATTTAGTCTACTGATCCAAATGCTAATCTCTTCCAGAAACACTCTCACAGAAATCAGGTCTTATAGTCGTCTAAGCATCCCTTTGCCCAGTCAAGTTAACTCAAAAAAACTAACCATCACAAACACATACCATAACACCAAGCACAAAGCAATCCTATAAATGTGGTTGGGGTCCACCTTCTTCTCCCGTTTGTGGGAGACAAAGGACACCAGGAAAGTTTCTGCTGGAATCGGCCTTTCTCAGTGGTGCAGGAGGCAGCGCTCAGGGGTGGAAAGAGAACAGGTGTCAGCTCAGAGCACTTTGTCCAAGGTCTTCCTCCTCTATTGCTTACTGTGTGGTCCTGAGTAAGTCACTTTAACTCTCTCTGCCTTCACTTTTTCATCTGCAAAAAGGGATACATATAATTTGTTTCAAGCTCTACTTTGAGGAGAAGATGAGACAGTACAAATAAAGTGCTGAAAAATTTAAAACTGGCCTGAATAATGAGTTATAGTAATGATGACAGTCACCTATGATATGCCTTCCCAGCCCCTGGGCTAAGCATTGCTTCCTTTAAACTGCAAATCACCTTAGGAAACTGAGGCTGCAGCAGTTCCATCACCTCCACGTGAAGGAGAGCAGTACGTTCTTTCTGGAAGTTGAAAGGCCTTGATCTGGTATCAGGACCTGGACACCAAAGCCTTCCCACACCACGCTGAGTTTTATGGGAGAAGGAGGTTTTAAGAAAGAAATGGAAAGAAAAGAAAAAGTGTCTTGGGGCCTGTTGCAAACCTCACTTCACTCTTTGTCTAAAATGGTAGGAGAGGGTCCTGGAAGTGCTGCTTCAAATCCATGATTGCCAAAGCCAAATGTGAGGCCAACATCGATCATCTTCCACCTCAGCCCCTTTCAGGTCTCTGTGGTGGAAGTGATCTGGGGAGCTTGAACTTGAGCAAGTGAGAGGGAATGGTAGGAGGAACAAGGGGACAGCTCTTTCTTCAATGGACTCTTCTGCTGTAGGGCGGCAGGCAGAAGACCCTCCCCTTTTACTTTCTCTCGAATGCTTTTGCTCTAGGCAGGGCCAGGACAAGGCAAGTGTGGTACTCAGGGCCAAAGTCTAGGTAGTCAAGCAGTCACCCTCAAGGTCATACATCTGCAGAGAGACACTGGATAGAAAAGGAGCATCAAAAGCTACCTTAAGGAAGGAAACGCAAGGAACCAAAGTCAGCCTGAGGATAAGCATGAAAAAAAAATGGGGTGAAAGAAGCCATGTCTCTTGAAAAGGTGTGCTTTGTGAGTAAGATTCAGATACTTATGATACTGCCTGGTAGAGCTATTACCTTTCCCTCTTGCTGCCATCCCTGACTCACTGTCCATGTGTCACTGTAGACTCCAGGACCCCAGAAGTACTAAGTTCAGGGACATTGTCCCACTGTGCTTGACTCAAGTCTGGAGGGGCTGCAGAGGGAACCTTGCTGGCTGTTCCATCCTACGAGTGCTCTCCGCCTGGGTCCCATTCACCATAGACGATGAGCTCCTACCTTCTTCACTGACATGTTAAAAGTGTTTAATACATCTTGGGAAATACTTGATAAATGTTCAGTTTCCCTTCAAAATGCATCTATAAGAACACACTATTATTCTCTCCACGGATGTAAACAGCCTCTTACTCTTGTCTTTTAGTTGTCTCATTGGCTGATGTTCTTGGAGAAAAATTTCACAATGAAAGCAGAATATGCTTAAGACCACAGACCTGAATGCCCTTTTATTTTTAAAAAAATTTAGAAAAAATGGAAAAAAATGTGTAACCATGAAAGAGCCAAGAAAGTTGTGAAAATAAATTTTGTAATGCTGTGTATGATTTAAGCCAGGAATTGTCTTGACAGCATTTGGCTGGCAGAGTTTTCGAAGCTGGCTAATTTTTAAGAAACTGAAGTTAAAACAGCAGACAAAAATAATTTTACCTTCTTAGGTGGAAAATTTGCTTGGACCCTAAGGTGACAGTATTGGAGCAGGGGGAGTCCCTTTCCACCAGTATTTGCTGTAAATCAGTTCTGAAGTATCTGGTTTTACTCTTGCTCCAAGCTTACATTCAGATCAGAAGTTCTTAGTGAGGGACCCCTAAATGGGTTTGTCGGGGTCCCAGAGTCCCCTGAAAATATGTGCAAAATATTGTAAGAAAGTACACATCCTTGTGTGCATGTGGGCACATCTATACACATATATGTGGGCATTTTGTGAAGGAGGGTCACAGAATAGTCATCTTCCAAAATTTAAGGACAATTGTGCCACATTCAAGTTTTTACAAATTATCTGTTAAATAAATATCACGATTTTCTAGTGGAAAGAATATTACCCAGGAGCCACAAGATCCAGTGGCTTATAAATATGAAAAATAAAGACCATAAACAAAATCAATTAACTTCCTTGAAGTCAGATTTCTTAAGTATTTTAAGAATTTTTAAGTATTACCATCAAGTGATAGAATAATGACCCCAAATTTAAGATGAATATTGACAACAATTAACAACTTCCCCCTTAATCTCTAGTGACTGACTAGGTAATGTACCAGGGCTTAATTCCATGGCCCAAGTGGGCTCTGCTCATGGATGAAATGCAGTGAAGAAATTGTGCATTCTTTGGTATAAATCCTAGGATTGTTTTATCTACTGTTGCCAACACTGACACTTCTCCAAGGTGCCTTTAACATAGTAAAAAAATTTGGCAAAATAGATGCCTGGACAGTTTCTTCTCTTGGAAATAAAATAAGACATCTAGATTAAAAAAAAAGTTAAGGGTCAAAGTTTAGAACTCACAGTCCAAGAACTTCGTAACCTCTTCTGTACAAGACACTCAGACCAAGAATGTGGCCAAGAAGTATGTCTAAGTCTGTTTGTACCGAGAGGTATTTATTAACCAAGGGTTAGTCTAAACTAACAACAACTTAATGCATGTGGAAAAACTATTTCCAGGAAGAATCTACAGACCTCAATTTGCTGCTGGAGCAACCTAGGGAAGAAGGCAAAGGGAGTGCCTACTCTCCTGTCTGAGCAAGAAGTCTCACACCCTCTTAGCAGGAGGAGCCTTCTAGTCTAGAGTTACCACGGAAGGAAGCCAGGGAGGAAGGCACAGGAAGTACCCACTTTCCCTCTTAGGCAAGGAAGGATCTCCCAGCCTCCTTCTTATGAGAGATTGCAGGAGTTTATCTCTAGAGAAAGCCAGGGAAAGAGAGTGCAAGGAGAGCTGTCCCTTCCATGCTTGCTGGCAGAGGCTTCTAGACTCTTTCCATGAAGAGACTACAGGGCTAGGATTATCCCTGGAGAAAGCTGGGAAGGAGGCACAGGAAGTGCTTGTTTTCCTATTCAAACAAGCAGAAGTGTCACATCCCCTTGTAGGCGGAGCTTTCTGGGCTGAAGTAAATGCTGAAGCAAGCCAGGAAAGAAGGCACAGGGAGTGCCCCCTTTCTCTTTTTAAGCATGGGAAGTTCCTCCAGCCTCCCTCTGATGAGAAACTGCAAGAATGGATTGGTGGAAATGTAAATTAATATAGCCATTTTGGAAAATAGTATGATGGTTCCTCAAAAAACTAAAAATAGAGCTGCCATATGATCCAGCTATCCCACTCTGAGTATATATTCAAAGGCATAGAAATTGGTATGCTGAAAAGATATCTGCACTCCTGTGTGCATGGATAAAACTGGAGGACAATATGCTAAGTGAAATAAGCCAGACACCGAAAGACAAATACTGTATAATCTCACTTATATGTGGAACCTAAAAAGTTGATCTCGTAAGAAACAGAGCAGAAAAGTAGTTACCAGAGACGAAGGGGAAAGAGGGTGGGTGAAAGGGAAGATATTGATCAAAGGCTGTAAAGTTAGACCAGAGAATGAGTTTTAGTGATCTATTACACTGCATGATGACTGCAGTTAATAATAATGTATATTTTTAAATGACTAAAAAAATAGATTTTTAATATTCTCACTGCAAAAAAAGATAACTTGGTGAGGTTATGGATATGTTAATTAACTTGATTGACTCTTTCTACATATTGTATAAAGATCAAAACATCACATTGAACCCCATAAATATACACAATTATTATTTACCAATTTAAATTTTCATTAAGAAATTCAAGGGCTACTTAACTTCAGAAAATTTCACCATGAGACAATGATATCAAGTCCTTGTATAAACTAGGAGTGACTGAAAACCATCAAAATTTGAGTTGTTAAAACCCAATATTTAAATTTTAAAATGCATCAAACATTCAAATATATGAGGGTGGGCCGGGTATGGTGGCTCATGCCTATTATCCCAGTCCTTTGGGAGACCAAGACCCTCCTCTGGGAGTTTGAGACCAGCCTGGGCAACATAGTGAGACCTTGTCTCTACAAAAAATAAGAAATTAGCCAGGCATGGTGGCACATGCCTATAGGTCCAGCTACTTGCTCCTGCCTCAGCCTCTCCCAGATAAAGTGAGAGGATGAGGCAGGCACAAGATTGCTTGAGCCCAGGAGGTTGATCTCCAGTGAGCCAGAATTGAGCCACTGCACTCCAGTCTGGGCAGCAGAGTGAGACCCTGTCTTAAAAAAAAAAAAAAAAAAAAATTATAGTCTTTGCTCTATACAGAAAGAAATAAATTTTTTTACTCTGACTCGCTCATTTTCAGAACACTGCAAGGAGAAATTTAGATGTATGATTTAGGACCTAGAAAAAGTGGGAAAAAAATCAAAATGTCAAAACCTATGTTGATTCTTTGTGCTCTGGAGGCTGGAGAGATAAAGTAATGGTGCTTTTGTTGATGAAAACTCCTGGAAGGGTCCTTCCAGGTGAGAAAGACAAGTTTCATGGGTGGAATTTCCAGAAGTGGTTCTCAACTGATTGTACTTTAAAATTGCTGGGGAATGGTAAAAAATAGAAATAGAGGTGCCCAAGGTTCACCATGAAATTCTGATCTGTTGGGTATGAATAAAGTCCAGGAAGCAGAATTTATATAAAAACTTCCTTTACTGCTTCCAATGAAATGCCAGAATTGAAAACTACAATTCTAGAAGGAGAAGATTGAGGAAAAAACCTAAATTGATCTGCTTAATTAAGTTATAAGAATTCAGAGTCTGGGCTTGATGGCATAATGGAAAGGGGTAAGAAATTATGGAAGTGGATATAGAACAGAAATAGGAAGCAGGATTAGAATAGGAAAATATATGGATCCTAAGGAATGACTCAACCTTATAATTTGTAAGACAGATGTACAGTAAGAGATTCTTAACAGGAACGATGAAGTATCTTAAAGAATTTTGATGTCAAATATTCTATTTTAGGTATCCGTTTGTCCTCTGATATGGTATAGTATTGCTCTAACTAACATCACCAATTTTCAGTAAGTTACTGTCACATGCAATACATTGTCTTGGTAATTTTTTAGAAAATAGACAAAAACAAAAACAAAAAAACAGTAATTCAGATCAAGACATTCCTTAGGAGTGAAGGTAGGTCAAGAAGAAATAAAGAACCGGGCGTGGTGGTTCATACCTATAATCCTAGCACTTTGGGAGGCCAAGGTGAGAGGATTGCTTGAACCCATAGATTTGAGACCAGCCTGGGCAAATTGGTGAGACCTCACCTCTACAATAACTCAAAAAATTAGCCAGGCATGGTGGTGTGTGCCTGTAGTTCCAGTTACTTGGAAGGCTGAGGTGGGGGGATTACATGAGCCCAGTAGGTTGAGGCTGCAGTGGCCGTGAGCATGCTACTGCACTCCAGTCTGGGCGACAGAGTGAGATTACAACTCAAAAAAAACCAAACCAAATAAAGGAAATATGAAGGAAGATCTCCTACCAAAAAAAGAATTATTTTTTGGGGGGCAGACCCTTTGGTAGTATAGGCTTTCCCTGCTAGGTAAGTTTTCTAGGAATCCATCAGCATCAATGTACCAGCTACTGTTGTTGTGAGAGGTTGTGTTTGGCTTCAGTGAATTTTTTTTTTTTTTTTTAGATTCTTTCAACACATTTGCCCATTTCACTATGGGTGATTTACAAGTGCACCTGCCCACACCGTGCTGCGTATTCAGCAACTTTAGGACCCAAAATGACATGACCCCCGTTCTCTACCCTCCCTATTCCCCTGATCTGGTCCCAGCAACTTTTGTTTCCTGCCAATGAGAAAAGTCCTCAAAAGGAAATGTTCTGCAGATGTGGAAGAGGTGAAACAAAAAATGACAGAAGCACTAAAAGGCATCAAAATGGACGAATTCAAAAACTGTTTTGAGCAGTGGAAAAAGTGACTTGATAAGTGTATTGCATCAAACAAAGAGTACTTTGAAGGTGATGAAGTTTAAATATGCAAGTCTAAATACACAATTTTTTAAATAAATAAATTCCGTTCTTTTGGTTCCCTTTTGTATAATCATACCCTCCCCCAGAAAATTTCAGGTGTTTGGGGAAAACTGTTCATCTTACCTCAGATCATGGAATAGGTGCTTCAGATTCCTTGTTCAACAATTACTTTTGTTTCTGGTCATAATGAAAAATCTGATACTGGACTACCTATTTCACCATGAATAAATTGGGCAAAATTTATTTTTTAAAAATTCAGATACTAGCCAAAGAACAACACAGGAGTGTAAATTTCCAATAAAGGAAAACAAAAGAAGTGAACTCTAGAGTCTTCCCAACTTTCCAGCTGAATGCTGTAATGGACTCTGGAACAAGGCAAAGTTATTCAACCAGTAGTAGTCTCACTGAACTTATATTACAGAGGTCAAGTTTGCAAAAACTGAGGTGGCCGAAATTTTTAGGGTGACATACCAGAAATAAGTTACCATGGGGAACAGGGTCATAAACTGTAGGAGTTTGGCTAAATATTTAGTTTCACATACATAGACTGAAACCCTATGAGAGCAGGGTAATAACATTGATGAGGGAAAGAACTATTAGGGAATTATAAATCATACAACTAATCTGTCTTGCCCAGATTAGTTTTGACCAATAAGAATTTGGAGACTGGCTGGGCATTGTGGTTCATGCCTATAATCCCAGCACTTTGGGAAGTCCAGGTGATACGACTGCCTGAACCCACAAGTTTGAGACCAGCCTGGGCAACTTAGCAAGACCTCATCTCTACAATAAATTTTTTAAAATATTAACTGGTGGTGGTGACATGCACCTGTAGTTTCAGCTGCTTGGGAAGGCTGAGGTGGAAGGATTGCCTGAGCCCATCAGGTCGAGGCTGCGGTGACCATGAGCATGCCACTGCACTCCAGCCTGGATGACAGAATGAGAGCCCAATTAAAAAAAAAAAAAAGGAATTGGGAGACTGAACACCCAGGACATTTAGTGGTGATACCATAATGAACACACATTAAGAATAATGTTATAGGAAATACCACCTGCAAGTGGATAGCATAGAAGTTTTTAATTATCATCTCCACACAGAATCATAAATATTAAGAGCCATCCATGGATGAGAGCAACTTTGTGGGAATATGGGAGTCAGAACTCTAGCACACCATTGGAGAACAAAATCCTAGAATAGACTCATTGAAGAGAGTAAGAAGAATAACTTCATTCCACCTGTATTATCCTTGCTATAAGGTGGCATAGCTCAGTAACAACAGAGATGCCCTCAGCCTGTGATTTCTTCTATAGGGAAAAGTGAGAGTGTAGTAAGTGAGCACCTGGATCCCCCAATCCATGTGGGATGTTGCCCAAGAGGCCCATTTCTTTCTCACCCTACCCAGAATATCAATGATCAGTGCATCTGTGTGGTTGAGAGAAGCTGGAAATGGGAAACTGAGGTGAGGACTCACAGCAACCAGAGCTCAGAACACAAAAAAGGACCCTGGATTCTACTATTCTGTGAATTTCATTAGGAAGCCCACTATTGAACCACTTTAAATGACTTGCCTGTGAACCACCTAATGGGTTAAAAACACCTTACTCAACTTCTTCAACACCCAGTGACTGGCTCCCCACATGTGCCTCTGTGAATGACAAGTGAAAACTTCTGAAGATGCCTCATAAGTACATGTAAACAGCTGATCTGATTCTGCAGGAATCAGGCACACAAAGATTTTAGGATACCATTCTAGGAAAAACAAGCAGGAGCTGTCAGTACTCAGCCTGGTTTACAAAATCAAGAGAAGACAAACAATAAAAAGAATTTCTTTCCAAGAAGGAAAAAGTGTGGAGTGGTATCTGCAGGAAAAGTCTGGGAGCAACTCAAAATTCCTAACCATGCTGACAGGTGAAGATATTTATCTCCTGAAACCAGTTAGTAAGACTGGAGGAGAGAACTACTTCTTCAAATGTAAAAACAGCAATTCAAGACTTTAAAAAAAAAACCCCAAATCAAACATGACACCAACAAAGAAACACAATAATTTTTCTAGTAACCAACCCATAAGTAGAGATGGATAAATTTTCAGACAAAGAATTCAAAAAAAGTCTTAAGAAATCTCAGTGAGCTGCAAGAAAACACAGAAAGACAACTAATGAAGTTAGGCAAGTAATACATGAACAAAACAAGAAGTTCCACAAATAAATTTTTTAAAAACAGAAACTCTGGAACTGAAAAAATGCAACAAATGAAATTAAAATGCAATAGAGAGTGTCAACAGCAGATCTAATCAAACAAAAGGGAGTCTGTGAACTTAAAGTTAAGTAATGTGAAATTATCCAGTAAGCAGAGAAAAATGAATAAAAAGAAGTGAGGAAAGCCTACAGCATGTATAAGAAACTGTTTTGAATGAAACTTCATCAACTTAGCTGATAATGACTGTCCTCAGCAGGTGAGAAGTTCAGACAAAAGAGCACCATCAGGGATTTACCTACATGGGGTTGGGAGTTGATTGTGGACATGGCTTCAATGATACAACCACAATATGAAGGTTTAAAGGTTTTTAGTACTTATAGACCACATTGGGTACACAGCACCCCAGAGCTGCCCCCATCCCTCCAACCTCCCCACCCTCCCTCCCCACAGAGAAGTCAGGAAGCACAGGCAGAGGGAGAGAAAGGACTCATGGGTCAATGCATTTATTGGGTCCAAGGTGTCATACAAGCAGGTTTTCCATGGGGAGCTTTAATTGGTGAGTTTAAAGCAAGAGGCACTAGTTCTAGGAGGTCATGCTATGACTGAGAAGTGATCCTTTTAAGCTCATAGTCAAATGTTTGATGGCCCATTCAAATAAAGTAGCAGGAAAGCAGGGAGCTCAGCCTGCTAGGCAAGAAAGATGCCTCCAATTTTTATCTCTGACCAGTGGCTGAAGTCATTTGAGTGAGGTATAGTATTGAAAACTGTGTCAAGGGTGACAGAACCCAGCTTCCAGCATGAAAAATTAAACTTGTATTTAGAAATGGATGCTGAGGCAACATAAAATTATGAGCACTCAGTATATACACCTTTCAGAGAAATGATATAGGATTATGGACCTTTCAGAAAGAAAACACAGAAAGGAATAAAAGTCTGTTTAAAGAAATAATGACTGAAATCTTCCCCAATCTGGGATGAAATATGAATCAGGTATATGAAGCTCAAAAATTCCCAGAGTTTCAACCCAAAGAGGACTTCAGTGAGACACGTTATGATCAAATTGTCAAAAAGCAGACAAAAAGAATTTAAAAGACAGCAGAAGAGATTTTTCACTTACAACAGAACCCTCATAAGATCATTAACATGTTTTTTAGCAAAATCATAGGGTTAGGAGCGATTTAGATGATATTTTTAAATTGTTGGAAAAAAAAAACTACCAATAATAATGCTTTACCCAGCAAAGTTGTCTTTTAGAAGTGAAGGTGGGATAAATAATTTCCTCGAAAAGCAAGACCTTTCTTACAAGAAATGATAAAGGGAGCTTTTCAAACTGAAATGAAAGAATGTAATTAGTAACATAGAAACATGAAATAATAAAACTCAATGATAAACGTATACTTACCCTAATACTGTAATGGTGGCCTGTGAATCACTTTTTTCTAGTATAAAGGTTAAAAGACAAAAGTATTTTAAAATTCTATAGTTACAATAATTTGTTAATGGATTTGAAATATTAAAAGATGCAAACTGTGAATCAAAAACATAAAACAAGGGAGTAAGAGTATATGGTTTTTATATGGAATCAAAGTTAAGTTGCTACAAGTTGAAACAGACTGTTTAAAGATGTTTTATGTAAGCCTCATGATAACCAAAAAGCGAAAAACCTAAAATAGATATACAAAAGATAAGGAGGAAGAAAACAAAGCAAGCCACTACAGAAAATCTTCAAATCACAAAAGAAGAGAACAAGAGAGGAAGAAAGAAACAAAGGAACTACAAGAGTCAGAAAACAATTAATAAAATGGCAGTAGTAAGTTTTTAACCTATCAATGATCACTTTAAATGTAAATGAATTAAATCCTCCAAACAAAAGACATCGTGTAGTTAAATGTTTTGTTTTGTTTTGTTTTGTTTTGGTTTTTTAAAGGCTGGGCTGGGTGGCTCAGCCTGTAATCCCAGCACTTTGGGAAACCAAGGCTAGTGGATTGGCTGAGCCCATGGGTTCGAGACCAGCCCAGGCAACTTACTGAGATCACATCTCTAAAATAAATAAAAAAGCCAGGCTCGGTGGCTCAGCCTATAATCCCGCGCCTTTGGGAGGCTGAGGTGAGTGGATTGCCTGAGACCCCGGGTTCGAGACCCACCTGGGCAGCGAGACCTCATCTCTACAATAAATCAAAAAATTAGCCGGGCGTGGTAGCGCGCGCCTGTAATTCCGGCTACTTGGAAGGCTGAGGCGGAAGGATCGCCGGAACCCAGCAGGTCGAGGCTGTGGTGGCCGGGAGCGGCCACTGCACTCCAGTCTGGGCTACAGAGTGAGACTCCAACTAAAATAAAATAAAATAAAATAAAATAAAATAAAATAAAATAAAAATTAGCTGGACATGGTAGCACGTGCCTGTAGTTCCGACTACTTGGAAAGCTGCGGTGGAGGAATCTCCGGAGGCCAGCAGGTCGACGCTGGTGTAGTCATGAGTGTGTCACTGCACTTCAGCCTGGGTGACAGAGTGAACTCCAACTCAAAAAAAAGAAAACAAAAACCCAAAACTGCTGACTTGTGACTTAATTCAACTTTAAATACACACATTAGCTCAAAGTGAAGGAATAGAAAAATATATTTCATATAAATGGAAACCAAAAGAGAACTTGGATAACTGCATTAAAATCAGACAAAATAGACTTTAAGTCATAAACTGTAACACTAGACAATGAAAGACATTATGTAATAATCATGGGATCAATGTATCAAGATGACAAAACAATTATAAATTGATTTCAACTTCGACCTGTTGTTCAGATGAATGTTGTTTACTTTCTATGTATTTGTGAAGTTTACAGTTTTTCTCTTATTATTGATATTTACTTTCATACCACTAATCTTTTCTTATTAATTTTGTGTCTAGATCTTTTATCCATTGTTGAGAGTGAGGCATTGAAGTCCCCTATATTATTGTATTGCAATCTGTTTTTCCCTTCAGATTTAATATTGCTTTTACAAGGGGGGACTCCCCCCCCAAAAAACCTCATAATTATTTTTTGGAAGGCGGACTCCTTGTAGTACAGGCTTCTCCCACTAAATAAGTGTTCTAGGAACCCATCAGCATCAGTGCACCAGCTAGTGTTGTTATGAGAGGCTGCATTCAGCTACAGTGAATTCTTTTTTGGAGATTCTTTCAATGTATTTACCCATTTCATGATGGGTGATTTATGAGTAGTTTTTGACCAAAAAATAGGAAGGTTGGTCATGCCCTATCCTCCCCCATTTGATCTCGCCCCGAGTAACTGAATGAAAAAAAAAAGTCCTCAAAAAGAAAAATTTTGCCAATGTGGAAGAGGTGAAACAAAAAATGGCAGAAGCACTAAAAGACATCAAAACTGATGAGTTCAAAAACTGTTTTGAGCGGTGGAAAAAGTGTCTCTATAGGTGTATTGCATCAAATGGAGAGTACTTTGAAACTAACTGAAGTTTAAACATGAAATAATAAATACACAATTTTTTAATAAATAAATTCTGAGTTTTTTGGGGTCCCCCTTGTATCTTTAGATAACAAATCATTGGGCAGAAATTATTTTATTTTGATGTTGGGTGCATATATATTTACAATTCAGGTCATGTTGGTCAACGTGTGCAAACTGTCTATTATAAGCTGAGTAAGTTCTGGCAATCTAATGTATAGCATGGTAACAATGGTTTTTAACAAGTTATTGTGTATTTGAAATTTGCTAAGGGAGGAGATCTCAAGTATTCTCACAAAAAAATAACAGTAACAGTGAAATGATTGATATGTTAATTGGTTTAATTTTGGTGATAATTTTATAATGTATACACATGTCAAAATGTCACCTTGTACACCTTAAATAAGTACAGTTTTTTATTCAACAACAGTAAAGCTAAATAAGCTAAAATAAGCAACACAAGACAGTGTTTCACTAGTCAAATAGTTTACACTCCTCTATACAAGCTCAAAGGGTATACACTTCTCTATACAAGCCCTTATAGAGGCTTAAAACAAGACTAGGAATGGTGAAGTTAGCATAGATGCAAAGTAATTGACTCTTAGAAAAAATATAAACTCTTTTAAGAAAAAAAACCAAAATCCAGATACTTAATCAGATGACAATCACAATACTCAGCATCTAATTCAATAATACTTGGCATGTAGAAGACAGAGAATCAAGATCCACAAAGAGAGGAGAAGTCATTCAATAGAAAGAGCCTGAGAAATGACAGATACCATGGGATTACTAGACAGGACTTTAACACTGCAATTTTTAATATGTTCAATGATGTAAAAGTAAATATGAGCATAAAGAGAAAAATGAAAAGTCTAAAAAAAAGAAATATAATTTCTAGAATTGAAAAATATAATGCCAAATTGAAAAACTGATGGGATGCACTTAAGTGCTTAGATAACACAAAAGAAAAGATCAGAAAACTGAATGAAGAATAAGATAAATGATCCAAATTGAAGCACAAAAATCCAAAGGGAAGAACAAATTTAATATAGGCTGTCTGACAATTGGACAATATCATATAATCTAACATGAGTATAATTGGAGTCCACTCTTTAATATTGTACTGGTAGTAGTAGTCAGTCCAATAAGGCAAAAGAAAGAAAGAAAGAAAGAAGGAAAGAAAGAAAGAAAGAAAGAAGAAGGAAGGAAGGAAGGAAGGAAGGAAGGAAGGAAGGAAGGAAGGAAGGAAGGGAAGGAGGGAAGGAGGGAGGGGTGGGGAGAGGGAGAAAG
This sequence comes from Cephalopachus bancanus, assembly GCA_027257055.1. Taxonomy (NCBI): domain Eukaryota; kingdom Metazoa; phylum Chordata; class Mammalia; order Primates; family Tarsiidae; genus Cephalopachus; species Cephalopachus bancanus. The sequence continues at coordinate 2,790,411 of JAPVLO010000095.1, read as the reverse complement.
GAGGAGTGGGGGAGGGAAGGAAGGAAGGAAGGAAGAGAGAGAGAAAGAGCAAAAGCCATACAGATTGGAAAGAAATAAGTAAAAATGTCTTTATTCACAGATAACATAAAATTTCAAGGAATCTACAAAAAGTTACTAGAACAACTATGTGAGTTTAGCAATTGAATAAATGTGACTATATGCACAAAAATCAATTGTATTTTCATATACTAGAAATGGGCACTTAAAACACTATAACACACTTACTGATATGTTTACCAAAAGTTACCCAGGATCCATAAATTGAAGACAATAAAAAATTACTGGGAGAAATTAAAGAAAAGTTATACAAATGAAGAAATAAACTGTTATACATGATGAAATAAAATATGCTTAAAATGTCAATTCTACTCAAATTGCAATTTCAATAAAAATTCCAGCAGACTGTTTTTTTGTTTAGAAATTGACTAGCTGATTATAAAATTTGATTACGTATGCAAAAGACCAAGGGAAAAAAATTGAAAAAGGTGGACAAAGTAGGAAGACTTACACAATTTTAAGATTTATTATATTACTCATGAGCAGACCCTGAATATTTACCATAATACTATAAGAAGGTATTATGTAGTAATAGTGGGATACTGCCGGTGGGAGGGGCAACATCAATAAGTGTATCTGATCTCAAACCAGGCAAAGTATGGACCAAAGGGAGGCCCAAACTTTACCTGTATGATGCCGACTTGTATACCTAATCTTGAATTGTACTTGTAATACCTAATCTTGAATTGTACCCTACATCTTTAAAATAAAATACATTAAAAAATAAATAAATAAAAAGGCTTATTATAAAACTGCAGTAGCGAAAAGACTGTGGTACGGACAAAGCATAGCACTATACATCAGTGGAAAAGAATATTGATTTTTGTAGACAGTTTCTGAGGTAATTTAATGGAAAAAGAATATTCTTTTCAACAAGTTGGGCTGGAACAACTGAGTAACAATATAGAAAAAAGTGAACCACAATCCTTTTCTCAAAACATAAAGAAAAAATAACTTGGAATTGATTAAATCTAAATTTTAAAATTATTTCTGGAAGAAAATATAGGATAAAATCTTTGCAAACTTTGAGCAAGCAAGAAGTTTTTAACTTAAAAATCACTCCGAAAAATATGACTGATAATTCATCACAATTTAAACTTTATTTTTAAAATACACTAGAAAATAAGAAGGCAAGCTGCAGACTGGGGAAAAATATTTGCAGCATATATTGCAACAAAGAACATTTCCAACATATGTAAAAAAAACTTGCATCTCATTAATTAGACAAACAAGTCAATTAAAAAATTGGCAAAGATTGAACAGATACTTCACAAAAAAGATATTCAAATGACCAATAAGCACAAGAAAAAATGTTCAGCATCATTATTCATCAAGGAATGCAAATAAAATTATAATAAGATACCATTACATATCATTAGAATAAAATTTTGAAAGACTGACAATACCATGTATGGGTAAAAATGTGAAACCACTTGAACTTTCGTGTACTGCCAGCGGGGTGTTAAATGCGACAACAACTTTGGGAAATAACTTGGCAGTTTCCTCTATAGTTAAACATACACTTACCATATGACCCAGAAATTTAACTCCAAGAGAAATGCAAACACATGTCCACATTGAGATTTGTACACAAATGTTCATAGCAGTTTTATTCATAATGGCCACAAGCTGGAAACCATACTCATATGCATCAAGAGGTTAATAGATGAATACATTGTAGCATAGTCATAGAACAGACTATCATCCAGCAATCAAAATAGATACACTACTATATGAATTAATCTCAAATTCACCATATCGGGCCAGGTGCAACAGCACTGTGTAATTCTATCCATATAAAACAAAGTCTTTTTTCCCCAGTACAGTTTCTTGCATGAGGTTTTCTTAACGTAAGATTCACATTTACATGTCTAGGACCCTTTCTAAAAGTATGCTGCAGAATTTATATCATTTCATGTAATTTGTTCCCTAAATGTTATTCTTCAAGAAGCTCAAAATGGCAAGCCTCACCGGCACTTTCAATATCATTATTCTTTACTTTTTTGACATTTTGAACTGTAGATATGTTTATTTGTAATTAAGTATTTTAATTTTATTAAATTTTATTTTATTATAGAGATGTGGGGTACAAGTAAGGATTAACTTCATAAGTAGCCTGCATGCAGGTGAAGTTTGGGCTTCTAACTGGCCCTCACGCCTCTCAGTGTTGGACCAGCTACTCTTTGTGTTGTTGTATGCCTCTCACCCTCCTCCTTTTCTCCCTTCGCCAGCAGTGCCCAGTGACTGCCAATCCCTCCTTTGTCCTAATGAGACTAATGTTCAGGGCCAACTTATGAGTGAGAACATGTGGTATTCAGTTCTTTGTTTCTGTGATAGATCAGTAAATATAATGGTCTCCAGCTCCATCCAATTTGCTGCAAAGTCCATGATTTTGTTCTTCTTTATGGCTGTGTAATACTCCATTGTGTATATATAACACATTTTTAAAATCCAGTTCACTTTCAATGAGCAGAAGGGTTGGTTCCATGTTTTTACTATTGTGAATAGAGTGGCAGTAAACATGTGTGTGCAGGTGTCTTTTTTTGGAAAATGATTTATATTTCTCTGGGTATAGTCTCAGAAGAGGGATTGCTAGATCATATGGAAATCAATTTTTAGTTAGATTCATGGGGTAAATGTGCAGGTTTATTATATGGGTATATTGTGTGGTTTGGGCTTCTGTTGAACCTGTTATTCAAATAGTGAGTATGGTATCCAATGGGCAGTTTTTCAACCCTTGTCCTCTACCCTTCCTTCCCCATTTAGAAGTCTCCAGTGTCTTTTGTGCCCATCCTTATACTTGTGCACCCACCCAGTGACTAGTTCCTACTTATAAGAGTAGGACATGTACTACTCCTGCTTATAAGTGAGAACATGTGGTGTTTGGTTTTCTGTTTCTTCATTAATTTGTTTGACATAATGGCCTCTAGCTTCAACCATGTTGCTACAAAGAACATAATTTCTTCTTTTTTTATGACTATGTAGTATTTCATGGTGTATATGTATATGGTATATGTATCACATTTTCTTTATCTAATCCATTATTGATGGATACCTAGATTGGTTCCATGTTTTTGCTATGGTGACTAGTGCTGCAATAAGCATATGAGTGGAGGGGTTTTTTGTTTGTTTGTTTGTTTGTTTTTGGTAGATCTTCAGTAGTGGAATTGCTGGGTTGAATAGTACATCTATTTTTAGTTCTTTGAGAAATCTCCAAACTGATTTCCATAGGGACTGAACTAGCTTATATACCCACCAACAGTGTATGAGCATTTTCTTGTCTCTGCAACCTTGCCAATATTGGCTGTTTTTGACTTATTAATAATAGCCATTCTGACTGGTGTGAGATGGTATTTCATTGTGGTTTTTGATTTGCATTTCTCTGATTAGTGATGTGGAAAAAAAAGAAGACAGCCGGGCTCGGTGGCTCAGCCTGTAATTCTGCGCCTTGGGAGGCTGTGGTGAGTGGATTGCCTGAGCTCGCAGGTTTGAGACCTGCCTGGCAACTTGGTGAGACCTCATCTCTACAATAAATCAAAAAAATTAGCCAGGTGTGGTAGTGTGCGCCTGAAGTTCCAGCTACTTGGAAGGCTGAGGCGGAAGGATCGCCGGAGCCCAGCAGGTCGAGGCTGCGGTGGCCGGGAGCGGCCACTGCACTCCAGTCTGGGCGACAGAGTGAGACCCCAACTCAAAAAAAAAAAGGAAGAAAGAGAGAGAGAGGGAGGGAGGGAGGGAAGGAAAAAAACTGATCCTTAGATACAGAACACAATTCAATGGTTGTCTGGATTGGAATTTGAGAAGGGAGTTGACTGCAATGAAACATGAAGGAAAAATTTAGGGCAATAGAAATATTTTTATTGTGTTGAAATATCCAAACACATTTCTCAAACCTCATTAAACTATACAAATAATTTTGAATTATTTTATTGTTATATAAATCTTACCTCAATAAAATAGCTAAAAACAAACAATTATGCAGAGAAAGTTTATCTGTAAGCTGAGAGAACACAAAGCCTTAAATAACCTAGTAGCTAGAGATTCTTAAAAATTTAGTTAGTGAGTTAATTTGCAACAGGAACTAAGCAAATATTTATTAACCTGTCTGTGCCTTTGTTTTCTCATTGTAAAACTGGAATCATTTAAGTACCCCCTATCTAGGATTGCTCTGGTCATTGAATTAGTTAATATTAGTTAATATAAAGCACTTAGAATAAATCCTGGCAGATATTAAGAATTGAATAATGATTTGCTACAGTCATCATGATTACCACCAAGAGTCAGAAACTATACCAGGGCTGGGGAGATTACCCTGGGGAGCTCAGGTTTTGGTGAGAAACAACACTAGTGTGTTCTTCTCAGTCCATACAGGAGTGTCAGGGAGGCCTGTGGACAAAATCCCTTTATAGATACGGAAGCTCCCTAACATCTGTCATATGAACATTTCTTTTCTGCCTTTCTCTTGGAAAACAAATGGGTGGGCCTTGCATATTGTGGCTGCTACCTTATTGTTACATAATTTATACTATACTCTATATGTATATTCCCCAGAAGACAATTTATACATATTGAAAAAAAGGAATATGTTTTCCTTGATAAAACTTGTTTGAAATTTTACTTGCTTGGCATTTTTATGTTGCTCTTAGAGAAAAGTAAGGGAACTTTTCTTAAAGGAGTTAACAAGATTGTGACCATGACTTCTACCATGACACTTCAGCCTCAGAAGATGTGTTTTAAAAGGTCAGGACTCAGAATTTAAAGAAGTCGCTTGGACATGGCCATTGGTCATGAGCTGAAGGTAAACATCTCTGTGGTCACTTTCTAGGACCAATGTGCCCTGAGGTGTTAGTTTCCTGTGGCTATGTAACAAATCATCACAAATTGGGTGGTGTAAACAATAAAAAGATATTCTCTCACAGGTCTAGAGTCCAGAAGCTCTGAGACTTCCAGTGGCATCACTCCAACTTCTGCCATCATCTTCGCATGGCCTCCTTCTCTTCTGCCCATGTCTTCTTTTTTGTCTCATATAAGAACACTTGTTATTGAATTTAGGGCCCTGGATCCACAATGCTCTCATCTAAAGATCCTTAATTATACCTGCAAAGATCCTTTTTCCAATTAACTTTCACAGGTTCCAGGTATTTATAAAGACACACCTCTTTGGGAGTCACAATTCAACCCACTGCATGCACCATCTTCCTTCGGTGGTTGGACTTCTGAAGTAATACCACCGGCAACAGAGGACAGAAAATCAGTTCAGGGGGTGTTAAATATTACTTGGTTTTGCCAGAATGAAGGAAAAAAAGGAATAGATAAATAATGAAATTTAAGATTCGCGATGGCAGAAGCCGTGTGTATTTTTATTTATTCTTATTCCACGACATTTATAACAGTGCCTGGCACCTAGAAGATGTCTATTAATTTTATGAATGAATGGATAACTCATCAACTGATCTTCATCTCTTGGTGGCCTGAAATAATCAAATTTGACCGCTTGTAATCACTGGAACTTTGGTACAGTCTTCGAGTAAAGAGGCTATTGAGTGAGGCCTGCTACTGAGTCCCAGAATCATAGGCTAGAGGAAATGGTCCTGGTGACCCAAGTTAGGCTGGGTTAGGGGCGTGCATCTTGTGGTGTGGGCATAGCTGCAGAGGCCAGGAGGCAGGCAGAGTCTCACTGTGGGTTCTGGTAGAATGAGTTGCCCTCTCCCAGCTACCATAAATATTTATCCTTCACATGACTGTTAACAGCTCCTTTTACAATAAAGCAATAGTTGAGAATGAGAAATTATATATCATTTTTGAAGCTTCCAACTGTAGGAGACCATACATTTAAAGAAATCAAAAATAACAATTAAAACTCAATCTTAATTCATGTGTTTTCCTGTAGAAAGAAAGTGGGAAGTGGATAAGGGACTTCTAGGAGCATTCATTTCTTAAATTGTCTTCTACCTGGTTTCCTCAGAGACTCTCTGATTAGTAGTCTTTTACCCAGAAATGATGACCTGCAAGGAAGCCCAGTAATTAGAACAAACAGATAACAGTCAAGAGTTCTAAGTGATTCTCTATGGCCTTCCAAGAGACACTTGACAACTCTGTGTCTCAATTATTGGCAAATTGGGGACATTGGTAACAAACACTTGCTTACTCCACAGGGATGCTGTAAGCACAAGTTAATTGTGGGCAATGTCACTGGAGATTGGAGGATGAGCACCACTGTGCAGTTACAAGCCATTGTCACTGTAGTGTGAGTGGTGAGGGGAAAGGAGAGGCTTAGCAAGGAAGTTCATGGGTTTCCTTGAACAGCTTCCTGGTAAGTTGCCAGCACAGCCTTCCTGATTTATCTCCTTCTGCCTATCTGGTGACTTTTACCTAACAGTCTGTGCAGACCACAGAGAGGAAAGGTGGGGATGCCAAGTCAGTTACAGCACATTGACAACATTAAAGACTTAGAAGAGGTTTTTCCTGAAGCTGAATTTTTAATCATTCTTTTAAATTCTATCTAGGGCAGAGATGTCCAACCCATAGCCCATGGACTGCATATGGCCCAAGACAGCTAGTAATGCAGCCCCAAAATATCTTTTAGCATCATGCATTTTTTAGCATTTATTTTCTTCATGACTCCATGTATAGTTCCAGTTTTGAAGTTCACAATCATGCGTTATTCATGACATTGCTTTTTGGCAGTATATACATTTGTGAACAGCTGTTTTCAATTATGAAGCACATGAAGAGCAAAATCTGAACAAACATTTCTGACGAGCACTTTGAGAACTCACTAAGAATTGTGATCACTTCCAGAGAACCAGACATTGATAAATTAATTTTACAAAAACAATGTCAAATTTCCCACTAATTTTATATTGTTCTCATTTTTCTAAATTTATAATAAAAATAAATAAGACTTAGTATGTATATACACTAACTAAATTATGTAATTTATATATGGCCCAAGACAATTCCTCTTGACTGAACGAGACCCAGGGAAACCAAAAGATTACACAATGTGGCCCAGGGAAACCAAAAGGTTGGACACCCCTGATCTAGAGTGTGGATTGAAGAAGGGACACGAGAGGAGTTTGACATGAAGTTGGAGAAGATGGGATACAATTTGAAGATGCATTTCATCTGGAATCAAGGGAGACGAGCTCCTAGGCAGTGACCTTCAGGATTTAAACAGGTGTTCATCAGCTTGACTTGAGATCTCCCAGTGAGAAACGGGACTTCCCAAACAGAGCTTCAGACAGTGCAGGCTGGCTTCCAGCTACTTGGAAGGTTGAGGTGGAAGGATCACCTGAGCCCAGCAGGGCGACGCTGGGGTGGCCATGAGCATGCCACTGCACTTCAGCCTGGGTGACAAGTGAGACTCCAATTCAAAAATAAATAAATAATAAATAACAAAAAATAACAGCAACACAGGGACATGGAAAAACGATAGGTTAGGCCCTTGCCCATTCGTTGAGTGGCGTTGGGGAGGACTAGTCACTCCAGACATCTGACAGAGAGCAAGGAGGCAATTTTCCATGCACAATTTTTCTCTCTCTGATGTTGCTTTAAGATGACTAAACCACAAAACAGAACATGGGAAAGTAAGTCCTTGGGGTGATGTTGAAGTCCTGGAGCAGATAGCAGCTAACTACAGATGCAGTAGGCTTGACTTACAACTTCTGAACATCTACCTACACACCAAGTGCTATGTGATTACAACTCAGACTAATTACTGATTAAGAGTAGTGTCAAGGTTTATGTATAAGTAGTAATTCCAGAGGCTATCTGCTCCAAAGTGTGCTCTCCTGCTACATACACATTCTCTCTCTCTCTCTCTCCCTCTCTCTCTCATTTTCACACACACACACACACACACACACACACACACACACACACACACACACACCCTTATACTTACTATTAGTGGACACATGCTAGCTTCTGGGTTTTTGCCCCTCCTGCCAAAGTCATATTACCAATAAAGGTAAATAAAATTCCTAAAGGAATATAAAATTTACAGAAAAAAATAAATAAATGTTTTCAGTGTACAATTTCTATAAAAGAATGACAACTGATGGATCCAACTATATCAAATAAAAGTAAAATTAACGTATCAGAGTAAGAATTTAAAATAAACATGTCAAATTTCCTAAAAGACATAAGAGAAAATTGAATATATGCAACAAATCTAAAGAACTATAAAGAAGAATATTGGAGCTACCAAATAAGAAAATTAAATAGCTGAAATAAGAAACTTCACTCAATAGCAAAATAATTGATATAAAAAATCATTTTGATAAATTCTCTCAGAATACATTGGGATAGGACAAAGAGATAGAAAATATAAAATTAAGAGATGAGGAGAGTAGAATTAGAAATGTCAAAGTAAAAAGTGAAATCCCAGAAGGAGAGAGAGAAACCTATGGGAAGAAAAAACAATGAAAATTATTGATCAATAATATTGAGATTACTTAAGAAAATCAAGAACCAGATTGACATGAAAATTCTTAAAAGCAACACAAAATGCTGGAATAAAAGATTAAAACTTTAAAAGAAGTTAGCATTTAAGCTCAAATTTTATATCTTAGCTAATCTATTGCTAAAATCTAAGACTTTGTACAATGTCCGCTTGTATACCTAATCCTGAATTGTATCTTACGTCTTTAAAATTTTAAAAATAAATAAATAAAAAGCAAAGACTTAAATAAGGATACTCTCAGGCAGTTTATCACAAAAACTTCCTTTGAAAATAGCCTTGGAGAAAGTATTCCTTCAAAAAATCAAAGAAATCTAAGAGTATGTAATAAGGCACATGAAAAATTGTGATTAAAGGAGTTAGTAAAATGTGCTGCTGATTTCAACTTGTTGAGAAAGGAGGGACCAGAAAAAGATGATAACTTGCCTATGTACTAATTCAGGAAGGGAGTTGTGGGTGTGTGTGTGTGTGTGTGTGTGTGTGTGTGTGTGTGTACGTGTGTGTGTGTGAGTTTGAGAGAGAGAGAGAGAGACAGAGAAGGAAAGAATGCAGAGTTAGATAGAAAAAATAAAAATACATATGGCTTTCAAAGTTAGGGATAAACTCCAGAACCATACAAATAGAATGTGACACTTTAAAAATTTTTTATTTTAAAGATGTGGGGTACAAGTCAGGGTTAGGTATACAAATGGTCATTGTACAGGTAAAGTTTTGGTCTCACTTTGCTCCCCACTTCACCTGGTTTGAGATCAAGTACCCTTATTGATGAAGTGTGCTACCTGCTCCCTCCCCTGGTAGTTTCCCACTACTGTCAATCTCCTTCTTAGAGTATTATGATAATTGTTCAGGGTCCGCTTATGAGTGAGAACATGTAGTACTCAGTTCTTTGGTTTTGTGATAGATCACTGAATGTGGCACTTTTAAAGCAGAAAAATAACATTTGATATATTCAACAGGATGTAAGAATGTAGTGAGAAAAAGCAAAAATGAAGTATGTAAAAAATCTTTAAATAAAATATTAAAATAATAAACAATGGTATTTGAAATACATGCAAATAAAAATCAGAGATTTTCACTTTGGATTTTTAAAAAATAAAGTAAAATATAGTATGTGTTTACCAGAAATACTAAAAAGAATGCAGTTTGAAAAGAAAACGTATCTGGCGAAATAATGCAAAAGAAAGTTATGACAGCAAATTTAATTTATATCTGCCAAAACATAATTTAGGGTAGAAATATATTAAAGAAAGTAATTAAATGTTAGTAAAGGAAGTAATATATAAAGAAGTTATAGTAACTATGAACATACATGTATATGGCAATAGAGCCTCAAAATATGTACAGCAACACCTGAGAGTCAGGTGAGCACTAGATAAATTCGTAACTTAGATATTTCACATGATCTTCTCAGAAACTGGCAGATTAAAAAGAATTAACATGGTTTAAAAAGGGGTAGAAGTTGAAGGAGGAAAGAATAATTAGGGTGTGAATAGAATGATTTAAATCACAGTTTGGATGATTCTGTGACAGATTGGGACAGACAGACTATGGTTGTAGAACCAACAAAGATGAGCATCTTTTGAAATTAGAGATAAAGATAAATTCAGGGAAGTGAGCTTGGGGAGATAATTTAACATGTTTGGGACAGGTCAATTACAATCTACTTCTTTAGGATTTGAGATCAAGTACCCTTATTAGTACATAAGCAGATTGTCATTAGAGATCTATCAGATACAGTCCTGTGCAGAAAAAGAGTGGGTAGGACTGTAACTTCCATCAGTAGGCTTCCCAGGCCTCTAAGAAATAGTCTCTTCCTTGGGAAAAGACATTGGAGCCCTGTCAAAATAGCTTATCTGGAAGGAATTAATGCATAAAGCACCCACTAGCCATGAACATCCCAGAACAGACAATCCTAGCAGATTAGCTCCCATAGAAATAATGGAGCACTCACAAGACATGGACATTATGAAGGCCCACTCTGATGTGGAGAGGGAAGCAAAATAAGAGAGAAGGTAGCCTCTTCAAAATGTTGTTTCAATTCCATTTTTGTGGTCAGTCTGTAGCTTTACTATATAAAAAATCAAATCCATCAATCCCTCCCTAAAATTTTGTGAAAAATTTTAAGCATGCAGAAAAGTTAAAACTTTTTAGCATATATATATTACACATTTTAAGTATGTTGTTTTCTAAAAGATGGTGTTAATCAAATGAATGCTAGCATCATCATGTGACAGGCAGGACAGTCAAAAAAAATGGTGGAAGCACAATTGAATGAATGTCGTACTACACATTGCTACCATAATTCAATTCAACTTCAAAAAGAGATAATAGAAGTTATTCTTTTTCACGGTGCCTCCATTGGTTCATCCATTCTTCTATCAGTGGACACTCAGGTGGTCTCCAGTTTGGAGTTGGCTATTTAGTTCTTCAACAGACTTTTTGAAAGCAGCAGTTTTTGCTGCTGTCATGTGTTTATGAAGTCTAATTTATTTTTTCTTGAATGGTTTTTCTGTAATCTAAGAAAGCTTTGCCTGTTTCCAAGTAATCAAGGGAGATGGCTCCTATTTTTTAATAAAAACTTTACAGTTCTGTCTTTTATGGTTAGGTTGATGATCCATTTTTAATTTGTGTGTGTGTGCATGTGTGTGTGTGGGTGTGATATGAGATTCATCATGGCAAAGTTTATTGATTTTCATATAGACATTCAGTTTTTTCGACATTTGTTGAAAATATTCCCTTTATCCATTAGGTTGTTTTGATGTTTTTGTCAAAAATATAATGACCATATAAGTGTTTGTCTCTTTCTGAACTTTCTAGTGTCAATTCCATTGATCTAATTATTGATCCTGAATGCTAGTGCCATGTTTTCTTGATTACTTAAGCTGTACAATAAGTCCTAAAGTTGAATACTAAATGTCCTCAAATTGTTCTTCTTTTTCAAGATTTGTTTGGATATTCTAGGTCCTTTGTGTTTATATAAATTTTAGAATCAATTTACCTTCTGGAGTCTTAAATTTCATTGATTCTATAGATCATTCTGGGACATATTGCCAGTTTAAAAATATTTAAAACAATGAATCTTCCAGCCCATTAACACAGATTACATATCTACACACAGGTGTTTCGCAATCTCACTCAGCAAGTCTTTTTAAGTTTTAAAAATAGGTGTCTACCCATCATTCCGAGTGAATTATCACAGAAACAAAAAACTGAATACCCTATGTTTTCACTCATAAGTGAGCCCTAAACATTGGGCACATGAGCACAAAGGTGGGAACAGCAAATGCTAGGCACTGCTGAAGAAGAGAAGGAGAAAAGAAAGATAAAGGGCACACAACTACCCATTGGTTACCATGTCTACTACCGGGGGTGAGAGGGCTCTCTAGAAGCCCAAACTATACCTGCACAATAACTTATGTAGCAAATCCTCACATATACCCCACAACTCTAAAATAAAAATAAAGTTAAAAGATAAAAATAGAGGCCTATATTGTTTAGCTTTAAAAAGGAAGGCTCTATTTTTAAAACTTTAGCATCTGTTTTAGATGCCATTTTGAAAGGATTTTTAAACATTTTGTTTTTTATTGTTTGGTTATCATATATAAAACTGCAATTGATTTCTTTATATTAACATTGAATGCAGTGATCTTGCTAAATTTGTTAATTCTACTAATTATTTTTCAAATTCCTTAGAATATTCAATGTAAACAACTATGTCAGCAGCAAAGAGATAGAGGGATATTTCTGGTTCTAAAATGTAAGACTTATTCTGATTTCAATGTTTAATACCACCAGCAGTGAGCTGGAATTTTTGTATTCTTTGTGATATTGGGAAGAAACTATTCAATATTTGACTGCTAAGTGAGATGTTAACTGTAGGTGTATTATAGCTGCCTTTACCAGAATGAGGAAGTTTTCATTTATTTCTAGTTTAAACATTTTTTATTAAAAACAATGTTGTTATAATAAGTTTAACCTAAAACCGCCTTCACACATACTTTAATTTCGGTCTTAAGGTTTCTCTGTACAATGTAAACAGTCACCTAACTGGATGTGTAGCCAGACTGTCACCGACTTTTGTGCAAATCAGAGTTACATCCCATCAAAAGTGGCCTATTGTTCAAACTCAAACAGGGTTCAGAAAAGGTAAACACCCAGCTGTAACCAGTCCTGCTGTTTCTGTACCTCACTTTGTTTTTTGTATAACACTTTTCTTTTTCTACTTATAAATCCTCTCTGACCACGTAGCAGTGCAAAGTCTCTCTAGACCTATACCTCTAGTTGGGAGGGGCTGCCCAGTTTTGTGAATCGTTCTTTGCTCAGTTAAACTCTGTTAAATTTAATTTGTCTAAAGTTGTTCTTTTAACAGGGTTAGATTTCACTAAATGCTTTTTCTACGTCAATAAAGCTGTCATATGAATTTTCTCTTATAGTCTATTAATACGGTGCATTAAGCTGACTGATTTTCAAATGTTGTACCAACCTTGCATTTCTAAGACAAACCCCACTTGGCCAAGATATAAAATCCTTTTTTATAGAGTTAGATTTGATTTGCTGATATTTTGCTAAGGGTTTTTGCATCCATGTTCAAAATGAATATTGATCTGCAGTTTTATTTATTTTTCTGTTTGTTTTATAATTTCTTTTCCAGGCTTTGCTTTAGAATTTTGAAGGTTTTAAATGAAATTTGAAAGTATTCTTTTTTTTTATTTTTTGAAAGACATTGTATAACACTAGTGATAATTCCTTTTTAAATTTATTTGGTAGCATTCACTGAAGACCCCACTTAGGCCAGGAATTGTCTTCATGTGAAGACTGTTGACATCAAATTCAACTTCTTTAATAGATGTAACACTATTAATATTTTCTGCTTTATCATGTGTCAGTTTTGGTAACTTTTATTTTCAAGGAATGTTTTAACCAAATTTTGACTAAAGTTTGTTTATAATATTTTCTTATTGTTCACTTTAATATCTGTAGAATCTGCAGTGATAATGCTTCTTTCATTCCTGATATTAGTACTTTGTGACCTTGATCTTTTCTTCTCTACTAGTCTGTCTAGGGTCTTATCAATTTTGCTAATATTTTCAAAGAATCATCTCTTCATTTAATTAATTTTTTTCTTTTGTTTGTCTGATTTCCCCTTCATTGATATTTAATCTGACATTTATTAGAAAATCTTTCTTATTACTGTTTACTTTGCTTCTCTTTCTCTTGTTTCTTAAAATAAAACTTAGGTAATTGAGTTCAGACCTTTGGTTTCTAATATAGCCATTTATTTTTAAGAATCTAAAAAATTTTAATTTTTGTATTTTTATCATCCAATTGAAAATAATTTTTACTTTCTTTTATGCTTTCTTTATTGACCTGTAATATTTAAAAGTGTGCTTAATTTTCAAATGTTTAGTTTTCTAAATTGTTACTGTTTATTTCAATTCCGTAATCAGAGAAGGTACTCTGTATAATTTCTGTAACTTTAAATTCATTGAAATTATTTTTATGGTATAATACATGGACTTGTCAAATGTGCTATGTGCACTTGAAGAGAATGTGAATTTTGATGTCTTGGACTTATTGTTCTATAAACATCTATTAGATCAAGGTCTCTGGTAATGTTTGCCTGACTACCTGTCTTTAATGTTTTTACTTATTTATTTTTTATCTGTTTGTTTGTTTATTTATTTATAGGTGGGGTCTTATTCTGTCACCCAGATTGGAGAGCAGTGGCACCATCATGGCTCATCACAGCCTCAAATTCCTGGGCTCAAGCAATTCTCCCACCTGAGCCTCCTGAGGACCTAGGACTACAAGAATGTGTTACCACACCAGAATGATTTGTTTTATTTTTATAGAGATGAGTTCTTTTAATGTTGCCTACTTTGCTTGAAACTCCTAGGCTCAAGCAGATCTTCTGCCTTAGCCTCCCAAAATGTTGGGATTAGAGGCATGAGCCAATGTGCCCAGCCTTAGATTTGTTTTTTTTTAATCAATTGCCAAGAGACAAGTATCGCTAAGAAACAAATATTACTTGAATTTTTTCTACTTCTCCCTTTAGTTGTGCTAATTTTTGCTTCATTAATTGTAACGCTCTGTTATTAAGTGAACATATTAAGAGTCGTCAGGTCTTCATGATAAATTGACTCTCTTATTAATATGAAATGCACCTCTTTATCTCTGGCAACACCCTAAATCTTGAAGTATTTTTTTAAAAATTTTACATTAATGTAGCCATTAACCCTCACTATGTTTGCTGTTTGCATGTTATTTTTTCCATTCACTTATTTTCAAACTATCTTTTTATATTTAAACTGCAATCAATTATACACTCTATAGCCAAGGAGAATGAAATTGGTTTTTTTTCTGTTCTGATAATTTCTGCTTTCAGCTGTTTACTTCATAATGGTTAATATAATTATTTATGTGACTTTATTTAGGCCTAACATTTCATTATTTGTTCCCTCCTCCTGTTTTTATCTTTGTTCTTCATTTGGATTACTTGAATAGTTTATTAAAATTTCATTTCAATTTTTCTATTAACTTTTGTGTTATGTCTTTGTAATTTTTAAAAGTTGATAGGCCACATGCCTGTAATCCCAGCACTTTGGGAGGCCAAGGCAAGTGGATTGCCTGAGCTCACAGGTTCGAGACCAGTCTGGGCAACTTGACAAGACCTTCTCTCTACAATAAATTTTAAAATATTAGCTGGGCGTGGTAGCGCATGCGTGTAGTTCCAGCTTCTCGGAAGACTGAGGAAGAAGAATCACCTGAGCCCAGCAAGTCAAGGCATCGGTGGCCATGAGTGTGCCACTGCACTCCAGTCTGGGCGACAGAGTGAGACTCCAACTCAAAAAAAAAAAAAGAAAAGGCAGGGCTCGGTGGCTCAGCCTATAATCCCAGCGCTTTGGGAGGCCGAAGTGAGTGGATTGCCTGAGCCCGCGGGTTCGAGACCCGCCCGGGCAACTTGGCAAGACCTCATCTCCACAATAAACTAAAAATCAAAAATTAGCCGGGCGTGGTAGCACTCCCATGAAGTTCCAGCTACTTGGAAGGCTGAGGCGGATGGATCAACCGAGCCCAGCAGGGCGAGGCTGCGGTGGCTGGGAGGGTGCCACTGCACTCCAGTCTGAGCAACGGAGTGAGACTCCAACTCAAAGAAAAAAAAAGTTGGTGCTCTGTGGATTCCAATATATAACCTTGATTTTCTCTCTCTCTCTCTCTCTCTCTCTCTCTCTCTTTCCCTTTTTTTAATTATAAAGATGTGGGGTACAATTCAGAGTTACATATACAAACGCTGATTATGCAGGTACCCTTGTTGTTTCTCTGAACTGCCAATCCCACCCCACCTCCCCTGACAATTTCTCACTACTGCCAATCCCTTTCTTATAGTATTATAATAATTGTTCAAGGTCCGCTTATGAGTGAAAATATTTGGTACTCTGTTCTTTGTTTCTGTGATAGATCATTGAGTATAATCGACTCTAAATCCATCCAAATAACCTTGATTTTCCCAGTCTACTTTAAGTTAATATTGTACTCTCATGTAAAATGTGTATATCTCTCAATTGTATAGACCCAAGCAGCCCTGTTCTTTATGCCATAGTTATCATAATTATTACATATTATAAAACTATGACAGCTGGGGTCGGTGGCTTAGCCTGTAATCCCGTGCCTTTGGGAGGCTGAGGTGAGTGGATTGCCTGAGCCCATGCATTCGAGACCAGCCTGGGCAGGCGAGACCTCATCTCTACAATAAATCAAAAAATTAGCCAGGCGTGGTAGCATGCGCCTGTAGTTCCAGCTACTTGGAAGGCTGAGGCGGAAGGATCGCCGGAGCCCAGCAGGTCGAGGCTGCGGTGGCCGGGAGCGGCCACTGCACTCCAGCCTGGGCGACAGAGTGAGACTCCAACTCAAAAAAAAAAAAAAAAAACTATGACAATGTTCTAATTTTTACTTTCAACAGTCAAATGTAATTTAAAGACTTTATAAGAATATATTTTATAATATTTAATATTTCCAATGTTTTTTGTTTGTTTCAAAAGACAATTTTTTTCAAGTATCATTTCCCTACAAACTGAAAAATCTATTTTAATGTATTTTGTAGTCTGTGTCTGCTGTCAATGAATAGTCTGTTTTGTTTAATCTGAAAATGCCTTTATTTTGCCTTCATTCTTGAAGGTTATTTCATAGGATATAGATTTCTGGGTTGAAAATTTTGTTTTTCTTTTAGCTTTAAAGATGTTTTTCCACTGTCTTCTAGTCTCCTTGGTATCTGACAGAAATTCAGAAGTCTTTTGAATTACTTTCCCTGTATGTTATATGTCGTTTTTCTCTAGCTACTTTTAAGATTTTTCTTTCATCTTTGGTTTTCAGCACTTTGAATATTATATTCTTAGGCATGGTTTTCTCCACAATGATTTTGCCGGGGGGGTTCACTAACCTTCTTTAGTCACCGGATTTATGTCTTTGACTACATTTGGAAAAATGTCCACCATCCACTCTTCAAAACTTTATCAAGGCAATATTCTTATTAAAGAACTGACCATTTAAAAAAGCATACAATTATTTTAAAATAAACTGTATATTTTAAAGTATACAACTTGGTGACATCTGGTACATTTACAAGGTTGTACAACAATAGCCTCTATCTAGTTCCAAAATGCTTTTATCACTCCCAAACGAGATCCTATATTCATCAAGTAACAACCCCCCCAGCCCTTTTCCATCCAGCCCCTGACAATCACCAATCTGCTTTATGGATTTATCTATTCTGGATATCTCATGTACATAAAATTGTACAATATGTGACCTTAGTGTTTGGCTTATTTCCTTAGTGCAATGTTTTCAAGGTTCATCCATGTCATGTCTGTATCAATACTTAATTTATTTTTGCTGAATAATATTCCATCATATGGCTATACTACATTTTGTTTATTCATTCATTCATTGATGGACATTTGACCTTGTTTCCACTTTTTGTCAATTGTGACTAGTGTTTCTATAAGCGTTCATGTGGACATACTTGTTTGGATACCTTTTTAAAACTCTTTTCCTCAGAGGCTGCACCATTTGATATTCCCACTGGCAATATATAAGGTCCCAGTTTTTCCACATCCTCATCAACATATTATTTTCTCTTTTCTTTCTACTAGCCATCTTACTGGGTGTGAAATGGTATCTTTTTGTAGTTTTAATTTGTATTTCTGTTATAACTAATCATACCAAGCATCTTTTCACACGCTTATTAACCATTTGAATACCTTTTTGGAGAAATGCCTTTCAAGTCTGTTCTCAATTTTAAAATGGATTAGTCTTTTGTTGTTGTATTTATATATTTCATATATATATATAATTTAATAATAATAATACTATATATTTTGTAATATAATGCCTGTATATTAATGTAATGCCTATATTTTTTTATGTATTTCTTTTTTTTATGGCAACATAAAAATTTATTGTGTGGACAACAAATGTTAATACTTTATAAACAATTCCATTCTTTAAAACAAATGAATTTACATAGCCTAAATAAAGCTTCAAATTTCTCTGTATGCTCGCTAACAAAAACAGATTACAAATATTCAAGCATTTCTGTTCTTCTGATAGTGGGATATATGTGTGAACAGCTTTCTTCAGTTTTAAAAATGGAAATTTCATATATTAGACCTTTAATAGATAGATTGCAATTTTCTCATTCTACAAATTGTCTTTTCACTTTTTGATAATGTCTTTTGATGCATAAGAGTTTTTAATTTCAATAATGTTTACTTTTGTGTTTGTTTCTTGTGCTTTTGTGATTTCAATTTTTTTCTGCTCATTGTATCTTTTTTATCCTCTGCAATTACAATTATACATACATTATACTTTCGGTGTTGTTTCACAGTTTCATGAGGCCCTTATCCTCAGACTTTTTCCTTTGCCATATCTACTCAGTTTTTAAGTCCACCCAGAAAACTTTGTATTTTTATATAGTCACACATAGCTGCTTTAAAATCTTGTGTTCTAATTTCAGTTGGTCTTACTAGGTTGTCTATTCGCTTGAGAATGGATCATGTCTTCCAATTTCTTAAATTTTCCAATAACTTCCTAATATATCTTGGAAGGTGATATCATAGATTCTGTTATAATCTTCCAAAGAATGGGCATTTTTTTTGTTTTGACAGTTAATTGGATTCAAGCTGAAAGCTGTCTTTTGGGAATAGCTTCAATCTCAATTTACTTCCTTTATCTTTAACTAGACTACTTTAATTCTGCTCACATATATGTAGTTCCATGGCTAGCCAGAAATTTGGGCAGAACTTATTTACAAAATTTGGGGCTTATTCTTCTTTGCTCTTTCATTTCCTTGATCCCCACCCACCTCACTTTTCAGCAACTGTGGTTTCCCTGAACTCTGTCCCCTGGTTCTTCATTGCAGAAAATCTGTCTGTCTTCTTTTGGAGTTCTAGGCCTTGGCCTACTTTCAGCCTAACACCTGCAACAATGAAAAAAATTACCTCATTCTGTATGCTTCTTGCAAGTTTTTGCACTTCTCTAGAGTCTGCCTGGAATTGTTTACTCTCTTGCATCTTCAGGTATTTTTATAAATTTTTTTCAGAGTTTAAAGTTGTTGTTCATTGGAGGGTGGGCCCTATTGGAACTTGCTGTACCATACCCAATGCAGAAATGCCTCTAGCTCTTTAATAACTTTTCTATCACAACATTTACAATGTTGGATTATAATTACTTATGCATTGCTTTCTTTCCTGTCACTACTGTTTTTGTGCATAAAGAGGAATGTTCTTTTAAAGGTATAATCTTTTTATTTATTTGTTTTACTATTCAATAAATTCCTTTTGGAAACTCCTGCTATTTCTTCTGAGATGTTGCCTCCATCATTCAGACCCATTGTTCTCTGTTTAGGAAATTTGGCCACTTGGAGACAGTTTATCTCCATTAAACTGAATGGTCCATGTAAGCCAGAAACTGCCATAAGTCTTCTTTGCTGACACATAGAGAGAAAATTCCTGAAGCCTAAGACTATGCAGAAGAAGAAGACGTGAGCAAAAGAGAGAGAGGATCCTGATGGCATAATTTAACCAAGGAATTTCTTCTTGCGTAAAGTCAACTTCATTCCTTTGCCCTCCAAGTTATGAGAGTCATAAATATTTATGAGTAAAGAGTTTGCATTCATTTTATGATACCGATAATGTCCATAATACTAAATCCTCTATATTTGGAACAGTAATTACCTACTTAAGATAGATAATAAACGCTTAGATGACAAACAAATGAGTGGTAGGTAGATATATAATATTACTGAAAAGGAGCAACCATTGAATGAGCACGGCTTAGGCATCCACAATTACCAAATGAGTTGCTTATAGAGAAATCACACCAACTTAGTTCCTTTTCCAATGCTGTTCAGGGTTGACCTGACCCTGATCTGGACTCTGAGTCATACTTTTCACCTCTGCTAACATCTAGGCGTGCAATGAAATAGACACTCAATTTTGTGGAGAGCCTTCCTGTACATTTCCTCACTTTCAATAATAAGAACAAAGTGATGACATGTATGTTTGCTTATTTTTTAAATTGTTTTCACTTAAGTATTTCACTTTGAAAATAAAGTGATTTGGCAGTGTTTAATGACCCTCTTTCTTAATATCTTCACCTTGGCATGTTTTTCTCTGTGTCAGACCTGTGAGAAGATAGTTGTTGCTGGGTAATGTGTTGTTCACAGTATGGAAAGTCTCACTCACAGGGTCTGCCTCCAGTAACATTCACAACACAGGGAGCACCAGAGCCAGCTGAGTGTGTGAAAGCTCTTTCCATATATCCTGCCAAAAATTCAATCTGTTTCTGGTTCCTGCAAACTAACAAAAGCTGTTGCTATGTTATCACTCTAAAAGATGAAACCACATAGTCATATGTATGCTTCCCCTTACATGGTAAAATGTCACCCACTGATAGACCACAAGTTTAAAAAACTGTTTCTGAAGGGCTAGCGTGCTTATCAGCAGCGTGCTGACAATACCTGGTTGATGATGCCTAACTTATTCTATATTCTCCTACCGAGATTAGCAATAGCTTCTTGAGAAATTTTGACTGCTCTGATAGATCCAAGGTTCAAATCCAATAGTAGAAACATGATTACAAGGGAAATATAATTTAAGTGGAAAATTATAACTGTGGTTATAATTGAAATGGAAATGTGTTTCTAGTATATACAAAACTAATAAAAATTATAAGAACAATTTATTGAGATCTCAAAATAAAAGTATCTAAAAGATAAAGAGATAGAAATTCTAGAAGAAGAAAGGAAATATGGATCTATATAAAAACAATGTTCAACTTAATAATCAAAGCGATACAAATTAGAAGATGCAATTTCTTTACCCATATCAGCAAAGATGTGAGACAATGTTGTTGATGGAGTAAAGTGATGCAAACATTTTTGGTATCAGTTCATAAGCATGCAAATAAAACTTTTATGGGAAAAATAACAAAAATGTGTTTTATGTATCTATTTATACATTTATTTGTTCCAGAAAAAAATTTCAAGTTGACTAAAAGGATACACATATATAACACGAATAATGTTTAAAAAGACAGAAAGGAAACAATGTCAGAGGCAACATGGAGCTGAAAATGAGTGCCTTAAAGAGCTTTTCCAAGCTTTTTCAGTCCTCTACCAGTCAATGGAATGAGGAAAATCACTGTGAACAAAAACTTTCCTTCCCATCATAATCTACTGGATCCTTTTGCAGTAAAAAACCAAATGCAGGTCCCTTTGCAAAAACCAATGGACATCACTTCTTGTGATGTCCCTGCAAAGCCATCTCTTGAGGATCCCCAGACTCCGGGATGCTTGTGACACTTATATATCCTCTCTGAAGTCTGTCACATATAGGACTTCATCTGTGTATCAGCAAAAGTTGGAGTTTTCCTTCCTTTATCTTAACAAATGTCTCCTCTACTGATTTCCAAAATTCTCTAGATAAGAACTGCAAATTACCAGTCAAGAAATCTTTGACTCCACCTATGACCTGCAAGCCCCCCTCTTGGAAACATCCCTTCTCCCTGGGCCAAAGCAATGAAAAACTCACATGAATTGATGTATGGTTTCTTATAACTTCTGCCTTTCTAAATGTATATAACCAAGTCACTATTCAACCAACATGTTCTCAGGACCTCCTGAGGATGGGTGTTCCCAGGCTTAGGTCCTCACATTTGGCTTGGATTAAACCATCTTAAAATATTTTACAGAGTCTGGTATCTTTCGTCAACATAGGTATGTGTAGAAGAGTGTACATAGACTATGAATGGCCAAAGGGGTAGATGGTGTTGTTTGCTAAAATATTGTCTCTCAGCTTCTAACCTGTGCTTCTCCACTGCTTTCCCATGCTAAAGTTGGAGCTCTGTAAACCACATTTCTCCTTCACCAGCTAGATCTTCCTGAGGCTCTGCTCACAGGGACACCAGAAGGAAAACTCCAAGTCTGGAGGAAGAAGAGCTCTCATCTCGGTTATGCTTCTGGCTCCTGTCCTGTCATGACAGCAATGGTTCTTCAGGCATCATCTGTGCCAGCATCATTCCTTCCAGTGTGCAATTCCTGATCCCAGAGGGAGCTTTGTGCACGTGCTCAGGAATGCAAACACGGCTCCCAGGAGCCCTCTTCCTCAGAGGTCTCAGTCCCCAATCAACAAGGCTTTGTCTCTAAGTTCTTGAGTTTATGTAATTCCATCTTCTTCCCTCTCTATTCTCTGCAACTACTGAGGTAGCAGTTATTTCCTCTGGAATACCCCAGTGTCACATTTTTGACTTGATATCATACATTAAATTTTCTCTGTAAAAGATAACTCTCCTGACTGAACCTGACTGATACAATAGCAATAATAATAATACCTGTATCATAGAATTGAGTGTGTATTATATCCTTTAATTCTCCAAATAAGTCTATATGTATGTAATTGTGTGTTTATGTGTGTTATACATATAAACATATATTTTTATATAATGGACTTAGAACTGTATGTGACACATAGTAAATCTCAATGAATTTTGTTTTTATTAGTAGTGTTACTGTAATATTAATTGCACTGTCTTGAGATCTGGTATTTTGATGTAGAAAACTTCTGGCTGATTTCAGCTAATAGAGCACATGCTAACTGCAAACTTCAAGACAGCAAGAAACTAAAAAACACTTATGAAGGAGGCAGGGGAGTCTCAATTTTCTGAAATAAGAAATATCAACATCTTTTTGTTAACTGAAATATCCTATGTGATAATCCTCTTTTGACCATATAGAATATGGAGATCCAGAATCTTGATACTCCAGGAGAGATATTAAGTGAAGAGAAGAGAAACTATGATGCATTGACCCCTTGCTAAGGACCAGCTAATTTCCAGTGCTATCCCGTGCACGCTTACCACTAATCTAGTAAGTTAGGCATTGTCATTCTCATTTTGCAGATGAGGAAACAAAGATTCAGAGAGATTGAGTAGCTTGTCTTGGGTTACACACTTAGCAAAGGCAGAGTTAGGATGTAAAATAAGACTTGTGTCTACAAATACATAAACATCATTAGAAAGGAAAGTGCAGGAGTGTGCATATGTGAGTGGAAGATCGCAACAAATATGAGAGGTGAAGAGTTAATGTTCACACAATGTTGAAGACTTTGCACAATCTAATGAGAAAGGCAGTTCAAAGTTGAAACTTAAGCAGTCACAGAGCAAGGCTGAGCTAGGATCAGTACTCCTGAGCAGTAGACAGTATTCTTCGTGTAAACCACACTTGCCAAGGAATTAACACCCATAATGCTCACTTGAAAGAATAACCCAATTCCAGTCATGAAATTTACTGGCTTATATAAATTGTGAATTCTATGGGGGATCACCTTCATCTACCAGAAGAACGAAACACATAATGTACTAATGGTGTCTGTGGTGAGTAGACACATAACTTTATAGGAAGAAAGAAAAGACTAAATTTGCAAGTACAAAGAAGGATATTGGCAGAAGAGATGTGGCAAGAAGGGCTGTTAGTGTTCATTATTCTTTGTGTGAAAGGCGAAACTAACTCTGTCTTCTTATAAAAAGGTTTACCCCAAAAGATTTCCATTTATCTTACAGTTTTCTTAGAAACCGTACCTTAAGGTATCTATTATCTACTTATCTATTTACTTCTTTACTGAGGTAAAGACATTCTCTGCAGGTGAATGTTGCATGGGAATATGGTATTTAATGTTGATGGACTGTATTAGTGAGAATTTTCATGGAAGCACACCAATGCTAAGTATGAGGAACTATTTCCACATGGAACTGGTTTGGGTTTTATTAACACAGGTACTTTCCAGTCTAGGGTCCCAAGAAATGCAAACTATCAATTCTTAAAGTATTGATTTTTTAAACATTCTGTCTTAGACTCCATTAAACATTGTGTTAGCTGTAGACTAGACTAGAAGCTAAAATCTCTACTCACACAAAGTCTCTTTTGGGCATCAGTAACCTTCCAGAGCTTAGCTCCATGGTAGGGCTTCATCTTCCAGGATTCCTTAACCTCATGGCACCATCACATCAACACGTGCTTCCACAGTCATCATGCAGCAAAGAGAAGACTGAAAAATCCAGCACCAGCAACAAAATATTTCCACTCAGGTGTGAAACATGTTATTTATGCTCATATTCCATTGGCCATGTCATGTGATCACGCCTGGACTCAAGGACATGTGGAGGGCAAGCTGGATAATGATGGAGCTGGCAATGTCATGCAGAGTACTCTCCACGCATGTCTCATCTAACTTCCCACAGTGCTGTGATGTGAGTGCAACAGTAAATTCTTTTTACAAGTAAGAAACTTAGCATCACTAAATATATTTCTCAGGGTCACATAGGTACAAATTCAAACACCAACCTGCTAACTCCAAAGACATGTTCTGATCACTATGCCTTCCTGCTTCCATGGAGGTCCATGGGCACCTGAATGGACATCTACTTTCTGCCATGATTATTGCTCTCAGGAAACATTCCCCTAAAAATAAGGTTGAGAACAGACTAAGGTAACTTTGAGTATATATCAGCAAGAGAGAGAGACAGCCCACCAGGAATTGCATGAATTAAGTCACAACAATTTACTCACAATTTCTCTTTTGCCCCCTGTATCCTCCATAATGAGTAGGAAAACCTTTACAGAAAAAAAATCCTATGAGCTTGTCTTTGGGTGCAGCAAAGAACTCAGTGTCTAGGGAGATGCCACTCCCCACTATAGTCTTTGTTAGTGAAGTAAGACCTCTCTCAAAGGGATAGAATAAGTGGTGGCAACATTAGAGAACAGAGTAGACTGCAACCCTGGCGTCTGCTGCAGGAAACAGAACCGGCCCTCCCTGGGCTGAGAAATGCACCTGGGCTGAGAAATCCACTGCTCTGATCCTTCAACATTAGGACTTGGCTTTGT
Source organism: Cephalopachus bancanus (assembly GCA_027257055.1). Taxonomy (NCBI): domain Eukaryota; kingdom Metazoa; phylum Chordata; class Mammalia; order Primates; family Tarsiidae; genus Cephalopachus; species Cephalopachus bancanus. The sequence goes on along the minus strand of JAPVLO010000095.1, from coordinate 2,765,437 downwards.
TTTCCTGGTATTGAAATGGGAAGGCAAAGTCGTCTACTCCTCTCTCCTCCTGACCTATGTCACACTCGTTGTGACATATACCTATTATGTCTAAGGTATAGAGCTAGTTTTAAGGAATTTATAATCTAGTAAAGCATATAAGACAGAAGCACAAACAAGGACAAACTGTAGATTTAAGAGAGGACCAAGCAAAGTGAAATAAAATAAATTGGCTTAATCTGGAAAGATCCAGAAAGCATTCATGGGAGCATCTATACCTAGAGTGGGCTTGGACATAATCATAGAAGTTGCTCTGACAGATGCTAAAGACAAAAATATATAAAATAGAGCAAAAAACATTACCAAAAGGCCTAGGACTAACTTTTAAAAAGTCAATTGGGCAAAGCATCCAATTCATAAAGGTTTGACATCAAGATAAGTTGGGAAAGCTATGGTGGGACTCAGTCATAGAGGTCTTGAAGAATTGTGCCCCTTGAGAATCTAACTGACCCCTTGAGTTAGCTCATGAAGACCTAGATTCCTACAGTAAAAATTATACAGAATGTTTTATGTTGCCAAAGAAAAATATGAAATAAGGCTGTATAGTCAGATTATTTGGACTTCAATTATAACTTTAACACTTTTCACCATGAAACTTTGAGAAAATTATTTAAATTCTCTTCTCCATTTTCCCACAATGGAAATGAGGATAATGTTAATTAGGGTCTGTTGAGGATTCTTTTACAGAAGACATATAAAGAGAGCAAACTAATACCTGGCACCAGTCAATTAACACTAATTTTCATTAGCTGCTTTTATTTCTTGACACATGCTGTCTTTCTCTCCATTCAGGATGTGGCAATAACTGACCCAGTATTAAGTCCTTAGGAAGGATTAGATGCTAAGTTCACTAACAACTCGCTGAACTTGAAGTGCTTTATCAAGCCATCTCCAATCTGCCAAAAACATAGAAATTCTCTGAAGGCTAGAAATGAGCAAAGATGTCCTGCAGAAAACCCAATAGAAGGACCATAAACACAATGCTATTCACTAGGGTTGTACCGCCGATATTTTCATTCTTATTTTACACCATCCTAACAAACACCATGATAAACTGAATATGCCTGTTGACAGTCTCTGTGGAGCTACTGGCTGACTGGAGAAAATCTGGGGTAGAATAAGGTGTTAAATCATTATCATTGTCACTGGGTGTTTTGACTGAGTGAGAGGGCTGGCTGTAGATTTGTTCTCTACATACACACACACACACACACACACACACACACACACACACACACACACACCTGCCCCTTCTATCATGAGCCAGAGGCTAGGAAGATCCTTTTTTTCTGACTTCAACACTTGTCTAGACCCCCTATAACCACAATATATGAGGAGGCATAAAAAGTTGCCTAAATGGCTTGAATGAAGAACTCAGGTGATACATTTTGTTGTTGTTTAGAAAAAAGATGGTTTGCTCTGTTCTCCCAAATGCTATACCTTTAGCCAACACTAACTAACTTGCTTAAAATGTGGCCACCTGTGCAATTAATTTTATTTAAATTTTGTCATAAAGAGACGTGTTGTCATAAATACTAAAAACTCTGTCTTAATTTCTTTTTGATCTTGCAATTTTACAGCGACTAGGAAAAAGGCATAGTTAAGGGTAGACTAGTATGATAAAGATGAGAGTTGTGAAGTCTCAGAATAATTAAAAGAAATTATTTGGTTAGAAGGGTGGAGGCTGAGGGGTGACATAGTAATCATGACAATTACCTTTTTCTTTTTACAAGAGAAAAGGTGGCACTGGTTGGGTTTCCAATACACTTTATGCATTGCTCCATGGACATTACATACATCACATTCATGTGATCACATAAAAACCTCAAGTAACAAATGAGGGAATGAAAGTTTGGAGAGGTTTAATTACTTACCTGAGATTAATCACTTAGTAGTCAACAGAGACAGAACTTAGTGGATAAAACAAGTAGTTAATCAAGAGAAAATATATTTAATGACAAAGCTACATTACTTTAGAAAAATTGGTTGCTTCCTGGTATTTATTGTAACAGCATTTGACATTTACAAGACAAAACAGAACAGAAAACTTCTTTTATCCTGACATTTAGATGAGCTACAAATATATCACTAGGTGTTATGAAGTCTGGAAAATATTTCTTAAAATATTATTTTATGACATAAATGTGCATATCTGGGACAAGAACCCCAAGTCCTGAACTAACACTGGGGGAAGGGACAGAATCATTATTAAAGTTGTTCCCAGTGCGATGGCTGAAAAACTGCTTGGAAAAGAAGATTTCAAAAATCCCCGTGGTTTGGCTCACTCTCTTGAATCTTTTCAATTCTGAATTCACTAGCCAAACACGTCACTTCAAACAAAAATAACAAAAACCTATTCTGTCCCTCTTTACATGAAATCTAATTTTTTCTGCTCCGACCCTCACGTTCCCAAATGCCTGAACCACAGAACGAAGGAAATGAGTGACACCCATGGTTTGGATCACACCCTCATGAGCTTTCCCACCAGAAAAGATGGTTTATACACGGAGTATAGCAGAGGGAACGTGAAGAGAAAGCTGATAATTCATTGACCTTAGCATAGTCGTCCTTCTTATTCAGTTCCTATCATTCGTTCTGAATTCTGACCCCTGGACACACCACTGCTCACCGTTCTTCTGTCCTTTCTAGTCGTGGAGGCACATGTTGAGTCTAGACTTGTTTCTATGCAGCAAGCACTGTGGAGCACCGTGTCCACACCAGGCATGGGATGGACAGTCAGGACAGAGGGACAAACAAGAAGCAGACCCTCTTCCCAAGGAGCCCAAGGTCCCCGAATAAAAAAAACAGATCATGACAACATGCTGTGAGCCATAAAACAATAGAAAGGGACCCCCAAAAAGAGAAAAACTGGAATCATGGGAGATGGTTTTGAGACTAAGGAATCTTAAAAGAAAAAAAATAGATTATGGGATGGTAGTAGAAGAAGGGACTTGCTGGCCTGCAGAAGAATAGGCTTAAATATCCACCCCTGGAGAAGAGTTGCCTTGTGTTTTCTGCAGAATACTACCTAGCAAGATTGCAAACTTCCAAATGAGAGTTAGAACTAATTTAATCAAAACTTGAAGCAGCAGCACAGGACATATTTTTATTTATAAAATCTTTCTCTAGACATTGATTTGGTGAAAGTGTGAAAAATCAGACAGATTTTCAGCTTATAAAAGGAACAGCCCTTTGTATGTGATATTTTAATCGCATAATTTGGCATCCTTACCTGAGAAATACCAGATGGACCTTGCAGGATAGAGTAAGTGCCATGGTTACAGTCTTTCCTTCTTCTTTCAAAATAGCTTCCAATAAATATTAATAAATTTTTAAAGGATTATTTAGTTATCAACAAGATCTCCTTTCTCTTTCCCTTGGCTAGAAGACCCTTAAGTAAACTCATCAATTTTCTTTATCATGAAGTAGCCACATTCCTTTAGGGATTTCATGTCCAGCATTCAGATTGTGTGCGTGCTTCAAGGTCTTCCTTTCAATGGGATGAAGCTAGACCACTTTCCCGGGGCGGGGGAGAACAGGACAAGGAGGAGGCAGAGGTGAGCAAGGAGGAAATATGATGAAAAATATTCTAAAACACAAAGTCATTCAGGCTTCCTGAGTGTGAGTCTTGCCTTTCCTATTTACTGCTTAATAAACCTTGAGCTACTGACTTATCAAAGTTCTCCTTCTTTCATCTGTGTGGGTTAATAACACAACCTACTCCGTGTAGTTGTCATGAGAAATCAATGAGAAAAGTCACATAATGCAACTTAGCACAGTGCCTGACAAAAAGTGCATCATAAATATTATTTTTTGTCCTGTTACTTCAAAGTTCACATTGAGTGTCTTTGACTGAACAAGCATCTCTCTCTAAAGTGGAAGGATTGATGTTTGTTGAAGTTTCTTCACACCTTTAGGTTCCTTCCCCAACCACCAACATCTCTGCTGTCATTTCCCACAAGGGTTCATTTTTTAATGACACATTCTTTCTGTTTAATTTGGATTTATTTAGAAAACATAGATTTTGCTATAGAGAGACCACTATTTTTCTCAGATTACAGTACTGAAAATGGCCAAGAAAACAAAACAAAAGCAAAAAGCCTTCCCTACAATCTCTAGGCTGATGCAGAGCACCAGGCTATCTATCAAAGGCAGAGTTTATGTATGTAAATTTTGAGTAAAAATAGTCCTAGATTAAGATTGTGGCTTAAGCAAGAGTGCAGAGTCATAGTGGTAGAATTTCAGGATTTGATGTGATCTTAAAAAATATCGAGTCCAACATCTTAATTTTTTTTTTTTTTTTTTGAGTCGGGATCTCATTGTCACCCAGGCTGAAGTACAGTGGCATGATCATGGCTCACTGCAACCTCAACCTTCTGGGCTCAGGTTATCCTTCGGCCTTAGCCTTCCAAGTAGCTGGGATTCCAGGCACATGACACCATGCCTGGTTAATTCCAATGTTTTCACTTTAAAGTCCAGATACCTCAAATCTAGAAACAATGGGTAGCTTTTTAAGAACCAACCACGCTGTTCATCAAAAGAGGACTGGATTTAAAAAATGTGGTACATATACATAATGGAATATTACACAGCCATAAAAAAGAACAAAATCATGAATTTCACAGCAACCTGGATGGAATTGGAGTATATAGTACTGAGTGATCTCTCACAGAAACATAGATCTGAGTATCACATGTTCTCACTCATAAGTGGACCTTTAGCAACTATAAGAAAAGGATTGACAGTGGCGGGAAACTATGGGGGGGCAGGGAGGGGAAGGGAGGTGGAATTAACGGTAGTCAATATCTGTCTGGGGACAGGGGGGCACACCTCATCAACAAGGGTATCTGCACAATGTATATTTGTATACCTAACCCTTAACTGTACCCCACAATTTTAAAATAAAAAGTATGTTAAAAAAAAGACACCTACAAAAAAAGAATACAAAGCCAGCTCATCAGCCACAAGACTCTCACACAGGTCCCCTGATGTGCTGTCAAGTGCCTGCTGCTGGCCCTAGAATGGGCTAATAACATCCCACAGTTCTAGCATCCCAGAGGAAACACAGCAGAAAGACGAGTGCTGTTTCCCAGGCTATCTATACCCTTGAATAGATCCCATGACAGTGGGGAGGTTGGGTCTGGTTTACCATTTCCTCATGTCAAGTGACTCCTGAGACTAAATTAGAACTGATAGGCATCGTGACTCAACTCTGTTCACACTGATTAGTGAGAAGGAAACTTACAGTGCACCGGTTACCCGCTTGTCTTAAGTTCAGTGAGACAGAATACCTACACATACAAATTATAGGAAGGAAGTTTATTGTTCACAGATAGGCATCAAGGGACAACAGAAACCCTGCATCCATTTTGAACCAGTCTCCCAAGGCTCAGGATAGCTGCCTGATACAGATGGAGTCTTGTCCACACATGCCCTCCTTGTACTGAAGCTGAGGGACCCCAAAAGGCAGCCTACCGAGGGCTATATTCCTAGGGGTCACATGACACACTGGGCTAAAGCATTGAAGGACATTCTGTTTCTAGGGGGACTGAAACGTAGCCCGAGAGCTCTTCCAGCCAGACCAGTCTCTCCTCATCTCAGAGTGTTGCCTTTCCAGCACGTTCCACAGTTATTCTTAAAAACTAAAAGTGAGACTGAGGAAGAACTGGGTCAGCACAAAGTCACCCAAAGAACTATCCTGGATTCATCCAAGATCCCAGGACTCATTCCGAACAATTAAACCTGGAAGAGAGATCCTTGTCTCTCAGTATCAGTGACAAGGAGGCCTGTTTGGGGCTTCCTGCAGCCAACCTTCCCATCATACAGAGAAAGCCTTTTTGTAGCAGGAAGAATGGAGTCAACAGGTTTACGGAAGAAAAAAAACGTAAACAATAAGAAGCAGAGCTACAAGATGATGACAATATATCTGAAGACATAGTTGGACCGCCTGAACCCAGTATGCCAGAAGGCCATTCTCCCTCGGACTTCAATAAATTATGTTTTTAGTTTAAATGGACCTAAGATAGGTTATTTATATTTGCAACAGTAAAGCTCCTAATGCAAACACTTATTTCTTGTTTCATCACTATGTATGTAATATTGCCCACCTAATTTAATGGCATTTATTTAGTGACTCACCTTTAGTTGTTTCAGAGAATTCAGCTTAGTTTTACACAAAGGATGAGTCCATTTCTTTTCACACTCACATTTTATTGGGTTTATAATAATCATATAGTTACAATAATAGGCACAATTGGAATAATTAGGCTTATAAACAAACAAAATTTAATTTTTGGAAGCAAAAATCCTGACCCATGGGAGCAGGGGTGCACATGGGCCCAGTAGAGAGTGGTCTACTACTCAGGATGTATGGAGGCCAAGGGCAGTAGGGAGTGACCTATTACTTAGTATCTACAGAGACCAAGCACAGTAGAGAGTGGTCCTTTACTCAGGGTGTATAGAGGCCAAGGACATCCAATGTCTATACTTTATGGGGAAGAGGATGGCACTGTTAACCCACCAAGATGTTGAGTAGAGGTTGGTTAAGTGAGCTTTTATTGTACATTCTTTTATTTCCCACTCTTAGCACACTACCAGGCACATAATAGGAACTCTATAAATGTTTGTCAAGGCAAATAATCAATTATATAGATATTTTTAGAGATCCTACTGTGACCAAAGCTTTGTACTAATCTCTCTGAGGGAGAAGCAAAGAGGTATATACATTGTCTTTCCAGCTTTCACTGAGCTTGGGGGTAACAAGTGAGTGCATTAATTAAAAATTGCATTTGGCTGCTAGTAACAAATAGCATAAATCACAGAGCTTTAACCAATTAGGTGCTTATTTGCTTGCATAGCTTGAAGCCCCAGAATTTAGCAAGCAGTCCAGGACTAATATAGTCATTCTATGCAATTGTCAGAAGCCACACCTGCTTCTATCTTTCTGCTTTATCCATCCTAAAACGTGCTTTCTACCTTTAAAGCCCTATCGCAGATTGTATTAATCAGAGTTCTCCAGAGATACAGAAATAACAGGATGTGTAAACATATAGAAAGATATTTATTATAAGAAATTGACTCATGAGATTATAGAGACTGAGAAGTCACGAGATCTGCAGTCAACAAGCCCAAAAGATTTCAGTTCAAAAGTCAGCAGTTTCAATACCCAGAAAGAGTTGATGTTCTAGTTTGAGTCCAAAGATGGAAAAAGACCAGTGTTTTGTTCTATTTGGGCCTTCAACTGATTGGATGATGTCCACCTACATCTGAATGGCAACGTGCTTTGCTCAGTCCATCAATTCAAACATTAATTTCATCCAGGAACATTCTTACACACACACCCAAAATAACATCTGACCAAATACATGGGTAGTCCATGGCCCAGTCAAGTAGACACACAAAATTAACTGTCACATTCATCCAGTTGGCTGCTGGAGCTCAGCTCCAACCATCAAAGCCAAATACCAGATTTTAGGGAGGAGAAATGTATATTAAAGGGGCACATCTGTCAGTGAATTAACATCCTTTTGAAACCCTACTCTACTTTTCATATAACTTTGTTTACATGCCATTGGCAAGAACCTAATTTCATGGCCACAATTAGCTGAAAAATAAAAAAACTGGGGAAATATCTTCATTTAACTAGAATCACTGTCCCCCAAATGCAATTTGGATTCTGTTATTAATGAAAAGAAGTGAACTGACACTGAAGGAACGCGGGCAACCTCTTCCATGGGGAGATACTAGCCAAATTGTGTGCAGTTCCAAATTCTTCATAGAGCTCCAGACTAACAGCAGACACTACACCATTTAAAAATATTTAAATGCTAAGTTAAGGCAAAGGAAATTTAATAGAGAAGAACATTTATTGTCCCACAACATGAAGCAGAGAGTTGAATGGACACAAAATAACAAAAGATTCAACTCCTAAAAGCTTCATTATTGCCATATGCATTTCACAAACATCTTCAGGTCAAGGGCCTTCACCAATTTTCAATTACAATTTTAAAGTTGAGAAGATGCCCAGGCATGGTGGCTTACACCTGTTTCTCAACACTTTGGGAGGCTGAGGTGGATCACTTGAGCCCAGGAGTCTGAGACCAGCCTGAACAACATAGTGAGACCTCATCTCTACAAAAATAAAATAATAATGACAGTAATAATAATAATAATAAGTTGTGTGTGTGGCACATGCCTATAGTCCCAGTTACTTGGGAGAATGCCCTGAGCTTAGAAAGTTGGGTAAGCCTTGATAGTACCACTGCATTCCAGTCTGGGCAACATAATGAGACCTGCACTCAAGAAAAGAAAAAATAAAAAAGTTGAGAATTCACTTTAGTCTGGAGGGCAAAACACAAATGACTTCGAATGAAAAGATGCCCCATGTCGTGACATATTTCTCAAGCATGACTTCAGCAGCAGTTCCCAAAGTGTGAATTTGACTCTAGTTCTACCACATGCATGGCCCAGAGGACAGAATTCCAGCAAATCTAAATAAAATGGAGTCACCAGAAGTGACAAGCATCACATTTGTCTCCCTGCCCCCTCCCTGTGATGGCCCATCTCCTTGTTAATAAGCACTTTTGGGGTTCTTAGCTTCGCAACAAACCATGTTTCTCAGATCGCTAATGATCCCCTTCTCTACGGTGACAACCTCAGCAAACGCTCCATTTCGGATCCTAAAAAACTTGTGAAAAGGAAGCAACACCAGACTTTCTCACTGACATCATCCTGCTTCTAGTGACAGGTCTGAAATGCCTATGCATGTGAAATTTGGTGTTAAAAAAAACTTTAACTGGTATTCAAACTGTCAGAAATTCAGAAATACTGTGGAAGGCCCTGACTTGTAAGAAGATGCAGCTTTTTGTTTGGACAATTCTAGTTTTCCTGCTTCTAAGTCCTGCAGGATCATGGATGACGTTAGAGTAAAAGATTTTCCTTCTTCCCTTTGGATCAACAGTCCCTACGCTTAGAGGCACTGTCCCTTGCCTTATTCAATGATACACCCTTCCTTTCACCTTCTGAAGACATTTCACAGCCGGGATTTATTGTTTCAATTTCAATTAATTTTGTTTTGACAATCTTTTGACACTGCTTTATGGTTGAAGATACCCTGGGGTGTGGCAAAACCAGGAGTGTGAATTACTGCTTCCTGTGTTCAAAGAAAATAGAATTGTCCCTGTATAGGAAGGCGAGAAAAGAAAAAAAAAAAGAAGGCAGTATTTTGAGACTGCAAATTCTCTAAGGGGACCCAAAAAGTTGTTATTGCCTCTGTCTTTGGTAGTGGAAAATTTGGAAGAGAACATTGTAACTGATGGAGAATAGTTTAAGGTCCTGGAAGAAACTTGGGGGGATTCTGGCTTATTTTTCATTGTTTTAGGGAAATTTTATTGGAATTAAAATTATTTTCATGACAACATGTTTTGAAAAGAGGCAGAAAGGAACAGCTCCAAAATTTTAAAGTATCTGGCACAAAATGGCAAGGAGATGTTTATATCATTAATCTTAAGGCTCCATGGTGTAATAAAATTGTTTTCAAGCTGCCACTTAGGACTCTTCAGTCAAGCGGAATATGTTAGGAGATTTAAGAGAGAGGCCACCATCCTGCTGGAGGCGTCTCTCTCTCTCTCTCTCTCTCACACACACACACACACACACACACACACACACGCGCGCGCGCGCACACACACACACGCACACACACACACACACCACAAAACTATGATTCGAGAAACTTTCATATTAGTATTCATTCTGCATTAACCACCTTTATAGTTATAGGCAAGTCAGTGTTGTCTGTCAAATTAGAAAGTCAGATAATCACAAGTTTCCTTCAAGTCCTAGGTTTTATGATTCGGTGAGTTTACAGTCTCAGTTCTCTCTAAGAAGAGGAATGAAACAGGATTTTGAATCCAACAATTATAATGATCTTAGATGAAAGAAGTAGTTCCTTGTTATCACTCTTATGAAATACAATTAAAGACGGGGGTGGGGGGTGGGGGAGAGAAAGGAAACCAGGCTAAATGAGCTTACTCTGCCTATACCTGAAAAGACCATTGTGACTTTGGGGATGAATTCACTCTTTCTACTTAGCTTCATATGGAGATAATATTAATATATTCATTTTTGTGTCCCAAATGAAACATGGCTGAAAACAAGAATAGAAAAGAGATCACCTGAAAGCACGCTCAGCAAAAAGTTCCCTGCTTCCAGGACCTGGGGGAAGTCTGGTTAATATTCATGCTCAAGTGGCTCTGGAACCAGGGACACAAGCATAGGAAATTGTAGAGACCAGGGACACTTTGATCATTACAAAACTAAACTTAGGAAGACATTTTCCTAACTAAGACAAAACAGAGTGCAGGCACTGCTGGAGCAATTTTGTTCCTTTATTTATCCATTTATCCATTCAATCTACCAGTGAGCATTTATGAAGTCCCAGGCTCTGTGAGAGACATCAGGGAAATGTAAAATCGAAGAGGGAACCATGAAGCATCCACACCGTAGAAGTAGAGGCATTTTCACAATAGAATAACATGTCAAGCACAGTGATGGGGCTATATATGGTTTGATATTGCTGCACAAAGAAAATACCTTCATCCAGCTTGCAGTAGGTCCCAAGAAGGCTTCCTGAAAGAGCTGATGTTTAAAGAGAAGCTTAAAGTGAATAAAATCAGCTATTGACAGGACCTGATTAAAAAAAAAACTTGGGGCAATATTATTATCCCAGGAAGAAGAAAAGAGAAACTGCATAGTCAGGCTGAGAACAGAGAAAGGACTGTTAATCAAAAAACCCTCCTGGTGATTTGTTCTCTGCCACAGCCTCTATGGGGAGGTTAAGATGGATGTGATGGGCAAGCATGGGTGCCCTGGAGGATTGCTCACACCTGAGCAAGGAAGAAAGCATCTCACCTTTTTTTTTCTTCACCTGAGGAGTGAAAGTGGGTAGTCAAACACATTTCTGAGCTCTGTCACAAGTTTTATTTTTTCCAGATCTTACATACTACCTCTGATGCTCTTTTGCTTAAAACCTAGTCATCTGCTTTTTCTGGATTGACATAGAGTAATGGTGGCCTCTTAAATCTAATTCTTTCTATACATTATCTCAAATCCCATCTAGAGAAATAAGAGCAGCAAAAGAAACCACTCATAATCTATGCTTTCTGCATATCTAAGGAAGAGAGAATACAAGACTGTGAGCTTAAAACACTGGGAAGCAGGGGATTTTTTTAAGAAGCCAGTTTAGGGGAAGAGCAAGGCACAGATACTAAAGAGACCAAAGAGAAGAGGAAAGAGAAGCAGAAGCCAAAGGAGAAATAGAGAGATAGATGCCAAATAGAATTATCTCCAAAAGTGAAATCTCCAACATGAGTGAGAAAATATTGAGATCACCTACCAGACAGCTGGCTAGTGATGAGAACCCCATGAATGGTAGTCGATGAAGCATAGATAGCCATACAAAGTTTTCATTGGTGATAAGCTGTGGTGGTATATTGGTTAATGGGAATGCACTAATTACTGCAAGGTATTAGGTACTGGAGAAAAATGAAGTAAATAGAAGCTCTAAGGACAGTAGAACTGAGTGACTACAGCTAAACTATTGTTATGCTTCATTGATGTCCTGGGAGAAGATAACAACATCATCAAATCATCAATAATCACCAAATAAATCTAAATGTGAATGCCAGAGAGACTTCTTGTTAGTATAATGAAGACTTTCTTATCTCCTACATCTGGAGGATAGTGAAAGCTAAAGATTGGGATTAAGATTTAGTTCTGAGAGTAGCTGAGTTCTAAAGAAGATTAAATCTTCAACACATCTGAGTTGGTGGACTTTAATCTTGAATGTCCTGATTCTCTTGAATCCTTTGAACCTACAAAAGTAGCCTACTTTTTCTAATAAGAATCAGTACATTCCTTCTGTCAGAGAAGGGAAAAAAATCATAAAACAGTAAACACACAATTCCTCCCGCACAAAAATAGCAAAATAGATTAGATAACTACTTCATTACACCAGCAGAAGAGGGTAGACTCAGATTTTCTGATTTGATGCCTCTCCTTTGCACAATACGCAATCCCCCTCCATAGTCTCTGGTCATCTCATCTATTGGCTATTAAGTCAAACCAGAGGTAAGTCGTAGCCTATCCCAGACAGGAGCCTGCAAAAGAAGGAAAGTGACTAAATAGCTGCATGACCTAGTCAATGTGTACCAGAAGGAGCTGGAAGAACACACATGAGTCTGATTTTAAAGTGTTTTGCCAAGGGCAAAATAAATACACTTGGAAAAAGGAATTTGTTAATATGGGAGTATTTTCTGGAATACAGGGTTTAACACTCTTGCAAATACTTGGGAAGGTGGTGCAAACACACTGCTTCAAAAAGCAGTGGCCCATGTAAAATAAAGAGATTCCAGAATTTTTATGGCAGGTGGTAGAAAAAACAATAAAAGACTCAAAGAAGTGGATGTGCCTGAGTGGATACACTACATAAGGTTAGAAAATTCACTACATAATGACATACCCTTGGTGAGACTGGGAGATACACTATTTGTCAAAGGGTTAAGGAATGTGCTATTGAGGACATCAGTGTCCCTGGTGTGTTCATTAACGCTTTCTAGTCTAAAGCTGACAGTAGAAGAAGTCATTACAAAACTATGGCTCACTAATAAGAAAGGGAATGATAAGACCTCAAAGCAAGAGGTCAGATATTGGTGGGCAGGCCTCAGCAGCAGCCTAAAGAGGAAAGCCCTAGATCAGATGGTAAGTTGATGTGGCAGCCCGGGAGGCCTCACGTGAAGAATTATAAGATGGTTTTCCTGGGGCAAAACAGATGGGTTGGTGGACCAGTTAGGGAACGGTTCAATGAGTACAATCAAAAACATATAGAGCAGATAATCAGAAGGCAGATCAGAGGGCAGTTCCCAGCCCCCAAACCCAAATATAAAGAGAGTCATAGCTCCTAAGTCAGGTTACAAGCCCAGACTCCGTTGACTGAAAGGAAGAACAGGTTCCCGGGAGAAAGGACCCTACAATACCACGGCAAGTGAAAATGGTAATGAATTCTCCAAATAGTTATTTTTCTTTCACATAGAGACCTATTCTTGAGGAGTAGAGTACATGCCAACATTTCAAGGACAATTGGATATAGAGTCCAAGTAATTACTAATGCTCAAAATGTGATGATGCTGCCCCCACATTAGAGCCTTGCCTCAGGTCCAGCTCACAATGGGTTCACTGGCTTCATGGTCCCAATTGGCAGTCATTTCTTTAATCTTTGAATATATAATTAAAATAAGCACATTTGCTAGTTGCTACAACCCCCACATTAGCTCCTTGGGCTATAGCCTATCACTATTTTTGTGCAGAAAGTTAAGTAAAAGAAAAACATATATAAAAGAAAGTTTTGCAAAATAGATGAGAAATACCTGAAAACAAAATAACCCAGGCAAAAAGGAAATGGGTGGGGCAGAGGGACCAGAATATACTGGTCAAACAAAATCAATAGAAAAGAGAGAGCACATCCTTCTATGAGATAAGAATTCAGGCTGACCCTCCTGGGCAGGTGAGACCTCATCTTTACAATAAATCAAAAAAATTAGCCGGGCGTGGTAGCGTGCACCTGTAGTTCCAGCTACTTGGAAGGCTGAGACGGAAGGATCGCCAGAGCCCAGCAGGTCGAGGCTGCGGTGGCCGGGAGCGGCCACTACACTCCAGTCTGGGCAACAGTGAGACTGCAACTCAAAAAAACAAAAAAAAGAATTCAGGTTCCAAAGTAAAAATGAAAAACAAAAAATTAAAGAAGGCTTTATTGTACTAAAGGCTATACTTTACAATAAAGATATAACAGATATTCTTATGTCAAAAACACACAAACCACCATCATAAAGCAAAAATTACAGGATACAAAGAGAAGTAAACAGAAACACACAAATATCAGGAGAATTTACACCAGGACTTTTAGTCCAAGACAAAGATCAGATGAGCAGAAAATAAATAAGGATATAAAAATGGAAATCCTGTGATCAATAAGATTTATCTCATTGATTATATATTTATTATATGTTATATTTTATATAAACATATATTTATTATAAATATATAATTTACACTTGATTAAAAATATAGAACTTTCTCTCAAGTGAATCTAAAACATTTGTAAAAATCAACTATAAGTTATGACACAAAGAAAACATAAAATATGTTCCATAAAGAAGAAATAATATAAACAACATTCTCTGATCACAAAGTAATAAAATAAAAATTTATAGCAAAAATTACAAAACAAAACAAAAATCCCACCTGGAAATTAAAAGGAATAAAAAAGGCCTCTCTATTATTCAACTCTTGAGTAATAGGAAAACAAAAACTAAAATTACAGAATTTGTAAAAATCAATGAAACAAAAACATTCTCTATATCAAAAAATGTGGAGTACACTTAAAGCAGTAACCAAAGTGGAGAAAATCCATTACCTTATATGTACTTATTAATAAAATCAAAAAATAGAAAAAATTTACAGTCAAAATTTAAAAAGTTAAGCTTAAAAAAGAGAGAAATAATAAAAATAAAATAGATATTAATGAAAGCAAAAATAGCACTCAGTAAAAACAATAAAACAAAATGCTAAATCTCTGAAATTTAAAAAAAATAGACAAGTCAAGTGTATCAGTCAGGGAGCAACCAGAGAAACAAATCAGTAGGTGGTACACATTAAGAGAGTTTTTACAAAAAAAAAAATTTTTAATGTAAAAAAGAGATTTTTTGAAAGGACTGGTTTATGTGATTTTGGTAGCCAAGTAGGCAAGTCCAAAATTCACAGGGCAGGTTTTTGGGAATTTGGGGTAGGCTGGAACTCTCAGTCATGAGTTGCTGTCTGCAAGCAGAATTTCTCCTTCCTTAGGAAAGCTTCATCTCTGCTCTTAAAATCTTTCAGCTGATTGACTCAGGCCCACACAGATAACCTGGAATAATCTCTCTTACTTAAAAGTTGCCTGCATTAGAGATTGTTATATAAAAAAGACACCTGCATGTTCATTGCAGCACAATTCACAATTGCAAAGATGTGGAATCAACCTAAATGCCTATCAGCTGATCAGTAGATAATGAAAATGTGGTGCATATAAACAATGGAATACTATGTAGCCATAAAAAGAATGAAATCGCCGGGCTCAGTGGCTCAGCCTGTAATCCCACGCCTTTGGGAGGTTGAGGTGAGTGGATTGCCTGAGCCCGTGGGTTCGAGACCTGCCTGGGCAGCGAGACCTCATCTCTACAATAAATCAAAAAATCAGCCGGGCGTGGTAGTGCATGCCTGTAATTCCCACTACTTGGAAGGCTGAGGCAGAAGGATCGCCGGAGCCCAGCAGGTCAAGGCAGTGGTGGCCGGAAGTGGCCACTGCACTCCAGTCTGGGCAACAGAGTGAGACTCCAACTGAAAAAAAAAAAAAGAATGAAATCATATCCTTTGCAACAACATGGATGGAGCTGGAGATCATCATCCTAAGTAAACTGACTCAGAAACAGAAAATCAAATGCTGCAGGTTCTCACTCATATGTGGGAGCTAAACAGTCACAAAAATGGAACTGACAGACACTGGGGACACCAATAAGTGGAGAAGAGGGAGGGAGATTAGGGTTCAGAAACCATCTACAGGGCACAATATTCACTATCTGGGGAATGGGCCCCCTAAGACCCAATCCCCCCTACTACACAATATGTCCATGTAACAAATATGCATGTATGCACCCTGAATCTAAAATTTTTAAAAAGTCACCTGCATTATTCGTCTGCTCAGACTGCCATAACAAATACCACAGACCATGTGATTTAAATAGCAGAAATTTATTTTTCACCATTCTGGAGGCTGGAAAATCCAACATCAAGGTCCAGCAGAGTCTGGTTTATTGGCCTGCTTTCTGGCTTTCAGCTGCCTTTTTACTGTGTCCTTACATGGCAGAGAGAAGGAGAGGAGGAAGGGAGAGAGGAGAGGGGACAGGGAGAGGGTAAAGGAGAGGGAGAGGGAGGGAGTGGGAGCAAGAGAAAGGGAGGGAGGGAGGGAGAGAGAAAGGAAAAGAAAGAGAGAGGGGGAAAAAGAGGAAAGAGAGAGAGAGAGGTAGAGAGAGAGAGAGAAGAAAAAGAAGTAGGGAGGGAGAGAGAAGGTCTCTTTGGCATCTCTTCTTATAAGGACATCAATCCTATCAGATCAGGGGTCCATCCTCATGACATGACCCCATTTAATTCTAATTACTTCCTTAGAGGCCCCATCTCCAAATACAGACACTGGGTAACTAGAGCTTCAGCATATGAATTTTAAGGAGACACAATTTGTTCTATACCATCAACTGATTATGGACTTTAATCACATCTGCAAGTTATACAGCAATACCTAGATTGATGCTTGATTGAATAACTGAAACTCTACCCAAACCAAGTTGGCACATAAAACTATCACACCTGTAGATAACAAAGATTTCTAGAAACAGGAATAACAGTGGAATTGTAATGTATTAATAACTAGGAAATCTCGTACCATTCAGTTTACCAGAACAACCTCCCCACCAGTCCCCTGCTGGCAATAGTGTCTTCTACAGCCATGTTTTCAAACGTCAGCATGCACAAGAATCACCTGAAGATCTTGTTAAACTTTTTTTCTGACTTAGTAGGTTGGGTGATGTGGGGCCGAGATTCTGCATTTCTAACAAGTTTACAGGTGAAGATGATGTGTCTGGTCCAAGGGCCAGTCTTTGAAGAGCAAGTCCTCAAAGTATAATTGCTGAAACCCCAGATGACAACACTTGCCGGAGACCAGCTCCAGCCGGATTCAGGGTACCCCAAAGGTGGAGACAGCGTTGGCAATTGGGGGGAAGAAGAAAGAGAGAAAGAGAGAGAGAGAGAAACTGGACTCCAGTCTAGTGCAGAAGCGATGTGTGTTATTGGGAATTACAACGGGTCTTTTACACACAAAGTCAGATGTGGTAGGGGCATCCCCCACCCACCAGAAACCTTAATCCATGAAAACTTAATCAATGATTGCCTTTAAACCCTTTTCATATGATAATCTTAAAATCCCATTAACAGGATAACCTAATCCGTGACTGACATATTCTATAAACCTTTTTCATCCTAAACTGATTGATTTATGCCAAATTAAACAATTCTATAGAAGCTTAAGTATTTACTTTACAAACGAAAGTGGCCCATCCCAGAATGTTTGGAATGTGGCCCAGTCCAAAGTTCACAGTGGGCTACCTGCAAGTAACCCAGCCGCATTCTTTCAACAAAATGGCTGTCTTCTAAAACTATATTCTACAATTTACACCTTCAATAAATCCTAAGATCATGACCCAGAAGCCTGTGACCAATACTAAGGCTCTTAGATGTGACACAAGTTTGAATTATAAGTTGTGTGAAAGCCAAAACTGCGGTTTGTGGAAGAATGGGAGCAATGAGCTTCTAAAGTTAGCTTGTGTTCATCCCGGTCTCAGAGTTTTTATGTTTTGAGCTCACAGGAGCTTAATCTGGTTAGTGCTGAGTAGAAAGGGGGAGGAAATGGGGTCAAATAGCTCCTGAACGCATCCTAGTGGTCTCGGGGTCAACGGCCCTTCCTGATCCCTAATGCTCAGTGGGCCTCCATGGCTGGCTCCCAACAAACACTAGTCTGACTTTATACTTTCACCAGACACTTCTTTTTTGTCATGTGTCCAGGAATCCCCTGGAGTGCTTTTTCATGCTTAGGAACCCATTCCTGATGTCCTTGCTGCTGGACCTAAAACTCAGAAGTATCTTCCCTCAACATTTCTCATAGGCATGAGTACCTCTCTCATGCCTTAGGCTTAGGCTGGCCTCCCAGCACCTTGGCTTTTAACGTACTCAACAGTTATTTTTTCAGGTCATGACCTACCAGCTGGATGGCTGGGTCAGCACCATATGAACCCAGAACTACTCTTTTCCTTTTATCCCCTATCTTGGTTTAGGGTACACTGGTCATATTCCTTCCTACTGCAATGATGCTATCTCTGAGGTCCATTGCTCTTCCCTGTCGTGGGACTTGGTCTGGGATACCAGTGTCCACTAAAAGAGATTTTGATAACTTTTAATATTGGAGGAAAAGAGTTAGGGATTCTATATTGTTTTCTGCCCAGAAGGCACTATAACTCTTTAGACAGATCTGGCCCTATAGACAGACCTATATTTTTAGACAGCTCTGTCCTTTAGACAGGCCTATATTTTTAGCTATTAAAGCATAAGAAAGAACACAAAAATCTTGGAGGCATATTGTCCTGGGCTGAATTGTGTCCCTTCAAATTCATATTCATGAGGCACTAACCTCCAGTATTGACTGTTTTATAGAAAAAGCCTTTAAAAAGATAATTAAAATAAAACTGAACTTGGTCCAATTTTCTAACTAGTCAATGCCTATAGACTTAAAGCTTGAGAAACTTACATTTGTACAATGGCACACACCTGCTGCTTGTTGACTGTCTTCTCTTCCTTACCCCACCCTAATTCCTGTTTTCTGGCGCAGGGTTACAATGAGACACTAGAGGCCTCTTCCGACCACCTGCTGCCTGTTGACCAACTCCTCTCCTTGCCCCTCCTGTCTTTCCTTCCTGGCTAAATAAACCCTTAACTTGAGTCAGGGAGGAGGAATTTGAGGTTTGGCTCCTGTATCTCCAGCAGATATCATCTGTAAAATAATAAAGCCTTCTTCCCGGCAATACTTGTCATCTCAGAGATTGGTTTTCTGTGCTGCAAGCAACTGGGCCTAGATCAGATGATGTCATGAGGGCATAAGTGTGGGGCTTGATACACAATGACTGATATCCTTATAAGATGAGGATACAGACATGTGCACATCCAGAGGAAATATTATGTGAGCACACAATGGAAAGGCAGTCTTATGCAAGCCACGGTTTCTCAGATGAATAAAATGAACACCTGCCAGCACCTTGATCTTGGACTTCTAGTGTTCAGACCGCTAAGGAAAAAAAAAAAGCAGGCAAATATGTGTTGTGTAAGTCAGCAGTCCCTCAAATTTTTGGCATCAGGGACCAGTTTTGTGGAAGACCAACTTTCAAAGGATGGCAGTGGGGAGGGTGTGGGCAGGGGATGGTTTACATTTATTGTGCATTTACTTCTATTACTATTACATTGTAATATATAATGAGATAATTATACAACTCACAGTAATGGAGAATCAGTGGGAGCCCTGGGCTTGTTTTTCTACATCTAGGCAGTCCCATTTGGAGGTGATGGGAGACAGTGATACCTGAAGTGTGTTGCTTATGTCCAGTCTACTCTGTAATCTCATTTTGGTTGCTGTCACTGCAGAAAACCCTGCTTCACAAAGACAGGAAGTTGGAAACAGAAGCAGGCTTTTCAGTGCTTTTGTGGAAATCTCAGGATATTCCACATTGACTTTAATCCAGAACATATGGAGATTTGAAGTTCTCTCAAACATACTTTTAAGGCCATGGTCATTTGCTATCTCAAGCAGTTGATTCTCTTCTAGCACAGACAGAGTCAATTCACCTGGCTTATTCACAAATAGGTCACAGATTCATTCCTCTCCAGTTTGGGGGGTCTTATGTTTGAGAATTAATGCTCAAATTCTTGAAAGTTGAGATAGGTGACCATGCACTAGCTGGGAGAAAGAAGGCCCTGGCTCAGTCTCTTTCAAAATTTCTGCTAACGTTTGAAACATGTCAAAATTCCCAGTATTCACTCATCGCCCCCATAATTCCAGCTTGGTTTTGAACATAGAGACTTCATCTGCTGACTAGAACACAGTTGTCATTCTTCTCCCAAGTGGCAGACTGAGTTCATTGAGCAGGTAGAATATGTCACACAAGTAAGCAAAATTTGCAACCCATTCTGTGTTACTGAAATGTGTGCCAGTGGTGACTGTTTTTTAAAAGAAAATGCAGAATCAGTGGGAGTGTCTCTTGTAACGCTGGCTAGTTACCTACCTTTAGAGAGGCATTTCACTTTGAAAGAGATGATGTGTGTGCTTTGCATCCATCTCTGTTGAGAGCCAACATCTATAGCTACCTGGCTGAGGCCTGTAAAGGCCCATCCGGAAGATCGCCTCTGACATAGGATATCAGTTATACCTATAATATTGGCGTGTGAATGGTGACCAGTGTGCATACGTGGCAGTAAAGCCTGATGGAAAGCTGCTCAGCAGAATTATCTTATATGATTCTAAGTTGTATTTCTTTTTAGATATTTTTCAAACTTCTATTTTCTTGGTAGACTGGTGAGTCGGTTCTAAAGCAGTTTCCCCTAGAGCTAAGATTAGAGACTAAATTACCATCATAGTCTTATTGCCCTGTTCCTGGCCAGGCAGAAACGATTGCTATTGTCCCATTACAGGCTATGCATTTCCTTGTCTTTGTTTTGTTAAATACCGAAAACTGTCTGCAGTCCAAAGCCATTAACTTGGCGACTATGCCTTTGTTTCATACCGAAACTCTGTCTGCCTCTGTTTACCTCAGCCCGAGGCCATGTGGCCATGCATTTCCTTACTCAGAAGTGTGAAAGCTACTATATTATTTCTAGAGTAGACTTGTTAGGATAAAATATAATTTATACACTTATAGTTACGTTTTAGAGTATATTTGAGCAAATTTATGCTTGCTGTTTTGTTTCTTTTGGCTACATTATTTAAATATAATAGTTACTATACGATTTATAAAAGAATTAAGGATATAGCATAGTATTAAAGGTCAATCATTAGAAAAATTAAAGTTTAGACATAGGAAATTCATTTAAGTCATGGTAAGGTTTTATAATTTAAGAATAAGTTTTAATTGTTATAGAATTACAGGACACTACATTCCATAATAGATTAATAGAATAACTGAGTCATTTAAGTAAACTTACAGATTATAGTATAGTGTTAAATTGATAATATTAATCGTTAAAAATATTAGGAGTCAGTAAACTTGGATTGAACTTAGAAAAGTTTTTGTATTAATCAGGGTCTGGAACAAAGAGTATAATGTGAATGATTTATTGAACATTGTGGAGAACACTTTGAACAAACTGTATTAAAATTGTATACCTGTAAATTTAATGTAAGTTTTGTGAAACACGTCATGTATCATGGAATTGTAATTGTTGGCTTGGAACTTGCAAGTCTCGTGATGCGTAATTTGCATAGGAATGTGTACGCCCCCAAAGTGATTGACACACTAATGGAGGGTATGGAAAAAGGTATATAAGTTGGAAGGAGTTCAAATAAAATTTGGCTTCAGTCCTGATCAGACTGTTCCCAGAAGAATGGCCTCAGAGTCATTTCTTCTTTCCGTCTTGATCCACCGAAGCGGTCTAACCTTACCCTCATATAAGTCGGGGCTGGCAGAGACCCCGACAGATCTCCTCACAGAGGTACATGAAGAGATGTGAGTTAAGGGCATGTACTTCAGTGTGGTTGATAATTTTAATCACATCCTGGAAAATGTTGTTAAGTTCAGGTGACATTTTTCAGCTAGCCAGTTTTTTCTATGAATGACACAGTGCATAGACCAGCCAGAAATCTGCCCCATCATGGCAGCTGATCTGTCTGTGCATATACCAACAAAAAATGACCAATCCAGTTTTCCTGATATGTAATAATTCAACGACTTTAATAGTTCTGCATCTGTGGTATTGGTTGGCAACAAAAGTGCACATAACATGTCCTCATGCACATCCTCCTAAAAATATAGCACACAAAAATTAGTATTGCTACCTTGTTGTCAATATCAGTAGACTCATCAAACTAGATTGCATACCATGACTCATTAATCCTCTCTAACTATTGTGCCTCAATATCCTCTGCTATTTCATCACTTGGTCTAGTTATGGGTCTAGCCAAAAGAGGAACATGTTCCTCCTTTTGAACTGCAGCCTCTCCTAAAAGTTCATGATGGGCTGGGTGCAGTAGCTCACGCCTATAATCTCAGCACTTTGGGAGGCCGAAGTGAAAAGATTGCCTGAGCCCACAGGTTCAAGACCAGCCTGGGCTTGGTGAGACCTCATCTCTACCATAAATCAAAAAATTAGCTGGGCGTGGTGGCGCATGTCTGCAGTTCCAGCTACTTGGAAGGCTGAGGTGGAAGGATCGCCTGAGCCCTGAAGGTCAAGGCTGTGGTGGCCATGAGCATGCCACTGCACTCCAGCCTGGGTGACAGAGTGAAACTCTGACTCAAAGAAGAAAAAAGGTTCATGACAAATGTCCTTAGCAACGGCAGGATCAACGCTCACCAACCTAAAAGGCTTCTTGGCTTTAGCAATACAGTTTGCCACTAAAAATCTTGCTCTCAGTGCAGACTCATTTGATGAAGTGATGACGTTCAATAATTGCTTCTGTTCTTTGCATTCATATTGTTTTCTTTTGAAAAACTCCAAAGGCTTGTATTTTAATGCTTGGTGTTTGGTGTCCAGGTGGTGAAGCAGTTTTGAAGCTTTCGTGGCTTCATCGGATAGCCAGTCACCATGTATTATACAAAGTGAGCTTGGAGAATGAGACTGATGCAATGAACCTGTAGTTTAAGCAGGACTCTTGGTATTGTCTTTCAAATGCAGCTTTCTTTTTGTTGATAGTCTTAGAGTCTTCTGCTGTCTCATCATTGGATCTTTCCTCCTTTCTAAACAAGCTCTCCAGTGACATTTGCTTTTTACTCATTTTGGCTAGGGTTAGCCTATGTTCTTACCAAAACTGTGACTGAGACAAATGCACAGTGCAGGAAAGAGGTGTGGATGGAAGTGGTAAATAAAATAAAAAGCAGGCCATGCACAGACTAAAATAAATGTTGAATTCTGACTGAAAGCCTGCCTCCGGATGCAGCTGTAGAATTGAAGTACATCATCTCACTTGCCACTCACTGATAGGATTTTAATAATTGTCTTTACATTTTTTTTCTTGATTTGTTTTTGAGTTCATCAAAAATGGAGGCCAGCCAGGCGCAGTGGGAATCCCAGCACTTTGGGAGGCCAAGGCAAGAGGATTGCTTGAGCCCAGGAGTTCAAGACCAGTCTGAGTAACATAGTGAGACCTTGTCTCTACAATAAATCAAAAAAATTAGCCTGGTGTGGTGGCAGGCAACTGTGGTTCCAGCTTCTGGGAAGGCTGAGGCAGAAGATCGCCTGAGCCCAGCAGGTCAAGGCTGTGGTAACTGTGAGTGTGCCCCTGCATTCCAGCCTGGGCAACAGGGCAAGACTCTGACTAACAAAACAAAACAAAACAATGGAAGCCATATCTTTTTGTTTTTGAATCCAAAGTTTCAGGACACTGTCACTCTGAGGGGGTGGTATAACATGGTGACAAGAGCGTACACAGTTACCTCAGACTCCTTGGATGCAAATTTCACCACTCACTGGGTGGGTGATCTCAGGAAACTTACCTAACTTCTCTGTGTCTCTTTTCATTGTCTGTAATGCAGGTAAAATACTATCTGCCCTAAAGACTATTCTAACACTTAAGGAAGTCAATATTCATAAAACAATTCAAACAGTACTGGGCACATAGCAAGGACTCTAAACATTAACAAAGGTGCATTGTAATTATTCTGTTACTTGCTTTCCTAGCCTCTCCTATCCTTAACTCCTTCTCTCTAGACTGTGAGCTCTGTAAGGTCCAGTATTCTGTCTAAAATAGTTTTCTATGCGCAGCATAGAGTTGGAGTCTCTTGCATCTGAGTGTGGACCTTAATTCTGTTACTAATCAGAGATTACTTAACCTCCCTTCACCTTGGCCTTTGCATTCAATATTCATTTGTCAAACATTTTCAATATCCCCTGCAAGTGTCTAAGCTTGATAAAGGCAGGAATGGGGTCTACCTTGCACTTGACTTCATCTCCAGAGAACAACACAATGTCTGATCCATTGTGGGCGTGATCATTGATAATTTTTTTGCAAAATGCATGTAGGAATAAGTAAGCACCCAGCATTTTCTGGACACTGGGTGTTGCAATCAAGGATAGGAATGGAACAAAGCTTGGTGTTACCTTTGCCCAAATTTGTAATGAGGAAACAAAGAATAATATGACTTCTCATAGGGTTATTGTGGAACTCAGGGAGATACTATATGAAAATCTGAGCAGAGTGCTGGCATTTAGTAAGATGTTTCATGTTATGGTCCCAACAATGACCCAATTAAAAACATGCATATCTCACATTTTATTATGACACATTACCAGAAAGAGGCTAGAGGTAGAAATGCATCGTTCAGTTTGTGTACTCAATTTTAAGCAAAATGGCAAATAAAGTAATATTTGAGTAACTTAAGTGAAATTTCCTGTAAAGATGATTAATGTTGAATTATAATTGCAAGAGTAGCATGCTGAATGAAAGAATGAATGAGGGATTCAATGCAGAGTTGCCAGGGCTGAACAGAAGAACACAAACAGAGGTGGTGTTGCAGTTTGGGAATAGCTTTCTAAGCTACAGTTAAATCATTTTCATGATTTGCACAGCCTGCACCCCAGCCAGAAACAACTTTCCCTGGAGGGTTCATAGCCTCAGAGAGCAAATATTTTCAGAGGAAGTAAGATGATTCATGAGATGACTCCTAGGGAGACTGTCAGAAATAAAATCTCTCTGGATAAAAAGAAAGAGAGAGAGAGAGAGAGACCAAAAGAGAGAAGGGGGGGAGAAAGAGGGAGAGAGAAAGAGACCAAGGTGATTCATCAGATTTATTTGCTGTTGATCATCCATTTGGCACTATTTCTAGGCAATATATAGTGTAAAGAGAGGTAAGGTGATGCTGAAGTGAAAAGTTTACAAAATTGGGTGGCTGTGCATACTAAAAGGAGTTTGTCTCAAGGTGGTGCAGGGGAAGTAAGTTTTGTTTAAAAAATCCTGGAGGTTTAGGGCCTTCTAGATTCCTCCTCTTGGCAAAATTGTTATAGCTGCACATTTTGAAGAGCTCTGTGCCATCTCTTGTTGAATCACCCAATGAGTTTTGAACAGCATTACAATTTACTTCTGAATAGTTAAGATGGCATCTCCTATCCTTGTGTGAACCCTGGAAACTAATAAAATTTTATCTGGCTGAGGGAATCGTAGGATCAAAGAATTTCAGAGTTGGAAGGGTCTTAAAGGTCACATAGTCCTCATTCTGCATGAAGCACTGGGAGAAGTGAAAAACTTTATGCATTCTTGAACCTGTGAGACTATTAAGACAGTCCTGGATAATAGATTTAGGGTGAGGAGACACTTACTAGCCAGGTTATTAATTGATTAAATTAAATATTAAGAGCCTTATAATGAGTGAGTTATGAGCTGACTTTAGCAGCAGACATTTTAGAAAATGTTTTTCATAGTTATATACAAGAGTTATTGACACTGTCCTGCAACAGTTTTTCAAATTCCAAGCAGAAGCACTTACTAAGAGCAGATCCAAGATTCTGCTTTGTGTCTGAGGCCAGTATTTTTCAAAATTGTTAGCAAAGTTAAAACTTAGATTTTCTTTTCTTTTTTTTTTTTTTTGAGTTGAACACTGAGATCTTCTCCTACCTGTACAAAGCCCAGAAAACAAATAGATTTGGGTCAGACATTGAGAGTGAAAGCTTATCTGGGTCCTGGAAAATAGTCATTTCTCTAACAAGTTAGATCTTCAGAAATCTGGTCTATAAAGTCAAGCTTCAGGTGAGGTCAAGGTTAATGTGCAGAACGTATGCATTCATTCAATCAGGATTTATTAAATAACTACCACAGGTCAGCCCCTGTAATATAGACATGAATTTTAATATAACTGGTATAAAAACATGAGCAACGGAGTCCAGCAAGGAGGATGACGAAGGTCATTTTGCATAGTCTTGAAGGATGAAAGGAAGGTTTCCTGGTGGAGAAGTAGGGAAAGATATTCCAAGCAGATTTTTGTTGTCATCATTAACAGCTAACATTTTATTGAGTGCTTTCTACAGGCCATGCATTGATTCATCCTCATAACCACATGAGGTAGATACTATTTGTACACTATTTTCTTATATATGAAAGAATTGAAAATTCAAGATATTAAGTCCTACACCCAAATTCCTATAACTAGGGGTCTTTTTGGTCTCAAATGAAATGTCTCTCAAAATGATTCTATTCCCTTTTCTGATTTGAAGTTTGCTCAAAAATAAAATGATGATTTGGCTGCCTGAATTTGTTATTCCTAGTTTATTATTTGTGAGACAAACATTGAGGTTGTCTCAAGACTTAATATTTTAATTTGGAGTATTACAAATGTACAACATGTATCTGCTTCTCAGGTGTAGTCTCTTCTGGACAAAGGGCATTTCTGGTCTATAAAGCCAAGCTCCAGAGTTTGGACTGGGATTTCAGCTAGAGAGCAAGGCTTGGGGTAACGCCTAATTGAAAACTTCACTGGGATTTCAGAGGCAGTCAGAAAGCACATGGTCTGGAGCCAGCCTCTAAATCAAGGCAAGGTGAGAGCTACAGAGAAAGCCAATACAGAAAGCTAAAAGTCCAGGGATTTCAAACAAGAAATGTCAGAGCAGGTTTGAGTGGTTTAAAAAAATCAAGGCACTGAAGCATCCTTTGAAACTCTCTGTGTGCATTCAGTTTTGTATCTCATCCCTATGGTTAAGGACAACGATGTCACCTGTTAATGGACAACAGCACCTCAACGTTTTCCTGGAGGAGAGGATAAATATAAAGCATTGGCACCTTACTTCCAAATGGCTCTTGATGAGGCTTCTGAATTTTTGCCTATACATCTGATGATATAATTGGTCTAATTGCTCTATATTTTGTCATATTTAGATAGCAGTGCATGTAGAAGAGAATAAAGTCCATTCTGCATTCTGTATAGTAACTGGTGAAACTGGTTCAGCTTACCAAGAGAATGTCCTCTGACGGCGTCACATATCCATGGTCTCCACGTGATTTGGCAGTTTCTGGAAAGCTACACACAGGCACAGGGAGAAAACAATTGTTTGTCACATAGCTTTCATTCATTCATCCAGCAAATTTTTCTGAGGAGTGTTTTCTGTTTAAGAACAAGGGACATAGTGATAGGTAGAAGAGACAAATTGCCAGTCCTTGAACAATTTATTTTCCTCTGGTGAAGGAATCAAACAATCAGCTTACAAGCACATACCAGATAACTGAAGCCTGTGGTAGCTCAGGGGAGAGTGTGCCCAGAACCCAGGTGTAGAGGGGGGTTAAGGCGTGCGCATCTTAGGTGTCGTACTCAGCGATAGAGAAGAGATGGCACCTGAGCTGGTTCCTGAAGGATGAGAAGGGAGCCGCCATGTAAAGGGACAGGGAAAGAAAGTTGGAAGAGGTGACAGCAAGAACCAAGGTTGCGGAGTGGTGGCCAGTTTCCTGCTCAAAGAACAGATACTTCGATTTGATGAGGGAAAGTTGCAAAGACCATGGAGCTCCTTAGGGGATTTCACCACATTAGGTAGTGAAAGTGCTTATCAGGCTTGGAGTTTCCAGAAGGCACTGAGACTTTTGATCAGTGCCTTTCTAGGCAGTTGTATTTCTTTGGAAGCTAAGGTAAAGCATTCGCAGATGGCTGATGAGTAGGCTCTGCTCACCCTCTTCAGTGTCAAAATGTCCATTCCTAGACACTCCGATTTTTTTTTAGTAGCAGTGGTGAAGAGAGTGTATCTAGGAGAGGCTATCTTTTAATTCCAACTTTCCCCCAGATACTAGATGTGTCCTCCAGGGCAATTAACTTAGACGTGTCTTCTTCCTCCACTTCTCTTTCCTCTTCTCCTTTTTTATTCCAGACGCCTGTGTGGATTGTTTCACCTTGTCTTGGCCTCACTTTTGACTTCAGTTGTGGTTACAGCAAACAGTCTCATGGTCTTAACTCACTGGTAGCTTCTTGCTTTAAGCATATGCCTCCCATTCTTTATTGGCCAGCCCAGGTTCTACCTGATGCTGTGGGGTGGTGGACGGAGGGACACATGACTGTGTGCAGCCCTGGAAAGGAAGGAAAATTATATCCCCAGGGCATCCTCAGCCAGTGAGTGGAGGAACCTCAGAATTATAAACCTCCAGATTCTTCAAAGCACTCCTGGCAGGCAAAAGGCTACCTCTGCCCCTTAGAAGAGAGCAACTTCCAGTTGTTTAGTCACCTTGAGAAGGCCTTGCCTGAAGAAGATGCCTTACAAGGTGATGCTTTTTCTCCTCAAGATCCACTACCTCTCACCCATTTTTGCCAAGAACAATAACTTGTCCCGGCATAGCCTGATTTACTGTCCTGGAAAAGAGATCTGGAGGCCATACTAGCCCACTGCAGGGATCATTCCTTGAAGGTTACACACAATAATTGTGCATAAGAAATGATGGAGATGTGAGAGCTGCCTAGACAGAAAATCAAAGGAGCCAGAAGACCAAGGGAAGTGAGAATGTTTGGATGGATCAATTACATGAAACCAAAAAACTCCACTAACTGACTATTTGCTAGAAAGACCCATGGATACTTCTTTACCAAGACCATAATGAAGGTTCTGCTGAAGATGAGCAGATCTGAAGCTCCTTGGAGACTTCCATCTGTGGATGTGACAGTGCTGCCTTGGTCCTGGGCCGCTTTGTATCAGTGGGTTATGGCATGATCCAAGAATAACGAAGGCCACTTAAACTTCAGCAACAAAGTAGATGTCACTATCATAATAGGAAGGGCCACATAGCAGTCAAGTTGCTTTAAGTTAAAAGAATCTGTGGTAATGACTCATAGACTTGACTAGTCCTAGATAGTCCACAAGCATGCTATTAACTTGAATTAATATAGTCCCACCCTCATACCCCTCATTGAAAGCTGGCTGATGTCAGCTAACACAATGAAAAACTATTGTCCTTCACCCCAATTTTCAGCTCTAAATTAGTTTACAGATTTAGAGGTTACTGATTGAAACACAAGCTTGTTTTCCTTGAGGAACGACCTTGTAATACCTTCATATGTGTATTCAACAAATATTCCCCCAATTTGATCTCCTAGAGTAACTATGCATGAGGAGAACTTTTAAGGATGCTCGAACACGAGGTCTAGCTGACACTAATTCAAGGGACCCAAAATACTGTCCAGGAGCCCTGATGGAGCGGAGGTATAGGGAGTCCAGAAGATTTCTGATAAAAGACCATTCTACAGAGGGTTCATTGAGTCCACAGACACATTTTCCAATTCCTAAGTGTATGAGTTGGATTGACATACTCAACAGCTGGCGGAACAGTTATTTTCTGACCTACGGAATGTGAGTCAAAACTCAGATTGCTTCCCCTCTGTGCCAAGATAATTAAGCATAAGTAGTATTGTATTCCAGGAGGAATTTTGGAGATTAGCCCTAACACCAATGTTCTATAAAATACAGGAATGGTTGGCCCTACACATCCTTGTTTAATTCACCTGTATGGTTCCTGAAAAAGAAAATCAGTTATTTTTGGTGGAAGACAGCCAACTCCTATAAACCTCACCAACTCAGCTCCTATGCTGGATGTGAGATCTTTATGAAACAGATCAGCACAGACTTTGGTATTGGGCATGAGGCTACTGACCTGATGAATGTGTTCTCCAATTCCATCAGGAAGAATGATCAAAGGCAGTTTTTTTTTTTTTTTTATGGAAAAGATATTATATATTCACTTTATTTTCCCAGGGCTGTATTAACTCTCCTGTTCTCGGTCACAAAGTAGTCAGCAGGAACCTTGATGACATAAGCATTCCTCAGAACATCATATTAGTTCACGACACTGATAACATCACATTATTATTTGGTGAGAAGAAAGTCACAAATACAAGGGGAACCCCCCCAAAATGGAATTTTTTTGAGGGTGAACCCCTTGTAGCACATGCTTCCTTCACTGGGTAAGTGTTCTAGGAAGAAACCATCAGCATCAATGCAGCAACTAGCATTGTTGTGAGAGGCTACATTCGGCTTCAGTGAATTTTTCTGGAAATTCTTTCAACATGTTTGCCCATTTCATGTTGGATGATTTACAAGCACACCTGTCCATACCTCAGTGAGTGTTAGGCAGTTTTTGACCAAAAATGGCATTAACCACCATGCCCCAAGTGACTTTTGTTTGTTTCCCCAGATGAAAAATCCTTAAAGGGGAATGTTTTGCCAGTATGAAAGAGGTGAAACAAAAACAGCAGAAGCACTAAAAGGCATCAAAACTGATGAGTTCAAAAAAGCATCTCAGTCAAATGGAGAATACTTTGAAGGTGACTGAAGTTTAAACATAAAAGAACAAGCACATAATTTTTATAAATGAAATCTGGGTTTGGGAGGTTCCTCCTCATATTTTAGATCAGGGGTCCCCAGCCTCTGGATCATGGAGCAGTGAGGTCTGTTAGGAACCAAGTGGCATGGCAAGAGGTGAGTGGGGGTGAGCGGAGTGCTCCTCCTTTCAGACCAGCAGCTGCATTAGAATCTCACAGGAGCATGAATCCTATTGTGAACTGTGCATGTGAGGGATTTAGGGTGCATGCTCCTTATGAGAATCTAAGGCCTGATGATCCCTGTTCTCTTACTGTCCGTGGGAAGATTGTCTTCCATGAAACTGGTCCGTGATGCCAAAAATGTTGGAGGACCAATGATCTAGATCTCTGGCAGGATAAATACAAGCCAGAGCCGGGCTCAGTGGCTCAGCCTGTAATCCCACGCATCTGGGAGGCTGAGGTGAGTGGATTGCCTGAGCCCGCGGGTTCGAGATCCGCCTGGGCAGTGAGACCTCATCTCTACAATAAATCAAAAAATCAGCCAGGCATGGTAGTACATGCCTGTAATTCCAGCTACTTGGAAGGCTGAGGCGGAAGGATTGCTGGAGCCCAGCAGGTCAAGGCTGCGGTGGCCGGGAGCGGCCACTGTACTCCAGTCTGGGCGACAGAGTGAGACTCCAACTCGAAAAATAAAAATTAAAATAAAATAAAATAAACAAGTCAGAGAATTGGAGCTAAACTGTATGAAGAAATAGCTGCCTATCATATCAATGATTTTTTAAGGAACTCGATAGTCTAAAACAGAAAGGAACATCTCTGTTAAGGATTTTTTTTTTTTTTTTTACATCTTGTACCTTTTACTATTAAAGAGGAGCCACTGCACTTAGTTTGGAGGCAGCATACTGACTGCATTGGGGATAGTTCTCTGATGGATTTATCTGGTGACTAGAATTCCTGCAGTTTTGAACAGGACCAGAGTGAGAGGAGGCCCTGCAAGGGGTCTGGTCTGTGGGCCTAGCTGCCCTGCAACAGGTCTGGTCTATGGAACTAGTTGTGCTGCAACTTGAGCCACACGACTCGGCAGAGCCAATCGTGGTCTGGGGTAGATAAAGAGTGCATTAATCTGTTTTGTGTGGCTAAAAGGCTGGGTAACTTATAAAGAAAGAAGTTTATCTTGTCTCAAAGTTCTGTAGACTGTACAGGAAGCTTAGGGCTGGCACCTGCTTCTGGTCAGGACTTTAGGAAGTTTCTTAACATGGTGGAAGGTGAAGAGGGAATAGCCATATCACATGGCAAGAGAGCAAGCGAGAGAGAGAGAGAGAGAGAGAGAGAGAGAGAGAGAGAAGGAAATGCCAGGCTCTTTTTAAACAACCAGCTCTCATAGGAACTAATGGAGTGAAAACTCACTCATTATTCAGAGAACAGCACCAAGCCACGTGTGAGGAATTCACCCCCATGACCCAATCGCCTCCAACTCAGCCCCACCTCCAACGCTGAGGGTCACATTTCACATGAGATTTGGAGGGGACAATCAAATTATACAGGATACTGTCAGGAATTACTGGCAAACTCCAGTAGAAGGGATATTCAGACCCTTTCCAGAGCAGAGAACTATGTTTCATGTAAAAGGCACCCCCTGGAGGGCTGTTGAGTTGGTAGTTACAATAGGTTATCAGATGAATGAAACTGTCAAACATGAACTGGATATTTTATCAGATTCTCCAACAGTGTTGGGTGGGTGCAGCAGAAATATATGAGGTGGGGGACAATGGGAGTGATCTTTTCAGATCAGACCCCAGCAGGCCTAGATATACAAGTGAGTGACAAAGATGTGCTTCAACGTATCAGTGATGCTTTCCTAGAGCTCACATTTCTGACCTCAAATGGAGGAGAGGGGTATAAAGACTAAATGATAAGGCAACACAAATAAACAAAAAAAGAAAAAAAACCCTGATATGTGTTTTACAGTGTGTTGTTTTTTTCCTCCAACTGTATTGATTTGAACTGAAAATAGATGGCGTCATTTAGGCTTGGCACTTAAGGAAAGCAGTGAGCTAAGTTTCCATATGGGCAGAGTATGAGCAGGACACTGGGTCACTCCCTGTGCCAGAATGGAGAAGCGCCCTGAGGTAAGGACAGACAGAGACCTTTAGATAGTGCTGAAAGGCACAGTGCATGGTCAGGTGCTTGGAAAGAGGATTAAACAGAGGCAAGGGCACTCTGACATGGGTAGAAGCACTACGGAAGTGGTCAAAACCATGGTGATCATTCCATCTCTTGTTAACAATGTCCACCAGGCATTGCAAAGGAAGTGCTGACCTAGGCGGACACAATGGTGCACCCGCTGGTGGTCGACCAACATCCGCCCTTGCTATTCTTGTGATGGTACAAAGAGCCCTGAACTGAACTGAGTAGTCATGATGGTACAGATGAAGGCTATGCCTGTGCCTAAAGTTTGGGGTCCCTCTGATCAAGGCTGTCCTGGCTTTTGAAACTGCTGAATGTGCAAACTACCAACAAAAGACCAACACTGCATCCCTTGATAGGGCCCTATCCCCCAAAGACTTTCTATCCCTTTGGACAGTTTGATGACATCAGACTTCATCCTATAGGGGGTATCAGTCCATCCTTCCCTGTCTGCTATGCTTCTCTGAGCACCACCACCTGAGGGCTTGCTGCATGCCTGATTTGTGGACAGGGTTCCATTCAGCATCATCCACTAAATAAATGCATTTTACAGCAGAGAAGCTACAGCAGTGGACCATTGGCCACAAAATTTCACCATACGCCACATCACTCAGATGCAACCAGGCTAACAGAATGTGGAAAGGCCTACTAAAGGCTCACCAACTTGGGGACAATGAATGTTGACCTCAAGGAGATCAATGCTTTAAAAATCAGTGGCTTATTATGTCTCTGCTCTTCATGTTGAAAATGAAACCACTTTCATGTGTAGCTGTATATATTTTTATCCAAAAGGTGTCATGGCTTATCAGAAAGAACCTAGATTTTGGAGTACTTTAGTGTATTTAATGAGTGACATGATGCAAAAGGGCAGTGACTTTATCCATGTTCTATGTGTTGGTTTTATCTACTCACTGCCAAGTTCCTAGCACCTAGAAGAATGTGCAGCTGTTAGAAGACACTTTATTGACCTATTTTTTGAGTTGGAGTCTCACTCCATCACCCAGTTTGGAGTGCAGTGGCACACTCATGGCCACCCCAGCATCGACCTGCTGGGCGCCAGTGATCCTTCCATCTCAGCCTTCCAAGTAACTGGAACTATAGGCGAGCGCTACCACACCTGGCTAATTTTTGATTTATTGTAGAGACGAGGTTTCACCAAGTTGCTCAGGCTAGTATCGAACCCATGGACTCAGGCAACCCACTTGCCTCTGCCTCCCAAAGTGCTGAGATTACAGGCTGAGCCACCGAGTCCAGCAGAAGACACTTTAAAAATATGCTGATGAGCCGGGCTCGGTGGCTCAGCCTATAATCCCGTGCCTTTGGGAGGCTGAGGTGAGTAGATTGCCTGAGCTCGCGGGTTCGAGACCTGCCTGGGCAGCGAGACCTCATCTCTACAATAAATCAAAAATCAGCCGGGCGTGGTAGCGCATGCCTGTAATTCCGGCTACTCGGAAGGCTGAGGCGGAAGGATCGCCGGAGCCCAGCAGGTCGAGGCTGGGGTGGCCGGGAGCGGCCACTGCACTCCAGTCTGGGTGACAGAGTGAGACTCCAACTCAAAAAATAAATAAATAAAAAATAAAAATATGCTGATGCAATGTATGCCCAATATTTACAATATTCGGTGCTTGATAAAGGCTGCTGTCGTTGTTTGGATTGTTCATGCACATCGTGCTGACAACATCTTTAGTCTAATTGTCACAGTTTCAACCGTGATGCCACCTTAAAAGCCTCCTCATTCCTATTTCTGTTCAGGTGAATTAGCCCGGGGGGGACAGCTACTGCTGGGCTGCTCTTGCTCTTCCTGGCTTCTTCCAGCTGTGATGGCCCATATGCAATCAGGCTCTGGTGGGTCAATTATGGGGCCTCTGCCTCTGCCCTACATGTGGCCTCAGCACTTGGCTGCCCCATTCAGCCCTAGCCTGGGCACCCTGTGGGCATCCCACTTGAGAAAACCCTCAATACACACGAGCACTGCTGTTACGTGGACTTAGACTTCTCCCTTCTGAGAAACAAACTGTGTTTCTCGAGCAAACCAGACTACACAGACACAGGCAAGGGAGCGTGGTGGGCGCAGGGATGTCAGACTCATGCTGGCCGTGTGCCCAAAGTCAGCCACATGAGGCGTCCTCTGCCTCAGCACAGAGAAGCTTCCTGTCAGAATCCTTATGGGAAATGTGTACAAGCAGTTCCTGCCCTCATAAACAGGAATCCTGCTGGCAATTTGTTCTGTAAGAAAAACAACAAAACAGAAAAAGAGCTGATGTGGCTTCATCAGGACCTGCATCCTGGGCTTCCTCAAAAAAAGAAGTAATTGAAGCAATCCTGATTTGTGGCCTGAAGGGGTTTGCAGCTTTCTTATTCCATCTCACACAGAAGCTCTGAACTCAGGAAAAACAAGGAAAACAGACCTCATAAAAGAGTGCAGGATTGTGATTCTAGAGAGCCAAAAACAAAAGAAAAATCACTTCTTCAGTTTGTTTGGATTCCAGAGACCAGGATTCAACTTATAAACATCTTTAAATGATGAGCCTTATGACCTTCCCTCCCTTCTTTCCTTCCTCCCTCCCTCCCTCCCTCCCTCCTTCCTTCCTTCCTTCCTCCCTCCCTCCCTCCCTCCCTCCCTCCTCCCTTCCTTCCTCTCCCCCTCCCTTCCTCCCTCCTTCCCTCCCTCCTTCCCTCCCTCTCTTTCTTTCTTCCTTTTCTTCCTTCCTTCGTTCCTTCTCTCTCTCTTTTCTCACCCAACTTTCTCTCTCATATCTCTCTCTCTTTCTGTCTCTCTCCCCGCCCCGGCCTCTTTCTTTCTTTTCTAGCCCCATTCCTTGTACTTGGAGATCAGTCAATTTGCAGCCCAGTCTGGAGAAACAGTGTTGTCATAGACAAGGCGAGGTGAGGTGCAGGTTGGGCCACTAACTTGACTTTTTGTGGGGAGATGAGAAACCAGATTTCAGGAGTATCAGTGTCACCAGGATGTAGAAGGATATGTCAGTGGAGACATCTCAGGCACGAAAACTCAAAGGGGCCTCAAGAACTGAGATGATTCCGGTAACTGCCAGTGTGAATCCAGCCAGTGGCACACAGGGCTGAAGACCACCGTGTGACTGATATCTGGGGA
Source organism: Cephalopachus bancanus (assembly GCA_027257055.1). Taxonomy (NCBI): domain Eukaryota; kingdom Metazoa; phylum Chordata; class Mammalia; order Primates; family Tarsiidae; genus Cephalopachus; species Cephalopachus bancanus. The sequence goes on along the minus strand of JAPVLO010000095.1, from coordinate 2,729,932 downwards.
AGGTGAATAACTCTTGGCTCTAGATTTGTCCATGTGGATTTCTCACAATTAGGTAGCGGAATTCAGCTTTATGAGAGCCAGGAGGGATATAGGCTAGAATTCAGAGAAATACCCTAAGCTGGTCTGGGACACTAAACAGGGAAGCTAAGCGGACATTGTGAAGGAAGACATAAAAACAAGGAAGCCTTTACCCTTGGCTAGAGATGACAGAAGAAAAACTGCAGTTGAGGGCACCATAGAGGCTCAGAGTTCATTCCCAGTGGGATCCTGAGCCAGGCTTGCATGGAGGAAGTATGAGGCATCTCATCAATCACATGAGATGTTGGATTTGGGTCTGAGACATGAGGCTTCGTTGCAGGGGCCACTGGGTAGGAGAGGGGGAGGGCTGCCAATATCATGTGCTTAAGGTGCTACTACAACACAATAATTTTCAATTAAGGAACAGAAATTTTATTTATACAACCAAATCAGGAGTGACTGCATTTTCTGGATCAAACAGGATAAAAAACAATGGCATCGAGATGTGTAGCTGGGCAAACTAAAAAAAAAAAATTGACAAACTCTGTCATGTATAACTGTGTTTTGTCCTGTGTCCACTCCAGCTGGGGAAGAATCATTTCTTCTTTAATCTTTTCATTTCTTCAGGGCCTCCTACTGCTCTCAGCTTGTCTCAGAGGGGCTGTGCTACTTGTGGTTTTCAGTTAAACTTGACACACTGGCTTCACTAATACTTTAGATCTACTAAATTTGTCCATGTTCCCTTTTCTGTGTGCCCTCTCTCTCTCTCTCTCTCTCTCTCTCTCTCTCTTCTCCTTTGCATTAAAGACCAAAACAACAACAAAAAAGACTGTTGTCAGAACAGTGGTGTGCCATTCTTGGAGGACAGATCTCCATGATATTATAGAGTGACTTACCTTCCATGCTGAAAGCCTTATTAATGTGTGAGTTATGCCAGAGGTGGTTCAGTCACATGAGATGAGATGCTGGTATCACTCAGAAAAGAACAGCACATCCATCTTCCACTGGAAGTTCTGCCTTGGGCTTCTGCTGATATGGTTTTGATGCAAAGCAAGAAAAATTTTTTTCTGATAAACAGCAGAAACCAGACTCCTCTGTACCATAATTAGACAGTTGTGTGTCCCTCACCTATTAAGTGCATGGATCTTTTTAGTGGACTCTGGTGAAAGCTTCCACTCTGAACCCTTGAGCCAAACATTGCTAGGCTCCCTGATCCTACCATGGCTCCTTGATGGAGTAAAATATGTAGTGTACAGACTGCAAACTAGATTCCACTTCTGAAATGTGAGGTCTAAATATCTGAAAGTATATCACAAGCAATCTACATCTCTAAGTCTCTAAAAGAGAAGAAGGTCACCCTGTTGATTATATCCCCTGATGATTAATGCAAATAGTTCAGAGAGTGTCCTCAAATTGTCTACCTAGAAGATAAATGTCTGATGATAGGCCATCTACATATATCCTAGTATGGAGAGGGCGGGGGCAGGAATCCTAATGCAAGTGTTCATCATACCCTCGGTTATTCTATTAGGATCGTGTATTATTAGACATGATTTCCTTTATCCCTCATGTTTCAATTGCAGTGACATTCTTGGCTTTTTCCACACCCTCATGCATTTTTCCTCATAGAAGGAGTATTAAATTATCTGATTAGTCCATTTAAGAGCAAAAGCCGGGCATATATGACTGAGTCGCTTCCCTTTTTTTTTTGTCTTCTTTGGATCTACCTGATTTTAGGAAAATACACTCCACTTTATTCTTGTGAAGCACTTCAAGGTAGCAGCCCTGGTCTTTGTGTGGAAGCCTTTGGTTGACAAGTACTACCTGACAGTGAATAAGTCTGTGTATTGGTGGGGCTAGGTATCAGGAAGCCTTTGATTATCTCACAGCCAAGCCTCAATTTCCAATAATTCCACCAGTAATGAACCAGATATTTTAATCTCATTCTGCCTGATTCTTTGTATATCTCAGTGGATTCAGAGCTCAGGCAAGAAATACAATCATACACTCTATTAGGTCACCTAAAACCCAACATATGCCATCAATAATTTTCACAACTTACTGATTTACTAATTTATCCCAAACAGTACCTTAAAGATTGTTTTAAAGGTTAATGATTACATTTCTAATGATGTAGTCCTTTTATGATTTTTCCCCTTAAAATATTCCCCTTATAATAAAAAAAAATCAGAACGACAAGCCTTGGGGTGAGGTTAGGAAAGGAGGCTGAAACCCAAATACGCATACTGGAGTGAAAATCCCCCCATACCTAGCGTGACAAGGTTGGGATATGCCCATGTGTGGCACCTACAGTTTGTATGGACAAAAGCAAAATCAGCAGGATTTCATACAAGCTCGAGGTAGATAAATCAGCAAAGTTCAGGGACCCAAAATAGCTCACTATGTTTTCAGAGACTTGATTTTTCTCAGCAGCATTTTGAATGACTCCCTTGTCTCTTTCTCAAGAGGAACCAGAAGTTCTGTAACTAAAATGACATACATTTTAAGTGACTACTTCAAAGAAAGAATTCAACTCTGTAGACTTAAGAAATGTCATTAAAATGTGTACTCAAATATGTCCCATTAGGAGAGAAATCACACAATGTTTATGGGCAAACTCTCAATAGGTTTTCTCAAATGCCATGTCGTTTTTCAAAAGAGTTTATCATTAAATTATTACTTTTCTGCATTTCAGTTCAAACCATATTCCAAAAGTAGTTTATCTTAATAGAACATTCTTTAAAATAATTCATGACATAAAGGACAAATGCCAAAGTGCTCCTATTGGCTGTTACATCAGTGAGCTGAGACTGGAGCAAAGCAGTGGGAAGATTATTAGGGTGTTTCTTTCAGGTAAAATTATACAGAAACATATTTTCCAAAAGTTCATACACTGGGCTGTGTTTTGAAAACAATTCAAAGTTTTCTGGGTATTTTTAATGTGTTTTTATTATAGAATATATAGGATGAATCAGGGTTAATTCCTACACTTCCATGCACACCTCGCACTAACAGGTGCACAATCCGGTGTCTGAGATTCCTGGGCAATTGTACTTCAGAATCTGGACATTTGGGGCTTTTAGAATAGGAAAATGGCACGTGGACCAAGTGATATAAAACAATCCCATCGGGGCCTGGAATAAAACCCTATAATTAAACACATTCATAGTTCTACAGTGAAACATATACAGTTCAAATGACTTGAAATAAAGACAAAAATAACACTCATACTGTGTGTGACACATGAAGATTCTAAATAGCCTCAGATGCAGTTTTGCCACCAAATGTGTTACAAAACAACTTTGGGTTTTTTTGTGATTTGGGGATTTCAGAATTATAAAGAAGTATTGTCCTGTAGTAACATTAATAAACATTGACAATAATTATGCTAAGCACTTACATATATCATTTCATCTTCTCAACAATCTTATAAAAAGACGGCTACCATGGTTCCCATTTAAAAAATAAGGAACCTGAGATCCACCAGCAAGTAAGGGTGGAATGACTATTTGAATAGAAGATGGCTACCATGGTTCCCACTTAAAAATAAGGAAACTGAGATCCACCAACAAGTAAGGGTGGAATGACTATTTGAATAAAAGACGGCTACCATGGTTCCCATTTAAAAATAAGGAAACTGAGATCCATCAGCAAGTGAGGGTGGAGTGACTATTTGAATCCAGGCATTCTGGCTCCAGAGCCCATGACTTTACTGCATTTCACTGTCTTTTCTAAAGAGACAATGTTGACCTCAATAAAGAATGACCCTGAACCCATATATCATCGATGTTGCCATCAGAAACACAGTCAATGACTGTGACCTCTAAGAACAACTACTGCCTGCATCCTTCCCTGAGACCAAGTGATTTACTGCCAACTCTGCCCTTCTCTCCCAACACCTAGGACAGCACTTGGCCTTCAGAATACCCTATTGCTGAGGGACTGATGAATACTCCCTTTGGGACCTTTGGGATGAGGTGGGGCTATGGCAGGAGCAGGAAAGAGTGGAGATCACTCATGCTCAGTGGTGAAACTGCCTACTGCCTCATCCTCCTCATCTGCCCATATCATTTAGGGGATGGAGGAGGTTTGATCCTGTACCTCTCTAGACTCTAAATCAAGACATCAGGATTGCAAGTCTAATTAATGAGTGACTAATTACTGTGGCCCATAAATGAAAATAAATCAGCATATCAGCATGTAAAATCCACATGCTGCTTAGACGTGGTCACTACTGAGGATCACGTTGTCTCTTAGAACAAGAAGTGTATCTATTCAACCTCCTTCAAGAAGGAAGAGGATCCACATGGAAGACTGGAGAGGATGTGGTGAAGGGTCCACAGGCCTGTCTAAAGGCACAGAACTGAGCAGCTTTAATTTTTTTTTTTTTTTTTGAGTTGGAGTCTCACTTCGTTGCTCAGACTGAAGTGCAGTGGCACACTCCCAGCCACCGCAGCCTGGACCTGCTAGGCTCCGGCGATCCTTCCGCCTCAGCCTTCCAAGTAGCTGGAAATACAGGCGCATGCTACCATGCCCCATCTAATTTTTGATTTATTGTAGAAATGAGGTCTCGCCAAGTTGCCCAGGCGGGTCTCGGACCCGCGGGCTCAGGCAATCCACTCACCTTGGCCTCCCAAAGCGCTGGGATTACAGGCTGAGCTTCTGAGCTCAGCAGCTTTATTCTTTTTGCCAAGACCCTTTCTAACTCACAAATAGTCCTTCTTCCTATTTCTGTACCCCCGAATCCACCTTATATACCACTTCTATATTAGCCTCCCCACTAAAAAAAACACACACACACACACCTTTGGTTATGTCATCTTCTAGAAAACATTCCATTGCTTCCAATTTGTGAATAAGTTACATGATCCTCATCCAACAACGTCTCCCATAAGACATCCCAACCCCTCCTATCTTCCCCCTCATAAGGTCTCTACTCTATACACCAGGCAAGCAGTTTAATTTCCCCCGTGTTGAACTCATATGTGCCAGCACAAGTCTACTCACTTGCTTTCTGGCTGGAACAGTCCTAGCAAAGATTTCCACTGTTCCTCAGGTCATGGAGTCAAGTCACTATAGCTGTTGCTACCACTGGAGACTGAGGAGCCCTGCCTATGGCACTGATGGGCAGGCAGAGATAGGCACACAGGCTCTCTGGCCAGATTAGGTACAAGAGGGCTCGTATTGTCCTACCAATTATCTAGGTGGAGTCCATGCTCAAAGGAGTGAATTGTTCATGGAACAAAAGTGAGAGACAAGGAGATTCTTCTCCCATCTTCCCCTTCCCTGCCACATGGACCATTCTGAGACAGACATTCATGGAGCTCTAGGAAAACCCCCACAAGTCGCAATAATGAGCTATCCTTGTTACACAACTGTGTCCAGCCTGGGACATCCCCTCCCCACATTAGCCCTCCCTCCATCTGCGCCCCATGCCCTTTCTCTGTCCCTTCTGCTTTCCTGAGATTGTACCACCCCATCAAGGTTAGTGCCAAGCATTGTCCTCAGATTCTGATTCTAGGGAAACTAGGCTAAGACACACTCAACCTCTCTTAGCTTTCCTTTTTGCCTGTCTCTCTTTAGGCTGTTTGCTTGTTTGTCTGGGGCCCATATGCCCCTTACCACCATCCCTGACAAAATTACAGCCATCCTTCAAGGTACTTTAGTAACAACAACATAAATTAATATTCTGATCCTCCAATCAGATATAATTTCTTCTTACTAAAAAAATACCCATTATATTTTGTTTGGGTTCTTCTAGAGTACACATAACATTCTGTCATGTGCTTTCCTTAGTGTTGTATTCCTCCTTTTGGAGGCCAAGCCTCATGAAGGAAGGTTGTGTGCTATTGATTGTGGGCATCACCTGCTAAGTGTTTGCATGTGACGTTCTCAATGAGAGACCCTTCCACATATGGCTTGAATTCTACTGGCTGGTCTAGCCTTGACTTCTCACAAACCTATGATCCAGCCAGAGCAAACAAGCAGATTCCTAAAAATTCACATGATTTCACATTACTTTCTTTTTCTCTGCAGTTCCCAAAGCAACACTCTCGTTTCTTCATGCCCAGAAACTCCTTTATGTCTTTCAAAACTGAAATCACCTGTCATACATCTGCTCCTTTTCAACGCTTTCACTAGCATCCCTTCTCCTCCTCCTATAATATATTAAATAGAAATATAGCTCCATTATAGCAATTATATGCATGTGGTGGTCTGCAAACTATTTTTAAAAGTTTAAATAATAAATATGTTTTGCATTCCTGGCTATGCAGTTGTGTTCCAACTACTCAATTCTGTCATTTTAGCACAAAAGGAGACATAGATGATACGTTAATGAATGAGCCAATAGGCTAAAAAAAAAAAAGGCAGATTCGGTCCACAGCCATAGTCTGTCAATACTGGAATGACCCACTGCAATTCCTTAAGTATCAGTAAGTTCTTTATTCCTAGAATCTGCAATAATGCTTAGCACTTGTTAGGTGTTCAATCAATCAGTATCATTGAGTGAATTAAGTAACAAATAAAGAAGAGTCCTTAAATCTTGACTCTCATTTTGACTGGTTCCCCCTCTGTTTCCAGTGTGAACATCTCTCCTGGGTAAGCTGTAGTTTCTCACCTCTATTTTTCAGTATGGAATTGTCCTGGCAAGATCTAATAGATAGAGCTCCATGCCAAACCCAAAGAAGCGCTACTGTTTTTGCCAACTAATTTCTGCCAAAATCCAGACGCACTCTTTTCATTAAAAGGACCTTAGTAGCTATTGAAAATCGCAGGGTTTATCTGGTCAGTAAACAATTTTATTCCTGACTTGCTTTCCCTCTGCCTAATAAAGTTTCCTGGCTGTGAAAGTTGTTGTTAAATTGCAAAGCGCCGTGAACGCAGAGTGGGGTTCAAAGACTGGAAAGGCGTGAAGCCCTTTCTCTGAATCCTGTGTTTTTAGCCTTCTTTTGTTGATGACTTTTCATCCAGAAATTGACCTTCATCTTTGCCAACCGTTTCACTATCGTTCGTTTTCCTGTCAGCTCCCCTTAACCTCATGGCTTCCAACACTTCTTTTCTATTTTCAGTCCTCTTGTCCTCAACCTAGCATGACCAGTGCTGCCTCTGCCCTGCTCACTTCCATATACCAAGATTGCCATAAACCCAAGCACCCAGATCCCCTCTCCTTCTCATTTCTCTTTTAAAATTCTCCAGTCAACTTTTGCCTCCCTTCATTCTCACCAACCTCTGGGTTCCACAGTTTCTGCATTAGATATTAATTTTCCACAGTGAGGATCTCAAAAGGTAAATTACAAAGTTTCTGCTTAGAGGAAAATAGAAAAATACCATAAGATCAACTGTATCAACAAATGTAATGCCGAATGGAATATTTGTGTTTGTGGTTTAAAGACATATGTAGTTGATTTATTAGTGCACATTAATATGCCAAAGAATCCTTACTTTAAAAGCTGTGCTGATACCAAGAGGGAAAAAACATATGGTCATCTGTAAAATGCAAACTATGCTAAAAAATAACATTCAAAGGAACTGCAGTGGGTACTGGTGAGGTAGGGTAGCCAAACGCATGACCAGCAACTGGGATGAGCTTAGGTGATCTGACGGCAGTTTTTCAGCCATAAGAAATTCAGTCATTTATGTTGGTCAAAGATAGTAGTCATCAAGGGTTTTGTTAGATTGCCAGGAAAACCAGCTAATTGCAAGCTCTCTGAACTCCCATGGCAAAATGTCCTGAGCTCATCCACAGATTTCTGGGAACCTCTAGTTAGAACTATGATGGAAAAAAACAGTTCTTTTCATGGGAAAATATGGGTAAAAGTCAATGACCTTTGAGCTTTCTCCCAAAATATCATGATAACTGAAGCCACATACACCCACCCAGAGAGATGCTGGAAACAGGACAGCTCCTTGGTGCACCCCAAATGTGTAGGGTTGTGAGTGCTTCTTGTGAGCCAGCTCTAGAAGGCTCACGAGTGGGGTAAGGCCCCAGAGCCTTAAAATGTCTTGAGGGTGAGCAAGGAATAAGAGATAAGTATGAGGAATAAGGGACATTAAGGTTGTCAAAGATTCATTCAAGAGATGAGGTGACAAAGTGCTAAATTAGTAAAAACCCTACTGTCATCACAGGTATTATAAACAGTCAATGCTTTAGGAGAGTCAGGAAGGAGAAAGTTCAGTGCTGGAAGGGAAGATGGCCAGAGCAAAGACTTCAGGGTGAAGAAGAGATTTGAGAAGTTGGAAATCAGGGCGTGAAAGAGAATGTGGTGGGAAGGGCACATGGAGAGTCAGAGGGAACCAGAGTGGTCAGAACCCAAGCTCCTTATGGAAGTGCGGGAACTAGAAGAGAAGGTGAAGGGACACACACTTCTCAAAGGGAATAAGTATTTGATCGTCAAAAATTCATTAAAGACACATGTGATCCTTGCACTTCGGGAGGTCGAGGTGAGAGGATTGCCCGTGTTCAGGAGCTCAAGATCAGCCTGGGCAACATGGCAAGATCTCACCACCACAAAAAAGAAAAATTAGCCAGGTGTGGTGACATGCACCTGTAGTCCCAACTACTTAGGAGGCTGAGGCAGAAGAATCACCTGAGCCCAGGAGGCTGAGACTGTGACTGCACTCCAGCCTGAGCAACAGGATGAGACTCTGATTCAAAAACTGAAACAAAACAAAATAAAAAGATTCATTAAAGAGATTAGGTGATACATGCAGCCACCTGAAACTGCAAGTGGTGGGCTTCTTTATTTAGCAGAAGCCACACTGACTGTTTATTGTGCACCTGGCACAGTGGCAGACATTGTGAGTTAAAGGAAAAATGAGACTCCATCTTGCTCCCAAAGATTTCACAGCATAGCAAGACAGGCTGAAACATAAGTAAATGGAGTGTGATAGCTGCTATCTAGAGTAGTTAGGATAAAAGGTTGTGCATAGACACGCGTGCCTGGGAATTCCATGTCTCTCTCAGGAATGGAAGCAGGTTCCTCCACTGCACATGTTGGATATAAATCAGTATAATTGTTCAGGAAGGCAATTTGATAAGAGAAAATTTCTTAACACCCAACAGCAATTCCACGTTGTTATTTTTTCATTGGAAAGTATTACAGATGCGGACAAAGAATTCTGTATTTGAAAAATTTGTCATAGTTGTATGTATACCGGCCAGTGTGGGTCCTCCAGCCACATCTCCCATGTGAGAATTCTGGCTTTATCACTCATAGCTCCACTATCTTGGATGGGGGACCCAACCTCTACAGTCATTCGTGTGCTCATCTAAAAAGTGGGTATAATAAAAGTGACTTCCCCAAAGGGTTGTTATGGATATTTAAAGTGTTACTGAAGATAAAAGGCTCAGCAGAATGCTTCCCGTAGTAAGTACTCAGCAATGCATAGCTCATTAATTTGTAGTCATGAAAAACTAGAAATATGTAAATGTTCCATCATAGGTGAGAAGAGAGATTATGAAATAGCTCATCATGTAATAGAATATTATGTAGCTATAAAAAACCTTTTTATGGACTATTAAATGGAGAAAATGATGATGATATAATATTAATTGTGAGATGCAAGGTACAAAACTGCATGTGATGATTATTCTGTATTATCCTATAAATAAGCAAATAAATACAGAGAGACATGCATATGCTGAGGGGAAATGGAAGAACTGAATTCCCTCAGAAGTTGTCACTGAGGGCTAGAGTAAGAAAGCATTTTTATTTTCTTTTAGTATTTTCCAAAAATTCTACCCTGAACATATCTTACTTTTATTATGAAGAAAGGAAATCATTTTAAATAGCAAATGCATTTCTCAAAATGACAAGTTATTGGCTAGAATCTGGTTCTAATTTTTGACACATTATCATCTCAGTCCTCTGCCCATATCCCACAGGGAAGGCTTTGCACATCTTTAACTACCTCTTCACCTGCAGTTACTCACTCATACCATAAGTCTACGTAGGTCTTAGGACCATGGCAGACGTTGTGCAGAAGACCGGGAAGGTGAAGGTCATGACCTTTACCTTTCAGACATCTGGGAGAAGAGTGAGAGATAGGAGCTGTGTATACACCCATATAAGGTAAGCACCTTAGGAATAAAGAGAAAAAAGAGCACTGTGGATGGGTATAATTGGGGTAGCTTTCCAGGAAAGGAAGAATCTGAACTGGCCTCTGGGGTGGGTGAAATGTGACTAGTGAGTGTGCATGGAGCAAGAGATGGGAGAGAAGAATCAAAAGTGAAGCAACTGAAAACTAAGCAATGCGTATGAACCACCATCTGCAGGGACCATGCATGTGTGACCTGGAAACAGCCAAAGATTCATACTGAGGATGACAAAAAGATTTTATCTCACTTGACAGTTTGACTTCTTGCAGGACAGTGTTGAGAAAGATTCTCAGACTGCGTTGAGGATTCAGAGACTACATTTGTGGAGGAAGAAGTGCTCTCATAGAATAGCCTTATCTGCCATGGGCAAGACCAAGGGGGGATTGGTTTTCCCATCACTGAGCTCACGTTATAAAGTTATGGTTTCCAGCACAGAGTAGTGGTTCTGAGAGGACCAAGATGGAAGAGAGGAAGTTAGAATTTAACTGGATGGGACAAGCTCTGTGGTTCAGCCTGTAATCCAGCACTTTGGAAGGCCAAGGCGAGTGGATTGCCTGAGTCCATGGGTTTGAGACCAGCCCTGGCAACTTGGCAGGACCTCATCTCTATAACAAATAAAAAATTAGATGGGCCTGTTAGCACACGCCTGTAGTTCTGGCTATTTGGAAAACTGAGGTGGAAGGATCGCTGGAGCCCAGCAGGTCAATGCTGGGGTGGCCATGAGTGTGCCACTGCACTCCAGCCTGGGCAACAGAGTGAGATTCTAACTCAAAAAAACAAAATGTAGCTGGATCATTGAAGATTTATCAGGAGTGGCATGAGAAATGAGAAGAAAACAGGGGGAGGAAAAAAAGCTAAAGATGGCTCAAGGAATTCTAACCTGGAATATGGCAGGAAGATGGTCCCCAAAACAGAGACAGATAGAGAGCACACACCATCCATTGTCATTCTGCAATTTAGGGACAAAATTTATTAGATTTTTCACATCTATTATTACTTCTATAGAAAGAAGAGGGTAAACTTGGGGATTTCTGATATTTCTTTTAAATCTGTGAATCTATGACTCTACGACCCCTTACATATCTAATGTAAAAGTAATTGCAATCTAAATCCTTATCTTCCATGGGTCATAATTTCAAATGGCAGCCTATGCCTTTTCTACAGTTTTGTGGGGGGTTTTAAGTGACTTTAAAATTCTTGAATATTGATCACATAAATATGTCTAGCTTTAATAATGAATATTGAAAACAAACAAAAATACGTATACCCAAAAGGAAATGACTAAATACAATAGATAAATAAAATGTGGTCTATGTGGATTATGGAATATCATACATTAATAAAAAAAGAATTGGATCTGTGCATCAATATGTATAAATCATAAAAACACATAGAGCAGGTAAAAGCAAATTGCAGAACAGTATGGATAGAATGATCTTATTTACATAATTTAAAAAGCCTACAGGTAATACTATGCATATTTTATGAAAAACACACACAAAAGTGAATATGTCATGTTAAAGGGTGTGGATACTCCACTCATAAGAGTGGTTATTTTCTGGGGACTGAATATAAAGCTAAAAGTAGTAGTTCATATTCTTAGTAGTGGATACAGTAAAGATACCATACTCCATATTGCATATGTAATGCAGTATTTAAAAAAATAATAAGCACATGTATTACTTGGGCAATTAAAATATAGAAATAAGGGACAAAATCAGACAGAAAATCAGGCATAACGCACAAATAGTGGAGTGGGAATTAATGGACTAAAGCTCAAAGTATGGCTCTGTCAATAACTCACCATTTAGCACAAAAATTCTCTTGCTCTCCTCAGGTACACCATCCCACTTCAGCCACAGCAGAAGGGCCCCAGCCAAGAGAATCCAATGTTCTAAGTTCTCAGAAATGGAGATGTTTTTGAATTGTTGATATTTCATAGGGCAGTGAGCAAATAGCAAATGATATTTAGCATAAATGCCAGAACTTCAGTGGGTGAAAAAGCACAGTGACCTGAACTGCCAGGACACTTCTTTGCTGTTTAGTGATTGTAAAGGTTATGCTCCCTGAGTAACGCATTTGGTTGGAATTCTACCATGGAGCCACCTACCTGGGTTTTCCCTCTCAGGGCCCCTGAATCTGGTCTCCAACTCTGTGATCTAATTCCTCCCAGTATCTGTGTGTAGTAACACCTTCAGGGAGTATTTAACTCAAGATTTTCATGAAGAGGGCAAAGAGATTTGTTGGGAATGACCAAATATATACTCTGGAGAATCACCAAATCTATACTTTACAGTTTAATCTCCACCTATATCCATCTATAAACAATATACAGCAGATTTGGACAACATCCTCTACTTTCTCCTCAGGGCGGTTAATGATAATGCTTCACCACCGTGGCTAAGAAAAGACTCTCTAGGCTGGTCTTATCTGGAGTTTCCTTTCTGTTTTCCACATTTTTCTCCTATCATGAAATCTTCCCTGAGATGTCCACTTCTTGGTGTAAGTCTTTTCACCGGGTCTTAGCCTTTATGTAGTTCATCTTGATTTCTACACTGATTTCCCCATGCACCGTTGTGGCTCAGTCTCTTACTTAAACATTTTGCTGTACCTGTACCTACCTTCATTAATGCTGATTATGTAATAATCCTATGCCACTCTAGTGCCCACAGAAGGGTTTTTTTTTTTTTGAGTTGGAGTCTCACTCTGTCACCCAGGCTGGAGGGTAGTGGCATGCTACCAGTCACCACAGCCTTGACCTGCTGGGCTTAGGCGATCTTCCACCTCAGCCTTCCAAGTGGCTGGAACTACAGGCATGTGCCACCAAACCCAGCTAATTTCTTTATTTATTGTAGAGATGAGGTCTCACCAAGTTGCCCAGGCTGGTCTTGAACCCATGGGCTCAGGCAATCCTTTCACCTTGATCTCCACATTTGCTAGGATTATAGGCATGAGCCACCACTCCAGGCCACAGGAAGAATTTTAAAGTCAATTTGTTGGGATACATTTTTTTCCTACTTGGAGCACATGTTGAAATCCATTTTTCCTTTGCTTCCTGTGTGTAGCAGAAAATGATATGTCCATCTTCCCCCTTTTTTTATTAACAGAATCCTCAAATCTGAGTTTAGCACATGGTCACCAGAATAAAAATTACATTTACCATCTTCCCTTGTAGCTAAATGTAGCATGGACTAATTTCAGGCTGGTAGAATGTCAGTGCCAGGATGTGTGCAACTTCCAAGTGATGACCCTGAAAATAACGTCCTTCACTTTCCACTTCTTCACCCTGGTCACTAACACATGATGATGAATCTGCTTCACCATGTGGATGGAACCTAGAGACAGCAGAGGAACAAGAAAGGCATCAGATTAACCAACCCACAGAATAGTTCCATCAGCCCTGGTCTGCTGCTCTTCCGACTTACAAAAGACAGAAGTCAAGTTTTAGCTTGCCTGAATCAGATTTATATTTGGTCTTATCAGAACCATGAAACAATGTACTAATAGAATCTGGTACCTGTATGCGAAATAATGACGCAACGTAACTGAACATATGTGACATTGGTTTAACAACGGTTAGCCAGTGAGTGGCAAAGATATAAAAGCTTTAGAATAGAACTATAATACCAAAATAGTTGGTAAAAAATGCTTTGTTCATTTCCCATGGCTACTCTAACAAACTACCCCAAATTTAATGACTTAACCCAACACAAATTTATTATTTTTCAGTTCTGGAGATTGGAAATCCAAAACAGGTCTTTACTGGGTTGAAATCAAGTTGTCAGCATTGCTGTGTTTCTCTTGTAGGCTCTAGAAAAGACTCCATTTCCTTGCCTTTCCCGGCTTCTAAAGGCTGCCTGCGTTTCTTGTCTCATCATCCCTTCCTCCATCCTCAAGGCCAGCAACAGCATGTCAAAAGCTTCTCACATCAAATCACTCTGACTTCCTCTTTTGCCTCCCTCATCTACGTTTAAGAATCTGGGTGATTATAATAAATTCACCTATATAAACCAGGATTTTTTTTTATTTTAAAGTCAGCTGAATATTAACGTTAATTGCATCTTCTGCCTTTATTCTCCTTGGTCACATGATATAATGTATTCACAGGTTCTAGGAATTAGGGTGTGGACATATTTGTGGGGCTATTATTCTGCCTACCGCAATGTCTCCTGCAATAACTTGAACATCAGAACCCATACTGGGTCCACAATAAGAATGTGTTGATATTATTGACTACTTCTTGCCACTTTTAGCAAAGCCCCACGAGTGGACTGAATTCTAGTAGGAGTCAGCCTACTTGAATGTAGAGATGGAAGGAAATTCAGCTTCATTTAGGTACCTTTTCTTTCTTTTTCCTTCTTCTTTTGCCTGTGGAAGGGTCCAGATATTTGGTGCCTTAAAGGATCTTCACTCCAGTGATTCTGAAGAAGTAGGCTTAGTGGGAGGTAAGCCCACAGCCCAATTTTTCTAAAACACCTTCCAGAAAATGGGAGAGGGCACAGTGGTGCAAATTGGACTAAGGATCTTTCCTTCACACCCAAACCTATTTTAATGTCTTCAGTTGTCTTAGAGACCAAAGTCAGCATAGAGGTGGCCAGGGCACAGACAACATAAAAGATTGACACTCTTATGCTTAAGAAGTGTGTTGGATGAGACCATTGGCTGTTGCTACTGCCCCATAGAAATTGAGAAAATTATATAACCAAATGAATGGGAAACTTACGTGGTCAGAGTTTGGGTTGTGACATGCTCAAAACACTTATGTATCTTTGAATCTAGCAGAATGAATGTGGCTTAGTCACCAGAAACAATATCCTATTCTATGTCTACTTCAGTTATGTAGTGAAAGGACAATGGACAAGAAAAAATTCCCAGAAGAAGCCAGGTGTTGAGGGAGAAGGAAGCTGGATAAGGATAAAGAGAGTTAAGACATTGGCCTCAGGTAAAAATGTAAGATGATGCCAAAAAGTAAGTAATCAAGACAGTATTAATGCAGTATTTTAAACAATCAACATTAGTGCAAATAATCCTTGATGAAATACTAGGTTAAAATATCCAATGAAGATCTCCAAAATGTCAGGTCAGACCCAACGAGGGGGTGTCTGAGATCCAGTGTCTCGCAAAAGATGCAAAGAATTGCACAGATGTTAGACTGGAAAATATAGTTTACTTAAAAAGTAAATTGGAGAGAAAGTGGAAGAGAGAGAGGAGATTCACCTAGGAAACATGGTGGCCACAGCTCAAAGAGTCACATGGACACACCAGAGTTTAACAAAGCAATGGCAAATGACTGCTTCAATTTGAATGCTTTTAAACCTTCCCTTTGATGGGGGAACAGGTCATTAAGGTGACTGGGTGGTGGTCTGTTCCACATCATCACAAAGAGGACAGGTAAGCACAGGTACTGACATCAGGTGATGAACAGCAGGCAGATGAGTGGATTAGTCACTTAACTGTTGCCATGTTGGTGGGGTCTGTCAGTGTCATGAACACTAAGGGTTGATTAGATTAACTTGGGTTGAGGCAAATACTTGAAATAGAAAAGCTAATTGTAAAACAATCTGGGGTGGGGTTGTGAAGCAATTATCAATAGCTACCTCTGAAAAACTAATTTTGTCCTTGGCTAGTGATTAGAGGGCAAGTTAAAGTGAACTGCTAGAAAAACATGACAAAACTAAGCAATGTTAAAATGACTGCTCGCTGGGTATGTCAACTCCATCTTGGTCCTTTCAGGAACAAAAGATCAAAATTTTTAATAATGACAGGGTCAGTAACAGTAACAAAAGAAGCAATGCTAGAGTCTGAAAAAAAAGGAAAAATCAGGATTCCAATCCTATCTTCATGAAAAATTGATATTTTACTCACTGTGGATTTAAAATTTCTAGAGTTCATTTTGTTTGTTTAAATTACATCATTAAAATTAAAATATTTTTTATCTTGCTCACTGAGGATTTTGTTTCTGTGACCCTTTAAAACTCTATGTCTGAGGCTTTTTTTTTTTTGACCTGGGTAAGAGTCCAGATATCTGGTGCTTTATTTGGCACAATTTAATGAGGTTATTAGTATGGGTCCTAGACCAAAGTGACTGGTGTCCTTGTCAGAAGAGGAAGAGACATCAGGCATGTGTACAGAGGAAAGGTCATGTGAGGACACAGAAAGAAGGTGGCCATCTGCAACCCAAGAAGAGGCCTCAGAGGAAGCCAGACTGCAGAAACCTTGATCTTAGACCTCGAGCCCCCAAACTGTAAAATAATGCACTAATGTTGTTTAAGCCATTCAGTTTGTGTATTTTGTTATGGAGGCTTTAGCAGACAAACACAGAGGTCTTTGGACAATATTGGATCATTACTATAAAATGAGCCTGCCTATTCAGATTCTTTCTTCTTTTTTAAGTTGGAGGCTTTTTGGTTTTTACTTGTGTGCTTTAATTGCAACTATGCAGTACCTTATCTGCTGTATCTCATTGGTCAGGGGTCAAATAACTGATCTTTCAGGTTATAGTTCACAGGGTCGCAAGCATTCATTCCCAGTCCTAGTGAAGAAAACTATGCACCACTTATAGACCTAAGGCTTTGAACTGAATGTAATAATGGATATGTGACCCTTGGGAGGGGTTGGATTGTTCTAAGAGCAGAAAGAAGATACATAAGAATAGTAGAGTGGCCAGAGGAACAGACAGGGACAGAATTACTATTGTCTCCAGCATCTACTTTCTCTTTTGTCCCTTAGTAATTGAACCGCCAAATCTTAGTCACACAGGTGGTCATTCAGACTATTTTTTAAAAAGCCCTTAAATGGGGACCATACATTATTTCTGAGCCAGCAGAAACCAGTGGAAGAGACGTGTGCACCTGCAAGATCATATCCTGAGAAGGAAGCGGTGCATCCTCCCCTCCTTCTTCATCAGGCTATTCCAGACGTCGATGTTGTGATGAGCCATCTTCACCTGCAGATAAAGTCTGCACCTACCACTTCACCAAAACCCCAGTTGTCTTCATCACCTGGTTTGCCCAAATAAGTTTAAACAGGAACATGTGATCAGAAAATATTCATGGCTATGTCCCCAAATCTGCAACAAAATAAGCTAGATTCTACTGCTCTCTGGATTTAATTTGAGCAATTTGGGTAGTTTTTCCTGAATATAAAGTGATTAGGCAGTTTAATAGCTTAGTTAGAATATCAGCTAACTATAAGACCCCAAATAATAAGGACCTCAAAAAGAATCATTCTTCTATCATGACATTTTAGGTGTAGGAGTTAGGGTTGACATGGCAGCACCATACTGTCTAGACCAGAGTCCTTTCTATGTTGAAGCTTTGCCATCCAAAAATTATATTTCTAGCCCTGACCTCTTTTCAGAGTTGTTTATCAAATTTCCTAATCAACAACTCCACTTGGATATCTGATGGGAATCTCAAACTTAAATTTCTAAAACAAAACCCTTGCATTACTTTCCTAAACCATATCTCCTCAGTCTCCCTCATGTCTGTAAAAGCATCACTAATAACCCAGTAATTCAGACTCAGTGGCTCAGACCAAAGTCCCAGGAACCATCCAAGACAATTTTTTATCAGGTTGAAAATGTATCGCAAATAAGAACACTTCCACCACCTTCACTGTTGTCCTTCTTGTCCCCATCACTATCTTTTCTGGCTTATAAAATCACAAGAGCAACCTGAGCGTTCCCTCTACTTCCACTCCTAGATGGTGCAGTTCATCCCACACAGAGGCTAGAGTATGATAACATCCTATTGCTGCTATAACAAGTTACCAGGGACTTATTGGTTAAACAGTAAGTTCATCATCTTCCTTTTTTGTATGTCAAAAGTCCAACTTGAGCCTCACTGGGCTACAGTCAAGTTGTTGTCTGGCTGCCTTCTCTCTGGAACCTCTTTGCAGAGCTTGTTACCTTCCCTGCTCCAGTTTTTGCAGGCTGCCCATGCACCACGGTTTATGGTCCCATTCCTCCATCCGGGCTTGAGTATTCCTCATATAGCGTCGCTCTGACCTCCTCTCCACCTTCTTCTGCTTTTAAGATCCCTCATGATTCCATTTGGGCCATGTGTATAATCCAAAACAATATCTTTAAGGCTAGCTGATCAGCCACCTTGCTTCCATCTGCAATTTTAATTCCCCTTTATCATGTAAGGTAACATATTCACAGTTCCAGGAATTAGGACATGGACACCTTTGGAAGAACAGTGTGGCTTTTAAACATGTACATCAGATCTTATTTACCTCCTTTCTCATGCCCTCCAATACCTTCTCATTCACACTTAGAACAAAAATCCCGAGTCTCAGCAATCATGCCTTTTATGAGACGTCCACTTCTACTATCTCTCCCCACTCACCCCCGGCGGTCTCACCAGCCTTACTGCTGCCAAATTCATTCCCAGAGCCTTTGAGAGTTCTCTTTTTCTGCCAGGAACCTCATTCCTAGATGTCTATATGGTCCCTACTCTCACTTAAGTCATGCCTCTGCCCAAAGCACACTCTCTCAGAAAGACCATCCTTGATCATCCTCTGTCACTGTCACTCATAATATCTGGTATCAAACATTATGACCTCACTGTGAGCTATTATTATTCACTGATGCCATCATGTTACATATTTATTTGTTCATGTATTGTCCATCTCTACCATCAGAAGCTCCATGAGGAAAGGAAATCCATTTGTCTTTTTCTCTGCTTCATCTGTAGCATAAAATGAGTACCCAACAGATAATTGACAGATGAGTGAATGAATGGTTCAATGGAAAGATAAAGTAGCCAATACACTCAACACTTTTACCTAGTCTTGAACATCAAAATAACCAAACTGCTCTTCTACAAGAGATGGGCCATCTAGATTCAGAACAATCCAGGCAGAATTCTACACCTAAGCCTCACTTGGTCCTATTTGCAATGCAATTGAAAGCTGGGGATTTGTTCCATTTTCTTCTTTGTGTGTCTTGGTTTTCAAATGAGGTGCTTAATTCCAGCCAGCATGCTAAGCATGTGCAAACTCTGTGTTGAGCCTCCCGTTTCACCTTGGGGATTCTCACACAAAGCAGGACAGTGTTATTAATCCACTCTCTACAGATGCTGCAGTGGCACCTTGCATATTGCCAAAGAGGAGTGACAGATGCGCAGGGCCTCGCAGCCCCGAAAGTCAATCTATGGGGTTCTGAAATAATGGCTTTCAGAAAAGCCATTATTGATCAAGTAAAGTTTCCGACTCAGGGAAAGTGATGGCTTAAGGAAAAAACATTGTTTCAGAACAGAGCTGGCTTTATCTGTTTTGCTCTTAACATTCTGAGCCTAAGTATCTCTGGCCAAACTGTGTATGTGAGGGTCTGCCATAAGCCGCAGTCTGTGCCAGGCACCACAGCATTCCGAAACACTGTGTTCTCTGCTCTCTGGACTCTTCCACTTATTGCAGTGAAACAATGATTCACACTAAAGTTCACTGATGTATCGAGGAAGTGTGTCTGTGAAACTTAGGAACATGGCCCTGTCTTCCATCACCACTTAAAATATCACAGATGGGCTTTGACATTTGCTGTAGAAAACAAACAGTAAGACAACCAGAGCAACTACCAGAGCTGCTCATGTTTTTGTACCAGTATTATGGAATAGAATTACATTCCCTAATCACATGAGAACAAAGGAAATAATGGCAAAGATGGTTGTCATCTATACCCATATAAAAACAGGTTTCCATCCATACTAGTTTGAGACTCTTTATGCTAGTCACTGGGTCTTGACTTAATGCACAAAACCCACCTCCTTCAGTTTGGTCTCTCCTCCTTAGATGTATCTACCTCTTCAAATCCTTAATGCCCACCTCAACTCTTGGTCACTTTCAGGTTTCTGGTTACTTAAAAATGGCCATTATTCTGAAGCTTGAAGACAAGATTTATAAACCATTCAGTTAGTTGCCAGATCAGTGGCCTAACCCCTGACTTTCTGCCCATATCCCACACAGAGAACCCTCCTTTGTTGTTACCAGCGTCACAGAATGACAATGATGGAGATGGTGAAGTGAAGCTGGGCACTCTGGAGATTGACCTGGTTTTAGATCCTTCTGCTAGACAACCTGACATTTTCCAAATAACTGAAATTTGAGCTTTAAGGATGGGAAAAACTATTTGCTTGGATTTCTTCAAAAGAAATAATATGCAAGTCCATGTGTAGAAAATAATTTCATTAAATAGACTTTATCTAAGGTACTCTAGAGGATAACTAAATAAAATGGCACAAGCATTTGGTTTACTTTCCCCCTAAAAACCTATTTATGAGTATTCTATCAAGAAAATAATATGTGGCATCAGTGTTTACACAGAATGGATGGATAGTAGGTAGGTAGATAGATGCTAGATAGATAGATAGCCAAATGACGATAGATGGTTGATAGGTAGATAATAGATAATGATAGATAGATGATTCATAGATAATAGCTAGGTGATAGATAAACATATGATAGATAATAGCCAGATGATGATAGATACTAGATGAATGGATGGATAGATAGAAGGAAGATAGAGAAAGAAAGAAAGAAAGAAAGAAAGAGAAAGAAAGAAAATAGGAACTGACATCCCAAAGGAAGACCAGAAGAAGACATGTGCATCAGCCTTGAGGACAAAAGTATCAGCCAAGAGCACTACATCCAGTTCGCCTAAGGAAGCTCTCGGCTTGGTCTGTCTGAAAGATATGAGATAGTGAGACATTAAGAAAATTCTTTGAAATAAATATCTGATCCTCTACATTGTTTTTGGTAATAAAAATCTAAGTTTTCTGAGATGAGCTAGAAAGTCAAGCAATAGCCTGAAGTTCAAGGCCACTAGAAGATGCTGCTTGGACATGATCACATTAGTGCTTTGTTCGGGAACTTCCAAAGGAATGTACATACAACCCATGACAGCTCCAAGAGTGGTATTTTAAATTCATGTTGAGAGAACCGTAATAGAGTATACCATAGACTTAGGTTAAGAGCATGCTATAACCCAATAAATATGTAATTGGCTTTTGAACAATAGCACAGCCATTTTAGTTTTCTGCTTTAAAACATAACCTGTAGCTGTTTAAAGTTTCAGTTATGGGAAAAACTGCAAAGCTCCAGTTCAAGCTTCAACCCCTTCCCTTGACCCACTTTCCCCTTAGCAACAACCAATCAGGTGCCAGGGGAAAATCACCTAAAGTTTCCAAATGTCTCTGCAACTTCCCCAGCTAGTGGGCCAAGGTCAGCCCGAGTCAAGCTAGCCAATCCTCCACGATTAAGCTGACCACCAGAGGTTACTACCCAATTAAATGGTAACAGGACTGGAAAGTCCCCCCAAACTCCTCCTCCCTTTGTGTAAAAACATAAAAGGTGTCTGCTTAAGGAAGTCAGGGCCTCTGGGTGTACTCCGCTGCATCGGTTGACGACAGAGGTCCAGGCTCTAGCTTGCAAATAAAGACCCTCTTGAACTTTCATCGGAATTGGCTCTTGGTGGTCTCTCGGATTGAACATTCGGTCACTACAGTGTTGCTTAAAAGTAGATATGCTAGCCTGTTTAATTAATTTTTTTTCTTAACCATTTGCATGTCTATGTTTTCCTGGTAAAGGGAATGTTGTAGTCTTTTTTTTTTTTTGAGTTGGAATCTCACTTTGTCGCCCAGACTGGAGTGCAGTGGCCACTCCCGGCCACCGCAGCCTCGACCCGCTGGGCTCCGGCAATCCTTCCGCCTCAGCCTTCCAAGTAGCCGGAATTACAGGCATGTGCTACCATGCCCGGCTGATTTTTTGATTTTTTTTTTATTGTAGAGATGAGGTCTCGCTGCCCAGGCGGGTCTCGAACCCGCGGGCTCAGGCAATCCACTCACCTCAGCCTCCCAAAGGCGCGGGATTACAGGCTGAGCCACCGAGCCCGGCTTGTTGTAGTCTTGTAGTAAATGTGTTTTACATCTTATGTGTTTGGAGAATGTGGAGGGGGCGAGAAAGCTGGTGTTTACTGAGTTTTTCCTATGCAGCAAATGTTAACAAATTTAATCTTTATTAGTAGCTAGTATTTGTCTAATAATCTGATTTTATAGATAAGAAGACTGAAACTCAGAGGGTTTTCTGATATCACAGGACTAGAATTTGAAATCAGGTATGCCTGACTCTTGAGGTCATGTTCTTACCAATACACTGGCTCCTAAAGAACCTGAGGTTGAGGCTGGTTGCAGTAGCTCAAGCCTGTAATCCCAGCACTTTGGGAAGCCGAGGTGAGAGGATTGCCTGAGCTCAGGGATTCGAGACCAGCCTAGGCAACTTGATGAGAACTTGTCTCTACAATAAATCAAAAAATAAGCTGGGTGTGGTATTGTGTGCCTGTAGTTCCAGCAACTTAGAAGGCTGAGGCGGAAAGATTGCATGAGCCCAGGAGGTCGAGGCTGTGGGGGCTGTGAGAGTGCCACTGTACACAAGCCTGGGTGACAGAGTGAGACTCTCACTCAAAACAAAACAAAAAAGAGCCTGAGGTTTAAAGGAAGGCAAAAAGAGGACTATAGAGAGAGGGAAATGACAGAGCTGCAGTCTGCCCATGCCATGTCCTATAGTTCAAATTCACAGCAGCACAGGCTCGCCTGCCTGTCTGTAGTAGGGTTTAGGTGGTGGGTGAGCATATGGAATCTTGACATGAAAAAGGTTTTGGTGATCAATGAATTCAGAATCTTTATCTTAGAGTTAAGAAAACCAAGACACAGAATGAGAAAGGTCCTTGCCCAAGGTCATAATTGATTTTTGACACTTTGTCAATGTCAGAGCTAAACCTAGAACCCATAAATCTTGATTCTCAGCTCAAAACTCCTTCCATTATTCCAGTTTTTCTTCTCAAGAAGGAATTCTCAGATGGGACCTGCAATCATTTTCTATAGTGATCAAAATCAACTGCACAAGAAAAGATTTGAGTCTAGGACCTAAGACTACTCGGACATCCTAAAATTTACTCAAAGTGATGGGTCCTTTGAAGATACTCTTTCTTATTACAGTAAAGTACAAATCCAAATTGCAACCAAAAAAAAAAAGAGAGAGAGAGAGAGAGAAAACAGATTCACCCTTAATCCTAAATTTATCTACTCCTTTGCATAAAGAGCATGGATTGGGGCGAGAATATACTTGCTATGTTGCCTAAAGTCACTAAACTTCTCTGAGATTCCTTTTAATCATTTATGAAATGAAGACAGTGATAATACAGAGGTTCCTTTTTATCTTAGTTTTATGATCTGAGTGCACGATAATGAGGCGGCACAAGAAAGCTAAAGCCATCATAACATGGAAATCGTCTCTAATGCTTTAATGAGTTGCTCATTTATGAAATTAGTCTGCTCTCCACATCCCTTCTCTCTGAAGATTTGTATTTATCTATCACCATTAAATCAATGTCTTTGATCATCAGTCTATAAATATCATGCAAATCCTTTGCCAAGCAAAACTGTAAATCTCAGAAAAGTTTCAGAATTTCAAGCGATAAATGAAAATAGTGCTGGATATCAGTACAAATCACACAGAGCAACTGACAGAAGGATTTGGCCAAAGCAGCTGAAAACCCTGGAAGAAGGAAAAGGTAGGATTGGTGACAGGGCAGAAATTTTAAGGGAAAAAGACATAAATACCAAAATAACAATAAAAATCCTTGGGAAAGTTGATTAAACTTTGAATATGTCTTCAAAGTGACCTTTTGATGATGCTTTGTAAATTAATTAAACACAAAAGCGTATTGCATTCTTTTCTCAGATAGTTTTTGCCAGAAAGTATTCTTTTAAAAAACTTCATTATTTTCAATAATTCTTTCTTGTTGTCACTTTAACCAAAATTATTATATTTATGAAAAAAATACTATTTTAATTACTTTAACTTTATTTTTAAGGTTAAGTCTCATTTGAATCCTTTTTGCCTTATATACTTCGAAATTTTTCTTGCAGTTTTAAGTGGATTCCTTTGTAGTGAATAATTATTTTTGCATAATAAGGCTCTCTTTTATCAGCACCATTTTCTATTGTTATAGGAAACAAATGAGATAAAACTTACAAATGAAATTTGGGAAGTCTAAAGTGCTATTTTAGTGTTAGAATTTACTTTGCTTTCAAAGAAAAGTAACTTTGCTCTTTTTCAAAGAACTTTGCTCTGTTCATTATGTGCAAGTTACTTCTACACACATTGTTTCTTTTATTCTTCCATCGATTCTTGGGGGTGAGTATATATCATCTCCAAAAAATACATTAGAAAATGAAGAAACTGTTCATGGTCACATAGCTGCTGGGTAGATCAGCTATACTGAGAACTCAGATTGGCTATCCTCAAGTCCAGGATACTAATTCTATTAATTTGAACCCGTGACGCCACCATTTTGTAATTCAATAATAATCAGACATCTGTACTTCATATGATTCTAACTCACACATTCATTCAATAAGTATTTACTCCCCATATGAGATTAGTCCGAATTCTGGGGACAGAGCAGTGATCGCCATAAGAAGGTCCCTGTGTTCACAGAGCCTACGTTCTAGTGACTACATCATATTAACAAGAAGCAAATAATTCAAATAAACAGGACAAATAGATTACTGTGTTAAGAACTATGCAGAGAATCAATAACAAATGACATATAGCAAGTATCTGCTATAGATCAGATAACGTGACACTTTGCATAGATTAACATGTCAATTCTTATAACAACTCTGTGAAGCAAGGAATATTATTATCCTCATTTTTCAAGTGACAACACTGAAGCACAGAGAAGTTAAGTTTTTTCCCCTGAGTCATACAGCCAATAGTTGAGGAGTCCAGTGTCAAGCCAGAGCAATCTGGTTCTTGGAAGTTCTCTTAAGCAAGATGCTAGACAACAGGCTGATGTGATAGAAAGTCACTGGACAGCTCATAGATAACTAGAATTACTTCTTGTATTGGTCTGCTTTGCATTGCTATGAATGAATGCCCGAGGCTGGGAAACTTATAAAGAAAAGAGGTTCATTTAACTCACAGTTCTGCAGACTATAAGAAGAAACAGTGCCTGCATCTGTTTCTGATGAGGCCTCAGGAGGCTTCCAGTCATGTTGGAAGGCAAGGAGAACTGGTGTGTCACATGGCAAGTGAAGAACAAAAGGAAGAAGGAGGTGCCTGGCTCTTTTAAACAACCAGCTCTCTGGTGAACTAATACAGTGAGAACTCACTCATTACCACAAGGAGGGCACCCAGTCATTCATGAGGGATTTGCTCCATGACCCAAATATCTCCCACCAGGTCCCACCTCCAACACTGGGGACCATATTTTGACATAAAATTTGAGGGACAACATCCAAACTATATCACTTCTCAGCATCATATTCTTTATTAATAATAGTAGAGTGTTCAGAGTCTTCCTCCACATAAATGAAATATAACGGACTATCTCAAATAACACGTTCTCCCTTCTAGTTCATTTGCTAGCTGGAGATTCTAGGAATTGGAGCGCATGCACCAGAACAGTTTCACCCAAAGTGCACACCACAGCTTAGGCTCTTATCATCTCCATGTGAACCTCCTGTGAGATTCTATTGACATGCTCAAAGTACTCATAGTCTTGAGGACAACCATCTTCCACTCAATAATATTGGAGCTGCACCATGCTGCCCTGTGGCACTCCTTCCAGGAATGTGCAAACTTTTGGGGGAAAAGTGTTAAAAGAACTGAAAATAGTTGACTTCAGGATGATTTTATCTCTCTCCAGTCACCCCTTTACTTACTGTTCAGCTGTGATCCCTGCTCATGCCCAGATCCAAAGATCAGAGGAAATGATGATCGTATTTCCAATTAGAACAAATAGTAGCTATCTTGAGCTGTATCATTAATCCTTTCAGGGACATTTGTATTGTGTTACTTTTTCTGTAGCCTAATGAGGCATAAAAGAAGAATCTCTTTCCTTTTCCTGTCTCTAAATGTAGGTCCAAATAATTGCTCCTGCTGCTAGAGACTAAGGTTAATTTGAAGTAAAGACCCAGCTGGGAAAATTTTCACTTGTCTAAGCAATAGAATCAAATGTGTACTGGCACTATCATAAAACTGTCACCTTGTGACTTTCCTTTTTGTGGTCTGATCCTCGATTTTGTAATGCCTGTGTGCCTACTGTTTCTGAATGCATGCTAAGAACTTTCCTATTCCTAATGCACCAAAGTTTTTTTTTAATTAAAACTGTTTAACATAACATAACTCCCTGTGATGAGCACCTTTTAACAGTGCTGCACTGAGCTCCATGAGGATAGGTAACTCTGAGACAGGAAAAAGTTAAAATAATAATAATAATGATAACATAAAAGACTATTTAACATAGCAATTTCAGTATTTAAGAAGTCATTCACTTACCCAATCACAAATGTACCCAAATTTCCATTAAGGATGGGGATGTAGTGATGACTGGGAACCATCTCTACTTTTTAGAATATAGCAGGAGAAGCAAAGAAGGGATACTGAATTTAACATGACACTTCAGAATAAACACCATGAAAAATGAAAAACGGAATATAATTTCTCTCTCTAGCCACTAGTGTTTCTTTCAACCTCGAATACTAACCTTATTCAGTAGAGGCTGATATCTTAGATTTATCTCTCCAAGCACCTGAGGGATATGACAGGTCCAATTGATAGTAGTGGTTTCGGGGGCTTAAGTATGCCCACTTGGGGCCGGATGTATCAGGATCTTGATTTGAGGGGCCAACTGTTTTGGAAGAAAACACATCCAAGAGAGTCCTTCCCACCTTCCTCACTTTTAAAATGTGTTAAAAGTTGTCTTAGCCGGGCTCGGTGGCTCAGCCTGGAATCCCATGCCTTTGGGAGGCTGAGGTGAGTAGATTGCCTGAGCCCGCGGGTTCGAGACCCGCTTGGGCAGCGAGACCTCATCTCTACAATAATAAAAAAAAAATCAGTCGGGCGTTGTAGCGCATGCCTGTAATTCCGGCTACACGGAAGGCAGGTCGAGGCTGTAGTGGCTGGGAGTGGCCACTGCACTCCAATCTGGGCAACAGAGTGAGACTCCAACTCAAAAAAAAAAAAAAAAAAAGATACCTATCCATGTGTTTATTGAAGCTTGTTCACAATAGCAAGAACATGGAACCAACTGTACTGCCCATCAAAAGAGGACTGGATAAAAAAAATGTGGTACATATATATACAAAATAGAATATTATGCAGCCATAAAGAAAAACAAAATCATGAACTTCGCAGCAACCTGGATGGAATTAGAGTCTGTAATACTGAGTGATCTTTCACAGAAACAGAGAACTGAGTATCTCATGTTCTCACTCATAAGTGGACCAGGAACAACTACTGTAATACTATAAGAAGAGGATTGACAGTGGCAGGAAACTGCAGGAGGGGTAGGGGTGGAATGGGAGTGACAGTAGTTGAAATCTGCCTGGGAGGGGCACACCTTATCAACAAGGGTAACTGCATGATGAATATTTGTGTATCTAACCCTGAATTGTACCCCACAATTTTAAAATAAAAAAACTTAAAAGTAAAAAAGAAAGTTGTCTTATGAAGAATCAGCCGGAGTGCTTGTTAAATACACAGATCTCTGGACACTTTTGCTGGAGTTTCAAAGCATGCTATAAATTCACTCATTTTTTTCACCAGTGAAAAGGGACTAGACATATATATTCTGTTTAGAATAGGACGAGAAAAGAGCCCTCTCTTATGCGTTCTCAGACACAGAAAGTGTTTTCTGAGCTGTTGCTAGGTGCTTTAGCAAATTACTTTGCCAGTCTCCTTAGGAACTCTCTCAGTTAGCTGGCTTGCTATGTCTGCATGCAAATTATTGATTTTGGATCAAACTGTAAAATGTAAAAATGAAAGAACATGTTTACCAAAAGTGAGTGGTGAAAATATAATCCAGATTTATGTTTGAAAACTACTATTACCAGAAATGAAGAGAGTAGAGTTAAATTACCCTTAAAAATGCTAAGTTGGATGCAAGAAGCTTTCAGCCAATTTGCAGGTTAGGAGAAATTTGGAGTATCACTCATAACTCCTTTTTTCTTTTTCTTTTCTTTTTGAGTCAGAGTCTCACTCTGTCTCTCATGCTAGAGTGTAGTGTCACAATTACAATTATGGCCCACCACAGCTTCCACCTCTTAGGCTTGGATGATCCTTTTGCCTCAGCCTTCCAAGTAGCTGGGACTGTAGACAGGCTGGCATACCACCATGCCTGTCTAATTTTTTGATTTTTTTTTTTTTTTTTGGTAAAGACAAGATCTTGCTATGTTGCCCAGACTGGTCTCAAACTTCTGGCCTTAAGTGATCCTCCTGCCTCAGCCTCCCAAAGTGCTGGGATTATAGGCATGAGCCCATGCACCCAGCCCTAACTCCTTTCTCTTTTCTTTTTTTTAATTTTTTTGAGTTGGAGTCTCACTCTGTCGCCCAGACTGGAGCACCGCAGCCTCGACCTGTGGGGCTCCGGCGATCCTTCCGCCTCAGCCTTCCAAGTAGCCGGAATTACAGGCATGCGCTACCATGCCCGGCTGATTTTTTATTTATTGTAGAGATGAGGTCTCGCTGCCAAGGCAGGTCTCGAACCTGTGGGCTCAGGCAATCCACTCACCTCAGCCTCCCAAAGGTGCAGTATTACAGGCTGAGCCACCGAGCCTGGCTCCTAACTCCTTTCTTAATTCATTTGTTACTAAATGGCATCCTTCCTTTTAAGGATTTAAAGTGAGTGTAGTGTATTCTCCCATTTTCTAATTAGAACCTGCTCTTAGAAAAAGATCATATACTTTATTCTGTCAGAGATGTATGTCTGAACATCACCTCCATGTAAAATAAGTAATTCTAGTTGTAGTTGCAGAAAAGTCAAGAATCATAAAGCAGACTATGTAAATGTTGTTGTTTTGTCCTATGAGTGAGGCATCCAGATACACTGAAATCACACAGTGTAGGCTGAGGGGATAATTGCAACTTGGTAAACAATCAAATTCCTATGGAAACTTTAGAATCTTGTGATTTTATACTTCAAATTATAGAGCCAGTGCTGAGAGTCTGCAGGTGGAAATTTACAACCCTTTTATAATAGATAGAAGACAGATAGATGAATATCCACTTTATATATTAATAAAGGTGAAAAAATTAATCCTTAAAATCAAAACACATGGAATCTGCTTCTAACTAATGAGACTACAATTCATACCACCGAGGAAATAACACTTTATATAGCCCCTCTACTTCCATAGCCCTGCAGAAACTAAGGGGGAGTGGGAGAAATAAGAACACACAAGAAAGTGGCCCCTGGCTTTAACTTTGAAGCCCTAGCATGAATTTCAGAATGAGAGCTAGAGAAAACTGCATGAATAAATACAAATAATTCGGGGAAGAATAGAGTTTGATTCTCAGGGAAGGACATTAGGAAGAGAGAAGAGAAAAAGGAGGCGAGCAAAAAGGTTTGAAAGTAACATAATGTTGATAATAAAAGGTTTTGTAAAAGAAAAATAGCAAATATTTGATTTAGGTTTATTTTTGTGACTTCACTGAAACCATCTCCATCTTCATAGACTTTCAGGAAAGTATCCAAGATTGAATCCACCAAAATGCCTCATTAGGAGTGTTTGCTTTTGTCATTTTTGGTGGAAATGGAAGAAAGGGTTTGCATTTAATGTAGATATTACAGAATGGGGACAATATGCTTGGTAGAAAAGGGCAATGCAGACCTGTTTGATCAGAAGCAAGATCCTAGCACTAGAGGTGACTTGGATGATGCACACATCACTCCCACCACCACACCCTCAACTGCCCCATCATACACACACACACACACACACACACACACACACACACACACACACACACACACACGCAGCATCTCTGCCACTGTCAATAGGATGAGGTTTAAACCAATTTCATTTGAAACTCAAAAGTCAACTCCCATCTGGGTTACACATGTAATATGTTTGAATATATAGTACAAATAATAGAGATTTAGAAATATAATATTTATATTTATACTTATATTTAAATATATTCAAATATGAGGTATGATATAGGCATTTGTGTATTTGGATGGTAGCATTTTGTTGTTATCAATGTTTTCTAAGTTTTCTTAGTTGCTTTGAATTCTGTAGCAGTAGAGTAGCAAAATATGAGAAAGAGGGACATAGAAAGGGCATATAGTACTCGATCTTAATAAAAAAAACTTTCACTCTAATTCTCTAAGTATTACACATGGAAGCATCTTTCACCTCAACTGCCTACCATGACCCTAAAGTAAGAATTTATGTCACAATACTTGGTGAAGGAACCAAACGTGTATGACTCACATACCCATACCCATGAAGAGTGCATTGTGCTGTTCCTGTCTCCTTGAGATGAGCACACGTAGATCAGGACCAAGATATTTATTCTAGAAACATGCCTGGAGGCCTGTTTCTCTCAATTAGCACTAACAGTGTTCAATGGATGTGGGTCAATACTTCTAGGTAAGTGACCACCCTCAGCAGATCCAACTCTTCAACTCTGCTGTTCCTGCTGGGGGAGAAGGTAGTAGAAAGCCCAATTATGGCCATAGATTCCAGTAACTTATTCCCATTGATGTTTACTAATAGTAAGTCTAATGTTTTGATCCTAGTTCATTTTACTCTTTAGCAGTTTTCTCATTGATTCCAGGCTTGAACTGGAGGCAAGAGATGTATGATTAAATATCACTCTAAAGCCCCAACAGTATAACCTATTTCTAATAAGAATTATACTATAACTATAACAGAAGTAATCAGGAAATTGATGGAAATCCCTTTGCAGCTATGTCTTGGATACCATTTTTAAAAAGAAGCCAATTTTGAAAAATACACGTTAAATGCTGTACACAATTGATTCTCTATGTCATTAAGCCAAAGAGGATATTACTTAGGGGGCTATTCATTTTTATTTTACTTTAGTGAATGTTAAAAACCTCTAAATCACTTATAACAGTTAAGACAATTAACTTCATGTGGAACTGTGCAGTTGGAAACTTACCACAGTCTTTCAATGTTTGAATTTTCTTCCTTTACTAGAATTCACTTTGAGAAACCACAAGTCTGTCTAGCAATGTTCCTGGTCCTCTTTTAAAATATGCTATGTATGTGCCTGTGGAATTTTAGTTTCCTTTTTGGATTTTCTGAGTAAAGGAAGAAATAGTAACCCTTCAACATATTTTATAGGCCTGAAATATTTTGATGGATTCTGATTTCTTAAAGGCTTTTAAGTTCTATGTTTTATATCAAATTTAGATTTGAATTATTTTATTAAGTGTTCCAATAGATAACAAAAAAAGGGGCTGGATCATGGGGTACTTTAGTTAATAGCAACACTTTATATAGAGAGAGAATGTATATTACTCTATCCTATGAATAAGTTCAAATATTTTATTTATTAGCACATCTACTTAAAATATACTTCTCTGAAATGTATGCGGTAGAAGACAAAGAGATAAAAACTAGCGTTTATTAGGCACTTAAGTCTCAGGAGCTTCATAGAACATAGGTTATTTAGTCTCCACAATGGCCTTATTATAGTGTTCTCAAACTTGAGTCTGTATAAGGACCTTCTGTGCAACTTGGTAAAAAGGCAGACCCCTGGAATGCATTCAGCCAAGATTCTGACTTAGTACATCTTGAAGGATCCAAAAGATCTATATTTCTATCAAACCTCTCCAGGTGTCTCTGATATAGATGGCATGTGGAACACACAGTGAGAAGCATCGCCTATTAAATATTGCCTATTAACATTTACTCATCATTTTTGATGAATAAACTAAGAATCAGGAAGGTTAAGTATCTCATTTAAGGTCCTCCATTCATGGGAAAAGAATGCTTTTGCTCTTGAGAGTAAGTAATTCAGTCTTGTGAAGAATGGGAAAAAGGTTAAGAAGCAAGAGAAAAAATGTGGGAACATGGCACTGGGAAGTCATGACTATGGAAATAGGGAAATTAGTAGGGTCTTTTGGTTCTGGTCATAGCAGAGTATCTGGTATAAAACCTGTCCTCTCACCATAAAAATGTATAAAAGGTGGACAAATATATATATATATAATAACTGTTTGTGATACTGTTTAACAATCAGCAAGAGGCTCTGGTCATTGAAAAAAAGGAAGAATGGAGGTGAGTACTACATTTACCCTGGCTTTTCCCTGAGAGCATTTTCTAAACTATGGCAAAGAGAAATGAAGTCCAAGAAGAGAGTGGCAGTCCTTGCTGGGTCAAGTAAGCAGAGATAAAAGTTTGGAGCTTCCTAGACACTGGAATTTGGAGACACGGTATTACTAGGAAGAATACAAAGATGAAGAGCATCAAAATTCATTTCCCCTAGGACTCTGGGACAACTCCTAAACTACATAACCATAAGGATTTTAAAGGCTTATCGGGGAAAAACTACTGGGAGGCTGGAGAGCTTAGTAAAGATTTTGAGGCTGCAGAGCATTGAGAAAATTTTGGATCTTGGGCCCAACGGGAGTAGAGAGACCTTTGTGAACATCTCAGGCTTTCAAATGAACCCTTGGAACGGCTATGCTCTAGAAGTAATGCCACAGATCAGCAGTAGGGCACACTCTCAGAGAGTAAGGGCAAAAGTGCAATAGCTCCATGCAGTAAAGTCTGAAAACAAGTCTCTGTAAAATCAAGGTAATCTTCCAGCCATTTATTAATAAATATGTACCAGGATAAAATTTAACCCTCTTACTCTTTTTAAAGGATGGTGACATAATTTAGAGCCTCTATAATGTCCAGCATATAAAATAAAAACCTACAAGACAAACAAAGGAGGAGGAAATAGTGAATAATAATCAAGATATACAATAATTCATGGAAGAGACAGAGAAATTACAAGTACTGGAGTTAGTAGACAATATCTTCAAAACAACTATGATTAATATGCTAAATAATACAAAAGAAAAGAATGGCAAAATAAATGAAAAGTTGCAGTATTCAAATAGGATATTAGAACAAAATGACTCATATTGGTACTCAAGATATGTAAAATCTAATATCTGAAACTAAAAACTCATTGGATAATTAATGAGCAGACTGAACATAGTGAAAGACAGTATTAGACAGTTAGAAAACTGTTCAACAGAATACCCACGTGGCAGAATAGAGAGAAACAAGAAGAAAAGAACCAGAAGAGTGATAAGACACACATGAGACACATTCAAGAGCTCTAACACATGTGTAATTGGAGTTCTAGAAAATGTACCATGTTCAAATAAAAGTTGGCTGAGAATTTTCCAAATCTGATAAAAAGACACCTCACAAATTCACGATATTTGGTAAACTCCATGCACGATTTTTACAAAAATAAATAAACGAAAATCTATGCACAATATAATCAAATTAATTTCAATAAAATAGTAAATACCAAATTTAGCTGGGAGAAAAGGCATATTAGCGTCAAAGGATCAATAGTAAAAATGAAGTAGACTTTTGAATAGAAACTATGGAAATGTCTTTAAAGAGCAGAATGAAAAAAGAGCTGCCAATCTAGAAGTTATATTCATAAAATACCCTTCAAAAATAAAGGCAAAGACAAAAAAAGTAAAAATTAACAAAAACTGAAAAAAATACAAAAGAAAAAACCTGAAGGAAATTTTTACTAGCAGTTTTGCATGCAAGGAATTAGCTTATTTGGAAGCACAGACCTGCAGGAATACATATAGAACAACAAAAAGAATGAGGATTTTCACTATTCTGAAAGTTTATTAAATAAAGAAACATTCAATGCAGGGCTCCAATTTTTTACATGTACCATACTGCTGATCACTGAAGCATGAAAAATACTATCAGAATATAACCAGAAATTTTAATTCAAATCTTTCTAAAAACTTTAAAATGTGTTGTTTTTATTATGACAATTTGTTAGTAACAAGATGAAGTATATCAATGAACTTGACCCAATGCAATATATTGATCATAAGTCATGAAGGCCAGAATTTGGTCTGCTAAGTTCCAGTTTTCTTTTAGTGACCCCAGGGACTGTTACATAAATCAGCATGTTCTCACAACAGATATGCTGTGATAGGTAGTCTGAGACTAACAAAGAAAGAAGTGCAATATGCAATTGCAGTACCATTCTGGAAACCTAAGCATTTTGATTGTGCACCCACTGCGGGCAAAGTATCAGCAGAAGCTCCTTCTGAATATAGACACAAGTGGTAGAAGACATCAGTATAGCCTTAATCAATTCTTAACTTCCTGGGAGATGATGCAGCTCAAAGAAGGAGAGTAATTGACAGATGTTACAGAATTTTATCTCCAAAGCTTCCTATTCATGTATCATTTATTGATGATTGACTTTGTACTTCAAATTATCCTACATGCTAGGGAAGCAAATATTAAATCAATGAAGTCCCCTCTCAAGAATTTATCATCTAGTAGGAAAAGACAGAAACACAAAAACCAATAAATGCAATGAAGTGTCATAGGTGGCATAATAGAAATTTAGAAGTTTACAGTGTGACACAAAGGAGAAAATGAGCAATTCATCCTGGGATGTGTCAGAAAAATGTTCATGGGGAGGCGACATGAGCTCTAAATTTTGAAAAATGAGGGACCATTTGTCAATGGCCATGAAGGACAAAAACATGTCAGGCAGAAGAGGCAGAAAGGAAGGGTATGGGTTAGAAAACAACATTATTAATTTGGGGGTGAGTCTGACACTCTGTGAAGTGAATGAAGCATGGTTAAAAGCAATACTGGAGAAGTTCACAGAGGAAAGATTATTGAATCTATTCCATGCCATGTATGAGACAGGGGGTCTTATTCTGATGGCAAAAAACTGTTATCACATAGTCCAAATCTTTTTCATAGGAGAAGTAAATGTAGCTATAACTTCACTGTCCAATGTGGTAGCCATGTGTCACATGTGGCTATGTAAATTTAAACTTAATAAAATTAAAAATTCTTCACTTTTGCCACGCTAGCCAAATTTGAAGCAATTCTAAGATGTATATAACTAGTCCCTTCTGGATTTCCAGCTCATTCAGTAGATTAACAAACCTGTTTATCTTTCACTACAGTAAAGACCAAGACAGTAGCCAGTCGTGGTGGCACATGCCTTTACTTGGAAGTTACTTGGAAGACTGAAGCAGAAGGGTCATGTGAACCCAGCAAGTTGAGGCTGTGGTGGCCTTGAACATGCTACTGCACTCCAGCCTGGGCAAAAAAGAGTGAGACTCCGACTCAAAAAAAAAAAAAAAAAAAAAAAGACCAAGACAGAAGCTCCAGATCAGAGGGAGTGGAGGTTGGGTGATCACCATAATCAGAAACTCAGACTGACAGAATTTCTGCCATCTTCAAATCATGGCTTCCTGAGTCACTCTAAATATCAATACCCAGACAACAGATTGGGAAGAGTGCAGAGGGTCACTTGTAAATATTCTATGGACCAGAACTGCAGTTGACATGTATACTTTCTGCTAGCATTTCGTTACTAGAACTCAGTCAAGTAGATGCAGGAAGGCTGGGAGATGTAGCATAGCTACATAAGATGATCAGCTGATAATCTCAGTAGGTCTTCGTTATTAAGCTCAATTGTTATCAGTGTTCTGATACTGCCTAGGGCCATCTTCACCTAGGATTGTTTGTCCTTCTGCTATAATAAATGCTCCCACACTCTGAGTTTTAAAGAGTGATTCTCTACTTTCTGCCTCACAGTTAACTACAGTAGTAGCAGTAGTAGAAGCAGTAGTAGTAGTAGCAGTAGTAGAAGCAGTAGTAGTAGTAGTAGTAGTAGTAGTAGTAGTAGCTGCTTTAGCTTCTCTACTAAAATAAACTTAGATGAAATAAAAAATTTCTATTGGAAAATAGATATACAGACTTGCTATATAAGCAACCTAAATTTTCACCCCCCAAGTCACTTGGGTATTATATATTTCATCCTTAGAATAAAGTGTACTAGATTTATGTCTCCTCCCCCCCCATTCAAAGGCTACTTCCTTTATTTTTGGAATATATGAAAGTTTTGAGATTGCTGGAAATCTGAATCCTGATTAAGTTAGGCATTTTTCTTCATATCTTTGACTGTCATAAAAGACTTAGTTTTATAGAGCATCTATTTTTCTGGACTAGTAACTGGTAATATTTGCTTTATTGCCCAGTAATTTTCGTGTAATAAATGCCACCTGTAGCCAAGACTGAAAAAACATTGTTTATGAACTAACTTTTGGACTTTCTGAAAGACTAATATATGTGATATCCAAAGGCCTTTGCAAACCTATAATTTTAAAATATTGCACAGTTTGTAAAATACTTCTCCAAAACAAAGGAATATACTATACTGACATCTAATTAATATTTTTAAACACATCTTATTATGAACTTATTCAACAGGCATTTATTGATCATCTATTATTTGCCAGGAGCTGTTCTAAGCACTAAGAAAATAGTGGTGCACGGTCAAGACAAGGTCTCAGCTCACAGGAATGTAAATATCTGAGAAGGGTCACAGGCCTCAATTCACATAGAAGTTT
This sequence comes from Cephalopachus bancanus, assembly GCA_027257055.1. Classification (NCBI taxonomy): domain Eukaryota; kingdom Metazoa; phylum Chordata; class Mammalia; order Primates; family Tarsiidae; genus Cephalopachus; species Cephalopachus bancanus. Next base: position 2,693,357 of record JAPVLO010000095.1, on the reverse strand, counting down.
ACTGAAAAACTGCAAAAATGTGCCATGTAATTAAGTGTTAAAACAGACAGAAGAATCAAATGAACTAATATTTTGACCTTGGGTTTTGAATAGTATGGCATAGATTTTGCACAATCCCATGACTATTTGAAAATAAACTTGGAGGAAGAAAAAGGCAATAAACCATAGGTATGGTATTGATAACCATGTGTCCTTAAAATCATTGTCCTTAGTAAGTAAACACCTACATCTAAGAGAACAGAACTAATAGGTCCTCATCTCATAACTTTTGAAATGCTCAATTTCTTGAAGATATTTTATGGCAAACGCATCCTGACAAGAGGCCAATCCAAATATAGTACTATCCAAAATCACAATCCAACACAGGAGGCCCAAGTTCTATGGTTGAGGTGGACAGTTTGTAACTGTCTTAGTTTGTTCCTGCAGCTGTAGCAAAAAATATCTCAGATTGAGTCATTTATAAATAAAAAAAATGTGTTGCTCACACTTCTTGAGGCTGGGAAATCAAGATCAAGTTGCCAGCAGGTTTGACGTATGGTGAGGAGCTCTCTCTACTTCCAAGACGGCACCTTGTTACTGCACCCTCACAGCGGAAAAGGCAGAAGGGGGACAGTGACAAACTCCATCTCTCCAGTCCTTTTATAAGGGCTCTAATTCCACGCGTAAGACTGGAGCCCTCATGTCCTCATTATTTCCTAAAGGCCTCACCTCTTAATACTGTTGCATTGGGGATTACATTTCAGCATAAATTTTGGAGTGACACAAACATTCAAGCCATGGTAGTGACAATTGTTCTACAGCGGTGATGAAGAGCCCAAATTCTAGGTTGTACCATAATTAAGGTTCATGGAGTTTCAAGCCACGTCTTGAGCCTGTCCACATGCCACATGAGAAATACCTTCTGCTTGGGCAAAAATGCATGCTACAGTATCAACACTTCTTGCATATCAAGCAGATAAAGCAAATACTTGATTTTTTTTTCTATTTCATTGTGAAAAATGTCATACATATGGTAACGTCGAAAAAATTTTACACTTAACACCCTCATCCTCACTGTTGTGATTCTACCTTAGCATTGTACTATACCTTATCATGTATCAATCTTTTTATCTTTCTCTCCATTTATAAATCTTATTTTTGATAGATTTCAAAGCAAATTGCAGACATCCAATTGCAAACAATAGGCACATCACTAAAGAGAATTCAATATTTATTGATAGTTATTTCTTTTTATAAAAATTACATACAATGAATTCACAAATTTTAAGTATATAGTTAGTAAATGTTGACAAACAAGTATACCTGTGCTGCTCAAACCCCTAGCATAGAACATTATCATCACACAAGGAAGTTTCCCCAGGCTCCCTGCCAGTCAATCTTTAAACATAGCCACTGGAGGCAAACACTGTTTTGATATTATTCTACCATAAATTAGATTATCTGGTTTTAACATTTCATATAAATGGCATCACAGTTTATGCAGTATATATATGCAGTATATATCATACAACATAAGGCTTCTTACATTTGGTATAATGTTTTTAACATATATTAATGTTTTCTCAGGTAGTAATAATTTATTCCTTTTTATACTAAGTTACATTGTATATATGAGGGGGATGCAAAAAAACAGAATTATTTTTTAAAGTGAGAGCCCCTTGTAGTAAAGGCTTCCTCCACCAGGTAAGTGTCCTAGCAGCCCACTGCCATCAGTGTATTAGGTAGCGTTGCTGTGAGAGGCTGTGTTCAGCTTCAGTAAATTTTTTTTTGGAGAGCCTTTCAATGTGTTTGCCCATTTCATGATGGGTGATTTCCGAGCACTTCTGTCCACATTGTGCTGAGGTTTCAGTAGTTTTTGACCAAAAACAGCATAACCCCTGTTCTCTACTCTTTCTATTCATCCAACTCACCCTGAGCAACTATTCCTTGTTTCCCCAGATGAAAAAAGTCATCAAAGGGAAACGTTTTGCTGATGTGGTTGAAGTGAAACAAAAGATGGCAGAAGCACTTAAAGGCGTCAAAATGACAAGTTCAAAATCTGATTTGAGCAGTGGAAAAAGCATCTCCATAGGTGTATTGCATCAAATGGAAAGTACTCTGAAGGTGACTGAAGTTTAAACGTGTAAGAATAATTACACAATTTTTTATAAATTCTGGGTTTTGGGGTTCTTGCCCCAATATGTATTCTCCTAGCTGCTTTAGGAAGCAACATTTTGGTATGCCCCACCCCCATTGTTTCTCATTCTTTTGGACTTTCTCTTGTTGTTCTGTCTTCAATCTAGTTCTGTGTCTGTTTCCAAGTCATTGTGTGTCTCAGTGGAGTAGATGTAACTTTTCAAAATTATAAAAGGTTACCAAACCTGCTCATTTTCCACCCAGGTCAGTTTATTACTTGTTGCTTAGTTAACATTTCCCAGTGGAGATTAATGCTAGAAATGTGTATTTGTGTGCATTACAGAAATGTCTTAACCTGGACCTGCTAAATTGTGTGTGTGTGTGTGTGTGTGTGTGTGTGTGTGTGTGTGTGTGTGTGTTTGAAATCATGAGACGGTGATCACACTTCAGATTCAAAGCTATTGAGCCCTAGATAAGTTCCTGTGACACCCATTTATCATCTGGGAGTTTCAAAGATTCAATCATGACAAAAGACTGGGGAGAATTCTTGCTTCAAACACTTTTGTGATAATGAAGTTCCTCCCCACCAGCTACTTCGCTTCCGGACCCTAAAAATACAGTCCACTAGATGAGTGAAAATTTATAACTGGTGCCATCTTTTTCAATTTCTTGTTCTGGCCCAGGTCCGCCTCTCATGACTTCACCTGAAGCAGTATTGCTGACAGCCAGGCTTTGCCAGGTGGATGTTACCATCCGTTATATAGAAACTATTGGTTGTTCAGATGATTCCTTCAAAGAGGAGAGGAAGAATGTGTCATTAAAGGAAGTGCAGAGCAGAGGTTTAGGCAACAAACTGGATGTAAAATTTCCTGGAAAGCTTCCAGTGTTTCCTTTAAACTCTGCACCACACCTAGCACATTGCTGGAGCTCTTCATCCCACACTGTGATGGTTTTAGCGAAGGAGGAGGAGCCAGAGCGAGGGTGACTTGCTTACCCAGAAACTCCTAAGTGATGTGTTGATGCCTCTGTAGGAGGGATTACGGAGAGTGCAAATGGGAAGACTTGAATTATTTATGAAAACTGTTCATTGGAGGCATGGTTGCCAAGGGAATGAGCAACGTGTGCTCAGGTAGAGAGCGTCCTGTCAAAACTCCAACGTCTTTTTCTTTCTAATTCAAGTGATCTTTACAAATTTCTTCTTTCAGTGGTAGATGCTAGAGATATGCCTGTTTAATGTGGCAGAGAAACCTAGAAACACCTTCACTAACAGTGAAACAGAGCAGATCACAAATGAACGTCCAGGTGGGAAGGAACAGAAGCTGTTTTCCAGGTTGAGAGTAGAAAAAATAAGTGACTTGGGTACCTCTGCTCAAAGAAATGTGCAAGTATTTCATCTGCATGCTTTGTTTCACAGCTGTGATATCATCTTACAGGATATTGACACTCCTCAGAAGAAATGTGAGGAACAAAACTGGCTTAATCAAGCAAAGGATAATTTTCATTCTCATAAGTCTCACTCTATCTCCAAAATGGAAATAATAATACAAGCGTCAAGAACGCTCTTTCCTTGTGGGGATATGTTAAAGATGCAAAATTCAACAAACACAAATACAAAAATATGTACATGCAATCAATACAAACAAAAAAATGTATTGATCTTATTATACTGTGGTCAGAAGAATATTTGCAAAATGCAAATCTGACCATATCATAGATTTTAGTTTAAAATGTTTCGTCCATAACCCCAGCACTTTGGGAGGCACAGGCAAAAGGATTGCCTGAGCCCAGGGGTTCGAGACCAGCCTAGGCAACTTAGTAAGACCTCATCTCTGTAATACATCAAAAATTAGCTGGGCATGGTGGCACGTGCCTGTAGTTCCCGCTACTTGGAAGGCTGAGGCAGAAGGATCACCTGAGCCCAGCAGGTCGAGGCTGTGGTGGCCTTGAATGTGCCACTGCATTCCAGCCTAGGCAAAAGAAAAAAAAAATCAATGATTCCTGTTTCTCTAGGGTTAGATGAAGATCTTTACCCTGACTCAGGTCAGTCAGGCCTTCATGATCTGGCTCTGTTCCAAGCCACTCCTAGCTTTCTGTCCTCCAAGCACACCAGTCCTCCCTCAATCCCTCGCAAGGTTGTGGTCACTCAGGGTGCAGGGTTTTTGCAGAGGCAATTTCCTGTGTGAGGAATGCTATTCCTCCCATCTTCACCTTGGTAATCCACTCATTCCAAGTTCATTTCTTCAGGAAAGCCTGAGTGACATATCTGAGTAAGGTATGATGCCCTTTACATGCTTGTATATAGCTCCTCTCCTTGGTCATACCAGACTTGTAACCTGTTCAGTTACCTCTATTGTGATCGTGTGTTTAATGCCTATCTCCCCACAATACTCTAAACTCTGTTTTTGTTCATCGTTTTCACATTAGGGCCCAGCAATGCTCCTGGTACGTAGTAGACATCTGACGTACAACAAATAACAGAAAAAGGGACAGATGAAAGAAAACATTAGTGAAAGAATGAATAAATGAAAGAAAGCAAGAAATAAAAGAGAAAGAGAAGAAACATCTAATTGAAGGGGAAGCATTGAGGTCAATGATTATTTGGTGCAAAACAAATCTGGCACCAAACCAAAGTACCCCTTCATCAAACCAAAGTACCCCTTCATCCTTCCTTAAAACCCACCTCCACCACACATGGCTACTCTATCCTACTAGTCTATGAGATAATCTTGTTTACTGTGTTATTATCATGGAATGTGGGAGTGGATTAAGATGAAGCAGGTTCTGAAAATAGTCAATGAGTCAGAGTTTTATATAGATGAATCTAGCATTCATTACATGTTGCTGGAAACTTACCCATCACATGAATTAGGAGAGTCTGTTCTTGTAAAACCGCCAAGTCTTTGATGCAAATGACTCCATATATGACTGGTAAATAGGGAAAGATGTTCTTATAGCACAGAGGTATTGTTGGTTCTTATATATTGTTTCCCAGTAGCTTAATGTTTTAAAGTTATCCAGAAGAAGCTTTGTCACAATTAAAGAAGAAAAAAAGTAAAGCAATACATGCAGAAAAATCTACAAAGGCACCTTCATTTAGTGTTGATTTCAGAACATCTCTAACTATTCAATTATGTTAAACTCGCTGGTGGAGCTGCCAACACCGATTAAGAAGCTGCAATGACATTAATCCCCATATTAAAGTAGTGGATTAATGAAAAAGTCTACACATTAGAACAGATTTTTAGCCTTGATAAAAATGGTCCATATTGAAAGGGCTTCCTCAAAGTGACAAGTAGAAGCCCCAGATTTTCGTGCTGTTACAGTCAAGGACTCTGAAGCCAGGTGCCAATATTGCTGGAGGGTTACCCATGCAGGATTTTCAGGATTTTTTTATAGCAATTGTTTTGGGGTTTTTTTAGTGCTGTTTTCCAAATTCCACAGTTTTGAGTGGTCTCCTCCCACCTTATTTTTCCCATGGGCCCTGTTATTTTCAGTGTTCAATTTTGCAGAATGTGAGCTTTTTCAATAACGCAAACATTGGCATTATAGCAGAAATGCCCATATCTCTATTTTATGCCACTGTCTCTAGCTAAAAAAGAGCTAAGATTTTGTCCAGCTACCTGATTATGTTTGGGAACTTTTGAAAGCAAGAAAAATATGTATTGTTTCAATATTTGAGCTGACTTCTATAGAGTCTAGTTAACTGGGATCTTGGGACTTCTGACTCTAAATGAAGCTACAATTTTTCTCTGGTTGGCAGAAAACATTCTCCTACCAGCTTCATACATTTTATAGGGGTCAGTATTGCCCATGCCTGGAATTTTGTACTTGAGTCTGTCACAGTTACAAATCTTTTCCTGAAAACTGCATAACAGTGTCTCTGTTTATAATCCCAGTTTCCCCAAGGCCCTAGATATCTGGACCTCTTCTTTGTTTCTCTCTAGAGCCCTGTGGGATTCTATACACAAAGTTTTCCTGATGAGATATGTGCATATATCTGCATATCATACACACACACACACACACACACACACACACACACACACACACACACACACACACATATATGTCCCACAGAGGTATGCAGATTAGGCCTAACCACAACCTTGTTTTACAAAGATGTCTATGCATAGACATCTGTGCGCTTGAAGAAGTTTATTGTTTTATTGAGCCAAATCACCCAAAGGTAGATTCACGCCAGTGTATGCAAATATGGCATAAAAGCCTTTAACTTTGAGTTTCCTCTTAGAGAAGGTGAGTTTCTTTATAACCTCTTCCCCATGCCCACACACACATGTTAATACAACAAAACCCATTATTTTCACGTAGTATTAGAATGGAAGAGGAAAATCTCTGGGAAACCAGCTTCAAATTTGTGTTTTGTC